>OY728145.1:785424547-787924547 GCA_963277665.1 Viscum album
ATCCATCAACCATCCCAGAGAAATCCTCTTTTGAAGTTAAGATAACCATGTGTAAGCCCCAAAACCATACCATCTCCAACCATGTGTGGTTTAGTCCCATTCTTCTACAAATGGTACGTTGGATGCCTTATTAACATCCAACTCCTAAAATTGGCAATCCATGGTGTCCCCACATAGGGGTGAACTTCTCAAATCCACCCTCAATGGTGTCTATATTATCCTTTATAGTGTGATATCTCCCCTTTATGGGACACACCATATAGAGTACACCATCACATGAAATCTGACCTATCCATCATGTAATCCTTGGTGGATACCTTTTAGGGATATACCCCAATACAGTGTGACATATTCCTTATATGGTACACATCATCTCGTGTCCTCTCTCATGGGTTGTTCTGGCCCATTCATCAATAAACCTTACATGTATTCCTTGCTAGGGATGTACCTCCTTCGTTAGTCGGCATGGGGAATTCTATTCATTCTCAATCTATCTCAGAATGACATTCAACTAACTGGTTACCTAAACAAAATATGGGATTCCTAATGAAAACCTCAAAATACATGCCTCCGGTATATGATACCCAATAATCCTTGTGGGATTCCACATATATTCTGCCTTTGAGAATCCCTCCTTTCAGGATGAATATAAGGGACCAATGTTCTAGCCTATAGAAATTAAAGAGACTCCCAACATGAAAAATCCCCTAATTAAAGGTTGATTCCATGTCAATACCCCTTAGAATGTGGAGACATATAAATCATAAGTTATTGGCACTAATGAGGAGGTGGAATGAGGAATGAACATCACAACCATGGCTAAATCTATGAGGGAGACTCATGCTGGTTGAAAAATTCTGAGGCGGAAACCATGGAAGGAGGAACTGACATCCCATTATCATGTTTTGATCAAGTAGTAGACATCTTTGATAATATGATGACTTTCAACAGCCTTGGGAATAAAATAATTCTTATAACAAATGAGATTTCAGCATGTGATTACATGTGAGGAAGAGCACAACGGGGGATGTATCATAAACAAACACATTAATTTGTTCTAACACACTAAATTACATTATGGTTCCCGATAAATAAAATGAATGTAACACCAAAGCATTTTAAAAAAAATTGAATGCATGAATCACTGAGTCTCTAAAAAAAACACTTTGTTATAACCGAGCTAGAAAACAGAATTTTTTACCTTTATTTTTTGAATATTCAAAATCTAACAAACATACATGCGTTCAATAAGATATTTAGAGTCTGATAAGAAAAAAATAATTTTTTTCTAATAGTAACATACATTGTGAATAGTAATATGAATAGTAATATGACCCTTATGCATACAAAATCATATTATTATTTTATTTTCATACATTTATAAGATAATGAGAGATTGGTTAAATATTCAATGTGATAAAAATAATTTATAGTTTTAAAATTGTTATTTTTCGAGAAACAAAATATGAAATTATTTTGAAATTAAACTAATCATATTTAGAAAAATATTTTCAAAAAATATATTTCATTTTTTAATTGTACACATAAAAAAATTGTTAGGATACATTTTGGGATTTTTCTAAGATAGTAGAATGTTTGATGGATATTAAAATACTGTAATTTACCATATATATACATTAACAAGTTAATTCTCTATTCCATGCATCATTTAAAATGTAATCATACCTGGTTCAAACTCACATGAACATATTAATATTATGGGCCACATGAATAAACATTATTGGTTTTCTTGAGGGAAAAAAATAGTGAGTAATAAATTAACAAATCCCCCCTCTCTCCCACTATAACACCACTAACTACAATTTCACTTCACTCTTCTCTACCCTTGTGCCTAATCTAAATTATACCCAAATATTCTACCAATCTCATCTCCCACTTCAATCATCACTTGGTCTCATAAAAAGTCCTAAACTCTTCCCCTAAAGTTTTTCTCATGGAAGATTACATCAAAAGGTAAAGTCTTTTTCTCATTTCATTTATTCAAGTACCTCTCTTTTATTTTTTTCCCTCACCTCATTTCATCCATATTTTTTGATGAATCCAATAAATTATATGTACTAGATTATTTTATGATGAAGGAATAATTCATCAGCATCTCTCATTTCACCTTGATGTATACTAGAAATGAAAACACCAACCGAGATGTGTTAATTTTTCACATTCAAGGACAACATGTTTTCAATTTCTTTTACCTTATTTATAACACCCCATGCTTCCATGGTACACATATCTTTGAATAATACAATAGTGTGTGTCATACGTGACATCGAGTTCTAAAACACCACAACCAATCAAACTAGCCGTTATAAATAGTAAAATCTAGTTTTTGAAATTTTATGAATTTTATGTTTCAAAATAGTCTTCATTTTTGGATTCCAAATATCAAAATTATCTTAGGGTGAATTTTTCGTATTTTTTATAATACATTCAATTTTTGATGAATAGTGAAAAACACTGAGTTAAAGTTTAAAACCGAATTTTTTTTTAAAATAATTATTTATTTTATTTAAATTTATTTTAGGTAAAAATAGATACAAAATAACTATAAAAGTTCACTGTAATTCATTGGAGTCAATTTATAATAATTTTATATATATATAAATTTTATTGAGCTTTTCAACGTCTTTTACGCAGCTCCTAAGAGAATTTAAAAATTTATATAAAACTTAAATTTACCACTTCTGTGAGAGGAATTTTAAAAGTCTTAGAGACACGATTGATATCAGTTAGAAAAATTTGGTTCAATAAGATGAAAATAATTTTTTGTTCGTGTTAACTTTTTACTTTTATTTACCACTATTAAAAATAAATAGTGTAATTAAGGGTAAAAATGATATTATTATTACCCTAACCCATGTCATAATTATATTGGATAAGTGTAATTCGACCAAAATAACCATAGAAATAAAATAAGAACCTATTTGGTCCACTTGGATTAGATAGGGAAATTTATTATTATTTAATTCAAAGAAGAGTTAAAAGAGTTAAAATCAAAGTTTAATAACTAAAACATTTTTAATATAGAGGTACACATTAGATAAATTAGACAATAAATATTCATTAGAAATATTAAACTATCTCCTACATCAAGGTAATTTATTTATATTTTTTAGACATTAAATTTTTTAATTTATTTATGACCCAACGATGATGGAGTAATTACCTAATTAATGAAATATTAAAATAATTGATATTATAAATATCCAAATAAATATAATTTGAAACTTTTTATGAAATCCACTAATTTTCTAGGGTAATATGACATATTAGAGTAGGATGTATGAATTTGTTCGATTTAATAAATATTTTATGAATTTAGAAAAAACAAAATACCAAATTATGTTAAAATTGACATAAAAGAGTTTTTTAAACAAATATTATATTAATAATTGATATTCTATTCCTAAAAATCCAAGGGTCAGAAAAATACTTATATAATTATAGGTGTATCATTAATGATCCACTTGGGGTTCTCTTGGAAGTATTATGTATGTTTTTTTGACCATATATTATGAAAATACAAAGAGACATGGTAAATGTCAAACTATTTAACTAAGAGTTAATGCTAAATGATAAAGTTAATATAGTGACTCAAACCTATCAAAAACCTATTGGTTGAGTGGTTTTATACCCATCACCAACTTATCCTTTAAATTATACATTATTTATCCATTAGAAACCGAATATTATTTTATTATAAAATAATATTTCTAGCTTTTCCTAAGGTGACCCTCACCCCTCTTATAAAAGGGAACTCCACCTTCTCTTTAATCCACACATTAAAATCCATTTGGCTCGGCCAAACCCTACCAAAGTACACTATAAATTGTTCTCCTTTCATCATAGAGGCCTTAAATTAGTAATAAATCCATCCTAAGGATCCATTTTGATCAAATAAAAAGTAAGAACCCAAAGAATGGGTAAATATTTCATCACCACTTTAATGTTCCTTTCTTATTACACTTCCTCTTTCATTGTAGTTTCCATTATAAAATTGTAACTACTATAACTTCTATATATTGTGATGTTATTATAAATATGGTACAACTAAATTCAATATTCTATCCATCCCCTGAATGACATGTCACCATACGTGCGTACGTACGGCTTACAGTCTCCACATCGTGGTGTAATTTTTATTCAATGCATTATTATTTTGATGGGTATAATAATGATGTATAATTCATGTAAATAATAAATATAAAATGATAATTATTCTTTATATATGATATACCATCCAATTATATATTATTTTAATATCAAAAGAATGATATTTCCCCTCGTGCATACGTACGGATTACTGTCTCCCCAAACGTGATGAGATTCATTACCCATCATATCTATTCAATACTAATTTTAATTTGATGAATAAAAATAATGTTCAAAGACTTTATATCATTCTGGATATGAATAATATACATCCCATCCATAACAAATATTACTCATAAAACAAATAATATAAAGGAAAATGAATCTGTTAACACCTGAAACGACGATAATACTTAGATATTATTAACAAAGCAATGTTAAAAGATTATATATGATATCATATGAATGTATATGATTCCAGTATAATTTAATAACAATTATTTTTTCATTATACAGGAGGTTAACTTACCCTCAACCACTGAAAAGTACAAGGTAAGGGTTATTTCTACAATCTCTTCATTATCCGAGGTTGTTTATACATAATTATCTACTGGGACCTCTTTATCATCCACATACATGTTACATAAAAATTTATTCCAAAACATTTTTATTATTTACTAGACTATGGGTTAAATTAATTTATACCCTTGTTATACTTTTTATAAAATGGTTTGAAAAGAATCTTTCTCTCGTTTTCCAAACAAGGTCCTTTGTAACCTTTTCGAAAAAAAATTAAGGTAAGAATGTCTTTTTTTATCTTATACGGCGGGTGATGCTATTTTTATGCCATTATTACATCGTCGAAGATTCCCTTACAAGATTATAATAATATTTCAAAAATAAATGTATTCTTAAATGATTTCCAAATATAAAGATATATTTCTCTAAAAAAGGTTTTTATTTCATTTGTGTCAACAGCCTTTGATGGATTTTAAGTTTATTTGATGTTGATTTATTATGATAAAAAACTTCTATATTATATTAAAGGTTTTGTGATATATTTGACTGTGGATGTTCTATTATTACACCATTCATGGTTTATGGTTAAAGTATTTACATTTCTTATGCTAGATTTAATACAAATGTTTATGTTATATTTCAACGTTTTCATATGAGGAATGTATTAGACTTAGTAAGTGACAGGTGGGTCCTGCTATATCTCCTCGATGCATCAGTCGGTCTCATGAGACAACTATATATGGAATTGGTTGAGGTCTTTCCCAATTTGATATTTGGTTTTGGCCGAGACCTTAATCATTTTTAGATGTCTTGGAAAAGGCCTTGACAAAAAATTTCAGAATGTCTGACATTTTACATTCCCTCATTATGAAGGTAATATTGATGGTTCATGT
Source organism: Viscum album (assembly GCA_963277665.1). NCBI lineage: Eukaryota > Viridiplantae > Streptophyta > Magnoliopsida > Santalales > Viscaceae > Viscum > Viscum album. The sequence continues at coordinate 785,430,070 of OY728145.1, forward strand.
GGTCATTAGACAAGTAGAATACCAATTATTATGTTTTATTATGGAATTATTTAATCAACTCATATTCCTGTTAAAAAATTAATCATGTTTATTATTGGTAAAGGCATGTGGTTTCAATTATTCACCATGCTTAATATTTATGTTATCTTCCGTTGAATTGATTACCCTTTCTGAGAATTTGAGCTCACCCATTTCTTATGTTTAATTTTCATAGGATGTGAAGAGTTTAGTTATAAGTGACTTGAAGGAATAATCTAGGTGGCTTGGATGTTTCTAAAAGAATAAATTCGTATTGTATTTGTTTTCAAGTTGTAAGGTTGAACTTATGTATGAATCTTATTTCCAATAATACTAAACTGATCTGTCTTTCGAGACATGATTTTCTGGTGATCATGCCAATGTTATGTAATAAGGATCCGACTCTGGGTAACTAAGGATGGGTCACTACAGTTGTTATCAAAGGATGTTTAGTACAATCCTTGGAAACAAGATTTAGATAAACTCTGATTAGAGCACATATCCCTATGATAGACTTTTAGGATTAGTATAAAATAACTTCCTAGAATTTTGGTATTGTATAGATTTTGTGACTTTAACAAGAAATAAATCCATGTATGAATATGATCAGGTGGTGGAAGCTCTGGCACAGATATACCTAGGGGTAAAACCCAAAAACACCACTTTGAGATAGACTCGAACGGGAACTGGTGCACGATAATGGGCCTTACTGCACTCTTGGATATGACACTCATGGGGGATATTCTTAGGATAATTATCATTTTCATTTCAAACAATTATGATGGGTTTATGAGTTTATTCGTCCTCAAAGAATTTTTTTATGATTATGGATAATATCCATAAATTATTCAATTTATGTTAAGTGTTTTAAAAGTTTTGATTTATGTATTGCGACTCATAAACTAATATAGTGTATGCCATTGTTTAGAAATGGAACCTAGTGGAGGGAATGAAAACTGTATCAATGAGAACAGTCCATATTGGGATTTACCTCCTGCTCAAGATAATTATAGTGGAGATGGTGATAGAAATAGTGCTGATCATCTTATCACCATTCGGGGACAACTCAAATAGGTTATGAATAATATCCTAACCCATATGGAGCACCCTGATCCAAAATTCGGAGGATCAATGTTAGATCGCTTCATAAGGAAACAACCACCAAAATTAAATGGGGGTACAAATCCACTAGTAGATAATAAATGGATAAATTCCATAGAGAAAATATTCCATGCCATGAGGAGTAGCAAAAGGGAAAAAGTTCTCACGGTTGTTTTCCGCCTCACTGGAGATGCTGATCAATGGTGTTCATTGATTCAAAACACAAAGGAAGATGATGAAATATCAAATATGGAATGGAGGGAGTTTAATGGAATTTTCATAGAAAATAATTTCCTCATGACCATCGAGCAGATATTGAAAGGCAATTTCTGAGTCTGAGGAAAAAGGAGAATGATAATGTCGCAAAGTATGAAGCTATCATTACAAGGGTATTGAGGTATACTTTAGATTATATACATAACCTAAGAAGTAATATGGATTGTTTATTTTATGGGTTAAAACCATTTATCTATCGAGCCTTAGTATCACAATGCTTCTTATCATTCAAAGATATTGTCTCATGTGATATCAAGATGGAAAAGGAATTCCTTAAGTCTTATGACATTAAAAGCAAGAGAATAAGAGATCTGCTAAACACTCTAGGAAAGTTAGTAAGGAAAAAGAGAATAAGGGAAGAATTGAATTTCCCAACATTGATAATTGTGGGATGAAGCACCCTCGATCCTATCTAAAAGGAAAAGGAGTATGCTACAAATTTTGACAGAAAGGCCATCTTGTTGGTGATTGTAAGGGAAATAAAGACACTGCCAATGTTCAATGCTACAATTTCAATGATATGGGACATTATTCAAATGGATTTCCTAAGCATCAGGGAATGTTACATCAGAAAAGGTCATGGGATCAAGGCTAATCTTTTGCTATCATTACTACTGAGTTTGAATCTCTTAAAGACGTAGTGGCAGGAAATATAATGGTTTCTCAAGTTTAGAAAATTCGTTATTTGATTCTAGATCATCGTATTTTTTCATATCTTCCTATTTTTCTATGAAAATTAGAAATTTCCAATTTGATTTAACAAGGGACTAGTTAGTCAAAAATATTAAGGGAAGTGTCATTGCTACAATGTTCTGTGAATCAGTTCCCATTTCAGCATATAAATTTTCTTTATCTGTTGATCTCATCATCATACCCATGAATGAATTTGATATAATCCTCCGTATGGATTGGATTTCATACCATGATGCCAAAAATTTTTCTAAGAAGAACGAGGTTACTATTTTTCATGACGATGATAAGGAACACCTTATCTTTAGAGAAGAATCGTAACCACCTAATTCTTATCTAGATCCACCGCCATTAGCTCAACCAAATTCAATTATTGGGGAGGATGAGAATGAAATAACTGTGGGTGAGGAAAATAATTATCAAATAGAGGATGTACCTATTTTGCAAGAGTATGTTGATGTATTTCCAGAAGATTTACCTTGACATCCTCCAGAACAAGAAATTGAGTTTTCCATTGATTTAATTCCTCGCTCAAGGACCATATCAAAGACCCCTTATATAATGGCTAGTGTAGAATTAGTGGAACTAAAAAAACTATAGGAATTGAGTAATAAGGGATTTATTCTCCCTAGTGTTTCTATATGGGGATACCATGTCCTTTTTCTTAAGAAGAAAGATGGATCATTGAGGTTGTGCATTGACTACAGGGAGATAAATGCTATAATAATAAAGAAAAAGTATCCCCTACCTCATATTGATGATTAATTAGACCAACTTCATGGAGGTCAATACTTTTCAAATATTGACCTTCGATCTGGATATTATCAGATGTGTGTGAAGAAGGAAGACATTCTGAAAACAGAATTTTGAACCCAGTATTGGCATTATGAGTTTATAGTAATGCCTTTTTTATTGAATAATTCACCCTCTGTCTTCATGGATCTAATGAATATGGTTTTCAAAGAATATCGTGATGACTTTGTAGTGGTATTTATTGATGATATCTTGGTATATTCCAAAATCTATAAAGATCATGAAAATCACTTGTGCTTTATCTGGAAGACTCTAAGAAGACATGAATTATATGGGATGTTTAGCAAGTGTGAATTCTGTCTTCTAGAGATTTATTTCCATGGACATATAATCTATAATGAGGGAATCTACGTTGACCCTTATAATATAATAGAAATCCACGAATTGCCATAACTGATGAGTATAACTGAGGTACGTAGTTTTATTGGTTTAGCAGGTTATTATCGGCATTTCCTCCATAATTTTTCCTGATTGGATAACCCACTATCCAAGATCACATGTGAAGGGGTAAAATTTGTATGGAAAAAAGATTGAGAAGATTGTTTTTCATGAAGTGAAGAGAAGATTAGTTAATTCACATATTTTTACTCTACCATTGAGGTATTCTGGGTTTTTTGTTTATAATGTTGCATCAAAAATGGGATTGGTTGTATCCTTATGCTAAATGATAGAGTTATTGTCTATGCATCGCGACAGCTAAAAATTCATGAGCAAAACTATCCTACTCATGATCTTGAGTTATATGTTGTTATCTTTTCTTTGAAGATGGTAGATATTATCTATATAGTTAAAATGTTAGATATATACCGATCACAAGAGTTTGAAGTATATTTTGTCAAAGGAAAAACTCAACATGAGGAAAAAGAAATAGCTTGAGCTACTCAAGGATTATGATTGCATGATACACTACCACCCTGGGAAGGTAAATAAGGTTGCAGATGCTTTGAGAAGAAAATATCATGGAATTTTGAACAAGATTATAGTTGAAAGCGATCCTATTTTCATGGATCTAGTAAAGATACATATGGGAATAACCATGGAAGGTGAAACATCAATGTTTTTTCAAATGGTTTCAAAACCATCTCTAATAGAAATGATAAAAAGTTCTTAGGCTAATGATGAGGCTTTTCAAAAGAAGATTAAAGTTGTGAATGATGGGAGATTGAGTTACTTCGTATATGAAGATGGAATTTTGAAATGTGGGAAGAGAATTTGTGTTTCTGATATACCTGATCTAAAAAGATAATTTTTGGATGATTCTCATAGATCCAATTTCACTATACACCCTAGGAGCACCAAAATGTATAGAGATTTGAAGGAACATTTTTTGTGGGACAACATGAAGAGGGAGATTTCTGATTTTGTGTCATGATGTATGGTTTTTCAGAAAGTGAAAGCTAGATGGCAATATCCTGGAAGAGTCATGCATCCTTTTCCTATACCTAAGAGGAAATGGTATGTTATCATGATGAACATTTTCATGGGACTAACAAAGACTCCTATAAGGAACGATGCAATATTGGTCATTGTTGGAGGTCTTACCAAGTTAGAAAATTTTATTTCTATAAGAGAATATTTACCACTTGAACATTTTGAAATATTGTATATTAATCAAGTTTGAAGACCTCCTGGAGTACTTCTATCGATTGTTTTTTATCGTGATCCTTGTTTTACATCATGAATCTGGAAAATTATTCAAAAATACTAGGATACTGGACTTAGTTTGAGCACTGCCAACCACCCTCAATCTGATGGAAAATCATAACAGACTATTAAAACCATAGAAGACATGTTGAGATCTTGATCACATGACTTTCAAGGTATGTGGGATCAATATTTACCTCTGGTAGAAATTTATTATAATAAAATCTTCCATTCAAGTATTCAGATGGCAGCATATGAAGCATTTTATGGAAAGAGATGTCACACACTAACCTATTGGGATGATGTTAGTAAAAGAAAACTTTTAGGCACAGAACATGTGGAAGAAACTATGAAAAGGTTAAGGTAATCCAAGCCCACATCAAATCAGCTCAATGTAAGCAGAAGAGATATACCGATAACCAAATGAAGGATTTGAAATTTAAGATAGGAGACCATGTTTTCTTGAAGGTATCTCCATGGAAGGGTGCTATACGTTTTGGGAAAAAGGGAAAATAATGTCTCGGGTATATCGGACCTTTTGAAATTCTAGAATGAATTGGGGCTATAACTTAATGGTTGGCAATGTCTCCAAGTGTCTCAAAAGTTCATGATGTGTTCCTCGTATCACTGTTGAGAAAATACATGCCTGACCCAATGCATGTACTCACCTATGAAGAATTAGTGCTAGAACCTGATCTCTCTTATTGCGAAGAGACTTTCATGGTTCTTTGATACAAGAGAACAGATGCTGAGAAACTGGATGACATGTCTGGTAAAAATTCTTTGCGGAGACAATTAGATTGAAAAGGCAATGTGGGAACCCAAGAGACATAAGATGAAGAACCACCTGAGTCTGTTTACGCATTAATAATCTATAAATTTTAAGGACGAAATTATTTGAAGGAGGTGAGAATGTAACAACCCAAGCATCAACAAAACACTTCTCTTTGAATAATACAATAGTGTGGGTTGTACGCAACGTCGAGTTCTAACACACCACAACCTATCAAACTAGCCATTATGAATAGTAAAACCCACTTTTTGAGATTTTATAAATTTTAACATTCAAAATAGACTTCAATTTTGGATTCCGAATATCGAAATTATCTTAGGGGGATTTTTTTTGTATTTTTCTGAAAACATTAAATTTTTTATGATTAACTCTCATTTAAGATGCACTTCCAAAATTATTCGGGGCAATGCACAACGAAGCCCCATATATATGCAATGAAAAAATTTCAAAGAATCTAGATCATCTAACGTAAACCATGAAGGATCTGCATATAAAATATCAAATATTTATTTGGTATTATTTGATAGAAATCATAGAAATGCTGAGATCCATAAATATTAGGAATTTAGGTTGCATCAAAACCGCACAAATTAAGAGAATATAAAAAAATAATGGAAGAAAGTGTAGTCATAAAAATATTGAGTTATATCCATAAAATATGATGGAACTCAAATTAGAGTCCTGGTGAGGAATGTACAATAACCTCCAAAGGAGGAGTGGAGGTAGGGATCGAGCAAGAGAAGGGATGCAGATGAAGAGAAGAAAGGGTGGAGGAATAAGGGGATAGAATTTTGGGGACATTATGGGTATAATTTGATATTCATCCACACCGGGAGGGGTAAATGGCTTTTCCACATGACTGAAAAATCATTCACCAAACATATGCTAATTCCCTAGTCCGAAACCCCCTCCCAAAGGATGGCCTCATGGTTTAGCTAGCATTGAGAAACCCATGAAAAAAGTCCATGTCAACAAGTTGTAGAAAGCTGCATGGTTGTGTGACTCCTCATGCATGGTTATAATAGAAATTTCACCATGTCTCGCTCTACTAGACCAGGGATCTTGATTTCTACAAAGGGATGCAATGCTTCTGATAAAGTTATTCCCAACATTCATTTTCTATAAAGCGAGACTTTGGGCCATGATTCTTAGGAAACATGATTGAACACACGAGGGACCCCATGATCCTTTATCCAAGCCTATAAATATCATATTTAATTTATCCAACTCATTCAATTCCAATACTAATATTATTTTAGAATAATTTTCACCCACAAAATGTAAAAATTAAAATTCCTTTGGAATTCCCTTTCGACTACAACCCGAGGTGACAAAATTTTTTTATGGATGATCCATTATCTTATACATACAACTAATGGTATAGAACCAATTAAAACCATTCATCTAAAATATAGGGGGGGTCATAGAAATTTTTCTATACTTGGATTAAAAAAATTAAATAATATATAATATAATAATGTGATAAATCTTCTAATACATACAGAAGTATTCATGAAAAATGATTTTTACTGAAGGATGTAATATAAATATAAATGTAACATCAAAACAAAATGTATAAAAAATGACGATAAAAATTAGTAACAAGATTCACATAAATAAGAATCATATTTTTGGATTCATAATTATGAATTATAAATGGGTCAACTAACTAGGTGAATGAATTTTAGAGATATAAGAAAATTACTAAGAATAACTAGAAATAAAACAACGGGGGAAACGGTGATTATTAGAACTATGAGTGGTGTTTAAATTCACTTATATGTTATAAAAAATCCATAACATACATAATAATAATATTTTGATGATATATAAAACCATAATCTATAAACTAGTAATCATTTAATTTTTAATTCACTACATATTTTACCATTAAATATCCTCATATAAGTGAAAATCCTAAGGTAAAAGAACTCCAAATGAAATAAAATAAATATAATAAGATAATTTTAGAAGATATTGATGAAATTATTACTATGATCATATGCTTCCCAAAATAGATATAAGAAATAAGAATCATGACACTGTACTACTTAATATATTTTAAAATATCAAGAAAACTAATGTTGATATAAACATCCTATACTATTTATGTAGATTCCCATATTATTTGAAATCATCATTGTTGTTTAAATATATCCTTCAAATAATTCATCACATATAATCTCACAGAGGATGTAGAGAAGTATCGTATAATAAGATACCTCTAAAACACTAGTGTGCGTAGTTTATTTACAAACATTTGAAATTAAGAGACAAATAGTGGTGCATGGTTTAAATATATATGTGATGATGATATTATGGTTAATTTAATCCTATTGTCGTTGTATCTACGTATTAGATTAGAATAACAACAACCAACCACTTTTTCCTTATTACTCCCTAACAGATCAATTTCCCATTGAATTTTAGTGGTCAATTAAATGTTATTTAGAAATTAAAATCTATTATTCCAAATGGATTCAAGTAAACATATCATGGAGTAAGACATGTTAGTTCACATAATATTTTTTAGGCCATTTAATCCCATAGATTATTATATCATTTTTTAATAGGTGAAATGTTATTAATATTGGGAGTGAAAAAAGGAATTCAATTTTTTTTTAAAAGAACTCAAGAACCATCATAGTTTAATACCTATAAAATTTATGTGATTTTAGAGTTATTGGATCCCAAATATAATGAAGACGATTAATTCTGTTAATAGAATATTAAATAAATAATAATTCATCCACTGATGAGTCATTCATGGGTGTATTATAATATATAGATGAAGAACCTATTGATAAATATGTGGGTGATTTCTTAGAGAGACCTAATGTATTTTGATTAAAAATTAATAATATCCCAATCATTAATAACTAACATGAGAAACTATGTTCTAGTCACACCATAGAATATAAGGATTTCTATTATATTTCCTTTTTTAAATGGCTTCTTGATGACCATGGATATAACATTCCCAAGTGAGATACAATGTGTATAAAGGATACATAATTAGAGCTTAAACACCTTCCATTTAAATCATAATTAGAGTGTATTCAATATGTTATAGATACATAATAGCTGGTCTATTATTGACATAAAAGGAATAAAATGATATTACCACATAAATAAAAAACCTTATTGAATCTCTATAATCATATAATTGAGGTGAAAAAAGAAGAATTAATCCTAATATGATGGATTTGGGAAAAGAGGAAGTTCTAATACTGAATTTTTTAGAGAAATATTACCCATTTTATCTTTATCTTTTTTTAGTCCTGTTTGTATGGTCCCTACAAAACATTCATTGGATACAACTAGAAATGAGAAAAATGTAAAAATAGAAACCATAACCCAAAAATGTAGAGAGTTTATAAAGATAATATTAAATATTATTATTCTATAATGAAAATCCACTTCTTATTTACATGTCATGTGGGAATGTATAATAAATTTCAAGTAATGAATTTATTTATTTTCTTAATGGAAAAACTGTTAATACCCAGATACCTCTATCCCATATAAACATGATAAATAAATCCTTAACTTTTATATTTGGGAAATTTTCCTATACAAATAAATAATCAGGTTTTTAGATATGATTTACCAATACTTAGAAGCCCATTTTAAACCAATATTCAAAATCTAGAAACATTTTTTGAGATATCTCATTAGTAGAAACTATAATGACCATGAAGTAACCCAATTCATGGGAGATTTTTGGTGATCTTAGTATTTTGATCACATCAATAATAACAAGAATTTTTTCCACTGATTCTCATGTATAAAATTCATTATTTTTATGATATGTACTCATAATCACTTATCCTAGTTATGTTGAAAACCATAACATCACCAGTGATTATTACCCTATATTAGAAACTGAATTATGTTGTAATGTGTCATACTAGATATTCTATAGTGCGATAATTTTTGTGAAATGTAAGATGAGATAGTTTCATAATGTTTAACACTCATGTTATATTTTTTATGATTCCCAAAATTATTACTCAACTATAGAAATATGGTTTGATACTATTATTTTCTCTATAGATATTATAAGTTAATATAAGAGAGGATCGAAGGAGTTCATTTTTCTAAACGTTTTTCTATAAAAAGCATTGAGATAAAAAGTAATCAATGAAAATGGTTATCAAATTTAATTATTATATAAAATAGACTAATTTTTAAATAATCGGTCTATAAGGAGATAAAATTTTTCTTTAACAACATTTTACATTTACCCATTACCAAAGCATAAGCACAGTGGGTGATAAGACTATATTTTATTAATGTACATCTATTTTCTAAATTCAAAATGTAATATTCATTGATTCTATAATAATTTTATTTACCTTTTATAGGATCCTTTTTTAAATAATATTCACTTAATCAATTAAACTTGTTCATTTAACATTTAAAGTCATAATTCAGGTAAAATAATTTCTATTTAGGAGATTTTCTGATGGAATCATGGGAATTTTATTAATAGAGAAGGATATACATCCCATTAATGAGTGGTAACAGTCATCACCATTGGGTGGAAACCGTGGTGGTGAGGGGGTAAACTAGAAAGTATTCATTTCTGGTATTTACTAGACAACTCTTATAAAATTTTCAATATTCTGGTTTGTTGGATGTGATAAATGTCATATGATGGGAAATTAGGGATGGAATGATGAGCTTCCAAAAAATGGTATTCTAGAGGTAGACATGTTTTAAGTGTGGGGATTATAGTTTATGGTTCCATTAAAATTATCTTAATGGACTAACATTATTCATATTTATTTATACCATGTGTCTTATTTGGTAGAATAAGTGACACATAAAAATATCCTTGGTTCTATTATTATCATGTACATTAAGAGTAAAATATTTTAATGATTTTCAATTAATAAGGAATTATTCCTAGATATTGGAATTAATTTTAATAAATAGAATCTCAAGAATATGGTTGTTCTAATAGTCGTAAAAACATAACAACCATATTCAAGATGAAATAATATATTTTATAACGGATAGATCAATATATTTCATAGAATATAGTAACTATTTCTAGAAATTATTGTTCAATTCTGTATAGTTAGTAATTGTGTGAATATATGAAAACTTATTTGACCATAATAATAATTCCATATATCATGTTTATCTTCGAAAAAAATAATTTAATTTTATAGATTTCATAAAATAATTTCGGATGTTCAAAACATAAACCTTGATTTTAAGTCTATTGGTGTGTATAAGTTATCATAATTAGTTTATCCTTATGAAATTATGATTGATTTTTATTTTAATTACATAAATAAAAGGGTCCATTAAAATCCATTCATGATTTTATTATTCAGAATCATAAATTTATTGTTTGATCATGAGTCATGACATTCAATTATATTCCTAGTAATTTTTATTATAAACTCAGTACCTTGTGATTTAGACCATTATCAATTCTAAATGTGCTAGTCAATGGGGATGTATAGTAGGTTTTGGACGAGATTACATAATTTTTAGTAAATATGATGAGAATAAAAATTCGCATTGAGGGCCTTAAAAGTGGTTGGATGCCATAAATTTTCGTGAAAACAAAACCATCAATGAGTCTATTAGGGTGATTAAAATTATGTTCATCATGGGAGATACCCCATGTTACATTTCCCCATACTATTTAGTTAATAATAATTTTTTTATTATTTACTTTTCTAAATGGGTTGTCATACAATAATTTTGACATAGTAACATGGGTTTCCAATATACTTTCAATCTGTTATTCTTATGATCATTCCTCTATTCTACAAATATGCAGTCTGGTTGGAATAGTTTTTCATTGACTACTGATTATATGATAAATTTTTATTATATATAATCATATAGATCAGAATATGAAATTATTTTTATATCAAGGGGGATATGTTGTTATGATAATTTTTAATAAAATATCCCACAATTCGATCTAATATTTATAATTAATGTGATATATTTTTGGAAATCAAACAAAAAAATTTTCCAATATAAATTAATTTGGTAATTTAATCAATGGGGACATATCAGGAACATAATAATTGGTATAAATTTCGGAACTATAATGTTAAAATCTTTTACATTTAGGCATGTCATGTTCTAATTCTAATCATGTTTAATCAATTCAAAAAAAATTATACATAATAATTAATAGAAAAATATGTAGATATATATTTTCTTCATTATTTGTGTAATTTTTAAAGAATTGAATATTTATTTTTGGAACAGGGTTCTTATATTTTTTATATCATTGATTTAAAAAAATAAACAAAATAGAAATTTAGCCTTCTCTTATTCTCATTAGAATACTATTGGTGTGAATGTTTGTTTAATGTTATGGAAAATGATAAACATGTTACAGATTAATATTAATTATACATTTCTCAATATTAAAATAATGAAATTTATCATATCACTTTAGCTATTCAGGTTGTTGTGTAAAAATTTTTATATTATCTTATACCCCTTGAAATGTAATACTCAATACTGAAATTCAAATCTATTTGAACAAATACATTAGTAACATTTTTTACCTCATTGGGATTCAATATTGGGGAAAATATTTAGTTTTATATATGGGTGAGAGTATTATTTCATTATTCCTAGTATATTTTCAATGATTTATACTAATAAAAAAATATTTAAAATAAATTTAAATTTCAAATTATTGGGAAATATATTACAACAAAATATTTTCCTCAAATGAGGCTATTTTCATACTGGTTAATCAGGAGTTATTGAGCCTAAAATTGACGAATTTTCATTATTGTTAAGTGATGATTTGAATATTTATAGAAATATATTTTAGGAAGTATGACATAGATTATGATATAGTATATCATTAAGGAATTAGAGTTATAACATGAAGAATGTTTAATTTTCAACAAGAAAATATGTAACATAGATTTTTTAAAAGAAATAACTTCTAACATCAAAATAAATATATATTCAAATAATCCCTCTCAATATTTATTAAATGGGGAAATTGGGATCCAACTGAAAATATATGAGACATATTGAACTAAAAAAGAAATTTTCAACCTAACAAGTTATCTCCAAATCAATATCTAAAACAAAATCCAACTAATAAAGAATCAATTAAAAAAATTAATTCCATTATAGTAGTGTGAATATTGACCTCAAATGAATTAGGGGAAATTGAGTTATAATAAAATCATTTTTATTTTAACAATGATATGGAAAGAGGTTTTTATTTTGAAGATTCTATTTGGAGTAAACATTAGTTCATCATATTCTTATTATTTTAATTTTTTTTATATTATCTATATTCACTTAATAAATGATATTTAACATGGATGGAAGTGTTTAAAATTTTAAATTTCCTATAAGAGGCATGTAATTTACAATTATAGACTATTTGGTTCTTTCCATATATATTTTGTATGTGTTTAAATATATAAAGATACTGTGAGAAAATTCATTTGAAAAATGTATCCCATCTAAAATCTTTTTTATTATTAATAAATGTTCGAACAATTTATAATGTGATATTTTTTGTAATATATTTTTTTATATTTGGAAGATAAAATTGAGTATTCCTTGTGTATGAGAAACATATTATGCATAGTTAATAATGATAAGACCTATATGTGATTACTTTATTTCACATCTATATTGGGATTTTTTATGTTAAATATGTTGAAATGTGATAATAATTGAAAATTACTAATTTTTTAATTAATTAATAGTGTAATACGCAACCAATGAATATTTTTATAATTTTTTTCTTCCTACATGATTTAATGTTAATGATAATAATTTTTTATCTTAATAATCTTATTTTAATAATAATTTTGGATAAATTATTTTTGCAAATATCATTTTGTGGTGTCTAGAATAAATTAATTAATTATTTTCAATGATTTCTAGTATAATTAAAATATTTATTAATTTATTTTTATTTTGAGAATTATTATTTTGGTATCTTTAATTTCATTATTTTACGGTTTTCTCCTTTAAATAATTGATTTATTTTTCCACATTTTTTAATTAATTATTTTGGACCCATATTTAAATTGAAGAAAGTATGAAAAAGTATTTTTTTAGAGTATACCCAATGGTGGGATAACAAAAAAATAGTGAATTGATAAGTGATGGTGATATGTGACCACACCTAGGAAACGAGGGTCAAATATGATATATCTACCCCAAGATACATTGATGTTTTGAAGTCATAATGTAGGTTTCAATAGAACGAATGTGTTATTTAGACTTTGTAAATGAGGACACCATTATCTAGTGTACAAAATTAATGAAAATAATACAAAAACTCAATCTATGATGTCCCTCTATATGGTGACCAGAAGAGGGACATATCATGATGTTGTGGAAAATGACCATTAGTTTCAGTTCCAATTTCCATTATAATTAAAAGTTAGGTTAATAAAAATATTTTTTTGTTTTATAAACTATTACTGTGTAAAATATTCCCCAATGTGAATATAATATTTAAGACATGTCTTAAAAAATGAACACCAAATAATAGATAGAAATTTATAAAAAATAAACTAATTCAGATTCCCTCCTAAAACAACAATGATAATTTATAAATGGATGGATGAATCGATGGATCAACAAAGACATAAACCCACGTGGAAATTAAAAAATAAATTTTATAAAGAAGAAGAAGAAAAATAATAAAAAAATAACATTCTATAAGACACCTGAAAATCGAAATTATAAAATTGTGATTACAAATTCATAGATATAAGACCATATATATAATCACTATGGTGAACCATAAATAAAAATTGGTTTAAAAACCACGTGTGTTGATGGATTTATTTATAAAAAGAAGACAATGAAAGCAGATATATGTTTGATTGACAGAAGAACTAAAACTATGTCTGAGAACTCAAAAATGGTTTGATTATTCAATGATGTTAGTAATATCAATAAATTAATAATATCTATTCAGAATGAAAAATAGGGTCAAGACATTTTTTGAATATTGTTTTTGTTTTTTGGCTTAGTTTTCAATAATTATGTGTTTATTGAGTTCAAAAATGATAATGTTTTGATTTCAAAGAAGTTTCCTTACAAAGTTCTTTACATATATCTTCAATGAATTCATGAATCCAATGGTGTATGTGAATCAATAATTTTCATTCTTATGGAGAAATAACATTTGATTGTATATATTTTTAGGCCATTTAAGAGTTATGTTTAATGAATTTGGAAGCTTGGGTTAACATGATGAATGGTGTTTGTGAGAGAAAGTTTGATTAAGTTCAAATAATGGGTTAATCCTGTGAAAAATAATTAATCCCCATAAAAACTAATGATGTAGGAATTTTATATCATCATGTTCGATATTTTTGGATGATGCTTTAATATCTTGAATTAATTGATCATCATAACATGGACTTAAAGAATAATAAAGACAGTAGAATAGAGGGTGAATCTAGTCATTATGTCATTAATTAAACATAAACTAGAAGCATAATGAATATATTTATCTAGCTAAAAAATATTGAAACTAATATAAATAAAACATATTATATTAAATGAATATATTAGGAATATGTCAACCTATTTATTATTAATAGAAACAGGAATATTATTTATACCAAGAATATGATATGCACCACACTAGGATTTATGAAGATAATTCATATGTGACTAATTATACATCAAGGAATATAAAAATAATTTAAAAGTCATAGTTCCCTAAAATTAAGAAATATTTAAAATATAATATAAAATAGGGATCCAAACTAATCATATAGAAGATACTAATATATCCAATAGTTTATCAAAATATAAAAGGGGAATAAAAAATATATTGAAACATTAACTATGTTCACAAGGAGTTAAATAATGATGGGTATTTAATAATAACAATTTTTTATCATATATTTACTTGTTTCACATACATAGAATATAGTCTATAGTAAAATTAACACATAAAAGTTATAGAGATTATTTGAAATAAATGATCATGAACCTGAGACCATGAATTATAATTTTAGTTGAATATAATTTTCAATCCATCTAATATAATAAAGGGTATTTTCCATCGACACACTCTACTAGATATTAGAAATAAAGACTTTAATTAATGGTAGTGATTTAATAAGGATTAATTGATAGAGTATGATTATTTATTGACACATATTTCCATTTTGTACTTCTTTGATTATATTAAATTCATTAAAAAATTTAAGAAAACATTTTCTTTAGGAAATACTATTCTATTTAATGATATTGTGTTGGTAATATATTTTATATCATTCATATGGATATTGTAATGGATGTCATCTTCATAATAAATTCATAGGTAGTACTTTTAAAACAATCAATAATTAGTGAAAACAAATCTCCATTGACTAATTTATCATACTTAGTGATCATATTTACTTCATATGGAAAAGTTATATACTTATTGAGTATATAATACTAATTCAAAAATAGAATATGGACATAGCGAATAATGATGTCATTATTATTCCAGTGCTTCCAAAATGAGAGTAAAAGGATACTATTATACATTCATGAAATTTAATATTATTTAATGACCTCTGATAATCATGTACATATCATTTATATGTGTCACTAAAATTTCTATTCAAGAATCAAATTATTTTCTAGATTTCAAGATCCCTTCTAATTTTGTTTTTCATGGGAAAAATAATTAGTTTATTTCCATCATTGTGTGATGTTTTCCCACTTCATTTTCACATTCTCTATGTAAGTAACATTAACCCTTCATATTTCAACCCATTTTAATTATGATTACATTAAATAGAAACTCTACATGTTTAATTCCTCTATCAAAAAAATAAAATATTTAATTAAAACATAGTACTCCATGTAAATGATTCCCTATTGATCATCCATATCATTTCATGATTAGATCTCAACATGATTACTTAATAAACAACCTTCTTATTTGCAACAAGATATATATATTTCATATCATATTTCGAATCTGAAATTCTATCAATCTCTATAAGTGAATCTGAATTTATATATTTTCAATCAACATTAAAAAAATGTATTATTAAATGTAAGAATAAAATAAGAGTTTTAACCTCAATTTGAGTGTTTTTGTTTTATCTATTAATTATCATCCATCATTTTGAAAAGATGTAGTACTACCAAAATTTTATTGATGATCCATCCATCTCGTTTAATTAAAATTAAACCACATATATAATTTATATAAATTCCACATATCTAATATATTAAAATAATGAGAGTTTTTCTTATATACCTCATTAGAAAAACATTTAATAATGATCTTTTCAATCCCGGTGTTACGGTTTTTTTCAATATACTAATTCAATTCATCATCCTAAGATGTATACTCGATGAAAAATATTTGAAAACCATGTAGGAAAATAATAATTTATAAATACCAATAAATAATAATAATAATAATAATGAATAATTGTGGCATTAATATTAAATCCATATCAACAGATAAATCTAGAGGAATATTTAGAAACCAAAAACCAAGTCATATTTTTTGGATCAAATAAAAATGTTTGTATAAAAAAATACAATAAAGAAATATAAATGGGATGATTCAGTATAATTCCCATGTTATTTAAATATAACACTTTGGAATATTTCTACTAATATGTACAGGTCTAGGTGCTAAGACACTGATATATTCCAGGACCCGATGATCTCAAAATTTATTTTTAAAATATATTAATTATATTAATACAATACATGTAAAATATTTCTTAAAAGGTGAAATAACACCCTAATGTGGTCCTAGATTGATAATATGGGACAATAGTTGAGTTCATAGTATGGGTTTTATCCTAGGTATAACATTATTTATTTGTGGGATGAGAGTGAGAAAATTTTTTCACAGGGATAAATAATAATTTATTTAATTTTATTTCATGACATAATGAGTTAATACACTCTTCTATAATCTTATTAATAAAAACATATAGTTGGATGCATTCCCTTGGAACTTAATATAGGAGCTGGTTGAAGAGCTTATATGGATGAACACTGACAGATCGAGCTTTGGCAATAAGTGTTCCAATAGAAATCAATGACTTGACCAAGATAAAGAATAATAATTTCTCTTGGAATGTATTCAATTCATATTGTGGTAAGAAATTGATTTTCTATACTAATCCCCTTATGATTACACATATGATGAATATTAATAAATATTTTAATGGATTGATTCATAGGTTGATCATATTGTAGAAATGAATTTATTTTTAGTGAATTTTAGGGAATTTATTATTATATTTATATGTCTTTGTTCATCATTATAATGTAAATGAGTTAATTATGACACAAAAAATCATGTGGTTCACTCCACTCTCATGTTTCTTTGATTTCTCCCACTATTCTTCATTTTTTATTCTATATCATTCGTTTGGGATAGTTTTTGGATAAATATTGGATAAACAATCAAATCACACACATATCTTGATGAAATGGATTGTATTAATATTTCAAGAATCATGTTGATGGTGGGATCAATATTTGATGATGTTAATGATAGATCAAAACTAGAATAAGACATGCATATGTGGGGTTTGGAGAATGTGGATGCATTTATTCTAGGAGAAAATTTCCCATTAACCAGGATGTATTGAAACCGCATCTCTGATGAAATTCAACAATAGTTAACCCAGATTTGTATTCAGGGGGATAGATTTCGGTGGTATTTGAGAGATAAAGTTAAATATTTGTAATCTTCTAGAACACCTATTCATTTCAAGAAATTCAAAACCACATAATTCATAACAAAATAATACACCAATATTATGGGGTCTTGTGTGGTGCTAGGGTTTCAGATTTATTAGAAATATATCATGAAATTTGGTAGATTTCACATGAATTGTGACCCTATATGGGATGATCAGTGTGTATATAGATAAATAAATGGACCTGGTGAGAATTAAATGGGATCAGAACCACCATATACTTAAACAAATACACGATTTTCTGGATATGGACCGACATAGATGAGTATGGGAAGAACAGAATGTTGAGTGTTAGGGAGACATATACACATCGTGTAAGTAATGGAATAATCCATTAATTTTTGGAAAAATGAATGTTATTTGGGAACAAGACATAGATAATTATTGTCTTTTTTAAACATACCGTGTTGCCTCAGGGACACACCATGTACTCATTTTATGATAGGTCGACTTCTTATTTCTTCACATGATAACTTTTTGGGACCTTCTTTGAGTTTACCTTGATATGTACTAGTTTTTTTTCTCCCCCAAGTTCATTTCATTGAGGGTTAGTTATTTTATATAATTCTCTTCATAGTGCGTAACCCCTCTACATCTTATTGATAAACTGTATAGTAAGGGATTGTTCACAAAATCTACAATGAGTCCTCTTAGACCTATTCAACTAGTAAATTAGTGGTATAGAGAATGATTCCCTCCATAAGTCCTATATTGATCATAATTTCCCTTCTTGATTCATTAGATAGTTTTTTTTTCAACATGGAGTGACCAATATATATACGGGTGTGATGCACTATCTAGTATGACATCCTTTTCAGCTTTATTTTTCACCCATTGTGCACTAGGCGTTGACCCCTATCAGTGTATTGGGATTATAACTTTTTATGGGGTATTTTTCTATATAGTTTGTAACTATGACCAATCCCTAAATTATCTACCATGATATTCTTTTTATTGATACCCTATGAGTGTTAACTATGGGATGATTTTCATCTTTAGATGTATTCCTCAAGGAGAAGTTTCAACTGGAAACGAATGTATCCATGTTTTATTAATGCTAGGATGGATGGTATGTGCCAAAATCATTGTGATATAAGATGTGTGTTAGATTTCATTTTATCTCTGTAATTGTTTCTTACAATCATTGAGTAAGATTCCATGGATGAGTGTAACCTTGATACAATGTAGTGGTTTTATGGATTGGAGTGATTATGAGAACCAACATGTGGAATAATTATATTAATATAATGATGTTTTATTATATGTCTCGCATTATTATTGAAATATATGTTTATGAGATGAATACTATTAATGCTTTGTGTTTGGGGATTTTGAGGTGTCTTACATTGTATTTTTATACTCACCCATGTTTGCTCTCTTCACACACATGTTTTATTTTATGTAGATGACGAAAATTATTGAGTTGTCCATGGTGAACTAGGAGAAGTTGGAAAAAGTTTAGTCTATATAGATTGAGGTTTATTTTATTGTCTCATTCGATAGTAGTCCTCTCTTTTGGAGCAGGTTGGATAGTATTTCCAGTATTGGGTCATCTTCCATTTGAGATTTTCTAATTATTTTTATTAAATTATTTCATACTATGATTGTGTGAATTTTGAGGTATTAATGAATTTGGATCATTTTTTTCATTAAAAATTGTATGGGATTTAATATTTCTATTGGAATATTGATTATTTTGGCTGATGCCTCATATGTGAGTGATATTTTTCCGTGGCACTAGTCAACAGCCACAAGCCTATTAAAGGTGGGATTAGAGAAGTTATATATTAGGATTCAATGGGTTGGGTCTCAAGAGAATATAACGATATGATTACCCACACAAAAGGGTTTTTAATATATCTGAGGTTATGACTAGAGTTCAATTTTACTTCAATTTGGGTTTTATGATTGTTTTGGGAACTCTATAAATATTGTAAAAAAATTTGAGTGTGGTTTTCAGGAGAGGGTGTCCATAGTTGGTGTTGTAGTGAATAAACTAAATAAAAAGGATTATAATTAAATTATTTTTTTCTTGGTATATGTAGAAACTAGTATTAGGGAATACATTTGTATATGCATTATTTAGGAATGAGTTTGTGGTTTCTAAAAGGGTTTTTAGTATGATCTTCAGATATACTCATTTACCATTGTACATCATGATGACCATTATGTTGTCTCTACAATGATATCCCCATTTGATTCCAACACAGTTCTGTAATAAAGGCTAGATAAGTGATGTTTTTATTGTTCTAGGACCCACTAATGTGGTGTTTATACCAATTGGTCATTGAGCAGTGCTACAAACTTTTGATAAGCACACTAATCCTCCTATGGTTTAGCCAGATGATCCTCCTCATATTGATTAGTCAATATATCAACCTTGTTAGGATGATGGTAAGAATAGTCATAGCCCATTATAAAAATTCATGCAATGGATATTGCTGAGGTTTCACTATGAGAGAGGCACTTGGATATTATAGGTTTGAATCAGGATGATGGTCTTGGTTTTCCATGTTGTGTGGACCCCAGATCGATTTGGTGGTTATACTTGCGATATGTATTCATCGCAGTGTAATAGTTGGAATGGGTGGTTCCGGTAGATGAAAAACATAAGATTTTTGTAAATATTGAGTTCTAAACATACATATTACCTAGGCTATATGGTGGGACAAAACTCATTCTCATGTTGTATAGGAATGGGGTGTTCTTGTGGTGTGAATGTCCCATATGCTTTGGAACCCCCTGATGGTGGTCTATGAGGTGAGACTTATCAGATAGCATGCAGGATACTTTTAGTTCCAGGTTTTGTTAATGAGTTTCTCTAATTCATTTGGTTGAGGTTTTTTATGTACTATGGTTTTATAGAAATTCATACTTATAGTGATTAGGTAGGAAAGGTAAAGGATGAGTTTCCTGTAGTAGGCTCTCGTAGTGGATTTTAGTGATGTTCAAGGTATGATAGTTATCATCACTTCCCTAGATTCTATTTTCACATAGATTTATGATCCTATTTTCCTTGAGTGTATCCCTTGTTCGAGACCTTCTGAAACCATGGGATACATTTTTTCATGACCATTGTGTTCGAGGCTTCTTCATAAAGCATAAGTGATTATAGGATTCTACTTGCATTTTTACCTGAATATGGGAGGATAATGTGTAAAATCACATGTAAAAAAATAATATGTCAATTTCCAATTTATTAATATTTGTGAATTAAATATTATGTTCACATTAAAATGGATTCTATATTCGATGGCGTACCTGATACACAACAATGGGTTGTTTTGAAAACATACATTACAAACAATGTTGAGATATACTGAAAAATATTAATATAATTTTATTATTTATAATGGTACTTAAAGCCTAACTATTGAAATGGAAGAAAAGAAAAAACTGACAAAATATGATTATACATATCTTTTAAATGTATTTACATTTATGAATTAAATTTTATCAGCATAAAATAAGAAAGAATCTGATTTTTAGCATAAATAGTATAATATTATTTAAAAGGTCATTTTACCGTCTTTTGATGGAGATCCCTTTTTATATATAATTTTTTTTAACTTTTATACATTATATTTTACAAAATAATATTCTTTTTTTAATCAAGACATGAAAATTTTCTTTGGAAGAAATTTTGGTATTCTTCTAATAATGTTTATCTTTTTAATGAATTGTGAAAAATACTGTATTTTAATTCAAAACTACTTTTTAATCTAATTTATTTATAATGATAGATACTATTCTAAATTTCCTTTAAAGTTTAATTTTATTATCTTATTACATTTTAATCCAATGATGGTTATTGGAAATAATTTCAATTTGAAATTGGACATAAACTATTGTCAATCTTTGGATAGTTATTATTTCTTAAAAACATGATTTTTGTTTTGACAAGGGGAATTAATTTTAAATTAATTTCTTCCACCTATTTGATTTGAATTTGGAAAATTGGATTCCATATTTGGAATCAAGATTTCCAAATTGTGTAAATAGGTAAAAAAAATTTCAGACATTATGAATATTTACATCAGTATATATGTTATTAACTATTGTTAATGGGTAAATCGTGGAAATAAGGGTAAAAAATATTATAATAATAATATTAAATTACCATAACATGTGTCCTAATCCTTTTGGTTGGTACCAGTCTGACCATGGAATCCATGGGTCGATTTTGGGACCCCATAGAGCCACATGGAAGAGATAATGACACTTTATATTAATTAATTTAAACTAAAGTAAAAAATTACATAAACTAATATCTTTTAGTAAACCAATTTTTATATGGGCTTATATAAGTGATATCTTAGACTATAAATAATAATTTGAAATATAAAAATATTTTTTATATCATGGTATTTTATTTATAATTTTTATACATTAAATAAATATATTTAATTATGACATAATGATGATGTAGTAATTTCATCATTAACAAAAGATCCAAATAAATGAAATTATAATTATTAAAATAAATTTATTTTGTACCTTTTTATGACATAATATATTTTTAAATCTTAATATGACTTGTTATCTTTGAATTATTGTAGGTTTTTTGAAAGTATCATGTTTATATATATATTTTTAAAAGAATCTATTTGAAGAGTATTTTGATTGTCATAAATGAGTTCTTAAATCAATCAATATTTTTTAAAATTATATAATAATCATTAATATCTATAATTCATCTGAATTACCTAGAAAAGGTTTCAAATGTCAGTACTAAAACGCTTGTGATTCTATTTTCATTTTATGTCGATTATATTATCCATATAGTATGAATATATAAGAGAACATGGTAAAAGTTATAAAAGTAATCAAATGGTTAAATAAAAAAATAAGGACTAAAAATCATCTAATACATATCCAATTCTTATTGGATGATTTTATATATACATATATTCACCTTATATTCAATATAAATATGTTTTGGACCATTTTAAATAAGAAAATATTTTATAATAAAAAACTACATTCAAACATTCCTAAAGAGTCCCTCCTCCCTCTTATAAAAGGCCATCACTTCAAACCCATTACCTACACCTCTCAAGCTTCTCATCTTGTCCAAAATCAACTCCAGGAAGCCCTATACATCCCTTTATTCCTCCAATTATCCTTACCATAGAATGATGGCACTTAATGAGATCCTTTTGGTTCAAACCAAAAGGAGTTACCCGATTTAAAGGTAACGTCTTCCCTCAATTCTCTTCTTTTATTTTACGTCATCACTCCCTATGCTGTTATTATTCATTATTTACATTAAAAAACTAGTATATTTAATATAGTATATTTTTTATGGGATGTATTGGAACTAAAATTACACACACCTCCAACTAATGGATACCAGGATATTTTTTCCGTGTACGGAAAACTACTACCTCATGAAACGATGATTGTTCAATTATCTCCTACCACATATCATGGTGGCCATTATGATGGAAGTATATTTATATTTCATATATATAATATTTATATTGTATCTATGATTTTTTATTTTTGAAACCTATATTTTTTCAATAATAGGTAAATATGATAATTTCAGTTGAGAAAGTACGGACTACCGCCCCACAAAGTGATATGACTAATTCATACCATACATAGAACATATAAAGTATGGAGTTAATGAAATTATATATGATATTATACTAGAACTATAATATACCTATGTAAAATTATTTTTTCATTCCATTAAATAAAAAATATAAATGAAAGTATTGTTCATTCATACATACAGATTACCATCTCCATGAATGGTGCATATAATTTTCATATATATCAAAAGAATATAGACTATCATAAATACATATATACTAGATATATATGATATATATGATATATAAATATTTAATATCATTCTATAGATAATATAATTTTGACCACATGGACAATTTATAATTATAACTAGTTCATTATTGGATGAAGTTTCAAACATCGACAAAATGTCGTTTATGAACTCAATTAACTACCTAATTGTTATAGAATGGTAATAAGTTATATAAAAGGAATAATAAACATGAAAAAGCATATTAAGAAAGTAGAAATTAACATATGTTTATTATTTAGGAAATTAACTAATAAATAGGTCAAGTCAGACACTAGGCAAGGGACTTCGTCTCAATCCCCTTTCATTGAGGCATGTTTTGACAATATACACCACCTTATTTTTTACAGTGTATAATAAACCCCTTTGACATTTATTTTCTATGAAAGGAAATATTTTTCATGTGAAGTGTTTTACTAAATGTCAAAAATAATTCTTTTTAACGTATGTGGTAATAATGACCTCTCCACCGCCATAATCGTTATTTTTCATCCTCTATAAGCCTTAATGTTTTTTTAAATTTAAAAAGAAACACATTATTTTCTTTTTGGGTGTTTTGGTATTGAAAATGTTTTTTTAAATGGATTTATTATTTCAATATCTTGAATTGATTTATTGTGATTGAAAATGAAATATTATTAGTGAAATGTTTATATTTTTGATATTTTTTTGTGTTAAGATTTTATAATGGTATTTAAAAATTTGATGGGTGTTTATGTGATAAACCAAATGATGGGTGGTGTCGTGATAAACCAATATGGGTGGTTACATTATAACCTCAAATGCATTGGGTGTGGAATTTGGTCATATGGCTATTCCATTTAGTAATATGTGAGGAATTTGACCGTATAGTGATTCTATTTCAGTATGTTTATGTCCCAGGTTACCTTTATAAGTTATATGTGCTTTATATGGGTTTTATGGTAATATTTTGGATACACAAGGGTATGATATGATCTTTTATTTAGTGAATATTATTTACTACTTAATAAAGGTGAAAATTATTACTTATGATAACGTATTCATGGTTTACTTGTTGTTTTGAAAAACTTACAATTTTCATTCTTTATGTATCCCTTATTGATATTTTTATGTTAATCCTAGGTTTTTGAAATATTTTCATAGGATTTAATTATAAATAGGTGCAAGGATGGAATCATGGAAAAGTCATGCGGTATAAAACATGGAACCAGACATGAATAATTTTTTTGAGTTTCTATTTTATGAAAAAAAGGATACTGAGTAGAAGTGTCTACATGTAATATTCAAATTGTTATGTATATTTTATGACTTAACATTCAAATGATATGAACTTGAAAAGATCCTCAATGTAAATTATTAACATAATTTGTGATTATGTAATGGTTAATATTGGGTCATGATAGTTGGTATTTGTGGTCAGTTTAGAAAACTTTATAAGTTTGAATATTATTAAATTAAAGTCCATAAATTAATTTATGATAATATTGAAATGATATAGCATTTTAAGATTACCATGTTGCTTCTCCCAAGATATTTTTATTCTCGGAATAGTTTTCTACATAGGAAACATGGAAGCTATTTTGGAAGGCATACAGAGGATAATAACCTTACAAATCCGCAACCTGAGATGATCCGAATTGGAATTGAACTGTTTTTTGCAGTGATGGAACAGTTGACTCAAGCTATAAATGGTGGTGGTATCTATGAATGAGATCTGTGCAATCATCCATAGAGGTACATGTTAGTAGTGGAGCAGCTCATGAGGCAATGCCCACCCGCATCAAGAGGATTATATGACCCTGTTCAATCTGAGGGGTGGATCAAATCATTGGAAAATATTTTCAATGTCAAGGGTTATACAGATAATCATAAGGTTAGTCTTGTTGTTTACTGTTTTGAAGGTGAAGTCGAACAATGGTGGTTTATGGTGAGAAATATCAGGGATAGTGAAGAGATTGATGCTCTTGGTTCAGAAGAATTCAAAGATATGATTCTTGAGATATATTTTTCTAAGGTGGAGTGACTTAGGATGGAACACCAATTCTTTGAATTGAGGTAGGAGGAAGAATCAATGGCTGCTTATGAAGAAAAGTTCACTCGACTGGAAAGGTATGCTCCAAATTTCATTTGAGATCATGATAGTAAGATAAATAAATTTTACTCAGGACTAAAGCCGTGATATTGAATATAATTGGTCTCTCATGAATTCAAAAGATATGAGAACCTTTTTAGATGTTTAGAGAAAGACGAAATAGAGTTTTTTGATGATCAGGTGATCCGAGATAGAAAATAAAAATAGAGTTCTAATTGGAAAAAATGAGAAATAATTCATCAACGAATCTTGGAGGTAATATAATCATATATCCATCTTGTGATAAGTGTGTTAAAACACATCCTAAATAATGTTTATAAAATTCTAGAATTTGATTTAAGTGTGGTTTGTATGGTTATATTTCTCATAACTATAAAGAGGTTGATCAAGGAGGCATTAAAAATCCAACAGTATTATTTTTAAGCGCAGTGGAATGGGTCAATTAGAAAATGAGTGTCCAATGATGAACTTAAATGAATGAAAATAGCTTGAATAAAAGTAGAAAGTGGTGATGAAATTCGTTTAAATACTTTATCATATTTTGGGCTATCAAATGAATTAGTATCAGGAACACTATTTGTTTATTTTTATAATGCCAACATGTTGTTTGATTTAGGGACTACACATTCTTTCATTTCAGAGTATTTTTATAGTAAATTGGGAATTCCATCTCATGATATGAATTTGGAACTTATGTTAAAAACACCAGGATGAAAATTCAATAAAAAATAAAAATATAATTACCTTCTTTCACTTATCTACGGAATGAATCCACCTTCAAACCATATTTTTTGGCCTTTAATAGAGTTTGATGTTATTTTGGGTATGGATTGGATTTCTGTTTATCATTATAAGATTGAATACTAAGATAAATATGTTTATTTTTAGAAATATTTTTAGTTTCTGTAAAATAATTAACCCTTACTTTGGATAACATATCTGGAAGCTAAGAAACTATTAAAAGATGGAAATTAATGTTACCTAGAACATATTGTTAAAAACAAAAGAGCTAATCAGATTAGTGATGTAACTATAGTAAATGACTACCTTGATGTTTTCCCTATTGAGTTTCTTGGCATAATACTTGATCCGGATGTGGAATTTATTTTTGAATTAGTTCCTGATGCTAATACAATTTCAAAACCACCTTATTAGATGGATCAAATTGATATTTTAGAGTTAAAGACGAAATTGAAAGAGTTTTTAGACAATGGTTTCATTCGACCTAGAACATCACCAGGGGGTTCTCCAGTCATGATTGTTAAAAATAAAGATGGTTCAATGAGACTTTTCATTGATTATAGAGAATTTAATAACATCACTGTTATGAATAAGTGTCATTTCCCTCATATTGAGGATTTTTTGGTTAGCTCCAGGGAAGATAGTATTTTTCAAACATAGACTTGAGATCGGGGTACCATTATTTAAATGTAAAAGATACAGACATTCTAAAGACTACATTTCATACTAGATATGGTCATTTTAAATTTATAGTTATGCCTTTTGGGTTATCCAATGAACCTACTGTATTCATTGATCTTATTAATAGAATTTTCCATGAGATCTAGGATAATTTTGTGGTTGTGTTTATTGATGATATTTTGGATTACTCTAAACGTAAAGAAAACAATGAAATCCATTTAAGGGTTGTCTTGTGAACCTTGAATGAAAAGAGTATGTATGGAAAATTCAGCAAGTGTGAGTTTTTGTTATAAAAAAATTATTTCCATGGTCACATTTTTTCAAAAAATGGAATAAATGTTGATCCTACTGAAAAAAGTTGTGGATAAATGGCCATGACCTACCAATATCACATAGATTCGTAGTTTTCTAGGTTTTTAAGGTTATTACCAGAGGTTTATTGACAAATTTTTATGATCACCTATCCCAATGACTATGTTAACTCAAAAAGGTGTTATGTTCATATGGAAAAAAGAATTTAAGGATTGTTTTCAGGAATTCAATAAAATATTGGTGGATGCTTCAGTTTTGGAACTACCTTCAGAGATGGTAAATTTGTTATCTATAGTGATGATTTATTAAAAGGATTTGTTTGTGTCCAAATTCAGAATGATCAAATAATTTCTTATGCTTCATGTTAGTTTAAAAATTAAGAGTTAAATTAACCTACCCATGATTTGGAATTAGATTCTATTGTTTTTTACTTTTAAATTTTGGAGGAATCATCTGTATTTAGTAAGATGTAAAATATATACTGTCCAGATTATTTAAGTATATATTCCCTCATAATTAATTGAACATGAGATAAGGGATATGTCTTGAATTAATCAAGGATTATTATTGCATTATTCATTACCATCTAGAAAATTGAAATAAAGTGGCTAATGTTTTGAGTCGAAATTGTAATCATACATTAACCATGTTACGTTTGGAATAAGATCCTCTGATTAATGATTTGATAAATATTGGAATAGATGTTTTTAGTGTAAGAAATTACAATGTTTTATTTTAGGTGTCAGTGAAATCATCTTTATAAGACATATTTAAGCAAGCATTGATGGAAGATAGTGAGTTGCATAAAAAGGTAGAGTTGGTTCAGATGGGTAAGATAACTGATTTTAACAATGATAATGATTGTGTTTTGAGGTTTGAGAAGATTTTATGTGTGCCTTGTGATTCAAAGTTGAAGAAAGATTTATTATGTGAAGCTCATAGTTCTCCGTTTTCATTTTATCCTGGAATTACTAAGATGTACATAGATATTTGAGAGTATTACTGGTGGGATTGAATGAAAAGTGATATTGTTGATTTTACAATGTTGTGTTTGACTTGTCAGCAAGTTATAGATGAGAGGTAGTTACCAAAAGAGATGCTTCATTCTTTATCAGTTCTATAGTGGAAATGGGAAAATGTGTCCATGGATTTCTTTGTGAGATTACCAAATATTTCTCAAGGTAATAATGCAATCTAGGTTATTATCGATTGATTGACTAAAACTTCCCATTTTATTCCTATTTGAGATACTTTGTCTCTAGATCAAATATCTTGGTTGTATGATAAATAGATCGTCAGTTTTCATGGAGTCCCCATATCCATTGTATCTAATTTTGATTCTAGGTTTACTTCTATCTTTGGGAAATGACTTCAGAAGTCGTTGGGTAGTGAATAAAATTTTAGTACAACTTTTCATCCACAATCAGATGGGAATTTAGAATGAACTATTAAGAAATTGGGAGATATGTTACGTGATTTCTCAATGTATATATCTCTGTTGTCCTTCTTTATATCTCTGTTGCCCACATGTGGGACAACTATCCAACGACTCATTTTCCCCTGAATATAAAATGCAGTCATTTGAACATGCATGAATCTTCTGACAAGTAAGCCCCAAATTTCGAACCAACCTCTTACTTTCATAGTAATTTGCAGGTAAAACATTTCCTTCGGGTAACAGTGTTTTCAGCAAAGAAAATATCTGGTCAAAACATGTGTTTGACATTCCGTTATCTGATTTGATAGCCATAAATTTTGCAACTGCTTCTAATTTGCTCATCTTGCAGCCAGGATATAATGCATCCTCAGCAGACTTCAACAACTCATAAAATTCAGACGGTCCCAACTCAGGATTTGAAGCTATATCAGCCGGAGTTTCTGTATGTTGAACAGATGAACCTGCAACATCATGTACTAAATCTTGAAACTGGGATGGATCCGGAATCAAGTTGGTATCAGCTGCTCTGGAACTGCGTTCACCGTGTTGATACCAAAAAACATAATCAGCTTGAAAACCAAAACGCAAGAGATGTTCCCCCACTTTGTCAAACGTGTCAAACGTTCTCAATGCACATTTTCTGCAAGGGCATTTTATCTTTCCTTCTGAAACAAATTCTGAATTTGATGCCGCAAATGATAAAAAAATCTCCACACCCTCTATATATACTGGATTTAAACCAGAACCATTTGGATTTCTGCGTTGATTTATCCATATGCGGTCATCTAATAATGACTGTTGACGACCTCGCTGTTCCATATTTTTCTATAAAATATAAAAGCATTACTGGTTTTGAATAATTTGTTAGAAAAAACACTCAAGCAAGGATTACTAATTATTACAATTTATTACTAATTATTACAATTTATTGCTAATTATTACTATTTATTACTAATTTAGCAATACTTAGCAATACTTAGCAAAAGGAAAACTGCTTGAATAATGAAAGGAAATTTGATAATCATCGTTGTGGAGATGGTTATAAATTTTCCCTTCATTATCCAAGCAGATTTCGTTTACTAATTATTAGTAATAAAAAAAATATTATCAATATTTACGAAAAAACAATATTAATATTATTAAAATAATAAAAAAAATTAAAAAATATTAAAATTATCAATATTCAGAACAAACTTTGTTCTATTATTAACATGTTCAAATCTTAAAGGGTCGTCAATTGTCAATTTTTTGCTAAGTGTTCTTGAGTATTCCTGAGTATTCCTGAGTATTCCTGATTATTTGTGAGTATTCCTGATTATTTGTGAGTATTCGTGAGTATTCGTGATTATTCGTGAGTATTCGTGATTATACGTGAGTATTCGTGAGTATTCGTGAGTATTCGTGAGTATTCCTGAGTATTCCTGATTATTCCTAATTATTCCTAATTTTTTGCAATTATTCCTAATTATTTGCAATTATTGGTAATTATTGGCAATTATTGGTCATTATTGGCAATTATTACTAATTATTCCTAATTAATCCTAATTATTCCTAATTAATCCTACTTATTCCTAATTAATCCTACTTATTCCTAATTATTCCTAATTATTACTAATTATTCCTAATTATTGCTAATTATTACTAATTATTGCTAATTATTTCTAATTATTGCTAATTATTTCTAATTATTGCTAATTATTTCTAATTATTGCTAATTATTTCAAATTATTGCTAATTATTGCTAATTATTGCTAATTATTGGTAATTATTTCTAATTATTTCTAATTATTTCTAATTATTCGTAATTATTACTAATTATTAGTAATTAATACTAATTATTGGTAATTATTGCTAATTATTGGTAATTATTGCTAATTATTGGTAATTATTGCTAATTATTGGTAATTAATACTAATTATTGGTAATTATTACTAATTATTGTTAATTATTACTAATTATTGGTAATTATTACTAATTATTGGTAATTATTACTAATTATTGGTAATTATTACTAATTATTCGTAATTAATACTAATTATTCCTAATTAATACTAATTATTCCTAATTAATACTAATTATTCCTAATTATTGTTAATTAGTCCTAATTATTACTAATTATTGTTAATTATTCCTAATTATTACTAATTATTGTTAATTATTCCTAATTATTACTAATTATTGGTAATTAATACTAATTATTGGTAATTATTACTAATTATTCCTAATTAATACTAATTATTGGTAATTATTACTAATTATTCCTAATTAATACTAATTATTACTAATTATTGTTAATTATTCCTAATTAATACTAATTATTACTAATTATTGTTAATTATTCCTAATTATTACTAATTATTGTTAATTATTCCTAGTTATTACTAATTATTGTTAATTATTCCTAATTAATACTAATTATTGGTAATTATTACTAATTATTGGTAATTATTACTAATTATTGGTAATTATTACTAATTATTCCTAATTAATACTAATTATTCCTAATTATTGTTAATTAGTCCTAATTATTACTAATTATTGTTAATTATTCCTAATTATTACTAATTATTGTTAATTATTCCTAATTATTACTAATTATTGGTAATTAATACTAATTATTGGTAATTAATACTAATTATTGGTAATTATTACTAATTATTCCTAATTAATACTAATTATTCGTAATTATTCCTACTTATTGTTAATTATTCCTAATTATTACTAATTATTGTTAATTATTCCTAATTATTACTAATTATTGGTAATTAATACTAATTATTGGTAATTAATACTAATTATTGGTAATTAATACTAATTATTGGTAATTAATACTAATTATTCCTAATTAATACTAATTATTTGTAATTAATACGAATTATTTGTAATTAAAACTAATTATTGGTAATTATTACTAATTATTGGTAATTAATACTAATTATTGGTAATTAATACTAATTATTCCTAATTAATACTAATTATTCCTAATTATTCCTAATTATTACTAATTATTCCTAATTATTACTAATTATTCCTAATTATTACTAATTATTCCTAATTATTACTAATTATTCCTAATTATTCCTAATTATTACTAATTATTCCTAATTATTGTTAATTATTCCTAATTATTACTAATTATTGTTAATTATTCCTAATTATTACGAATTATTGGTAATTAATACTAATTATTACGAATTATTGGTAATTAATACTAATTATTGGTAATTAATACTACTTATTGGTAATTAAGACTAATTATTTGTAATTAATACTAATTATTCCTAATTAATACTAATTATTTGTAATTAATACTAATTATTCCTAATTATTCCTAATTATTGGTAATTATTACTAATTATTCCTAATTAATACTAATTATTCCTAATTATTCTTAATTATTACTAATTATTCCTAATTATTCCTAATTATTACTAATTATTCCTAATTATTACTAATTATTGTTAATTATTCGTAATTATTGTTAATTATTCCTAATTATTAGTAATTATTGTTAATTATTCCTAATTATTACGAATTATTGGTAATTAATACTAATTATTGGTAATTAATACTAATTAATGGTAATTAATACTAATTATAGGTAATTAATACTAATTATTGTTAATTATTGGTAATTATTACTAATTATTCTTAATTATTGATAATTATTAGTAATAAAATGAATAATTATCAATAATTAGAAATAATTACCAATAATTACAAATAATAACATTATTAATATATTTTATTATTAATATTAAAATAATATAATTTTCTAATTTATATACAGTTCTTTTTTCATCTGTGCGTTTTCTATCTCCACATACAAATAATACATGTGAAGACAGCAAACACACAGATGAAAAAAGAACTGTATATATATAAAAAATTATATTATTTTAATATTAATAATAAAATAAACTAATAATGTAATAATGTTCTTATTCCTAATTATTGGTATTTATTACTAGTTATTAATATTTATTCTTAATTATTAAAAATTATTACTAATTATTCCTAATTACCATATAAACAATACTAATAATTTAAATTTATTAAGTAATAAAACAATGTAAACAAAATTAAATTACAACTAATTAATAATAATAAAAACTAATAAAAAATTAAAAATAAATAAAAAATTAAAATGAAGATAAATACCTTGAAAATTGATCTGTTCTGATCGTTCTTCAAAACTTTAATATCAGCTCCGGAGAAAAAACTTAAACTGGAGAAAAACTAAACTCTAGAAATATGATTCTGAGAGAGAGAGAAGATAAAGAATGAGAATGAAATGAAAAAAACGGATGGGGGTATTTATAGGTTATATTAGTTGCGACGGGTCCATTTGCGACGGGATTCCCGTCGCAAATAGTATTATTTGCGACGGGTCCCGTCGCAAATACCTTCGCCAACATTTATTACGGTCAACCGGTAAATAGTTATTTGCGACGGGTCCCGTCGCAAATAACCCTCTGCCGACATAGTATTTGCGACGGGGGAATATTCCCGTCGCAAATACCATTTACCGCCGCCGGCTATTTGCGACGGGAATATTTCCCCGTCGCAAATACGTTTCCCGCGATTTGGCGCGCATCGCGGGAAAACTATTTGCGACGGGGAAAGCAATCCCGTCGCAAATGCCTCATTATTTGCGACGGGGATGTACCCCCGTCGCAAATACTTTTTTAACATGACTATTTGCGACGGGATTTAATCCCGTCGCAAATAACCCGTCGCAATTGCTCATTTTTCCCGTAGTGTATTCCCAGGGAATTTGGGACACACATATTTCTTTGGTTGAATTTTCTAATAATAACAGTTTTCATTCTAGTATACAGATGGCTCCATTTGAGGTATTATATGGAAAGCGATGTCAAACTCTAGCTTTTTAGGAAGAAGTAGGTAAAAGGAAACCGATGGGACTATAATTTGTAGAAGAGATGGTAGAATAAGTTTAGTTGATTCATAAGAACAAGAGAATAGCTCAGAGCAGGTAGAACGGTTTTACGGATTTTAGGAATAAGGATATTTCATTCAAGGTATGTAATCAAGTCTTTCTCAATGTGTCTCTTTAAAAAAGTGTGATGTGTTTTGGTGTGAAGGGATAGTTGAGTCCGAGGATAATTGGACCCTATCAAAACCTAATGAATGTTAGATCAATTTCTTAAAAAGTGGTTTTACCTCCTAGTTTATCTCAGGTACACATTTTCCATGTTTCAATGTTGTGACAGTATATGCCAGATTTATCTCATATTTTGAGCCCAAAGGTAGTTAAGCTGGAAGAGAGTCTCTCTTATGGAGAACAACCAGTCTAGATTATGGATCGAAGAGAGCAAGTGTTGTGAAATAAGTTAAATCATCAGGTAAAGGTTTTGTGTAAAAACTATATAGTTGATAAGTCAACATGAGAATCTGAAAATGCCATGAGGGATAAATACCCCCACTAATTTGATAAGTGAATAAAATTTGTAAGGACGCAATTTCGAAAAGGGGGGAAGGATGTAACATCCCAGGTAAATAAAAAATATGAAATTTTCATATTTATTAATATTTTTGAATTAAATATTAATTTTACTTTAATGGGGATTCTATGTTTGATGAAGTTCCTGATACGCAACAATGAGTTTTTTTAAAAACATATGTTGCACACAACGTTGAGTTATACTGAAAAATATTAATATAAATTTACTATTTTAAAAGATAGTAAATTCATAGCTATTGTAATGGTGGGAATAAATATAATTAACTATAATATGATTATATAAGTTTTTTAATTTTTTTACATTTATCCAATAAATTTTATTGGCATAAAATAAAAAAGAATCTGATTTTAAGCATAAATAGTCTAATATTCATTAATAGATCGTTTTACCACCATTTGATGGAGAAGCCTTTTTAAATATATTTATTTGCAACTTTTATATGTTATATATGAAAAAAATAATATTTTTTTAGAATTGGTACATCGAAATTTACTTGGGATGAAAGATTGGTATTTTTCTGATAATGATCATTTTTAAATGAATTGTGAAAAATACTATTTTTTTATTCAAAACAGTCATTTAATATAACTTATTTAAATTGGTAGATTATCTTTTTACTTGGTTTTAATGTTTAATAATATTATATATTTACCATTTATTCCAATTTTGTTCATTAGAAGTAATTTCACTTTAAAATTAGACATAAAGATGTGTCAATCTATTGATAGTTATTATTTTTTAAAAATAATATTTTTTTTGACAACGGTAATTAATTTTAAATTAATTTATTCCAAAATTATGTTTTGAATTTGTAAAATTGGATCCCATATATTGAATTAGGAGGTAAACATTGTGTAAATAGATAAATTTTATATTTATACATTATGAATATTTACTTCCGTAAATATTTTATTTATCATGGCTAAAGGATAAATATGTTAAATAAGGGTAAACAATAATAATATAATAATATTAAATTACACTAACATGTGTCCTCATACTATTGGTTGATACCTATCTGACCATGGACATCCTTGGTTCTATTTTGGGACCCCATGGAGCCACATGGTAGCGATAAGGAAACTTTATATTAATTAATTTAAAGTAATGAAAAAATGACCTGAACTGGTATCTTTTAGTAAAAAAATTTATATGGGGTTATATAAGCTATTAAAATATAAATAATCATTTGAAAGATACAAATATTTCGTACATAATTGAATTTTATTTATAATTTTTGGACATTAAATAAATAAAGTTGATTATGACACAATGATGATGCAGTAATTACTTCATTAACAATGGATTCAGATAAATGATATTATAAATATTAAAATAAATATATTTTGAACAATATAAAGACATACACAATGTTTAGGGATGATTATGACTTGTTATCATCGAAGTATTATAGGTTTTTCAAAATAATCTATTTTTTATAGATTTTTTTAAATTTATTGATGTGAATTTTATTTAAATTGTTATAAATGAGTTTTTAAAGCAATAAAATTTTTATTAAATGATATAATAATCCTTAAAATTTAAAAATCCGCCAAATCACATATATAAGGTTGAAATTTTCATTAGTGAGCCACTCATGGATCTATTTTCATTTTTTGGTAACCATATTACCCATATATTATAAATATATAAGAGAAGAAGGTAAAAGTTAAATAAGTTAACAAAGGGTTAAATTAAAAAGAGAAGGATTATAAATTATCCAAACCCTATCCAATTTTTATTTCATGATTTTATTTAGACTTATAAGCACCTTATCTTATAATTATATATGTTTTGATCATTTTGAAACTGAAAATCATTTTATAATAAAATTATTCTTTAAAACATTCCTAAAGAGACCCTCCTCCATCTTATAAAATCCCATCACCTCTAACCCATTATGAACAAATATCAATCCCCTTGGATCATCCAAACTCTTCTCCAAGATTCCCTAAACATACCTCTCTTCTGCATATAAGCCTTACCTTAGGTAGAAGGCACTTAATGAAATCCTTTTGGTTCAAACCAAAGGCAGTTACCCCATTTAAATGTAACGTCTTACCGCAAATTCTATTCTTTTATTTTATGTCTTCACTCCCTATAATCTTATTATTCCTTGTTTACATAACAACACAAGTATAATAAGTATAATAGATTGTATTTATGAGAATGATTATAACTTCACATACACACACCTCTATCTAATGGATAAAAACGTACTGTTTCTATGTACGGTGAACTATTGCCTCATGAAATAATGACTGTTCAATTGTCTCCTACCGCCTCTCATGGTATCCATTATAATGGGACTATATTTATATTATATATATATATATATTATAATTATATTATCTATATTATAATATATTATTCATTATTATAATTCCTTTACGGTTTCCTTAAAAGGTAAATACGATAATTTAATTTGAGGAAGTACAGACTACCACACCCTCAAAGTTATATGACTCATTCAAGCCATATGTGGAATCTATAAAAGCTGAATTACTGAAATTATCTATGATATTATACTAGAATTATAATTTACATATCTATCATTATGTTTTCATTCAATTAAATATTAAATATAAATGAAAGTAGTGTTCATGCGTACGTATGGCTTAGCATCTCCATGAACGATGAATTTCATTTTCATATATCCAAATGATATGGATGATTCTAAATAAATATATACTCTCTATATATAATATATGATATATAAATAATGAATATCGTTCTAGAGATAATGAAATTTTGACTACATGGAGAATTTATAATTATAATAAGTTCATTTTTGAATCAAGTTATGATCATCGACAAAATTTCCGATATGAAATTAATAATGAAATATTTGTTATAGCAATGTAATAAGTGATATAATTCAAATATTAAACGTAAAAAGGGTTTAAATAAATTATAAATGAACATAATTATATAATTTAGGAAATTAATGAATGAACGAGTCATGTCAGACATGAGGTAAGGGACTTCGTCTCAATCTCCATTCATTGAGGAATGTTTTCATAATATATGCCTCCTTCTTTTATGCGGTGTATAATGAAACCCATTGATTTTTATTTTCATTCAAAGGGAATAATTTTTCTATGAATTGTTTTACTAAATGAAAAAAGGAATATTTTTTTATGTATGCTTCAAAAATAACCTCTCTACCACTATAATCATTATTTAGCTTCCTTTATAAGACTTAATGATTTTTTAAAAAATAAAAAAATGGATTACTCAATTTTTTCGTCTTTTTTTAAATGGTTTCTGAAATATATTGATTATTTTAATATCTCAAAATTATTTCCTATAATTTAAAATGATATATTATTAGTTAAAGGTTTATATTTTTTATATTTAATGTGTTATGATTTTATAATGGTACTTGGACATTTGACGGGTGGATACGTGATAAACCAAATGATGGGTGGTTCTATGATAAACCAAGATGGGTGGTTACGTTATAACACCCAATGCATTAGGTGTGGAGGTCAGCTGTATGGGAATTCCATTTAGTGATATGTGTGGATGTCAACCATATGGTCATTCCATTTAAGTATGTTTATGTCCCAAGATACCTTTATATTTTATATGTTCTTTCTATGGGTTTTAGGATAATATTTTGGTAACAAAAGGGTAAGTAATGATCTTTTATTTATTGAATAGAATTTACTAATTCATAAAGACTAAAAGTATTACTTATGATAAAGTATTCATGGTCTACTTGATGTTTTGAAAAACTAACAGTATTCTTTGTTTGTGTATCCCTTAACGAGCTTTTTTTACTCATCCAAAGTTATTGAAATATTTTTCACAGGACTTAATAATTAATAGGGTTATGGATAAAATCATAGAGATGTAATGATTTCTAAAATGTGGAACTAGACATGGCTCTTTTCTTTAAGAGCTTCTATTTTATGAAAAAAATCGATACTGAGTAGAAGTGACTACATGTAATATTCAAATTGTTATGTATATGTTATGACCTAAATCGCTAAAGATCCAAAATTTAAAATATCCTTAATGTGAATTACGAAGTTAATTCAGGAATATGTATTGTTTAAGGCTGGGTCCTTATATAAATACAGCCTCACATGTAATCTATTCATAATGGTTTTGATCCCCTTTGATGCATTCATCATTATTTATTTCTATTCTACTATCCATGCTTTGATGGATTCCACTAGTGAGTATAGCAGCATTTTGGAATGTTTGATGGAGTTTTCCTCCTTTGATAAGGAGTTATCCCATGTAAAGTAGTATTCTCATATAAATGAGGTAACAAATGATTTCTCATTAGTTGGCTAGTCATAACTTTGAAGAAGATGATGCTATGAGAATTTTTTACCAAATATGGTTGTATATTGTGAGGCATACTTCCCTAGGGATGTGATGAGATTAACTGTACAATGAGAGTTGTGTTGATTCAAGGATTGGAACTAGGGGTAGCCTTATTTTTTCGATAGAAACTCAAATATTTCCATTTGAGTTTTTTAATATGATGGGGTAGTTGGGATTGATCAGAAAATGGGGTTCTATAAGACCCATTGTTTTCACATGGGAATCCAATAATTATTCTAGATAGAGGTCGAAGAGTGATTGTGGATGAGTGTGGAATAGAGACAATTGAACTAGATGATAGGATGGAATGTATCTATTGTTAGAAATTGGTGTATTCTTCATCTAATAGTTTGGGGATAATTGATTCTCTATGTTTGGACCCAAGATAGGATATGTCCTTCTACAATTTTGGAGTAGTATATATTTGGATTTCCCAAGAAATTATAGTTGTTTTCAGTTATTGGTGATTCCCTTTAGTGATATATATTCAAAACATAATCTTAAATTATATGGTATGTATCCCTGATCTTTCATGGATTAGTTTACTATAATCTTCTTAGATGGAATCCTTGTGTTCTTGGTAATGAATTGGAAAATTGAAGACACATAATGGTGGCATGGTATACCTCCAAACAAGAGTTGTTACACTTTTCATATAATGAATTCTATACAGGAAAAAATTAGAGAAGCCAATTGTGATATTTTTCATGACTAGGTATCTGGTATACACATTTTTGATTTGTTCTTTAATGAAGGGGATCACATCATAATTGTATAGGGATGTTCGTTGATTCTGATCAAAATGTGAGAGGATGGGTAGAGGGGGTTGTTTCACTATAGTATACATCTAGTTGAGGGGAGAATGTAACATCTAGTAGAGGTCAGTATATACCACATATATCACATGGTTTACCTTTTGTTATTAATAAATGGATTGATTCATTTATTGAAATACCTTCATTATATAATCATTGAAAATTTAATTATTATTAAAACCCAACATTAATATATTAACTTAATGAATGTGGACTTACATGGAATTAATATTACTCTATATTTCTTATATAGAATGAGGGGAACCTATATACATTTTTGAAACCCTCATGGTAGGTTCTACTATAATTACATCAGGATATAACTGAATCTATATTCATTCCAGTTCTCTATTTATCAATGATGAGAAGGTTCTAGAAAATCCATAGAGTTTTTGTGTCCTCTAATAACAAATGAGGATAATAGTGGCTATTTTCATCCATATATATATTTGATTGTTTCTTTATATTCACTTGGGGATATTGATCAATAATAATAAATAAATATTTGTAGAAATAGATCACACTGCATATATGGAACACTTGTTATTTTTATTTTATTCATAAAACATATTGATTTATGATGATAGGTCGAGTACATTAAATTTCATTATTCGTTTTCCTTGATCATTACATTATTCTTCATAACCAATCATTATCTTGGATTCATTATACTTTTTTGTATATATTTTTCATGTATAATAATTTTTATTAGAAACATTGGATTAAAATAAAAAAATTCTTCTAATTATATCAGTAGAATGATATATGAATCATATTTTAAAACTATAATTGAAAATTTTAAA
This sequence comes from Viscum album, assembly GCA_963277665.1. Taxonomy (NCBI): domain Eukaryota; kingdom Viridiplantae; phylum Streptophyta; class Magnoliopsida; order Santalales; family Viscaceae; genus Viscum; species Viscum album. The sequence goes on from OY728145.1 coordinate 785,470,651, forward strand.
ACCAATAATGTCATTCACTGAATAACCACAAACAAATTCATTGATATTCACTATCCTATGTGTTGGATGAAAATAACATGAGTGTAAAACAAATTAATCTATCTTCAACGGTGTATCCACTGAACAATCAAATAACATGTTGCACATGTAGGACACCACATCCATCCTGATGTAAAAGCATCTCATGATAAAATGTCAAAAGATAAAGTGAAAATTGTTCTAGTACTATCATATAAATATATAAAACCCATAGAGTCATAAAATTATAGTGGTTATATAATACAAAAGGACCCCCACCCAGTTATAGCATTTACCCATTCGTTTTAACAAATATGTAAATAATTCATCCAATTTATTAATATTTTTCCCTGAATAGTCACCCATACATTAAATATTGTCATACAGTATGATAAATTATATCATTAAATTATTTTTAATCATCAATTGTTTAAATACATTATTAATAATTTAATGGTTTGATTAATTAATGTGGAGTGCAAGAAATTATATTCAATACATGCATAACCATATTTCATAATCATGATGTAGACATTCATATTATACAAGCTATTAATTTCGGTCATATCTCATATAATATCCCACATTACCTAAATCCTTATAGTCATTGTGCCATTTAGCCTTCTATTATATCATATGAAATAAAATGTGATCCCATTTTATAAACACATTCTGGATATCATTCAAAACACTTATGCTATAAAATGACAAAACTCATCTATTATCGCATTATATGAAATAACTAATGAATAAACATCCAAAACATTTTTGATTAACAATAAAACCATTTTTAGTATATCTCTATATAAAACTAAATACCCATTTAGTCATACACAATGTGTGAACCCACGGACCACTGTATATGTGAAAACAAATAAGAATATTTTTATCTATATACATATGATAAATGATTAAACTAAAAAATAATAAATGATACTCAACACATAAGGGGATCTACTGTGATTTACATCAAACACATTTATCTCTTCACCTATGTAAATTAGTTTACATCATTTGAAATCTTTCATTTTAATATTTCCTAATTGTCCATGACATATTGTGAAATGGGACATAGAGCATGAAAATCCCTTTTAGACTACTCATTTGTTCTCTGCTATCCAATTATAGAATGATCAGTTCATTGAATCAATTATTTCTCATTATTAAATATTCATAAGTTCATCACATGTACCCTATATGTATAGATCAAAAATATGTATTTTTTTGACTGAAGTTTATTTATTTGAACCTCAATAAAGGAAAATTATTTGATAATTATAATATGAAAGGACAAATACATTATCGATTAAACATAAAAGATGAAATTAATGGAATCATGCTCCAAAAAAACTTGATTATTTATATTTTTATATTTACTTTTTTATGAATTTTGTCAATATTTAATGGTTTTCATGCTAGGTATATCACCTACCATAGGTAGTTGGGAATAAAATAGGATCTATAAAACCCTTTTATTCTTAATCTATATGATTATAAACCTCCATGTCATTTAATTTATTAGTTCCCTAAGACATAGAATAAATATTATATTCTTTGTTTTGTTCCCCGTGAATATTTTTTTTTCAAAAATAATATTCTTACTCACAATAACCAAAAAATTTCATAGCAATAGAAAATATTTCACAAAGATCATCTGTCAGGGGTAACTCAATAATAAACATTGAGTGGATTATTATTATTATCCTCGTGAATTGTATATATATATATATATACATTTATTAAACTAATGTGAATGAATAAAAAATAAATTTTTATTTAATATAATACATTTTAATTTTTTGATAATCTATAAGAATATTATTATGATACATTTTATATTATCAGACAATTTTCAAAATATTTATTAAAACAAACATAACCACTATTTTTTGTGAAAAATATGATAAACTAATATATCAGCCTTATGTTTTCTATAATTTTTTTTATTTTATAATATATTTCATCATACTTAATACTCAAAGAATATCAGTGTAACCATGTCACTTCTCTATGTGTCCACATTATAAAACCCTCAAACTAAACATTTTACTATGAAACATCTATGAATTATGAAATATTGAAACAATGTAACATCAAAAAATCAATTTTTATGATGGAATATTTTATTATCTACATGTAAAACATTTTTTGTTCATCATTGGAACCCTATTCCATAAATATATATCCTTAAAAATATTTAACTACTTACATAATTGTATTTCTATCTTTAAAATTTCTTCTTAGATAAATGTATATTTCTTTTGTTCAGAAAATTAATGTAACTAATACATTCCAATTTACATCCACATCTTAAACCTATTTCAAATAACATTAAAATACCTTAGTATAGAAACTAATGTAACTATTTTAATTACCCATAACATCGATAACCTAAATAAATGTTTGAATACCAAGTGTTATTGAATAATCATTTTTCATGGAATAATCAAATAAGAACATATTTCTTCTATTTTTTCTAATAAATAAAAAAACCATTAAATTTATCTTTATCATAACATATCCTATAATATTGAAGGGTGATAAATTAAGACAATTTATTAATCAGTTGTATTCTTCTTCATATAAAATATAAATATCAAATTTATAAATTGTAACTAAATTTTTCTGTTTATATTTTTTTACCATCACAGATCCAAATCATTTCATATATTTAGTGGAAAGCATATAATAATTTTATTGATTTTATAAATTATATATTAATTTTGAACTTTTATAAGTCCAAACATATTTCCATTAGTATATAAAATTCAATAATTCTATTCTAATATCTAAATATGATACCCAAAACTATTCATTATGGGAAGTATTGTTTATTTCTATTATGTACAAGATTTAAAAAATAAACTCTAGTGACCAAGTCATATATATTTTTTAGTTTTTAGACCATATTTTGTTTCAAATAAGAATTTATAAATATATTGACCCAGTGGATGGAAGGAATACATTTCCAAAGATTTTACAAGTACTTATAATAGCACATTCATCAAGATATACAGTTTATCAAAATCAGATTCGTGAAATTTATTATAGAAACCTATTGAGTGATCAAATATTTATATTTTATTTATGATAAAAAAAATTTAAAAAAAATTATTATACAAATTATCTATCATATAGGGTAAACAAAATGAGTATAACTGTATTATGATTATATTTGTATGATCTTAATACTATCCTTTAACATTCAAAATCCTTGATATTGTGACTATTTTACCCAATCTAATTAATATAAACTATAAAATCAAACATTTATTCTTCTTCTCCAATATATTTAAAACATTGGAAAAACCTACATATGGTATCGTATTCCCTTAAAAAATAAATAATTAATGTCAATAATAGTAATACATTAAATGGTAATTCAAGGAAATTTCAAAATATCCATCATATATTCCATATAATCCCATCAGATATAATGAATATTAATTATTATTGATTGAAATAGGTTTTAATTAAATTTTATTGATTTATTGAGAATCATTTTTGAACTTTTAAACTATCTTAATCTTCCAATTCGATCACTTTCTCACACTATGTATTACTATAATTCTAGAATCAAGACATCATAAGGAACTCTCTTTTATAATCAACACAATGATAATATTGGTTATACATTTCCCTGAATTCAATCAGTTTTTTATAAAATTTTCATTAATGAAAATAATGAAAATTAAAAAACAAGGAAAAAATATTTTATTCCCCCTTAGATCATTTATATAATTAAAAAATCCTCACAATGTGTATAAATAATTCCATGTCTATTTTTATAAAAAATCAAATTTTCTCTTTATCTTCCTTATATAAAAATAAAATTGTTCAGATCATGTGAGAATTTAGTTAATTCATTGAGAATATATGTTATAAATGTAGAAACTTATTTCGTTTCTAATGTGAAATAATCTATCTAGAATAGAAAATAAATTATTAACAATTTTTATCATCTATATATTTAAAAAACATTTTAAATCATATATTTGATAGCATATATCTATTAGAATGGTAAAATATATGTTTGTGTCAAAATTACATTAAGTAATCTTCTCGAGTCCTTGAATAATTATCATATTTGATCGTACAGAATATTTTACATACCCAAACATATTGAAAATATGAGAAAAATATTCCTTAAATAATTTATATAACCACTAATTATGGGTACTAGAGTAATGACTATGATTCCTTGTTCATTTTTTAAACAATTCATTTAGTACCTCAAATAAATCACTTTATAATTCAATAAGAATCCATATTGACTTGTTCAGAAACATCAAAATTAGTATAGTGAGTAAGGAATTTTTCTAACGCATATATTTTTACTTAATCTCTTTTTATAAGATAATAATATTTTTTAATAAAGTTTATTAATAAATTGTCTTTTGAGTAGCTTAAATTTATTTTATCACTTTAATAACAGATCAGAAAGATTATTATTCAGGAGATGATGAAATGTATCTATAATAGAATATTTTTTTATATTTGTATCATTTATTATTAACCATTTAAACTATATTTAATTCAACATGTTCCCACTACAATTAAGACCCCCTTTAAAATCAATCAAATCCATTATTCCTCTAAGAACCTAAATTCACTAAAACAATGGCCCCATAATGGGTTTAAACCCACCCCCAGTGATTTACATTGGAAAACATACAAAACATATTATATATGAATCTATAATATTTTATAAGAAACTTATTTTCAAATCGATCGTATGTATAATTGTTGGCGCCAAAATGTTGGAATAAAAAAGAAAGAAAAGAGGCCTTGTGAGCCGCCTTGCATAGAAATTTCGTGGAGCCACTACGTGGAGCCCCCAGGCACCATGGGTACCACAATGCAAAGGAGGTGGACCCCTCCACAAACGTCGTTGACGTTCGCGACTCCGTCGCGAAGCAAGGAGGTGGGCTGCTCTGCGAACTCCCTTGACGTTCGCGACCCGCCATGAAGCACCTAAGGCCCTCTTCACGCCACTTCAGTTCCACTCCACAGCGCCTCTTTCCAATAATTACCGGACTCCCCCCGAGCATAAAAAAAGTATGATCCAACCTTTTGACTTCTCAGCTCCCAAATCGCGAAGCACCCCTTGCTTTGTGAATCATGAGCTATGCAATTTATTTTTTCTTTGCGAGGTGCCTCGTAATTATGCCTCTTTGATCCCCTCTTCCGAGAGGGATGCCTTTCGTGAAGCCCAAAGGATTTCACGAAGGAAGGGGATCCCCAAGGGGACTCGGGTCATCGTGGAGCGATTATTCGTCGCAAAAAAACCCTCATGTACATGTGATCCACATGCCAAGGTAGTGTCAATGTACTTCACGAAGCACATTGCTTCATGAAACACTACTTCGCGAAGCGCCTGTGCTCCGTGAGGTGGTGCTCTGCGAATGCATTTCCACTTCGCAAAGAACCTCCCATTTGTACTTCCTCCCCATGCTAAGGATAAGGCACCCCACATCACAAAGCACACCCCTTCGCATGTTCCCTTCACCACGCAAAGATACCGAGCTCCACAAGGCCCCTGCCTACAGACTCCTCTTCTTGGAAAATCCTTTTCCCGTGTGACCCTCCAGGTTTGCACAATGTGACTTCAAAGTCCCCTAGAAGATACCGCCCATAGAATGGAATCGACTAATTCTTCTTCGCATAGGCACGCTAACGTGGAACCATCAAAGGATCGCTCTATAACACCCCCAGTCACGACGTTACTGATGCCTTCCCTCCCCCAAGGAATAGAGGGTACCTGTTATGTAAGCCCTATGGTTAAGGAGAAGACCCATCTCATCTGAGCTATAGGATGTTAAACTACCAAGCACCTTCGTCCATAGAACATGAAGTTAAACTGTGACCTGGCCCTGTGCCTCGCACACAGGGTCCCCCCGCCCTGGACATTCTCCATGCCCAATCATCGCCATGGGGATTGGATCATCCCACTCAAGGGATAATATCCTCCTTATTGGAGTGTCGTTCATCCATGGGGAAGGGCAGCCACCTTGGCATAAGCCCCATGATTTTCATGCAGGAGGCGGTACCCCTGCTCCTCCTCACTTCCTCGGTGCCATGGCCAACGGATGACGTGATAGGGAATGGGGATCCTCCATTCATGGGACCCAAATCCCTATCCCACTACGCTTTGTCGCCCCCACCCCCCAGGCCTCCATCCTGGAGTAAGTCCCGGCACCATGGGCTTCTTAACACGAAAGCCTCTCTTCGCTTCCCATGGACGCACCTTTCGCGACGTGACCGTCAGGTCCCTGGAACCCGTTATTTCTTACACTCAGTATGACTCCCATGAGCATACAGCGAGCATCAACCATGAAACACCTTGGACTGCCTCAGAGCATAAGCCCCAAATGCCTCGTCCTTCAAGACATTAAACTTTATACCCAAACAATGAGGACATTGATCCATGTCATGTCATGGTACGTAGGAAGCCTCCCTGAGGATCAACCCATCACCCATCAGACCGCAGTCCATCTTCACGTCGGTTCGCCGACAAAACTCAACCTGAACTTCGTGTACTTTGATCCATGATAAGGCATGGTACGTAGGAAGCCTCCACAAGGTTCAATCCCACCACCCGGTCATTCTGACCTCCTTCACATTGGTTCACCAACAACCGGGAAGCCCATAGTGAAATCCCCACACATCACACCATCCATTGGTCCCTACCGTCATCGCATCGGTGGACCAAGTCCCATAATCATGGGCCTACTCAGAGCGTATGCCCCAAATACCCTAGTCCTGCATGATGTTAAACTGTATTCCCCTTTTATGGACAATGAGGAAATTTATCCTTGCTAAGGTAGGTTAAGTAGGAATCCTTATGAGGTTCAAGCCCAACACCCATTGTATCAAGGTCCATCTTCATGTGGGTTCATCGGACTCCTTTCGAACTACGTGGATTTTGATTCCCTGCAATGGGGATACATAGGAAGCCTTTTCAAGGCTCAGTCCCAACATCACCATCCTTCCTACGTTGGATCCACATCCTCTCCCCCCTTCACTCCGTTCAACTTTCCATCATTAATCCTGATCCTTACTCAGGCTACCACATCCTGGTAGGATCACACCAATTCATTTACCCACTACTCTAGGCATTGATCGGGCAACGAACCATTATTTAGACCAAACATTTGTGCTCCTTCACGAGGTCACACAAATCTGATCCACTCCAACTAGTGTTCTGATTAGCCCGATCTGTCCCCGTTGGACGTTAAATTCATGTAATACCCTGTGATAAACTTGGAAAGCTGAGGAAAACCTCAGAGACATGCCTATGGCATATGATTCCCCGCATTCAATGTGGGATTCCTCGGGCATGAACACCATCAATAAGCCCTATAATAAGGGACATAAGAAAGACACACCAATCCACAGTGTCCAGACACACCAGTGATGCTCGGCATGACTACTCCCCTAACCGAAGGTTGCTTCCTTAACCGAACCCCATAGAATGTCCTGACAGAAGAAGTGTAATTAACTGGTGTCCATGAAGATATGGTATCAGGAAGAGTTTCACGAACAACGTATTAAATATATGAGGGAGACCCGGAAAATGTGATGAGTTATGGGGAGGAATCCACAGAAGGAATAACCTAAATCCCATCATCCTGTTTCGATCAAGGAGTATACATCCCTGAACAAGGAGTGAATTCCACCCTCCTTTGGAAATCGGGAATAAGGGGTAACAAAAGTCATGCATGTCGCACTCAAGAAGATAGACGCGATTTCCCCAGTGAAAGCATCAGAAATAGAAATGGTGAACCCGTCGTGAAGATCATCTCCTCAATATAGAGATTAGAAACTCTCAGGGAATCCTTGGATTGACATGTCATCGGATCTAGAAATCTGGAACCGGGTCACGCCAATAAAATAGCGGGCCTGGCGTGAAACTCACCGGATTTTGGGGTAGTAAAAATGATGGGAATCTCGTCCTGTGATGTTGTCGGCATGGATCCCTATTACCGTTCATGGAAGACATAATATCCCTGAGGAAATGGGTGTCAATTTATTTTTCTATCAGTACTAATGAGCAGATCTCCCTACCTTCAAGAACCCAGTTGCTGCATCCGGAACCCAATCACCCTTTTCCCACCAACGCAGGGGTAGTGGAAATACCAATGCAGCTACCCTACATGGTTCTGTCTTTCCTATGATGGCCTTGACTTTCATGACTACTGGGTGCCCACGCCCCTTCTTCCCATCAGAGATTATCCAATGAAGTGTAATCAATGACCTTGCACGTAGGTACGAGGAGGAAGGGGTCATCCCTATGAGGGACATGGCCCGCTTAGATATAGAGGCTTATGTGCCTCGCCGTCGACGCCGCCCCCGAGGGCCGTGCAGGGGCCTTCTACTCCCCACTCCATCCTTAAACTGTTTCGGGAGCCTCTCCTCGGAATGCCTCGACGACTCCATGACCTACGCCGATGAGGTAGGGGATGTCCGACCAACCAAATTGGAGTCTTGCTTCAAGAAATCTTGATGAGGTCCCCCACCAGGTCGCACCATTGCCTCCACCTGGTTCCCAGAGCTGAGGAGCAGGTATACTACATACTTACACCACTGGCACCGGCCCGTATGACCTGACGCCAATGTCGGCACAGGCCATGGAGGGCGCCCATCAAGGGGTGTCAACGTCAGTGGCTACTATGGCCCAAGCCACCACCGACGTGCATCATCAAGCCTATGGATATGCCAAGCATTGACTACTATATGCTCGTCCCGGATCGAGGCCCCAAAAACCCCATGGGTAGGATGGGTCAAATCTTCTTATCGAAGGAACAGGTAGTGGCCACCACGGACTAACCCGTAGCAATTCCACCCAGTACAGGGGCCCTCCCTGTACAACCACCATGGAGAACGCAAGCATTTTCTGCTCCTAGGCCCGGCTCAGAAGTATTCCCCATGCCACCTTCGACCCCAATGAGGGACTCCCCTATGGTAACAACACCCCATATGGGTTCCTCTCCCGTGCTCATTACACTGGATACAGAGTCATCCCTTCTGTCGGGGACTACCGGGGTGGGAACGTTTCACATCCAGTCACTCACTGATGTGAGGATCTTCCTCACATCCTTGTAGTAGCTGACAAAAGTCATATTCTCCCTATCAACCATAGGGGTGGAGATCAACTTCACATCACCAAAACCCGGCACGGAGGTCCTACCCATGTTTGGTCTGATCAGTACGGGGACCTGCCTCACACCGATGTCACTGGGGGAACCAGGCACAGAGGTCCTACCCGTGCTCCCGTCAGTTCCAGTGGGGGTCCCACCCTTACCAGCACGTAGCACGGAGGTCCTCCCCGTGTCCTCTTTAACATATTCCCCGGTGCTCCTTGCACCCCGGCCCCCGTAGGAGGATGTACTCCCCGCCCCGACACTAGTGCGGCCGAAGTACCTCCTTGCGTCGAGAAATTTACCATCCCCGAAGAGCCATTCCGGTGTAGGATGGTGGGGTATCACTGCCACAACAAAAACATTGAAAAGCTTTAGACTGATATCAAATCAGTCTGTTTCTAGGATTATGAAGCAATGTGCGACTCAACGGTGGCACCTTCCCCTCGGTCCTCTATGTCATGGGCCAGGACCTGAACAAGGCATATCAGCCTCATAATTCCGGAGAGTGAAGTACACCAGATTCCCACCTCTCTTTGTAGGTATATCTAGGGGAGGAAATTTTAGTAATCTCATAGGTTTTGATCGTACAGTCATCACTGTTGTCACCAGAAGTGCCCTCTGCCTCGACTAGAGATCACGAAGAGCTATTTTGGGGACATATTATGGTTGAAAAATTGTGTGACCCATCGTCGACAACCGCAGTCCCGGTACCAGAAACTGCAGCTGTTAGCCCATCGTATTGTGACATTTTAACCAAGTCCCCACACTCCTCGGGGGATGGCTCGGAATTCTGCGGTCAGTCGGCTCGTTCTCCGTATTCTCCACAGCCCAGTCTACTATCTCAACGGTCCTCTTCAGTACCACTACCAGTTCCTCAACCACCTCCGCTTGATGAGTGGGCCAATATGGGTCCAGACCCTAAATACGAGTCTAAGAACATATGGAACATTCTCGCAGCTGATCACTTCCTGGAGAAGTTCTGGCCGGCAATGGTGTCAAAATTCTATGTGTCAGAGTCCCTTACCCTAGAGGGAGTCGAGTGATTCCGTCAAACCCTATGGGAGACACCTTTCCGTCTTCGTTATCATCAGGTGGTGTACCCCATGAGCCAAGTTCACTTTGAGGAAATGGGTGGGCAATGCTCTCTAGTCGATTTTTCCACACTCCCCGTGGACCATCGACCTGAGTCACGAGGTCACCAGAGTACCCTCCAACAAATATTCATTCATATTTTCAGGGTACTCCACAAAATAATCAAGGAGGATACCCCACACATCCATGTCCGTGGCTGAGGGATGTATGCTGCCCTCTTTTTTATCCCTATTAGACGACAGCCCAACTCACTATACGATATTGAGGACATACCCTCGGGAAGGGTCCCAGTCCACATGGTTGACGTCGTGGACAAGGAGGATGTGCTGGAATTGCTCGATGGAGACTTACCCCATGAGGGTGGGCCACCACTGTTGGACCCAACATGAAGGATTACTCCTTAGTAGAGGAACCTCCAAGGTCTCCCTGCGCCATCCGAGTCGTTGGTACTTAGTCGAAATATCTGTACGGGCAAAGAGCATGTCGGAGCTGTCAAGCACTATCACCCATCCGCCTTAGTGCAGAAGACGGAGGAAGACCGTGAGAAGGCCGCATTATGCTAGAAAATTTCCGAGCAGAAGAGGATGGTTGACGTGATTCGAGCTGAGCATGCTATAGAGTCACGACCCGACTATGGTGATCCTAGGTCGGGGTAGCAGGGTTATGAACAATGTCCCCCCAGTGAGATGCCTCTAGGAAACCCTGATCACACTGCTCCCACAGATAGAGTGGAAGCCGAAACTCACGGCAAGAGGGCACGATACGTCTCACCAAACCCTCTCAAACGGTGCGGCAATCTGAGTAATCTGGCACGGGTTCCCCTAGCAGTCCCTCCTGCCGCTCTGCCCATCGCTCCACGAGCCGTTGATCCCATATACCATGTCAAAGAGCCTGGCACCGCACTCGTGGTTAGGGATTCCCATCATGACAGTGACCCCAACCCAGACGATCTAATGGCGGCCCTCATCACCCGCCTTGAGGCGTTGGAAACGCCACAAGTTGCAGTCCCACCAATTGGTAAGCCGTACCCAGCGTGGGTGGTTGATATTCCTGCACCCTCGAGTTTTTGAAATCCCACTTTCTCACCCTTTAAAGGGTTGGGGACCCGCCACAACACCTGGACAACTTTTCCTCAAGGTTTATCCCCATGTTGGGGACTCCCACACTGCAAGACGCCACCAAGATCTGATGCTTTGTGTAGAAATTGGATGGTCATGAGTTTGTCTGGTACAACCAACTCCACATTGGATCGGTGACTAGCTGGGAGGATCTTTTCCGGCAATTCCTATACTAGTTCAGCTCAACCACGCGGAAGACCAGCAATACAGACCTCTTCAAGTGCATGAAAAGGCCTATTGAGTGGGTCACAGACTTCATCACCCGGTGGAAGGGGCTCACATACTCCTTCGAAATGCCACTGAGTCAGGAACAATTTCTGATGATGTGAGTGGGGGATGTCAAAATAGAACTGTTTCCTTCCTTGATCACTCAGAACTACCCCGGGGGGTTCTGAGACTTCTCAGATAAGGCCCAACGCCTCGAGGAAGCTCTGCAACAGGCTAGTCAGGCACGCTTGCTGCCCCCTGTGTTCCCAGCAAGGAGGGATTCCAGGGCCGAGCCTGCCACGGTGGCCCAAATAAAAGCCCCCTGGTAGCTAAAATTGATACCAATAGCACCGGCTCCACAACCTCTCAGTGGCATGCCGCCATAGGCGCAACCTCCTACCCAACAGGGTCTGCCTTAGAATCGGCAGGTTCCCCAATGCAACGCACCACTTTCACCTAGGTGGGATAATCAAGCTCCGCCTCTTCGAAAGGATCCTATGGCCCCTCTTCAGGGCCAGGCTCCAAGATCCCCCTTCACGGACAGACTGAATCAGACCTACTCGTTCAACGTGGCTTAGGTCCCTGGTTATTTTTTGTAGCACCTTTAAGCAAGGGATTGTGCGACTACCTGAGTGAAAAAGGTCAGAAGAGGCAAATCTCACTAATCATCTGAACTACTTCCCTTATAACCAAATCATAGGGAACACCGTCAATAAATGCTATGTGTTCAATGACTGGCTTCATGACCTTTTCGAAAACAACATAGTCAGGATAGGCTCGGCCTCGACCCATGTGTCAAGTGTCTTTGTGGTGTTAGAAAGTGATAGTGACAACGAAGGCGAGTGGTAGTAGGTTCCCAGTAATGGATCCCAGAAGTAAAATGATTGGATGTATCGTAAAGCGGTGGCTTGTGCCCATGGTATCATCCGAGCATGCCTGAATTAGCCAGAGCCTTCATAATCTGTAGCTTCTACCTCTGCATCATCATCCCACCAGGCCTCTTCCTAGAAGAGCAAACATCGGTGGCGTAAGAAAAAGAAATGTGCCCTGTCAATTCCATCATCGTCCCATACTCTCGACTACTTCATTCCCCATGAGATGGATATCCCTCCTTGAATCCTCCTAGTGGTGGATAAATCTTAAAGTGATAGTTAGCGGTATGCATCGGTTAATAATGTGGAATTGGAAAATCCATATATGACTCCTAAAGAGGAGGAACTCCATGCAAACCTCCCTAACATCCCCAGTCGACGCCAAAGTTGGCGGAACCGAGGACATATGGGACATCATGTAACGTCATCTGGCACTTTCATCAAGGCCATGCACACCACTGAGACCAGGTAGCAGGCCCAACGTAGAGCTCAACACACACAACCTCCTCATCTGGTTCCCTCAGATCTACCTCCACTTCCGTTTGTGCTACTGGATCAGGCAGAGTTACCTCTTCTGTAACACGACCAGTCGCACCCTGCTACTGGCCAATCTCAGTTTGTTCAGTCCTCAACTGATAGCTACACATATGTCCTCAACTAGTGATAAATGGGAAATACCTAGCACTATCCAGTTGCTGGTCTACCGCCAAGGCCCATCGTGCCTCCAATAGCAGAGCGACCTCCTGTGAGCAGAGGTTCGCACTTGGATCGGATGTACGATGTCTTCAAACATCTCGCCAGCATTCCAGTAATTCTCTCTATCATTGAGGCTCTTCACCAGTCTTCAGACATGCGTGAGGTGATCACTTATGCTTTAAGGATCCCCCTACAGTTTGAGATGGAAGTAGCAGCTGCAGAAGCCTTCCACACTGAGGCAATGGAGAATTCTGAATGCCAAGTAGTTTTCTCATTCTATGGTGAAGTTGAAGACCCTCCCATACAGGGGAACATTTGTCTATTATACATCACTGGCCAGTTCAATGGCGTGGAGGTCCGTCGTTGTCTTGTTGACACGAGCTCTGGGATTAGCCTAATCCCAACTCGAACACTGTGGAAGCTAGGGTTGTTTGAGGACAATTTATCTCCCTCCGACCTAAGAATCCAGGGATACAATAGGACCGAGTAGACCCCGGTCACCAAGATCTGTTTGTAGACCCAGTTTGGTGGCCTAGTTTCCAGTACCGAATTCATGGTTGTCTCCCAAGACACTGCGTACAACTCATTGATGGAAGAGCCATGGCTCCACCTGCATGCAATGGTCCGTTCATCATATAACCAATGCCTCAAATACTCGCTCAATGGTCGAGTAGGTGTGATCCAAGAAGATGAATCTCCTTTTGAATCTTTTGAAGGCCACTATCTAGACGCTGACTATTATGAGAGAAGGGGTCAGAAGATTTTGGCAAGTGAGATTTAGCCAACCAAGGTCACAAGTGATCCCCGAGTAGGCCTGGATGACACATACATCTTCCCAATCCATCGGTTGGAGGCCACAACCCTCGACATGGAGTAATGCTTTGTCGTTTCGGGTATAACAGGAAGGTATATTCCCGAGTCCAATCGACAGTGAAAAATCACCTCATACTCCTACACAAACCAGGATCAGGTGATCCCATAACCTCTTACCCCTGTATGGTATCGGGATGTCTGACTCCTAGCAACGGCGGTACATCATACGTGTCTATTCTGTCAGGCTGGAATTAACCGGCTCAAACCAACGTGCCACTATTTCTTTGATATCATCAAGTGTGGCCCTATGGGCCGAAGGCCATATGGGATTGGATCAACTGCCTTCATCACCATGGTTTCAGTGGCACATGAATATCCTGATGCACTGTCCACTACTGTCCAGGATGGCACCAACCTCCTGTCAGCTTCCTCTAACCGAGGGGAACCGTCACCCATTGGGAATCCCTCCTCTGTAAGTGAATAAGAGGATTTGGAAGATTCTCCCCCTAACTTTGAAGAAGGTATCTATACCATGGTTGAGGAAATGGTATAGGTGAAACTTTGTAGCAGGGTAGATCAGAGACCCACATTGATCAGTGCTGTCATGTCCCTCGAAGAGCAGTTGTGGTACATGAACTTCCTTAAACAGCATTGTGATGTGTTTTCCTGGAGTTACGATTAAATGCCATGGCTAGATCCTTAGGTGGCCGTCCACCGCCTCGGTCTCCCGGTAAATCATCGTGGGTTCAAGTAACCTCCCAAAAAGATGCAACCATCCCAAAGCACCATGGTCGAGGCCGAGGTTGACAACCTCATCTGGGAAAACCTTGTTAATGAAGTTCAGTACCCCAAATGGTTGACCAACATCGCTCCAGTCAAGAAGAAGAACGGTCAGATCAGAATATGTATCGACATCCGTGATCTCAACCACCATTGTCCGAAGGATGTTTTTCCCCTTCTAGTGACAAAACAATTGATTGATGCTACGACCGAGTTCCATGCCCCCTCCTTCATGGATAGGTGTTCTGGGTAAACTAGATCCGGATGGCCCCTAAAGATGCGTATTCCTCCATTTTCAGGGCCCCCAAGGTACATTATGTTACGAGGTTATTCCCTTCGGCCTGAAAAATGTAGGTGTCACCTATTAACGGGCCATGCATCACATATTCAATACGTTCCTCAGGACATTAGAGGAATGCTATGTGGACGATCTTGTGGTCAAATATCACCAGTTCCAGGACCATCTCCATGATCTTGAGAAAGTGTTCGGTTTCCTCCATTCCCACCACCTGAAGATGAACCCGCTTAAATGTTCCTTCGGGGTCACCTTCGTCTAGTTTCTTTTCTTTTTTACAGATATTGGGGCATCGAGATCAAAACCGAGAATATCAAGTCCATCATCCAGATTCCCCCCCCCCCCCGAGAAATATTCGGGAGCTTTGAGGATTTCAAGGCCACTTAGCCTATATACGCTGATTCATTTTGAATCTGGCTGGAATGTGGAATCACATTTCATGTCTCATGAAGAAGTGCACCACCTTTGAATGGGATGAATAGTGTCAAACCACATTCAAGAAAGTCAAGCGGTATCTGTTATAGCCTCCAGTATTGATGCCATCTGTCTTCGGAAAGCCCCTGATCCTCTATGTCACTAATATTGATCACTTTCTTGGCACCCTGTTTTCTAAGAAGAATAATGAAGGGATAGAGAACATCCTATACTACCTCAGTCGCATGTTCCTTACTATGGAGACCAGATAATCCCCCATAGAAAAGAGCTTCCTTGTGCTCGTTCTTGCCGTACATAAATTGCGTCATGACTTGGAACACCATGAGGTACAATTGGTCTCTCGGGTAGACCTGCTGATATACATTCTGAACCGCTCCATGGTGACTGGACGACTAGCATGGTGGGTGGTAATTCTCTAACATTATGACATCAAGTTTGTTCCTCATAAGGATATCAAGTGGCAGCCATTGGAATACTTCTTAGCTGCCCATCCAACCACCGCGTATCGGTCCCTAGACCTAGATTTTTTTGATGAGGAAATCCTCTCAGTTGGTCATGTCGTCTCATGATGGAAAATTCACATTGACTGTGCCCCCTGGAGCACCACTGGTAGGAGGATCAATGATCCAAGGCTCAAAAGAGTGGGTATGGGTATCGTCTTCATCACCCCATCGCTATCTGTTCTTCCATACTCATTCCTATTGTCAGAAGGCTACACTAACAACGAGGCAGAGTACCTAGCTCTCATCACTAGCCTCGAGTTGGCCCATAAGATTGATGTGACACATTTTCACGTAAAAGGGGATTCCAAACTAGTCATCAAGCAAGTCAATGGAGACTATGTTGTCAGGAAGCCATAGATCATGCCATTATTGGAGTGCACCCTCCATCTAATGGCCCAGTTCCATTCTCTACTAGAGGTTACCCATGTCCCTCGGTCATAGAATGGTCGAGCGGATGCTTTGGCGGGTTTAGCTGCGTCACTTGCAGAACCCGAGTAGGTTGATCTGATTATACATGTGGCCCAACAGAGAGTCACCACCCCCATCACCCCAGAGGATGACGACGACCTGCGAGTAAGCCATCTTGCCACCAGAACCTCCATGTCAGGGGCCACAGGTTCTTCAGATGCAGTGGTTGAACCGAATCCCAGCTGGAGAGCCCCTTTTGTCGAGTATCTCCAAAATGGATGCGTCTCGGATGATTGGGCCGAGTGCAGGCGAATGCGATGCCAAGCATTACAGTTTACCTTCTAGGATGGTCCCAGTCTTGAGAGGATCCTATACAAGGGTTGTTTTGATGTTGTTCTCCTCTGTTTCATTCAATGAGTCCAGATTTCTTAGGTCATGCAAGAGGTTCATGTCGATTCCTGCGAAGCCCACCATGATAGGTTGAAGATGTCCCACCAGATATGGAGACTGTGGTACTTTTGGCCCTCTATGATCCATGATTGTATCGAGTTCACCAAGAGATGTCACACGTGCCATGTTCATGATAATTTCCTACACCGGCTTCTAGAACCTCTCCACTCCACCAAGTATTCTTCACCCTTTGTAGTGTGGGGACATGATTTCATTGGACTATATCCACTGATGACAACTCGCCAATGCAGGTTCATCCTGACCTCTATAGATTTCATCTCCAAGTGGGAAGAGGCAGTTCCACTCAAGGAAGTCAAGGCTTGATCCATTTTTGACTTTTTGAGCTCCAATATCATCTTCCGATTTGGAGTCCCTCACGCTATGCTTAACGATAACTACATGAACATCCGAGAAGCTGAGTTGAAGATATTGTACACCATGTACAAAATTTGCTACAACCATACCTCCCACTATCACGCGTATGAAAATGGGTAGATCAAGGAATTTAACAAAAAGCTCTCTAACATTTTGCAGAAAATGGTTAGCTAGAATAAGAAGAGTTGGCTGAACAATCTCCCCGACACCCTCTGGGCTTATCGGAAGATGACTCACAATTCCACCCATGTGACTCCATATTCTCTAGTGTATGGGGTCGAGGCCATCCTGTCCATTGAGATACAACTTCCATTATTACGCACTGCGGTCTGTGACCAGTAGGTGCCAGATGAGGTGGCTGAAATCCATCTAGCTGAATTGGAATCACATGATGAAAATAGGCTCAGTTCCCTGCATAATCTGAAAAGGCATCAGAATAAGATAGTTAGAGCCTTCAATAGTATGGTTCTCCTTCACTCTTTTCTGCAATGCGACCTAGCATTGTCCCTTTGAGGGCCAATGATCCCTGGAAAGAAAACCAACTAAGATGGATCCCATGTGGGAAGAACCATACATAGTCCACAAGGTTTTTCCCAATGGAGCATACTCCTTGGTTACCATGGATGGTGAGTGAATAACTCCTCCCACCAACACCATGTTCCTTAAGAAATACATTGCCTGAGCCACACTGTCCTGAACGACCTTAAACTGGATGGTCCCGCATAACCCTAAACTACACGATGGTCCCACATGACCTTAAATTGTCTGGTCCTACACGACATTAAACTATGCATCGTCCCACATGACTTTAAACTATGCATCATTCTACATGACATTAAATTGCACCATCAGAACTATGTGTGGCTTGATTTTCATCCACATGGGATATGTAGGAATACTCAGATGCCTCATCTTGAGCCTACCCCTGAGATTTTCTCTTTGAATATCCCCCATGGGTATAGCTTCCTTGGAGGATCCTTTCATGATGGGGAGTATTCTCCCTTATCCCCACTCATATGAGGATTATATTGATCGCACCACGTGCCCACTCCTGTTCTTCTATCCTCCCACATCTACACCACACAACATTAAACTGCATACCCTTCAAGAACTATGTATGTCTTGATTCCAATCTGCATGGGATACGTAGGAACGACTGGACATTTTTTCTGTTGGCCCAACCCAAATGCCAGAAACTTTCCGTCAGGTCAAGACCTGTGGAGGGGTGCATACCTTTTCCCTGATTCCTGTCGATCTAGCCTTGATCCTGCCATACATCCATCTCCCTAAAGACGTTCGCCTATTTCATTGATGGGTACAACTATGGTTCACCCACTCCTTGAATGAGATTCCATCACCTTCCCTATCCAAAAGGGCCCCTGAATATTATGGATTCTAGGCCTAAGGGCTCACTTACCACTTCGGGCTAACGCCCTCAACGGTGTCGAGCAACAAACTGATACGGGTCCCACGTTGTGAATATGATCACCTATCAATTCTTGTTTGTTGCTCCCATTTCAGGTCACTATAGGGACGCTGTGTTATGATCATGGTCAACAGTCCTCCTGGATCGTTACGACCACCCCATGAGGTCCCAAACAATGAGTGTAGTGCTTCATTCTGCCCCATTGTATCTATGCGATGAACTCCTTTCAGGAAAAGCCATGTTTTAGTTCCCCATATGACCCTGGAGATCTGAGACAGGATCCTTGTTTCCCACACTAAGCAATGCTCAAGTAGGCTTAGGAGTCATGATGAGATGGTAACCATGCAAGATGGTTGGGTCTTCCTGACCTAGGCCCATCCTCAGGCCCCATGGCCTTCTCGGGACCTAGCCCAAGTTATTACCTGGAGTATACGGTGTGGTGTGGGATTATTCCCCATTCAGGTTAGTTTACTCATCGTGTTGTACACATCTCTGGATGAGACACCTTCTCCTCCCTTCATCCTCACCACAAGATGTTAAACTTCAACTTGGTCGGGCCTTTACCAACCGAGGCCCAGCCTCAGGAACCTTGGCCTTTCGGGGGCCCCAACCCAAGTTCTTATTTAGGGTTGTATGGTGTAGTGTGGGATTATGTCTTCATTCGCGTCGGGTAATTCTCCGTATCGTACAACCCCCTCATTAGGGTATCTTACCCCTCATGTGCCTTCAAGAACTATGTATGGCTAGATTCCCATCTTTGTGGGATACGTAAGACTGCCCGAATGTCAAGACTTTGCATCGAGCCCCATCTCCTAGAAATCTCCCTTTCACCTTGGCCCATTGGCCTACCCTTTCCTAGGGAGAGGAGTACATGGTGTGGTATGGAATTATGTTCTCACTCATGTCAGTTGTTTTAACAACCATGCCATTTACCACTATATTTTTCTTTAGTTTTCTCTATCTCCTTACTCTATAATAACCCCTCTAAATCAGTTACTCTCAAGTTGAGCACCCTTGTCAACCCTCTTCGGTGATCAACCAATGTGTTTGAAGGGTACACTATTTTAGTACCTGTAATGTTGGTTTCTACTCGAAAATGCTTCCACCCATTTCCCAAGGCTTCGTGTTTCCCTTCATTAGTTCTTCCATCACATTTCACATCCAAAGGGACCCCCAGATGGCATGGATTCTCAGCCTAAGGTCCCTCCAACCATCACAGGACAACGTCCTTGAGGGTTTCGAACAACCAACTGATATATGTCTAACATTGCGAATATGGTCAGCAGTTGATGCTCGTTTATTTTTCCCATTTCAGGTAACATGATAGGGGTACTGCGTTTCTGCAACGGTCAACAATTATCCTCAATCGTCACTCAGACCTCATTAAGCCCAAAATATCGGTTGCATGATTCACACCCTTCTCCACCTCATCATGTCCATGTAAACCCCCAACACTCTTGACACTATCTATTAGTGTGCATCTGTGTGTTATGAGACCAAAGCCAGGGTAAGGGCGCCATTCAGGGATCCACACTGATTCCTATATGATGGGAGATCTAGGTATTGAAATAAAGATCATCTTCCCTTGTTTCCCACACTGATATTGAATCAAGTGGGCTTGGGTATCGGGTCGAGGTCTTCTCTTAATTAGAAGGTTTTCACCCATCTACGGTCTGAGATCTAAGACAGTAAACAAAGATCTCCGCAGAACTACATTTGTATTGATTCCCATCCTCGTGGGATACTTTAAGAATGCCCATACCTCTTGTCTTTGGGACCAGCATGAGTTATGCTAATTTGTCTTTTTTATCCCGCCTCCTAGACATTGACTACAAGACCGCGTGGCGTGGTATGGGATTACCTCCTCATTCATGTCGGGTTTGAAATGGCCTCACCACACACACCCCATTCTAAAAATTATCCCCCATGTATCCTGTCCCGCATGACATTAAACTGTATGTTGTCCCGCACGAAATTAAAAGGAAGCCTTCAAGAACTACGTATGGATTGATTCCCAAACATAAGGGATATATATGACCACCAGATGTCTCGTCTTCGGGTCCAGCTCAGCTGGGAGCTAGCCTCTCTACCCCTTCCACTCTCACACCTATTTGGGCCCATTAGCCCAAGGTTCCCCACTCGGAATTGCTTACGGTGTGATGTGGGATCATGTCCCCATTCACGTCAGGTATGTTTTATTAAACCGTACACATTCCCCACATAGCATCATCTCTTCCACAACTGCGCTACATGAAGTTAAAATTAATTCTTGGTCCTATCAATTACCCTAAACTGTTATATTATCATCCTGGATGCACGACGAAAAATGGAACTACATTGTAATGGACTCATTGCGAAGGAAATCATGTTGGGTATCAGTCATTTACCACACTATTTGTGAACACCTTTACACAGCTTGATTCTTGTGGCAAAACCAGGGCCTACTACTCTAGGCATGTCGCTTCACAAAAAAAACCACTCACCTTAAAGAAAAAACATGATTTATCAAATACCGCTTCTCTTGGTGCGAGGGCTAGACCCGCTCGCCCCTTTCACCCTTTTCACTGGTACCTTACCATGTCATGCCACCCTCCAAGAACTACATATGGCTCGATATCCATATTCATGAGTTAGGTAGGAGCGCCCGGGCACTTCCCCATGGGCCTGACATAACTTTTGTGTTCAGTCCCTCGACTCGAGCATTTCCCCAGAGGACACATGGTAAGTAGGTCTTATGTCCTCATTTACGTTGGGTTTTCTAACCACCTTACCTTGTTTCTCCAGCTCTCCTTACCCATCCATGGTCTGAGTTCTAAGACATTAAACTAAGACCCATTCAATAACTACGTGTTGCTTGATCTGTATCCTCATGGGGTTGTAAGAATGTATGAACACTTTTCCTCAGTCCCAACACGACTCTCGTTTTTTGTCATCCGACATAAAACCTCTCCGAGGAATGAGTGGGGCTCATAACCCCCATTCCCATTCACGTCGGGTATTTGTAGTTACCCCACCACGTGTCTCACATGTCTCCTATTGTCCATGGTCTGAATTCTACGACCCTAAACTAAGATCTCCCTATGGGAAGGGGATCGAATCCCTCTATCTAATACATCTTGTTGTCGTATTCAGATGGGTTTGAAAAAGAGCCCAATGTATGGAATATTCATAGGGACATTCCCCTCATTAAATGTTCAAGCCTTTTGAGCTCTCCATTTAGATCCTCACCCTCTCCCACATCCAAAAGGTCCCCCAGATGGCATGGAAGCTAGGATTAAGGGATCTCCTTCCAGTCCAGGACAACATCAGAAAGGATCTAGGGCGACATATGCGACAGGTCCCGTGCATCGATCATGGTCAACGGTCGACCCTCATTTTTCTGTCACCATTCTAGGATAATGCAATGTGGATGCTGGTTTTCGGACACGGCCAATAGTTATCCGCCATCATCACTCTTCCATCATTGTGGTCCAGATTTCGAGCATCATAATTCACACATTTTTACTTCTTCATGTCCAAGTAGAATTCTGACGTATTCGTCTTTATATCATTGCACGTCTAGGTCCGCTACATAGACGTATTGGAATCATTTGTCTAGTATTTACCGAGAATATATTTTCCCTAACATGTTCTTTCCAGTGACGGGAAAGTCCCACCACTACTTGTTTCCCACATCGAGCATGACTCACCTGGGCTTTATAGTTTTGGTAGGACGTACACCGGCATGGCCAAGCTCCTCATCGTCCCGCATGACGTTAAACTGTACTTTCAGAACTATGTGCGTATTTATTCCCATACTCATGGGATATGTAGTGACACCCAGTAATTTCACACAGGGTCTAGTCCCGAGAATCGCTGATCCCATTCCTCCACATTTCTGCCCCCTGGCCTGACCCCTTGTAGAAAACTGTGCAACAACAATATTTCCCTGAACAAGTTCAGGATGCCCCAAGATGACATTGGAAAGCGATGGATCTCTTGCTAGAGAGGACCTGTCTAAAAGAAAGAATGATCCATGATCAGACTGATGCGTCCATACAATGTGCTTCCGCCATGGTGGCATAATTTCAAGAGTGTTGGATTCTGTTCGAACAAACACATCACCCCACATTCCACACTTTCCATGCCCATTATTTGGACCCTCATCCTCTTCCACATATGGAGGAACCCTCTAATAATAGGGATTCTCTGCCTATGGCCCGCCTATTGTCCTAGGCCAACGTTCTGGAAGACCAATGGGTAGCATTTTGAGTCAGGTCTCGTGTTTCAAACATGGTCAACGGTCGAACCTCATTTGTTCTCTCCATTTCAGGCTAACATAATAAGGATATTGTGTTTTGAACATGGTCAACAATTGACCTTCATTGTCCCGTCACCCCTATAGTGTTCCAAATTTTGGGTATCGTGATTCACACCTTCCACTTACCAATGTTTGGGCTAATCTCAACGCCCCCGGTGTTACCCCGCTCATGCACTAGAGCACACCAGAGGAACAACTCGTCGATTGTTCTAAGGTCTTAATCCTCCAATCAGGCCTCTCCCATGTATTTTAGAAAGATCCTAAGTGGTTACCTAAACCTCGGATGCCCGAAGCATAGTTGAAAAATTATGTTCAGGTGGAATAATATAGTGATCACCCCTTCTTTATCACATTGGGCTCGACCCGCATGAGCATAGGGACTGACCACTGGACATTTCATTAATATAACCAATGCGTATAAATCCGAACTCGATAATGAAACTTATGTATGATATGGAATCAAATGGATTAAAACATGAAAGTAAATTTGAGAGTTTGTAATCCTTACAGCACTCAGGGGTCTGTCTCTCCCATGGATGGGTTGACCCCATGAAAAGAAAGTTGTAGTTATGCCACCCTATGACTTGTGGCATCCAGGAGTTGTTGACATCGGCTCAACTCCCACTCCTCCTTAGTAGCGATGGGTTGAAATTCATCAGCCTCATTTTGGGCCTGCTCTATGTTACCCTGAATGACTTCCATTTCTTCGGAAGCTTGCCTCAGACACTCTTCCTCCTCTGCTAGCTGGGCCTTCAGTTGCAAGATCAGATTTGATTGTGCATTATGAGAGGTTGAGTGCTCATCTGCCCAGATCTGTATCCGTTGTATCTCATTTCATCCTGCTAGGGCATCTTTATGTTCATCGCCTTCCTCCGCTGCCAGCCCACACTGAGGGCCTGATCATACTCACGGATCTTCTCCACCATAAGATCTCGGATGAGAAGGTGAGTGTGCTAGGATTCCACTACCCAACACACATATCACGCAGCCGTGAGCGAAGTATGTCCATCTCATCTAGCCATAATTCTTGGGGGGTGGGGGGTTCGATAAAGTGCATGATCGGATTCCATAATCGGCGATAGAATATCTCGTTGTCCTCTTTGTCAGGGGTTGTCTCATCACAGTCCACACTGTTGGTAGGCTCGTATGCGGGGTACACCCTCAGGAAATCTTCAGTGGGATCTATGTCTGGCGTTGGATCAAGCGCAACATCTGGCATTGGATCATGCATGGTGGAACTTGGGTTGACCAGACGATCCTCATCGTCAGACCCCACCTAAATAACCTTGGGCACGAACCTGCTGTCGGTCCCGCCAATGATGGGGGGAGATGCAGCTCGGGGGGGCTGGGTAACTATCTCCATGATTACTGGCATGCCCCTGGGAGGGGCGCTATCAGAAATCCCGACCAGCATCGCTGTAGCAGCCCATGCCAGTCGAAGAATTGTACCTAACAGGGAAGGGCACAAATGTCAGTTGGAACAATCAATGTGTGGAATTAACAATATCAGTAGAGAGGAATTACAGAGATCGAACTCCTGGGTCCACTACTAAGTTGATGTTGATGGGACTCCGAAGCGTGGCCCTCTATATATTGTCAATGGTACAGAGATTCCAGAGGAGCCACCTTAGGTGTCCCATCCACGCCAGACCTATATCTGGATGCGGCCATAGGTGTGGGTTTCGAGTGTCCTACATCTGTACCCACCGAGGGGTGAGAACGAGGTCTATGTACATGGTCCTCCTGTGCGGTTTAGATATCGGCGAGAAGTCTATAATGACCTAAGAGTATTCCCTGAGGAACAAAACATGTAATGATACATTGAGAGCCTCCACGAAATCGTTCAAACCTGAGTCAAGATCGCCCACCTCGCCTTCCTCCAACGGGCTCCCTCCACTGGCCTCATCCCCACAAGAGGATTCGTCTAATTATTCCGATATGGGGAAGTGCTCTCTCATCTCAGCGACTTTCAGCTGTGGAGGAACCGTGTAATTCAACAGTGCCCTCCCTCGGTCAGTCATTGGACACGGGGCACCTGTGGAATGCACGAAGTCCTCTAGCTCAGCCAAATATTGCTCCGCCTTCACCGAGGATACTGAGAAACCAGCCCGGACAGGGCCTATACCCAGTATGTCCACCCCGAGATGGTTTAGGTGTTACCACATCTCAAGCGGGTTGGGGAATTTTTGGTTGAAATCCCAGATGCCCGAGGCCTCTGGAAAAACAACATTCTCTAGCATGTCAACATGGTGTAGTAATTTCCCCGGAGTCTGAGTAGATATCCTGCGAAATCCCCTTGGTGGACGCCCCTCCGGATGGATCTTCTCTCATGGGACCATTGGATCCACTACAGCGGTTGGATCCACCACCACCGCCTCACCCTTAGCTGGTTCATGTCTCTATGCCATGATAGACCCACCACCGCGAGAGGCCCTTTCCACCCTCCGACCCCGACCTCGGGATGTGGGAGCCCGCCATCACCATATCGAACAGTTGGATTCTTCAACATTTCCCCTAGATAAGCTACCTCCCAGATTATGGTATACTCCTTCACCAGTCTGAAGTTGGAAGTAGGTGGGGGAATGCGTTCTTCATTTTCCCATCTTCCCGTGTGAACATGAGACACAATTTTCTCATCACACAAGGGTGATCCTCGTGGCACACCTCCCAGTACACATGCGGGGTCAGTCACTACAGGCCCGAAAATTGCCTTGAAAAATAATGTGGGGTGTACAGCTCGTAGAGAGGCTCATGATCCACCCTTTCCACCATGAATCCACCTTGAAATTCTAGGATATAGGCTCATTTCTCTTCCATCCCCCGACCATCATAAGTGAATACCCCCATCGGCAATGGAAACAGGTGAAAATTAAACTCTTCCAACTTCCATACCCGGTTTAGCACCAAGGGTATTTTCAATATGGATAGAAAGCTCCCGACATCATTCAAGATGGATGGACGTATTTTTGACCCTGGTGGCGATAAAAGGTTAGGGTATTCATAAACCCCCCTGATGTTCACCACAATCCACCCATACAGAAGATGGAAGAGACCACATATCCTATGCGACCTTTTTCCCTCACTAACACGACGTAGCATCTTGTCCAATCTGGCGAACATCAGAATCCCCAGATTGACCTACCCTCCTGTGGCCAGCTTGGATGCCATGATGAAATAGCTAGGACGCACCCCTATGTTGGTATCACTTACTAGTAGGATCCAACCACAGATAATGCCATGATAAAGGCCGCTAGTCTGACTATCGGCTCCTGTTCGGTATTGACACTGAAACCCCAGGTCGTCCATTGTTTTTCCTCCAAGAACCGCCAATAAGAATGCTCCTTGCCCCATTGAGCCCCCTTCGGAATATTTTGAGTCCTAGCGAGAAACTCTCGATCCTCCGAGATGTTCTGGAACTGCTTGGACCACTTCTTAAAGTGGGAATCCCTCACCGCTTCTTGGTATTTCCCGGGGACCAGCCCCATCAGTGCCAGAGCCATCCGCGAAATCTACTCTGGATCCTCCCACACGCTCATTACAGGGAGGAACTCATCGTACATATCCCCCGAGATCTGGACCCCAGAAATCTGATGGACATCCCACAGACTGATGCCGACCTCCCAATGGTGCAGGTGAAAAGTGTTGGTCCTAGACGACCACATGCTCAACAACTCTAGAATCAACTCTTTTGTTTGATATATGTGGAATTGGGAGCTCCGTACCACCTTATACAAACCCACTCTTCTCATCGTGGCTCCAAACTCTTTGCTTAAGGTGCCTACCCAATAGGCCAATGCCCAATCGTATGTGAAGTTGCCACCCTAGCGCAGGTCCCACTCATCGGACCACCCCTTCTTCGAATCCCTAAAGGCTTCCTTCTGTATTGTATGGTACATGGGAGGGGGACGTGTTTGGCTGCAATGACTTCCCATTAACATTTTTAATATGATTATAATAGCAGTCGGCGGTGACAGGTGTGATGTCTTCCCATGCATGACCATCAGCCGCCCTGAACCATTGGCGCTTGCACGACATGCTCCTGAACCAGTAAGCTGGATTGTCCCAACTCGCCTCTGGAATGAAGATGACATCCCTCAGCCTGAAGTCATACAAGAGAATCCCCCTACACAATGGATAGTTCTTTTCTCTCTCTAATAGCAGCTCCGTCAATTAATTATTGTCTGGGTTGTTCCGGACTAGCTCCCCCAGACCTAGACAATTTGCCATGTCATCCCTCCTGGAGGTGTCTGCAAGGACCCACTGAGAAGCTTCTTTATGGGCCATTGGGTTTCAAAACTCGGACTAATTTCAGGTCGGGTTGCGAAGCCTATTCGTGGAGCTCGTTCACAAAGCTAATTCATGGAGCCTAGTCTCGGTCTGCAAGCGTACACTCGTGTAGCGCCATCGCGGAGTCAAAGACTCGCAGTGTGCCACGAAGCCCGATTCGTGGAGAGCAGTCATGGGGTATGGGGAGCTTCGTGAATCAAGAGTTCAAGGTGAAAAAATCACGGTGAAAGGAAAGGAAAAAAGAGAGGTAGGCCCCCTTATTTATAGGCGGTGGCACTCAGAGCTTCACGGCGCGACCGGGTCAGGTAGAGCTTTGCGGCGTGCGCGGCCTGCGCGTCGGCCGTCTACCACACGAGCCGTCCTTGCGATCCATCTTTCCGAACGATCGATGATTTTGGTGATTGACCCTACGACATAGACCCTTAATTTCTTCGCGATTCCAAGTCTGAGGAGAGCATTTGTTGGTGCCAAACTGTTGGAAAGAAAAAGAAAGAGAAGAGGCCATGCGAGCCGCCTCACGGAGCCACTTCGTGAAGCCACTGTGCGGAACCCCCAGGCACCATAGTGGCCATGAATCAAAGGAGTCATACCTATCTGAAAATTCCATAGACGTTCTTGACTCTTCCATTATGAAAGGAGGCGGGCCGTCCGCAAAAGCCCTTAACGTTTTTGATCCGCCATGATGCACCTAATCCCCTCTTTGTGCCGCATCAGCTCCGCTCTGCGGCGCCTCTTACCTATAAATACTGGACTCCCCCAGAGACTGAAAAAGGATTATCTGACCTTTCGTCTTCTCAACTCCCAAATCGAAAATCACCCTTTTCTCTGCGAATCACGAGCTATACGAGGTATTTTTGCTTTGCGAGGTGTCTTGCCATTATCTCTCTTTGATCCCCTCTTCCGAGAGAGATGCCTTCGCGAAACCCAAGGGATTTTGTGAAGGAAGGGGATCCCCAAGGGGAATCAGGTCATTGCGGATTGTTTATGAATCGTGAAACACGCCTCATGTACATGTGATCCACTTTCCAAGGCAGGGTCACTGTACATCACGAAGCACATTGCTTCATGACACTCTGCTTCGTAAAGCGCCTTTGCTCCGTGAGGAGGTGCTCTGCGAATTCCTTTCCACTTTGCAATGTACTTCCCATTTGTACCTCCTCCCCATGTTTAGTCTAAGAAACCCCACTTCGCAAAGCACACCCCTTCGCAAGTTCCCTTCACCATGCAGAGCAACCAATCTCCACAAGGCCCCTACATACAGACTCCTCTGCTTGGCAATTACTTTTCCCATGTGACCCTACAGGTTTGCATGATGTGACATGAAAGTACCCAGGAATATATTGCATGTAGTGTTTCTTCACCTAATGCTTCTTTGCATAGGCATGCTAATGACTATTACTTCTTCGCATAGCCACGCTATTGTGGACCCCTCAACAGATTTCTCCATAACACCCCCCAGTCACAGTGTTACTGATGCCTTCCCTCCCAAAAGGAGCAGAGGGTACCAGTTATGTATGCCCTAGAGGTGCGGAGCAAACCCATCTTGTCCGAGATGCAGGACGTAAAACTACCAAGCACCCTCGTCCTCAGTACATGACGTTAAACTATGACCTGGCCCTGTGCCTCGCACGCAGGGTCCCCCCGCCTTGGACATTATCCATGCCCACTCGTCTCTTTAGGGATGGGATCATCCCTCACATGGGATGATATCATCCTTATTGGAGTGGCGTTTGTGTGCAGGGAAGGGAATCCACCTTGGCATAAGCCCCTATCGTTTCTTGCTAGAGGTGGTACCCCAGCTCCTCCTCAGTTCCTCAATGCCAAGGCCAATGGAGGACGTGATAGGGAATTGGGATCCTCCTTTATTGGGTCCCAAATCCCTCTCCCACAGCACTTTGTCACCCCCCCGGGTCTCCATCCTAGAGTAAGTCCTGGAACCTTGGGGCACTCAACATGTAAGCCCCTCTTCGCTTCCCATGGATTCACCTTTCGTGACGTGACCGTCTGGTCCCTGCAACCTCTTGTTTGTCACACTAAGCAAGACTCCTGTGAGCTTTGAGCAAGCACCGACCATTTCACACCTTGGGCCGCCTCAGAGCGTAAGCCCCAAATACCCCGTCCTTCATGACATTAAACTATATACCCAAAATACGAAGACATTGATCCATGTCAAGGCATGGTACGTAGGAAGCCTCCCTTAGGTTCAAGCCCATCACCCATCGGACCCCCAGTCCATCTTCACGTCGGTTCGCTGACACAACCCAACCAGAACTACGTGGACTTTGATCCATGACACGACATGGAATGTAGGAAGTCTCCACGAGGTTCAATCCCACTACCCGCTCATTCTGACATCCTTCAAGTTGGTTCACCAACACTCGGGAAGCCCAGAGTGTAAGCCCGACACATAACCACCATCCATTGGTCCTGACTGTCTTCGCGTCGGTACACCAAGTCCCATCCTCATGGGCCGCCTCTAAGCGTAAGCCCCAAATACCCATGTCCTGCATGACGTTAAACTGTATTCCCCTTTTATGAACTATGAGTTATTTGATCCTTGCTATGGAAGGGTACATAGGAATCCTTATAAGGTTTAATCCCAACACCCATTAGACCAAGGTCCATCTTCATGTCAATTCATCGGCCTCCTTTTGAACTACGCGGATTCAGATTCCCTACCATGGGGATATGTAGGACGCCTTTTCAAGGCTCAGGACCAAAATCACCATCATTCCTATGTCGGTTGCACATCATCTCCCCCTTCACTCCATTCAACATTCCATCTTTCATCCTAATCCTTACCCGAGCCACCAGATCCTGGTAAGATCGCACCAATTCATTTCCCCACTGCTCCAGGCAGTGGTCGGGCAACAAACCATTCGTTAGACTCAACATCAGTGTTCCTTCAAGAGGGCACACCAATCTGATCCACTCCAGCTGCTGTTCTAATTAGCCCGATATGTCCTAGCTAAACGTTAAACTCACGACATACCCTGTGTTAAACATGGAAAGCTGAGGAAAACCTTAGAGACATGCCTATGGAAAATGATTATGTGCATTCGATGTGGGATTCCCCGGGCTTCCGCGCCATTGAGATGCCCTATAATAAGGGATGGAAGAAGGATACACCAATACCGAGTGTCCAGACACATCGGTGATGCCCAGCGTGACTACTCTCATAACTGAAGGTTTCTTCCCTGATCGGACCCCTTGGAATGTTTTGACAGAAGTAGTGTAATTAACTGGTGTCCATGAAAATATGGGGCGGGGAAGTGTATCACAAACAACGTATTAAATCTATGAGGGAGACCAGGACTAGGTGACGAGTTCCGAGGAGGAATCCAAGGAAGGAAAAACTGAAATTCCATCATCATGTTTCGATCAAGGAGCAGACGTCCCTGAACAAGGAGAGAATGCCACCCGCCTTTGGAAAGCGGGAATGCGGGATAACAGAAGCCGCGCCTGTCGCAGTCAAGTAGAAGGATGTGCATGCCCCAATGAAAGCATCGAAAACAATAATCCCAACTCGTTTCCTTTGGTTTCATAAACGTTGGTGTTTCACCAATAGTCTAACCTAAATGATACCTAAAAACCATTTAATCAAAAGATAGTCCTAGGGAACCCACTATATTGTGATACTAACAAAGGATAATCCATTTAAATACACTACATTCTTTCTTTACACAAAATAATCCAGAGGCGCCCCACTGTGGTGTTAAACTACCCGGTTTTATTATGGAGGTCTTCATATTAGAAACATTATAAGGAGTCTAAAACATGTTATTATATGGAGTTTTTTAATAACTTCATATTTTATCATTTTATTCTTCTTCATTTATGAATTATTATATTTATTCATATGGAAATGTATTTCCACAACTGAATAAATATTTTTGTACCATATTTTGATGTATACCATTAAAATCCGACATGTTTTTATTAATCACCCAAAAAATAGAAGCTAAACATATTTATACAAATATAGATGCATCATATAAATAATGTACTCAAAAAAATAATTTAGACAAATATTGTTATCCACATGATTATACATGGAGTGATTGATATAAAACCTCATTCACTAGCCTAGAAAAGGAAAAATCATTCATGTTTGTAGGTATTAAATTCCCTTGTCCTTGTACATCATGATACATTACCCAAGTGAGAATATTTTTAATCATAACAATAACACAAAAATGAAAAAATATATTTAAAAAATAGGCTAATAAATTCATTTAAAAACATAGGTCATGGTGGATGAAAAATTGTATTCATTAACATACATAGAATGTAAAAATGATCTATTAAGAAGATGATCGACTTTTTAAAATAATGCATACACAATATTCACATTTTATAAACAATTTACTAAACATGAATTTAAAATTAAATAACCATTAAAATAAATAGTCAACAAAATTATTAAATCAGGGTATACACATTTATTAAAAATTAAAAAAATAAATTTCAAACCCTTTTATGATATTCTTATTAAATATTATTAACATTGCATAATTTTGAATATAAAAAAATTACATTAATTTTAAAAATATGAATACAAATATCATTTTCTCACTCAAATATGAACCATTTCATATTTATCAATATATCAAATTTCTACATCAAAATCATGATATTTTATGAGTTGCAAGAAATTTAAAAGTTAATTTCTATTATGAAAATGATTTAAATAATAAAATAAAAAATACATATTTATTATTTAAACCATGATCATTTTAATCATCAAAACAGTCATGGATGTGTATTATTTAATTTTAAAATAATGTCCCTCTTATTTTTACAAATAAAATTTATTAATTATAAATATATCATAATTTTAATATAGTTATTGTTATTTTTTGCATTAATTCACAATTTTTAACTCTTTATAAATGATCTGTTAATATTTTAATGTAAAATATTTTATCTCTATACCATAATCATTTCCAAAAAAATATTTAAAATTTATTTATATAAAATTAATTAATATTTTGGAATAAAATAATTCATAATCTTGTAATTATTTATGAATAATTTAGGTTTAGTCAAATTATTAAAAAAATGTAAATTAAAATATCCCAAAACACTTTTTAAAATGATTAATAATGATTTTAAAAACAGTATAAATAATTCTAAATGTTATTTTTTTAAAAAAATGAAAACAATTGTGGTTACCCATGCCTAAGAACCCTTTCATATGTAAGGGTATATTCCCTTTACCATTATATATAAAGTATATTTAATGGTTGAAATCTCCAAGACCTTATATAACACGAGTTTTGTGAGGGTAATGAGGAAACCCCCTTATGTTATTCCTTATGTAATGGTGATACCTTTAAACATTAACCTTAAAGATCGTACATGTGATGTTGGATAATCCTGTTTACAAGAGGAGTCGAACAGGAGGTAAATTTATTTTAACAATTTAATAATTCCCAAGACTGAATCAAGATTAGTGTATTCCATAAAGGTATAATTGTCAACATTATAGTGTGAATGTCAATTTTTGATTTATCTCTTATGGAATAAAGTGGTGAGGTATTTTGAAGCTTTACTCCTTTTGTGTGGTTGTTCAGTGTTTAGGTTCCCACTCAATCCATTAACATTGATTTCTTCCTTAATAAATAAATTATTTACAATTAGTATGTATGGTTTTAGGATTTTGAAGAATAGTGGATACCTTTATTAATAAGGGTAATTAACTTTACACGAGACATTTGAATAAAGTAAATCCATACATTTTATTACATGTATAAGGGTAATTCCATGTGACCATTACATTGACCAATCTAAATTGGAGTCTCTCTAAATAAAACATACACATACTACATTTCATAATGATAATAGATTTAATACTCTTACCCATCATATCATTTTGAGTGAAAAATACTTTTTTCATTTTTGCATCCCAACTATATTTTTGTAAACAGAATTGTATAGATTTTGGTAAAACCTCAAAATGATCCCATGTTTTGAGACTCTTCGTTATTTGAAACCATGATTTCATATATCAAAAACATGGATTACCGTTTTTACTATTATAACATATTTTATGAACATAATAAAATTTATAAAACATAGTTTATGCAATTAAAATCCATGTCTGGGGATATCCAATGCATGATATATTAAAAATTATATAATTTTGGAAATAATGAATAATTTAACAATGAGCATACAATTCATAAAAGATTTACAACAATTCATATTAATCATCAAATTATATTGATATATATAATATTACATGAAAAAATATTCTTCCCACCTATATGGTGTATCGATAAGAAAATTACATCAAACGTTGTAGATGAAGGATTACACATTCTCTATAATGAGCTATTATCACATTATGGAATATAGTTTAGAGGAAGATAATATTGGTTCTAGGATAGTTCGATGAATATTTACACCAAAACACAACCTTCCCTTGGAATTTTTTATAGAGTCACAAAGTAAATAGATCATTCTATATCATTTACTCGTGAATTGTAACAAATAAGAAAATAGTTTGATCATCTCCCACCTACCTGTCATATTGGAACACCAAATTATTACATCTTAAATAATAGTATAACAATTGATTTATATAAATGGATTTGAGTAAATAAAATAATAACAGAACAAATATTTATCTAATCATTCTATTATTGGTAGTTAAATGTAATAAATCTTATTTCAAACATCCATTTTGATATACCAAGAAAATAATATAAAAACACAACATATATAGGTTATTGTTAAGGGAATATATTCTTCTGTTTATTCAATCATTTGATTAAATTTTATTATCATAAAAAAGTGATTTAATTTGAAATATAAGTAATTTGTGGTTATTATATCATTTTGTTAACATATTTCTTGGGGTTCTACTACTTCTTGAGTGTCCCTTCTTATTTTTTCCAATTACCTAACCATGATTCTGTTTCCTATGGAAAAAAAAGAGGGCCCAAATAAAAAATGGAATTATAATATCTTAAAGCATTCATATTATTAGCATATAAAAATATATTTTTAAATTTAATTCACTCTGAATAAGGTAAAATAGTTATTTTATAATTTGAAGTTATAATGTATGTGAATTATTTAAGGGGATCAATAAGGAAGAAACATATAAAATCAAGATGGAAAAAGTGAGAAATTATTATTTTACATATCACACTCATACTAGAATACATAATAGAATATATAAGAAAATTTATTATTTAAATACTAATTCTGATGATTATATTTATCATATACTGGATTCTTATTATCATCTATGTGTTGTATTTAATTGAAAAGTAAAAATAATTGGATAAAAAATGGGTATATAATTTTCGAACAATATTTTTAAAAACGTAATATTCTATGTTATATAAAATATAAATACAAATAATTAAGTGATAAGAGATTTTTCAAAACATTTATATGAAAACCATAGAAATTTATTAATACATTTTAGTATCGAAAGAATAATTCCCTATGTTAATGGCTCAATACGTGAAATGGTGGATCCTCATTACATTTCATGTTTAATGTCAATTCATTGAAATAGTTGAAGATTTTTTCATTCCATGATAAATATGTTTTGTCTTTTATATTAATAGATGAGTTACCAAATCACTTTTTCTTATAAATAGACTATTCAACTATATTATTTCCCAGTAGGAGAATGAGATAAGATGATATTACCCAAAAAATAAGAAACCATAATAATAGAACATAATAATTTATCCAGTATTTGTGAGTCCCCATTGGTGATTTATTAATTGAAAACATATTGGAGGATATAGAAGATAGATTTTCTTTGTTTATCTAAAAACAACATATATGATTCCATTGTGATATACTAAATGACCAATTTCTTGAATTTAGACATGGTTAAATTTGATCCATCGATGTAGATTTTTAAATACGATGAGTAAGGTGAAAACAAACTATGTCCTATTCATTTAAAATATATTTTTCTGTGCACTATCATTCTTTAAGGGCATATTATTTTCTATGTTCCCCATTTATAGTGAATACCTTCGATTTTACATGGTGTCCTAATAGACAGTAGAAGAAAAATATTTTACATAACAAAACCACAATTGGGTTGCTTGAAAAACTACATTTCTTATAATATATATATACTCTTTTGAATGAGATTTTTTTATTTGTGCCTCATATACAATCATATAACCCTTTAATGATTTAGGTATTTTAAAATGAAATGTATCATGAGAATGGTTATCAAATTCATATTGGGGGTCCTCAAGGAATGGTCAAGCATATACCAATGTTAATATAATGACCCTCCATAATGAAAAACTAAAGGAATTCCCTTTAATAGAGATTATTTTAAGAATATAATAATAAACCAAGTGTTATTGAATCCAAAATATAATATTTAATCAATATTTCTGTATTTTTCTGTCATAACGATATTTTATATAATTTTGATTTAATGAATTAGGCCATACAACTTATATAATATTCCCATGAATACAAAACAGTGAATTTTATCATTGTATACATTCATTCCACAAAATAGAAATTTTAGAATGATACTAAATTTAATTTTATTAAAAAATAAACATAATTTTAATCATGAAATCATAATTTTTAATTTTAATACTTACACCCCTTTGGAAAAACATTTAATTAATTTAATGAGGACAAAAATATCAAAAAATATATTTAATAAAATAATAAAATAAACCACAGATTTAGGTAATATCTCAAGTTTTTTAATGGAAATAATATTAAAAAAACCATACATGATAAGACAAAAAATAAGACTTTTCATATTTAGAAAAATTAGATAGTAGTATTATAATAAAGAGGATGATATGTATGATAGTGTACCCGACATGAAATAATAGGTTTCTCTAAAATCTTATATGGCACACATGATTGAATTATACTAAAAAATAATATATTATATAAATTTTTAGTTTTAGTGGTATTTATCACCTAGTGGTTAAATCCGAGGAAATGAATGGACCAAACTATTAATTTTAAAAAAATTGGTATTCAATGTTTTAACATTCATCCAATATATTTTTTAGTCATAAAATTAGAATAAAATCCAATTTTGAGCATAAAAAACATTAATATTTCTAAAAAGTAGTTTTACTACATTTTAATGGAGAAATTAATATCAATACAGTTTTTGAAATGTTAATATTTTTTATTTTTCTAAATGAACATATTTTTTTTAATTTGGAATAAGAAAACTATCTTAGGTGATTTTATGTTATTTTTTTGAAAAGCTTCATTTTATCCTTAATAATGAAATGTACTACATTTTAGTTAAAAAATTTTTTTCATTTTAAACAATTTTTATACATTACAAATATTTTTGATGCCATAATAGATCGATAATGAATGTATTAATCTATTTTAGGTAATTTCAATAATTATTATATTAAAATTATATATAAAAACTTGTGGAGATTTTGATCATGTCTTCTAACATCCTTCTCGCCTCATCAATGGGATTAGTGTAAACCATAAATTATCCACTAATATGAATTAATTTTTTTAGAAGGACTTAAATGGTTTCAATTTGTAGGAAATTTATGATATAATATGATCAACATAGTTTTTTGTGAATAGTAACTATATTATTTTATTTTCCCTGATTGAGGGTATATCGGGTAAATAAAGTTAAAAAACAATATTGTAATAATTAAAAAATTACCCTATGTCTTTTCCTAATTTAATTGGATAGGTGGATTTCAACGAAAAAAATGATAGTCTGAGATTATATCCATTTTATGCCACTTGGGTAAGAAAATGACATTTATTAAATTTTATTTAATGATTTGCTAAAAACATCATACTCATATGTTTAATAAGTTAGTAATTTTTAATATTGGATTATAAAGAATATTATTTCGACAATAAATAGAAATTTTAAGGATTACATTTTTTATGCATATTATTATAATTTATTTATAATTTTTAGATATTATCTTATTAAAATTAATTGTGACATAATGATGAGGGAGCAATACATTTATTAGATAAAAAATCCTATGAATGGTATTAATAATAATGAAGTAAATATAATTTTAAACAATTTATTCATTAAAAAAACTATTTTTATTCCTAATATATATTTTGTATTAATTAAAATATGTTTTTGTAAGTAATGAAGTTGTTATGATATTTTAAAAAAGATATGTATTGAATAGTATCACAATTGATATATTTCATAACATAAAATATAAAATATATAATTAAATTATTTAAAATTTATAAAAATATAATATTGTAGAAACATGTTTATATAAGTCTAAAAATTTCATTAATGACTCATTAATTGGTCTTTTGGCATGTAATCATAATTATTTTAACCATCAAATTAAAAATTACCTTATTATACGATAAGAGTTAAAAGAGGTTAAAAACGATAAGGATTAAAAAAATATTAAAACCTTATTATTTTACATTATTTGATTATATTTCATCCCATACTCATTATATATTTTATATAAATCAATTTGGAACCTTTTAGACATAAGTATTAATTTAATTTAATATAATAATTTTATTAATTCCAATAGTGCCCCTTCTATCTCCTATATAAGGGAACCCATTCATCTCCATTCCACACACTTCAAAAACTGTTCGGTTTGGAAAATCCTTCCTGAAACACTTCCTAGAATACCTACCCACACTCTATAGGCCTTTATTTAGTCATAATAACTTCCTTATAGTCGTTAATGTTTTAAGAGAGAAGATAATATAAGGGAAATGTAATGTTTTATTTAAGTGTTTTTATTTTATTTCTTCATCCACTCCCTTCAAATATTATTCATATGTGATGAAATTATAACTGGAGTATCTTTAATATAATAATATGATATTATTTTTATATAATAACCTAAATAAATCTTCGCATCAATTTAATGGGGAAAGAACTAATTGTTCGTGTGTAAGCGTGAACTATCACCTCCACGAACCGATATAATATATTTTCCCTAACCGCATCTCATGATTGGATATAAATATGGAATTATTTTTCAAATGTTATATTCATTATATATTAATCATAATAAGATAATTTAATATCAATAAATCTCTTACTTTCCATGAAAATTACAATGATAATGTTGTTCGTGCGTATGTATGAACTATCACCTCCATGAACAGGTGTGATTCGTTTTTATTGATTATATAACATGTATGTTATATATAAGTCTTTTTAAATTATTAATATGAAATTAATTATGTTATCATAAAATATAATTATAATATTATACTAAACATCATTCCATAATGATCAATGTAAAAGGGAAATTCATACTCATGGGCACATACAACCTTCCATCACCATGATTATAAGTTTTGTCACTTTTCATAAAAATACATAATTGTTTGATATAAAAGTATAATTTATGTATAAATAAGTTAATAATTTCTTGAAAATTATTATGGAGACAACAGACTTATGACCACATGAACTATTGACATCATACCAAGTTCTTTTTTGATTCAAGTAACAAATATCATCGAAACATCCTACATAAACATTATTAATTAATTAATAATTATAAAATTGTAATTAGTTATATAAATGGAATAATTAACATGAAAAAGGATCTCAATAAAGTATAAATTAAACTAATTTTGTTATTTAGTATGGTAAAGAATGTACGAGATTATTCAGACTCAAGGTTAGGGGCTTTGTGTCAATATCTTTTCATTGAGGCATAGATTAATGGTATATAACAACATCATTTATGAGGTGTATAAACAATCCCTTTGGAATTTAGTTTCTTTAAATATTTTTGAAAAGGAATCATTGAATATTAATCATTTTAGTTTCATTACAAAAAGAAAAAATGAATATTTTTTTACATGTACGGTGACATTGACTTCTCCAACATCATAACCAATATTTAATATTTGGGTTTCTCTCCAAGACAAAATGATTTTAAATGGAAAAGAAATCTATTATTCCATGTTGGGTATTTTTACATAAAAAATGGTTATCAAAATTGATTTAATATTTCAATATCTTGAAATAATTTCATCTGATTGAAGAATTCTAGGAGTGAAATGTATATAATTATAATATTTTATGTGTTAATATTTTATTTTTGTTTAGGGAAATTTTATAGTTGTTTACATGATAAATGAAATATTATTAGTTCCTTTATAAATGAGAAACGTTGTATACGTTACAACCCCCAATTCATTCGGTATGAAAGTCATCTATATGACTATTCCATTTATAAGAGTCGCATGTTTGGAAGTCGACTGTATAGTTATTCCATTTAATATAATTATCCCCCAAGTCACCAACTTATATATTATATGTTTACTTATAAGGATTCATGATTATCATTTATTTTAAGAATGTATGATAATTATATTTTCTATATGATGATATCTTTTTTATGGTATAATGATATATTTTCAATTAAGGTAATGTTTTATGGGACTTCGTTAAACAAGTGGTTTTATTTAATTATGTAATGTAGTGAGTTTTTTTGTTATATAGAATTTTTAAAATAAATGACATGTCTTAAGACTGGAATGGGAAAGTAAGATTTCATGATGAAAGGTCTGTATATGTGTCTAAAAAAGATGTCATATTTTTTAAGGGGTTTTCATTGGTGGAATTTTTTTAAATAGACTATAATATTCCCCACATATTTTAAAAGTATACTATGTACGAGTTTTCACTAATTCAATATATATCTAAACTAAAAATATCATTGAATGTGAATTCCTCTTTAAAAACACTAGAATATGTTGATTTTATGTTCTGGTCCTTACAATTGGTATCAGGGGATTTTTTAGACAGTAGTAGAGATTACTATTTTTTCTAAAGAGTAAGGGATATCATCATGATTTTATAATTTTTAGGACAATCATATGTTTTACTTATTTAAAAATCTTTCTGAGGCTTTATGTTATGACTTTCTATGTTGATTAAAATTATTTTTGAGGATATTCATTTTTAATGTAATTATGGATTGTTACTTTTTTGGAATCAAAATTTAATGGCATGAGATAAACATTGATGAAAATATTTGTTATGGTTATTTTCTAGGTATTTATCTTTTTGGAATTATATTGTTTTCGAAAACTGGACAACCAATGGGATGTGTCACAACCCATCTCTATAGTGATTATGGTTTTCTTAAATTACTATTACATCATTTTAATGGTAAATAATATAAAAACATTACAATCTAGGTTCCTAAGTGTTAGTTTGCAGGGAAAAATAAGAACATACATAACTTTTACAATGTAGAATAAAAATATTTATTTAATTCCTTTTTCCCTAGCTCTTAAATGTCCCTTGTGTTTTCCGTAGTACATGTATTCTCCTGAGGATACACATCAAAAAAGGGTGACCTAAAATCCTTGTAAGGGGATAGATAATTAAATGGAAAAATATATCATGGGGTGGGTATAATCATTATTAACATAACATCAGAATATGATCATAATCATTAATGGAAGCATTAAAAAAGACATGGAATGTAGAAAAACATAAAAAAGAAACATCATGTCTTAGTGGTATACTACCACACATAGTAGTAAAAAAATATAGAATCATATTCATGATTATTTAACATTACTCATGGGTTTATTAAAATAACAAAATGAATTGTAGAACTATATAATTCTAGGTAACACCCATCACATCATAACATTTACATTGCGCTATAAAATTTCGGGTGCACCCATAATATCATAACATTAACGTTATCATGCATTCCATAGAGAAACAATATCAATAATGAACATA
Source organism: Viscum album (assembly GCA_963277665.1). Taxonomy (NCBI): domain Eukaryota; kingdom Viridiplantae; phylum Streptophyta; class Magnoliopsida; order Santalales; family Viscaceae; genus Viscum; species Viscum album. The sequence continues at coordinate 785,511,607 of OY728145.1, forward strand.
AATAAATCACAGAAAGGAATTATTTTCATCTCATAAGCATACATTCATAACCTTTGGGTTCCTAAATAAAAGGGTGAATAACATAATTGATATAAGAATGATTAACCTTGAGTAAGAAGTATAAGTTATGCTTTTAAAGAAGATTTATTTTGAAGAAAATATGTTTATCATAAAATATAGTATAAAACATTTATATCCCAAAAAATAGTAGATAATTTTATGAAATGATCTTATGTAATAACCATACTTGAAATGGGGTGAAATAGGAAAACCCAAGGAAAGAGCATTCGGTTCGAGAAATCCTGTTATATTTTATCTGAAAGTATCCTTCACATTAATATCTAATATAACCATATTATAATCATTAATTAAAAATTCCAGAATCTTTTATACTTGTGGATGATTCATTATGGTTTTAATGTGTTCTTTTATAAGCTTATTGGATGGTTTATATTGTTTAAATTCATTGTTAGGGAGTGTTCGTTTTCTTGGTTTTCATGATAGGTTTACTTGTATACATGAATGAATGTTCGTGTATGATGTGGATAAACATCCAAAATTTTTATTATATGTTATAATTATATTAATGAATTTTAAATTATCTTATTAAGAGTTTGGTTATATAACCTAAATATGTTTCATTAAATTGATTTTAATGATGATCATTTTTGAGTAAATTTGGCGGTTTTAGATCATAACTAACCTGTTTTATTCTATCATTTAGTATTATGTGTATAAGTTTGATCCAGAACATAAAAGATGTTACAAAATAAAATTTTAACTATGTTTATAACCACTTAATGGGTTTATTAACATCCTTTAATGCATTTATACATATTTACTGTGAATCACCCACGATGTTGATGAAGTGACACTTTGTGGGTGAAAATTTCATTTTTAAGATAAGAGGGAGGGAGGTAGGTGTTTACTATTGGATCATACATTAAAATGGTATAATTCTAGTATATATAAGTAAATTAATGTATCATATAATTTTAATGAAGGTTAGTGTGGAGTGAAAAAGTAATGAAATTTAAATTTAAAGGAAATTAAAAAATATATATAGGATTTACCTCTTGAATTATCCTTTTAAGATCCTCATCAAGGAACCTGGGCTCGGTATGTTGACAAAAGAAAGTACTCTCAGACATGGGGGAGGGTCTAGGGAAGATTATTGTTAATATTATAGGAATGTATCAAATCATAAGAGGTGTGAGTAGAAGAAGGTGCGAGGGTGGTATTTATAGTGGAGGGTAGGGGGGTTTTCTTATTATTTTAATAATTAGTTTATTATTTTTAGAAGGAAATAAATAGTGAGGATTATTGTGAATAAATAAATTAATTTTTGCATGTGATTTCAAACAAAAGGTAACTTATATCATCCATTACTCAAGAATGGCTATTTTTTTTCTTTTTAGCATTTACTGTAAATTATCTTATTTTACAATTCATAGAAATTAATGTATTTCAAAAAAGTACCCAAATTCATCTTAACCATATTTTGATGTGTAGAATTAAAAAATGAACTCCATTTTATTAAAATAATTTTCTAACAATCATTAATTTAATTTTTAATTAAAATCATCATTTACTTGGAAAATACAATTTTTTAATTATAACTGATTTTATTACACTTTGAAAATTTACATAAGGTTTCCAAAAATTAACTTAAAATCATAAGAAATCAAAATATTAATTTATGAATAAAATTTTTTAAAATAAATTTTATTTTAAATCAATCATAATATATTCATTACTAATAAAATACCAACACATAATTAGTAAATTTTAAAATATTTTTTTATTATACTATGATATAATTATTTCATATTTTCAATTATAATATGGATAAATTCTATTTATACAATTATTTTTATTATTATTATTCACTTGAATAATTTACTATTCATATGTGTCATTTTAATATTCATAAGGGTTGTATTAAGTTTTATTATGGTGGCTTAGTATTCCCAAAAATTTCATTTTTTCATGTCAGACTCCCAATATTTAACTAACTGCAACTTTTTGAATTAGATTTTCAAAATTAAGAACAAAGAAATGGTAAAATAATGTTTAATTAATGGGATATAAAAGTCACATAGTATTTAGTAATTCAGTTAACCATGATGTTTTATTGTTTTTCCTAATATTATTTAATGTGATTACCTATTAGAAGGGAATTTATATTGATATTACACTAGGTTGTCACATTCTTCCCCCATTTTAAAATTTCACTCTAGAGATTTCATTTTACCAAAACAAAGTGATATTAATTCTCCTTAATCTCCTCCTCTAGTTCCCAAGTTTATTCTCCATAGTTATGGTTTATGTAACACCAATAACCTAGAAGCCCAGAGTCGGTGCATTATTATATTAAATCACAAATATTACAAGGAATAATATTTTGAAGGGTTGTTCAGCTTAGCAATATTGGAAAGCCATATTACATAAATGATACCCACATTTCATTGTGAAAACAAAGTAAAACATTATACATAATAACTGAAACAAAATTAATCCTTAAAATATTAATCAATGTTATCTTCTCCATAACATGTGGAGAGAAACAAAATAAGGGTGACCAAAAATTCTCAGTAAGGGTAAGTAAAACAGAATAAATAATGAATCAATATATATGGAAAGGTAAATAAATTATCAGACATTCCATTCAAAAAATTGATAAGGCACAAATAGTATGGAAATTATGAAACTGAAACACAAGCCATAAATCAATTAAGTGATAATGAAATACATCCATAGATATGTCGATGCAAAATCTCATTAATAAAAAATATCTAATACCAAATGACCGAAATTATAAATGATGTTTATCTATAACATACCCTCATGGATACATACCAAGGATCTAATACTTTCATGGCTTCATGCCGAGAATTTAATACTTTCAATGCTTTAAACGAAAAATCTAATACTATCTAGGTTTCATGAAAAGAATATAGCAATTTGATGGCTTTATGCCAGGAACCTAAAACTATCATGGTTTTATGCCAAACATCAAATACTCTAAAAGATTCATGCTAAGAATCTAATATTTTCAAGGCTTCATGCCAATAATCTAATACTTTCAACACTTCATTCCAAGAATCTAATACTTTTAAAGTAAAGACCATATGAAAAATGGTATATGGTTTAAGAAATAATCATATCCATGAAAAATGATATAGATATTTCAGTAAATTAAAAATCAAGAATTATTAAAATAAATAAATCATTTCAAGATAATGTGAACAATCATAAAAGGAATTGAGATTACAATGATAACCATTAACAATCTTATAAAGGAGAATAATCTTTAAAAATACCAAAGTTTCTAATACCACATTGAAATATTCAAATCATGTTTCCCTTGAAGTAATGACATTAGATAAAACTTATAAAATCATGATATTTTGGTTATTCATTATATAATATTTCAAAAGTTGGTATATGCTTCAAATAAAACTGAGTTGGCACATATTAATGATTACCTCTCAATGAAATGTAAATTGAGATGAAATTAACTTACTACATGAGTTGATTTTGAGTCACCGATTACAATCAGTTGAAAAATAAATTTAACAGATCAGTACATGAGATATGTGAAATCATGTTACAATATATCCAAATGGTCAGTAGTTATAGAACAAAAAATAATGGTGTAGTGAATATGACATTAATCTCACAATTTTAAAAAGTGAGATGAAAATCCCTTTCCAATGTGGTAACAAATGAATTGGGAAACCTAGAGGTATTAAAAATTAAACAAAACATTTAAATAAAATGATGTTAATAGGGTTAAAGGTATTATATGTTAATGTGATAGTAATTACACTATATATATGAAATTATGTGTACAACAAATTAAGTAAGCCTCACGGAATGAAAATGAGACAAGAATCCCTTACCATATCCTTCATTTTTGTTCGGCGGCCTTTATCCACCATTATACTAGTTTATAATATTATACTAACTAATACAATAACCTAAATAATGTTTATAATATCATATATCAAATTATTTCTATATTTTATAACCTATTTGTTGACCCTCTTTCATTATTTTAACTATTTTGGTTGTTAATTGCCTAGTTTTTTCAAGTATGTTTTGACTTATTATTGTGTTTTTTATTATTAAATATATCATGGTTTTATCATATCCAAAATATAAAACATTACTAAATTATAATATATATTTAGTACATATGTATTATTAATATTCCATAACATTTGGATATTAGGAATGAAGTGCATCGTTCGTGGAGACTGTAGGATGTACGTATGCATAAACTCTACTTCTATTTCACTATTCAATTTAAATAATTAAATCAAAATGATACATATATATTTTAGAATTTAAATTATTATATATAATTTATATATGTTTCATAGAATTATTATAACCATCCTTTATACGTTCCATGTATGTAATGAATGAGTCAAATCGTTTGAGGGGGCAGTAATCCACACTATCTCAAACAAATTTTTCATATTTACAAATGAAGGAGGCAAAAACTTATGTTATAAATAAAAATTAAAGAATAATAAATACATTATAAATTAAATATATCTTTTATATAAATATATAATCTGACATAATGGTTACCGTGAGAGGTTGTAAGGAAATATTTAACCATCACCGTTTCATGAGACTATATTTCACCACACACAGAAACCGATTGTTCATTACCCATTAGATAGAATTGTGTGTAATTTTAGGTCATAAAATTAACATAAAGATATCCTATTATATTTAGAATACTATATATTCTACTAAATCATTGAATAATAAGAGTATATGTATTGAAGAAGGGAAATTAAACTAGAGAGCTTGAGATAAGGTGTTACATCTTAATCGGATAAATTCTATTGGTTTAAACCAATAAGAATACATGGAATTATTTATTCATACATGGATGCCTCTAGGTCGAGGGGAGGGATGTTGGGATACTATTTTTGAATTTCTTGGCAACACTTAGGTGGTTTTAGATGTGTTATTAATGGGAAGAGATAGTGGCCTTTTTAGGGAAGGGGGTGTGTCAGTTTTTTAAATACCAAATGGTGTTCAATAATGGGTGGTATATCATACCTAAAGATACTAAAAATGAACAAATAATGGTTAACATGATAATCATGGTCTATAAAAACCACATTCACCCAAAAATATTGGAATTTTAAAAAATTTCTACATTATCATCTATGATTCCCAAATTTTATCATTTTGGTTTTTATTAAAGAATCATGTTTTCTAATGTAATTATTTTAACCATTAAGACTATATTAATGTGATATTAAATATAAAATATAGATCCAGTGATTTAGTAATATTATTTCCAATATATATAATAAAAAGCAAATGTTTTTTGGAGTTTTTTTAAATAACTGCATGTGACGCACAAAAACGCTGCTTGAATATGGGCCATGTTAACAATGTTATTTCAGTATGTGTTTCAATATTATAATTATAAAATATTAATTGTTCCATTAATGGTCCATATTTAATATTTATTAACACGTTAAATTCCCTTTTAATAGTATATAATTTTTATTAATTTTAAATCATTTAATAAGAATCCTTTATAGTAAAATGTCATCAATGTCAATTTTGAAATTATTTATTTAATATTAACTTTAAAATATAAATCCTATATTGGAATTAAAATATATTTGGTTTTAATGTGTTTAAAATGATATATTAATAAAATAAATAAATAAAATAAATAAAATAATTTCACTTTTAATATTTATATAATCATTTATTTTAGATAGTTATTAACTAAATATACAATATATTAACGTTTCTTATGCATTTTATATTCCAAAACCATATCTATAAATTATTGACAATTTATTATGATCAAAATAACCCATATATCTTAAAAAGGATATGTATAACCTAAAATATGATGTTTTTTACATATCTCAAATTTTTATAAATGATGATGGTAAGGAACTTTCCCTTTTTGTCATTGTCCTTACATGACATCTTCTATAGGTAACATTCATTTAATACTATCCCAATAACAGTATATATTAAACGAATAGGGAACATGGTAAAATTATTGTCATCTAATGGATTTTGGACATGTGTCCAAGTCATTTTGGTCCTTATTTTTATGTTTCAGTCCCTTATTAAGCTTAATCATTCCTTAATATACATAATTAATCTTAATCACATTCACTATTCACTTTGGTAAAAAAATTAATTTTGATCTTATTAGACCAAAAACAACATAGTAATTACATTTTTTATGTTTGATTTTGAAAATACAAATCTTATAAGTGGGAAAATTAGGATTAATTCTAATCATTTTTACATGGAGAAATAAAGGGTTTTTATAGTAAAAAAACGCTCAAAAGATCGTTATGTTTTATATTCAATTTAAAATTAATAATAATACTTAAGAATATTATTTTCCAAATATATTTAAAATTTATCTATTGTGTCTCTAAATAAAATATAAAAAAAATTGTAATTAAAAATTATTTAAAAGAAAGGGATATTTTTAACTAAATTGCATTACTTTTCTCTATTCACCAAAAAATGATGTTTCATATAAAATTCCAAAACATTTACCTTATGATAAATATGATATTCCTAATTTAAAACTGATGTTTATTTTTAAAAATAAAATTCTTAAAAAATTTAAAATTTATATTTGAAATATGTTTTCCATTAAAAGGTGGTAAAACTTGTTTTTGCATGTAAAACATGTTAATTCAGTGTTGTGTGTAGAATAATATTAAATTCTTGAATAAGGGATACTAAAAAATAATTATATTTATTCAAAATTAAAATATTTTAATGTCTTGGGGTTTCAAATTATCCAAACCTTAATTAAATTGCATCCTCACAATTTTAAATTGATCTCAACCATCAATGACTTAAAACTAAACAACTGTTGAAAAAACCACATCATAAAAGGATTAATAACATGTATTTTTATTAAGAGAGAAAATGAAGCATAATGATATTGTAACTATGTTCTCTAGTAAGAGAACATCGGTTGTAAAAGAAAACATTGATATAGAAGAAAAATATAACCATTAATTTCTTATGGAGAGTGCAAGAGAAAAAGTTCAGATGAATGTTATTGACCACAAAACCATAAACCATATGTGTGAATAAAGGTCATTGATATCATAAAAAATGAATATTAAAGGACAAATTTATTTTTTTAAAACATTTATTCTATATTTAAGGGATTATATCACTGTATTAGAATATAAGTAAATATAAATTTCTATAAACACAATTTTTTGGTTTGATTATGAATTGAACTATTTCTAATTCATATCTTAGAACATTATGCGACATATATTGAAGTAATAAATTACCCTACAAAATTTCATCCAATGATAATAATAAACCACTTTTTAAACAGTGAACTTTTCCAACTCAATAGGATCCAATCACATCTTAAAGAATGTCACTGAATTTCAAAAAATAAACATATCATCAACCTTTAATCAACATGATGCTTCTTCAAATTTCTCACATTCCAATCATCCAAATAACATAATCATATATCCCCTTAATATATGATAATAACTCAAATTACAATAAAACATATATTCCACTTTATTCCTTATGTAATAAACATGTTATTTTATATATCCCTTATATCTGAAAGTGATTAATAATCTGTCAATGAGAGAATATACCACATGTATACAAGTCTTTTTAATGTTACAAGGTACTCAGTACATATCCAAATCAATAATTTCTTCACCAATATCATAGATTTAGAAAAAAAAATATTAAGGGGTTTCATTCCCCCAGTCACATGTTTTCTAAAAATTATAACTTTCTAATGACGAACTTTTCTTAGTACCATTTAGAATATGATCTCAAATTCATAACGATAATGTATTTTAGTAAAATTCTCATATATTCAATAATTCATATAACTTGTAAATTGATGATAAAATATTTAAATAAAATAATTATTGATCAAGAATATTAATCATTTATCTTCATTTTTGGCATTATCATGATTTCATCACTATGCAATAACATCATCTGTGTTATATTCCTTTGACTCTAGGGAAATTAAATCGTATTGTGTATATTCTCATTATATTTTAAGAACTAAACATTGGAAATCTTATTGTTACCCTTAAAATTGAAAACATGGTGTCATTCATCTCGACAATTATAAAAAATTCACAATCACATCAATCATTTACCAAGGAGATTATTTCCATATTTACCAGATGTGGGAAATCCATATTTACCTTATTCTATTTATATATTTTTCTCTACCTTAATATTCTACCCATTAAATCCATTGGAATCATATAATTATTTACTTATATATTTAACAGATGAAATTATTTCATTATATGATGAGAGTACTTGGGAGTCTATCTCCCTTCGAAATGATGACTTAAGACCATGTAATATATGATCCTTATTACCCTTTAAATCATATACACTGGTGGAGTTATCATTTATTCTACTAGGAATAATTTATGAACAATTTAATATTCTTGATTAGCTTATATGGTTAAAAACTTTATATATCTCAAATAACAAAAATTTATGCATCATAAATCCCAAAAACCATAAACTTTGGCTAATGTGGGAAAATTATTACTTCTAAATACTTTATAATTGTTTGTAAATAAAATTTGTTTCATCCTAAGGATATACCTCGGGAGTTTCATACTAGGTGCAATGTAAGGCCCATTGTAATTTACCAAGTTAACTCGAGTCAGGTTCGGAACACATTGTCAGAGTTGTTATTCTAATGTATATATGTTCTAGAACCATGACCACTGGTAGTATACGTACAAGAATGTATTTCTAAATATATTAACATAACACCTACCATACTATAATTCCATGAAGTTATTTTGATACCTATCCTCAATGTATATCTAATTTTTGTGCCCCCAAATATATGTTTTCTAAATCTAATTTGCAAGGTTGTTGTTGAAATTTAGTTGATACCAATTGTAATTCCTCGACCACAGAAGCTCAGATTCATTACATTATTACATTAAATTGTCATTATTACAATGTTGAAAATCCCAAAAAATATTTGTATTTTTAATTCAATTAAATATAGAATATATACATGATACCCATAATAAATTGGTAAAATAGAATAAAGCATGCTACATAATAACATAAATAAACTACATCCTTGACACCTTAATCAAAATTACCTTCCTTACAACTAAGGGAGAAAAAGCATAATAAGAGTGAACTCAAATGAACTGTATGTTTATGTAAAACAGAATAAATAATGATTCAAAATATAGGGAAAAGTAAATAACTAATCCCACATTCCATTTACCAAAATAGATAAGGACCAAATAATATGGAATGTAAGAAACAGAAAAACATTCCATAAATAAATTAAATGATAATGAAATACATCCATAGATATTTCGATAAAAAATCTCATGTATAAACAATAAATAATACTAAATAATATATATGATCAAAAATATGTATCTATAACATACCCCCAAGGCTTGAAACCACATATCTAATACATTCAAAGATAAATTACAAGAATCTAATGCATTCAAGGATTCATTCCATGAATCTAATACATTGAAGGCATCATTCCAACTATCTAATAATGTCAAGGCTTCATGCCATTAATTAAAAACTATAAAGGCTGCATTCCAAGAATATAAGACTTTAATGGCATCATTCCATGAATCTAATACTATCAAGGCTTCATGCGGAGAATATATTACTATCAAGGCTTCATTCTAAGAATCTAAAAGTTTTCAAGTGAACATCTTATGAAAAATGTTATAGAGTAAAGGAAATTATAATATCCATAAAAAATGATATGAATATTTAGTAAATTTATAATGAATAAATATTAAAATAATGATATCTTTTCAAGAATTTTTTCTAAATCATAGATGGATTTGAGATTTCAAAGATATCCATTTAGAATATTCTTGGAAAGAATAATCATTAAAAATATCAAACTGTCCCTACCAATTTGAAACATTTAAATAATATATCCCTTGAAGTTATGACATTAAATAAAACATAAAACGCCATGATATTTATGATATACATTATATAATATGTAAAAATTCATTATATACTCCAAATAAAACTGTATTGGCACGTAATAATGATTATGTCTCAACGAAATGTAAATTGAGAAGAAATCTTGTTAGTACTTGAGTTTATTTTGAATCAATGATTCTATGAAGTTGTAAAATAAATTAAAAAGATTAATATTATTACTTATTTGAAATCATTGTATTATATATACAAATGGGTCGTAGTTATAGAACACAAAATAAATGAATAATGAATATGACATTAATCTCACATATTTAAAAAGTGAGATGAAAATTACTTAACAATGTGGTAACAAATGAATTAGAAATCCCAAAGGTATCAATAAATAAATAAAACATTCAAATACCAGGAAGATAATAGTTTTCATGATATTACATGTCAATTTTGCAGTCACTAAACAATATATAAGAAATTTGGGGTACAATAAATATGTATGCCTAATATAATGAAAAAGAGACAAGAATCCCTTACCTTATCTATATTTTTGTATCCGGTCTCTACCCTCGTATATAGTGGGTTATAATAAGTTACTAGATAATAAAATAACCACACTATTGTTTAAAATATCATATATTAACTTCTTACAAAATTTTATTACCCGTTTGTTAACACTATTTCATTATTTTAAATATTTATGTTGTTAATTACCAAGTTTTGACAAGTACGTTTTGACTAGTTCTTTGTTGTTCCTATTAAATATATCATGGTTTAATTGTCTAAATAATTTAAACCATGAAAAAATTAAAATATATATTCAGTACATATGTATTTATAATAGTATATAATATTTGGATAATAGAATTAATGTTCCTCATTTATGGAGACGGTAGGTCGTACCTATGCAAGAACGCTACTTTTGTTTCATTGTTGAATTAAAATATTTAAAAATAAATGATAAAAATGTATTTTATCATTTCATGTATCATATTTATATTGTATATTTCCCATATTATTACTATAATTTAGCATTATATGTTCCATGTATGGCCTGAATGAGTCATATCGCTTTGTGGGGGTGGAAATCCACTCTTTATCCAACGAAATTATCCTATTTAAACATGATGAATGCCTAAAGGTTGTATATAAATAAAAATTACATAATCATAAAGACCATAAAAGTAAAATTTATATTATATATAAATTTATTTTTAATCATAATGGCCACCATGATAGGTCTTTGGGAAAATAAAACAATCGTCGTTTCTTGAGGCTCTATTTCTCCATAAGTGGAAATAGTATGTTTGTTACACATTTGATCGAGGGGTGTGTACATGTTGATTTAATGCATAAAATGAAAAAATTATATTTAATTTAGGAAACTGTAAATCCTATGAAATCACAGAATAATAATAGTATAGGGAGTGGATAAGGGAAATGAAACTAGAGAGCTTGAGAGAAGGTGTTAATTTTTAATCAGGTAACATCTTTTGTATTATAAAAAATGATTTAAATGAAATCATTCTTCCAAAAATTATTATTATTGGTCTATGTTTAGGAGTTTTTTAGACAATTATTTTAGGTAGTGTCCAAACATATGTGGTTTTATATGTGTTAGGAATGGGGAGAGGTGGTGGCCTTTTATATTGAAGTGGGAGTGACACTTTTGTAAATACTAAATGATATTCAATAATAGGCGGTCTATCTTACCTAAATATCCTCAAAAATTAAAACATAATATATTAAAGGAGAATCATGGTGATCAAAAACCTCATCCACACAAAATTATTTTAATTTTAATAATTTGGTTTGTCAACATATATGATTCTTAAATTTATTCATTTTTGTTTTTACTAAAGCATATAATTTTATAACCAAATTATTATGACCATTAAAAATAAATTAAAGTTATATTTACAATAAAATATATATAAACTGAATAGTTAATGTTATATCTAATTTATTGAATAAAACTCACCTGTGTTATGGAAATTTATTCTAAAACAAGCGCATGTGACGGGCTAAAATGCCACTTAAACTCGGACCGTGTTACCAATGATTTTATAGTGTATTGTTAAATATAATAATTATAAATAAATTAATTGTTCCATTAATAGACCATATTTAAAATTTATTAACAGTTAAAAACCACTTGAAAAAATATTGTATTTTTATTAATTTAAAATAATTAAATAATATTCATTTATTGGTAAATAAAAATAATATCAATGTGTACATTATTTATGTAATGTTAATGTTATAATATAAATAATATATTAGAATACACATATATTAGGTTTAATTGTGCGTAACATTATATATTCATTTGAAACTAATAAAGAAAATAATTCAGTCAATTAACACAACTTTTAATAATTATAGTATCATTTATTTTTGTTAATTATTAACTGAATAATCAATATGTTGATGTTTCTTAGGCATTTTACGTAGCTAAAACATATCAAATAATTAATGATAATTTATTGTGATTATAATAACTCATATTTCATATAAAATGATTTGTATAAATAGAATTATGAAGTTCTCTAATTATCTCAAAATTTTATAAATGATAAAGGTAAGGAAAGTTCCCTTTTAGCCTTTTCCTTAAATAACCTTTTATATATAGAATATTCAATTAATAATATCCCAATAACCATATAGTTTTTAAAAAATGGAGACATGGTTAAATTATTGGAATAAAATGGATTTTTTTTACAAGTTTCCATGTCATTTTGGTCCTTAATATTAAGGTTATGTTCTTTATTAATCTTAATCATACATTAGAAAAAAAAATTAATCATTATAACAATCACTAATAATTTTGGTAAAAAAATAATGTTGGTCTTATTAGACCAAAAATATCATACTACATACATATATGTGTTTATTATTTTCAAAATTTTAATCACAGAAGTGAGAAAATTAATATTAATGTTAACCCCGCATATAGGGTTAAATAATGGGTTTTTATAGTAGAAAAACATTCAAAAGTTGATTATGATTTTATATGCAATTTAAAATTATAAATAATTCTAATAAAATTTATTATATAAATAAATGTATAATTGATCGAATTTTACTCTAAAAAATTTAATATATATTATATCATTTATAATTATTTATAGGAAAAAATATCATTATAATTAAATTGTAGAAATTTTCACTATTCAGCAAAAAATAAATTTTCTCAAGAAAATCCCTAAAATTCACCCTAATCTAAATTTGATATTCTAAATTCAAAAATTATTTTCATTTTTAAAAATAAAATTCAAAAAAAATTTAAAATATATTTCTAAAATAGGATCTCTATTAAAAGGTGGTAAAACTCGGACTTGTGTATAATGAAAGTTAATTTAGTGTTGTGTGCAGTGTAAGCGTAAATATGTGTATAAAGCATGATAATAAAAAAATTTATATTTATTCAGAAAATAAAATATTTTATAGTTTTGTGGAGTCAAATTTCATCGAAAACACATTGATAAGGTTATTTGTCTTGTTGCATAGAACCTCATCTCTGCTATCTAGAATCTTTATTGGTTGCACCTCATAAGGGAGATCATCTTCCCACAATACCACTGTCGAGTATAGTACATGTGATAGAGCTTGTATGTATATCTGTAGGAGTGATACATGGAACACATCATGAACTCGACCTATACTCGGTGAAAGTACAATTTAATAGCCCACAGATACTATGCAATCAAGGATTTCAACAGGGCCAATACACCTTGGGCACAACTTCCCTTTATTTTTGAACTTCCTAACTCTCTTCCATAGTGATATTCGAAGGAAGAATTTATCTCCAACATCGAACTCCCATTCCCTTCGATGGTTGTCAGCATATCTCTTTTACTGAGTCCGAGCAACATTGATATGTTTCTGGATGGATTGAACCTTGTATTTCATCTCATGTACATGATCATCTCCATGTACATTTCCTTTTCAAACTTCATCCCAAAAGTTAGGATTTCTATATCTATTTCCATATATATCTTCATATGGAGACATAAAAATACTCGAGTGGTAGCTATTGTTGTATAAGAACTCAACCAATGGGATATGATGACCCCATCCACCTTTAAATTCTAATGAGATAGATCCTAGCATATCATCATGCGTTTAAATAGACCATCCAGGTAAGAAATCATTTAGGGGGTGATAAGACATGATAAAATTAAAATCAGTACTCAAGACTTGTTGAAGACCCCCTCAAAATGTATATGTGAACCTTGGATCATGATCAGATATTATCGATTGTGAAACACCATGTAGTGTCACCATTTATTTCACATAATCTTCACAAGTTGTTCAAGTGAGATATCTTCCCAAATAGTGATAAGTTGCATAATCTTGGTGAGTCAGTCCACTACAACCCGTGTCTCATTATTTCATTTGGATGTTTTATGGAGACCTATGACAAAGTCCATGGTGACATTCTCCCATTTCAATACGGGTATAGCCAATGGTTTCATCATCCCTTTGGGATTTTGTCTCTATTCATTAATGTGATGACATATCAGGAACATGGATATATATTTCACAGTATCATTATTGATGTTATATTACAAGAATTGTTCTCGAGGATCTTGATACATCATAGTACTACTTGGATGGATTGAGAAAGTTTAGTTATGTTCATTTTTAGATTGCTCCTTCTTTATCCCGAGTGATGAACGCCCATATAGAATTTTTCCAAAACAAATTAAACCATCATCATAAATATTGAAATCATAAAACTTCCCTTATATTAATACATTAACATTCTTTTCGAAATCCTTATCAACACTTTATTCCTCTATAATATTCTCTTGGATAAATTGTTGGGAAATCATTTGGTTAAGGAATAATTTATTCCCTACTATTATAATTTTAAAATCTAACCATTTAATAACTATGAATATAGGATATTTCATAATCTACAACATAGATATAGTATATTGTTCTATTCTACATATAGCACCAGCTACCTTGTTCTTATTACCAGGATGATAGTGAATAGAGTAATCATAGTCTTTGATAGATCAAACTATCTTATTTGACAGATATTGATATATTTTTGTATAAATATATACATTAGGTTCTTTTGATCATGTCCCACCTCTCACCATAGAGTTAATGTCGCCCAATTATCAAGGAAAAAATTATAGTTTCTAGATCTAAATCATTCATATGGTATTTCTGCCCATGGATGTTAAAAATTCATGAGGCATAGGAAATCACATTATCATTTTTTATGAGTAATAAACCTAATCCTTTCATGGAAGCATCCCTATATATCACAAAACCTTCTCTAAATTTCACTAATGTGAGTACAAGTGAAGTGATCCCCCTTCTCCTTATCTCCTGGAATAATTCCTCACATTCTTCAATCCATACATACTATATATCATTCCTTGTTAACTTAGTTATTGGGCATGACAATATTGATACATTTCTCACAAAAAATTGATATTACCATTCTAAGACAAGGAAACTACAAATTTTTGTGATAGTAGAATGTATGGGGAATTCCTTAATTTCCATGGTTTTTGAAGGGTCTATAAGAATTCCCTCACTTTTGGTCACATTCCCCAAGAATCTGACTTTATGAATACAAAATCTACACTTACTGAAAATGGCGTACAAATTATCCTTACTCAAAGTCACCAACACAAGTCATATATGCACTTTACCGTCATTCTTTCTCTTGGAGCAGATGAGAATTTCCTCAATAAATACTACCAAAATATTATTGGTGAAATTTATAAAGACTCTATTAATCAAATCTTTGAATATTTCATGAGAATTAGTATGTTCAAAGGGAATCACCAGAAACACAGAGTTCCCATAACTTTTATAGAAGTAGTCCATAAAAATATCTACCTTCTCAACCTTTAGTTGATTATATCGATAATAGTGTTCCACCTTGGATAAGTATCGATCTCCCCTAAAATAATCAATCTAGTCATCCTTCCTTGGACGTGGATACATGTTCATTATGGGGATATTGTTGAGTTCTCTATATTCAATACATATCTTCATTGATCCATCTGTCTTCGTGAAAAATAGAACTGGAACACCCTATGGTGATGCACTCGGGTGTATGAAACATTTTTTCATATTCTCTTACAACTGCTTCTTTAACTCTTCTTGTTTTATAGGTTCAACCCTATAGGGAATCATTGAAACAGGATTAGCTCTGGGTATGAGATCTATTGAGAACTCTTTATCCCAATTTGGGGGTAGTCTATGTTACTCTTCCAGGAATAAATCATTGTATTTCCTCACGATGGTAATTTCCACTGGGTGGATATCATCCTTTGACTCAACCATTAGTGTGAGGTATGAATCATCAAAGGGAATGAAAACCCACACCGAAGAAGGATTTTTCCAAGGAGATTCGTATTCTTCCTTTCATATTAAGAGGATAATGTGATGGTTCTAAATATGAAAGTATATGTACTTTTCTTTAAAGTATAAATGTGCTCTATATAAATAGTAAAAATCTATCCCCAAAGCAGCATCAAATTCTACCAAGGCATGTATCATTAGATTTTCTGGAAGAATATTCCCACAAAAACTAATAGGTGATGATTCCAACACATGGGTTATAATGATAGCACCACTAAGTGTATTTATGGGTATTTATACTTAAAGGTTATGGGGCATTGATTCAATATTTCTAGAAAGATGGAGAGATATAATTGTATGTATATAACTAGAATCAAATAAGACTTTTTCCATTCTTGACTGAATAGGAATCATACCTTTTATGCCTTCATTTTCTTTCTCCCATACTATAGTAGTGATGGAATACACCTTACCCTAATTATTTGGATTTGGTGGGTGATTCCACTGACTACCCTCGAGGAATAAAGGTTTAGTGTAGTTTCTTTAATTATGACCTTTATCCCTATAGTTATAGCATTGAACCATGGGTGATTACCTCCTTTATTCCCCCATATTTATCAGCCTTTTCATTTCTTATAGAAATTCATGAGCCTAGTGACCTTTTCTCCCATTCTTGACGCATTTAATTGACCCTTTGAGGCATTTCCAACAATTCATTTTCCAACATTTTTTACATGTGGTGGATTCCTTTTCATTCAAGCCTTTCATTAGATCCTCTAGCCTGGAACTTTATCTTTCATTTATTATCACCAGAGCGATGGATCCATCCCCCAAAATCCATCTCCACATTGAGATCACATCAATAAAATTCTCCATAACTCTCAATGAATCGAATTTCTTAACCCTTTTGAAGGTGTGGGTTTAAACCACTAAATAATCTATCAATTTTTACACCTTTTTTTTAACAAAACCAAATGTGTACCTTGAATTCCTTTTGAAATTTTCTTTATTGGATATTATATAATCTCATTCATTTTGATTCAAGTCTATGAATTATATCTCCATCTTAGTTTGAGGAGTTTGAGGTAAATAATTATTATGAAAAAATATCCTAAAGTATTCCCACTCCATCTATTCAATTTCATCCCTCAATATGGTGTTCTTAATCAAATACCACCATTAATCAGCCTCTCTATCTTGAACATAAACAGAAAGACTCCCCTTAAATATATTAGAATAGTGAATCACATAAATGAACTTCTCTATTGAGTTGACCCACTATTCTATAACTACTGGATTGCAAGATCCACCAAATGATGGTGGTTGTTGAAAAATAATACACATGATAGCTAGTTTCTCTTTCATTGGTGAATAAGGAAGTCCCAAATTTTTAGAATATTCTTCTTAACATGAGACAGTTGGGTAATAATCTCTATGTTCCACCTCTCAAAGCATTTGGGATGTCATTCGGGTAATCACTGCACTATCCCTCAGACGAGTTTTTGGCATGGTTTCTCATAGTTACCACCATTTTCTAAAATATAAATAAATGTAAAAAACATAGTCATCATGTCATGAATATATAAATTATTCCTTTTTGAAGTTATTTATAAAATAATATCTTGTTGGATACCAATGTTTAACAATTTATCTTCAGTTCTTTTTTATACTTAGCCTCTTACTAAAGGTTTTCACTACGGTTCTCTAACCGTAATTCCTAAATTAACTAATCCCCCATCTGATACAAATTATAGACACCCTTATTTTCTTATAGTAATATTAAATTATTTTAATAATAAACAACATAAAATTGTACACAATGAGGATCCAAACAATTATTGTGTTGGGAAAACTAGGTCAATATATAACCATTAACCCAGAAAACATAATCATTTATTTATTTCCTTCTTCTCTGGATTCTAATTATCCCATGTGTTCACATTAGCACATGTAGTATCCTAAGGATATAAATCAAAAAGGGGTGAGATAAAATCCCATTAAGAGGATAGAAAAGTACATGAAACAATATAACATGGGGTGGAAATAATCATTATCTACCTAACATTGGAATATGATCATAATCATGAGAGGGAACATTAAGAAAATACATCGAATGTGAAATCTATAAAAATGAATCATCATGTCTTAGTGGTAAAATACCACACAACGTTTTGAAAAAATATAGTATCATGTTCATACATATTACAATTTACTCACGAGGTTCTTCACATTATGTAATGTATTGGAGCGCTATGTAATTCTGGGTGTACCCATCACATCATAATTTTACATTACAAATCACGCAACAAAGAACATGTATTAATCATGCACATAAATATACCATGGAAAGTATTGGGTTTAAACTCATAATAATACATTCATAATAATTGTGTTCCCAAAGTAAATGGGGAATAACATTCTAGATATATGAATATTCAACCTTGAGTTATAAGTAAAAGGTGTGTTTTGAAAGAAGAGTTCTTTTGGAACAAATTTTGTTTTTAATAAACATCACTAAAGAGCATGTATATCCCAGAAAAGATAAGATAATGATGGATAAATTATTTTTAAGGAATAACCTTTCTGAAAATGGACTGAATGTGGAAAACCCAAAGAAAGAGATATGGGATCATGAAATCCTTTTACCTTTTGACTGAAATATTCCTTCATGTTAATATCATGTATAATAAAATTATATTCATAATTAACAATTAAAAAACCTTTTATACATGAGTATGATTCATTATAGTTTTATAATGTTGTTTTTTAGGCCTTTTTATGAGTTATAGAGCTAAATTGATTGTTCAAAAGTGTACATTTTCTTAGTTTTCATGATCAGTTAACTTGTGTACATGAATTAAATATCATGTATGATGTTGTTAAACATCCTGAAATGTTAATATATTTGGTTTAAAATATTTCATAAGTTTAAATGATCTTATTAATGATTTTTTTTTATTCAATGAGGATGATTCATTAGATAACATATAATGTTGACCATTTAATGTTAATTTTGGTTGTTTTTGATCAAAAAAATATTTATTTTGTTTTATCTTTGAGATTTATGTGTATATGTTAGTTCTAGAACATTAAAGGGGTTAAAAGATAACGATTACAATATATTATTGACTATTTAATGGTTTTATTAACATACTTGAAGGAATTTAAGTAAAGATAAAGTTCATATCCAACAATGTCGGTAAATTGAATCTTCATAGGTGACAATTTCATTTTTAGGATTACATGATGAGTGGGTGTAGTTTAATGTTTGATATTCCACTATAAGATATAATTAAAGAATAATCAAGGTACTAGAGTTATCATTCTATTTTTATGAATGTAGGATAATACTACTGGAAAAGTAGGCTATACCAACGGTTTAAAACCATTGGTATAGGTTGTAAAACCGTTGGTATAGACTATACCAACAGTTTTCCAAACTATTGGCTAGTAAGCCATGAGGAAAGACCTATACCAATTGTTTCACTTAAACTGTTGGTATAGGTGTTCCAGAATTCTGGAAAAGTCTATACCAACGGTTCTGAACTGTTGGTATAAGCTTTCCAGAATTCTGGAAGAACTTATACCAATGGTTCAGAACCGTTGCTATATCTTTTTCCAGAATTCTGGAAAAGGCTATACCAACGGTTCAGAACCGTTGGTATAAGATTCCCCAGAAAAAGATATCCCAACAGTTTAGAACCATTTGTATAAGATTTCTAGAATTCTGGAAAAAGTTATACCAATGGTTCTGAACCGTTGGTATAATCTTTCCAGATTTCTGGAAAAGGATATACCAACGGTTATAAACTGTTGGGATATCTTTTTTCTGGAAAATCTTATTCCAACGGTTCAGAACCGTTGGTATAGCCTTTTGCAGAATTTTGGAAAAGGATATACCAACGGTTCTGAACCGTTGGTATAACCTTTGCCAGAGCTGCTGCACAGCAGCCCCCCAGAAGCCCTCCAGTAGCCCTACCATCCACCTGCATAAAAAAACATTACACAACAGCCCTCAATATACCCTACACTATACACCTGTATAAAAAATATCACAAAAACCACATACATATTTCAAACAGTATAAAAAACACCAAAAATATCCCAAAAAACACATATGATAACAATCATCCAGTGGTAATTCACCTCACCCATGCACAACCCCCCAACCAGCACTCCTCCCCTTCAAATTCTAATAGGTAGAATAGATTGATAAATATCTATAGTTGAATAATAATTTCAAATTGGCTAAAATCCAGTTTTTTTTATCCTAGGTTTGGGTATGTAATGATTTGTGATGAATTTTTCATTGAACATGTATTGTTTATAATATATGGTGAAAAGGTATTTTCTTAGGAGTCTCGTCACTTATGACCCCATTAGTGAAACTACCCAAATCATTAAAAATAGTTTGCGACTATCGTTGATGAGTGTAAATTTCAGTTGTATTCACTTAAAATGATTTCCTTTTGAAATAAAAGAAAATCTTTGAGTGTTGTCATCCACACCGCGCCTCGGATTGAGGCGGATTTGACTCGTACATGTCACAAATGACCCATGGAGCATTTTCCTAAAGTATCAATACAATCCGAATGCGTTTGGTTGGTTTCTCGTTTGCCGGTTGTTTTTACATAACAGTGTATTCATTTTAAACAAAAGAAATACACTTTGAGTGATACCGACCACACCATGCCTTGGATTGAGACAGGGTTGACTCGTACACATAAAAAATGACCCATAGATCCTTGTCCTAATGTATCAACAGTATCTGAATGTGTTTGGTCCGTTTTCCGTATGTCAGTTATTGTTTTTACTTAAACTGTTGTCCATTTCAAAAAATAGTTAGACACTTTGAGTGGTGCTGCCCACACCTCGCCTCGGACTGAGGCGGGGTTGATTCTTACACGTCACAAATGACCCATGGATCGTTGTCCTAACGTTTCAACAGAATCCGAATGCGTTTGTTCAGTTTTCCGTATGTGGTTTTTTTAACTTAAAAGCGCATCCATTTTAAACAAAAGAATGACATTTTGAGTGGTACCGGCCACACCGGCCATCGGATTGAGGCGGGGTTGACTCTAACATGTCACAAATGACCCATGGATACATGTCCTTATGTATCAACAGTATCTGAATGCCTTTGGTCCGTTTTCCGTATGGCAGTTATTTTTTTAACTTAAACTGTTGTCCATTTCAAAGAAAAGTGACACACTTTGAGTGGTGATGGCCACACTAGCCCTCGGATTGAGGAAGGATTGACTTGTACACGTCACATATGACGCATGGATCGTTTTCCTAAAGTTTCAATAGAATCTGAATGCCTTTGGTCGGTTTTCCATATGTTAGTTGTTGTTTTTACTTAAAATGTTGTCCATTTCAATGAAAAGTTAGAAACTTTGATTGGTGTCGGCCACACTGCACCTCGGATTGTGGCGGGGTTGACTCGTACAAGTCAAAAATGACACATGGATCATTTTCATACAATTTCAACAGAATCTGAATGGGTTTGGTTGGTTTTCCGTATGTCAGTTGTTGTTTTTACTTAAACTTTTGTCCATTTCAAAGAAAAGTTACACACGTTGAGTGGTGTCGGCCACACCGCGCCTCGGATTGAGGTGGTGTTGACTCGTACACGTCACAAATGACCCATGGATACATGTCCTAATGTATCAACAGTATCCGAATGCCTTTGGTCCGTTTTCTGTATGTGGTTTTTTTACTTAAAAGCGCATCCATTTTAAACAAAAGAAATACACTTTGAGTGGTACCGGCTACACCATCCCTCGGATTGAGGCGGGGTTGACTAGTACACGTCACATATGAACCATGGATCCTTTTCCTATAGTTTAAATAGAATCCGAATGCGTTTGATCTATTTTCCATATGCTAGTTGTTGTTTTCACTTAAAATACTTTCCATTTCAAATAAATGTTAGACACTTTGAGTGGTGTCGGCAACACCGCGCCTCTGATTGAGGCGGGGTTGACTCCTACATGCCAAAAATGACCCATGGATACATGTCCTAAATTATCAACAGTATCTGAATTCCTTTGGTCCATTTTCCGTATGTGGTTTTTTTACTTAAAAGCGCATCCATTTTAAACAAAAGAAAGACACATTGAGGGGTACTGGCCACACCAACCCTTGGATTCAGGCGGGGTTGACTCATACATGTCACATATGAACCGTGGATCGTTTTCCTATTGTTTAAACATAATCTGAATGCGTTTGGTCTGTTTTTCGTATGCCAGTTGTTGTTTTCACTTAAAATCATGTCCATTTCAAATAAAAGTTAGACACTTTGAGTGGTGCCGGCCACACCGCACCTTAGATTGAGGAGGGGTTGACTCCTACACGCCAAAAATGACCCATGGATACGTGTCCTAAAGTATCAATAGTATCTGAATGCAATTGGTCCGTTTTCCATATGTGTTTTTTTACATAAAAGAGCATCCATTTTAAACAAAAGAAAGACACTTTGAGTGGTACCGGCCACACCGGCCCTCGGATTGAAGCGAGGTTGACTTGTACACGTCACATATGACCCATTGATATTTTTCCTATAGTTTAAACAGAATCCTAATGTGTTTGGTCTGAATTCTGTATGCCAGTTGTTGTTTTCACTTAAAAGCATGTCCATTTCAAATAAAAGTTAGACACTTTGAGTGGTGTCAGCCACACCGCACCTCGGATTGAGGCGGGGTTGACTCGTACAGATCACATATAACCCATGGATACATGTCCTAAAGTATCAATAGTAACCTAATGTGTTTGGTCCATTTTCCGTATGTGGTTTTTTTACTTAAAAGCGCATCCATTTTCAACAAAAGAAAGACACTTTGAGTGGTACCAGCCACACCGGCCCTCAGATTGTGGCGGGGTTTACTCGTACACGTCACATATGACCCATGGATCGTTGTCCTATCGTTTAAATAGAATCTGATTGCGTTTGGTCTATTCTCCGTATGACAGTTGTTGTTTTCGCTTAAAATCATGTCCATTTCAAATAAAAGTTAGACACTTTGAGTGGTGCCGACCACTACTTCAAAGCACATTTTCCTTATCATTTTTTGCATGCATAAACATGAAATACATGGCTAACTAAGAAAGCTAATTAAAAAATAGAAAATTGAGTATCACAGTACCATGGAATACTAAAGGTCTATGTAGTAAACTAATCATACAATAAGAATCAAGTGCAAAAAATAGAATCTGAATGCAATGTCCCTATGAAGCAGAGGAAAACCCCAAAGTGGAAAACCATGTTCAAAAATAATGAGTTATACAGAATTAAAAAATGTAATGGATCAATCTGCCTCTAATCACCATCATCATCACCACTATCATCATCAGCCTCATCCTCGCCACCATCTTTGTCTTCTTCATCGTCCTCGTAATCGTCCCCATGCTCATCGTTGGCCTCATCCTCGTCCTCGGCATCATCCTCGCCCTCGTCTACATCCTCGACCTTGGCCACATCCTCGCCCTCGTCCGCATCCTCATCCTCGCCCTCTTCCTCTTCAGCATCCTCGTCATCACCAGGAACGTCATCATCTCGATCGCCACTAGAGTTGCCTCTTGGTGCATTGGATGATGCACCCATCGACGACATAAATGTCTGACAAGCCACACTAGCCTCTGGTGGAAGTGATGAAGATAATGCTTTCATCAGTTTCATAAATTCTATGTCTCTTGTTTGAACTTGAACTTCCAACTCTGTGACCCTTTTATCAGACTATCTTGCATGCTCCTTGACCTGTTCCAACTCGGTGGTACTAGAATGGATACCTAGAGATTACCAATACCTCGTCGGGACTATATTCTTACCAGGTCGGCAGTGTACTCGACCAGAGTGCTCATCTCCCAAAACCTGATATAAATGATCGTGTGGCCAAACAATGTCAGGCTCCTGGGCATCAAGAGCCTCTAAAGCAGCCTGTAAAAAATATTAATAGATTATTAAATTTCAAATTAGATATTAAACTTTGAAATAAACAAGTTAAAACTTACAATCTTCTCTTGGGTCGGTTCATTTACCGCAGTTCCATATATTTTTCTTCTACTCGAGAAAAAAAAATTCTCGAGGGATACGTCCTTCAATATTAATTTTGTTCTTCTGTAATGACATTGAAACAATATAAAGTGAAAGTATAATCATATATTCATTATTCAACAAATCACATAATTTAAGTAGGATGCCCTAAAAAGGAAAGTCCTAAAGAAAAATTTTAAACAACTATATCCTACCTACTGCCTCTCATGATCTGACATAGTTGTGCGCCCCAAAGTGTGGAGGTATTGCTTTGAATCAATGTTTTTTTTGTTTTTTTTTCAGAAGATTCCTAAATAATGATTAATAATTAATAAGATTATATTAATGAAAAATATGAAAACCCTCATTTAAATAACTCAAATGAGATTAATACCTTAAATTTGGTAGTCGCCCAATGGGTAATCATTTGGCGATATTACTCTATCGGGCAGTCATCCACGATAGGTAATGTCTCTAACTCCGTGCCCACTCTATCACACTAGCCAATATACTGCTCATGCTTATAAGCTCTCCAAATCTCTCCTAGCTGTTTTAAAGGTGCTGGTCGTGCACCTTCGCCATCACGGAAGATAAACCGAAGCTGAAACCAAATTGATTAGTTCATTTAAATACAAAAATATACTACATTAAATAGAATAGATTTTTTACCCATATTTGTGCCCACGTGTTATACTTGACTTCGGGTGGTAGATGTCTCCAATAGAGAGGGATTACTGGAATGATATCATAGTATTTGTCTAGCATCACCAAAAAAACCCGACATTGCTGCCCAGATTTCTCAATCTTTTGTCCATCAACATTGTATTCAACCATCAACTGTGTCTGGCGGTTCCATACAGCATGCAAGCGAGTATGCCCCCTCCCCCGCCTCATATCTGTAGATGAATCTTTTATTAAAGAAAAATAATATCAATACAAGTTATAATAAAAATAAATTTTGGTATAAAAATTTGATTGAGTTATATAAATATACCTATGGTAGTCGGATCAATGGGTGCAGAAGCTGAAGGGATATCCTGTACAGGTGGGGTGTCCCTCAGTGTATGCTCCTCAGCCACATACTGTGTCGCAGTAGGAGTCGAAGAAGGTGGAATATAAAATCCCGGAGATAAGGAACCAGAAGAAAATGATGATGCAATAGACGTCTGTCTAGATGGTAGTGTAAACATCGGAGTTCTAAATATCTCATATGTCCCTGAAGACACACCATGATCAAAATAAGGCGTAGAAGATACGTCTCTGGTAGTGGGTCGTCTAACTCTCTCCCCATGAGCCCTCGTATGACCGGCCTCAATACCGGAACCACTATATGATCATCCATCTATGACACCACCCCCCCTCCTACCACCAACCTCTCTACTGGGAGCAATATCAGGCTCCTCGTTAGATATCTGTCGCCTAGGGGGTGGATCCTGAAAAAACGTTTTCCAGAAAAGTGAACACATGATATTATAAGTTATTGAAATATTTATATTTGATATAAAATACTCACAACAGGGATGAGTGGAGGAACACCCATCTGTACCATGCGACGATTATTATCTGTCATCTTTTTCCGACGCCTCTCTTCAATGGGTGTCATTTCCTGCAATGAAAAAAATATGGAAGTAATTAGAAACAGATAACTAATGTGTAACCCAAAAAACAAAATATAGAAAAGCCATTATGATAAAAAGAACATAATGAAATAGAATATTTATGGTGTTATGAAGGTAAGTACTAGGATACACACTCTAAATGATGTAGGTGAAACATGTAGGTGAGAACACGAATGTATGATTATATATATTTCCCACCACAACTTCGGGTTCACAATCAACTCTGACAATTGAGCTGTTGGGGTCATCATAAGTAATAAACGGATTGCTTCCAATTGCAGTAGGGATAGTGTCAACTTCATAATCACCATCATCAAAAACATGTCTGGGATTTACTTCAATAATTACACCAAATTTATGATGATGATGATCTTTGACATAAAAAACATGTTTCACCATTGATGGAAATACATATTGTTCATCAGTGGTAAGAGTGTGTGTCATGTCAATAACTTGAAATCCATAACCATGAATAAAGGTGCCTTGCCTCGTCATTGAATCAAACCATTGACATTTCATCATCGTGACTCGACCATGCGAGTAATAATCCAAAATTATTATTTTCTCCACGACACCATAATAAGAAACATTTTCAGAATGAGGTCTAGTGTCCGATAAACTGGCATAACAGCCTGTTGTGGCAGTTAGCATAACACCATTATGCTGTGTTCTCATGTTTCTTGCTCGTTTAGTGATAATAAATTTGTA
Organism: Viscum album; assembly: GCA_963277665.1. Lineage (NCBI taxonomy): Eukaryota > Viridiplantae > Streptophyta > Magnoliopsida > Santalales > Viscaceae > Viscum > Viscum album. Next base: position 785,538,298 of record OY728145.1, read on the forward strand.
TCCATTGATCACAAGTGATTTACAATCACGAACCATGATATTAGGACCAAAAGCCAAAGATCTTATTTCCTCAGAAACAGAGTCTGTAGGCAAACATGATACCAGAAATATAAAAAAATAGTAAACTTAATTAAATATTATTTTTATTTATTTATTACAGAAATATTTTTACCTTCAATTTCAACCAAGAAAAAAACCCTTTGCTATACAAAGTCTCCTTCTTTCTCAAAGATAACGAACGATGCTTTCTATATATCAATTCTTTATGTTCCCTGTAGATAAAAATAATAATAGTTTAAAAAATATTTAAAATTACAGGAGACAAGATAAGAGATACATGTACAATTAACTTACTTGATATACTCATCGAACAAATCAAAATTGAACAACACTGTGCGATGTGCCATCTCTCGCTCTTCAAGGCTTAATGTTGTCAATGTATATGATCCCAGAATTCCTCCTGTCTAAGGAAGTGATTGAAAACTGGGTTGCATTTGCCTATACTGTTCTTCTTCATTTCTCATTGGTCTGTTTATTCTCGTAGTATGATCAGAAAAATACATTGAGCAAAAACCCATACATTTTTTATCCAAGTAACCGATCACAATAGAACCTTCGGGATAAATCATATTCCGAACATATGATTTCAATGCGCACATGTTTCTTTTAGTTGGATACATCCAACAGAAAGAAACGGGTCCTCCAAGAAGTATTTCGGTCAGAATATGGACAGTCAGATGCAACATGCATGTAAAAAATTATGGAGGGAATATTTTCTCTAACTCACACAAAATTAATGGTGTCTCTGCCAACAATTTTTGCATGAGGGATTTGGACAACCTCTTAGCACAAAGATCTCTAAACTAATAGCACAACCGAATAACTGAGACTCTAACATTATTGGAAAAGAGATGACAGATTTCTATTGGAATCAACTCATGAAAAAGGACGTGATAATCATGAGTCTTAAAAGATTTCAACTTCAACTCTTTTCTGTTGACCCGTTTCGATATATTGCTTGAAAAGCAATCAGGAACATTAATAGTCTCTAGCACTTCCATAAATTGATTTTTTTTAGCCGGAGTCATCACATAAGAAGCACATGGAACTTGCCATTTATTTTCTCTGATACAGACAAGATGCAATTCTGGTCTGATCCCACAATCTACCAAGTCGCGCCGAGATCGTAAATCATCTTTTGTCTTCCCCTTGAAATTTTGAAGAATCGAAAGCAATATTTCACATATATTATATTCAATGTGCATTACGTCTAAGAAATGACGTAACAAGTTGGTTGACCAATATGACAACTCAAAGAATACACTCTTCTTCTTCCAATTGTAACAGGTATCATTGGAAACATTTTTCCTCTTTCTAGATTTCATTACAATCTTCCCAAATAAATAACTGAAATCTTTCAATTCATTAAGAACATCAGTTCCAGACATACGCTGAGGTGGATCGTCATTCTCCATGGTATTGTCAAATCTTCGACGATTGTTTCTATATGGATGGTTCATTGGAAAGAATCATCGATGTCCCATAAAACTAAAACTACGACGATATTTCAGTCTTCTCGATAGAGTATTCTTCATACAAACAGGACACGACAATTTTCCTTTTATGCTCCATCCAGACATCATTGCATAAGCAAGAAAATAATTGATAGTCCACATAAGGGCAGCACGCATCTGAAATATCTATTTCGAACATGCATCGTATGTGGGCACACCCACATACCAAAGAAGTTTCAACTCTTTTATTAAAGGTTGCATGTATACATCTATATCACTACCGGGATCAGATGGGCCAGATATCAGTATAATCAAGAAAGTTTAAGGCTTTTTCATACACAACCAAGGGGGAAGGTTATAAATGTGTATGAAAACCGTCCATGTGTTGTGCGAAGTAAGAATCTACCCAAATTGATTAAAACTGTCACATGAAAGACGCAGTCTCACATTACGCACGTCGGCTGCAAATTCAGGATACCGAGAATCAAATCTCTGCCATGAAAATCCATCTTCAGGGTGAACCAACTCTTCATTATTCATTTTTCTCATGGTTTCATGCCATCACATTTTTACGGATATTTCATCATACATGAAAAGGTTCTATAATCTGGGGATCAATGGAAAGTGCCACATTACTTTTTGTGGCACACGAGAAAGTGTTCCATCATATTTTGGCTTCCATCGGGAGGTTCCACATTTTATACAATCATTTCTTTCAGCAGTTTCCTCCCAAAAGAAGATGCAATCATTCGGGCAAGCATGATTTTTTTTGAGAATCCATGTTCATTAACCAACATCCATGCCATATAGTGGTTTGAAGGAATATCTTCATCATCTGGATGTAAGTCCTTCAAGAAGGTAAGAATGTAATCAATTGAAATATTTGAAATCCCATACATAATTTTCCCATGAATCAATCAGATTTAAAATTCCAACTTTTTCATTTTATCACATTGCCAATATACTGGAGTCGTCGTAACATCATTCAATTTTTTCACCTTATCAACATCATCATTTTCATTGAACGCATCATGTGTGCTTGTATTGAAATCTTGTTGGCTAGACATCCTTTCCTTCTCATGATGTCGAATTAATGGAAACTGATCATATATCAAACTCTCCAATTCAGTCCTATCATTTGGATCATCAACATTTTGAGGTTCCATTTTCTCTCCATTGTGATACCACACATAATATTTTGTTTAGAAACCATATTTGGTTATATGATAGCTAACTTTTTCATGGCTCAACCAAGGTCTTCCAACATAATTAAAACATGGGCAGTGTATGCGACCACTATCTGAAGCATTGTCAAATGCAAAATCAAGAAAGCTGTTCAAATTATTTTGAAAATCGGTTGAAATCCGATCAGTTTCGTACATCCAACTTCTATCCATTCTGTTAAAAAATCTCAATAAGTCATTTCAAAGAAATTAAATAATATTAAAGTTTAATCAAAAAAATATTTACGTAAATGACAATTGTTTACACTATATAAAATCATAACTGACACATTACTCTATATGAGAATCATATTAATAAATACAACAAAATACAGTGCATATAAGAAAATAAGATACAAAATTTCTAATGCCTATATTCAAGGATTGACCAGTAAGATATTGGAAGTGGATCAAGGAATACATAATCCATAAGGGTCTTGTTGGGAGTATATGAGTTTTATACTTTAACTTCTTCAAGTAGATCAGGATGAGGAGTATGATGAGGATCATGGGAGTGGCGGGACTGTCCAAGGGGGGTGTGGTGTGACCAGGGGGTGCGGGGTGTCTAGGGGGTGGTGGGGCCGTCCGGGGGGTCGGAGGTGTCCATGGGGTGGGGGCTGTCTAGGGGGGTCGGGGTGTCCATGTGAGCGGGCTGTCCGTGGGGGTGGTCAGGTTGTCCAAGGGGGTCGGGGTGTATAGGTATATTTATATGAAAAGAATACCCCCACAATAATCATGGAACCCTGTCATTAGTATAAACCCCAAGAACACATAAAAGAAGCTAGTATGGACATTTAGTAAAATATTTAACACCATACGAATGAAAATACACTCTGAATATAGTTTGAGAGGATATAATGGTGTGTGTGAAAAAAATGATATTAAATCAATTTAAAGGAATATGGAACAAATGAGGGTTTATAATACACTAAGAGTACCTCAAAAAATCCAAAACCACTATAGCACCACATATTCAACTTCATGAAACAGGACTTGGAAATCTTACCTATGACTTTACTGATGGCCATCTAATTGGAACACTCCATTTATGGTTCTTGAACACAAGGAACAAACAATGTTTGGTCTCTACCAACTCAATCACCCCCTTGTAGATCATAATCTTGTTTCCCCTTATACTAAAATGGTCTCACTAGAAGCTACTATTAATACCGGACCTAAACCATTAATTCTCCATAAAACAATGATCAAAGAACCATCGAAGGTATATCTCATATAATCACAACCACTTTATCTATGATGTAACAAAATTCACAAGAATAACTTTTATTCAATAACCTTTTGGTATATAATTTGCATCAACAATGGTTCAATTATATGGTTCATCACATTCCAATTTATTAATCACCCATACATGATAAAAATTGAACATTGAATTTCATTTAATTACAAACATCATATTTCATTTAATTCTTAACAAGCATAGAATCATGGAAATTGGAATTTAATAACTTTAATTAGTCCCCAAAACTTTTTAATAAATTTAACATGAAAAATAAAACACTTTGAAATCTAAATAATCAATATGAAGTAACATGAGCTTGGAATTCTATTGCACAAGTAAAAACACTCAACGATGGAATATATGAAAAGATTATTAATATAAATTATTGACACAAGATAATAATGTAACTATGAATGTTAAAACTAAACATGTGATTGAATTTTATAACATATAATAAAAATTTCTTGGTAATGAAACATGAAAGGCACATCAAAAAATTAGACAACCGTCTAATGCAATCTATATGGGATGGAATATGCATGAAATTTAATAAAGAACCGAAACATAAATAGGGATGGAACATAAATTGGGTGGGAATATGAGAATAGAAATTGGTCTCATCCTAAAGAGAAACATATACACATCAAAATCGAAATAAAAACTGAACGTTAAAGAAAATAACTCACCTTGGATGGGATGGAGGAAGAGAACCGAAAGCACCTCCAAAATCACCGATAGCTTCCGTTTAGGGCTCTGGATCGTGAATCAGGGAGAGGACGGGCTACTTCAAATTTTGGGGAAATTTTTACCAACGGTTTTTAAAAACCGTTGGTAAATACATTCAGCCCAAACCTTTACAAAGGTTCAATGAGAACTGTTGGTAAAAGGTCACCGAAATCCAACTTTTACCAATGGGTCTCATTGAACCGTTGGTAAAAACTTCTCTATTCCAATGGTTGTAATGAACCACTGGTAAAAGTGTCTATAAAACCATCTATACCAACGGTTTCTTAGAACCATTGGTATAGATGTCTATTCCCAACGGTTTAGTAAACCGTTAGGATATAACCGTTGGTAAAACTAGGATTTCTAGTAGTGTAAGATATAATAATAAAATAAATTTTAATTGAACGGAAATTATAAAAGAGAGAGTGGATTTACCTCTTGAATTCTTCTCTTGTGATCCCCATCAAGGAAACTAGGATTGATCTTTTGATAATAACAAGAGATCCTGGATGTGGGGGATAGTCTAAGGATGTTTATTGTGAATAATTTAGGTAGGTATAAAATCTTGAGAGGTGTGAGTAAGAGTGGGTGTGAGGGCTGGTATTTATATTGGAGGGTGGGGTGTTTTCTTATTATTTTAATCATTAGTTTATTATTTTCCCAAATGAATTAAATAGTGGGTGTTATTATAATATATATAGAAATCGGTGCATGGGATTTTGAACCAATGGTCACCTACATCATCCATGACTCAAGAATGACTCCAAATATCAGGTTTTACCATTTATCATAAATTATCGTACTGTACTATTCCACAAAAAATCTAGTATCTCGAAAAATCCCGAAAATTCACCATAAAAGTTTTTATGTATCGAATTAAAACATCTCTATTTTATGAAAATAATTTTCTGAATATGTTTAATTTAAATTTCATATAAAATCATACTTTTCTTGAAAAATAAAAATTTAAAAATTATAGCTCATTTTACATCACTTCAAAAAATTAAATAACATCTCATATAAATATAATTAAATATTAATACATTAAAAAATTTATTTATGGAAAAAATTTTGGGAAAAAAATATTTTCTATTAAATTATTAATAATATATTTATGACTTATAAAAATACCGACACTTAATTAATAATTCTTATAATATTTATTAACATATACTTTAATATAATTATATCATATTGTCACATATAATATGGCTAATTTTTATTTATACAATCATTTCTTTGATTACTATTCACCTGGCTATTTTACTATTCATAAGGGTCATATTACTATTTATAAGGGTAACATCACTATTCATATGGCATAGTTACTATTCACCAAAAAGTATTTTTTTTAAATCAGACTCCAAATATCATACTGATCATAACTGTGTATTTCATATTTTTGATATACAAAACACAGAAGTGGAAAAATTATGTTTAACAGGTAGGATATAAAGGTCACATAATATTTTGCAGCTCATTTATGTTTGATGTGGCATTGTGTTTCCTAATGTTATTTTATCTGATAAAATTATTAGAAGGGAATTTCCATTGAAAAAACATTGGGTTGTCACAATTGCATCTGGAAAGGCCATAGGAATCGAACCAGCACCCAAAGGGAGACAAGGGTGCATCACCTATCGCTGGCCTATGTGAACGTTGGGTTAATGTTAAATTTCCTTCTCAGTTAAATGAGTTGACAGATATATAATATTTCAATTTTTGGAACCTGTGTTTTATCAAATTGATATCCTAGAGATTCAGAAATTATTTGGTTAATACGCGATTAATGTTTTTTCAAAAGAGTATTGGAACCATATATGTTAAAGGAAAATATAATAATACTTTATTTTATTTTAGGAATAAAGGTTGAGTAATATTTTTGAGAAATATATGTGTTTATTTTGGATATATGGCGATTCATCTTATTTATGGAAATGATTACATTAGACATAGTTATTTATTGAATGGTTTTTATTGAATTGTTGGTATCACTATTGAATTTTGGATATTAAAGAAGTTTTTCATCAAATGAAGGATTAATCTTTTTAGTAAATCTCTTATATTAAGGTAATCATTTGGGTTCTGGTTAATGTCAAAAAATATGAGAAATAGATAATTAATATTTTTTGGATTATATGATTCTCTAGAAGTTTATCCTAGTGATTAATTAATGAAAAAAAACATCTTTAAAACTAAAAATTTATAGAAAAAGAAGTGTTTATTGTTGTAATTGAATAAAAAATTAAACTATAATTTTCATGTAAGTATGTTTCTTTATATTATTACTATAGCAAGTAAATGATTTCCACAATACAATAGAAATGATTAAAAACACTATCCATTTACATTTTTTACTTATGAATGAATGATAATTTAACCCATCACAAATTAATGGTCTTTTGATTTTTAACATTCTCCTGAAAATGTTTTCTATTACCCTCCATCAGAACATGTTGGTCAGTTTTCTGTTCTATATACATGTTTTCCGATATAGAACCTTAATATCTATTATCTCATGCGACTATCACACATTCTTTCCATTGTTAAAAATTGGATGTATTATTAATCTTTGTTTCAATTTTAGATTTCCAAAAATGATATTTTGAATATTTAATCCCCTATTTCTCAATTACGTGTTAAAATCAAAAGGTCACTTTTTTTAAAATTTGGGGATTTAACATCCTCAGTTTCTAAAATGAAACACTATGTGAAAAATCATACATGATATGTGACAAAAAATAGGTATTTTTAATTTTTCGAATCCAAAAGGAATTTTATCTTAAAGGGGATTCCATTTCGGGTTTAGTACTCGAAACAGAAAAATAGGATTCTCCAAAATATTACATTGAATGCAAGACTGAGTTATACCATGAAATTATATGTTGCTAAAATTTTTATTTTATGTGGTATTTATTACATAATATTTTTATTGGATTTAATTACTAAAACTAACTATATTATGTTTACACATGTTTTTAAATGTTTTTACATTAATCCAATAAATTTTATTGGTTTAAAATAAGAATATAATTCAATTTTATGCATTAAAAGCTCTAATATTTGTAAATGATTGTTTTACCACCTTTTGATGGAAAACCTTTTCTGAATATGTTTTTTACATTTTTATATAAAATATGTGTCAATATAAAATTAATTTTTTAATTCCTAATATCAAAATTTTCTTAGGGTGATTTTTTGTTATTTTTTTGAGAATTTTTAGTTTTTTAATTAATAATGAAAAATATTGAATTGTAGTTTAAAAAAATTAATTGATTTTTATGATTTTTTTTTTAATTTTTAATTAATAATTAATTTATTTATTTTTGGTTATTAGAGTATTTTTTACATTAAAAATTGATATAAAACATATTGAAATTTTGAAGATCACTTTTACCCACCGTCTGGCCAAATCTTTGGGATTAGTGTTAAATATAATTTAGTCACATATATGAATTGAATTTTGAAAAAATGACATACATTCTTATAATCAGTATGGAAATTTGTATCTAATAGGATGAACATAATTTTTGGTGAAGAGTTATTTTAGTATTTCTTAATATAGTTATGGGTAAATCAAGTAATTAAAGCTAAAACAAATATTATAATAAAACAAAATTACTCTATAACATATCCTAGTTTTATTGGATTATTGTGTTTAGCCCAAAATCACCCTTAGGCAGAAATTATAACCATTTAATGCGACATGGGTATGAAGATGACATTTATTATATTTTATTTAATGAGAAGTGAAAAATTTCTTACTCATATTTTTAATAAGTAAAACATTTTTAATATAGATATATAACGAAGATTATTTTGACAATAAATAGTAGTTTTAAATAAAATATTTATCTCCATCTTGATAATTTATTTATAATTTAAATACATAAAATTATTAAATTTAATATAAACAAAATGATGATGGAGTAATAGATTTATTAAATGAAGAATAAAATATATGACATTAATAATATTAAAGTAAATATTATTTAAAATATTGTTTCCATCCATGAACTTTAAATATTTCTTTGATATGATATAAATAATTTAAACTTCTTTTCAAAGGAATGTTTTTGTTATTAAAATTTAATACATAAAGCAATTAATATTATAAATTCAAAATAGTTCATATCGTAAAATATAAAATATTTAATTAAATTATATAAAATTTATAAAAATAAAATATTATACAATAAATCATAAATCATACTTCAAATGTAATTAATGACTCATTTATTAGTTGTTTGTCATGTTATGGAAATTATTTTGACCCCCAAAGTGTAAATTACTTCATAAAATTATAAGAGTTAAAAGGGGTTAAAAAAATGAAGTTTAGAAAAACAATAAAACTTCTCTAGTTTTAATAATATGATAATATTTCATTGCATTATCATTTGAAATTAGATATAAATTAATTTCAACCCATTTGGAATTGAAAATAAATTTATTTTAATTTAATTATTTTAACAATTCTATGAATGCCCCTTCCCTATTTTATAAAAGGAAACACATTTATATTTTTTACATACATATAATACACCTTTTGGTTTGGCCTATCATATCCCAATCCCTTCCTAGATTACCTAATCATAATCTAGAGGCTTTATTTGTGGCAAAAAAACCTCATTAGTGTTTTTATGGTGTCATGAAAGAAGATCATTTGAATGTCATATACTGTTTTTATTTAAGTGTTTCTAGTTAATTTATTCTTCCTATTAAATAAAATATTATTCATTCATATTGAAATAACAACTCCATTATCATAAATATACTTATATTTTATTATGTTAATACTTTCACCTAAATCGCCACTTCTATTAAATGGAAAAATGATTAATCATTTGAGAAAACATGTGAACTATCACCTCCACGAATTGAAATAATTCATTTTCCATAAAATATCTCATTATTTGTTATAATTATGGAATTAATGTTCATATGCTATAATAATTAAATATTAATCATTATAAGATAATAATATATCAACAAATTTCTTACATTCCAAGCATATAAAAATGATAATGTCATTCATGAAAACATGTAATGTATCACCTCCACGAAGTGATGTAATTCGTTGTTATTCAGTACATCACTTATATGATATGTATATATATATATAATAAAAATATTAAAAATATTAAAATTATTTTTTTATATTTCAAGAAATTTTAAATAATACAAACCTTTTTTCCATAACAATCAATGAAAAAATTTTAAGCGTTAATCATGCATATGTATGACCTGCCGTCTCCTTGATTATAACATTGTACATTTTTATAAAAATGCATAATTATTTGATATTAAATAAAAAATTATGTATAAAGATGATAATAATGGCATCAGTATTATTCTTGAGATAATTAACTTACGACCACCTACAATATCGACATCATAACAAGTTCATTTTTGATTCAAGTACGGAATATTATCAAAACATACAACGTAAACATAAATAATTTTTTAATTGTTAAAACATCATAATAAGTTATAGAAAGGAAGTAATAAACGTAAAAAATATCTCAATAAATTATAAATTAAATTATTTTTATTATTCAGTAATTTAAAGAATGCACGAGATGAGTTAGACTCAAGGTAAGGGACTTCGTCTCAATCTTCTCCCATTGAGGAATATTATTACATTATACACCAACTTATTTTATTAGGTTTATAAAAACCCCATTGATATTTAATTTTATTAAATGTTTTTGAAAATTAATATTTTATTAGGAATTATTATACTTTAATTACAATACTATAAAAGAAATATGTTTTAACCTATATGGAGACTACAATTTATCCTTCATCATAAATATTATTTGATATTTTTATTCTTCTATGAGACTTAAGTTTTAAAAAATTAAATATCAAAATTATAATATGTTTTGGATATTTTTTTATTGAAAATGCTATTGAAAATATAATTACTATTCCATTTTCTTAAAATGATTTCTCTTTATTAAAAATGGAATTTTATGAGTGAAATGTTGACAATTAAAATATATTTGTTATGATTATATAATAGTTATTGGAAATTTTATTATAGATTAAAAGGTACACCAAATATGGATGGTTCCATGATAATCCAAGGACATGTTGTTATCTTATATCCTCTATTTCACTGGGTATAGAATTCGGATGTATATCTATTCCATTTATAAGAGCGACATGTATAGAAGTCAATCGTACGGTTATTCCATTATAGTGTAACTATGTACCATATAATATAAATATATATTATATTTAAACTTATGAGTATTACTGAAATGTTTTTATTTTCAAAAGGAAATAAAATTATATTTTTTAAATCAAGTTCACTTTTTTTTGTAAAAAGTTATGATTCAATTTAATGAAATGTTTTATAGGTTTTCACTAGAAAAATGGTTTTAATTAATTATTTACCTTACCGATATTTTTGTTCTCCTCCTGGGTTTTAAAATATTTATCACATGTTTTATGACTAGTAAGGGAAAGTACCACATCTTAATAATAGAACTAATGATGTGACTCGAAAAGAAATTATGTTTCTAGTGGTTTACTTTGGTGGGAAAAGAGGATAAAAAATATTATATTCCTCTTATAATTTTAGAGATTAATATCATATGTTTTTTAACATTCTAAAGAATTCTAATCTAAAATAATCTGATAAAGTGAATTTTAGTTCATGAAAACTATAATTGTTTCTGTTTTAGGACACCTAATTATAATTTTATTTCAATATGATGAGATTATATTAAGGATTCTTCCATTAACACAGAAATGATTGTGCTAAAATAACTTCTTATGTTCACCTGAAATCAACTTTTATTTCTAACACATTTTATAATAACAAATTATAAGTAAAAAATTGTGAAAATAAAAACAATGAGTGTTTATTTTAAAAAGAAGAGAACCCATGAAAAATAATTTTCATAATTACATGAATTTTTAACATTAGAGTAAATAATAATTCAATTAAAAAACAAATCATTAAAGTACATGATAAAATCAATATATATAAGTGATAAATGGTAGTCAAGAATAGAAAATTCATGTATATAAATCAGGAAATTATTTTCATTAAGCCATTATAAATTGAATAACCAACCATGTTAATAAAAAAAATTTCTAGGGAAATAACTCATTACTCAAGGAATTATAGAGGTATATCAAGTTAAACCTCTATCAAAAACATTATATAAATATATTATCCTAAATTAATAATATGAAAATTTTCATTTAAATTAAAAAACATGAAATGTATACTTTTAATTCATAAATAAAAAATAGATATTTCTATATCAATTTCATTTAAAACACAATTTTCATAACTAATATACCCATAACATTGTGAAGGATGGGTTTTAATTAAATATTTCATGGATTATAGTAATAGAATAAAAAAATAGTTCCAATAGTTATAAATTAATATGATGATATATACATTAAAAAATTCCTTTTATAATTTGTAATGAAAGTGAACCATATAATATGAAATTATCAAAAAATTTACTTTTATATAAATGCATTATAAATTCATTGGAGAGGTGAACCAAACAAATTTTATTCATTCACTAAAATATATATCCACTCATTAATATATAAGGATTTTTAAAAATAATGTCATAAAAAAACTATAAAACATATTAAAATTATTTCCTAGTTTAGACTATTACGCACCTTCAGTAATAATTTCCATGTACATTATTTATATTTTTGAAATTAATGTTAAGTTAATTTAATAATTTCAAAAAAAATTGTATTTATTAATCATTTTATTTAACTTATTCCATGTTATATCTAATTACCAAATCAATTTATTTCACATTGTACATTTTGGGAACATTTGTCTTATAAGTCACAAATAGAATCAATACATTTACTATGGTGAAATTTATATGTTTTCGATCATTCAAAGAATATTAATCATCTAATAATTCTCATTTTTATACATTATTAAGTTTTTTATTAATATCTATGTATGCATGTTTTGGAAAAATGATTTATGTTATAGTAATGGAGATGGTAGTTCATAAGTACACATTAGTATGGAGATCATTTTTCATTAGACTATAGTGAATAAAGGAAATTATAATCTAAATAGTAAAAAATGTTAATTATTTCGTAAATAAAATATTAATTCATTAAATTCACTTTTAAATATCATCTCTGGGGGGTAGGGATATATAATATTATACATTCATTCGTGTGGTGCTAGTCTATACATATGAATGACTAATGTGTTTATTTTTAATCAGATTGTAAAAAATTGGAATTGAATAGAAATTTATTATTATTTATTAAAATTAACATATTATATATCATATTACTTAATTTTTACAATTGAGGACTATTAATTATATGTTTTTAGGAAAAATTGTTTTCACAGTCTTTCGATAAGATAGTATCCACGAATGCATGAGTGGTGTTTTTATTTTGAATTTGTTGTATATTTATATACAAAATGTGTTTTATTATAAACATAAATACATTAATATTTGTGATAGATGATATTATTATAATATAATATATTTAGACTAGTTTTTCTATCATTTTAACCCATATTATTTTTGTTTTAAAATTTTTTTACATGGTTATCCTTTTACCATCGGAACTAGATTTTTCATAAAAATGTTATTTTCCACAACAATAAAAAATATATTGAAGTATTTTTCAAATTTAAAAATATATATTCAAAATAATATATATATTTTTTTTGATAAAAAAATTATTATGTTATGAATTAATTTTACAATGACAATTTGGAACAAAATAATGAATTATTTTCTATATAAATAACATTTATGTATTATATGGGGTTTTACCAAGATAAATGTATAATTTATATACCATTAACATTAATTTAACTATTTAAAATTATGAAAAACTAATATAATTTTAAATAAAATATTTAAAATAATCATCTTTTTTAAAATGATTAAAATAAATTACCACTTTTTATCAAATTAAAAAGTTATACTATTCTCCTAGAGATCAATTTTTTTGAAAATCATAAAAAATTTACACTAAGGAAATTTTTACTTGTTAAATTAAAAATAGATATCATATTTTCAAAATAAAATTACAAAATATGGAAAATTATATTTTCTATAAAATCATACAATTTATAAAAGTCAATTTAGTAGGAAAAAATAGTTCTCTTACTTATTTAGAAAATCAAAACTAATCATATTTTTAATATGGATTAATGAAATATAAATAATTATTATTGATAACTAATTAAATATGATAATTATTAGTCTTTATTGGGTTTTACCATTATAACCACTTTATTCAAAACTTAACAATCATAATTTTTTTAACTTCATAAACAAGTGGTTGTAGTTTTCTTTTATAACATATTTAGACTCCCATGTTGCATAAATAATAATATGGTCATCCACATTATATTGACCAGGTGAATAATTTTATTATATATAAATTCACTCAATGATGAATAATCTAAAAATGTTGTTCCTTATATGAAATATTATATTCCAACTATACTAAATAATTTCTCAAAAAATGGGACTCATCATACTAATTATTACTTAATAAAGAAACATGAAACTTATTGCGTACTTGAGATAAAATTAGATGAAAATACACTCGATAATCAATTGACCCAATATTACATATAATTTCATATTGTCTAATGTATTTGGTACATAGTTTTTCATTAATGAGAAATTGAATTACACATTTCTCAATTTATCCGAAAAATATTACCTAATTTAGATGAAAATGGTTTTTATCCATGAATGATATATCATACATCTATTATCCTTATAAACAATCATCATAATCTAGGCTAATCTCTTATTTTGATGATCCATTTGCACTTTATAAACTATATTCACTACCAATTCGTATACCAAAAACCTTCTTTTATAATCATTAACCAAACATGATTCATTATGACACATCATTCCATATAATTCCACCTTTGGCTATATATTTATATTATAATGAAAACCGGTATATAGGATAATTTAATTGGTGAAATATGTTGATATCAATATCCCTAGTATTCCAATGAAAAATATTTGATCATATCATACAAATAGTGAATTTTTCTCTCTGACTATCCATTTGATATAGGATGGAATGCTAAAATAAATAATTACATAGTACCCAATGACTAGTGGACGATTTTCAAAATATATATATTTGTAAATAATGCATCATGATTGGATATAATAGAAATAATTACACCAGTATATATAATTATATCACTACCATAATGCCTATAATGTTGATATGAGGACGTAATATCTCATATAAGAAAACAAAATTGTAGATTTTATCAAAATTTCATTAATACACCATATCAAAACCATGATAGTTATTTAGTGGTCTAACCATGAAATTCAAGGATATATTCACCAATTTTTATTCCGACACCAGGAAAGGGTAATTCATCCCCATTGATAATTTTCATTCCACATGAACCTATTGAAAATTGAATCATTTAATAGTATCGTCAAACAAATCTATTTTCATTATATGCTGATAGAAATTTTCCCAAAGGTCTCTATACATCTATGTACTGAATGGTTGAATCTAAAATTGATATATTTGATCTTCACTCTATAATAATTTCATCCATCGATAATCACATGGAATATATAAATTTTTTTAATCTTAAAACACTTAATTTTACTGTTTTTAATTTAAGATACATAATATTTCTGAACACTTCATCCTTTTTATTATAAAACATAATACACTTTATGATATTTATTAATTTCTTTTGACAATAAAAACTTCAATTTAACCTAAAAAAACATATAAAGTTTCAACATGCCTAATTTTAAGAACAATATTAACTAAACCATTAATTGAATCCCCATTTTTGGTTGATAGTATTATTAGTAATGAATTATATCTATGTATAAAACCATCAGAGAAAGTTTTTTAATTTAATTGATAATAATATATTTTGAAATAAAAATATTTAATCATTTATGTCATATAACTCGATTTCAGTATTGGATCTTTTATTGTGTATATATACATAATGAAATTATAATCCATAGAAAACATGTATCTATATATTTATATAAATCACTACTAAAACTAGTTCAAGTACACCTGTGGGAAAATTCATCTCACGAGGTTTAATTTTTCATAAACAATAATAAATAACCAAATAATTAAAAATCAAAATAGAACATACTGACAATAATGATAAATTAGTGTGGATAAAAAAACTCATCATAAGTAGATGGTAGTTCCATAAATGTATCTTCAAATAATCTTTATTTAAATTCATATAATTCTTCCTCACATTAATTTTTCCTAATAAATTTAACTTCATTTCGTGTTAACTTAGTTATTAATCCTAATAATGAATAAAATTATTCAACAATTTTTTTAATACTATAATACATACAAAATATGAATCTATATGATATTTTTTGTTCAATAAGAATCTTTATTAACATTATTATTAGCTGCATCAATAGCTATATAATATTTATTTATAATATATCAAAGGGATGAAATCTATCACAATAAAAAAACATTTACTAAATTTAAAATATTTCATATTTGGTTTTATAGTCTATAAACTTTTTTTAAACACTTCTAAATAAAATTACATCCTTAAAAGAATATCCTCATGGAATTAATAAACTCATCAAAAAAATTAACAAAGAATTCCTCAAAAAACACAATTCATATGGACCAAAAATAGAGATAGAGTGTTTTTCATCAAAAATGGAATAACAATAATATCATAATGATCATAAGAATTATAAACTTATATATTTTTAATGGAATTGTTATTTTCATTGATCTAATGATAATCACACCAAAGCACATCCATTGAATAATTTTTTGGTCTCAACAACTAATAGAAAAGGTCATCTATACTATGAAACAGTTGTATATTCATAATAGTAATGTTATTAAATTCTATATATCTAATTATATTCCTTAGTGAATAATAATTCATTTAAAAAAAATAAGTGCAACTCAATTCCACGTTATATTATGACCAAATCATTAATCAAACATCTCGTGTAGCATCATTTTCAAGTCCAAAATTTTCACTTGAGCTATTTAACAAGGAGGTTTTGAAATATTAAATGAATCTTGAACTATTTAAACTGTAAATTAAATGTCCAAATTGGTATAAAAATGAAATTTATTAGAAAACACAGATATATTTTTTTACTGTATTATTATAAACAAATTTGAAACTTTTCTTTCATGATGACAATATTTTCATAATAACTATCATTTCAATCAATAAATATTTTCTCATATTCATGATATATTATCAATGGAATGAAATAATTTATATATAAAAAAATAACCACACTTCATAAGAAAACATATATATCAATAATAAATTTCATAGCATGATAAATAAAAAATCCATCCTAACATGGACCTCTTTATGTAATTATTTTCATAGAAAAAATGGACATCAAAAAACAAGACTTCATCCTTTTTGGAATAGTGAAGAAGATAATTAAAAAAATAAAATTCCTGAGAATCCAAATCCCTTTGATATTAGGGAATCCATCTT
This sequence comes from Viscum album, assembly GCA_963277665.1. Taxonomy (NCBI): domain Eukaryota; kingdom Viridiplantae; phylum Streptophyta; class Magnoliopsida; order Santalales; family Viscaceae; genus Viscum; species Viscum album. The sequence goes on from OY728145.1 coordinate 785,555,521, forward strand.
GAGTAAAAATTAATAATTTTACTAACATGATTTTATATTCCATTTCATGAAAACAATTTTAATTATGTAATGAAGGATTATAACATAGCTGATAAATCATTTTCATCTTTTATTAATTCAATGATATATTTTTTCACCCTATGCCATATATTTTAGAAAGATATATTTTAAGAAAATATTCATAAATTAATCCCATTCTTATGAATTTATATCATCCCCTTCCATGATATTCACTAAAGTTTACCACCACTGATCAACATCACCTCTAAAAATATGAATATCTAGAATATAAGTTTAATGTTCATAAAAACCCATTATGTAAAATATATTTTACAATTATTTAATCCATCCCATTCGATAATCTTGGTCAGAAGATCCACTAAATTATGGATATTGATGTTTCATGAAATTCACAAATATATATATGTTCCTCCATATTGAATGTTATTTTTATCTAACATGGTATCCCCTATGAGTAATATCATGTGACAATTTGGACAATAAATAAAAAAACTGAGTAGTAGAATTTCAAACCATTCAATGTTACTGGTTAATAATTATATTATCTACATGGTGGGTTCCTACAGCATATTCTTTATTTAATCTATAGAATACCGTTATGAACTATCATATATTGGATAAAGGGAAATAGTAAAAATAAAAATATATCTATTGATTAAAATATATTTGAATTGTTTATGGGTACATACCAACATTATCTCAACCTCAAAATATATCTAATCCCTTATCTAATACCAACAATAATGAATTTATCATTATCCAACACATAATTTCATTTGAGAAAAATGATTAATAATTTTAATTATTAAGGAAAATTATATAATTATAGCTTTATATAGTTATGGAAGAAATATTATATAATAAATCCATACATTACAAAGTGAACACTTCCACATAGATTCCATTAATTCCATAATTTAATACTAATAAAATGAAACATGGGTTTCTTTTATGAATAATCACCATGATTTTCTAATTTATTTCATCATTTTCCTACCCATCCTTATAACCCAATGAATAATTTTTTCAAATGTAGTTTGAGTAGAAATAGTTAATTAATGGAAAATAATAAGAAAAAGAAAATTCCCTTAGTCAACATCAAAATTATAAGAACATATAATATTTTTTTCTTTTAACCTTAAAACCATGATCTCATATACTAATTTATTGAGACATGAAAATTTCTTTACCTGAAAATCATCTATTCAAAAAATTATTTATAAGAAAACTTATTGGAAAAATCATTATCATGATTGCTTCATAGAAAAAATTACAAGCCCAAAAAAATTCCGAAAGGAAAATTTTTTTCCAATAAAGGTAATAATTATTCGTTTAAACCAAGTATTATTATTTTATCATATATAATCAAATAACATCCAAGAATAACCATTATAATTCACTATAAATTCATGTATGTTCCCAAGATTATTATCATTGTATGGACCTTACAATAACACCTATAAGAGAACATACAAATAGAATAACATATAGATTTAATACAAATATAATTCTCTAGATATCATATTCATTACCCAATTCATAGGAGAGATATATCATGAAAACCCATCACAATCAAAATGAACTTGAATTATTACATTCATGAATCATATAAATGATTTTATTTCAATCAAACAATCAATAAAATAAAATCTAAATACATGTAATGTAATACATGATATTAATATATCCTATTCATTTAAATCATAATTTCAAAACCAAAATACCAATAAAAATGGAACATGTTTTTCATTTAAGAAAACATTTAATATTTTAATATATAAAAACGATAAAATAAATTTTATGGAGGTAGTAAATATAATGGATGTGGTACATAAAAAAATCATTCCAGACTATTTAAATGAAGTCAAATATTCAATATGAAACATAAAAAAATATTCTATTTCAAGAACATTTTTAGAAGGTAATAGGAGTGTAAAAATTACATTTCATTAATTTTTTTAATTTTTTACTCATCTATCAACCAATATGATCATTGAGAAACATTATTATAATGAAATCTCAGAAACATTTGAAAACTAATTTTTAAGATAGAATATCCCTTACACAATGTCTCATGTATCATCACAATTCAACATCATCTGGAATAATTAATTTTATAAAATTATTAATTTTCATAATAATATTTTTCAGGCTTATTATTCCATTTATTTCACTTATAAACATGTTATAAATAAAAAATTAATTTATTAAATAAACAGTGAACATTTTGAGAAAATTCCAATTATAAATCTGAAATGGAGTTCGTAAATTTAATATAGATAAATAAATCATGAATATATCAATTTATAAATATTTGACATTTTATAATTGTTATTTGTATACATTAATATTATTTTCTACCAATCCTTGTAAATTTATTTATAGAAATGAATTATTTCACAATCATGGAGATAATAGTCCTTATATACAATTGACTAAATTATATATTTTTCAGAAAACAAAATAGAAATGGGGTATGAGTTATTTTAAAATTACATCATGATAAATATATAATGAACAGAAAATTATTTATTATAATATACATATGTATATAATTCATGTTAGAATGTGATGAAAAATGGAAATCACCGATTATTGATATTTTAGTTTTAACGTATGTAAGAACTATGTTTTTAATTGTTTTTTGGAAGGTTCAAATGAAGTAAAAAATTTATATAACTTTGTTAATTGAAATTTGAAAAAAAAATATCATTATTGAAGTTTTTCCATCATTATGATCATCTATAAGAGTAGGTAGTGATAAATTAAAAAAAGCATCCCATAAGGTGGTTGTTTTCACGTACGTACGATCCATTTTATATGATCGATTACATTGCTACGTAGTTCAAAAAATTAGTATCACATATATATAATAACATTTTTTATATGATAGATAATTATATTGTAATATTAAAATGGACAACATATGTTTCATGATGGTAAATGAAATATTAATTCAAAAATCTGGGTTAAGAATTATACCTTTTCATTAGACAACCTCTTTAAGGTTATACATAATGCCTTCCCATGCTGCCATTATAAGGAAGAAAAAACCTCTATGATTTGAGGAGGGATGTTTGGAATGGATATGGTTAGGTAGTTTTTGATATAAGAGGCTCATTAAGTGTCAGAAAATGGAGTATTGGGAATCCATTAATAAGTGAGAGAGACAGAGAACACAGATGGAATTTTTCAAATCATTAAAATATATTAATTAATTACTCTTTCCATGTGGCTCAAAAAAACTCATTTAAGAAAATTAGATATTATAAGTTATAAATATTACCATAAAATACGAATTATACTTGTTTTCATGTAATTTTAATCATTATCATTTTAGTTTAATCCCAATTAACCTAACATACCTCTTATCATGGTATATATTTTTTAGTGGTGTCACTATTAATAAAGGAAAAAAATGATATGATCCAATTATCTAATTAATAACATCTATTTTGGAAATATTAAAAAATCATAGTAATTTTCTTAAAGGTAAACAAAATTATTTAAATTCCGAATACACGTCACAAAGAAAAGAAGTTTTCTGGAGAAATTCATTTTAAGTGTAAATATACATTCATTCCAAATTCATGTATAATGTTATTCAAAATTAAATAATTCAGATATGAATAATAAAAAATTTCTAATTAAATCCTAAATATAATCCCAAAACAAGTAAACATAGAAAAAAAATTAAAAAATATCTTTTATAATAATCAGTATTTCCTACTATTCAAAAAAATTCACTTTTGCACAATATTATCAAAGAATCATTCTAATATAATTTTGAAATTATAATTCCAAAAAATATCATTTTTTAAATGATATTAAATAATATTGAAATAAAATATTTTATTGAAATAAAATAATTCATCAAACTAAATTTAGATTGAATAAAAATAACTTATTTTTTACTAAGAAATTACATATTAGATTTATAATTAATATATATATATATAATATTTTATGAGAATATTAATAAGAAAGGAAATTAATATATTTAAAATATAGATATTATTTTCATAGTTTTTTAATTCTGAAAAAATAAAAGTCTACAATTATGGATTATGTCACACAATATGGTTTGAATCCTATATTAACAGTTCATATTGTTTTAGGTTATTTGAACAATTTATTAATTGAAACCCAAATGGTTTTGTCCCATCTATTTACATTATTTTTTATCCATAGTTATTTATGTTCATAAAATTCTCTCATGTAATACCTTGTATCATTTTTCCTAGTGTTACCAGAATTTATGCCATAAAATGTGTGATATTTTATCCTTTCTTAATGAAATTGTATGGAATGATAATGGTCCTTATTAACTGACCATAAAAAAACAACATTATACATACTTATATGAAAAAATGGTATAAAAAATTTCATTACAAAAAAAATACTCAGAGCATAATTTTATATTACTTAATTCTAATATCCCCTTTTTTATGATATAAAAATTCTTTTCAGAAAAAATTTATAACACAATTAATTTTTCACATTTAAATAGTATAATAATAAAGCATTTTGGAATGAATAATAAATTAGCACTAAATTAAATTTTATAATTTAGAAATATTCTTATATAATATAAGAGACTAAAAGAATAAGAAAAAATCAAAAAACATAAAAAAAAGAATAAATTGGTTAGTGGACTTGTTCTGTTGGAACCCAGAAATTCCATGAAATTTTTTTAATTATTTTGGATTAGTATGATCCTGAAACAATTGACGGAGTGTGATTCCATGGCCTAGTGTGACCTAAATGGATTTATGAACTTTTTTTAAGGTAGTTTTAGTAAACGCGCAGGTGACATTATCTATCTTTTAAACTGGTGCTCAACAATTGAAATCTAAGAGGACCGTTGAACCCACAGCATTGGGATTCTCTTAAGAGAAGATTCACTTTGATCATATTAAGTGAGGATAAAAATATAGTATTTTAACTTTTTAAAGAAAAATAAAATAACATGTTATTGTTATTTTATTTTATTTTTCTCCAATGAATGAGCGGAGGGGACGGGAATGGTGAGTTGTTAATCCATTGAATGGATTGACTAACCAACTGCATAACTCCACTATTGTGAATTAAAAGGGGTTCATTAATTTCTTTAATAGACCACATTAATTTTTCAACACATTACTCACCATTCCCCCTCCTATTTAGATGGATTTCAAGGTGTGGTTTTGGCACGAATTCATAAAGTGAGGAAATTATGATAAAGAATTGTGGGAATGCCCACTAGGAAGATGAGACCGAAATCAGTGAGCGGTGATGAGCACCACCAAATCACAAACTGACGACAACGACGAAGGAGGTTCCGTCGATCATCATCAGTAGACATCTCATCCAGGTAGGGAGTTTATGTTTGGTTTTGATATAACATTATTGAAATGAGTGTACTTAATTTATAAGGTTAGATAAGTACTCTCCGATTATTATCACATTAAAGTGGAATGTGGTGGCCTAATGAACAAGGTATGAACCCTCCGCTGCTTCGTTCATGTTGCGTTTTTCGGGGACGACATTCCTCAATCATTAAGTCAACATGAGACAGAGGGTCACGCTATGACGAAGGCAGTTTGGAAGACTCGTAGGTGTAGAAGACACCAAGAACGGACCACTGGAGCACATCCGGTGGCCTGTGGAAAGAACCACCAGCGCACTATACTGGGGGCAGCCAGTGGTGGTCAGAGGAGTCCTACGGTAACCAGCCATGGGATGTGGGGAGGCGGCGCACCGTCGTACACCATGGTGGCTAGGGATGGACGGCCTAAGCCGGCCACATGGGAGAAGGGCGGCGCCCGTAGGCACCACTGGCAGCAGCAGCCGGGGCCAGTAGGCCTTGGCAGGAGGGGACGACGAGGTCCTCCGCCACGTCACGTCAGATGAAGACTGGTTAGCTCCACTGCCCAACTGTTTCACGCAAGGGGGCAGTGTCCCACTAGCTGAATGAAATTGCCCTACATCTGTGGGGAAGGAAGAAAAAAAACCACTTTCAGACCAATGCGGGCCATCCGAACTGGTCGGACCCACCCAATGGTTCAGGCTGGACCCACAGGCCAGCGCTGGTGGGTTGAGCCCCACCCGGTGGGCCGGACCAACTATGGCCCGAGCCAAGGAACTAGCTAGGATGACCCCGACGGGCAGGACCCAGTGAACCGGGCCAACCCTTGATGGGACAAACCAAGGTGGGATTAGGTATACCCCGAAGCCTTTTGCGTTGTTCCGCCCAGACCATGTCGAACCAGGCCATGACACAACTAGCCCACGAATAAAGAAACACTCGTAACTGACGAACTGGGTATCCGTTGGCATGCTGTCAGTGGCGTTGGGACCCCTTTTATGAATTGGTCCCTTTGGAAATTCTGGTGGGATTGACCGAGCTGGGCCGGGCCAAGGTGTGGTCACCCCCGTTTTATATAACGTGGTGTAGCTAACATACCGGGGGGTCCGATCGACATGTTGTCTATGGAATATATACCCTTGTGACAAGGATGTCCTTTGTAAATACTCATAGTGAGTTTTGATAGATTTCGACGTGCATCATGGGTTGGATCAGTCTTTAATCCAATAGGTCCCTTTTTATTAATGTTCCCATATCTCACAGTCCTGGAGTTTGATCGACACACTGTCTATCATGTTGGGACTTATATGATGAGGTGGTCCCTTGAGTATGATTCTTTGGGACTTTGTAATAGTTTAAATATGACCCACGACTTTAGGAGAATAGTTTTTCATATATTCAGTGTGCTTCATGCAGGAATCCCATGGCTGGATATGACATAAATTAGAAGAGAGACCAATTTGGGTCAGCATTAGAAACACTATAGTGGCATGATCTAGAAGTATGACTATTCATCCCTAACTCTATAGTAGCATCCAATATGGATCAACACTATTGACCAATACATGTCACCACCAGCGACCAATACTGGTTAACAACAATGACCAATACGGGTCAGCTCTAGCGACCAATACAGGTATGCATATAGAGACCAATACGGGTCAACATACAGTGACCTATACGGGTTAGCATTAGTGTTACTATGGATAGGATGATCGGTCATTACAACTAGTCATCCCTATCCCAGTAACCTTGAAGTTATACCATCAGAGTGAGTGGTATCTTTTGGTTGGTGCTTCAGGATTTATATCATGCTTTTGATATTACCTATATGGTATTTCAATTGAGGTTTTCCATTTATTATTACTGAGATTAATTCAGGGTTCTTGGGGTCCTCTACTAAGTTTTTATACTCAACACTGCATGGGCTCTTCCCACATGTGTGTGTCTTGTATGGAATACTAATGCTTAGTGGTAGACTTTGGAGGTTTGGGACTTGGTGGAGCATGGTGTGATGAGAGTAGTCGAGATCCTCTTCGTCAACTTTATACATAAAGGTAATACCTTCCAGATAGAGCTCCAGGACAGATGTGATAGCTGTTTACTTTCTTTTCATTTTCATGGGTCTGTATTCTGGGCCACTATTTTCAGTTTTCATTTGTACTTTTGATTCTAATTTACACTTGTGGTTGTACCATGCTTTGTTGGTTGTTTACTTCAGTTTCATTTTTTGAGTGTGTACAGATCTCTATGGTAATTCCTTCCATATTTGGGAAAATCCTTCAGGATCTAGTCACCAACACCTGGCCTATGGAAGGTGGGCTTGTGGTAGTTACGTCTGGGCTACGTGGGATGGGACGTGAAAAAGTGGTATCAATGGGATTTTGGTTTTACCAGAAGAACTAAAAGTATAATTTTAATGAGGAAATGGTGTAAAGTGTTTTGATTTCGGTTTTTAGTATAAGAAGTCTAGTGTTTGTGTGGCGGACGATGTATCCATACACCATGACCATTATTTTTTTTTCTGACATGGTACATGAAAAAACCTATTTCTATAGTTTTGAAATTTTTTCTTGATCTATCTTGAGTCAGCTCACCAGGTATAACTTATTGGTTGTATAGAATTTATTTCTTACATGATGCCTCCATGAAGACTGCTGACCAGGATTGTGGTTGGAGATCATGATAGCGGCCCCCCGAGCGATCAGGTGTTAGTATAGGGACAACTCACAGTGATAGAATCTTCGGGTGGTGTACCAGAAGCACCACCCCCATTTGAGTAGCAGATTATACCAATGGATAATGCACGTCTGCTGAGTGTGTTGCAAGAGTTCTTGAGGAAGAGGCCTCTGATGTTTCGAGGAAAGAAGGACCCTCAGGCAGGAAAGGACTAGCTTGAGGCCATTCATGGGCCTTTCTCTTAGTTGAGACACCCACCAAGCAGATGGTGATCTTTCCCACTAGCCTACATTAGGGATCTGCAGGACGATGGTGGATTTCGACTGTCTTGAAGCATAAAAAGACGAACCACACCTGGCCTGACATTGAGAACCTTTTTAGGGTGGAGTTTATGCCAAAAACACTACGATCTGTGCATATTCATGAGCTGAAACATCTGTAGTAGGTTAGCCAGACTCTGGCTCAGTACTTGGCGAGTTTTACTGAACTCTCTCGATACTCCCCCGACATGGTTTGGGACCGTTACTTCAGGGCCGTATCCTTTGAGTAGGGGGTCCGACAAGAGATCAGAGATGCGAAGGATTCTCTCAGAATCCTGACACATATTGGGGTGCGAGATTGAGCTTTGATTTTTGGGAGATTCCTTACCGAGAAAGAACCTACAGTGAGAGCCCATGCCACATGATAGGTTGTAGAGTAATCTATAGTTTCCAGAAGACAAACAACATAGAATCCCGAGCGGGCTAGACCATCCTAAGGGAGACCCATAGACGCAGGGTCAGAGGTGAGAGGCTCAAGAGGCCAAGGGAGCCACTAGTTTGGCATGATCTGTTTTTCTAATGGTTGACTAGGTCACATATCTCATGACTGTCTGACTCCCCACACCGATGATCGGTAGATGGAGGGCGGCCACCAAGGTAGCAGTAGTGGCAGGAGCAGGAGCGTCAGCTAGGTGGCAGACGAGGAAGGGTAGCAAGATATATAGTGGGAGGTGTTCGGGGTCACCAAGCACTACCACCACCCATATGTGGTTCACCGTGACCTCAGGGAGCAGGTGGATGGGTACAAGCACAACTACAGGTAGTAAAGGCCCATGATCCTGACATCCTTGAGACAATACGATATATGATTTGTATCTTCTCTACTATAGAAACAGTTCTTATCGACATAGGTGTTATCCGTTAATTCATTTACGGGCTCATTGTTTAGGACTCTGAGCTTCTGACTAAGCTTTTATCTCAACCTTTGCATTTGGATTCCCCTACGAGAGGAGATTCAAAGGTCACACACTGGTGCCGATAGTGTGATCTTTCTCTCAGAAGAGAGAGTTTTCGAGGGGATATTCTAGTAGCGGTGTTGAATCCCTATGACATCATTATAGGAATGGAATGGATAAAATTAGTTCATGCATAGATTGAATTTTTGAGATGTGTAGTGTGATGTACATGCATAGATAGAGGCTAGTTTTCCATGGCTGGTGAGAAGGAAAATAGATCAGCAAAAGATGAACTTTTGATAAAGAGGGGGCATCTGATTACATATCAGCTAGCTTGCATGATCTTTATCATAGTGGATGAGGCGAGCCTATAGTTTCAAGTAGTAGTGGATGATTTTGAGGATGTCCTTCAATAAGATGTCCTAGGACTACCTCCTCCAAGATAAGTATACTTCCGCATTTACTTGTTCCCAGGAACAACACCGATATCTACACCATCATATTAGATGCCCCCTACAGAGCTTCTGGGTCTGAGGGTATAGTTAGAGGACTTAAAGAGGAAGGGATTCATAAGGCTTAGTGTTTCTACATGGGCATCCCCGGTATTGGTTTCCATGAAGGATGATGAATGTTTGAGGATATGCGTGGACTTCTTCTGCCTAAACTAGATGATCATGAAGAAAAATTATCCTTTACCAAGGATTGATGACATTTTTAACAATTGTAAGGGGTGAAGTGGTTCTCAAAGATAGACATCAGAGCAGGCTATCATCAACTCAGGGTACGGGATGAGGACATATTGAAGATAGCCTCCACATGTCAGTATGACAATTATGAGTTCTGTGATTCCTTTGGGCATGTCCAACGCTCCAACAATTTTTATGGGGATCATGAAAATGATATTTCAGTCCTACTTTAATCACTTTGTGGTGGTCTTCATCGAAGAAATCTTGGTGTACTCAGTGTCCGTGGAAGTGCACGTTTTACACTTGCGGATCGTTCTAGACAAACTCTTGGAGAACTAGTTATATTTGAAGCTCTAGAAGTGTGAGTTCTAGATACAAAAGGTACATTTCGTGGGACATGTAATCTGAGAGGTTGTAGTTGTAGTTGATCCAGGGAAGATCAAGGCAGTACTCTCTCGAGAGCCACCCAGGAGTGTTACTGATGTGTAGAGCTTCCTTGGATTAGCAGGCTACTATCGAAGGTTCTTACCAATTTTCTACAGTGTAGAAGCAGATTTTACTGCCTTGATGAAGAAGGGGAAACCATTCCTCTTGTTATTGACATTCCAGAAGATCATTCAACAGATGATTGAAATATTTACCAGTGATCACATCTTAAGGTTTTCGGGGGAGGGAAAACTACGTGATTTACTACGATGCATCAGGGATGAGACTTGGTTCCATCCAGATGCAGGGGATGAAGTGATTTCTTATCGATCACGATAGATGAGGCCTCATGAGTATAATTATGTAACTCAAGACTTGGAGTTAGCAGCAGCAATCTTCACATAGATGATGTAGTGACACAAATTGATGAGCGAGTAGTTCACTGTTTACTCAAACCACAAAATAATCAGATATATCTTCAGACCAAAAGATCTATATCAGATACAATGACGTTGGATAGAGTTTCTACAAGACTATAACTTTGAGATAATATATAATACTTAGAAGGGGAACATAGTGGAAGATGATCTTAGCCAGAGATCGAGTTTGCAGCTACTGAACGAGGCACCATAGAAGTTTGACTCACTTCAGATATCCTATATGGGTAGAGATGAGACATTCTACCTACAGTAAATGGTGTATCCCCTAAACTCCTTCAGCAGGCCCAAGATGAGAAACTCAGAGACAATATTTGTGGGTCTACACATGCTCTGATATCCTCAGGACATACACCTGACAGATATTCTGATGTTGGGGAGCACACTATCCTTTTCAGAGGACGTACAGTTGTACCAGTGGCGCTACGAGAGTAGGTGTTTAGGGAGTTCCACACAACCCCCTTGGAAATACATCCAGGTGTGAAGAAGATGTATCAGGACATTTGGTGTCAGTACTAGTGGCCAAGGATGACAAAAGCTATGGCGAAGTTTGTTTCTAGATGCCTCACTTACCAGCAAGTGAAGGCTGAGCACTCGGTAACATTTGGCTTGAACCAACACCTCGGGATACCAAAGTGGATGTGGGAAGTGATATAAATGGACTTCATGATGGGGTTACCATGTACATCTAGAGGGAATGATATCATATGGGCGATCGTTGACCAACTCACAAAGTCGACCCACTTCCTTGAAATTCGAAATAAGGATTCGGTTGAGATATTAGGACTCTATATGTTGCGGAGATCATGCTAATTCCCATAGTTCCTTAGACTATAATCTCAGACCATGACACATGCTTCACACCCCGATTGTGGAAAGGATTGTGGGGGGATTTCAGGACTCACATCACTAGTGCATATCTATTCACCTGCAGACAGATGGTCAGACTGAGCAGACCCTCCAGACCATGCAGGACATGCTTCGTGCACATGTCCAAGATTTTTTTCATAGTTAGGAGGACTACCTACCCTTTGATAAGTTCATACAAAACAACAACTATCGATCTACCATTGGTATTTCCTCTTTTGAGGCGTTGTACGAACTACAGTTCAAATCACCTATGTGATGGACGGATCCTGGGGGGCCAACACTCGTGGGCCAAACATGGTACATGCTACCACTGAGAAGGTGAAGGACATCCGAAAGTAGATGAAGACTGAATAGAGCCGAAAGAAGGCCTATGCTGATAGGAGATAGAGGATAGTGGAATTGATGGAGGGGGAAAACATATTCTTGAGAGTCTCCCCTTAATGGGGACTATGGAGATTTGGCTGAGGTGGATAAATCTCACCGAGGATTATCGGACCAATCCTGATACATCAGACGATTGGCAAGGTGTAATATCAATGGGAACATCCACCTCAACAAGAGTGGGTACACAACGTCTTCCACGTATCCCAGCTGAGAAGATACATGGATGACTTGTCTCATTTCATAGGCCATGGAGAGCTAAATATTGATGACGGGGCAACTTCTACGGAGTACCCAGTAGAGATTGAGGATTAATAGGATTGGATACTACATGGGTGGCTGATACCTCTGGTGCACATTCTGTGGCAGCATAGGAATATCCATGAGAGAACATGGGACCGAGAGAGTCATATGTGTGCCCCATACCACTGTTTGTTTCTAAAGACTTGTTTGGATTTTGGGGACATAATTCCCTAAGGTGGGGAGAATGTAAGTACCCAAGAAATTTCCTATATTTTTTTAATTATATGGGATTATTACGAGTCATTGAAAATTAATGGTATGTGATTACAAGGCTCGGTGTGTCCAGAATGGATTTGTGAACATTTTATATGGTACGTTCATTAAACACACGGGCGGAATTTTCTATATTTTAAACTAGTGCTCGGAATTGAAATTTGAGAGAAACATTGAATCTGCTACATTTGGAATTGCTTAATGGAAGCTTCACTTCGACTGCAATTAGTCAGTAGAAAAAAACTATTTTTTGGACGTTTTAAGAATAATAAAATAACATGTAATTTTTATTTTCCTTTCTTTTTCTCCAACGGATTAGTGGCGGTGGTGGGACTGTTGACTTGTCAATCCATTTAATAGCCTGACTCATCAATTGCGTAAATCCACCGTTCTAAATTAAAAGAGGATCATTATATCATTTAATTAACTTCATTAATTCTTCAATTCATTACCCACCATTCCCCCTCAAATTTAAGTGGATGTCGGGGTGGGGTTTTGGAACAGCTTTGTAAAATGGGGAAACATTGATGAAATCCTGGGGAAACACCCACCTAAAGGACGAGACTGGACCTAGTGGGTGGTGATGAGCACCACTGAAGCATGAACCAATGACAAGGACAATGGTGGTTCCATCGATGGTTGTTGGTGGACATCTCATCCATGTAGGGGGTTTAGTTTTGGATTTGGATTAACATTATTGAAATGAGTTTATTTAGACTATAATGTTGGACAAATATTTTCCAGATTGTTATCATTTACACATGGAGGGTTCGGGCTAAACGAACAAGGCACAGACCATCCGACGATTCATTCATGTTGCGTTTTTTAGGGAAGACTTTCCTCAATAATGAAGGAAATTAGAGACAGGGGAAAATGTTGTGATGATAGAAACCCAGGAGACTCATTGGTGTAGACGACACCAAGAACGGACCACTGAAGCAAGTTTGGTGGCCCACGAAAAAAAATGATGGCACGCCATGCCAGTGGAAGCCGAACATTAACAGAGGAGGCTCGTGGTAACTATAACTGGTGTGTGGGGAGGTGACATGTTGTTGAATTACATGGTGGCCAGAAGCTACTGGAACGAGCCGACCGTACAGGAGAAGGTGGAACCCTAAGGTGCCGATAGTGGCAGCAACAACAACCTTCGGGCTGTGGCAAGAGGGGGCGGCATGACCCTGCACCGCACAACATTAGTTGAAGACCAGTCGACCGCCCCTGGATGACCGTTGCACATTGTGGTGCATCACCCTACCGGCTGGATGAAACAAAACCACTTATATGGGGCCAGTTGAGAAAAAGGGTCCCCCTCCTGGTAGACCGAGAAGAACAAGGGTCAGATGTACAGGCCGGACCCTCCGCCCAGTGGGAGAGTGCAGGTGGGCCGATCCCCACCTGATGGTCCGGGCCACCTGCAACCCTGGCCCACGAACCAGTCGGGCTGACCCCGACGGGCCAGACTCAATGAACTGGGACAACCCTAAATGGGTCAAACCTAGATGGGGTCAGGTAGCTCTCATGACCCATTATGTTGAGCCACCCTGACAAAGTCGGACTGAGCCCAGACCCAACTTGCCCCGAATAATGAAATGCTCATAACTGACGAACTGGGTGCCAGTTTGACACACCATTAGTGGCGTCAGTAACCCTTTTAGGAAGTGGTCCTTTGGCATATTCTGGTGGCCCCGACCAAGCTCGTATAGACTAAGATGTGATCACCCCTATTTTATGGAAAGTGGTGTAACTAATAGACCGAGCATCCTATTAACACTCCTTCTATGGAATAAGGACTCTTGTGATAAGGCAGTCCTTTATAAATACTCTATGTGAGTTTTTACAGAGTTTGATCTGTGACCTGGGTTGGATCAGAGATGAATCTAACCAGACCCTTTTTAGAAAAGTTCACAAATCTAATAGGAAGAGTGTCTGATTGACACACCTTCCTTCATGTTGGGACCCCTTTAACGATGTAGTCCCTTGGGTATGGGTTTTGTGGGACATCCTACTGGTTGAAATATGATCGATGGCTTGAGGATCATAGTCTTCCAGGGGGAAGGTATTCTTCATGTGGAAATCCAGTGGCTAACTATGATATAATGAAGAATAGTGACCAATATGGGGAAACATCTGAAACTCAATGGTGGGATGATCTAGCTGTATGAATAATCAATACTACCTATATATTAGCAACCAATACGGGTCAACACCAAGGACCAATACAGGTCAGTATTAGTGGCCAATACTGGTCAACATCAGCGACCAATACTGCTTAGCATGAGCAAACAATACGGTTCAGCATCTAGAGACCAATACGATTCACAAAATAGTGACCGATATGGGTCATCAATACAGTTAGTACAAATAGTATGATCTTGATTTATGGCTAGTCATCCCTATCCTTGTAACCATGAAGATATCCCATTATATTGAGCTGTCATTTTTTCATTGTACTTCATGATTTAGATCATGCTTGTGATTTTACCTTTGTGTAATTTATTCTGATGTTTTCCTTTATAGATTACTGAGAGACCATTGGGGTCAAATGGGTGGATTAAATGAGTTAATTATATTAAAATAATGAAGGTGTAGTGTAGGAATTATGAAATTTTAATTGTTCATGATGTTCGAATGGACTTCTAGACCATGCCCTGACCATGTGGCACCTTACTAAAAAAATTAGGATACCTGATATTCCTAGATTTCACACATTACCATTCACCTATCCATGTGATTCATACATTTAAATTTTCTTAGGTGCATGATAACTCATAGTAGGATACATTCCCATGCACTAGGACCTATATCATGGACAATGACAGTATCCAAGATGCACAACATCCACTGGCTGACACATGGTTTCTACTCACCATGTTCCAACCATACACCTCATTGTTTATGGCTTAAAATCCCAAATTTTATTAAATTATCCTTTTAAATCCATGTAATAAATATAAAACTAAAAACAAATGATAAAATACCCCCAAATTATACCACGAAAGTGAAAACAATATTCTAGTAGATTCATTCATTATCATATTTTTCCTTTAAAAGAATATATTCTGTAGAGTGATCAATGTGAAAATAAAATATGAATGATATGATGATATAAAGAATAGAGCTAATATAATTACATTTGTAATCTCCTCTTTCATAACTTATTAAATAATAATTTTTCTTCCATTATGTTCTAAACATGTCTTCAAAATTTTATAAATATAACATGAGAATCGTTTTCTTGCCTAAACAGGTATAACTGTGTAAATAAAGAAAAAAATAAATAATAATTAAAAAACATTCAACAAAATATTTTGATTTTTGATGATCTAAAAAATATATGAAGATATTTTCTAATGTTCTAGATTTATAATCATCATTGATTCATTTAAGGGTTGACATTTTTAACTCTAATTTTGTATGAATTTCAAAATATATTTTCATTAAACATTTATATGGAAGATAAAAAATAAGAAACCTAGTAAATAAATTAACGAATGATACCACCATGAAATGCATAACCCTTATATTCTAAATCACTGATTAAATAATTTTAGCATACAAATAATTTTTATTTATTCAATATAATGATTCATGATTTCCAAAACATATATTTCAAATTCTATATTATATTAAACAATTTTTTTCTTTATATTCTAAAAAAAATCTGAAAAAAATATAAATGATTATCATCACAAAGTTTGGAAATCCAAAACATTATATTATTTTATCCAACGTATATAGAACATTGTAAAAAATAACCAATTTTAAATTTTCATCCAATACAAAAATAATTCATTTTTCATTTTATTTATCTATAATGGTAATATAACCACTATTTATCATTGAAATAGTGTAAACCGTAGAACAAAATACACTCATATAACTTAAAAACCATATTTTATCTAAAAAATAATTTTATAACTTTTATGAATCCTTCCCTACTAAAATTTTAAAAAACTAACTTTCTATGTGGACATATACTCTTTTTTCCATCTTTGTTTCCAATTAATGATTCATGAATCTAAAAAAACTAGTACCAAACTATTATTATAGCCTTAATAGATGACTAATATTGGGAGAAAAATGAATTATTGGAACTACAAATTTAAATTAATAATAATCTAAAATCCGTACTAGAATATCAATCAATTAAAAAATAAAAAAGACCACATTTTACATACTCTATCAACTGGAGTCAAGATCAGTGAAATTAATATAAACATTGCACTTTTATAATATCACTAATCCATTTTTATTATAATTTATAATGTTACTACCATGAACATTATGACAACATTCCCACCCATGATTATGATTTTTATTATTAATGTCTATGGTATAATTATTTGATAAAAAATCATTACATCTAGTATCATGAATAAATTATAATGATTTAGATATAAAACATGTTGATTAATGCACTAACATCTAATAAGAAAAAGTAATATTTATAGAAATAAAAGAATAATATAATTATCTTTATCACTAATGAATCATTCACAACATAGATAATAGAACAATACTGAAAATTACCATCAAAATAAACTCCACTAGTTTCATGAATATTAAATAAAAAAGAATACATGTCTTCATTATCAGCCATAACAGTCATATTAGTTTGTTCAATTCATTAATATAAAAAATAGTATAAATTAAAAATATAAAAATATTACTCTAAATCACTCCATGTAAAATTTCTTACATTATTTAAATTACTCTTATATTATGAAATGTCTCTTTCAAATTCTTCTTATCTTTGTATTGAAACAAATAAGGCTTGATATACCCATTTTTTTCATACTTAGATCATTTAATTTCATTTTCATCACTATCATTCTATTTTAAGGTATTAAATTATATTATAAATCACATTCTTCCCTTATTAAACCTTCTTACAATTCATTCCAACCAATAATCACATTACTAGAATAAGATTTAATAATTTCTTATTTAACAAATGAATCAAAAAATATATCACTCTGTTTATTTTAATTTTTCATAATAATGGATCATAAATATTATATATAAATTTAGAATAAATTTTGGTCATCAATATTAAATATAATCCCATACCCATACATTATTAGAATAAAAGTTTCATACATTACATTCATATCATTTATTGGTGAATTTTTTTAGTATTATATAATATTCCACATTGTCCAATGGGTAATAATCTTAACTCTTGATTATATTTATTTACAAAAACTCCCAATTTATACCGATTATTGTAAATTTCTATTGTTATAAGTATTTTTTGATAGATTATTTCTCCATTCAATATTCATCATTTGTGAAACTTCGATTAATTATTCTTTATCTTAGTTAGAATTCATTGATATTTTATATTTAAGTTAAAATTATTGTTTCTCATATTTATTAATTTGAAATAAAAACTAGTATAAACTATTAAATTCATTTGGTTCATATCCATAGATTAATGAACTCATTGACAATGAATTTAGGTCAAATAAAGGAACATTATAATCACTACAAATCTTTAGCTCACCCACACGAATTTCATATAGATTCACTACTTTTATACTTATTTTACGTGAAATAATTTAATATTTATAGAAATCAATATTCTCCTTCACCCATAATATTATCCATTTACATAAGGATATAAAAACATAAAAATTCCCCCACAATATAATATACCAAGACATTAATAGAAAGATCACTAAAAATCAATTGAAAATTTTATATAACAATGATTATTTTCTCTGATATCATGTTTTTAAAATTTATATTTATCATGGTTACTCAATATGGAGATGAATTGAGTCCATGAATTTAAATTTTTTATAAATTTTCATCAATGTGGAGAATATTTCTTTAATTTTTTTAGACAATATTATGAATAATATTCATTAATAAATAATTATTAAAATTCATATAACACCCCAAATTATTTATAGTTTTTTTATATTTCTATAATAAAATCTAAATCCCCAATATCAGTAAACAATTATTGATTTTTTATTTTATTTACATTTTTTACATTGTATTTTCAAAGATATTTATATGAAGTTGTTAATTGTTTTCATTGAAAAAATTACTTTATTTTTTAATGGGATATTTATAAATAGAACTCCCATTGTATTAAAAATCAACAAATGATATATAGCATGAAAAAAATGAAAATTAATGAGTTTTATATATTTTTTATTTTATTAGAGTCCACATTTAATTTGAAACACATTTATCAGCCAATGAACAGATTTAAAAAATATATCATAATTTTTTTGTGATAAAAGAATAAAATATTGTATGAAGATCATCATGTAATCACAATATATAATACTTTTATCCTTTCAAATTTCCTAATTATTTTTTCATAGATCATGGGTATAAAAACAATAGAGTTTATACAAAACCACATGAACAGTTATTTCAAGAGTATTTTTTATTCTTACAAGAAGTGTTGATATATATTATTATTAAATATTTTTATATATATTAGAATTTCATTTTCCAAGTTGATATAAAATAATGTAAATGTTGAGTAAAAAATATTTTTACCTTCTTTAAAATTATTTAAATATTTTTTTCCATAAAATATTTCAGAAAATTTTAAAAAATAGATCATTATTTACATCGGGAAAATTTTCATTATATCTCACAATTATTAGTGAAATAAATTAATATTAAGTGAATTATTTTTAATAATGAAATAGTTTACAAATACAATGAAAATACTTTTATACATGATATAGTAATCTATAACCACATTTTTATCTATTATACAAGATAAATCTTCTAAAATTGATTCTTTATATGAATATATAGATGGATGGACCTCTCGTGGGCCTATACATTGTAAACCTAGTATGTTAGAGCTGTTTGTGATGAATTCATAGAACAAAAGTGGAAATTTAGAAAAAATATATAATATGTTTCATGATCAAAACATTAAGGGTAGAATAATTGCATGATATATTATCTAGTGGAGATAAAGAATTTTTTTTATTTCACCAAAATGTTAAGTGTTTATATGTGATGTATTTATTTTTTGGGTAAAACTTATGTTATTAATGTTTTTTATTCCTCTTGATGTCTAGGGTTTGGTAATTGTATAATATTGTGATCTATTCCTGTTTAATAAACTATATAATAATGCAAGCCTTTCTCCATGATTATTTAGTGTATCAAGGACATAATATAGTAATCTCACTATGTTGTGTTATTCAATGTTGTGTTTTGTGGAGTCTCATTATATTTTTTTATTAATATAACTTCAGTAATATACTTCCATGGCGATTATTATTTAATTTTCTTTTATTTTGAGTGTTAATAATGATTTAGGCGGAGTTAGGGTATTTATATTGTGATTCACTATATATAATACATGTAATATGGATGTCTGAGTTTTATTATAGACATATATTTTCATATATATTTTCTAATGGAATTTGAATCAACTTGAATCTATCACCATGTATATAGTGGTTATTTAACCACATTGGAACAAAATATAAGGGATCAGATCCTATGATATTGGAAAATTTAGTAGTCGTAGGCGACTAGAGACATACATGATTTCTAACATTACATCTAAAAATGAAATATAATATAATAATTCTTATGATAACATTATTATTTCATCTAGAGAATAACAAGATTCATTAATTGATCATATTTTGGTATCCTGAGGGGTGGAAATAAATAATGGGTTATCTTAGAAAACCAGGATGGGAATCCGTGAAAAAATGATGCCATTATTTTTATTAAATATGAATATCATAGATTATATACACAATAATAAAATATCTCCTATGACTATTATCATAAATATTGGACTTGATTTTTTGAGAACATAACTAATAAAATGGAAAATAATAAAAAGATTCATTGTGATATAATAATAAAAGTATAAGGCCCAGGCATTAAACATTACTTAATATTGAATTAAATGAATAATTAACCTTGAGGATATTTTCAGGATTAGAGTTTTAGAGAATTAAGACATAACTGTTACATCTCAAAAGATTACAAAGTAAACTATGTTTCCATAAAATAAAAAATCTTAAAAAGAAACATGTATAGTTCCATGTTTTAGATAGCACGACTTTCCCTTGATCCCATCCTTGTCCCTATTCCACATTAAGTCATGTGAAAAACATTTCAAAAAAACATGGGGTGAGCATAAAAAGGTCAGTAAGGGATTCACAAAGAATGAAAACTGTTTGTTTTTCAAACATCAAGTAAACCATGTATACTTTATAAAAGTAATACCTTCACCTTCATGAAGTAGTAAAAAATATTCACTGAATAAAATATCATTACTTGCACTCTTGTAACCAAAGTATTACCATAAAACCCATATAAAGAACACATAACATATAAAGGTAACTTGGTACATAAACATACTTAAGTGGAATAACCATACAGTCGACTTCCACACATATCACTTAATGGAATAGCCATCTGGCCAACTTCCATACATACTTAATGGAATAGACATACATCCGACTTCCATACCCAATGCATTGGAGGTTATAACGTAACCACCCGTCCTGGTATTCACGGCACCACCCGTCATATGGTTTATCACGTAACCACCCGTCAAATGTCCAAGTACCATTATAAAAATCATAATACATAAAACAAATATAATGGAAAGAAAATATTTCCACACTTTTATCACAATATATCACTTAAATATATTGACAAAAAAAATCCATTATAAAAACACTTTTCAATACCAAAATACATGAAAGAGTATATGGTTTTTATTTAATTTTTTAAAAAAACATTACGGCTTGTTCAGGAAGCCAAAGAACAAATAATACTCTCGGCGGCGGAAAAGGTCGTTGTCACCGCGTACGTTAAAAGAAACATTCCTTCTTGTTGTTTTGTAAAACGATTCGAAGAAAAAGATTCCTTTTGTATAAAAGTAAAAGTAAAAGGGGTTTATACACCATATAAAAGAAATTTGTGTATAAAACTAAATATGCCTCAATGAAAGGAGATTGAGACGAATTCCCTTACCTCGAGTCCGACATTACTCGATCGTTCTTTAACCTCCTGAATAATAAACTTGAGTTAATTTCTACTTACTTAAGAACCTTTTTCAAGATTATTATTCAATTTATATCACTTATTTACATGTTATAAACATTATGTAATCATTATGATAATAATGTTTTTTTTCGATATTTTGTTCTTATGTCGAACGGGGACTTCTTACAATTACAGGTTGTTCATGTGGTCAAAGGTTCATTATATCCAGAATGACATTCCTGATTTGGATATCATATATATCATATATATATATCCATCATATACATGTATTTATAATATTACATAGTCATTTAGAGGTAAGAAATGAAATGCACCATTAATGGAGACGGTAAGCCGTACGTACGCATGAACCCTACTTTCATTTCTTTGTCATATTAATGGAATTAAAACTAAATGAGAGGTATGTATATATTAATTACAGAATTATATTCATCATTTAGATGTATCATTCATCATATATATCCATTATATACATCTACTTATAATAGTACATTACATTTGGGGATAAGAAATAAAATGCACCGTTCATGGAGACGGTAAGCCGTGCGTACGCATGAACGCTACTTTTGTTTCTATCTCATACTTTAATAAAAATAAATCGTAGTGATATATAGATATATTATAACTCTAGTATAATATCATATATAATAACATTAATTAAATCTTTTATACATCCCACATATGGCATTAACGAAATCAAATCTCTTTGAGGGGGCGGTAGTCCGCACTTCCTTAAATAAAGATATCGCGTTTACCGATAATGGAAACCATAAAGGTTTTCGCAAAATGAAAAATACAGAAGCTTATGGAAAAAAATAAACATATTATATATCATATATAAGTATAGTTTCATCTTAATGTCTACCTTTGAAGGTGTTAAAAGAATGTTGAACAATCATCGTTTCAGGAGGCAGAAATTCGTCATCCACAGAAATAGTATGTTCCTTAACCATTAGATGTAGGTGTGTGTAAGTGTAGCTCGGATCCATCTTATAAAAACATACTAGTATATTAAAGATACTGGAGTTGTTACAAAAGAAATGAATAAAAAGAGTTTAGGGGGTTGGAGAAGAAAAATAAAACAAAAGGACTCAAGTGAAGACATTACCTTAAAATCGGGTAACTCCCTTTGGTTTGAGCTCAAAGGCTTCCTTGGGAAGACTTCTGCCCAAATTGAGGATTCAAGGAGTAAGAGAGGGAGGTAGAGAGACAAAATGGGCAGGGTTCGGCCGTGCCAAAGGCATTTGAATTGTGGGTAAGGTGGTAGAGGTGGGGGACTTTTATAAGAGGAGAGGAGGGGCACGCTTGGAATGTAATGAAATGTTACTTCATTTTATAATGTGTTTCAGATTAAAAAGGACCCACATTGATATAATTAGAGTGTATGGTGATAAGGGTTCGTAATATACCCATCAAATAGGTTTTGGACATGTGTAGGTCTTAGATTTTACATTATCTTTCCATTTTATTTAAATCCTTTATTAATGAGGTAATCCCTGCATCATCATGATGTCATAAATAATTTAATAAATTTAATGTCTAAAAATTATAAAAAAATATCTTGATGTAGGAAATCATTTTATATTTCTAATGAGTATTTATAGTCCAAAATATCATTTATGTAGACAAAATTAAAAATATTTTACATAGGTGATACATTCTTTGATACATTTAACATTCTTTAAAAATAAAAAGATAAAAAGTCACTTTCTCACAAAAGTGATTCCATGGGGGCCCCATGGTTGGCACAAGGCATACCATGGTCAGACATAAGACAACCAGTAGCCTTAGGATACTTTTTTTGGTCATTTTTTATTATTATCATATTAGTTTATTATCTTTAACTACCTCATTACTCATTAATCAAGATAATTAAAGATAATAACCGTCGTTACTATTCATAATGTCCAAAAATAAAAGAGTCTTAAATACATAATTTTGACCTTTTGATTCAAAATATGTAATCCATTTTATCAAATTCGATACACATAAATTTCAAAAATTAATTTAAAAATAATTCTCGTTGTCAAAACAAATAGAGGGTTTTTTAGAAACAATATTTATGAACATTTTGGCACTTGTTTTTGCCCAATTAAAAAGTGAAATTATTCCCAATGACCATAATTGGATTACATGGTAAAATATATTCTAATTACACTTTAAAAAAAATTAAAAAGATAATATAACCATATAATTACATTATATGAAAAAGCTGTTTTGATTTAAAATGCAGTATTTTTCACTATTCTTTGAAAAATGAACATTGTCAGAAAAATACCAAAAATTAACCCAAGGTAAATTTCAATGTCCCAATCATAAATAATATGTTTATATTGAAAAATAAAACCTATAAAATTTCCAAAAAGTGTATTTAAAAGGGGCTCACCATCAAAAGGTGTTTAATCGACCTTTTAAAGAATATTAGAATGTTTACGCTTAAAAACTGGATTCATTTTCATTTTTAATCCTCTAAAATTTATTGAAAAAAAGAAAAAATATTTGAAAAACATATATAATAATTTTGTAGTTAGTTCTGTTCATTCTCGCCATTACAACGTCTAGGCATTAACTACCATTTAAAATAATATTATTTTATTACTAGTGTGCAACATAAGATTTCAAAGAAACTCTTTGTTGCGTATCGGGTACGCTATCGAACATAGAAACCCCTTTAAAGTAAAATTAATATTTAATTCTGATATATTAATAAATATGAAAATGTTTTATTCATTATTTACTTGGGATGTTACATCCTTCCCCCCTTTTGGGAATTGCGTCCTCGCAATTTTATTCACTTATGAAAATAAGTGGGGGTATTTATCCCTCATAGCATTTTCAGATTCCAACGTTGCCTCTTCAACAATATGGTTTTTCCAAAAAACCTTTACCTGGTGAATTACCTTATTTCGCAACACTTTCTCTCTTCGGTCAGGAATCTGGACTGGTAGTTCTTCATAAGATATTTTCTTCTCCAGTTGAACTACCTCTGGACACAAAACATGAGATGGATCTGGAATATACTTCCTCAACATCGAAACATGAAAAACATTGTGTACCTGAGATAAACTCGGAGGTAAAGCCACTCGGTAAGAAACTGATCCAACTTTCTCCAGAATTTCATATGGTCCAATAAACCTTAGACTCAGCTTTCCTTTCTTACCAAATCGCATCACACTTTTCCATGGTGAGACTTTGAGAAAAACGTGATCACCTACCTTGAAAGATGGATCCTTCCTCTAGTTATCCGTATAACTCTTCTGTATGCTCTGAGATACTTTCATGTGTTTTTGAATGAACTGAAATTTTTTTTCCATCTCTTCTACCAATTCTAGTCCCATCAGCTTCCTTTCACCCACTTCAACCCAAAAAGCAGGAGTTCGACACCGTTTACCATATAACGCCTCAAATGGTTCCATCTGTATACTGGAATGAAAACTGTTATTATATGAAAACTCAACCAAAGAATGATGTTGGTCCCAACTTCCCTGATAATCCATCGAACAAGCTCGTAGCATATCCTCCACGGTCTGAATTTTTCGTTCTGAATGCCCATATGATTGTGGATGAAAATTTGTACTAAAATTTAATTCAGTACCCAACGACTTCTGAAGGACTTTACAAAAGTTAGAAGAAAACCTGGGATCACGATCGGAAACAATGGAGAGATGAACTCCATGTAACCTGACTATCTCTTTAAAATACAAATGGGAATGTTGATCTAGGGAATAAGTATCTCGTATAGCAAGGAAATGAGCTGATTTAGTCAAGTTATCAACAATAACCCAGATTGTATTATTACCTCTAGATGTATTCAGTAATCCCATGACAAAATCCATGGATATATTTTCCCATTTCCACTCTGGCACTGGTAAAGGCTGAAGCATCCCTTTCAGTAATTGCTGCTCTGCTTTATCCTTCTGACAAGTCAAACACTTCATAGTAAAATCAGCAATATCTCTTTTCATTCCATCCCACCAGTAATACTCCCGCAGATCCCTGTACATCTTAGTACTGCGAGGATAAACTGAAAATGGACAACTATGAGCCTCACATAACAACTCATTCTTCAACTGTGAATCACCAGGGACACATAATCTCTTTCCAAACCTCAAAACACAATCATTATCAATGTTGAATTCAGGAAACTTACCCTTCTGAACCAGCTCTACCTTTTTCTGCAACTCACTGTTTTGCTTCTGTGCTTCCTTGATTATGTTTGATAGCGATGATCTCCCTGATACCTGAAACAAAACAGATGAACTTCCTGCACCAACAACATCTATGACAAAGTTCATCAAACCAAAAACCAAAGGATCTCGTTCCAAACGTAGCATGGTTAATGAAGCATTATTTTTCGACTCAAAGCATCAGCCACATTATTTTCTTTTCCCGGATGGTAATTAATTGTACAATCATAATCCTTGATTAATTCCAGCCATATCTTCCATCTCATGTTCAATTCTTTCTGAGTGAATATATACTTTAAACTTTTTTGATCAGTATATATTTCACACTTTACTCCATACAAATGATGCGCCAAAATTTTTAAAGCAAAAACAACAGCAGCTAATTCCAAATCATTTGTAGGGTAATTTACCTCATGAGATTTCAACTAACGTGAAGCATAAGCTATTACCTGATCATTCTGCATAAGGACACATCCAAGTCCCTTTAACGAAGCATCACTGTATATAACAAACTCACCATTCCTGGAAGGAAGTGAAAAAACTGAAGCATTCACCAATATTCTTTACAACTCCTGAAAACAATCATCACATTCTTTTCTCTAGATGAATATAACACCCTTACGAGTTAACTTAGTCATTGGACTAGATAACCATGATAAAGTTTCAACAAACCTTTGATAGTAACCTTCCAAACCAAGAAAACGACGGATCTCGGTTACATGTGTGGGTCTTGGCCATTCTTCAACAACTTTTGTTTTATCAGGATCAACAGTTATGCCATATTTTGAAACAATGTGAACCAGGAAAGAAATTTGTTGTAACCAAAACTCACACTTGCTGAATTTTACATATAGTTTCTTTTTTTGAGGTTTGCACGATAACCCTTAAATGACTTTCATGCTCCTCTTTACTTTTAGAAAACACCAAAATATCATCGATGAAAACAACCACAAACATATCCAAGAACTCATGGAAAATTCTATTCATAAGGTCCATGAATACATCAGGTGCATTGGTTAACCCAAAAGGCATGACTACAAATTCATAATGGCCATATCTAATATGAAACACAGTCTTCGGAACGTCTTCTTCTTTTACTTTCAACTGATGGTACCCCGATCATAGGTCAATCTTTGAAAAATACTGAGCTCCCTGGAGCAGATCAAACAAATCATCGATATGAGGAAAATGATACTTGTTCTTAATAGTAATATTATTCAAGGCTCTATAATCAATGCAATGTCTCATTGACTCATATTTCTTTTTAATAAACAAGACAGGATCACCCCATGGTGATGTTCTAGGTCAAATGAAACCTTTATCTAATAACTCCTGCAATTGTTTCTTTAACTCAAAATGTTCAACTTGAGCCACTCAATAAGGGGGTTTTGAAACTGTCTTAGAATCCGGAACTAATTAAATAGTAAATTCAACTTCCCGATCATTAATAATACCAGGAAACTCATCAGGAAAAACATCAACATACTCATTTACCACTGGCACATCATTAATCTGAATAGTTCCTTTATTTTCAACAATATGTGCATGGTAACATTCATTTCCATATTTTACTACTTTCTCAACTTCCTGATATGTTATCAAAATAAAGGGTTCATTCTTTTACAAAAACTGAAAATCTTTCTGAAAAGAAACCATTGTAGCTTTGCAATCAATCTTAGCATGATAAACAGAAAGCCAATCCATGCCCAAAATAACAGCAAAATCTACTAGAGGAAAAAAAATAAGGTTTGCTGGTAGATTCTTTCCACACACAACAATAGGAAGGTTCTTATAATTCCTTTTTGTCTCAACGTTCCCTCCGTGTGTTTTTACCATAAGTTCAGGGTTCATATCTGGAGATGGAATTTTTAATTTACTAGAAAACATCTCAGAAATGAAATAATGTGTAGACCCTGAATCAAACAACACATTGGCATAATCTGAACAAACAAACAGTGTACCTGATACTTCTTCATTCGATGGTCCAACATCTGCTAAAGTTGTTGCAAAGGATTTCACCACCCCTTTTTTCTTGTAGTCTGGCTGATTTCCCCCAGTTGAGTTCTTCGTTAGAGACTCTTTTGCATAATGACACATTTCATTACACATAAAACATCTTACCGCTGGCTTTTCATTGCCTGCTTGATCATCTTCCTTACAGTTACGAGAAATATGACCAGACTTAAAACACCGAAAACACTTACCAGACTTGGATAAACATTCTCCAGGATGAATTTTACCACACTTCTCATAGGATGGATATTTTGTTTTCTTACCTCCTTGCTTCTTTGATGAATTCTTCACCTTGGACTGCCAACTGGACCTCTTATTCTGTTGTTTGTCATAGAACACCTGATCATCGGCAAACTCCATTTCCACCTTCTCCGCACATCGAACAAGTTTTTCATAACTTTTGAACTCACGAGAAGCTAAATCCCTTCAATACTTTGGCTTTAACCCTGAGTAAAAACGGTTTATTTTACTATCAAGATCTCATATGAAGTTTGGAGAATATCTTGCCAATCGAGTGAACTTTGCTTAATAAGAAGCCACTGAATCATCCTCCTGCCTCAATTCTAGGAACTGTTTTTCCATCCTAAGACGAACCACCTTAGGAAAATATTTCTCAAGAATAATACCTTTGAAGTCGTCCCAGTGAAGATCCTCAATATCAAAACTATCCCTGATATTTTTCACCATCGACCACCACTGATCAGCTTCACCTTCAAAACGGTAAACAATAAGACTAAGCTTTTGATGTTCTGAACACCCCATGACATCAAAAATCTTCTCCAGTGCTTTAATCCACCCTTTAGCATGCACGGGGTCAGATGATCCTCTGAATGATGGGGGATGTTTCCTCATGAAATGTTCCACCACTGACATGTTCCTATGTGGTTGATCTGGCTGATCTCGTGCATGGATACCACCACCATTTATAGCCTGAGTCAACTGTGCCATCACTGCAACAAATTATTCAGTTTTGATTCTGACCATCTCAGGTTGCTGATTTGGAAGGTTGTCTTCCTTCTGATGTTGTCCCAACATAGATTCCTTGTTTCTTCTGTGGAAAACCATTCTGAACATTGAAATATCTTAGGGGAAGCAACATGGTAATCTTTAAATGCTATATCATTTTAGTCATACCATAAATTAACTTATAATTTAACAATTTTCTAACTCCTAAAGTTGTCTAAACCGACCTTTGATACCAACTATAAGGCCCCGGCCTTAAACATTACTTAATATTGAATTAAATGAATAATTCACCTTGAGGGTCATTTCAGGTTTAGAGTTTTAGAGACTTAGGACATAACTATTACATCTCAAAAGATAACAAAGTAGACTAAGTTTCCATAAAATAAAAACTCTTAAAAAGAAACATGTCTAGTTCCATTTTTTAGATAGCATGACTTTCCCCTGATCCCATCCTTGACCCTATTCCACATTAAGTCCTGTGAAAAAAATTTCAAAAAAAACTTTGGGTGAGCATAAAAATCTCCATAAGAGATACACAAAGAATGAAAACTGTTAGTTTTTCAAACATCGAGTAAACCATGTATACTTTATCAAAGCAATACCATCACCTTAATGAAGTAGTAAAAACTTTTCACTGAATAAAATATCATTACATACCCTCTTGTAACCAAAGGATTACCATAAAACCCATATAAATAACACATAACATATAAAGGTAACTTGGGACATAAACATACTTAAGTGGAATAACCATACGGTCGACTTCCACACATATCACTTAGTGGAATAGCCATACGACCAACTTTCATACATACTTAATGGAATAGCCATATGGCCGACTTCAACACCCAATGCATTGAAGGTTATAACGTAACCACCTGTCATGTTATTCATGGCACCACCCGTCATATGGTTTATCACGTAACCACCCATCAAATGTCCAAGTACCATTATAAAAATCATAAGACATAAAACAAATATAATGGAAAGAAAAAATTTCCACACTTTGATCACAATATATCACTTAAATATATTTACATAACAAATCAATTATAAAAACCATTTTCAATACCAAAATACATGAAATAGTATATGGTATTTATTTCATTTTAAAAAAAACATTACGGCTTGTTCAGGAAGCCAAAGACCAAATAATACTCACGGCGGCAGAAAAGGTCGTTGTCACCGCGTACGTTAAAAGAAACATTCCTTTTTTTCTTTTTGTAAAACGCTTCGTAGAAAAAGATTCCTTTTGTATAAAAGTAAATGTCAAAGGGTTTTATAAACCGTATAAAAGAATGTGGTGTATGAAACGAAATATGTCTCAATGGAAGGAGATTCAGACGAAGTCCCCTACCTCGGTTCCGACTTGACTCGATCATTCTTTAACCTCCTGAATAATAAACATCAGTTAATTTCTACTTGATTAATAATCTTTTTCAAGATTATTATTCATTTTATATCACTTATTTCCATGTTATAAACATTATGTAATCACTAATATAATAATGTTTGTTTTGTCGATGTTTGGTTCTTAAGTCGAAAGTGGACTTCTTACAATTACATGTTGTTCGTGTGGTCAAAGGTTCTTTATATCTAGAATGACATTCCTGATTTGGATATCATATATATCATATATATATCCAGAATATACATGTATTTATAATATTACATAATAATTTAGAGGTAAGAAATGAAATGCACCGTTCATGAAGACGGTAAGTCGTACGTACGCATGAACGCTACTTTCATTTCTTTGTCATATTAATGGAATTAAAACTAAATGATAGGTATGTATATTTTAATTCCAGAAATATATTCATCATTTAGATGTATCATTCATCATATATATCCATTAGATACATGTACTTATAATAGTACATTACATTTGGGGATAAAAAATGAAATGCACCGTTCATGGAGACGGTAAGCCGTACGTACGCATGAACGATATTTTCATTTCTATCTAATACTTTAATGGAACGAAATAATAATGATATATAAGTATATTATAATTTATGTATAATAATATATATAATAAACTTATTTAAATCCTTTATACATCCCACATATGGCATTAACGAAATCAAATCACTTTGAGGGGGCGGTAGTCCACACTTTCTTAAATGAAGATATCGCGTTTACCCATAATGGAACCCATAAAGGTATTCCCAAAATAAAAAATACAGAAGTTTAATGAAAAAAATAAACATATTATATATCATATATAAGTATAGTGTCATCTTAATGGCCACCTTTGAAGGTGTTAAAAGAATGTTGAACAATCATCGTTTCGGGAGGCAGAAATTCGCCATCCACGGAAACAATGTTTTCTTTAACCATTAGATGCAGGTGTGTGTAAGTGTAGCTAGAATACATCTTATAACAACATCCTATTATATTTAAGATACAGTATTTGTTACAAAAGAAATGAATAAAAAGAGTTTAGGGGGTTGGGGAAGCAAAATAAAACAAAAGGACTCAAGTGAAGACATTACCTTAAAATCGGGTAACCCCCTTTGGTTTGAGCTCAAAGGCATCCTTGGGAAGATTCATTCCCAAAGTGAGGCTTCATGGAGTAATATATGGAATTTGAGAGACAAAATGGGCAGGGGTTGGTTGATCCAAAGGCTTTTGATGTGTGGGTAAGGTGGTAGAGGTGGGGGCCTTTTATAACAGGAGAGGAGGGGCACTCTTGGAACGTAAAGAAATGTTACTTTAGTTTAAAATGATTTTCGGATTCAATAGGTCCCAAATTGATATAATTCTAAGGTAAGGTGATAAGGGTTCTAAATATACCCATCCAATAGGTTTTTGACTTGTTTAGGTCTTATATTTTTCATTATCCTTCCATTTTATTTAAATCCTTTATTAATGAGGTAATCACTGCATCATCATGATGTCATAAATAATTTAATAAATTTAATGTATAAAAATTATAAGACAAATATCATGATGTAGTAAATCCTTTTAGATTTATAATGAATATTTATAGTCCAAAAGATCATTTATGTAGACAAAATTAATAATATATTACTTAGGTGATACATTCTTTGTTACATTTAACATTCTTTAAAAATAAGTAGATAAAAAATCACTTTCTCACAAAATTGATTCCATGGGGCCCCCAAGTTTGGCACAAGGAATCCCATGGTCGGCCATGAGACAACCAGTAGCCTTAGGACACTTTTTGTGGTCATTTATTATTATTATGATATTATTTTATTATCTTTAACACCTGATTACTCATTAATCAAGATAATTAAAGATAATAATTATCGTTATGTCCAAAAATAGGAGAGTCTTAAAAACATAATTTTTAACTTCTGATTCAAAATATATAATCCATTTTACCAAATTCCAAACACATAAATTGAAAAAATTAATTTAAAAATAATTCTCGTTGTCAAAACAAATAGCGGGTTTTTTAGAAACAATATTTATTAAAAGTTTGGCACTTTTTTATGCCCAATTAAAAAGTGAAATTAATCCCAATGACCATAATTGGATTACATGGTAAAATTATATTCTAATGAAACTTTAAACAAAATTAAAAAGATAATATAACCATATAATTTAATTATATGAAAAGGCAGTATTTTTCACTATTCATTGAAAAATTAACATTGTCAGAAAAATACCGAAAATCAACCCAAGGTAAATTTCAATGTCCCAATCATAAATAATATATTTATATTGAATAATAAAGCCTATAAAATTGTCAAAAAGTGGATTTAAAAGAGTTTCGCCATCAAAAGGAGGATAATCGACCTTTTAAAGAATATTAAAATGTTTACGCTTAAAAACTGGATTCATTTGCATTTTTAATCCTCTTAAATTTATTAAAAAAAGTAAAAATATTTGACAAACATATATAATCATTTTGTAGTTAGTTCTTTTCATTATCTCCATTACAACGGCTAGGCATTAACTATCATTTAAAATAATATTATTTTATTTCTATTGTGCAACATAAGATTTTAAAGAAACTCTTTGTTGCATATCGGGTACGCTATCAAACATAGAAACCCTTTTAAAAAATTAATATTTAAATCGTAAATATTAATAAATATGAAAATTTTGTATTCATTATTTACTTGGGATGTTACAAAAAGTCTGACATCATAATCATTTTGTTAAGGAGAAGTGCTAAGAAAAAAATACCAAAATAGGTAAGGCAAATGGAAAATTAAAAAAAAAGTTTGAACTATGGGACATACTGATGAATTTATAGGAATTATGTGTCCTAACCATCACTTACTATGTCTATTTCCAATATTATATTAATGGGGTGAATAAAAATTCAATACATAATCAACATACAAATTTGTATTGAAAAATTAGCATAAAAAGTATCTATATTTTCCCCAACCAATATATATTTCATGATCATAAGCCATCCATGGTTGCACTTTGGATGTTATCCAATATGAATATCGCTAGTAATTCATAATATTCTCCAACAAATATTTACATAGGTGAAAATACATTATAAAGATAAATCGAAGGTTTCCTGAGGAAAATAAATCATTTCATTTTTAAAAAACATATATTAAAATATAAAACATTCAAAAATATATGGAAAATAAATTTCCCATTTAATTACTATGAGATCTTGTAAAGGATTCCTCTAATAAAAAGTGCCTTAAGATAGTTGGGAAAGAAATCATTACATTATTAAAAGAATGACTTCTTTTAATCCTTTTTATAAAAATGTCTACCTCAGTTGACAAGTTGATTTATTTTAAAAAAATTATAAAATATAAAAAAGGATGAAAATTAATTTAATAAATCATTATAGAAATAATTCTTTTAATGCATTATAATGATGATAGGTAAATGAAAGAAAAATATTCATGATCGAATAGAAAAATTATGTTGTGCCTCTTTATAATGTCCATTTAGTCATTATAAATTTTCAAGATGGAAAAAATTGATATTTTAAATTAATTACCATAAAAAAATCATTAAAAAGACGAAGTTTTATATTGAATAAAAATAAAATTATTATAGAAAATTTATATATATATAATCATCAATAAGGATGAGATCGTGATATAAATCCTTACCTCGGGTCAGCTAATTTTTTACGTGAGGGTAGAATTGTAAAATTTAATTAAAATTTATTGTAAATATATACCATAATAAAATAAATACTCTTAATATCATATATGATCAATTTTTACCAATTAAATTGTTTTTTATTAATAATTTTTATGAAAATTATCATTTATGAGTGGAAAATGTTTCAATTTCATGTTTGTTTTGATTCAGTTGACTTGTTTCTATAAATATTTATAATGTTTTAGACTTATTAACAATTTATAAAATTATATATATATATATATATAATATTTATTAATTATATATAAATATATTTTGAAACATCTCTAAAATTATTATATGAAAAAAGAATCACTTCGCATCGTGTAGGTGGAAGTCCACACATATGCGTGCACATTATTATATAATTTCATTGAGTCAAAATTTATGTTAGTAAATGATATATTAAATTTCCAAAATATATATTATATGATAAATACTATATATAATCCTTATAGAAGTATCATTAACCGTCTATGTAATGAGATGATGAAAAATGTATTACACTACAACATTGAAATAGTGAGTCATATCTATGAATAAGCGATGCTCCTCCATTTTATATGATGAAAAACGAATGGAAATGGGTATATTAAAGTGATAATAAAATATATTTATATTCATAATTATATTTTTAATATTTAACTATTATTAAAATTTATTTCGATGAAGTAGAATAATAATTTTTTCCAGATGATCTGGTAAAGCTGATTTTAAATTATATGATATATATAATTTGTTCTATTCTTATAGACGCCTATAAATGTATTTTATGAATTCTAGAACCACTGAATAAATATTAAGGATATTTTTTAGTAATTTTCTATCATATATTTTATAGGATAAAAGACCCAATATGTATGAACAACGGAACGTTAAATGTTTTCATTGATTATCAATGTGAGTGTCACACATGAAATTATTAATTGTTTTAAATTAATAATAATTTACTTTATTTGAAAAATATCTCCAAAATGAAAGATATTTTAATGAAATAATTTTAATTGAAAAGAATTGTTAATAAAAGTGTTTAGGTCATCTTAACCCATATCTATTTAGAATAACATCCCAATAAACATGTTTTTACGGTAACCATGGTAAAAATCAACATTAAAGGAAAATAAATGTAATTATATTGTAAACATTAGATTAACTTATATATTATAAATACTTTTATTAAATTTAGAGTAAAAATTTCCTCAATTAAATTTTTTATTAATTTTAAATAATTTATTAAAATATATATTTTAATAAAATATAATTAATTTCGTATTTATAATATACATTTAATTTGGCAATAAGGCCACAGGATAACAAATAAATTCATATTTATTGTCTGTAATAATGAATTATACATTATTAAAACCAATTAATTCATATGAACTAATAAATAAATTCAAAAATAACACTTTTGAGGTTTTCAATGATTGATTATTTTTATTTTTCAACAACTTGAATAGGCAGAGTGTTAGTGTTGTATAAGCCTTTAAGTAAATTATATAACCATAGAATAAATTAAAATAAAATATAATGATGAAAATAATTTCATTATTATATAAATATCAATTATTATTTATTAACAAATTTATTTCTCTTCCCTTCTGAACATATTTGTGAAATGAAATATTATTGTAGAGAGTTTTTGTATTTTTATTTACATAAATTAATATATAGGATTTTTTAATAGAACACATTGTAAAAATAATTATATCATATGAAAAAGTTAAATAGATTTACATATACTCATATAATATTAACTTATATACTAAAGGGTTCACTAATCACTTTGTTTTAAAAAATGTTAACTAGACATACCCTTTTATAGTGGTGAAAATTTTTAATTACATTTAATATTGATTAAGAAAAAAATAAGCTCAACATATGAAATAATTATAATCATAAATATTCCAAAAAATTTAATCCATTTTAAAAAAATTAATCTAAATTAGTGGAATGAATTCATATTATAATAATCCATCAATTCATGATGAAAAAATATTTTTTGAAAGATGAGTTTTTAGGTATAATGGTATTTTTAAAATGAGATCATGTATTATTTTTATTACTATGTAATTAATTGGATAATTTTTTAAAAAAACATACCTATATTAATTTAGGATCAAATTCAAAATATTATTTGGTTTTTTATGAATTAAAAAAATAGTTTCATAAAAATATTTATTTATTAATATTCATTGAAGACTCAACCATTTTAGAGAAATCAAAAAAAATTAACCTGGATCTAATTTTGATATATTTATTTAAAAAACCAAATTATTTTCATATAAGTCATTGTAAAAACATTAGGAATTTATTTATCTTATTTTTTAATCAAACTATGTGTATTGTTTAATTTTTTTCGATTGATTTAACTGATTAATACAATTGATGTTCAGGGTATACACTCTTCACATCTTCAAAAATAGTATAATTTATATTTTTAGAAGTTCATTTCATAATTATATATAGGTACTTCATCATTTCAACTTTTTTAAGTTCCTGCATCACCTCATTTATATAACGACTTCATTAATGTACCATTACAATATTTGGTGTCTAATTATGAAATAATTATTCTCTAGTTTCATGAATCTAGATAGGCTAATGATATTATTATTTCTCAAGTTTCAATTCTATTTTCTCATAGGATTGAAATTTTCATGAATCTAACATGAAAATCATTAATTAATTTATAGGGACCAAAACATGAACTTTAGAGAGGCTATGTTTCATTTCAAAATTGTAATCCACTACTAAAAATTATTTATAGAATTAAAAAAATAGATATGATTGAGGATTACAATACCAATATTGTAGATCATTTTACAACCCTTCAAGGTAGATACATTCATGAAAACTAGACCACCCACTTAAATTTAGAAATATTTCACTTGGTTATCCATATAGATGTTTTTATTACATTGTGATTATTTATGGGTCTGAATAGTATTTACCATTGATGTTGTATCCTAGAAAAGTTATGTTCCAAGATTGTCCCATTAAACAAATTCATCCCAAAATGTTGGAGAAGACATATATTGTCATATAATTCTTCATTTGTGGCTATTTGAATACTTGAATCAATTAAATTGTTATATAAAAACTATACCAAAGGTAAAAATGATCTTATATACATTGAAAAACATTTGATAATGACCATAACATGAATTGTATTTCATGAATATTCATCTCATTTTAACCATTTGTTTAATAAAGATAGGTGTTTCTCATGTAAATCTCAGTATCATGCGACTTATGAAGGCTTCTCCAAAATTTTGATGTAAGTCATGGATCATGATCATACACAATTGAAAGTGGAACACCATAATGACTTATAACTTCCTTAATATAGATCATTCCATGATTATTAAAAGTAATATATTTTCTTATACATAGGAAATATGATATTTTTTGGATGATCAATAATAACCCTATGGAATAATTTCATCAAGGTATATCTAGAATATCAGAGACAAATACCTTAAAAATATCCCCCCATTTCAATGTAGGAATAGTCAAGGGTTGGTTGATTCAACGAAGAGATTTTATCTCAGCCTTCATCTTTTTAAAAACCGGTCTTCTTGATAAATAATAAATAATTTAGTACTTCATATTATCCCTTAAAACTTGATCCTTCAATTTCCTATTCATAATGGTGCTAACATAGTAAATATAAAAATTTGATCTATGATAATCATCAAATTATTCCCTTTTTAGTTTGTGTATAGGTGGAATATGTTTACTCTTTCAAAATTTTAGAATCTCATCTTCACAAATGAAGTCCACCAATTCCCATCATTAACATTTTTAATTTTCTTTTCACGCTTTTCATCATCAGGACACAAATGAATTGTATTCTCCAATAATAATTTTTTATAAAAAATATATGAATTGAATCATATTTCCCCATCCCTAATAATTCCCACATCTCATATTATTAGGTTCCTGAATAAATAATCCTTATCAATCCCCATCATAGTCTTTACTTCATGATCATTCCTACCGAATTCAACCTCAACCTTATTTTCATTTCAATGCTGGTACTTTATCAAAAAATCATAATCCATTAGTAGATATATCCATCCATTTTTCTTTTTGTTGATCTATTTTGTTGGAATGTTTTATTCAGAATCTTATAATGTTTAAAAATATTACATCAACATCAAAATGGATAATTTATCTATATTATTATTTAGTAAATTATGAATACCAACTCAAAATAAAGGGTTTGATTGTTCTTATCATCAATAATTAATTTCTATTATTCCATGAAAATTATATTATTATATATAATAATACACATATTTTTACTTTCTATGCTGCATTATTTTTTATCAAAAATCCATTCCCAAGAAATTTTATTCTGTAAATCAGCACATTGATCATAATCCTTATTATTTCATTAAAACAATCATTACATTCATCTATCCATAAGAATATATCCCCTTTACCTGTAAAAATAATTCTTGGGATTTTTAATCATGGAATATTATTGTAAAATCATATATAACAACATGTTAATATAATTATACAATATACCTTGATTATGTTTTGTCATGTGCTACTCTAGGACTACCTTTGTCATGAATGGATAAAATTATATTCCATTTAAATAGAAATTACAGACAAAAAAGAGAATTCTTGAATCAATAATTCAAAAATTATGTATTTTACATTTAAACAATTTCCCCTAATAATATCAAGAATTGTTAATAAATGAATATAACACTCATCATTTCTTTTATATTATAGTACAATATTTTTTATAAATAATGCAATGAAATCAGCAGGATTTTAGTTGTAAATATTATTCATCAAATCCAAAACATTATAGTGTTCATTAGTCAATCAATGTGGAATTACTATAAACCCATAATTTTTGTGCATTATATGATATTAAAAATTTAGAATATTTTCTTTTTTTATTCATAAGTTTTTATACCTAGAATGAAGAACAATCAATGAAAAATATTATACTCTTTGAAGTTTAAGAAAATCATTTTGAATATAGGGAAGTGGATACTTATTCTTTATTATAATGGAATAGACTACTATAAAATAAATTTAAAACCTCATACTCACATCCTTGTTCCTAATAAATAGAAGAGAATGTCTCAATAGAGAAAAATATGGTCATATGAATCCTTCATCACATAACTCTTATAGTGATTTCATTAACTCAACCTTCTCCATTGAATCAATCCTTTAGGGATTCATAAATATAAATTTTTCCTCATGGATGAGTTCAATGGAAAACTAAACTTTTGACATAGGTGTATGTGACTCTATTTATTTAGGAAATATATAAATATATTCATTCATAATTAAAACATATTCTATCACAAGTTTATCTCTCCCTTCCAAATGTTTTGTATTTATGTAGTCTCTAATAATATCATTAAATTAATATATGGTAGATGGATCCAAATATGATACAAATTATACAGTATCCCCCTAAAATATGAGGTATTATATACATTCATAAAATTGTAATCTCCATATCTTTGTGATAAACACATACATTATAATATAAATTCCATCCCCTTCAAAGGATAATGGTAATGTTAACAATATTTATAATGATAAAGTTTTAAAATTGGGTATTTCTATATGATAAATTTGGAAATGAATAATATTTTTTTAGTAGTAATTTTTACAATAAGATCCTTCATTGAAAATTATCTTCATAAGGTGGTTAAGAAAAACATATTTTCCATATAAAAAATTTTAAATTTAAAAGATAAAAAATATCCATAATAAACTACAACATTATAAAAACATGATGATTTAATGAAAAAACCTCATAAAATATAAATTGGAACTTCATCCTCCTAAATACGGATCTAATAAGATCACCATTTTCCCCTTATCCTTTTATAATGGAAACTCCCTTCATATCGTCAAGTTAATTTTTATAGTTTTCTATGTCCAGATATTAAAAGAATTGAACATTTAGAAGCCTCGTATTTAGATTTTCTATCATGATCTGGATGTTATTTCTCTATAAGCATGAAAAAAAAACCCACAACCAGAAATTGTAATCCATTGGTTTCATTTATCATTTATAATAAGTAGGAAATTCAACCACTTCCTTTTCCCAATTATCATATTTTATTTTCTATATTTCTCTTTCATATTGTTTTTATCATTACATCATTAAAATTCAAAAGACATTTTGAATTACATATCTATCTTGATATTACAAGATACTAAGTCCTTTTATGAGGAGAATTTCTAGAGAATAATTTCTTTGGAATGATTTCTTTATCCTATCAATTAAATGATCACTCATACAATTTTTATAGATATTTAATAAAATATTCTAGATTGAATTGAAAAATAAATTTTTTTTTCTATAAAAAAATTATTTTCTTATTTTGAGAGACAATAAGGTAAAATGGAATTCATACATCAATACCTCAATAAATAACCATATAATATTTTTTTGGTATTCTATATATAATGATATAATTAATCTTCTAATATATACTTAAACATAAATAATCATGAATATTGATTTTATTATCAAATATACCCTAACATGAGTTCAGATATTATTTTTATGTTATTTTATATCCATATATAAAAAAAATTAAATTTTTTATAAATTAATATCAGAAAATTATAAATCATTATAATATCACATATGACTCACTTATGACATTTCAAAACTCATTTATCAACAATTAATTACAAAATTCTACATTCTTTTTGGGTTAACTATTTTTTCTGGTATGTTTTGTCTTAGTAGTTGTGGCTCTTTCATC
Source organism: Viscum album (assembly GCA_963277665.1). Classification (NCBI taxonomy): domain Eukaryota; kingdom Viridiplantae; phylum Streptophyta; class Magnoliopsida; order Santalales; family Viscaceae; genus Viscum; species Viscum album. Next base: position 785,596,160 of record OY728145.1, read on the forward strand.
ATATTCATGATTTCTTCATCTCCAGAATTATACAAATGATATTAGTATCACATAATTTTATTATATACATTTTTAGAATATTATTTATTGATGGAAATAGAAAATAAAACACATCCTTCATTGATGTGGTGGCCCATATCTGTGCATGAGCTACATTAGCATTTTTCATCAAAAAGAAATGTAAGAAGGTAAATAATATCACATATTTTATGATTTCTAATTATATCATTATGATCATATATATTCTTTATTTCATTTTTTATAACCATCAATGAAACTAGGGATGAAAAATTATTTACACTATAATATGGAAATGGTTAGTCGTATAAACACAAAAGTATTGTTATCCATTTTTATAGAACATAAAAGAGAGGGGAAATGGTAATTTCATAATCATATTAATATATCAGTATATTTATAATTCTTCAGTTATTATATCATTAGGGTTACAATAAAATTATATTATTTAATAGAATAATGGAATTTTAAATAGTCAGTACAAATTATAACATCTTCTTAGTTGACTTATATTAGATAACTATAAGGCCACAACCTTAAACATTACTTAATATTGAATTAAATGAAAAATTCAAATTGAGGATCTTTTCAGGTTTAGAGTTTTAGAGAATTATGAAATAACTGTTACATCTCAAAAGATTACAAAGTATACACTTCTACTGAGTTTCAATAGAATAAAAAAACAATTAAAAAGAAACATGTCTAGTTCCATGTTTTATATAGAATTACATTCCCTTGATCCCATCCTTGACCATATTCCACATTAAGTCATGTGAAAAACATTTAAAAAAAACTTTGGGTGAGAATAAAAAGCTCAGTAAGGGATACACAAAGAATGAAAACTGTTAGTTTTTCAAACATCACGTAAACCATGTATACTTTATCAAAGTAATACCATCACCTTCATGAAATAGTAAAAACTCATCAGTGAATAAAATATCATTACAAACACTTTTGTAACCAAAGGATTACCATAAAACCCATATAAGGAACACATAACATATAAAAGTAACTTGGGACATAAACATACTTAAGTGGAATAACCATACGGTCAACTTCCACACATATCACTTAATGGAATAGCCATACGGCCAACTTCCATACATACTTAATGTAATAGCCATACGGTCGACTTCCATACCCAATTAATTTGAGGTTATAACGTAACCACCCATCCTGGTATTCACGACACCACCCGTCATATGGTTTATCACGTAACCACCCATCAAATGTCCATGAACCATTATAAAAATCATAAGACATAAAACAAATATAATGGAAAGAAAACATTTCCACACTTTGATCACAATATATCACATAAATATATTGACATAACAAATCCATTATAAAAACCATTTTCAATACCAAAATACATGAAATAGTATATGGTATTTATTTCATTTTAAAAAATACATTACGGCTTGTTCAAGAAGCCAAAGACCAAATAATACTTGCGGCGGCAGAAAAGGTCGTTGTCACCGCGTACGTTAAAAGAAACCTTCCTTTTTGTCATTTTGTAAAACGATTTGTAGAAAAATATTCCTTTTGTATAAAAGTAAAAGTAAAAGGGGTTTATACACCGTATAAGTGAATGTTGTGTATAAAACGAAATATGCCTCAATGAAAGGAGATTGAGACGAAGTCCCTTACCTCAGGTCCGACTTGACTCGATCGTTCTTTAACGTCCTGAATAATAAACTTGAGTTGATTTGTACTTTATTAAGAACCTTTTTAAAGATTATTATTCCTTTTATATCACTTATTTCCATGTTATAAACATTATGTAATCATTAAGTTAATAATGTTTGTTTTGTCAATATTTGGTTCTTAAGTCGAATGTGGACTTCTTACAATTACATGTTGTTCGTGTGGTCAAAGGTTCTGAAGTGCCCAGATCAATGTGAATCACTGAGAGGGGGAGGGGGTGAATCAGTGATTCCTTAAAACTTTTTACTAATTGATTCTTATCAATTAAACCTCTATGGATGGTTAAAGCCTCGATCCACTCTTCTTGTATCTCTCAACCTTTCCCGAATGATGCAGTAATGAAAAGGCACAGGACAAAAGGATTTACAAGGTTCGGCACCAAAGGCCTACATCCTTGCCATGCTCTCCCAGCATGGATTCTCCATTATAACCTGTTAAAATTACAATGATCGATACAGAGTCCCACTGTATCTCTCCTGAGTCCCACAGGAGGGTCTTTATACTGCGTCCCACAGTGTTACCAGAGTCCCACTGGCCTGCTCCAGAATCCCACTGGAGACTTCCTCCACCCTGAGTCTCACAGGGGTCTTCTCATGGCTGCTCGAGTCACACGAGTAGCTCTTCTTCTTGTTCAGCTCTTCAAGTATCTTCAGCAGCCTGGGATAAAGGCTGCTGGCCTTGCTCTTCTTTTCTGATCAGTTGTGGTTGATCAGGGCTTCTCGTCTAGCTCAGGATTTATCTCCTTCTTCAGGATGACCTGGCTTCTCTCTCCAACTACTGAATACTCAGACAACTGATATCTTTAACTTTGGTCTGGTCCAGTCTCAATTCAACTCTACTTCATGCACTGAGTGCATGGAATCTCTGCATCCTCATGCACTGATTGCATGGCCTTCTCAAATTCTTCAAGATCTTCTGGTCTTGGACAACTCAGATGCACACCGCCTGATTTAGCTTTGTTCACGTGTGCACGTGCATGCATGCATGCATGCACTCTCCTCTTTCTCCTCTTGGTGCAATAAACCCTCAAAGGGTGTAGTCACTTTAAGCACACACCTTCACTGAACTTCACACACTTTATCCAATTTATTTACACACTTAAATTGTGTGTTCTACTTGAGTGGGGGTCTTGTTCTTCTTCAAAGTGTGCACAATGTTTTTTGCACACACTAAGGTTCGGCCTCTTTGTCTTTTTGCACACAAACTTTGTTTTTCACTTTTGCACACACTTGAGCTTGGCCTTTCACTTCTTCTTGCACACACACAAAGTGTTCTTTAATTTGTTCTTTCAATGTGTGCACCCATATAAGGGCTACGGCCTTCTTCTTCAAATTGCACACAAGGAACTAAGGCCTCGGCCTTGTTAATTCTTTGTGCACACAAAGCCTCGGGTCTTCTTCTCCACTTACCACACACACACAAATGTGTGGTCTTTACTTCACCCACTTGCACACACACTGCCACGGACCTTTCTTTATTCTTGCACACAAAATACCGTAGGGTCTTCACTTTGCACACAAGGCATGCAAGTCTCGGCCTTCACTTCTTCACTTCACACACACAAGAGGTGTGGAATCGGGTTCTCCTTGCACACACAAGAGCCACGACCTCCTCTTCTTCAACAGCCACACAAGGGTGCAATGGCAAGGCGCGCAAGTCCTCTGGTGTAGCTTAGCCGCGCAAGTGCAATGACACAAGGGAGCAAGGCGCACAAGGCAGCCGTGCAAGGCTCTTTAGCCGCAGTCGCGCAAGGTACCAAGCCGCGGGGCACGCAAGCTCTCGAGCTTCAACCACGGGCGTGCAAAGTGCTGCGGCCCTGGGTACTTCCTGCTGCGCAAAGATTAGCATGCAGGGGACTTCATCCAACCTTCTTGTCGCGCAAAGAAGTTTCACGCAAGGAACTCAGCCGCACAAATATAATTGCGCGGGGGCTTCAAAATCTTTGCGATTCAGAGCACTCACGGTGCTTCTTTCAAGTTCATCAGCAAGCTTCTTTGGAGCCTTGGGCTCTTCTTTTATAGGCGAGGCAGAGGCGGTTCATCCGCGTAGAGATCAACTCAAATCCCCGAGTTTTTCGGGTTTTCAAGATTCTGTGAATCTTGTTTTTCTTTTTATTTCACGCGGGTTCTTTCCATATTTTTCGCTCTTTCATTCCTCCTCGTGCATGCGATTTAGAACGCATGCACGGCCTCTGTTTTTGATAATCCATGCAAACCATAAACCACACAAGTCCTCGCACCTTCAGTTTTCTTCGGCCTTCTTCGAAATTTTCCATACGTTGCATGCATGTATATTTCTATACATGAATCAGTTCAGTAGGTCTAGACGAGCTCAATGGAGCCTTTGGCTTCGGCAATGGTGGCCGGGAACTTGAAATAGGTCATCGGATGGCCTCTGGTTCGTCGGCGGCTCGCGGGTGGCTTCGGGGTGTCCTCGGCTCGAGCTCGAGGTGGAAGACGAGCCACGACCGTTGGATAAGGCGTTTGAATATCCTCAGATGGCCGCGATCAGGAGATCTCGCGCGGGATGCGATGAGCGGCTGTGATCAGCCGCGCGATTGGATGAGCGGCCAGGATCTCTTCCGCGGGAAAAATCCGCGTCCCACATCGAAACGAAGCCCGATTTTCTCGCGGCTTATCAACTAAGCACTGCCGAGAAGCGCTCAGTTGAACTTCCCCCTCCACGGTGCCGCCCCGCACCGTGTTCTCCCTGCGGGCGCGCTCTGCGCCCACTGTGCTCCCTGCGGGCGCGCTCCTAGCGCCCACTATGCACACACGGGCGCGCTATGCGCCCACCATGCGCTCCTCCGGGCGTGCCCCAGCACCTCTGCGGTGTCTTGGGTGCGTCCTGCCGCCCTGGACTCGCCCCACGGGTTCCCCCTTGGGCGTGGAGCCTTAGGCCCACATGTGCCTTGGGGTTGAACCCTCAAGGTGTCCACGGGCTGGCCAATTTTTTTGGCTAAGTATAGAACAAGTCCTTTATGTAAAAACAAAGTGACCAAGTTCAAATGCCAAATGCCACAACTCTTCTTCTAAGCCATTCTTCATCTTCTTAATTTCTTCTTCTTCATTAGAATTCATCATCCTTCTTCAACATATAATCATCATTTAAGAATGGAATTCTTGAAGGTTTCTTCATCTTCAACCGAGCTCCTGAATCAAATATTTCTTCAATAAACTTCATTGATCTAATCAGAGATCAATTGGAACATCTTCTGATTCACATGCACTAAGTGATAGTGCATGGACTTCATTAAACCACTTCATCTACTTAGAAGTAGTGAATGGATCATCTTAATTCTTCAACTCCTCATGCATTGTCACTACAATGCATGGTCTTCTAATCATGTTGTGACATTGTATCCAGTTGATACAAGTTCTTTGAACTTAAAGAGCAGCTCAACAATCTTCTGATTTTCATGGAGAATGTTTCAACCACAATTTCCAATACCACTTAGTGAATCTCCTAAGTGACATGCATCTTAGTACCATGGCCATTCTCCTTCACCACCAACACCATCACAACCTTTGGCATTCACATCTTGACATTCCTGACTTCCATTCATTCCAAGACAACTTCATGCCTCATTGACAACAAATGCAACACAGTGCACTTCATCTCCCCCTTTGTATTTGTTGTCAATACACTCCATCAGCACATATGAATGGGTCAATATGTGTGCCAATATTTTCTCCCCCTTATTGGCAATCAAATTCAAAGGTGTGGTGTGGTTCACTTTCAAAAATATCTTCCTCCCTTTGAATAGCATCTTCTTGAATATCACTAAGAGAGGGATGATGCCACATGTTCTTCTTTAGCAAAGAACCTTTAGTAAATCAACTCTAAGTCTACTTGGGCTAACCCGGTGTAGAAAACAAGAGTGATGTAACCAAGGAACTCAATGCTGTCCAACATTTACAATACATGTGAGATCATGCTTAGGGGTTGAATTTTTCAGATATTCAATGAATTGATGAATCCTGCACATACTTCACAAAACAAATTAGAATGTTCAGGTGCAAAGATAAAGCTCCCCCTTTCATCTACTTTCTCAAGATGATATTAATTTCAGAACATCATCTTCTCCAGGTTGGCTCCCCCTCAAGGGGTGCACTCCATTCTGTCCAAACCACTCTCCAGATGAGAATGATCATCATCTTCAATTCCCTGCAATGTTAGCACATGTAAATACAAGTGATTAGGGAATAAGATGGAACCTCCTTGGTTCATCAATGTGAACAACAAGGTTGAGAATATTCTCTCAACCGAGATGTCCCATTTTCACCAGTCTTCACACTTGCACATTTGATCTTCATTGATGATTGTGCTGGTGTGGTTCTAAAAACATCTTCATGTGAAACCTTCCCTTTTGCCTTAGCAATTGTCAGAGCTTCATCTTCAGCTTTTTGCAGTTCTCTGGCAAGTTGCAACTGATGTGGCCATATGACTAGTAAATCATTTGGAAGTGTGGCCTCAGTTCTGGAAGTTCCACATGGTTCTTTGGATGCTGCTGAGCTACCTCTCTTAGGCAACTTATTTTCAATCAATCCCTTCTTCTTCTGGATTGATTGTCTTTTGGTGTTCGTTCTGCTTCTATTTAGTTTCATGGCTTCTTTACAAAGGTCCATGACGTGTCCTTTCTTTCCACAGTAGAAGCATTTCTTGGTGGTCCTTCTGGATGCATCACCCTTCTTGGATTTGAATTCCAAGGACTTCTCTTCATTCTTCAAATTCTTCTTGGGAGCATCTTCTACATTCTTCTTGCTTCCCAAGGAATCTCTCTTAGCCAGGTTCAGTGATCTTTTCTTCTTTTGAGCTCTGGATACAGTTGGAGATTGACATGTATCTTTTTGACCACTTTTGCAATCATCCCAGATGTTGTCAAGTAATCCAAATCTATTTGCAGTAAACAGATGTCTCTGGACCTGTGGATGCTGCTTCTTTTCTTCTGGCTTGCTCCCCCTTGGCATGGGCTTCCTTTGTGCTTTGACATTCAGTGGATTGTACCAACAATCCTTTGCACAGTGCCCATACTTATTACAACACCAACATTGACCCACAAATCTTGACCTTTTGATTCCTTCTGATTGTAGGGTACTTTTCTTGAATTGTTGTGCTGCTTCAGGAGAGCATTCTTTCTTCATTGTCTTCATCCATACTTGTTTGGAGTTATTCTTCCATCCTGCACTTTTTGTGGAAACACATTTAGAGGCATGAGTACAAGATGGGATGGATGGTACCTTCTTTTTAGAAGTTGTTGCCTTTTTATTAGAGGATGTCTTTCTTTTAGAATCATCCTGCTCAAAGCTCACTTGAGTAGCAACATTTCTTCTTTCAGCTGACTGGGAGGCTTTGGCTTTGGGTGATTGCTGGTTTTTCAATATCACCTCCAGTTCTATGCATTTCATATTGAGGGATTTCTTCTCATCCTCAACCAATCTTAGCCTTCCTTCCCAATTTTCTTTCAGCTCTTTCATCTGGTCATCATGCACCTTTTTCAATTAAAGCAATGAATTGTCAAGCTCCTTCACCCTTTTTGCTTTGTCTTCAAGTTGATCATCTTTGACAACCATTTAAACTCTGTGACTCTTTTCCAGTGCACGGAAAACATCTTTGATCATTATCAAAAATATTTCTTTCTCAGAAGAGCTCCTTTGCAATTCTTCACAGGTATCTTCATATCTTTCATTGCAAAGGGAAACTGTTTCATCTTTGGCATTTACCAGCTTTCTGAGAGTGTTGGTTATGCCAACCCTTTTTGCCAATTGGGCTTCCAGAGAATTGGCTTCATCTTCTAGCTGTAATTTTTCTTCTTGAAGATCAAGGAGGCCTGTAGCTATACACATTGCAACTTCCTTGGGGACTCTCTTCTGAAGATATTTGATTGCATTTAGAAGATCATTGTTTCTTCCATCTTCATCACAGCTAGAGCAGGATTCATCAGAAGAATGATAAAAGGAATTGTCATCTGATGAGACTTTCACATTTCATTCCATAGAAGGAGTTTATCTGATTGCACCAGCCTTCTTCTTCATCTTCTTTTCCTGTTTCTTCATTCTGTTTTTCAGAGTCTTGGCAGATATCTCCATTTGAGGCTGTTCTTTCATTTCCTCAAATCTGCACTCCTTATAGACTCTCTTGGATCTTTTAGAGGGAACCTTCCTCTGATACCAATTGAAGTGCCCAGATCCGTGTGAATCACTGAGAGGGGGAGGGGGTGAATCAGTGATTCCTTAAAACTTTTTACTAATTGATTCTTATCAATTAAACCTCTATGGCTGGTTAAAGCCTCGATCCACTCTTCTTGTATCTCTCAACCTTTCCCGAATGATGCAGTAATGAAAAGGCACAGGACACAAGGATTTACAAGGTTCAGCACCAAAGGCCTACATCCTTGCCATGCTCTCCCAGCATGGATTCTCCATTATAACTTGTTAAAATTACAATGGTCGATACAGAGTCCCACTGTATCTCTCCTGAGTCCCACAGGAGGGTCTTTATACTGCGTCCCACAGTGTTACCAGAGTCCCACTGGCCTGCTCCAGAATCCCACTGGAGACTTCCTCCACCCTGAGTCTCACAGGGGTCTTCTCCTGGCTGCTCGAGTCACACGAGTAGCTCTTCTTCTTGTTCAGCTCTTCAAGTATCTTCAGCAGCCTGGGATAAAGGCTGCTGGCCTTGCTCTTCTTTTCTGATCACTTGTGGTTGATCAGGGCTTCTCATCTAGCTCAGGCTTTATCTCCTTCTTTAGGATGACCTGGCTTCTCTCTCCAACTACTGAATACTCAGACAACTGATATCTTTGACATTGGTCTGGTCCAGTCTCAATTCAACTCTACTTCATGCATTGAGTGCATGGCATCTCTGCATCCTCATGCACTGATTGCATGGCCTTCTCAAATTCTTCAAGATCTTCTGGTCTTGGACAACTCAGATGCACACAGCCTGATTTAGCTTTGTTCACGTGTGCACGTGCATGCATGCATGCATGCACTCTCCTCTTTCTCCTCTTGGTGCAATAAACCCTCAAAGGGTGTAGTCACTTTAAGCACACACCTTCACTGAACTTCACACACTTTATCCAATTTGTTTACACACTTAAATTGTGTGTTCTACTTGAGTGTGGGTCTTGTTCTTCTTCAAAGTGTGCACAATGTTTTTTGTACACACTATGGTTCGGCCTATTTGTCTTTTTGCACACAAACTTTGTTTTTCACTTTTGCACACACTTGAGCTTGGCCTTTCACTTCTTCTTGCACACACACAAAGTGTTCTTTAATTTTTTCTTTCAATGTGTGCACCCATAAAAGGGCTACGGCCTTCTTCTTCAAATTGCACACAAGGCACTAAGGCATTCTTTGTGCACACAACGCCTCGGGTCTTCTTCTCCACTTACCACACACACGCAAATGTGTGGTCTTTACTTCACCCACTTGCACACACACTGACACGGCCCTTTCTTTATTCTTGCACACAAAATACCGTAGGGTCTTCACTTTGCACACAAGGCATGAAAGTCTCGGCCTTCAATTCTTCACTTCACACACACAAGAGGTGTGGAATCGGGTTCTCCTTGCACACACAAGAGCCACGACCTCCTCTTCTTCAACAGCCACACAAGGGTGCAGTGGCAAGGCGCGCAAGTCCTCTGGTGTAGCTTAGCCGCGCAAGTGAAATGACACAAGGGAGCAAGGTGCGCAAGGCAGCCGTGCAAGGCTCTTTAGCCGCAGTCGCGCAAGGTACCAAGCCGCGGGGCACGCAAGCTCTCGGGCTTCAACCACGGGCGCGCAAAGTGCTACGGCCCTGGGTACTTCCTACTGCGCAAAGATTAGCGCGCAGGGGACTTCATCCAACCTTCTTGTCGCGCAAAGAAGTTGCACGCAAGGAACTCAGCCGCGCAAATATAATTGCGCGGGGGCTTCAAAATCTTTGTGAGGCAGAGCACTCACGGTGCTTCTTTCAAGTTCATCAGCAAGCTTCTTTGGAGCCTTGGGCTCTTCTTTTATAGGCGAGGCAGAGGCGGTTCATCCGCGTAGAGATAGAACTCAAATCCCCGAGTTTTTCGGGTTTTCAAGATTCTGTGAATATTGTTTTTCTTTTTATTTCACGCGGGTTCTTTCCATATTTTTCGCTCTTTCATTCCTCCTCGTGCATGCGATTTAGAACGCATGCACGGCCTCTGTTTTGGATAATCCATGCAAACCATAAACCACACAAGGCCTCGCACCTTCGGTTTGCTTCGGCCTTCTTCGAAATTTTCCATACGTTGCATGCATGTATATTTTTATACATGAATCAGTTCAGTAGGTCTAGACGAGCTCAATGGAGCCTTTGGCTTCGGCAATGGTGGCCAGGAACTTGAAATAGGTCGTCGGATGGCCTCTGGTTCGTCGGCGGCTCGCGGGTGGCTTCGGGGTGTCCTCGGCTCGAGCTCGAGGTGGAAGACGAGCCACGGCCGTTGGATCAGGCGTTTGAATATCCTCGGATGGCCGCGATCAGAAGATCTCGCGCGGGATGCGATTAGCGGCTGTGATCAGCCGCGCGATTGGATGAGCGGCCAGGATCTCTTCCGCGGGAAAAATCCGCGTCCCACATCGAAACGAAGCCCGATTTTCTCGCGGCTTATCAACTAAGCACTGCCGAGAAGCGCTCAGTTGAACTTCCCCCTCCACGGTGCCGCCCCGCACCGTGTTCTCCCTGCGGGCGCGCTCTGCGCCCACTGTGCTCCCTGCGGGCGCGCTCCTAGCGCCCACTATGCACACACGGGCGCGCTATGCGCCCACCATGCGCTCCTCCGGGCGTGCCCCAGCACCTCTGCGGTGTCTTGGGTGCGTCCTGCCGCCCTGGACTCGCCCCACGGGTTCCCCCTTGGGCGTGGCGCCTTAGGCCCACATGTGCCTTGGGGTTGAACCCTCAAGGTGTCCACGGGCTGGCCTATTTTTTTTGGCTAAGTATAGAACAAGTCCTTTGTGTAAAAACAAAGTGACCAAGTTCAAATGCCAAATTCCACAACTCTTCTTCTAAGCCATTCTTCATCTTATTAATTTCTTCTTCTTCATTAGAATTCATCATCCTTCTTCAACATATAATCATCATTTAAGAATGGAATTCTTGAAGGTTTCTTCATCTTCAACCGAGCTCCTGAATCAAATATTTCATCAATAAACTTCATTGATCTAATCAGAGATCAATTGGAACATCTTCTGATTCACATGCACTAAGTGATAGTGCATGGACTTCATTAAACCACTTCATCCACTTAGAAGTAGTGAATAGATCATCTTGCTTCTTCAACTCCTCATGCATTGTCACTACAATGCATGGTCTTCTAATCATGTTGTGACATTGTATCCAGTTGATACAAGTTCTTTGAACTTAAAGAGCAGCTCAACAATCGTCTGATTTTCATGGAGAATGTTTCTACCACAATTTCCAATACCACTTAGTGAATCTCCTAAGTGACATGCATCTTAGTACCATGGCCATTCTCCTTCACCACCAACACCATCACAACCTTTGGCATTCACATCTTGACATTGCTGACTTCCATTCATTCCAAGACAACTTCATGCCTCATTGACAACAAATGCAACACAGTGCACTTCAGGTTCTTTATATCCAAAATGACATTCATGATTTGGATATCATATATATCATATATATCCATCATATACAGGTATTTATAATATAACATAATCATTTAGAGGTATGAAATGAAATGCACTGTTTATGGAGACGGTAAGCCGTACGTACGCATGAACGCTACTTTCATTTCTTTGTCATATTAATGGAATTAAAAATAAATGAGAGGTATGTATATTTTAAATCCAGAATTATATTCATAATTTAGATGTATCATTCATCTTATATATCCATTATATACATGTACTTATAATAGTACATTACATTTGGGGATAAGAAATAAAATGCTCCGTTCATGGAGACAGTAAGCCGTACGTACGCATGAACGCTACTTTCATTTCTATTTTATATTTTTATGGAATGGAATCATAATGATATAAAGGTATATTATAATTCCAGTATAATATCATATATAATACCATTAATTAAATCCTTTATACATCCCACATATGGCATTAACGAAATTCAATCACTTTGAGGGGCAGTAGTCAGCACTTCATTAAATGAAGATATCACGTTTACCCATAATGGAAACCATAAAGGTATTCCCAAAATGAGAAATACAGATGCTTAAGGAAAACATAAAAATATTATATATAATATATAAGTATTGTTTCATCTTAATGTCCACCATTTATGGTGTTAAATGAATGTTGAACAATCATCGTTTTGGGAGGCCAAAATTCGCCATCCACAGAAACAGTATGTTATTTAACCATTAGATGTAGATGTTTGTAAGTGTAGCTCGGATCCTTATTATAAAAACATCCTAGTATATTGATGATACTGGAGTTGTTACAAATTAAATGAATAAAAAGAGTTTATGGGGTTAGAGAAGCAAAATAAAACAAAAGGACTCAAGTGAAGACATTACCTTAAAATCGGGTAACTCCCTTTGGTTTGAGCACAAAGGATTCCTTGGGAAGACTTATTCCCAATGTGAGGCTTAAAGGAGTAAGAGAGGTATGTGGAGAGACAAAATGGGCAGGGGTTGGTCGAGCCAAAGGCTTTGGAGGTGTGGGTAATGTGGTAGAAGTGGGGGCATTTTATAAGAGGAGAGGAGGGGCACTCTTGGAAAGTAAGGAAATGTTACTTTATTTTAGAATGAGATTCGGATTTTTATGGTCCCACATTGATGTTTTTCGAGGATAAGATGATAAGGGTTCGAAATCCACCCATCCAATAGCTTTTGGACATGTTTAGGTCTTAGAGTTCACATTATCATTCCATTTTATTTAAATCCTTTATTAACGATGTAATCGCTGCATCATCATGATGTCATAAATAATTTAATAAATTTAATGTCTAAAAATTATAAAAAAAATATCATGATGTAGGAAATATATTTAAATTTCTAAATAATATTTATAGTCCAAAAGATCATTTATTTCAACAAAATTAAAAATATTTTACTTAGGCGATGCATTCATTGTTACATTTAACATTCTTTAAAAATAAAAAGATAAAAAGTCACTTTCTCACAAAAGTGATTCCATGGGGACCCCAAGTTTGGCACAAGGAATCCCATGGTCGTCCATGAGACAACTTGTAGCCTTAGGACACCTGTTCTGGTCATTTTTAATTATTATGATATTATTTTATTATCTTTAACTACCTGATTACTAATTAATCACGATAATTAAAAATTATAACTGTCATTACTATTCATAATGTCCAAAAATAAAAGTCTTAAATACATAATTTTGAACATATGATTCCAAATATGTAATAAATTTTACCAAATTCCAAACACATAAATTGCAAAAATTAATTTAAAAATAATTCCCGTTGTCAAAACAAATAGCGGGTTTTTTAGAAACAATATTTATGAAAAGTTTGGAACTTTTTTCTGCCCAATTAAAAAGAGAAATTAATCCCAATGACCATCATTGTATTACATGGTAAAAATATATTCTAATTACACTTTAAAACAAATTAAAAAGATAATATAACCATATAATTAAATTATATGAAAAAGCAGTTTTGATGTAAAATGCAGTATTTTTCACTATTCATTGAAAAATGAACATTGTCAGAAAAATATCAAAAATTAACCCAAGGTAAATTTCAAGGTCTGAATCATAAATAATATGTTTATATTGAAAAATAGAGCCTATAAAATTGTCAACAAGTGGATTTAAAAGGGGTTCTCCATCAAAAGGCAGTTAATCAACCTTTTAAAGAATATTAGAATGTCTACGCTTAAAAACTGGATTCATTTGCATTTTTACTCCTTTAACATTTATTGAGAAAAAGTAAAAATATTTGACAAACATATATAATAATTTTATAGTTAGTTCTATTCATTCCCGCCATTACAACGGCTAGGCGTTAACTACCATTTAAAAATCATATTATTTTATTACTAGTGTGCAACGAAAGATTTCAATGAAACTCTTTGTTGAGTATCTGGTACGCTATCAAACATCGCTACCCTTTTAAAGTAAAATTAATATTTAATTCGTAATTATTAATAAATATGAAAATGTTTTATTCATTATTTACCTGGGATGTTACAATAACATTTTAATGACCCACAAAATATAATTTTTATACAACCAACTACATTAAATACTATAAAAGTATTTTTAGGAGAGATTTTATTCTGGTTATGTAGTCTCGGTACTTGAAAATGTTATTAGGTAGGAGGTTCCCTTTTATAATTGAGGTGAGTGGTACACTTATAATTCTCAAATGTGACATAATATTATTAAGTAAAATTCTAGAAAAAATTATATAAAAAATTATATGATATGGTGATAAATATATGGTTGTAATACACTAAACTAGTGGGGATAAAATAATTCTTCATGAAATTCTTACAATTAAATTGACATTGCATTAACTTAAAAAAGCACTGTGGATTTATTTTATGATTGTTTATGTTAATTATATAAGCACTAAAAAATAAAAAAAAAAATTCCATCATGAAAATGATTTAATTATTATCAAAAAATCATTTATTACATATTTTTAACCATACATGATCATATAAGATAAATTTGAAATCAATAGAGTTACATTATATATTTTTCATTACATAAAATATTTAGAGACCATCTTAATGGAAAATTAACAAAATTAATAATTAAATCTAAATCCAAAGGTAATAATTGGAAAAATAACATTATCTAATAATAATTAATATGATAAATGGTTTCTAAATCATGTAGTATTAATCATTGTGAATAGAATTTACCCATTTACCATGGTGAATGTTTTTTAACAATTTTTACATTTAATTATGACTAAAAATTAAGATCAAATTGATCAATTGTCTTATTTATTTTTATTTCAACAATATAATACTATTTTACCTATTAAATTACTAAAATTTAATGACATTTATTATATAATAATCCCACAAAACATGATTACAAATTCTAGAAAATTATATTTTATGTCTAAAAGTTTTTTATACTAAGTTAATTGTAATGTGTATTAATATGTATATAATTAGATACTTTAGAAATAATGTTTAATTATATTACATTAATTTCAAGTACAAAATATTATGGGGCTTTTCCAATTAAATAACAGTAGTTTTAAAATTATTGGAATTAATTATTTTCACTAAAAAACAATAATTTAAAAAAATAAATACTTTCAAATAAGATAAATTTAATGTCATGATTCCAAATATTATATTATATAATTTAATTAAATTTAAAAAATTTGTGGATGTAGGTTTTAATTAATTTCATGAAGAAATGTATTTTGTGGTATTGTATATACATAAATAAAATATTATGATATTTGAAACACATGTGCCATTATTTATGCCATAGATAATGTTGTAGGTTAGGATTTGATTCCTATATTTTACCCCACGTAATGATTTTTTCTTCCTTGGTGATATTTTCTCTTTATTTGGTGGTTTATTTCTTGAATCTTCAAGTTATCAATATATTTTGATCCAAAATTCCCGACTCATCATTTCTTTTTATTCTTTATTTTTTTGTCTGTTTCAATGGATTATTATACTAGGTTTCATTATATTAGGATGATGATTTTTTAGAGAATAAATTTCACATTTCCCAATAGAGAAAATCATTTTTTTGGGAACTTTTTTATCATCATTCCATTATAATTTATTTTTTTTCATTAAACCTTCATTTTAGGAATGGTATTTTGAAATTTTTGGTTTTCGTTGTTATTTAATTATGGAACTAAAATGTTTGTTTATCCATTGGTTAAATTGATAAAATATACCGATAATGAAAATAAGATGATTTAATTAAACATAATAAAATATGTGGTGATATCATCCATCATTCTATTCTTTTTATGATTTTTATCTAATTATTGGTTTTTTTGTCGATTACAACATGGGTAGTTGAATTTTTTTAATTAGTGTCAGTGTTCCAAACATGTAAAGAATGATAAAAAAATTTAAAGACATCAACTAAAATATATAATGAATATCAATAGATTTTATTAGTTAATTATGTTTTATAATTTCCTCATTTTTAATGGGGTTACATTTGAATAAATTTATTTCTTTTTACTATTGGTAAAATTATGTATTTGAGTTCATGGAATGTAGTAGAAAATGTTATTTATATATATATTATTGTATTAGTGTGTATGTGGTCCCAAGGGTGTTATTTTCTAGAACTACTGTATGGTTTTTTTTCCATCCACATTGGGAGGATCAATCAGTTTTCATGACAAGGATTCATACAGTACATTCCAATATAGGTGTTTAAGGTGGCATAGATTTGTAGATTTTTCCATATTTTTGTGCCTCAAGATTCAAAAATAATTATTTTGGAAAAGGAAGGATTTTATGAAAACAAGTCTGCCAATCATCCAATGCAGATGGAAAAGGACAGTTTGTGGACCTCATAGGAGGTACAAAGGTTGGTGAGGAAAATGGAAAATGTAGGATTTTTTCATGGTGGAACTATGTGTTGATGAAGGTTTGTAGTATGTGGAATGAAACCAGTTTTCTATTTGGATTTTAATTGGAAAAAATGAGAAAGATATAAGTTCACAAAAGAGTTGGATCATGGGATGACATTTCATTGGAGAAAAAAGGAGTATATCCGTTCGCAAAAGAGTTCAGCTGCCACGAAGGAAGAGTGGAGAAATGCTGATGGGGTAGGGAAAATGGTTCCTTGGAGATTCATCTTACATTATAATGTAAATGCTGATCAAAGATTTGGTAAATCTCATTTTAGAAGATTATGCGGACCTACATTCCTATTCAAGTAGCACTAATCCCTTACATAATTTTGTGGAACTAAAATTAAAAATCTGAGAGGCATTTAGTGAAATCCAGAGGGATTTATCAAAATACTACCACACTAAGGAAACATTGATTAAAATTCTAGAAGGTATTAGGTGAAGGCTAGAAAGGTTCATGAAAGACGGTTCATAGAAGACGGTTCATGGAAGACAGTTAATGGAAGAGAAGTTGGATTATAGGGAATCGGTATTACATGGACACAGTTTTCAAAGTCATTCTGCTATCACAGTTAGCAGAGACAGTATGTGGAGGTTTTATATGGAGTTGTGCAATTCGTGGAGGAAGGTTTTGGGAACTAACAAAATCCAGATAAGTGGATTAGATATATGGGTAAAAAAGGACTACAATAGAGTTTCTATCCGTTATTGTGGATTCATAATTGAATTCCAACCCATTAGAAGTAACCTTCATGTCAATAAACTATGTTTAGATTTATCCCAACGTAGTGAGAAAGGTGGACTAAATATAAGTTATATGAGGGACATAGTTTGCAATATCTAAAACCATTCAAAGGCAGTGCACCTCACATAGATTGATTGTTCTAATCCTTTTTAATCCAAAACTATTAATGATTAGTGGACATTGGTATGACTGATGACCTATCATTGTATCATCCTTGGACCAACCCTTAGTGTTGAACCAAGTAAAATTGGTGTGTCTTCCTTCTGCGTGTGAATGTTTAAATTATTGACCATTACCAACAGACAGATTTAACATGATCCCACCAACATAAGAACATGATGTATATATTTTAAATAAAAATTGGAAACCTTTATTCACCCCCACCCCCATCAAGGTCTTCCAGGGTCCTTCGAAGGATTTGTTTATCTATTTGCGAGGTTCAGTTTTTAGGAATATTGAATATGTATAAGATAAGTTAAATAAATAATGGGAATTAGATATATTGATATAAATACAATGGATTGAATTATCAAATTAATTAAGGGGTGACTAATGTATTGGAAAATAACTAATTTTTAAATATTTGAATCAAATAGTATGGTAAAAATGGGAAATAATTTATATTTAAAAAGGATAATAAATTTAATATTTATTTCATTTTATAAATGTTGTGGTACTAATGACATGAAAGATGATAGATTTTTTATATATTGGGTTGTGGGATTATTTGATTTAATATACTTATTATATTTTTTAATTTTTCTTATTCACCATAACTTGAGTCGAGACACCTAGGAAATTCAAATTTATAGTCTCTATATTTTTAGTTTTTTCCCTACCATCTATGTTATAAAGGATATGGATGGAAGCCTACTTCCACATATCTTCGTTAAATTTTAGACATGGTACCAGTACTAATTTATAGATGTTTAGGTATTTGATGATGTGGTCATTTTTTAGTGCATGGTGGGTTTATATATTGAAATATGAGGCAACTTGTTGATGTTATACAAGAGTACATACATTATCGAGAGGATGTAATGGATATGTGACTATATAATGATTAATAATTGATGTATGGGAGAGAATAGATATATTTATATATTAATAATTTTGTATTATGATATGGTTATGATGTGTGTGTGGTATTTGATAGACGGGGTTGGATATGTTGTTGTGGTTGTTATGTTGTTTTGTATATATAGTGGCTACGGTGGTTTTAAGTCATAATCATTAAAGTAATGATGGATATACGTTTAGTGGAGAATATTTTGTGGTGTCCATTTCCATATATTTTTATAATTATTATATTATTTCATTTTATATAGATTCTGTGATTGATATTTGATGAATTTGGATAAAAAAAACCTGATATGGGTAATAGAATAGTTTTGGTTTATATTCATGGAGGGATTAGTATGCCACATGAATATTGTCGTAGAAGACACTAGGAATTATCCATCGGAGTATAATTTTTATACACTGTTTTTAGATATTTGTAGTTTGTTGATAATCAACTAATTTACCTTAAATGATTATGGAATTAATAATGTTAGGTGTATTTTTAGAAACTATTGATAGAGTGGAATTTTTTGTAATATATTTTTAGAGATTTTAGTTTATGTATAATATTTTGATGTATTAAGGGATTTTTTATTTATAAGACTATAGTATTGATTTTTGATTTCATCATTACACATTGTATTTATGAGGGTTATTCGTAACATGTTTGTTTTTTAAAAATTTTGGTGCTTGTCAAATAATAATTCCATATTAGTGGTTGGCATTGAGGGTCAAACATGCCTTCAAAACCATCCCTTGAGGGATTCAGTTATGGTTGGGTCCTAAAAGTTTAATCTAAAATATTTTAATGAGATTTTGGAGGATTTTTATACATATGAACTAGTGTGGCGTACTTTTTTATGTTATGAAAATAATGTTATTTGATGATATTATTGATGTAGGCATTAAAACCCATCTAATACATAAGAATTTAAGAACCATTATGATATGATTCAAATAACATATGATTATAAAATTTATAAAGTAAGATGATGTTGATTATAGTGTAGAGGCATGGTTTGGTGCATGATATATGTTTTTTATGTCATGGTAATGAATTGAGAAAACACATGGGGTAAATTATTTTTATTGAATGATCTTAAATAAATTCAATATTTTGGGCTTATAATTCAATTATAATGTTATAAATATAGTTTATGGATGTATTTTTCCTGTTATTCTGATGGTAGTGATTCAATAATATTTTCTATTTTACAATAGGGGATAAACCTATGAAAATAGGTTGAAGATGAGGCATTTCATGAATAATAGAAGCAATAAAGGCCTTAAAATGAAGATTCCCTATTTTATTAGATGACGGGTGGGTGATAATAGTATCTTGAGGGTTGATTTTATCTAATATAATTAATGAAAGAGAAATAACATTCTTTAAAATTTAGTTTATATGGGGATATTCACATTTCTAGTTTATTAGGGTTTTTAGTGAGAGAGAGGTGTCTAGGATATTAAGAAATGTTTTCTTAAAGTATTACCCTAATATGTTACATTCATTGTTATTGTAGGAGAATAAGAAGACCTATTTTTATCTCATTAATTTATGAGATTGAGTATATAATGTAATGGAATCTAGATTATAAATCATATTAATTATTCAATTTATCTACTCACTACTTAGAAAGTGAGGGAATGATATTTTGTTAGTGATTTTCATCTACTGAATCTACACCAGGTTTCCCCATTTTCATTAACATTGTATCTTGAGGTTCTCTTTGTGGAATAAGTGAAATAGAGTATGATTTTGTGAACCTATTCATCTTGAGAGGGATGTTTTTATATCTTATAGAAGAGTGTGGATTTATATTGATTATCTTAGATGTTATGTATGTTTAGTTTTCAACCAATATATATATTGTCAAATGTTTTATATAAAAAATATATTTTTTAGGAAATTAATATAACTTAATTAAGGGATAAATTTTTAATTTCTTTTCTGGTGGGGGTTATGTCCAATGGGGGTTTAGGTCTGAAACCTTTTATAGAGGTGATCATGGTATAGGTGGTACGTTTCCTTTGCACCCACATTAGTTGGTGCCTTTATGGTACTTATAGGAGTTCCATAATCAATATAAATTTGGGTAGTAGATAGATATTGTGATGGAAAAAAAATTATAATATTCATCAACCTCAAGGATATACGCATGAGAATAGAGATGGGGGTGTTTTAAAATTGGGGATGTTATATAGAAAGTAAAGGTGTGGTTAGTTTAATTCAATGGATTCTCTAGCACTATAGAGACTTTGAATTATCAATAGTAAAATCTACATATCATCAGCCATATATAATTTCTTCATTGATTTGGGAGATGAAAACTCTATCATAGAACTTACACTAATACATGATTTTAGATGTATGGTAGAAACTCTTCTATTTCCCATTAAGTCAGCAATACAATAATGTGTGGCAACCTAGTTTTTATGAGTTGTGTCATGCATGTGAGATGGTGATGGTGCAGTATCAGTCCATAGTCGAATTAAAAAACATTTATATACACCTATGTTTTTTCATCATCATCGTAGATCAATTTATTTTATATATTTTATATTTTATATTTCTAAATTACATTTATTTACATTTATGTGGGAGGTATGTGTGAAGACGCTATTGTAATGTTGGGTAATTGAATGGATATCATGTTCTATGAGATCCTTTATTTTTTGATCAAGTTGATGTTGGGAGTTGTGGAAGTTTGTGTAATAGTGTTTCATGATGTTTTGAAAGATGTCCATGATTCCATTCATGAATTGGTTGTTTCACTACACCATTAACATGAAATGATATTTTGGATAGATTTATAAGTCAATGTCTCTGCAATATTTATTTATATTCATCATATCACACTTTTTATGTTTTATTATTTATGTACTAAGATACATGATCTATTATAAAAGGGTCCAATATAACATAATGCATCGATATGGTGTTCTCTATGTTTTCCCCTAAGAAGGTGGATGGTATTATGTTATTGTGTATAGACTGCCGATGGATGGATAAAGTGATGGTTAAGTAATTTTATCCTTTTACATGGATTGATGGCCTATTCATTCAATTTAGTGGATCATTTTGGTTCACACAGATTGATCATCTATTTAGATATCATAAAATGAGTATAAAGAAATATGATATTTTAGGGGATTCATTCATGTGATACTATGGACTTATTATATATGTTTTTATGGGATTTAGGGTCTTAAATTTTCCAAATTCTTCTTGGTATTGGTGAATTTAATGTTTCAAGACTTACTAGATCTATTATTGGTAGTATATTTTCATGATAATATCATGTATTTGATGATTTTAATATCCAAAATATTTAATGTATTATATATTGGATATTATATGGATAATTTTCAAGATTAGGTGCTGAGAATACATGCGATTATAAGACTCATTATGAACATAATAAATAATAGAATTATAATAAATACAATATATACCACACTCTTATAGTTTCCATGGAAAAGTGGAATAACATCTAACTGGGTTCCGGAATTCTGAATCTAAGTGCACCATTGAGTTCTTATTTTGAGGTTTACACAGGCTCTTACATTACCATAGTTGGTGTAGGTCTTTTTTTGAAATTATTTTACAACTGTAAAATGAATAAAATCACTAATATAATTATTTTCATTTTTTGTTAATGCTACAATGACATGACATAATCATCCCTTTTTAAATATTCTTCTTTGGTAAATTTGTAGGGTTATCCCTATAAACTTGTGAATTGATGAGATTCATTGGTCCAGTTAAGGGAGACCTCATTGGTGGACAACGACCGAATCAAATATTGACAACTAGTGCATGAATAAATCAATAAATCTCACAAAAAACATGACACATATTCATTATTTTGTAGTTATTGATCCAAATCTATTTTTTATGGTGGATTATTAGCTTATTTTCCCTCTTCTGGATTACTATGGAAATCACATATCAATTTACTAATAGATTGATCGATGGATCATGTTTATTTTGCAATAATAATATTAAATCGTTGGTTCTTCATATAATGTTATAATGGTAATGATTAAAGATCGACATGAACATCAATCAGGGACTATTACTCTTATTCTGTTCTTATTTTCACCCCTAATTCTCCATTCACCACGAGTGCTTTTCATTTGTGATGAGGATTGACATATCACAATAAATTGATAATTTAGCACACATTTCTTAGATAAATGATTTGAAATCATAGATATGAAATTAGAATGACTTGACATTTTTTAAATGAACGAAGTAAGGGGAATCAGATGAAAGTTGAAACTAGATTTCTCCTTTTTTAGAAATCCTCAGAAGGTAATGACTAATGATGTATAGATCATTTTTCTTTATGTATTTAATGGCCAAAACATGTTTTTTCTCAATGGTGGGCCTCAGATGACTAATTTCATTTATTTTTCAAAAACATCATAGCCAAATTAGAGGTTGAAGTTGTGGATACATAACGTGTTGGATGAACTTGGGATTCATGGAAATCGTGTACCACACACTCTATAAATCAAGATTACATAGTGTTTGGGGGCCCCTTATGTTGTCTAGGGTATCTGGTAAGAGTTAACTATCACAAAGTGTGTAACTTATCTTAAGGGACTCTGTGTGAACCCTTGAGGGTACACAAACACGGGGTGTAGTATGTGGTCATCTCAAATGTCGTGTACCCCTACACATCCACGGACTGAGACACTATCAATTTAAACAATATTGAAACATGGTCATGGGACACGACTTGCAACCCCTTATACATGGTATTGACATAATTATACATTTCTTAGTTTCCTTTTCCTCTGTATCACAAAATCTATTTCATTATAGTTTATTCCCTTTATCCTTTCCATGATGGTTAGTATGGTATCATCTCCAAGACATATGACATTAATCGCTTTAGCAAGTGTTCCTTGACACAGTCATTAGATTCCATCAAATAATTCCCGAGCGAAATTATATATACATATTCATTCCATATGTGGGGTTCATTTTATCATTGTGGCCAAAAATATGCCAGTGTCAATCCTCTACTTATTTGGTTAACCCAAATTCCGTTGTTTATATCACCCCAATGCCTTGGGAGTTATTTTCATCTGTGTTTCATACCTCTTCAGACCATTAGTGTGTACTTATAATGATAAGACCTGACAAGCCCTACCTCTCAGATAGATCGTAATGCCCTGACCCCAGTTACCCAGAGTCGGTGCATTATTAAATAACATTGGAATGATAACAAATGATCAAGTCTCGAATGATCGATTAGTTTAGTAGACATGGAAACACCAGATACATTCATAAGTCTTATGTTACAATATAAAGTGAAAAAAAATAACATAGTCTCTATAGTCCACACGCATATCCCCTCAGACTATCCATGCAGGTCAGTCATAAAATACTTCTTCACATCCTGGGATAAGTAAAACTAAGAAATGGGTTAGATCATATGCTCAGTAAGGATAACAATATAGCAGAAACATTCATATATAAGCATAAAATTTTTAGGGAATGTATAACTAAAACAAAACCATTTTAAATTTGAACTTCAGCATAACATGTAAAAAATAAATTGAAATAATTCCATTTACTTATTCACATGGATATTTTACCAGTTGAATAATCACATGTAATATCAATAAATACCTTCATAATGATGGAATTCATAATTCCAGACTTTCATAACCATATAGTCAAGGTCTTGTGCCAAGA
Source organism: Viscum album (assembly GCA_963277665.1). Taxonomy (NCBI): domain Eukaryota; kingdom Viridiplantae; phylum Streptophyta; class Magnoliopsida; order Santalales; family Viscaceae; genus Viscum; species Viscum album. The sequence goes on from OY728145.1 coordinate 785,619,955, forward strand.
CTACAAATAATATTTTGTCAAGGTCATGTTCCATCACACTAGTTTGTGTCATGAGACCTACCGATTCATCAAGAAGCTATAGAGGGCTCTACCAATCACTTTTTAAATCCAATGCATTCCTCATATGAACAGGTTTAAACATAACATAAACATTCGTATTAAAATTATCATATGAAATGTCAATATATTCTCCATAAACCATGAATGGTATAAAAATAACAAATCCAAAGTAAAAAATATCACAAAACCTTCAATACAATATATAAGTTCTGTATCATAATAAACCAACTACAAATAGGCTTAAAATCCATCAAAGGATATTGACATAGATGAAAACAAAACTATTTGAGAGAAATATCTCTTTTTTGAAATCATTTAAAAGTCACATAATTATAAAATAAAACATTTACGTTGAAAATATTTTTATAAGATTGTAATGGAAACTTCGAAAATTTTATAACAGTAGAAAATATCCACACCCGCCTTATAATATAAATTAAAAAGACATTCTTACATTAATTTTTTCAAAAAGGATAAAAGGACCTTTTTTGGAAAACAACAGAAAACATCCATTATAAACATCTTATAAAAAGTTAGACAATGGTATAAATGACTTTAACCCATAGTCTATAAAATATTAATAATTTTTTGAAATACATTTTAAAGAAACATGGATGTGGATGATAAAGAGGTCCCAATAGATAATTACTTATAAGAAACCTCTAATAATGAAGAGATTGTGAAATAAACCCTTACCTTGTACTTTTTAGTGGTCGATGGTAGGTTAACCTCGTGTATAATGGTGAAATAATTTTTATTAAATTATACAAGATTCATATACATTAATATGATATCATATATGATCTTTTAACATTTATTCATTAATAATATCTTAGTATTATCATTGTTTTGGGTGTTAACGGTATTGGTTTCCTTTATATTCTTTGTTATGTGAGTCATATTTGTTATGGATGGGATGTATCTTATTCATATCAAGAATTATATCTGGTATTTAAATATTATTTTTAATAATCTAATGAAAATTATTCTTTAATGTATACGATGATGAATGAATCTCATCGCGTTCGTGGAGACGGTGATTCATACATACGCACGAGTGACAATATCATTATTAAAATAATATATAATTGGATGGTATATCATATATAAAGAATAATTATCATGTTATATTTATTATTTAAATCAATTACACATCATTATTATACCTATCAAAATAATAATGTATTGAATAACAATTACACCATGACATGGAGACGATAATCTGTACGTACGAACGTATGGTGACATGTCATTCAATGGATGGATAGAATAATTAATATGGTTGTACCATATTTATAAAAACATAAAAATATATAAAAGATATAGGAGTTATTATTTTATAATGGAAATAATAAAGAAAGAGGAAGTTTAAAAAAAGGAACCTGGAAGAGGTGATGAAATATTTACCTCTTCTTTGGGTTCTTCCTTTTGATTTGATCAAACAGCCTCCTTAAGTTGACTTTATGACTAATGGATGGCCTCTAGAATGAATGGAGGATTGTTTAGAGGGTATTTTGGAAGGGGTTTTCTGAGCCAAATGGCTTTGAATGTGTGAATTAGAGAGAAGGGAGAGTGCCCTTTTATAAGAGGGGTGAGGGGAACCTTATGAAAAGCTAAAAATATTATTTTATAATAAAATAATTTTCGGTTTCTAATGGCTCCAAAATGGATTATTTAAAGGATAAAGTGGGTATGGGTCGAAAACCACCCAACCAATAGGTTTTATACAGTTTTGGGTCACTATATTAACCTTACATTTTATATTTAACTCTTAGTTAAATAGTTGGACATTTACCGTGTCTTTTTGTATTTTTATATTATATAGTTAATAAACATACTATATACATCCAATCAAACCCCATGTGGTTTATTAATGATAAAAATATCATTATAAAAGTATTTTTTCCCAACCGTACTTTTTTATAAATAGAATAACAATTAATAATATAATATATTTTTTTAAAACTCTTTTATGTCAATTTTGACACTATTTGGTATTTTGTTATTTTATAAATTCATAACAGAATTATTACTTAGAAAAAAAATAATCTAACCTACCCTAATATTCCTTATTAATTTATAAAATTATTGAATTTTATAAAAAGTCTCAAATTACTTTTATTTACATATTTATAATATCAATTATTTTAATATTTCATTAATTATGTAATTACTACATCGTCATTGTGTCATATATGGATTACATTATTTAATGTCTAAAAAATATAAATAAAATTTCATTATATAGGAAATAATTTTATCTTTATAATTAATATTTATAGTCTAATCTATATTATGTTTAACCCTATATTAAAAATGGTTTAGTTATTAAACATTGATTTTAACTCTTTTAACTCTTCTTTGAATTAAATAATAATTAATGTCCTAATCTAATACAAGTGGACCTAGAGGATCATATTTTATTCCTAAGGATGTTTTTAGTCGAATTATACTTATACAATAGAATTAGGACATGTGTTAGGGTAATAATAATATAATTTTTAACCTTAATTACCATATATACTTTAAAATATGGTAAATAAAAGTAAAAAGTTATTATTCATCAAATATTATTTGTATCTTATTGAACCAGATTTTACATAATAATATAATCCATGTCTCTCAGCATTTTAATATTCCACTCACAGAAGTGGTAAAATTAATTTTTATGTGAATTTGCAAATGCTCCTAGAAGGTGGGTAAAAGACGGTGAAAAGTTCAATAAAATTTTTATATATCTAAAATTCTTATTAATTGACTCTAATGAATTAAATTGAACTTATATATTTATTATGTATCTATTTTGACAAAAAATAAATTTAAATAAAATAAAAAATTGTTTTAAAAAATTGTTTTTAAATGATAACTCAGTGTTTTTTCACTATTTATCAAAAATTAAATGTTTTTAGAAAAATACCAAAAATTAACCCTAGGCTAATTTCGATATTCTGAATCTAAAAATGAAGTCCATTTTTAAGGATAAAATTTATATAATTTCAAAAAGTGGGTATTACTATTCATAATAGCTAGTTTGATTGGTTGTGGTGTGTTAGAATTCGAAGTTGCATACAACACATACTATTGTACTATTCAAAGAGAAGCGTACCGTGGACGTTTGGGGTGTTACATTCTCCCCTCATTCAAATAATTTTTTCCTAGAAATTTATATAATATTAATGAATAAAAATATTTGGGTGGTTCTTCATAATAAGTTCCTCAGTTTACCACGTTGTCTCCTCCATCTTATGGTTTCTCCATAGAACTTTTACCAGACGAGTCATCCAGTTAATAAGCACTTGTTCTCTTGTATCAAGAATCTTTACAAGATCTTCTCAATAAGACATATCATGTTCCAGTTATAATTCCTCATTGGTGAGTACATGCATTGGGTCAGACATGTATTTTTTCAACAGTGATATGTGGAATACATCATGAACTTTATAGAGACTTGGCGGTATTTCCAAATGGTAAGCTATATCCCCAATTAGATCTAGAATTTCAAAATTTCTGATGTACCTAGTACCCAATTTTCCATTCGTACAAAAAATTATAACACCCTTCAATGGAGATACCTTCAATAAAACAAGATCTCCTACTTGAAATTCCAAATCCTTCCTTCAGTTATCGGAACGGCTCTTCTTCCTACTTTGAGCTGTATTGATGTGCTTTTGGATTACCTTCACCATTTCCATAGTTTCCTCCACATGTTCTAGGCCTACGAGTTTTCATTCACAATCATCATCCCAACAATTCTCTTTTTATATCAGGTATATCGGTAACACAAAGTCTCTTCCAAAATTTCAAAATTCCATCTTCATATATGAAGTCACTCAATATCCCAATATTCGTAACTTTAATCTTATTTTTAAACCCCTCATCATTAGCCTGAGAACTTTTTATCCTTCCAATTAAAGGTGGTTTGGCAACCATTTGAAAACATATTGATGATCCACCTTCCATGGTTATTCCCAAATCCATATTTACTAGAACCATGAGAATAAGATCCTTTTCTAATCTCATCTTGTTCATAACTCCATGATTATTTCTTCTCAAAGCATCTTCCACCTTATTTTCCTTCCCCGGGTGGTAGTGTATCATGCAATCCTAATCCCTGAGTAGTTCAGGCCATCTCTATTGCCTCATGTTGAGATCATTATGTGAGAAAATATATTTCAAACTTTTGTGATCGGTTTATATCACACATTTTCACCATATAGATAATGTATCTATATCTTCAAAAACATATTACCACTTCTAACTCAAGATCATAAGTAGGATAGTTTTGATCATGAATTTTTAGTTGTCTTGATGCATAGGTAATAACCTTATCATTATTCATACGGACACAACCAAGTCCTTTCTATGATGCATCACTATAAATAACAAACCCATCATTCCTAGATGGTAGAGTCAAAATTGGATCATTTACTACTGTTCTCTTCAATTCATCAAAACATTATTGACACTCTTTTTCCCAAAAAAAATTAACCCCTTTACGTGTGGGCTTTGTTAATGGGTTATCCAATCGGGAAAAATTATAGATGAAACATCGATAATAACCTACTAAACCAATAAAACTGTGTTCCTCGGTTATAGTTGTTGGTGCTGGTCATTCTTGGATTTCTCTTGTCTTAGAGGGATCAAGAGATATTTCATCCTTAGAGAAAATATGTCCATGAAAAGAAATCTCTTAAATCCAGAATTGACACTTGCTGATCTTACCATATAATTCATTTAATCAATGTGTCTTTAGGATAATGTGCAAGTGATTTTCATTATCTTCATATCTTTTGGATTATACTAAGATGTCATAAATAAATACCACTACAAAGTCATCAAAATATTCCTCGAAAACTCTGTTCATTAGATCCATGAAAACAGAGGGTGTATTAGTCAGACCAAAAGGCATTACTGTAAAATTGTAATTCTCATACCCAGTTCAAAATGCTATTTTTGGAATGTATTCCTTCTTCACACACAACTAATGATGTCAAGATCAAAGGTAAATCTTTTAAAAGTATTTAGATCCATGAATTTGGTCGAATAAATCATCAATGTAAGGTAGGGGATAGTTGTTCTTTATTGTTATAGCATTGATCTTCTTATAGTCAATGCACAACCTCATAGATCCATCTTTCATATTAACGAAAAGAACAGGGGCTCCCAATCGACAAACAGTAGGGAGAATAAATCCGTTATTAATCAATTCATTTAGTTTTCATCTTAGGTTCCACTAATTCCACGCTGGGTATTCTATAAGGGGTCTTTGATATGGGCCCGAAACCAGGAATTAAATAAATGGAAATCTCAATTTCTCATTCTGGATGATGTCCAGGTAAATCTTCTACAAAACACATCAACATATTCTTTCACAATAGGTACATCCTCTATTTGAACATTATTTTCCTCACCCACATTTATTTCATTCTCTCCCTCCCCAATAATTCAATTTAGTTGAGCTACTGGGGGTGGATCTAGATACGAATTAGGTGTTGACATTTCTTCTCTAAATATAAGGTACTCCTTATCATCATCATAAATTGTAACCTCCTTCTTCTTACAATAAATTTTCACATCATGGTCTGAAAGAAAATCCATACCGAGGATTATATCAAATTCAATCATGGGTATGATAATGATATCAGTAGACAAAGAACATTTATATACCCTAATGGGGACAAATTCACAAATATTTGTTGAATGGTACTCCCCTTAGGTGTTTTGATAGACAACTCCCTAGTTAAATCAAATTAGAAATATCTAATTTTCTTAGAAAACTGGGAAGATATGAAACAATGTGATGATCCAGAATCAAATAAAGCATTGTCTAAACTTGAGGAAACCAATAGATTACCTGTCACTATGTCTTTCAGAGCTTCAACCTTAGTAGTAGTGATTGTATAAGCTCGGTCTTGAACCCTTGGCCTATTCTGAGATATGCTTCCATGGTGCTTAGGAAATTCCTTTGCATAATGTCCCATCTCCCTATAATTTTAGCAGTGAACATTGGTAGCTTCTTTATTTCCCTTGAAATCAAGAGCATGGTAGCTTTTTCACCACACTTCTAACAGACTCACATTCCCTTTAGGAAAGTACCGGGGTGATTCTTCCCACATTTACTGTAGGGTGGATATTCAACTTTTTTCTTCTTCCCCTTATTTCCATTTCCAGAGGGATCAACAGATCTATTCTTCTCTTGAATTGCTTTAAAATCATAATAATTATCGAATTCCTATTCTATATTGATAGAACATGAGACAATATCCTCGTATGAGGATAAGGATTGTGAGACTAATGCTCGACTGAGTAACAGTTTTAACCCATCAATGAAATGATCAATATTACTTCTTGGTAAATGTATATAATCTTCATCCTTCCTTGATAACCTTGTAAAGTTAGACTCATACTTTGAAACATTATTGTCATCCTTTTGCCTCATACTTAGAAATTATCTTTCCATATTCTCTCATTGGTCATTGGGAGAGTATTTTTCTAATAAAATATCTTTCAACTCCCTCCATTCCATATTTGATACTTCATCATCTTCCTTTGTGTTTTGAATCAATGATCACCGTAGATCAGCATCTCCAGTGAGGTGGTAAAATGCTATCACAACTTTTTCCCTTTCGCACCTACCCAAGGTGTAAAATATTTTCTCTAAAGAAGTTATACACTTCCCAGATACCAATGGATTTTTCCTCCCATTGAATGTTGGTGGTTGTTTCCTCATGAAGTGATCTAACATTGATCCTTTATTCTATAGATCAGGGTGCTCCATACAGGTACGATTATTATTCATAACCTATGTGAGTTGTCCTAGTATGGTGATTAATTGATCATCCCCATTTCCATCCCCAGCTCCACTATAATTACCTTAAGTAGGAGGAAAATCCCTTCATGGAGTGCATGCACTGATACGGTTATTATTCCTCCCACTAGGTTCCATTTCTATATAATGGCATTAACTAGATTAGTTCATGAATATAAATACATAATTCCAAACTTGTAAAACACTTAACATAAATTGAACAATTTATGGATATAATCAATAATAATAAAAATGTTTCTTTGAGAATGTATATACTCATAAACCCTTCAAAATGGTTTGTAATGAAAATGACAATTATCCTAAGCATATCCCTCAGGAGTATCATAACCCAGATTGCAGCAAGCCCCATTGTCGTGCACCAGTTTCCCATTCTAGTCTTACTCAAAGAGGTGTTTTCAGGTTTTACCCCTAGGTACATCTGTTCTATAGCCTCATCTACCTACTAGTATCTAGACATGGATGTATTTCCTGGAAAACTCACAAAATCTCTACAATACCAAAATTCTATGACGTTCTTCTATATTAATCCTCATATTCTATCTTAGGGCTATGTTCTCTAATCAAAGTTTACCTAAATCTAGTTTCTAAGGTTTTTACTAAACTTCCTCTGATAGAAACTATAACGCCCCTACCCCAGTTACCCAAAGTTTGTTCATTAATAAATAACATTGGAATGATCACAAAAGATCAAGTCTCGAAAGACCGATTAGTTTAGTAGCCTTGAAAACAATCGATACATTCATAAGTCTTACATTACATCATACCGTGAAAAACTACAACAACATAGTCTTCCTAGTCCACACTCATATCCCCTCAGACTATCCCTACAGGTCAGTCATAAAATACTTCGTCACATTCTAGGAAAAATAAAACATAGAAAGGGGTGAGCTCAAATGCTCAGTAAAGATAACAATATATCAGAAACTTTCATAAATACGCATAAACATTTAAGGAAATGTATAACTAAATTAAATGCCTTTTAAACATGAAATTCGGAATAATATGGAAAAAATAAAAAGAAATAATTCCATTTACTTATTCACATGGATATTCTAATAGTCGAATAATGACATGCAATATTAATAACCACTTTTATAACGATGTAATTCATAATGCCCGACTTTCATAACCACAGAGTCAATGCCTTATGCCAATACTATAAATAATATTTTCCAATGCCTTGTTCCAAGACACTAGTTTGTCTCATGAGACCTACCGATGTATCGTGGGGCTACATCAGGCTCCACCAGTCACGTACTAAGTCCAATGCATTCCTCATATGAACAGTTTTAAACATAACATAAACATTCATATTAAAACTAGCATATGAAATGTCAATAAATTTTCCATAAACCATGAATGGTATATAAATAAATAATCCAAAGTCAAACATATAACAAACCCTTCAATACAATATTGATTTTTTGTATCATAATAAATCAACATCAAATAAGCATAAAATCCATCAAAGGATGTTGATGTAGATGAAAAAAAACTATTTGAGAAAAATATGGCTTTTTTGAAATCATTTAAGTAAAATAATTATAAAAGAAATCGTTTACTTTGAAAATATTCATAAAATTTTTTAATGAAAGCTTAAATTATTTTATGAAGGTGGAAAATATCCACACCCGCCGTATAAGTTAAAATAATACATTCTTACCTTGATTTTGTCTAAAAGGTTAAAAGGACATTATTTTGAAAAAGATGGAAAGATTCCATTATAAACAACTAATAAAAAATAAAAAAAGGTTATAAATAAATTTAACCCATAGTCAATAAAATAGTAAAAATGTATTCAATTTTTTTTAAGAAACATGGAAGTGGATGATAAAGAGGTCCCAGTAGGTAATTACGAATAAACAACCTTGGATAATGAAGAGATTGGGAAATAAACCCTTACCTTGTAGTTTTCCTTGGTGGAGGTTAGGTTAACCTTCTCTATAATGGTGAAATTATTTTTATTAAATTGTAAAAGAATAATATACATTAATATGATATCATATATTATCATTTAATATTGCTTCATTAATAATATCTTATTATTATCGTTCTTTTGGGTGTTAACGGTTCCGTTTTCATTTATATGCTTTGTTATGTGAGTCATATTTGTTATGGATGGGATGTATGTTATTAATATCCAGAAGTATATCAAGACTTTAAATATTATTTTTAATCATATAATGATAACTAGTCTTGAATGGATACGATGTGGAATGAATCTAATCGCGTTTGTGGAGACGGTAATCCATATGTACGCACGAGAGACAATATCATTCTTAAACTAATATATAATTGGATTTTATATCATATATAAAGAACCATTATCATGTTATATTTATTATTTACATCAGTTACACATCATTATTATACCAATCCAAAAAATAATGTATTGAATAACAATTACACCACGACGTGGAGACAGTAATCTGTATATACGCACGTATGAGGACATGTCATTCAAAGGATTGATATAATACTTAATATGGTTGTACAATATTTATAATAACATAATAGTAAATAAAATATATTGGGTTTATTATTTTAAAATAGAAATAACAAAGAAAGAGGAAGTGGAATAAGAAAGGAACTTGAAAGAGGTGATTAAATATTTACCTCTTCTTCGGGTTCTTCTTTTTGATTTGATCAAAAGGGCTCCTTAGGATGGATTTTTGTATAAATTAGGCCCTCTAGGATGAAATTATAATAGTTTAAAGGGTTTTTGGGTAGGGTTTGTCCGAGCTAAATGGCTTTGAAAGTGTGAATTAGAGAGAAGGGGGAGTGCTCTTTTATAAGAGGGGTGAGGGGCACCTTAGGAAAAGCTAGAATTATTATGTTATAATAAAATAATTTTCGGTTTCTAATGAAACAAAAGTGGATTATATAAATTATATAGTGGTTATGGGTCGAGAACCACCCAACCAATAGATTTTAGTATGGTTTTGGTCACTATATTAACCTTAACCTTTAGATTTAACACTAAGATAAATAGTTTGACATTTACCATATCTCTTTGTATTTTTATATTATATGGTTTATAATGTCACTATTTCCATCCAAAAGAACCCCAACCAGTTCATTAATGATTAAAATATCATTATATAAGTCTTTTGGCCGAAATTTAGATTTTTAAAAATAGAATATGGATTAATAATGTAATAATTGTTTTAAAAACACTTTTATATCAATTTTGACACTATTGGGTATTTTGTTTTTATAAATTCATAACAGCATTATTAATTCCAAAACTATTCCCCTAATCAACCCTAATATGTTATATTAACTTATAAAATTAGTTTAATTCATAAAAAGTCTCAAATTACATTTATTTGGATATTTATAATATCAATTAGTTTAATATTTTATTATTTAGGTAATTACTGCATCATCATTGTGTTGTAAATAGATATAACATTATAATGTCTAAAAAATATAAATAAAATACCATTATGTAGGAAATATTCTTATAGATATAATGAATATTTTTTGTTGAATTTATCTTATGTGTAACCCTATATTAAAAAATTTTTATTTACTAAACATTGATTTTAACTCTTTTAACTCTTCTTTGAATTTAATAATAAAAAATGTCCAAATCTAATCGAAGTGGACCGAAAGGATCATATTATATTCCTATGGTTTTTTTCATCAAATAATTGTTATCCAATATAATTAGGACATGTTTTAGGGTAACAATAATATCATTTTTACCCTTAATTACAATATTTACTTTTAACCGTGTTAAAAATAAGTAAAAAGTAACTATTCCCCAAAAATTATTTTTATCTTATTGAACCACATTTTACATACTGATATAAACCGTACCTCCCATATTTTTGAAATTCCACTCACAAAATCGGTAAAATTATGTTTTCTCTGAATTCAAAAATTCTCCTAGGAGGTGGGTAAAAGATGGTGAAAAGTTCTATAAAATTTTTATATATCTAAAATTATTATAAATTTACTCTAACTAATTAAATTGAACTAATATAAGTATTATTTATCTATTTTTACCTAAAATAAATTTAAATAAAATTAATAATTATTTAAATAAAAATTTCGTTTTAAACAATAACTCAATGTTTCTTCACTATTCATCAAAAATTGAATGTTTTCAGAAAAATACACAAAATTCACCCTAGGCTAATTTTGATATTCCAAATCCAAAAATGAAGTCCATTTTTAAGGATAAAATTAATAATATTTCATAAATTTGGTATTACTATTCATAACGGATAGATTGATTGGTTGTGGGGCTTTAAAATTTTAAGTTGCGTATAACACACTCTAGTGTATTATTCAAAGAGAAGTGTAATGTGGAATCTTGGGGTGTTACACAGATTTCATCCAGGATATAATTCTTAGGATTTTGTACTCTTATACAAGTGATTTGTGCAATATCCTTATTAGAAACCTAGGCTATTATACTATAGTGGTTACTAACCTCTAGAATTTCTGCATTTGATTATTATATTGATATATTTGTGTTATATGTACTATAGACATATACATGTGTAGAGATGAATATATTTTCATTGTTGTATGCTTTTAGGTTTCAAGGATGTTTACTGAGTATGATTATAATCACCCATTCATGTGAATTTTCCATAAGGACCGTGTCATGTTCACATGATCAACCATTTTATAGAGTTCGAAATTAACTAGGACTAGAGAGTGCATAGTGAGATTGAATAGACTGAGGTTTTTATTAAAGATTTATAATAGTTGTACAAATGTTACATTCTAGTTGGACTTATTTTTCAAACTCTTTGTGGTGAGATTGTATTTGGCCATGTTTATGTTTCATTACTTCATGTCCTACTCTGGTTGTGGTATTTAGATATATAAATACATGTTTATTAAATATTTTTTACATTTTATAATTATATAGGCTTGGATATGTGTATGTGTATAGGATATTAAGATGCGGCCTCCCATGTTAGTTATATACCTTCTCATTAATAGTCATCATCCCCTTTCCTACAGATGGAACTCTTGGGGAGTCTCGGTTTGGGCCCCTTTAAGACATGTCTTGAAAATTATAGAGGACGATCCTATTGATCATTTGAGGACTGTTCTAGAGGGTTTTCATAAAAATCTATTTTCTGGGAATATTCCCATGTGAATGTTCTTGCTATGTAATATACATTTCCAAGGGCATTTTTTCTCTTATCAGGGAGTAATAGTGTCTACATAAAAAATAATGTAGTTTTTTTAAAGATGGATGTATAGAATATTATAGTGGTATTTAGAATCGTTGATCCATTATTAAAATAAATGTTAAACATGTCTAGAATCTCTAATATTACATCTCTTTTAAAATCCATCACTATAATATATTAACTCTTCAAATTGATAAATAGTAAATAGTTTATTTTTGAGTATTTTAAATAGAATTTAATTAATAATCTTTTTGTGAAAATCTAATATTTCGTATCTGGTTTAGGGTTATTTTTGATACTTTTATTATTTTTTGGAAGATAATTGATGAGGAAGATAATATTCATCTATGGAGGGTCGTGGAAGAAACATCCTTACAACTGTAACTATGTTGTAGAATACTTCATGCTGGTTGAATTATTATTTTATCTAAATATCCTATGGTATTTGAATGTTGCAAAAATGTCAAGGAATAACATCTTTTATAATTATGTGAACCCGAATTGGTATATATGATTAATTTTCATTCAGTATGATGATTTTGATATATCTTATATCCCTATATGATATAAATATAGTTGAAAATAGGTTTATTAGAATTCCATGGAAACATATTAATCATGATTCCATTGATAATTTAATGATAAAATAGTAGATTGATACTTTTCATCAGAGTAGCGATGAGATGATTAAATCACTATGCCTATATACGAATATAGTGGAATATTTCCTCATTTATTATTTTCATAAATGAATTTTGGAATATATTAATGTAGAGGGTTGGAGATATCCATTTATTTATTAATATACTAATGTTGGATAGTCAATGAATGGTCAACATCTATTATTATTCATAATAATACCTTTATTCATTTAGTATCCCATGAATGGATTCATCATGAATTTCATGGAACACTATTGTGTATAAATTAATGAATTTATAAGATATCATATGTATGTGGAGTCAGTTCTAATGTTAATAGATGAAATAGTAGGTGAATCTAACTCTGTTCCAATGTTAGGTGTGTTAGTGGGTTAATTGTGAGAAACAATCTATAGTTTGTTTATTAAATATATTAAATTTCCCTTAGTTGAATTGGTGGAATATATTGAGGGTATTTTTTAAATTTCCTCCTATAATCATAGTGATGATGTAGTCATATTTGGGTGATTTTTCATCAGTTGAAAATTAACCTCATTTGGAGTGATTAAAAAGTAAGGTGCGGTTGATAATTTATTGATTCTATATATAATTTTTATAGTGTGTCTTAATGGGGCTATATGGATGGTCATATATAATCTCAACCCTTTACATAATGTTTCTTTGAAATGTCAACAAATAATCTATCATTTGATAAAAAAATTCCTCTAATGGTACTTTTCATAAACAAAACTATTTTTTAATTAATTAAACATATCTTCTCTATTTTATTATATTTTTTCAAAACCAATTAAGTAAATAACTATTCCCCAAATTAACATTAGAATATAAAAAAATATCATCAAAAAATTTCACCAAATACATTTCAATTTAATATTAAAATACTATAGTTTTTATTCCCATAATTATCATAGGGGAATTCATCAATTTATAAAGAATGAAGATAAACATTTTATTTCATTGAATTTTTTAGAAAATATTCTCTTGAATGTACACTATCGTTGCTATAGAATTACGATACATTGAATAATGATCTATATTGAAGACAAATTGTGTTCTATAAAGTTGTTGAATTAACAGTCAATTCATTGATGATTATTTACATTTTAATCATTATCCAATTTAGTTATCTATAGTTGATATATAGTTTAATTTATTTTTTTGATTACATTAGAAATATGATAATTTAACAAACAGTGATATATATTGGGCCTCATAGATTCTTTATCATTAATTTTAAATAATTTTGTATTTAGTAAAATTAACTCAATAGGCCACATCATGAATAAGTCCCTCGACATTTGTTTAAATATAGACATGGGTTCAATTGAGACTATTCATATTACTCTAGAGGATAATGAGATAGTTCACTTATGAATATTTATTCATATTGAAATATATTTATAATATCCACTTGCATTATATTACAACATTGATCAATTTATTAACTAAAATATATCCATAATTTATGCCACTAAGAGTATATGTTAACATGAATAACGTCTGATTATTTATCCTTTTAAAATTATTTTAGGTTGAACCGTCATGAAAATAAATATTTTATTTTATATAAAATTGATCATGAAATAATTATTTGAGATCCAATCCATTGATATTATTGTATAATAATTTAAAATTTGTTTTATAACTATAGTTTTTAAAAGATTAAACCAATGTAATGCATTAAGGGAATGCTTAAATACAATTGTAGACCTTATAGACCCTCATCTATTTAAACAAATAACACAGACTATGTAAGATTGGTAGTTCAATTAATATTATTACCATAAATTAATTAAATAATTATATATATAAGGGTTAAATATATTATCTTTCATTAATTTCATAATTACATTACATTCAAATATATAGATTGATGCCCCAAATTTTGTTTATGTGGTTTAACAATCATATCCATCCTCTTTGGGACATTCTTATGGATCTTTTTAATGACCTTCTTGGAGCCTCATAATATTAAACTTATATGAAAAAATTATCTTTCCCCATACAACTGATGAAACACACCATGGGTTGAATTTAACTATATTCCATTTATCCTCATTATTTTTCAAGATTTGAGTTTCTTACTTCCCCAAAAAATCTAAATCTGGGTGTCTATACATTTTATATTTGTGTGACTATTCGCTTTTAAAAAAAATTGGATCATTTTCAATAGTTTTTACAAATACGTGCCTAAAATATTCTCATTTATTTTTTCAAATATGAATTCATTACATAAATTTTAATAATTAAAATATTTATATCTATTATATCTACAGCCCAATATGTATATTAAAACAACTTTTCAACCTCTATGTAAAAAATATCTACTTATTATTACAAATTTAAATCTCAAATAGTTAATGATTTTGGTACTATTGGTTTGAGATAAATAAAAAACCCCATTGATACACTCATGGTCAACAAAAATATTATGTCATACATGGTTAACGTAGTGATGTTAGCTTCAAATCGTCTAACTATATAATCGTCATTATTATGTTCAAGGAATTAAATTTCTTTTTTGAATTTGTGTTAGTGTGATATTCCCCCAATCACAAAATTACATATCCAATATAGTAGTTACATACATTTTATACATAATATGAAATTTGATACACTAACTAAATAAAAATATTATTATACCTAGGTACTATCTATAAATCATTGAAATTAATTATAAAAATATGATTTAATTATTCATAAAAAACATCATTATTTCACATTGATCCTTATACCTTAAAAAATATATAATACTCATAAGTCTTGAAAAATTTACATAGATTGAACTAAGAAAATTATTATACAAAATATAGGGGTTAATCAAAAGAAATCCTAATAAAGATAATTTTTCTGTAATTATAAAATATTATCAAGTATTTCATGATATTATTAAATAGAAAAATCATAATGGTGAGTATATCAACATTTCATAGTACTGTTAAGATCCAAATAATTTGAAATTATAGTAAAAATAATCCCCCTAAACACATAATGAGTTATAGGGTTAAATTTGTATGTTATATATTATATTTTATATCAATATCATTATTATGATAGCTATAAAGTCAAATAATTTATATTAAAAAAATCATTCGTATAATCCAAATATTAAAATAGTGTTCATGGATATAATGATTTGTCTTCATATAAGGCCTATATTCATGGATAATACAACATGTATCTATTGAGACACTATAAAATAATTATGTTTTTTATTTAGTAATTAATTTTTTTAATGACTTGCTATTGAATAAAGGGTTCTCAAGATAATCCTTATTTTAAACTAAATTATTATTGATATGGGAATTAAAATATAATGAATAGAGAATTTGTAATTAATTTTATATAAGATATTAGTTTATCGATTCATGAAGCATATTTCACTTCAACTTTATCATTATGAAGATATATATTTTTCAATATAATATATGTTATTCATACATTTTCTCAAAAACCTTGTTATAATTCATTATTAACATAAGTACTCCTATCATTTAGTCCCTCTCAATTATTTTTTGTGGTCTTCACTGATCAATCCATTGAATTGTTTAAAAAAAATCCCTAAAACCCCAATGAATGTTTTCCACTTATTCTTTCCTAATAGATCTTCAAAACGATCGGTAATAGTTAAGTCTCCCATTAATTATGAAAATAATATTGAGTATTAAAATTTTTAAAATTAATATAATATTAATATATCAGAGGGATCATTTCTTTACGTATTTCATTACATCGTAATATACATTTATTTCCTAATATATATGAAAATCACATCAAATAAGATTTATCAAATCCCATAAACCCTTTCTTAAAATCTAACAGATTTTCTAGATTGTCATTTTATGGAGAGATATATATTATTACAGAATAATCAAAGAACCCATTATGACATTTTTCCTCCAAAAAGGCCATAATCACCATAGTTTAATCCACACCTTTGCACACATAATATAAATACATTTTTTACTATAAAAACACGACATGTTATTATGGAATAATTAAAAATATTAATATAGATTATTATAAAAATACTAATCTTTTAATAAAAATGGAAAAAATGGTATAGTATTAACTCTCTATTATATAATATTTAACTCATTTTTTTATAAAAAAATCCCCAATAAATCATTATATATATGAAATTAATGTGTAAATACTTTTTCTAATCATAGAAAATAAACTCAATAATTCTTATAAACTTTTCCAAACTTTATATGAACATTATAATTAATAATTATCATTATATAACACAAATAAAAATAAATATAATCAAATTTCGAATATTTTTCATCATGGATATCTTTTGATTAACTAATGTTCCAACATTCCTCCATCTAAATTTAAAATAATTCCTTATATTAATTCTTCAGTTTATTAGGATTCCAAATATGTAAATCAAATTGTTATTAAACAGTAGAAACTTATACTGTATTTTAAAATTATAATATATATCTCTGACTGGAGGTGACTAATTATAGATATGAAAAAAATAGTTACATAACGATATATTTTCTTACATTTAAAAAATCAAATCTACAAACCAAAATTATAATATAACTCCCATATCATCATTTCCTCTTGATGTTTTTACAATTTTATTTTATCTCTCAATAAATTTTGAAACAAATAAATCTAAATCAATAGTAAACTTTTCCCTATTAAATGTATTTTTTTCTTCCATGTTTCCACAATTTGGAAAAAATATTGTATATTAGTATTTTTTTACTTACCCTTTTTAATTGATTCTCCCCGATAAATACACTTCTATTGATATGATTTGGAATGTAATTTTTATTTATCAAATTATTGTAATAAATAAAAATTTTAACATACCTATATGAGATAAGAGTTCTTGTTTTGAATGAATCCTGTATAAGAATTTTGGATGTCCCAATAATCATTAAATTTTAATTGATATTACAATAATATTAAAAATAAGAAATATAAATCTTAGGGCTGAGTTTGTATTTTTTACTATATCCAACACTTTTTAAATTATTCTAATGTGATCCTCCATGATATCCATGTGTTCCATTTTTTAAAAAAAAAATTAATTTATGTCAATATATTATTTTCACAAAGGATATGATGGATTTTTTATAAGTTCAATTTAATTTTGTTTGTAAAAGTTTGTCACCACACGATTATTTACATCATTAAATAGAGATTTTTAAATTAATGTCATCCAAATCATTTTAGTAAATTTTTTTCATTATTATATAGTCTAATTAGGTTATACTATGTAAATTTATTTATTGGCTCATACTAATCAAAATTTCACAATTTTGTAATGAATAATGCATCTATAGTTGCACATTGTCAATATATAATGTATCTCAACCAATTAATTTCTTAATATTGAATAGAAGCTAAAAATATTATTACATTATAGACTAAATAATAATCAAGGGAACAATAAACATATCATATAAATAATTTTTTATGTATATGATATTACTAATTCAAATTATTTTGAATCCAAACAATTAAGTATGATTCATAAAACTTTTCTATACTTAATACCATCAAATATATAAATCATCTAGTTATTCACATGAATATAATTTGATCAAGTAATATATTTACTTTATACTTGATATTTTTAATTAAAAAATTATTACATGTAAAATATATTCTCAAGAAAGAAAATTTTCATTGTTGAACAGCTCTATACGATACATATCATGAGATATAAAAATATAGTAACATGTTTTTTACATGTATCTTTAAAATGTAACTTTTTTATCAAATAACTATTATATTATGATGTAATAATATGTACTGATAAAATTATTCAAAAAATTCCTTATTTTTACCAACATATATATATATATTGTCTACATAGATGATTATAATTAATTTTTATTAATTTATGTTGTTTTTTTAAATATGTGATCAATATCACCCCTCATGAAATCAAGTTTCCTTAAATTTTAATATATTATGTAATCCCATTCCCATAATCATGGAGTAAATCCAAATAAATTTCTCCAATGAAGTAATACCTTTCTTGAATCATGAAAATTTTAAAAACCCATTAGTTGATTAAAATATAAATCCTCTTGTATTACCCCATTTTAGAATTTCATTTTCATTTCTAATTGATATATCGTAGATCCACAATTAAATTTCACCATGTTATTTTAAAAAAATTATTCCAGTCTCGCAACTAGGGAAAAAATTGCATCGACGCCAATGAATAATATTTGACCATAAACTTTTCATACAATCTTATTTTATTTAGAATCATATGTTTATTTTATGAAATTTTGTTCATGAACATCCTTTTATTTATAATGTAATTTTTATTGGTAAGGTTATTTCATGGATCTAGTGTTTTAGTTTTTAAAATTTCATCAATATTGAAATTCATATATTTAACATATTGTTATTAATTTTCTACATCTCAAACCAATGATGAATTCCCAGGTGAAACAAAATTATTTTCTTAACACTATTCAATTATGAATTTTTTTATGGAGTGTTGTGGTAACAAATTATGTTAAAATAATTAATCATAAATCTATTTTTCGATATTTGTTTCAATAATGATATCTTATTATCCCTTTAATTTAATTCTAATAATTTTATTATAATTTTTCACATTATTTTATTTGATGTTCACTAGAATTTATTTCATGATCATCAAATTTTTAACATTGGTTTTCAATATTTTTTCCTTATACTCTATTTCAATATTTTTCATCAATCACTATAACATAAATAATGTCATTAAATTAATTAAACCTCATATTAAGGTAACTATATTTTATAATCATGGATCATGAACATGAAACAAGTCTTAATCCAAACATACTTTGGAGTAATATAAAACAATATATAGTTGGATTCCACTCGTAAAAAATTTTATATGGTATTATATTTTCACTGGTGATCAAGAATTAAATTTTTAATGAATACGCCAATATATTAACCTCTTTCATCAAATTTTATCTTACGATACCACTATCAATGATAAGAATAATTTAAATTTTATTACCCATGCGGTTATTTCTTTTACTAACACTAATCTATTATGTTGTTCTCTCAAATGACACTTCTTATGTAATTGTTTTTCATGTTATTGAAAAAATAATAGTTGATTTCTCAAAATCATACCCCCATTATATTTTTTTATCATTATTATAGAATCATATTAATCATACCACCAGTAAAAATATATATACTCAATCCCAATATTCTTTATTTTCTTTTATATTATGCAATCCATTGTACTTTAATCATCCATAAATAATAAGGTTTCATATTCTCCTCATGTTCTCACAAATTTCGTTGAATAAAACTTTTCAATATCAAAAAAAATACATTTTATTTTAATTTTTATTATTTTTAATCTTGTATAAATTTTAAAAAATCATATATCTTATACATGTGTCAAATGTATTTTACCTTCCTCAATTACTTGTAATAATAGTTATAATTTCCTTAGGATTTGAAATATTTTCCCTGATATATTGACATATATTACAAATATATCACTTCTATATATTTAATTCCACATTCACTATAAGGAAGTTCTTTTCATATCTTTTTTTATATTTTATAGTTATTTTATTTAATAATTCATTATTAAATAAATGAATTAAAATAAATTAAATTCATTATTATTCCTTCTAATTAAATATCATGTTGATTTATAAATCTAAAATTTTGAAGACACATAAATGACAATATTTATACCAATACACAATGAGTGATCATTATATTGTAGTTAATATCTAGATATCCTCATTATATAAATACTATAAATAATTAATGTGCTATCATTCCATAGAACGATAAATTTATTAGCATTAATTATGTTATTCCAAATTAAAAATTCCTTACCTAATATGATGGATGAACATCCACTATCAAGTATCAATATACTATTATTCGTAGTCTCTTTGAGTGTGATTCCGTCTAAGATAGACTTATCCATATTCTCTGTTTCCATTGAAAAGACTTTTTTAGGTACGATATATAGGTATTATCATTCCTTTTTGTATGTGAACTTATATAACCAAATCTTCTATAGAGGGACTAAATTAATTCTCTAAATGGATCTTATTTGAGGCTTCATATTACTTTTTTTCATTCAAGATCCTTTTCATTTATTATTATGAATTATAGTGGAAAAATAAATTTGTTTAAGCTAATAGATAAAATAATGAATAAATGTCTATAAAATTATTTTATTCATTGTTGTGTGGGATATATTATATTGATTCTTTATTGTCATTTTTGGATAATATCCATAAGGATATATCCAATCCTATCTAAAATTCACCAAGTGTGACTAATGTTACAATTGTATTACAAAATAAGTAAAAAACCCTTGTTATGTTCACTTCATTACATCATAAAATTTTAGAAAAATTAATTTTTAATATAACTCTATATGATTGGATTCAATATTTCCCATAATTGTTTCAATTAATTCATCATTGGACATGATTTCTCTTAAATATATGATTCACACACTTATCAACATAATATGTTTTCATTGGATAATATCATGATCCATCCATGAAATTATAAAAAAAATTCTTATGCCTCTTTATTAACCCTATTTTTCTTATTTATCAAGGATATTCTCAAACTAAAAAATCTCCTGAATATGTAGGTAACAATTGTCATTAAACTTATACTATACCAAGATAAAATTTTATATTTCATATGATTAAAATATATTTTTTAATATAAAATTAATACATTGTTTTAAATGATTGGTTTCTCTTATTTCATAATTTTTACCATGTAATTTTTCATATAAAATGGTTTTTATTACTTTAAATGTTTTTATTGCATTCAATGACCATTTTAATTAAGACATGAGTTGGTCAAAAAACATAGTGGATTTTTTTAATAATTATAAATTTTTTTCCCTTATTACTCAATTGAATATATTGGTCCTCTATTTAGACATTATATAATAAAAATTTATTAAATTTCCTTTTTATATTATCTTTTTTTTCTCTTTTTAAATTTAATTATTTTTTACTTCTACAATCATATAATATTTGTAATATAATTTAATTTTAATTTCACATTCTTTTTGGAAAATGATCTAATCGTATTCCAAATTGGTCGCAAGAATATTATATTAAAATATATTTTTATGTTGATTTAAAATTTCAAATCCCATTTATTGGGAACATTATTTTATAGTTTTTTGATAAGTAAAAAATATCATCATCTCCATTAGTCATCCATGGAAACATTTTTACTATGTATTAACTTTACTGCACATAATGCACATCAATGTATATTTTCCATTAAACCTACCTTTTCCTCACTTGATGTCACTATCCATGAGATAAATAAATTATTTAAATATTTCTTATTTACCATTACCGTAATCAAGATTTATATTACTCGTTTCATTAAAATCCGACTTAATAGATAATAAAATTTTTATACATTAAATTTTAATATGCACCTCACATGAAATGAAGCTATATTGAAACCATAAATTGAAATCTACATCAAATTTGTATCATATATTTATGATAAAAATTTAATAAATAAATGAAACTTTCACATAAAAAAATTCTTCAATTTACCAACATCCAAAATATCACCAATAAGAGTGTGTATAGATAATGAAACTCAATGGTTTATTGAAAAAACCATATTGGGTTTAAATAGGATAAATATTAAAATAATAATACATTTCATATATTACAAATAGCATTAAATCTTAGATTATTATATACCGAAAGATAATTTAAAAAAAATCAAATTTGGGATAAAGTGGGAACCGGAAAGTCAAAAGGCCAAAAAAGGAATAATGTAATACAATAATTAAAATTAAGTGTATGGTTATTAGGGTAACATACTCATTATAATACCAATTTGAATACATTAATCATCATACATGTGCCTCCCAGGACTAAGCATTCATGGTAACTGGATAATTTTTACCATGTCTAGATGTATTCCTATGCGTTTATCTTCCTTTCATTGAAACCCCGTGAAAAAATAAAATCTTATTTATTGATCTAGTACTTTTTGAACATTCAAATATTTATTCTAACAGATATTTATAATATTATATCTAAGTACACATTTGGTTCATTTATTTTGATAGTGTTTCATGCATTTATTACTTGAAATAAAGGATTATAAAGTGGTACTAATTTTTATCTCCATATTTTATTCCTTCTACTATGTATTCTCATTTGACCATAATTTCTCCACCATCTATATTCAAAATTTCACTACCTAGACCCGAAATCATTTTATGTTATCGACATTGAGACCTTGAGTTTTATTCTATACCTTTATCATTTCTAGGTGGTCTACGTTTCATTGTATTAGGATTATGGGAATGATATTTCTTTACATTATTTCACTTCCCTTTGACCATAATATAGCCTCTTGTATCCCAGTTCCCCTTCCATACCTTCATCTTCCTTGGGATGAGATATAATATCACTCTCATTCCCTCTATACTAAAAATATATATTTGTATATAAATATCATCCTCATAATAATTCGTGGACATACCCCAAAATCTTAAGGGATAGGCCCCTACTAATGCCATTTGAAATCCCAAAACTAGAGTACTCACCTTATCTTGATCCAACCCATCCACCTCCACTCATTATAAAGGGATTGAAAATATTAATTTCAGTCATATGTTTTCTGGAATTGAATTATGTCACTGAATTCTTTACATACCCTCAAAACTATGTGCTCCTACAACCTGTTCAACTGTAACATGTCGCATTAGTTGCACCATCTTGATAAAAATTCTGACCACTGATTAATGGTTCTTCATTCTCTCTTGGTGATCTTTTCTGAATAATTTCATAAATCTAGTCTGTTTACACCCAATATGAGGGAGGTCTATATGATTTTTAATTCTTATTAACATCCACCTTGAGAGTGGTACTAGGAAAACACCCTTTCTTAGAGTTTCTACCTCTAGTGTTCACCATCCTAGTGAATGACGGAAAATCTGATTAGTGCATTTGTTTCTCTTCCATTATCTACATTCCCTGGTTTTTTAAACCCATATATCACATCAAAATATTGAAAATTTTAGAGACCCTCAAATATTCGAGGCCTTTCTCTTTCTAAATATAAGAGACCAGTTCTATTTTATTGACACATAAACTATCAACTTAGAGAGTCACTAGAGATTTGATCCCACTTTATATAATATTATCGAGACACCCATTGTTAATATTTTTTTGATAATGACAAAAAAAATGGATACATACCCCAGTTGATGGAATAAAGCCTAGAAAATTTCCCATGTTTTGAAGGTCACTGGTTTCATACTTCATAAATCCTCCCCAACTATGATCTAAATCCGATAAATGGGTGTTATGGAATCATTTAACTTCTTGGACATATTTGGGGAGATTTAATGAATTTCTGACATAGTTATACTATCCCAACAAAAGATGCAGCTGACCAGGTTTCCAAGCAAACATATAATTCTGGGGTTTTGAAACGGAAGATGGATTTCAGGGAAACTATCCTAGATAGTCACTAATAGAGCATCATGATTCATATAAGAATAATAGGACCACCATGATTGGTAAAAAAACGGATTATTTACATATAAAATGAGGTCTGGACCATGCTGCAATCAATTCCCCCTCTGAAAAAAACTGAATCACCATAGGATTCTTGTCAAGAATACCCCCAATTGTTCAATCTTGTAATCCCCTAGTACCCAAAAAAAATTGATAAATGGTTTAAACAGATGGATTTTGAGGATAGAAGAGATTCACTTGGGTGAAATTCAATCAAAATTAGGCTTTGTTTAGTTGATATGTTGAATGGTGGAGATTAGGGAAACCATAATGGAGATCTGGAACTTTAGGTCTTAGAGATATGGTTTAAAAAAGAGGGATATCATATTGGTTTGTGGATGGTGAAAAATGGATGAGAGGCTATTGAGAAAGGAAGGAGTCCCCATCCCCTTTAGTGGGGGAGGGACTGGGGATGCAGCAATTCCTACCTTAGGGCCCATCAAATCCTTGATTATATTATCTCCATTATAATTATGTGACAATTCATACCATATTTCTCCTGCAGATGTAAATATTATCACTATAAAATTTATTTTATTATAACATGAATTGTATTATTATTTCAATCCATTTCATCAATGTTATTTTCATTCTCATCTAATTTATTCAAGGACATATCCTTGGGATCAATTACATGAATTATATGAATAATAATAAATAAAACATCAAGACTATTTTAATGGAGTTGGTACATCTTGTGATTATTTTAAATCCCAATATTTCATCCATATAAAATGGAAAAACATTCATATTTAATATATTATGCATTCTAAAAATAAATCATATGATATATTTTATTTATCAAAATCATTAAACTCTTGTAGCCCTTTTTCAACCACAATGCCCATAGACTCCCCATGTGGGAGGGAGCATTGCAATATCATGTTAAATATTACTTTTTAAATGTATTATTTTCTCATGGTAGTAATAATAGTAAAACATAACACATAAATAAAATGTTTTGAAATATATTCTTAATAATGTAAAATCCATAAATATAATGATTTAACATAAATCCTCTTAAAAGGGAATCATCCATAGTGCATGCACCAACAATCTTTTAATTAACCAAGAAATCATAGACTACCTATTAGATTATTATAGTATTTAGGAATAAATCATTGTCTTTCAAAATGATCAATAATTATTTCCACATCCACATTTAGAACATTACGATAGATATTTTAATAACATGAAATAAATTTCCTATATAATGAATGATTATTAAAAACTCAGAATAAAAATTTATTATTTTATTTTTTATTCACCTCTATAATTATGATTATATAATTCAATTTTACATCATCTAATTTATTTAAAAATATATCAAAAAATATCATATTAATATATTTTCTTCCCTCTTATAATATTCATCGAATTATATTCTCACTTCCTCACTAGGTATTCAAACTAAATATTTTAATATCTCTAAAAAGCATCATATTCCATCATATTTTAGTTTCTAATTGAACATTTTAATATTCCATATTGGTAATGTTGAATTTTTAATTAATTAATAATATAATTATCAAATAAGAAAATATAAAAATGTTAAAAAATAAACCCTTATTCATGGAATCATTATGCAATCTACTATGTCGAAACGTATTGTACATTAGTGAAAATATCACTATAAATTAAATTCATTCCAATTATTTCAAATAACACAAATTAAAACCATTCAAATCATTGATTTTTTCAGAAAACATGTAAAAATTAGTATATAGTGTTATTTTTCAATTAAATAATCATTATAATATCTAATAAAAAAAATTCATCTTATTCTCTATATAGTAATCCACTACCTCCCAAAAATTATATATAAAATTTTAATCCTTAAAATAATTATAATTTTTCATTATATAATTACCAAACTATGATGAAAAATTATGAATCAATTTTTAACGTTAAGTCATAGAAGATAAATAATTTCGTATAACTAAATTATAACTAAATAATATTTCATTTATTAATACATTATATATCTTTAAACAATCATAGTGTTATAGAAACTGTAATGGTGTAATTTTTTATTACAATAAAAAATCAACAAAAAATCTCCTAAAAATATCTATAATCTAATTCAAGAATTTGAGATCAATATATGTCACTAAACAGAATAAGTTTAATTAAAAATAATCTATTTTTTATGTTTTGTTGTTCTCAAAATTAAATGAACTTCTGATCCAATAGAAATACATTGAGACCATCATTAAATATACCATAATAGTATCATGAGAAAAATATTAGGAACATAATATGAACATAAAAAAATATAATGTCATCCAAAAAGTGGTTCTATAATTTTTTTCCACACCTCTTTGGATGCATTCCCTAAAACACGCCTCCTCATATGATAGAGGTTTCCAACTAGTAGTGAGGGTGGATGGTGGTGTGGTATGAAGACTATATCCCCGTAATCGTAGTATAGCATGTGAATAGTAGTAGGTAAATATATATAAGTAGAAAAATTAAATTCAGATGAAATCCATCCAGACAATAATAATAACATAATTTTGTAAATAGTTTAATACACAGATGATTTCATGTTGGTACAAAAAGGAAATAGATACACATATAGTACACTCTTTGTGTTAAAAAGGGAAATAAGAAAAAAAACTCAACCCATGAGCATTCTAAGAACTGGATTGGTCCCATTATCTCATTCTTCATCCTTGAACTTTATCATTAATACATAACATGTTTCCTCCCCTTATACATATTGGTATCCAAGAATGATTTCCATGTACCAATCGTTAACTATACTATGGGGTGTTTAAAACACTAAATCCCACAAACAATAGTAAATAATGAAAATTCATATGGTGAATATGATTTATAAAAACATGATGGTAATATATGAAAGGACATAATACTAATGTATATCCATGTTAATATAATGTTCCTCAGGGAAAACCTATTTAACAGATCCCTTTATGGCCTAAGATAGATGTCTTTGAGCATATGAATATTAATCAATCACGTACCAATGTACGATTGAAAATATGTCTATGAATAATAATAATATTTTATACAAGGTGAATTCATCTCATGATTTACCTTATGAGTTCAAGAAAAATACCAATAATAATCATGAATCAAGGAAATAAAGGTCTGAGTATAATTTAATGGATGAACCATTATTATTCCACTATAATGATTTTAAACCAAGTCCAAAGATCTAATCCATGTTATTCATAGTATTGACAGGATCTTGGTCCCCTAGATATAATAATATCCATAACATGTTTAATGAAAATAATCTGATGTAAATGTGATAATCCTAGAATTCAATTTTATATTGATGATGGGGAATCGTCAGTGAGACTTTAATTCATTAAATAGTACAGTAAATTAATCAAAACCTTTTGTTGTGTATAACATAGAGGTATCATTAATGAATCTTCATTCAACCTTTAGAATTTCCTAGTTCATTATGAGTTAGAAAATGAGTCTTACTCAATGAAATTCCTGACTTTAATTGTGAACCAAATTGATAATAAGTAAAAAATATTGAATTAAATAAATATGTATTGGCCGAGGGATTTTTCCATCTCTTTTCAAAATTTACAGTAATTTCATCCCATTACCCATTTAATAAAACATTTAAAATAGTATAAAAAAATTTCATTCAACCATTTAATAAATTTGCTGATTCAATTATGTTATCCCACTGGCACGTTTTGAGCTCAATGTACCCAATCATTGGATTCTTACCTATTTATGGTTTATTGTTGTTTTTATTTAACTAAAACCAACATAAAGGGTGGTACAAATTGTTGAAAATAACCCCTAACTATAGTAATGGAGCTATTTAGACATCAATAACTATATTTAGTAAATAAAATCAGGATGTTAAAAGTTTTTGGGAAATTAATGGAATGTATGACCTTTTGAAAGTGAAAACATAATTATAAACATCATGGATTTGTGTGATATGTAACAGACTAGATAAATTATCATGGTAGCAGACCGATGAACCATTATTAGCCTTATATTTATCATTGAAAGTTATAAAATGGGGAAAATAAATAAACTAACTGAAAATAGGGCATACCATCTCACATAGAGATAATGTGGAAGATGATTAAGACAACTGAGAAATGAAGCAAGATCTGTCTTAAACAAAACAAGGGGAAACCAACATGGCTAATAGAGTTCAAATTTTTTCTCGTATAGGGGATATATATGACATACTATATGAGGAAGATGGTAGGGACTCTATTTGGTAACTTCCTATGATAATTTAATGGAGAAATTGTAGAGAAATGGTTCAATGAATGATGTGAAAAAATCACAATTTCTAAATATTTAAATGGGAATATTGTTTGGCCGCGTGGTTAAAAATAGTGTGTTCTAAACTTGAACATATAATCATCAAATTCACACTCCTCCCATGTATTATATAAATGGATAAAAAAATATTACACATACTATCAATTTGGGACTATTTGATGTCCCACACCCCGATAGTATATGTGCACATTTTGAATAACTGACTATGGTACTTCTTATTTTTTTTTACAAATTATTCATTATAAGGTGGACTGGGTTTCATAGTTTGTTTATCCATTATCATCCCTTATATGTCTACACAATTGAAGTTCATTGTTATCCCAATTGTTGTTGTTATCATCATCTTCCCATTTCATTAAAAATTTGGGGCTCTAATAAATTAAACAAGGATGATTACTCATAAGACTACCATGGACTCTTTAAAAATATTCATTATGGTAATAAATTTATGAGAGACATTATGAAAGAATCTATACCATGGTAAAAATATGGGTCTTACAGCCACCCCTCCATAAAAATCATATCCTAAAGTTTCCCTTCAGATGTTGGTTGATAGACATCTGAGTATAACGACAACCACTAATAATATACATAAGTCTCTCATTTACAGGTCTCATTATTGACATTTGTTTTCTTTTATAGTAGATGAACTTGATGGATTAACCTCCCTCAAATTTCACTTTTTCTATGATCAATTATAAAATCAATTCTTACTCTAAAAAAGAATATTCAATATCTAACTCAACATCATTAAGATCAATATATTTATAGAAATTAGAGTGATCAGGTTGGATAAAATAATAATAATGTATATCATTTATATCCTTACACTATTGAAGAAGAATTATCTAATATGATATCAATTATTCTCTTTTGAAAATATCAAAAATCATAATCAATCCTATTGTTAAAATACCGTAACTCTCAACTAGTCAATGAAACAATATATATAAAACCTGAAAGAAAATATGATCCCCCAAATTTGAATGATTGGGTTTGACATAAAAAACCATAACACTTATTTCATGAATAATTTGAAGAAAATAATTTCCCGATATTATTTATATTCCCTGATGTCTCCTTAATGAATCTATGTCAAAATAGTACTGCCTCCCCTACCTCTATGTAGTAGATAGTTGAGTGTCATGGTCTACCATAGAAAATCTCATATGGGGCCATCTAGAATGTTTCTTGAAATATATTGTTATAAGAATGATCTATAAAATGCAAATTATTATATTATGAGAATATAAATTCATGGAAACATTCATGGATAATATTCTCTAAAACCTATATAGTGCGTTCAAACTAACCATCAGTCTAATGGTGAGATATTGTACTCATAAGTATTAGTGATCCAAGATCTCTCTATAAACCAATATCAGGAATATATGTACACCTACTGTACCTATATTAAAGGATAATATATAGAATCTTATGAAGTAAAATGATCAATCAAAAAAATTCTAAACGTTTTATCTACTGGGAAGTTCTCCTAAATTGGAAATAAGTGGGTGACCATCGTTAGACAATCCTTGATCACTGATACTATAGAGACCCAACCTTTTATTAAATTACTATTACATCATTTTAAATATTAAAAGCAAAATATTATTAAACATAGAGTATCCAATAGTTTAGTGTCTTGGGAAAACTAGTACCATTCATTACTTTTACAACATAAATCCTAAACAATCATTTAATTCCTTCTTCACTAGCTTCTTATTAGAACTTTCCCTCTCCTTAGTATATGTAGCCACATGAGGATATACATCAAAAATGGGTTTAAATAAAATCCCATTAATAGGATAGATAAGAACAATATAGAATGGGGTGAGGATAACCGTAACATGGGAAAAAGATCATAAACATGAGAGGAAGCATAAATATAAGACTTGAAATGTTGCAATGCATAAAAATGAAACATCATGTCTTAGTGGTTAACTACCACACATACTTGTGAACAAAGATATTATATTTTCCAAATCATTTCACATTTAATAATGATATTCTTTAGATTACCCAATGCATTGGTGAGCTGTATAATTCCAGGTTCACCCGTCACATTCAAACATTTATATTGCGCAATATAATTCTCAGCTCACCCATCACCTCATAATATTATCATTATCATGCATGCCAAATAGAACATATATCCATAATGGAAATAACTAACCCATGGCAAGGAATTAGTTTCATCTCATAATAATACATTCTTAAACATTGGGTTTTCAATATAAATACGGAACAACATACTTGATACAAGAACCATCAACCTTGAATGAGAGGTAAATGTTGAGTTCTTAAAAGAAGAGTTCTTTTGGAAAACATTTTGATTGACATAAACATCAGTCAAAAAAATATATATCGTATAAAAGGTATGATAATGATGAAAAAATTATTTTAAAGAATTTGCCATACCAAATTGGAGAAAAAGTGGGAGAACCTGAAGAATGAAAATTGGGTTTGAGATTTTCCTCTTACCTTGTATCCAAACACATCATTCTCATTAATGTCCTTTATAATGACATTATATTCATTGATTATAAATTACCAAACCTTTTATACATGAATAGGTTTCATTTTGGTTTCATTATGTAATTTTATGTTTCTTTTGATAACATCTAGTGTTTAAAAACATTGTTCCGGGATGTTTGTTTTTTTGGTTTTTCTTGGGTGGTTCACTTGTATTCATAAATTGAACTTTGGGTAGAACATGGTTAAACATCCAGAACTGATATTACATATTATTAATGACATTATATAATTTAAAATTATATTATAATGAGTTATATTATATACCATTTTGATGAATCATTAGTTAAAAATTAAATGATGAGTGTTTGGGTTAATTTGGGAGGTTATTCGATCACAAAAAACTGTTTTAATTTATCACTTAGTAATATGTATATAAGTCAGTTCTAGAACATTAATTAGGACATAATAAATATAAAATATTCTGGTTCAACCATAAAAATGGTTTCATGACCAGATCTGAAGGTAGAAATGGAAGAAAAAAACATGTCATTCTTGAAGGTGATAAATTAACACCTCACGAACAACGTTCTCTTTAATTAAATAAAAGGAAGAGGGAAATGGGATGGATGATATAATATCCCATTATTATCATAACATTATAGTATATTCATGATACTGGAGTTACCGTTCCATTTGGAAAAAGATAGGTGGGGAGTGAATATGAAAAGAACATGAAATTGAAAAGGAATTAAAGAAGAAGAGAGAGAGAAATTACCTCTTGAATACTCATCTTGAGATCCTCCTTAAGGGCTCTAAGATTTGTCTTTTGATGAGACCAAAAGCTCTTGGAGGCGGGGTAGGGGCTAAGAAATATTATTGGGCTGATTTTAGGCAAGGCTTTATGCTTGAGAGTTTTGAGGAAATGAGAGTGTGAAGGATGGTATTAATAGTGGAGGGGAGAGGGGTTTCATTAATATAAAATTCCATAGTTTATTATTTCCCTACAAGATAGGGAATAGTGAGTCTTGAGGGACCAAGAATAGTAATTTTATAATGTAATCCTGAACCAAGTGTTCTTACATTAGCATAACATCACACATGACCCTATAATTATCTTATTTAGCTTATTTTGTAAATTATGGTATTTCAGTATTCATAAAAAAATCAAGTATTTCAGAAAAATACCAAAATTTCACCCCAACCATTTTACAACATGTAAAATCTAAATATGAAGTCCATTTTTCAAAAATAATTTTCAAAATATGATTAATTTAATATTTAATTAAAATCATGGTTTCTTACTATAAAAAATAGTTTTAAAACATTCATTTACTTCTTCTAAAATATAGGTACATCTTACTTTCACTTGAATATTATTTTTATACTATCATACGTAAGGTTAAAATTAATTAGGGCAGGTCACTAGTCATAAGGGTAGGTTACTATTCATATGGGTTGGTAACTATTCATTAATTTTTTTTCCCTTTATTAGACTCCAAAAATCATCTTGAACACAATCGTGTATGTTAAATTTTCAAAATTCCAAACATAGAAGTTAAAAAATTATTTTTAAAGGTCACTTAGCACTTAGTAGTTCATTATGTTGTGTTTTCATGTGATTTTATGACATAATTATAAGAAGGGAATTTCCATTGAAAAAAATTGTGTCGTTACATTCTTCCCCCATTCCGAAATTTCACCCTTGAAATTTCACATTACACAAACATGTGAGGGTACTTTTCCTTCATTTCCTCTTTCGGTTCCCAAGTTGCTTCCTCAAACATATGGTTCCTCTACAACACTTTAACAAGATGAGTTGTCTTGTTTTGTAGAACTATATCGTTCCGATCCAAGAATCTTTATTGGATGTTCCTCATAAGAGATATCATTTTCAGCTGTACCACCTATCAGTTTAGTACAATTGAGGGGTCTGGTATGTACTTCCTCAGGAGTGATACATGAAACACCTCATGAACATGATCCATATTCGGTGGATGTTCAAGTCGATAGGTCATGGATCTTATACGGTCAAGGATATCAAAGGGGCCAATGTACATTGGTCTTAGCTTCCATTTCTTCCCTAATAACATGACTCTCTTCCATGGAGATATTCGAAGGAAGACATTATATCCAACATCGAACTCCAAGTCCCTTCGACAGTTGTCAGCATAGCTCTTTTTCTGATTTTAAGATGCATTGATGTTTTTCTGGATGACTTGAACCTTCTTTGTCATCTCTTGAACAAGATTAGGTCCAAGTAGCTTTATTTATCCATCTTCATCCCAACATGTTGGAGTTCTACATTGCTTTCCATATAGAGCTTCATATGGATCCATCTGAATACTCAGGTGGATTCTATTGTTGTATGAGAACTCAACCAACGGGAGATTCTGATCCCATCAACCTTTGAATCCTATACAGCAGGCTCTTATCATATCTTCAAGTGTATGAATAGTCCTTTCATATTGGACATCATTTTATGGGTGATAGGTTGTGATGATATTTAATTCAGTACACAAAGCATGTTAAAGGATCCTCTAGAATTTAGATGGGAACCTTGGATCACGGTCAGAGATCACCTCCTTCACATATATCGTTGCAAGTTTTTCAAGTGAGATATCTTCCCGAAAAACATTAAAATGTGAAGTATTTGTGAGTCAGTCAACCACAACTCATATCGCATTATTTCCCTTCAACATATTCGAGAGACCCGTAACAAAGTCCATAGTAACATTTTCCCATTTCCACATGGGTATAGGAAATGGCCTAATCGTCCCTTTGGACTTTTGTTTCTTTTCTTTAACTTACTCACATACCAATAACCTTGATATATATTTCACAATCTCCTTGTTCGTGTTATACCGCCAGAAGTGTTCTCGGAGATCACGGTACATCTTGGTACTCCCTGGATGGATAGAGAAAGTTGAGCTATGTGCATTTTCCAATAACTCCTTCTTTATCTCGGGTGATGAAGGCACACAATGCCGCATTCCAAACTGAATCACACAAACATGATCGATATGGAACTCTTGCAGATTCCCTTCCTTTACTTTAGTCACCCTCTTTTATATCTCCACATCATACCTTTGTGCTTCCATAATATTGTCCTGGATGGATGGTTGAGAAATCATTTGGAAAAGGTAGGATGTATCCCCTTCTCTTATGATTTCCAATTCCATCCTTTTCATATCTAATAAGATAGGGTCTTTCTCAATCCATAACATGGATAGAGTAGTGGGTTCTTTTCTACTTTGAGAATCATCTACCTTGTTCGCCTTTCTAGGATAGTAGTTAATAGAGCAATCATAATCCTTGATTACCTCTAACCATCTCCTTTGATGCATGTTGAGATAATTTTTAGTGAATATATACTTTAGGATCTTGTGGCCGGTGTATATGTCACACTTCTCACCATAAAGGTAGTGCCGCCTGATTTTCAAGGCAAAAATCATGGTTCCCAGCTCTAGATCATGTGTCAGGAAGTTCTGCTCATGGATCTTCAACTGTCGTGTGGTGTAGGATATCACATTATCATTTTTCATGAGTATGCAACCCAAGCCATTCTTTGAAGCATCCCTATATATCGCAAAACATTCTCCACTTTTCGGTAGTGTGAGTACAGGTGTAGTGATCATCCTTCTCTTTATCTCCTTGAAGCCTCCCTCACATTCTTCCGTATAGACATACTTTACCCCTTTCCTTGTTAAATTAGTTAGCGAGATTGACTATCATGAGAAGTTTCTCAAAAAATGTCGATAGTACCTAGCTAATACAAGAAAACTACAGATTTCCATGACACTAGAGGGCTTGGTCCATTCCTCAATTTACTTTGTCTTTGAAGGATCCATATAAATTCCCTCACTTGTGATCACATGTCCCATGAATGTGACTTGTTTCATATAAAAGTCACACATTCTGAACATGGCGTACAACTTATCATTTCTCAATGTCACCAAAACAAGTCTTATATGTTCTTCATGTTCCTCCTAGCTCTTGAAGTAAAAAAGAATATCATCAAAAAACAGTCCCAAAAATTTGTCAATGAAATGTCTAAAGACTTTATTCATCAAATCCATGATGATTTTAGGGGTATTAGTAATTCCAAAGGGAATCACTAAAAACTCATAGTACTCATACCTTGTATGGAAGGCAGTCTTCTGAATATCTTCCCTATTCAACTGTACCTGATCATATTCAGAATGAATTTCCACATTTTCGAAGTATTTAGCTACTCTTAACTGGTCGAAAAAGTCATCAATCCTTGGGAGAGGATACTTGTTCTTTATGGTGATCTTGATGAGTTTCCAATAATCGATACATAACCGCATTGTTCCATCATTCTTCTTCACAAAGAGCACTAGTTCACCCCAAGGTGATACACTAGGGTGTATGAACCATTTGTATAGATGCTCTTGCATATACTTATTTAACTCCTCCAGTTCGATAGGAGACCTCCAATAAAGACACTTCAAGATAAGGGTATCTCTAGGTATGTGTCCAATTGAGAACTCTACCTCACGATCTGGGGGAATTCTGGGTAACTCTTCTTGAAATACATCACCGTATTCCCTCACGATGGGAATTTATACAGGGTTGTCACCATCCTTTGACTCAACCATTTTCGAGAGGTATTCTTCTTCATAGAGAATCAACATCCACACAGATGGTGGATTTTTCAAAGGAGATTCATGATCTTCCTTGAATTTATAGAGGAGCATGGGATGGTTTGTAATATGAGAAGATATTTCCTTTTTATGACAGTTGATTTGTGCTCTATATAATGAGATCCAATCCATTCCCATTATAGCGTCGAAATCCACCAAGGGAAGTATTATGAGATTCACCAGAAAAATCTTCCCATGTACGCTAATAGGAGAAGAGTCAAACACTTGGTCTGAAATGATTTCACTACTTGGTGTTTTTACAGATTTGTCAACTTCATCGTTTTTTGGGGCTTCGATTCTATTATTCTAGCAAATGTGCAAGATATAAAGGTAGGTGTAGAACAAGAATCAAATAAGACATTTTCCATTCATAAGTGAATAGGAAGTATAACTTATAGGACTTCATTATCTTGCTCCACTTCCGCAGTAGTGATGTCATAAGCTTTTCCTTGTTCTTTTGGCTTTGGTGGGTGTTGACACTGATTACCCTAGAGAACTCGAGGTTTAGGGCACTGGCTTTCATAGTTCCCTAGCTCCCTAGAGTTGTAGCATTGAACCATGGGTGGTTCTCTCCTTTCTTCCGCTACATTATCCTTACTTTTCATGTCTTTTTGACACTCTTGAGTATGATTTCCTTCTTTCCCACACCTGAATAATTTCTTCATCCCTTTGAGGCATTTACCATGATGCAACTTCCACATTTTTTGACATGTGGGTCTTTGAGTTTTTTTCCCACCATTATCATTAGAACCTCCGGCTTGAAACTCTATCTTTCGTTTCTTATCACCATAGTCGTGGGAACATTCTCCAAACTCTATCTCCACTTTGATAGCACACCGAACAACTTCTTCATAACTCCCAGAGTCTCAAATTTCAAGAGCCTTTCGAAGGTGTGGTTTTAATACACTAATGAATCTATTAATTTTTCAATCATTGTTGATAACAATACCTAAAGTGTACCTTACAAGCCTTGTGAAATTTTCTTCGTATGTTGTGATAGATTCTCCTTCTTTTTTCTTGATCTCTATGAATTTTCTCTCTATCCTCATAAGAAGATTTTGTGGGAAATACTTATTAATAAACATTATCTTAAAGTCTTCCATTTCCATCTCTTCAATTTCCTCCCTAGGTTTAGTGTTCTTAATCAAAGACCATCATTGCTCAGATTCCCCATCTAGACAATAAACGACTATAGTCACCATCTCCTACTCATAATCAATCAGCACAGAAATGATCTTTTCCATGGATTTGACACACTATTCCACAATAAGTGGATCGAAAGATCCACTAAACGTCCGTGGTCAATGCTGTATAAAACATTCGATAGCTAGTTTCTCTTTCTTTGGTGAAGGAGGAAATTCCCTGTTATTATGGATATTGTTCAAAACATGAGATAATTGGGTAATAATCTACATGATGTTTTGAACTCCACCTCCCAAATCATTGGGGATGTCGTTCGGGTAGTCATTCCATTGGCCCTCACATTAGTTTTTTTCCTGGTTTCTCTAGGTTCCTATAATTTTGTAAAATAGAAAATTTAGAACAAAACATAATTCAAAAATTCATGACTAAATAACTTATTAATTTTCACAATTTATACCAAAATCATAACATATAGGATCCCTATGTAGAGATTCTAGTGTGCATATTTGTACTTAGTCTCATGCTAGAGGTTTTCTCTAGGTTTCACTAATCCTAATTCCCAAATTAACTAAACCTTTCTTCTGTTACCAACAATAGCGACCCAACCTTTTATTACATTACTATTACATAATTTTAAATATAAAAAAATAATAGTATTACACAAAGAGGGTTTAATGGATTAGTTTCTTGGGAAAACTAGGACCATCCATATGTTTTACAACATAAATCATAAACAATCATTTAATTCCTTCTTCACAAGATTCTTATTGGAACTTGCCCTCTCTTTAGTACATGTAACCACCTAAGGATATACATCAAAAAAAGGGGTGAGATAAAATCCCAGTAAGAGGATAGACAGTAACAATATAGCATGGGGTGAGGATAACTATAACATGGGGAAAAGATCATGAACATGAGAGGAAGCATAAATATAAGACTTGAAATGTGGCAATGCATAAAAATGAAACATCATGTCTTAGTGGTTAACTACAACACATACTTGTGAAAAAATATAGAATCTTTTCCACATTATTTACCATTTACTCGTGAGATTCATCACTTTACCCAATGCATTGGAGCACAGTATAATTTTGGGCGCACTGATCACATTCAAACATTCATAATGCGCTATATAATTCCAGGCGCACCTGTCACCTAATAATATTATCATTATCATGCATGACACATAGAACATATATCAATTATGAAAATAACTCACCCATGGTACGTAATGGTATTCATCTCATAATAATACATTCATAAACATTGGGTTCCCAAAATAAAGAGGGAAAACATACTTGATATAAGAACCATCAACCATGAATGAGAGGTATTAGATGAGTTCTTAAAAGAAGATTTATTTTGGAAAACATTTCATTTGACCTAAACATCAGTGGAAAAATGTATATTCCATAAAAGTTAGGATAATGATGAAAAAATGATTTTGAAGAAGTGGCCATACCAAATTGGAGTGAAAGAGGGAGAACTCGAAGAAAGAAAATTAGGTTCGAGATTTTCCCCTTACCTTGAATCCATACACTTATTTATCTTTAATGTCCTGTATAATGACATTATATTCATTAATTATAAATTACAGAACCTTTTATACATGAATAGCATTAATTCTGGTTTCATTATGTCATTTTATGTTCCTTTGGATGAATTATTGTTTTTAAAAACACTGTTCGGGGATGTTTGTTTTTATTGTTTTTCTTGGGTGGTTCACTTCTATTCATAAATTTAAGTTCATGTAGAACAAGGGTAAAAATCCAGAACTAATATTACATGTTATTAAAGAACTTACATAATTTAAATTGATATTATAATGAGTTATATTATATACCATGTGGATGAATAATTAGATTAAAATTGAATGATGATTGTTTGGGTTAATTTGGGCGGTTTTTCGATCACAACGAGATTGTTTTAATTTATCACTTAGTAATATGTAAATAAGTCAGTTCCAGAAAATTAAATAAGAAATAATACATATAACATATTCTGGTTCAAATATAAAATTGGTTTCAGGACCAGATCTGAAGGTATAAATTCAAGATGAAAACATGTCGTTCTTGAAGGTGATAAATTAGTACCTTACGAACAACATTCTCTTTAATAAAATAAAAGGAAGAGGGAAATGGGTTGGATGATATAATATCCCATTAGTATCGTAAAATTCTTGTATATTTATGATATTGGAGTTACCATACCATTTGTACAATGATAGGTGGGGAGATAATAATAAAAGAACATGAAATTGAAAGGGAAGTAAAGAAGAAGAGGGAGATAAATTATCTCTTGAATCCTCCTCTTGAGATCCTCTTTAAGGGCACTAAGATTGGCCTTTTGATGGGACCAAAATCTCTTGGACGTGGAGGAGGGGCAAGGGAATATTCATGGTTAGATTTTTGACAAGGCTTCAATCTTGATATGTGTGAGGAAATGAGGGTGTGAAGGGTGGTGTTTATAGTGGAGGGGAGAGAGGTTTCTTTAATATAAAATTCATTAGTTTATTATTTCCCTACAAGAAAAGTAATAGTGAGTATTGAATGACCAAGAATTGTAATTTAATAATGTAATACCGAACCATGTGGGATTACATCAGCACAACATCACACATGACCCAATAATTAGATTATTTAGCTTATTTTTTAAATTATGGTATTTCACCATTCATCAAAAAATCAAGTATTTGAGAAAAATCCCGAAAATTCACCCCAAACATTTTTTGACGTGTAGAATCCAAAAATGAAGTCCATTTTTCAATCATTATTTTCAAAATATGATTAATTTAATATTTAATTAAGATCATGCTTTATTACTAAAAAACAATTTTAAAACATTCATTTACTTATTCTAAAATATAAGTACATCATACTTTCACTTCAATATTATTTTTATACAATAATAGGTAAGGTTACTATTCATTAGGTCATATTATTATTCATAAGGGTAGTTTACTATTCATAAGGGTTGGTTGCTATTCACCAAAAAAATTGTTTATTAGACTCCAAAAATCATCTTGAACTCAGTCGTGTATGTCAGATTTTCAAAATTTCAAACCCAGAAGTGACAAACTAATGTTTAAAGGTCACTTAGAACTTAGTAGATCATTATGTAGGGTTTTAATGGGATTTTATGAAATTATTATAAGAAAGTAATTTCCATTGAAAAACTTTGGGTCACTACAGATACAATATAAATCTCTCAATGTTTTCATGGTATCCCTTATAACAATATCTATTTTGAATTCATCCAATTTACACTCTAGAGTTGTTAAAAAGTGTAATTTTCCTCTAGGTTAGTTGTGTTCTGTTGTCACCTACTAACAGGTGGAACACTGCAATATGAAGAAAAGAACAATAAAATTTATTCCAATCCTCAAATGATAGCAGTCGATTTCTTGGAAAATTTTAGTTATTTCCATATGTACAATCTATTTACATTAAAAAGAATATCAGATGAAGTTATCACTCATGATTGCAGGTACCCAGACACACCTATGAATATGTCAGATCTTGTTCTCATCAACAACCCAACCATCTCGTGATTCCTCACCAGAAACACATTCCCTCTAGAACAACCCACTATGATGTGAAAATTCCATCAACATTATCCCATCAAAATTTGATTAAGATATTAATAATTTTATAAGATAGGTTTTATGTATCATTCATGAAACTCCAAAATCATTTTAGAAAGAATATCGATTTGAATCGATTCAATATTGTAATCTTGAACATATAGTATTTCGTCTCAAAGCGTTATGAACTAAATATTCCTAAATAGATATGTAGTAAATCTCAATTTTGATAGACTAAATGTATTCAATTCATCACTATTATCAGTTGTTCACGTCATGTAGATTGAATTTTTATTTGTTTCTTTTATTTTTTGTGTATTCTATGAACCTCTCCCCCATAAGGTAATGTCTCTATTAATGTTATGAATTTGAAACATTTTATAACATGATATCATAAGACTGGTTATTATTCATGTGAGACTACATCAAGAGAGACATTATTTCATTAATCAATACCCATGTATTAAAATTTCTCTATTCCACATTCCTAATGCATCATAAAAAAAATTCATTCACATTATGACTCATTATAAATCAGGATTAGTTGGGAGTGAATCCTTCCTTTCAACTCTATAATGATACTTTTAAAATCCTCCATTCATGAAAACTATTCTCTATTCATAGTAAATCAAGTATGTTGTTCTATATGTCATCGAATATAATGAATGTAATAGTGATAATTTTTATCAATCCCCTAGTTACTCTGTATGTCAAAATAATTCATGGATTGCTCCTAGGAAACAAAGACTCTCACCATCTATGGTTCCATAGATACCCATGTTTCCAATATAGTGTGACACATGTACTGACCATTATCAATCCAAAATATTCAATTTCTGTGGCTAGAATAATTTCTAAGGACTCTTAGTTTATTCAATAAGATGTTAATGTGTTTTGAAGGAATTTTTTTAGATTTAGAATAATCTATGATATCGTCAACAAAAAAGACTACAAATTAATTTTGTTACATGTGTGAAACAGGATCTACCATTTTCTTAAAGAAAACAATAATATTTATTGTACAGAATGACATAACCAAATAATTATATAATCCATATCTTATTTTCAAAGTTTCAGATTATAAATTAGGGGTTTTGAATCAAACATTATGATAAACTAATCTAAAATAAACATTAAACCAAACAATGGACACTCAGAGCATGACAATAAGATCATTTATAGAAGGATGTGGGTATCAATTCTTAACCATGTGATGATTTAACAACAAGTAATACACACAAATCTTAAGGGTACCATCTGACTTCATCAAAAAATATTTTATAAGACCATGGAAAGGTATAGGGGCACATAAACACCGTGGCATCCACGAACAAAAACATTCTAATGAGTTATTGAAAATTAGTTGGAATAATACATCTAGTAGATGTAGATATGGTCTCTGATATTAGAACATTCTTCATTGTGAGAAATACCTATCTCAATAGTTCTTTACTAAAAAAGTATCTTGAGAACACATCTCGGAATCAGTCCACCACATGAGAAAACATATCTTTTTATGTTACTTAATTTTCAAGAAAATTTCTAGAAATCTATGTTGGCACTCTTCCCAGCCCAAGGTGATCATGTCCATAATGATATTCTCAAAACAAATTTTCCCTTAGGAATGTAGTTACCGCCCTCACGTGAAATAAAAAACACCATTTGAGGATAAAAATCAAAATTGGATAAAACATGGATAAACTAATATATCCTGAAAATTATGTTATGTACCATCATATTGAAGACTTAAAATGTTGCATAAGAAATAATAATTTCATATTCCAATGGGGTACTACATGAATTTGTGAATGGTATATGATCATGCTCCCAACAGAGTATCAAGATTTAACTCTCTAAATTTTTTTAAAAACTTTTAGCATATGACTTCATTAATATCCACAAGTGGTGATGAATATTATGGGACTATGTCACAAAAATTTGATACTAATGTAGAGGATACTTATAAAATACCTCTGATTTTAGAGGGACCAATCAATACTCCTAAGGTATAGGTTTTATTTCATGTAACCTACTAGATCGACATCCCAAATCTAAAAAACTGACCTCCCAGAGATGTTCTTATATACTAATGCAACACATTGTATCTATGGATTTCATGACCAAATTGACATCTTCCTCGTGTATAAATGATGGTAGAAGTGCTTCCATCATAGCATGGAGCTATAGATCCCTCTCCCGAAAGAGGGGGTCTTAATGATACTCTACCAAAAGGGATTAGTGGAATAGTCCTTAAAAAATATTATGATGGTTGTTTCTACTATAGTTTGGGAACCAAATAGTATTTATATCAAATTGAGGGTTAATATTTCCTTACTTCCCACATTGAATTCAATCTATATAACAATCTCTTCATAAATAGTAACTCTCAATACAATAGTAATAAGTATCAATGAGATATTACCTAACACAAAACAAATAAAATCATTTAATATAGAATGAGACCCTATGATATTTACCATCATCTTCCATCACATTTTATTGGTAATTATGTATAGTAACCTCATTAAAAATGTGGTAGATTATCTGGAGACATTCACCTATGATCAGATTCAATACATTTCACCATATATAAATCATTTCACCCTAGAAATATCATCTCTAATAAGATTCAATGAAAAGAACCAGAGTTCTATGTTGAAAAATGAATTGTCCATAATGTAAATATATTTGTACTATTTGTATAAAAGTTCAATTGATTGATTAGATATAAACATTATTAGTGGAATGCAAATATAAAACATTGTCTAGAATTCCCTACAAACCATTTCACTATGATAATCTTCCTTATTTAGATAATCTAACCATTGTTTGTAGATCTAAGAATCGTGTACAGATTAATCTAGATCATTTATTTTGGTGGCATATCTACATGTCCAATGATCGATGGAATAACATATAACCATGAAAATGTCTACTGGGGTTACCATTATTAGTGAAAGTAGGTGGGTTCCCTTCTATAACTCCATTTCCAATTATGAAATAGTTGGTATAGGTCATGGATCACCCTCCCAATATAAGGCCCCAGCCTTAAACCTTACTTAATCTTGAGTTATTACAAGATTACACATTGAGGATCTTTTCGGGTTTAGAGTTTTAGAGAATTAGATCATAAAACTTGAATTACATTCCACATATAAACAAATTGGTTACATAAAGATAGTATTCTTCATTCCCATCAATGGAAACACATTTAAAATAAAACATGGATTATTTCTTGACACATCCTTGACTCTATCATCTTATCATGTACCTTTCCCTTGACCTATGAAAATCATTTCAAAAACTTGGGATGAGCATAAAAACTCAGTATGGGTTATAAAAAAACATGGAAAGGAAACATGAGTTCATATATACATAAGAATTAAATCATACTTTACCCATAAAACATAGGCACATTAACATACCTCATAAAATCATGAATAAATCATAGAAATCATAAGACATAAAGGTAACTTGAGGCATTCATAACATTCTTACGTAGGGAGTAACCCTCTTGGTTACGTTTGGAATACCCATCACAGTATATTCCCTAAAATCTCTTCGGATAAATCTTAACGTTTCACTCCTTCACGTTACCCAATGCATTGGAGAGCTATAACGGGCTCACCCGCCCTTAGTTTATCACGGAACCACCCGTCTTCATAATAATGCCCAAGAACCATAACATAATCATATCACATAAAACATGCGTAAAGGAAACATAAAATTTCCACATTTCAATCACGAGATATCAATACAACACATTGATATAAAAACATTATGAAAACCATTTTCAATACTAAAATAAAAGAAAAGTAAAACATGGTATTTATTTTTCTTTTAAAAAGAAGGTATGGCTTGTAGAGGAAGCCGAAACTCAAATAACGGTCACGACGGCGGAGAAGTCGTTGTCGCCACATACGTACGACAAAAACATTCCCTTTTGTCGTTTAGTAAACGCTTCGCATAAAAAATATTCCTTTTGAATAAACGTAAAACTCATAGGGGTTTATACACCATATAATATAAAGTTGTGTATAAAATAAAATATGCCTCAATGAAAGGAGATTGAGACGAAGTCCCATACCTCGTATCCGACTTGACCCGACCATTCTTTAATCTCCTGAATAATAAACTTGAGTTAATCTCTACTTTCTTATGAATCTTTTTCAAGTTCATTATTCCTTTTATACCATGTTATGAACATCATGTAATCAGTTAAGTTAATAATGTTCATTTTGTCGGTATTTGGTTCTTAAGTCAAAAATAGACTTCTTACACTTACATGTTGTTAATTTGGTCAAAGGTTCATTATATCCAGAATGGTATTCATGATTTAGATATCATATATGTCATATATATCCAGAACATACATGCATTTATAATATTACATAATCATTTAGAGGTAAGAAACGAAATGCACCGTTCATGGAGACGGTAAGACGTATGTACGCATGAATGCTACTTTCATTTCTATTTCGTATTTTATAGAATGGAATCATAATGATATAAGAGTATATTGTAATTCCAGTATAATA
Source organism: Viscum album (assembly GCA_963277665.1). Lineage (NCBI taxonomy): Eukaryota > Viridiplantae > Streptophyta > Magnoliopsida > Santalales > Viscaceae > Viscum > Viscum album. The sequence goes on from OY728145.1 coordinate 785,664,922, forward strand.
ACATATATAATATCATAGTTCCATCCTTTATATGTCCCACATATGGTATTTAACGAATCAAATTACTTTCAGGGGGGGTAGTCCGCACTTCCTAAAATGAAGATATCGTGTTTACCCATAATCGAAACCATAAAGGTATGCCCAAAATGAAAAAAAAGCAGCTTAAGGAAAATATAAACATATTATATATCATATATAAAAATAGTGACATCATAATGGCCACCTTTGAATGTGATAAATGAGTATTGAACAATCATCGTTTCAGGAGTCAGAATTTCGCCATCCACGGAAACCGTATGTTCTTTAACCATTGTTGTAGTTGTGTGAGTGTGTAGCTCAAATATATCTTATAAAAACATCCTAGTATATTGAAGATACTGGTGTTGTTACAAAATAAGTACATAAAAAGAGTTTAGGGGGTTGGAGAAACAAAATAAAACAAATGAACATGAGAGAATGAATTACCTTAAAAAGTGTAACTCCTTTTGATTTGAGCCTAAAGGATTCCTTTGAAAGGATTATTCCCAAAGGGAATCCTCTAGGATGAGGAGAGGGATGTGTAGAGAGTAAATGGGCAGGGGTTTTCCGAGACAAAGGCTTGAGGAGTGTGTGAAATGAGGTAGAGGTGGGGGCCTTTTATAAGATGAGAGGAGGGGCACTTTTGGAAAGTAAAGAAATATTACTTTATTTGAAAATGTTTTTCGGTTTTAAAAGGTCCCACATTGATATAATTCTTGGATAAGGTGATAAGGGTTCTAAATACACTCATCCAATTGGTTTTGGCCAGGTGTAGTTCATAGATTTTACATTATCTTTCCATTTTATTTAAATCGTCAAATAATGATGTCATCACTGCATCATTATTATGTCATAAATAATTTAATTTATTTAATGTCTAAAAATCATACAAAAACTACTATGATGTTGGAAATCGTTTTAGCTTTCCAATGACTATTTATAATAAAATATCTGATCTTTATAACCCCATGTAAAATTTGTTTTCGTAAAACATATTATGTTTGTGTCATTTTTACTTTTACATTAAATAAAAAGTTATTTATGTCATTTCCCAACCAAAATGTCTCCATGGGGTCCCCAAGTTGACCCATGACTTGTCTTGGTCGGCCATGACACAAAAAATAAGGTTGGTACATGTGTCTAGGCCATTGTATATTTTTAAAGCATTATTTATACCTTAAACTACACTAATTACCACTAATCGCGATTAAAAACTTAATAAGTTACTATTCACCAAAAAATTATTTTAATCTCATTGAACCACATTTTACTTCTTAATGACAACCATGTATGTCGGATTTTCAAAATTCAAAACACATTAGTGGTAAACTTTCATTTAACTGAAAAATCAGTTTGCTTGATTACCACTTAGTGGTTTCACTATTCATCAAAAATAGAAGTTTTTCAGAAAATTACCAAAAATTCACCCTAAGCTATATTTGATATTACGAATTCAAAAATGAAGTCTATTTTACAAAATTAAAATCATATAAGTCACATTAATTAATTTATTAATTAATTACCGTTGCCATAGCAAAAAGCGTGTTTTTACAAACCAATAAGTATCAAAAGATTGACACCAGTTTAAGTCTAATTTCAAAGTGAAATTGATTCCAATGACCACCATTGGACAGAATGGTGAAAATATATTATAATTTAACTTCAAAACCAATTCAAAACATAATATAATCATATAAATAAATTAGGTTAAAAAATAGTTTTGATGTAAAATGCAGTATTTTTCACTATTCATTAAAAAATGAATATTGTCAGAAAAATACCAAAAATTCACACAAGGTAAATTTTGATGTCCCAATCATAAAGAATAAGTTTATTTTGAAAAACATAGTTTATAAAATTGTCAAAATATAGATTCAAAAATGGTTTTCCATCAAAAGGCACTAAAACAATCTTTTAAGAATATTAGTGTATTTCATGCATAAGATTGTATTTATTTTCATTTTAAGCCTCTATAACACTATCTTAATCATTAATAGACATAGATAAAAATATCTATTATTCATTACTTACTTGGGATGTTACATCCTTCCCCCCTTTAGAAAATTGCGTCCCCACAATTTATTTACTTATCGAATAAATGGGGGTACTTATCCCTCATTGCATTTTCAGATTCCCATGTTGCCTCTTCAATCATGTGGTTTTTCCACAAAACCTTTACCTGATGAATCACCTTATTCCGTAACACTTGCTCCCTGTGGTCAAGAATATGGACCGGTTGTTCCCCATAAGATAGGTTCTCTTCCAGCTGAACTACCTCTGGACTCAAAACATGAGATGGATCTGGCATATACTTTCTCAACATCGAAATGTGAAAAACATTGTGTACCTGAGATAAACTCGGAGGTAAAGCCACTCGGTATGCAAATGATCCAACTCTCTCTAGAATTTCGTATGGTCCAATGAACCTTGGACTCAACTTTCCTTTCTTACCAAATCTCCTCATACTTTTCCAAAGAGAAACCTTGAGAAAAACATGATCACCTACCTCGAAAGATAGATCCTTCCTCCGGTTATCTGCATAACTCTTCTGCCTGCTCTGAGCTGTTCTCATGTGTTTCTGAATCAGCTGAACTTTTTCTGCCATCTCTTCTACCAATTCTGGTCCCATCAACTTCCTTTCACCCATTTCATCCCAGAAAGCTGGAGTTCGACACCGCTTCCCATATAATGCCTGAAATGGTGCCATCTGTATACTGGAATGAAAACTGTTATTATATGAAAACTCAACCAAAGAAAGATGTTGGTCCCAACTTTCCTGATAATCCATAGAACAAGCTCGTAGCATATCCTCCAATGTCTGAATTGTTCGTTCTGACTGCCCATCTGATTGAGGATGAAAAGCTGTACTAAAATTTAATTCAGTACCCAACGACTTCTGAAGGTCTTTCCAAAAGTTAGAAGTAAACCTGGGATCACGATCCGATACAATGGAGATAGGAACTCCATGTAACCTGACTATCTCTTTAAGATACAAACGGGAAAGTTGATCAAGAGATAAAGTATCTCGTATAGCATGGAAATGAGCAGATTTGGTCAAGCGATCAACAATAACCCAGATTGCATTATTACCTCGAGATGTCTTCGGTAATCCAACAACAAAGTCCATGGATATATTCTCCCATTTCCAAACTGGCACTGGTAAAGGCTGAAGCATCCCTTTCGGTAACTGCCGCTCTGCTTTAACTTGCTAACAAGTCAAACACTTCACAGTAAAATCAGCAATATCTCTTTTCATTCCATCCCACCAGTAATACTTCTACAGATCTCTATACATATTAGTACTGCCCGGATGAACTGAAAATGGAGAACTATGAGCTTCACATAATAACTCTCTCTTCAACTTTGAATCACAAGGCACACACAATCTCTTCTCAAATCTCAAAACGCAATCATTATCAATGTTGAATTCAGGCAACTTACCTTTCTGAACCATCTCTACCGTTTTATGCAACTCACTATCTTGCTTCTGTGCTTACTTGATTCTATCTGATAGAGATGATCTCACTGATACCTGAAACAAAACAAAAGGACTTCCTGTACCAACAACATCTATGCCAAAGTTCATCAAATCCTTAACCAAAGGATCACGTTCCAAACGCAACATTGTTAATGAAGCATTACTTTTTCGACTCAAAACATCAGCCACTTTATTTTCTTTTCCTGGATGGTAATGAATTTTACAATCATAATCCTTGATTAATTCCAGCCATCTCCTTTGTCTCATGTTTAACTCTTTCTGAGTGAATATATACTTTAAACATTTGTGATCGTTATATATTTCACACTTTACTCCATACAAATGATGCCTCCAAATTTTTAAAGCAAAAACAACAGCAGCTAATTCCAAATCATGTGTAGGGTAATTTACCTCATGAGTTTTCAACTGTCGTGAAGCATAAGCAATTCCCTGATCATTCTGCATTAGGACGCAACCAAGTCCTTTCAATGAAGCATCACTGTATATAACAAACTCACCATTCCTGGAAGGTAGTGCCAAAACTGGAGCATTCACCAATCTTCTTTTCAATTCCTGAAAACAATCATCAAATTCTTTTCTCCAGATAAACTTAACACCCTTCCGAGTTAGCTTAGTCATTGGACTAGATAACCCTGAAAAATTTCTAACAAACCTTCGGTAATAGCCTGCCAAACCAAGGAAGCTACGAATCTAGGTTACATTTGTGGGTCTTGGCCATTCTTCCACAACTTTTGTTTTTGTAGGATCAACAGTTATTCCATCTTTAGAAACAATGTGACCAAGGAAAGAAATTTATTGCAACCAAAACTCACACTTGCTGAATTTCCCGGTTTTTTTTTTACGTTTTTAAAAGAAAAAATTTTCCAGAAAACGCCTCCGGCAAAAAAAAATTTAAAAATGCACCTCAAAGGCGGCATCCCGGATGCCGCCTTTGCATTTCGGGGGAAAGGCGGCATCTGCGATGCCTCCTTTGCGCTGCGGGTGAAAGGCGGCATCGCGGATACCGCCTTTCTCCTAAAAAAAAAAATTTTTTTGAAAATTTTTATTCTTATTTTTTGTTTTGTTTTGTTTATATATATATATATATAAACAAAACAAAAAATATCAGCAGAATTTCTCTGCTATTAAAGATTCAGCGCTACAGCCATTACAGCAGTCTGGATTAGGACAGAAACTCTTACTCAGGCCTCCCTTTTATAAGAGGGTTTGCCCTGAAAATCATTCTGAATTTTCGATGTGGGATTCAGGTTCTACCTTTACTGTGCAGTACATTCTGCATTTCCGATGTGGGATTCTGTTTCAAGTATGTGACTTTGAAATACAATAAAATATAAACTATAAGGCCAATATAAATGAAATTTTAAACATTGATTAAACATATAATAAATAGTTGAAAACAAAAAAAATTTCCTCAAAAATGTTGATGAAAAATAATCTATAACCTTTCAAAACCGCATACTTGAAACTTAAAAATGTTTCAAATACGTGAATTTGAAAGACTGTAAAATTTAAACTATAAACCAAATATAATTGAAACTTTAAACATTGATTAAACATATAATAAATAGTTGAAAACAAAAGAAATTTCCAAAAAATGTTGATGAAAAGTAATTTATAAGATTTCAAAACCGCATACCTGAAACTTAAAATTTTTCAAGTGTGTGAATTGGAAAGACCATAAAACATAAAATAGAAGACCAATATAAATGAAACGTTAAACATTGATTAAACATATAAGAAATAGTTGAAAACAAAATCAATTTCCAAAAAAATGTTAATGAAAAATAATTTATATGCTTTCAAAACCGCCTACTTGAAACTTAAAAATGTTTCAAGTACGTGACTTTGAAAGATTATAATTATATTACTAATTAAATAATTAATTATTATATAATTAATAGTTATATTAATAATTAACTAATTAATTATTATATAAGTAATAATTAATGAGTAATAATTAATAATTAATAATTTAATGAATAGTTATAATTAATATTTATATTACTAATTAACTAATTAATAATTAGTAATTAGTTATTAATAATTAATAATTACTAATTACTAATTATAATGAATAATTATAATAAATATTTATATTACTAATTAACTAATTAATAATTAATAATTAATAATTACTAATTACTAATTAATTATTTATAATTATTAATTGTATTTCTAATTAACTAAATATTTATTATATATGTAATAATTATATTACTAATTAATTATTATATAATTAATGATAATATTACTAATTAACTAATTAATTATGACATATTTAATTATTAATAATTACTAATTAATAATTAAAAATTATAATGAATAAATGTAATTAAAAATTATATTACTAATTTATTAATTAATTGTTATATAATTAATAATTATATAACTAATGAACTAACTAACTATTATATAATTAATTATTAATAATTAATAATTAATAATTATAATGACTAATTGTAATTAATATTTATATTACTAATTAACTAATTAATAATTAATAATTACTAATTACTAATTACTAATTAATAATTAATATTTATAATGAATAAATGTAATTAAAAATTATATTACTATTTTAGTAATTTATTATTATATAATTAATAATAATATTACAAATTAACTAACTAATTTTTATATAATTAATAATTATAATGAATAATTATAATTAAAAATCATATTACAAATTTACTAATTAATTATTATAATGAATAATTATAATTAAAAATCATATTACAAATTTACTAATTAATTATTATATAATTAATAATAATATTATTAATTAACTAATTAATTTTTACATAATTATCTATTAATAATTATAATTACTTATTATAATTAATTATCTTATTTATAATTAACTAACTAATTATTATATAATTAATAATGATATTAATAATTAAATAATTATTTATTATATAGTTAATTATTATATAATTAATCATTATATTACTAATTAAGTATTATATAAATAATAAATAATAATTAATAGTTATAATGAATAATTATAATGAATAAATATATTACTAATTAACTACTTATTTATTATAAAATAATTTTTAATAATTACTAATGAATAATTATAATGAATAATTATATTACTAATTAACTATTATATAATTAATTATTAATAATATTAATTTAATAGTTAAATAAATTATTATATGTTTAATCCATGTTTTAACTTTAAATTATATCGGTCTTATAGTTTATATTTTAGTCTTTCAAAACCGCATACTTTAATCATTTTAAGTTTCAAGTAAGTGGTTTTGAAAGCTTGTAAATTATTTTACATGAACATTTTTTATGAAATTCTTTTTATTTTCGACTATTTGTTATATGTTTAATCCATGTTTTATGTTTCATTTATATCGGTCTTATAGATAATATTTTATAGGCTTTCAAAGTCACGTGCTTGAAACATTTTTAAGTTTCATGTTTGTCGTTTTGAAATCTTATAAATTATATTTCATCAATATTTTTTACGAAATTCTTTTTATTTTCAAATATTTGTTATATGTTTAATTCATGTATTAATTTTCATTTATATTGGTCATATACTTTATATTTTATAAGCTTTCAAAATCACGTACTTGAAACTTCTTATGTTTAAAGTAAGTGGTTTTGAAAGCTTATAAATTATTTTTTATCATCATTTTTTAATGATTTTTTTGTTTTCAACTATTTTTTTATGTTTAATCCATGTTTTAAGTTTCATTTATATTGGCCTTATAGTTTATATTTAATAGTATTTCAAAGTCACATACTTGAAACAGAATCCCACATCGGAAATGCAGAATGTTCTGTGCAGGAAATGGAGAACCAGAATCCCACATCGGAAATGCAGAATGATTTCCAGGGTAAGCTCTCTTATAAAAAGGAGCCTTGGGTGAGAGCTTCTGTCAGAATCCAGATTGTCGTAATGGCAATACTGCTGGATTTTAAATAGCGGATAAATTCTGCTGAAAATTTTATTTTTATTTTTATTTTGTTTTGTTTTGTTTATATATATATATATATATATATATATAAACAAAACAAAACAAAATAAAAATAAATTCAAGAAAAAATAATTTTTTTTTCTGTTTTATGGGAAAGGCGGCATCTAGGATGCTGCCTTTCACCCGAGCCCAAAGTCGGCATCAAGGATGCCGCCTTTGTGGCGTATTTTCAAAAAAAAAAATTAACCTAGCCTGCTTTTAAAAAATATTTTTTTAAAAAAAATTATTTAAAAAAAAACACGAATTTCCCATACAGTTTCTTTTCTTTTAAGGTTTTCAAGATAACCCTTAAATATTTTTCATGCTCCTCTTTACTTTTAGAAAACACCAAAATATCATCAATGAAAACCACCACAAGATTATCCAAGAACTCATGGAAAATTCTATTCATTAAGTCCATGAATACAGCAGGTGCATTTATTAGCCCAAATGGCATTACTACAAATTCATAATGGCCATATCTCGTACGGAACGCGGTCTTCGGAAAATCTACCTCCTTTACCTTCAGCTGATGGTACCCCGATCTCAAGTCAATCTTTGAAAAAAACTGAGCTCCCTGGAGCTGATCAAACAAATCATCGATATGAGGCAAAGGATATTTGTTCTTAACAGTGATATTATTCAAGGCTCTATAATCAATGCAAAGTCTCATAGAACCATCTTTCTTTTTAACAAATAAAACAGGAGCACCCCATGGTGATGTGCTAGGTCTAATGAAACCTTTCTCTAATAAATCTTGCAATTTCTCCTTCAACTCTAAAAGTTCAATTTGTGCCATTCGATAAGGGGGTTTTGAAATTGGCTTAGCATCAGGAACTAAGTCAACAGTAAACTCAACTTCCCGATCTGGTATTATTCCAGGAAACTCATCAGGAAAAACATCAGGATACTCATTTACCACTGGCACATCATTAATCTGAATAGTTTCTTTATTTTCAACGATGTGTGCAAGGTAACATTCATTTCCATCTTTTACAAGTTTCTCAGCCTCTTGATATGTTATCAAAAGTAAGGGTTCATTCTTGTAAACAAACTGAAAGTCTTTCTGAAAAGAAACTTCTTTAGCTCTACAGTCAATCTTAGCATGGTAAATAGAGAGCCAATCCATACCCAGGATAACATCAAACTCTACTAGAGGTAGAACAATAAGGTTTGCAAGTAGGTTCTTTCCACAGATAAGGATATGAAGATTCTTATAAATTCTTTTCGCCTCGAAACTTCCCCCAGGTGTTTTTACCAAAAGTTCAGGAGTCATTTCTTGAGATGGTATTCCCATTTTACTAGAAAAGGTTTCAGAGATGAAAGAATGTGTAGACCCCGAATCAAACAACACACTGGCATAATCTGAAAAAACAAAAAAAGTACCTGATACAACTTCATTTGATGTCCCGACATCTGCTGAAGTAGTTGTAAAGGATTTCACCACCCCTTTCTTCTTGTAGTCTAAATGCTTCCCATAATTCAAGCTCCTTGTCGGACACTCGTTGGCATAGTGACCCATCTCATTGCACTTATAACATTTCACTAACTGTAAATCAAATTTGTTCTTACCTTCACCTTGATCCTTTTCAGTGAAATCACGAGCATTATGTCCCACCTTACCACATCGGTAGCACTTCCCAGAATTCAGAAGACATTCCCCAGCATGCCTTTTGCCACATTTATTAGAAACTGGAAACTTAGTTCTCTTACCATCAGACTTTTTTGAAGAATTATTACCTTTCTCCTTCCACCTCGGTCTCTTCTTCTGCTGGTTGTTATAGAAAACTTGGTCATCGGCAAACTCCATTTCCACCTTCTCAGCACATCGAACAAGCTTTTCATAACATTTAAACTCACGAGAATCTAATGACCTTCGATACTTTGGCTTTAATCCTGAGTAGAAACGATTGATTTTACTATCAAGGTCCCGGATAAAATTTGGAGCATACCTTGCCAATCGAGTGAACCTTTCTTCATTGGCAGCCACTGAGTCTTCCTCTTGCCTCAATTCAAAGAATTTATTTTCAATCCTAAGTCGAACAGCCTTAGGAAAATACTTCTCAAGAAACATACCTTTGAATTCATCCCAGTCAAGAGAATCAATCTCATCGGCGTCCCTGATATTTTTAACCATAGACCACCATTGATCTGCTTCACCTTACAAACGGTAAATAGCAAGTCTAAACTTTTGATTGTCTGAACACCCCATGACATCAAAAATCTTCTCCAGTGCTTTAATCCACCCTTCAGCTAGCACAAGGTCAGATGATCCTCTAAATGATGGTGGATGTTGCCTCATGAAATGTTCCACCACTGACATGTTCCTCTACGGTTGTTCTGGCTGATCTCGTGCATGGATACCACCGCCATTTATCGCTTGAGTCAACTACGCCGTTACTGCAACAAACTGTTCAGTTCCAATTCCAACCATTTCTGGATGCTGATTCGGAAGGTTATTTCCTTCTGTATGCCTTCCTAGCACTGCTTCCCTGTTTCCTCTGCGGAAAACCATTCTGAACAAACATGTCTTAGATGAAGCAACATGGTAATCTTTAAATGCTATATCATTTTGAAAAAAAATATTTTTGGATAATCATTTAATAGAATTCTAACTCCTAAAGTTATCTAAACCGACCTTTGATACCAACTATAAGGCCCCAGCCTTAAACCTTACTTAATCTTGAGTTATTACAAGATTACACAATGAGGATCTTTTCGGGTTTAGAGTTTTAGAGAATTAGATCATAAAACTTGCATTAAATTCCACATATAAACAAAGTGGTTACATAAAGATAGTATTCTTCATTCCCATCAATGGAAACACATTTAAAATAAAACATGGATTGTTTCTTGACACATCCTTGACTCTATCATCTTATCATGTACCTTTCCCTTGACCTGTGAAAAACATTTAAAAAATGTGGGATGAGCATAAAAACTCAGTATGGGTTATAAAAAAACATGGAAAGGAAACATGAGTTCATATATACATAAGAATTAAATCATACTTTACCCATAAAACATAGGCACTTTAACATACCTCATAAAATCATGAATAAATCATAGAAATCATAAGACATAAAGGTAACTTGAGGCATTCATAACATTCTTACGCAGGGAGTAACCCTCTTGGTTACGTTTGGAATACCCATCACAGTATATTCCCTAAAATCTCTTCGGAGAAACCTTAAAGTTTCACTCCTTCACGTTACCCAATGCATTGGAGAGCTATAACGGGCTCACCCGCCCTTAGTTTATCACGGAACCACCCGTCTTCATAATAATTCCCAAGAACCATAACATAATCTTATCACATAAAACATGCATAAAGGAAACATAAAATTTCCACATTTCAATCACGAGAAATCAATACAACACATTGATATAAAAACATTATGAAAACCATTTTCAATACTAAAATAAAAGAAAAGTAAAACATGGTATTTATTTTTCTTTTAAAAAGAAGGTATGGCTTGTAGAGGAAGCCGAAACTCAAATAACGGTCACGACGGCGGAGAAGTCGTTGTCGCCACATACGTATGACAAAAACATTCCCTTTTGTCATTTAGTAAACGCTTCGTATAAAAAAGATTCCTTTTGAATAAACATAAAAGTCAAAGGGGTTTATACACCATATAAAATAAAGTTGTGTATAAAATAAAATATGCCTCAATGAAAGGAGATTGAGACGAAGTCCCATACCTCGTATCCGACTTGACCCGACCGTTCTTTAATCTCCTGAATAATAAACTTGAGCTAATCTCTACTTTTTTATGAAAATTTTTCAAGTTCATTATTCCTTTTATACCATGTTATGAACATCATGTAATCAGTTAAGTTAATAATGTTCATTTTGTCGGTATTTGGTTCTTAAGTCAAAAATAGACTTCTTACACTTACATGTTGTTAATTTGGTCAAAGGTTCATTATACCCAGAATGGTATTCATGATGTAGATATAATATATGTCATATATATCCAGTACATACATGAATTTATAATATTACATAATCATTTAGAGGTAAGAAATGAAATGCACTGTTCATGGAGACGGTAAGCCGTACGTACGCATGAACGCTACTTTCATTTCTATTTCGTATTTTATAGAATGGAATCATAATGATATAAGAGTATATTGAAATTACAGTATAATAACATATATAATATCATAGTTCCATCCTTTATATGTCCCACATATGGTATTTAATGAATCAAATCACTTTCATGGGGCGGTAGTCCGCACTTCCTAAAATGAAGATATCGTGTTTACCCATAATGGAAACCATAAAGGTATGCCCAAAATGAAAAAAACAGCAGCTTAAGGAAAACATAAACATATTATATATCATATATAAAAATAGTTACATCATAATGGCCACCTTTGAAGGTGTTAAATGAGTATTGAACAATCATCGTTTCGGGAGGCAGAATTTCGCCATCCACAGAAACCGTATGTTCTTTAACCATTTGATGTAGTTGTGTGAGTGTGTAGCTCAAATATATCTTATAAAAACATCCTAGTATATTGAAGATACTGGTGTTGTTACAAAAGAAGTAAATAAAAAGAGTTTAGGGGGTCGGAGAAGTAAAATAAAACAAATGAACATGAGAGAATGACTTACCTTAAAAAGTGTAACTCCTTTTGATTTGAGCCTAAAGGTTTCCTTTGAAAGGATTATTCCCAAAGGTAATCCTCTAGGATTAGGAGAGGGATGTGGAGAGAGTAAATGGGCCGGGGTTTTCTGAGTCAAAGGCTTGAGGAGTGTGTGAAATGAGGTAGAGATGGGGGCCTTTTATAAGAGGAGAGGAGGGGCACTTTTGGAATGTAACGAAATATTACTTTATTTGAAATTTTGTTTTGGTTTTAAAAGGTACCACATTGATATAATTGATGGATAAGGTGATAAGGGTTCGAAATCCACTCATCCAATTGGTTTTGGCTAGGTTTAGTTCATAGATTTTACATTATCTTTCCATTTTATTTAAATCGTCAAATAATGATGTCATCGCTGCATCATTATTATGTCATAAATAATTTAATTTATTTAATGTCTAAAAATAAAAAAAAATACTATGATGTAAGAAATCTTTGTAGATTTCCAATGAATATTTATAATAAAATATCTGATCTTTATAACCCCATGTAAAAATTGTTTTCGTAAAACATATTATGTTTGTGTCATTTTTACTTTTACATTAAATAAAAAGTTATTTAGGTCATTTCCCAACCAAAATGTCTCCATGGGGTCCCCAAGTTGACCCATGGCTTGTTTGGGTCGGCCATGACACAAACAATAAGTTTGGGACATGTGTCTAGGTCATTTTATATTATTAAAGCATTATTTATACCTTAAACTACACTAATTACCACTAATCACGATTAAAAACATAATAAGTTACTATTCACCAAAAAATTATTTTAATCTCATTGAACCACATTTTACTTCTTAATGACAACCATGTATGTCGGATTTTCAAAATTCAATACACATTAGTGGTAAACTTTCATTTAACAGAAAAATCAGTTTGCTTGATTACCACATTGTGGTTTCACTATTCATCAAAAATTGAAGTTTTTCAGAAAATTACCAAAAATTCACCCTAAGCTATATTTGATATTCTGAATTCAAAAATGAAGTCTATTTTACAAAATTCAAATCATATAAGTCACATTAATTAATTTAATAATTAATTCCCGCTGCCAGAGCAAAAAGCGTGTTTTTACAAAACAATAAGTATCAAAAGATTGACACCAGTTTAAGTCTAATTTCAAAGTGAAATTGATTCCAATGACCACCATTAGATAAAATGGTAAACATATATTCTAATTTCACTTCAAAACCAATTAAAAACATAATCTAATCATATAAATAAATTAGGTTAAAAAACAGTTTTGATGTAAAATGCAGTATTTTTCACTATTCATTAAAAAATGAATATTGTCAGAAAAATACAAAAAATTCACACAAGGTAAATTTTGATGTCCCAATCATAAATAATAAGTTTATTTTGACAGACATAGTTTATAAAATTGTCAAAATATAGATTCAAAAATGGTTTTCCATCAAAAGGAACTAAAACAATCTTTTAAGAATATTAGTGTATTCCATGCATAAGATTGTATTTATTTTCATTTTAAGCCTCTATAACACTATCTTATTCATTAATAGACATAGATAGAAATATCTATTATTCATTACATACTTGGGATGTTACACCCAAGATTTCACTAACAATAATAAATAATCCTGAAGTGGAAAATTAATTCCTTTCGTGTATATAGCGGGTGGTACCACTAGAGGGGCCACTGGTGTCACTACCAGTGGCTTATATCCCCCACCTCAAGAGAAAGGTCATTTCCAACTTCTTACTACTCGAACATTGGACTTCATGGAGGTATATGTCTTCAATTATAAAAATAGAACTAAAAGAATATATTCAGATAATAATATCAACGATATATAAATTATGATTTTCACATTGCATGAATATGATAGATAACATAACCAACCTTCCATTTCTTTGTTCAGATCAACATAGAATATGAAAAAATAATCATATGGTTTTCAATATTCTGAGTTCCAATTTATTGTTATATATGAATACACTAGTAAATTTGTAACTAGAATCTACATTTCATGAAAATTATTTCATGAAAATGTTACAAAGTATCTATTTCATATAAATATATATAACTATATATTAATATGTACTTCCATTTTCATTATATAAAAACCTAATAATTATAAGTTACAAATGGTATTGTTTATAACTGACACCCTCCCTTTATATCTGGCATGAATATATAAAAGGTTTATATATGATAATTTTATTATTGGGTTCATCATTTCTTATTTATAGAGGCAAAACACAAATAAAATAAAATTGAAATATTTTTAATTTTATCCAACTAATGTCTACGTCAAAGAAAATAATACTCCAAAAACGAAACATGTTATTAGTTGTTATTTATAGTTCCTCTATCATGATATGTTGGAAAATAATTTACGATAATTTAGAGATGTTATTAAACCAAACATATTCTCTTTTTCATCCATGAACTGTTGGGAAATTTTAAAAATACATATATCAAGGAACAGAAAAATGGAAATATATAATCAAATAATTTAATATATAATGTATGGAATATCAAGGGAGTTGAATTTAAAAAATTAATATTATGAGGAATGATATGAATTTCCCTTTCTATACATCCCAATGGGTAAAAATAAATAATATCAATAAATTAAATATGTCATGTGGGTCTCCCAATAGTGAAATGAGTACACCTGCAGTGGAGTAAATATGGTATAGCATAACACATCCCTGGAAAACATGAATTTACACAAAATGTGTGTTATTTAATCCTAGGAACAACTTATTACTATGTTATATGACATTTTATGTTATACCAATACAAAACAATAAGGTTGTGATATGATCCACTAACGGAAATTTGTGAGCTCTTAGTCTTGGTTTACCAATATGTCACAAAAATTGATCATCTACATGGCCTCATTAAATCCTTACCATTCACCATAGGTTACTATCTAGTAGTGAGGGTGTGTACTTATATGGTGGAGAAACTAGACCACCTTAATCAAAGTGTATAACATTGGATAGAAATAGATAAATTAGCATAACCATTAAAATTAATATTGTAGTTAATCAATCTAGTCTATCATAAAAACATACATCTATAACATGTGTCATATATAGATTTTTTCAATTATATACAAAAAATAAAATAGGAATGAATAAAATTAAATTATTTTATAATGAAGGTATGGAAATACCAAAACCATTCTCCATGATCATTATAAGCATTAAACAGATCCACTACATTGATAATCTTACTAATAATGATATCATGAGTCTATAACTCGGTTCCTGCCCTTATTACTAGCTACATACATGAAGTCCATATGAGTAACAATCAATTAACAAAAAATGATATTACGGAAACATTGTAGGACACCACCAACAGTGTCTAATTCAAATTTATAAAGTGAATGTAATATGTGATATTGTCTATGTAATATAAATAATTCACTGAAGAAAATAAAAACCCATATAAAGCTCATGTTTAGTGGGGATCACTCGGCATACCAAATATACTTTGCCTTATAATAGATGTCTTTGGGAATATGAACATTAATGAAATAAGTAACTAAATATAATAGTTATATTGTCAATTTATAATAACCATGTTGGATCCAAGGTTATGAAAAGGCATCCTTCACCATATATTTTCAATCTATATCTTAACAACAATCATGTAGTATGTCTGTAGGAGTATGATTGTAATTTAAGTCATGAACCATTGGCATTATGCCATAATTTTTTTAACTAAATATAATGAAAAAATATATGGTAATAACATTTAATACATTATTTGGTGCCCATGGAGATAGTCCTTGGAATTTAATTTCTATGGACGTTATGTTGAATCCATTGTGGTAATCCTGGAATTAAATTTCCCACAAATGAAGGTGAATCATTAAGGATATCATGTGGAATTTTCTAATATAAAATAATTACAAATCTTTAGTTTAGTGAGTCAAATAATGTACACATTATGGAATATGAAATAAACAAATTTATTCTCCCATGGAATTCCTTATCAATAATCTAAGATATACTCAGGGACAACTAGTCCTATAATGTAATAAAAAATTCCTTATGCATATTGACTGTTTCATTTAAAAAATAATTATAAAATGATAGAATATTCCATCCCAATTTACAATTTTTATTTATTTAAATTCCATTAACCTTTTCATTTATAAGATTTAAAGAACCAAAAAGGTCCATCCGACAATTTCAAAATTTTGTTAATCCAGTTACAGAATCCCACTATCAAGTGGTGAGCTAAATGTTCCCTAGGGGTTTTTTCATTACAAGGAAAACATGATATTGATTATAATATATTAAAACCAGCCCTATGTGATGGCTTAGGTTTAGTATTTAAAGATCATACCAAGTAAAAGTATGTATGGGAACATGAAGATCATTTTATAAGAAATTATATTAAATTTTTTGACATTTTAGGAGCAACACGTGGAATGCTCAATGTTTGGGATATGGAAAAAAATATAAAAAACATGAAAATGATGGAAAAGTAACCTTGAACCTACCATAATATTTTCGTATACTCTTCATACATTATAAAAATAATATTTAGGATATAATTCCATAGAATGGATTATCAAGGAAAAAACATTAAAAAAATTCTATAATATATTTCACGGAAATAATCCTAATGATTGCTAAAAAATAGAAAAATGTAGAAAGTAGAGTCATATACATATAAAGGGGGATCTAACATGATCAAATAAAATTGAATAATAATATATGTGATGTTGATATATCAAATCCTATATGTGGAATATGGGAGATCCTACAATGGGAACGTTATTTGGAGAATGGGGAGGAGAACTTGATAGAGAAAGCATTGAAAAAATAATAATTTCAAAATTTTTAATGGGGTGTAGAGTTTGGTCACATATTTAGACAAATTACATGCCAACCATGAGAACATACTATCCAAGTGAACACTCCTCAAAAAATACATGATCACTTTTAGACAAACTTTCCCCAAAGCATACATTTTGAACTCTCACATTCCCCAAAACTTATACGATATAAGTGAAAAGTTAGAT
This sequence comes from Viscum album, assembly GCA_963277665.1. Lineage (NCBI taxonomy): Eukaryota > Viridiplantae > Streptophyta > Magnoliopsida > Santalales > Viscaceae > Viscum > Viscum album. Next base: position 785,682,083 of record OY728145.1, read on the forward strand.
AAACTATTAACAAACAATCATATTACATCCAAACATTATTGTAGATAATTATTAATGGGAAACAAACTATTCACATTTTATCAGAAAAATGATCCTCACTTATATAGAAAATGATTTTGGTTCATGGATAGCACTAACAGTTCATCTCACACTTTCATTCTAAAACTATTTCTTAGGGCCATAAATAATTAATAGAAAATTATATAACCTCCATGAAATATTTAGAATATTCGATTATGATAAAAATGAATGTTTTATATAAAAATTAAAATTATCCATACCTCTAAAAAGGATATTATAAATATCTTCTAAAGAAGATATAAAAGCACATTTCCAAATCATTATAACATAGGGGACTCGTATCACATCCCATGAATAATAAAAATATTTTACTGGATTATTTATCATGATCCATACATAAAATATCATTGGATTTAATATTTACACAATGTATTGGATAATTGTTTAATTGTGATCAAGACCGTCACATAAAAAATATACATATATATATAAGCTACATTGATTTACAACTAATAGTACTCAATATCTTGTTAACCTATAGATTAATAAATGGATAAAAAATACATAATGCATGGATTAAAGATAGAATAATAAATTAATGATTCATATATAACCCAAAAAATAAACATATTACAAAACATTTATGTCATATAAAAAGGTAATAAATGAAAATAAGAATATATAATAAATAGTTAGAAATCCAAGTAAGAGAAAGAGAATAAAGTCTTCAAACATGAAAAGAACATTTTCCAAAAAATTTAAATGTAATAATTAAAAATAAAACAATTTAATAAGGGTAAATAAATATAAAATTCAGTAATAAGGTGTAAAAAATATGTTTCCTTTTTGTTTAAAGGATGAAAATTATGAATAATATAATAGAGAATAATTAGAAGAATGATTGTTTCAAAAGGGATGAATGTATGAACATGTCCATCCCTTATCAATATCATAATGAATGGAATAAGAATTAAATAGTAGGAAAATTAAGATATGTAATGTAAATATCAAAAATTAAAGTAAAATAGAATATTAGATATTAAATTGATTATATATTTTTTACAAAAAAAATATATTCATTATGGTAATAAAAAAATTATGAATGGTGTTTAGGATGGAATTAAGAATTATTCGATATAACATTTTTCAATTGTATGGAACTAAATAGTATAATTCTTATGGAAATGAATAGCCATGTAATAGCTCCTAATAATTTTAAAAAGTTGTAATATGATTTATCCAGTGTCATATAATTATACAGCTTCAACAAGAATATTAGACAAAATGAAAGAGAACTATAACTATGTAATTCCTATTATAAATTTTATAATGTATAGATTTGGAATCAGTCAAATAGAATATGATAAATATTTTGGAATTTAATTTTAAATATTATTATTTTTTTGTTTAAGAGGTGGGTGAAAAAATAACTTTGATAAAATAAAATAAGGGGAATACACAGGTTTCATCCTACATGGGAAAAGTGGTTCATATTGGGACTATATGATTAGAGAGTTATGTATTCTTGTACTAAGAGAAAACAAGAAATACTTTTTTACTTATAAATAATCTAAAACCTAATCAATTAAAAAATCATTAAACATATACTATGAAAATAGAAATAGATATAGGCTTAGATAATGAAGTTTTTAGTCATGTAGAATTATCCTGATAAATAAAAAAATGTTTTATGGTTCTTATGGAGTGAAAATCTATTAGTCATCCATTGTCATAATTAGGTATGTTTATATTATAAAATGGTGATATTAATTGTTAAATATATAGTCATATCCTATCACTTAAAGGTCATGACCAATAAATTATCACTATTAAGTAGTTAGAGTCTATCCACATTAGAAAAGAATAATCCCACACTCTATTAGGAATAAATTTTGAACCACACAATTGGGATCCTACAGGGGTAGTGTTCTTTAATTATTACTTCATTACATGGATGTAATGTACAATTCATTCTCACCTTCTCCTAAATATGATACCTAAACATAGATGCATTTCACTAAACAGGAGTATCATCATTGGATTTTATTCTTGTTTTATGAGTACAAGGTCTATGGATTTAATGTTTCCAATATTTTATTATGTATCTTTAGGGATTTTTAAACCATAATATAATCCCCTTGGGTTTTCTCGAGGCATTAAAAATAAAATTTCTTATAAAATGTAATCTTGATATTCAAAAAAATGATGTATAATAGAATTTTAGTAATGATTTATTGAAGAGTAAGTCTATAAATTAGAAGAAAATGAACAAAAATAAATATTATGCATCAATTGTGAATTTCTCATGAACTAATTCAATGATCCAAAAATTATAAAACGTAATGCATAATTTTTTGTTATTGGATAATGTGAATCAAATATTTATGAAATTTCCTATTATTGTCATTTTGGGGACACCATTCCATTAAAGTAATTTGGTAGTCCATTAAGAGGAAGTTTATATATATATTCACAGAACCCCTAAAATGATATTAACATAATAAAAATATAATCATAGTGGATGTGGTATATTTTCACAATACATCATGTTTACTATACATAATCTAATATATAAATAATAAAAATCGAAATTTATTTAAATTAAATTTTTGTTATAATATATTTATATAATTTATCTGCTGGGTAATACATATTTTAAATTAAATGAATTTATATATTTTCCTTAAAATCTGAAGAAAAAAACATGTTTATTTGATATATATATAATGAGGGTTAGAAATTGATGAAGACAATTGACATGATATAGGTCGCATATGATATAGATGAAGTCATGAAATAATAATTCTATTACATATTCATGTTTTTTAAATTATAATTGATGTTTATAATTATAGATTGAAGACAAATATATCATGAAATAACAAATATAAAATGATCTTTAAGTGACATCCATTCCCAATCCACTGAATCAACTATTGAGTCAAATTTTTTCCTAACATCAGATGTTCCTACCTACATTCTAGATTATTATAAACCCTATAGAGGGTCTAATAATACCTTATGGAGAGATTATAACCTCAGTATCATCATATATTACAAATTTATATAACTGAAACAAAAAAACCTACATATCATAATGATATAATTATATAGAATTCTAATTAATATTATAACAAAAATAAATAACATATCCATTTTGCATTAGGTAGGACCCATGACTGTTTTGTAGTCAAACATCCTTCTAGGATAACCCTATGGTATAATTATATATATAATAAATTAATGAAATAAAAAATTATACAGATAATAATCCCTTTCCATAACTTTACCTCAGGTAATTCTTTATTACCCCTCTGATCACCCATAGTATGATCCCCAGTCCTGTTGTATGTTGACTAAAATGCATGTCAGCAATAAATCCAACACATTTCCTACGGTGCTTTTGAATGGTCTGGGTGTTATACACATTAGTACACCAGTAATATTTTTTAAAATAAAATCCACAATATATGGGAATTAAAGTTCCTAGTGAAGTGAAATCTATAAATAAATAACATGAAAACTGATGGTGAACACCTGGTTAAAGAATGAGAACCCATCCAGAAAACTCATAAATTATTTTCTCAATGCATTATTTGGGAAAATAATCTTGTATCATAATCATATTAAGTATTTTATATGGGCCTTCACCAATTGTTATATCATATAGGTAATAAAAATATAACCATTATGTATAATTAAAGAAATTGTGAATAGTTCATCACCAGTGAGAATTAGATTATGTGAAAATAGTTCATCAAAAATACTATATCAATCAATGTGAATAAACATCATCATAATTATAATACATAAATTTAATGTTTTATCACATTTGGTGAATAATATACAAAAAATATAATAATATTTATATGAATGGGTTAATACCATTATAAATAAGACATATGTAGACATGTTATTCCATATATGAACATAACATAGGTGAAAGAGTTTTTACCTATGTAAAAGACAAAAAGTTTATTACATTTCACCTATATACATAAAATAAAGGCTATATTAGTAATCTCTTATAATCATATTCAATATTGATGAATAAATCATAACCACTTATAATGTTCCATAAGAATGGGTAACACCTATTGTGAACAGGTTATTATTCAAACAATAAAACAATGGTTGAATGGGTTATCACCTATGGTTATTTTTTTAATACTATAATAATCATTAAAAACATGAATAAATCATCACCTTTGGTGATTAGGTTATCACAATAAAAAAATATATTTTTGAATTGGTTATCATCTATGTTGAACTAGGTATCAACATATTGAAGTGGTAATTATATCCAATTCGGAAAATCATATCTCAATTATACAGAATGAAACTCCTTTTATCCTTGAAATAATACCTCAATAATACATATGGACAATTTCTCTCATCAAAAAATTATTACAATAACTATAGAATTGAAATTAAAGTAGTCACGTGTGTCATGATTTATCCACGTCCTAAAAAATGTTTAATGGTTTATTTATATTAAAAAATATAAATACATTTACTAGGATATGACATCATTAATGGATAAAATAATATTAAAATGTTATCATATTAAAAACAATAATAATAGTGATTAACGAATTATCACCACAAGCATAGAAAAATTAAAATCTTTTATAAACGCAAATTGGATGTTTTATGACTATTGGGATTTGTTTACCTATATCAACTCCACTAAGTGAGATACACAAATTATTAATATTGAGTTCCTATAAAATTAGTTCTAGTATTTAATCCCTTGATATTAAATATGACCCCATACACAACTCAACAAAAAAATATCATGTAATAAAAAACATGGGTTACCCTAAAGTCAAATAATTCAGCAAAATAACCACTAGCCAAACCAAATATATTCTTTTTATAGTAAATAAAATATCACATATACCTTAAATTTATTTTTTAATATAGTAATTCACATGAAAACCCCTCATATTTTCCATTCCTGAGGAATCTCGATGCTTTTCCAAAGTTACTTGTTCATGGATGGATATGTGTTGAAAACATTATTTTTATAAAATCAATCACAACATAGATATATCATAGTAATATCAAAAGAAAAATTATTTTATATCAATTATATTTCTTTCATTCTTGATATCTAATGGCCAAATGTGAAAAAACTAATTTAATAATTACTAAAATTACCATCATTAGACAATGATCGATCAGAGAATAACATACCAAAATAAGACCAACTAGGTCATCAGATTTATCACCTAAAGATGAATTCCAACAAGGGATCCAAATTCATTCAAACGAACAATATCACCAATGAAAACATAGCCATTGGTGGATGTTTTCCAAATAATAATACATTAACGAACTACTATGATTCTAGTATAACTAAATTAGCAACCCTCAATTAAAATAACCTACCCCTATTCATTCATAATTTCAATCCACTGAATTCATGTGCTCAGAAATTCTCCAAAGAGATATTAATTCTATATAACATGGTAGTATAATGGGCCACCTATATTGGTGATATAGTTATGAACCATTATTAAAGTGTCATTATATCCTAAAAAATCCATTAAAAATCACTAACATCACTATTAGTCCTTGTATTTTTTACAATAAGAACATATTTGATTATATTGTACTTCTATAATTTTTAAATTATCATTTTGTAATAATTAATTTCATTCTGACTATGTAAATTCCCATATCCAAAACATAATGAAAACTATTTTGAAGCACACATTTTATTATTCTAAATATATGACTACCAAAATCCCCAAATTCTAATGATAATTAATCAATTAATATCATCACAGTTAATGGAAACATATAATGAAGATGATAGTGTCATACCACCCAACAGACCCAAAGAAATATCACTTTGTCATTCACTTCATTTATCTTCTATAATAAAAAAAACTATATCCATGAAACAATAGTATTCCTTTATTTTTTGGAATCAATCCCAACTCTCTATCACTGAGATACTAGGGTTATAGAGAAATGGCAATGAAAAAATGGAGGAATGGGATGGATTAATTAATAAGTAAAAATACTTTCTGAATGATGTAAGAAAAACATAATTCCTATAGAGAAGGTAAAGGATGTCTCACTCTCATTGATGATGTTTAATAGAAGAAATACTAGAAAGATAAAATAGAGTAGGGGATCCGAAATAAAAATTATTCAATGTCTAAAAAAACTCCAATGGTCCTACTAGGTACTAAAGAACCTACACATTCCACTTTATATCCAACCATGTTCCAAATCTAATTATAAATATCACAGAGTATCCAAAACAAATGAACATACTTACTAGGTTCTAGATCTGGATCCTAGTTCTGTTATATATGGTATTGTGTTTCTTACAATAGACACAAATATTCTATTATTCCACTCTATATTAAAACTATTTTCTAGATATTTACAAAAAAGAAATTGAAGTGAAGGATTTTATGATAATGATTATTGAACCAGATAGTAGCAGTGTAGCAGAACTAGGAGAGTATAGGCATTAGCTAAAACATTCATGGAAGTATATAAGGGTATAGTGACTTGTTATTGATATGTGAACTGTTCACATAATTTTAGAGTTAGTGTCCCATAATGTAATAAATAAATCAACGTATAAATTATCAAGTGATGAATGATATAGAAGATAAAATATAAATATAATTGATAGAGTTGGATGGATATTATGGGAACCCATATACAAACAGATGGTTTGAATCAATTGTCTGATTTTGAGAAAATTTTTAATATTAAATTGCTATCATGTTCTTCTTATTGGATATATTGTCTAGTTTTGTTTTCCAATTGTTAGTGTTTATGTCATTGGTTAGCTATAAAGTGGAGATATTTTATCTTATTCCCTATTCAATTGAAGTTGTAGTACTTCTAATGTAGTAATACTTATTCAAATATATTTAAATTTTATAGATCCCATTTTTTAAGTGGATATTTTTTTATTATATTTTCTATTTTTGTGGTGATATAATGGTTTTCATTTTATGGTTTAGAATGTGACATTGGTGTAGGGAATTTAAGATGAAATATACTTATTTTACACAGTTTTGATGCTTTACACATCTTAGTTATTATTGAACATTTTATGTTCCATAATATTATTTCAGATCATGGTTGTAGTGAAACAAGTGGAATCATAAATTCCATGTAATATTTATCTTGGATTAAATTTAAAAATATATTTTTAGTCCTTTTTTATATTTCATTTCAGTTGGAGTTATTATATTTTTTAGTGTAGAATTAGATGAGGAAAAGGAAAAATTTTATAAGACTTATATAATGGATTTTATATTCCAGAAATTACTGGGTGAGGATCTACTATTTTATGAATTTCATAATCATTAATTTTCATGGGTTGGGCTTAAAAAGGGTGAAGTAAAATCGGTAATGGCCATATTTAAAGGCAATATGTGTCATACGGATTTCATGTCATTAGATTATGTCTTAAGAATCCATTAATTTAGGATGATGATAAAATTAATTTTTGTGATATTGATTATTTATCATAATCCTTCTATAATAGAGAATGTTTTTATAATGTGGTGGCCATCCCAAATGATGATATCTAAATGATGCTTTTGGGTGCTACTTTCAATGAGTTAAATAAGATTTTGTGTTAGCCATATTTTATTGGTGCTATGTTTTTTATTGGTATCTAGCCATTGATGCATGCTTTATCACATATATAATCATATGATGTGATTTCATATATTTTTAAATAAATATATAGGGGTAATAATTTCATGATGTTTTTAAAGATATTTGTTTTTATTCTAAATTAATATATTTAAATGAAGTAAGTGGTAGTGATTGTTGGAACTAATTTTAGTGAAGAAGTTAGAAGATGATCCACTCAATGGAAAATCCAATTATGTAAAAGTAGTGAGCATATAATTGGTATAACTAATGAGAATATATTTTTATATAATGATTCAATATGATTAAACTATGTCTATAACAAAAATTTATAAAATTTATCTTCAGAAATTTGTGTCAACTTTTTAATATTTCCTTCCAATTATTCCAAATACTCCATAGTATAAGAATAAATCACTTTCAAATTCATTTTCATAGAATTAATAGATTCATGGATAATTTTATCTCGGTAATATTTTCACTAAACCTTTATAAATGGGTGTATACTGAGCAATAAATTTCAATTCATCTTCAAGGATCACCTTGAAGAAGTATAAGAAATCAAGACATTTTAAAAGAATTATAGGTATGTCCCAATGATCAGTAAATGCATTTTAATATTGAATGGTATTTTACATTTCCTCATATTACAGAAGAATATAATATGTGTTTGTTATAATATTAATTTTTTATTATTTATAAAATTTTATGTTTTTTATGAGATTACAGAAGGTTCCATTGTGGTTTCCTAAGTTGTAAAAAAACAATCCACAATTACAAAATGTTAGAAGGTGTAATTCTTGGAAAAAAATACCTTGAACTCTATATTCCCCAATGAGTTTTAGGTAAGGGAAAAAATATTTATATTATCTCGTGAATAAATTTTCTTATAATCTAACAAGATATAAATATATTAAGGAACTATGTATTGAAAAGAAAATCCTACTTATCTCATTAAAACATTTTTTGATGTACTTCGTACATAAGTAAATATTATTGAGAATGGGACAAGTTTGAATATTTGTAAATGACATTAAATTTTGATGGTTATGGTAATTAAATAATTTAATATTTACATAAGGATAATAATTATTAAATGTTATCAGATGAAAAAATTTCCACCTAAATGAGGAGAGTGTATGAATGGATTATAACTCTGTTGAAGTTGATATTGGTATTAAAAAAGAATTCCATAATTAGGATGGTTATAATAGATATCCAAAGTTTCTAGATTCATTATAGAGAATATATTTTTTGGATTTTAGATAAAAAAAATTAATAAAAACATCCTTAGTTCTTTAATTGTTATGGATAGTGAAATAATTGGATAGAAATTTAGAAACACAGAGTCCAGGATGACCATAATGTCACATTTTTATGAGGTATAGTTATGTTATAATATTGATGGACTATATTTACTCCTCTATAAACTATCTTCTAATTAATGACAGAGATGATACTATAATAATAATGACGTAAATAATCTTAATTTACTTTATATAGTAATTTTTTACAATATAATAGGAGATAAACTCTCTTTATTTTTTGATGGACTGGTTTCTAATGAAAATATATCTTGGAAAAATTGTGTTCGATAATATCTTGTTTTATCATCTAAAATAGGTAGTGAATTACAGAACCCCATGTAAATAAGGTTTTATATGAATGGGTTTTCATAATATTAATAAGTAGATTCCAAAAAAATTATATCTCTGATTGTAAAACACATGATGAATTAGACGATGTTCATTTTAAGTTCCATGGAATGTTAATATTTAGTGTTGTTTATTTCATTAATAAAATTATTCATGGGAATTTAATATAAGATAAAAATAAGCTCATGAAAAAGGATGTAAAAAAATTGACATGGGTGTTCTGTTGTGGGAGATAAAACATATATATATTAGCAAAAGAAGTAAATAAAACAATTATATTGAAATTTGAATTCCCTCTTGGAAGAACCCAACTTTATTTAGTGGAATTAAGATTATTTCTACTACCAGACAGTGCTTGATGATGAAATTTTGATCATTTATATTCTCAATATTGATGATATTTGATTAGCTATATTAGTGAAGGAAACATAGAATTGGTGATTAAATTTTTTTCTAGATGATTTTAGATGAAATATAATGGTTCTATAAACAATATTTTTAGTATAAGGATTTAAAAAATAGTGTTTCAAACAATAAAGTATCCCACAGTTAGATTACTTATATAAGGTGTTGTAATGAATCCAAATGAATGAGTATAACCCTAAAAGAAAATCCCTAGAAATTAAATTCAAAATGTACCAATATAAATTACTTAAAATAGATGATAATTGTGACTACAATATAGGGTTCTATATGCTTCCCTTATGAGAACAATGATATTCCCCATTGTTTGTATTAGTTATGATATTATTCATGATGACCTCGGATGGGCCCGTAAGGGGCTCCATAACTTAGACTCTCCCCTCTTCGCCGCCTCCTTCCTTGCCTAGGGTATGTGCGGCGTCCTTCCCCTAGGATCGTGGTAGTGGATTCTCAATTGTAGTGGATATTTGGATGGGGTTTCTTTGGATATGCGGTTCCAGTCGACATTTGTGCTCCATGATATGTGGCTTGAGTGATGCCACCTCTTATCCAGCATGTTTAGGGCGATTCGTCACAACCCTGATGAGCGACTTGCATGGTGGCGATGGGATCTTTTCTACGGCGACTCCGATATCTGGATATGGTGATGTTTTCTCCTTTGGTTATTTATTGTCATTATTGTTCGTGATGTTTTGATGATGGATTTTTTTTGTTCATGAGTTTGGTTGGTGATTACTGGTGGATTTTGGTTCACGATGCATTCACTCTGTTCGGATGTGATCGATTGAAGTTTTCTCAGATCTGGTTTTGGTTTTTGTTGATGATTCTTGGTCATATAGTGGATGTTTGATGTTGGGGCTACCATCATGATGGTTGGATGATCTATGTCTTTGACTATGATGCTGACGCCGAGGGATATTCCTGTGAGTATCTTCAGGATGGTGATGTTGTGGAGGTGAAGACTTGTGATTTCCGTGTGGGTTGTGGTTCTCTTGATCTGAAATGGGATTGATGTTTTTGAATTTTTTTAATTTGAATTTGAAATTTGTGGTGGTCACGACCCATGTAAGGTTTCTCGCTTCCCTTAAATCGGCTTTTTGAAAATGAAAAAAAAGATTTCCAATTATGTGGTTGGTTTATTTAAAATATTATTGGATAATCCATGGAATAAATGCAAGGATAACATTATGTTCATTCATTATTATTTAATTTTATTGGTTAATATTAAACTCAATTTAAAATAGGATGATATATTATAAGGGTTAATGGATATTCTCTTTATAGGAAATAAAAACTCACAAAAGAGTAAAATATTCTTGGTTTTTAATTTTTGATGGATTTCCATGTGTAAGTTATATCAATTATAACCAATAGATTCATTGTCAAATTTTTATTCTTAGTACCACGAACATATGAATGTAGGGATAGATTGTTTTAGGTTAAATAATCTATTATTTTAACATATTATAAATAATGGAAATTCATTTTCTTCAGATATATATACTGAGATTCATCTAGTAAAGAATATAATGTTTTACTCCATGATGGAATTAATTTTTATTATGTAGCACTTCATTTTAAATCTTGTGGATTATGTGGTATTGGTTATATGGTTGGTTATTTGGATTTATACATTTTGGATATGCATAAAAAATACTATTTTATCAAATTAAAGGGTTATGTTGTGTCATAGTAGGAATTTTCATAGTAGTTGTTGAAGTATTATAGAAAATCAACTTGTTAGGAATAACTGGTGATCTGAAAAGATAGGGAAAAATTTATGTAAGACTTGAAAATTAGTTCTAAATTTCTATTTTATAAATCCTAGTATTGTGAAAAATAATTTCAAGATATGTAAATGGAAAAATTAGAAGGTGGAGTATTTAAATAATATTTATAGAACTAAATAGATGATGTGTAGTAAAACTAGTAGTCTAAATGTATAAGAAAATTAATTTCTATATTTTTGCATTGATATAAAGATGTTTTTTGGACAACTAAAATATTCACAAATTTTTTCTAGTGGAGATAATAAATTATATGGAAATCTAGTGGTATCCGGGAATGATCAACATATTACATTTAAATTAGAAGGAGATTGAATTAATATAAATGGAAACTTGTTTTAGGATATAATTTATTATTATATTTGTGTGTTCATGGATGTTAGTTCTACATGTCATCGTGTTATGATTGTATTATATTTTTCTTATTTGATATTTTAATGTCTATTTTAGTTTTTCCATTGGTAGTGCACCAATTTTGGGGAACATATAACTTTGTCCATATTTTTTTCTCTTTCACTCTATTATTAAGGTTCTAGGACTTCCCATAGATTCAAACCTATTCAAAAACACCAATATTTTTACTATTATGGGCTTGATTTATTCATAAAATTTTCCATTTTTCAAGTGACTTGAGTGTTTTCAAAAAATGGTTTACTGTATAACCATTTGTAGCGATCCTTAGTTCTAACACACTGATTTTATGGTGTTGTGATATTATATACATCATATTCAATGGTATATTATTTATTTGAGACATCTAAATAATCATTTATTTCATAAAACCATCACATTTAACATTCCAATCACCATAAAATTCCATCAATGTCATTTCAATAAAATATTTCCCATTAAAAACATCTTATTCTTCATAAAAACCCACTATTTTTATTTCCCATCTCAATTTTAAAAACTAAATAAGAAATATAAATCAAATACATTGGAAAATTATTTTTCTTAAATTGCACGAACCCATAATTGTGAAAAATTAATATCCAGTTATTTCAAAAAAAATATTTTTTAAACATTCATCATTATGAGTATATGTTAATTTTTAATGAATTTATTTTCTTTTATAATGATAATAATATATATAAGTATAAAAAATTGTGACGTAATTATATTTAGTTTTTTAATAATATATTTACATAGAAATATTTATTCAAATTTAATGTAATTTTCTCAATATTAATATATTGTTAAAATTTGTCAACAAATTAACTTTTACTGAATTCAACATTATTTTTACAAATGTAAATTTGTTTCCTTGAAAATTTACACATATTGATACATTCATTTTGAAATATATATTTCTAATTAAATATTTTCATTACTATAAATTTGTTAATATTTTAAAAAAATATTTTTTTGTAATTAGTGTAAGAACCTGGTTTTTCACTCATGTATGGCTCCTTTTAATTTTGGTCTAAGTCATTAATTTAGACCTGATATTGATTCATAAGAGGTCAAAAAATATCTCAGGGGTTTACAGGGAAATTTCAGATCCCAAAAACCATCTCTTTGTGATAAATAGGCTTGGAGGAAGGTTTATAGTAAACCGTGTAAGAGTTCCGCACGGTTTGGACAACCATGAGGATTGCATTTTTTCATGCAGAGCTACCAAACATAGTTGGTGCACAATATTGCAGACTAACTTTGTGAGTTTCCCTTTTCATAGGTACCCATGCAATGTTTGCACATGTTTTGTCTAACTTTGTGAACAAACTGTGCACAAGTTATGTTATGGGTAAATTGTTCTTATTCCCTTAATGATCTAATAAACCACCTCAATATTCCCTAATCCGAACATATGAGGGATCAACGTATTTCACGCTTAATTTGGGGATTTTTGAAGATCTAACATTGGAATCAATAGATATCCATCATCTTCAAAACTGATCATGCTTCTGATCATCACGTAGTATGCATAACGGTAAGTACTTGAGTCCTCTTGAGTAGTTATCCTTCTCTTTTTCTCTCGATAGAGATATTGGAGAATGATTTTTTTCTCTTTTTCCTTGTCCTAAACTAATCCAAAATAAGTCAAGTGCCAATATCAGAGGAAAATTATTGTACAATCCTAATGTGGGTGGTCTATAACTCAACCCAATGTTCATTGACTTTTAATTTTTCTTGTGGGGCCCACTGATTTCATCAGGTGTCATTTATAGAATTATTTGACTTTCTATAATCATTATAATAGTTTTCTCATCCTATTTTCAAATATGTGATTAATTGTTCATGTTTATAACTACACCTCCATCATTTCCATGTCAATGGTAATGTAATTATTGTGGTTTACTGTTTGGACTCATTTGTGCCACTACTTGGGTGCGCCATGGCTTGACAACTCTAATGGAATGCTTTTATATATTAAATGGATTGAATTATATTATGAATTTCAAAATGGAAAGTATCATGTAAGAATTACACTTTACCCACCTAATATAAGTACTTAAATTTATAATTAAATGTGAAATGGAAATTGGCAAGTATATTGAGTATATGATTGGACTGAATTACACATTAATGATTAATAGGTTGCATGTCCATAGAACCACTAGCCACATTAATGGAAGGTATTAGAATGAACCTAAATTTTTGAATATTCCTTAACTGGAATTAATAATGGTTTCATGATATTTTTCTTATTCATACAAATGAAAGGAATGGCTTAAAAAATGGACATATTGATAAAGTATGACTTGATTAAAAGGATCATGCTACTTGACCTTATCACACTAATGAAAGTAAATGGTTGAACTGAATATTGCATGATACTTGATCTTATAAAACTAATGAAAGGGAATTCCAGAACCAATGAAATATTTCATGACTATATAATTAAATAGGAATGGCCTGACTCGAACTCACCATGGATTTCGATCGGGAAATTCCATGAGCACTCATGAACCCCACTCTGATTCAATAATACGGCTTGCATAGGTAGACAACAACCTAGATCCTGATAGTTGTCTGTTTTTGGATACCCGATATGACACTATAGGATCCCTCCACATTATTATAGGATGCATTAGATAAACTTATTAAATCTATCATTGACAAGTATGTTCCATGGTTACATCCCGAAGGGCCCTAAATATGCTTTTCCCTATCATACCTTGGACGATCACCTTGGATTTGGAAAGCACATTATTGTGGAATTCCATGGAAATACACATTGTATTACACTATTTTCCTTAGATAGGCTGAAATTACTACTAAGTTGTAGACACTTGAGGTCTACGTTTCCTTGGATGATACCCCGCAATATTCATTATCAATACATCAGGAGACTACACCATTTATGGACATGCCTCACATAAACCATTAATTTTTGCCAGTAATTTATTGATTAATGAAATGATTAAATGTTTAGACTCCATCTGAATGGTGAAGTGGGTACTAGGTTATTTAGTTTAATTGTACTACTTTTCTTTATATATACATGCATGCATACTATTACATTTCCATTTCATGGGATGAATGTTATTGAAACTATTGGTGGTGGCCCCTTGAGATTTATTTCACACCCTCTCTGGGCGTTGTTTGGTTTTTGGGGATGATTACATGGTTGAAAGTGTTGATAAAGGGTGGCATATGACTTGAAACACTTGATTTCTTACTATTTTGTATGGTTCTTGATAGAAGAGGACCAAGTCAGAACTCGGTATGCTTGGGATAGTCTTTAATTTCCTTTTTGATATGAGAAATGTTTTATGTCTATTGTTTGTATCCATGGTTTCAATCTTTTTAGTACATGAAATATCATCAGTTATTGAATGTAATTTAAATTAATTTAGTTTTAATTACTGTTGTCTTTATTTTTTATTGTGCCTTCTATTTGAATATATTTATTCCTCTATTTGGAAATATTTACATCAATTTTTTGTTCTACACTTTGGTAATGGGGGCATAGTCTCCCCACAATCACACCCTCAGCCATTGCTACTAGTCGGAGGCCTCTTGCATTCGGGGAGATGCGCTTGAGGCCATGTGGGCCACCAAGATTATGGATCCAATCAAGTGTCATCCCGGTCTAGAAAATCATAAATATATTTTAGAGGAGTTTTTTTCTATAATTACTATTTGGATACAATACATTAGAGATTAGGAACACTTGGGACTTGGTCATAATCTATTCATGGGTGTCTCAATGCCAAGTTCGGGGTAAAAACCATGATCCTTAATTATAATTGTTGTTCAACTTTTTCATATTATAGTTGATATTATTTCACCATTGGGTGATGTTCATGTTGTGTGGCTTTGTTGATTATTTCTCTATTGGAGGATTTTATTTCATCCTTTTCCCTATGATGTGAGGGAAAGGAGAACCATTACATGCATAATTATAGGGACCTAAAATTCACATGTCATGAATATTTCCAAGATGTATAAGTGCATATAACTGCATTTTTATTTTCCGATAAGCCTTTGATTACTGATTGATATTTTAATAGATAGCTTATTCTTGTATTAATCTTCACTACAAATGATTGATCTCGTATCTCAATTTATTAGGTGTATGGGACCTCATGGTTTGGCATGGTTAATTTACCGAGTCTAGACATTTTGATATAAATAAATGTGTGTCTTCTCTAATGATAAGTGTATGGGCACTGATTATTTAGAAATAGCTATCTATTAAAAATTTAATCATGATATCCAAAATTAATTGGTTTCACATTCTTATCCCACCTTATCATGTTTTTGAAAGGTAAGGGTGTGAACTTAGAGATTTAATGTAAAATAAAGTGATACATTATAACATACTGATACCTGGTCTTCTAAGTGGGATGTTTTGTATGACTATGTTAGTGAGTTTTCTTATGCGTATATTCTGTGAGTGATTCTATATCTTTGCTTTTATTCTTGTTCGGAGGTGTGTTTTAGGCATTTGTAATACAATGCCGCCATGAAATCCTCATATGATACGCTTGGAATGTGGCGACAACCATGCTCCTGACATGGTGGTCCCTAAACTATAAGTCCTACCTCGATGAGTTCCACTTGTAGAACTGCCTATTGTACCTAATTTGGGAACTGATGCCCATTTTTTTGATAGTTTACTACATATTATGTATTCCATGCATAGTGTACAACGGTTTTCACCTATGATGGATAATAAAACTCATGAGTTCTAGCAGCTCTATCATCCTACATTTGTAGGTTGTGGCGGTCCGTAGGCTATTGAGTCTTGACTAGAATCCACCCTGTCTATATCTGAGAATCTATATATTCCTCCAAAGTGAAGGGTTCTTATTTACACAAACATACTTCTGGATTTAGCCAGGCTTGGTGGGATGTAATCACCCAGGACGGTTGTCATCAGGGCATGTTATGGGTTGATTTCAAGACTACTTTCTGTGATTAGTTATTTCCTCAAAAGATGGGAGATGGTAAATCCAGAGATTTTATGCATATGAAGTTGGTTTCTATGTCAGTTAAATAGTATTTGACACGTTTTATGGAGTTGGAGTGCTTTGCATCACTTTTATCTGGTGATGAGCTTTGTCATGCTAGATGTTTTGAGGGTGGGATCCAGTATTTTATTGATATAGAGGTCAATGTATTTTTCCTGGATATTTTTTTAATATTCATTCTGTCTATTTTCATTGAGTGTAACTTTACGGAAGACAATAGTACCTAGCATAAAGGATCAGTGTCGCATCAGGACAGTAGTTCATTCAGTTGCACCAAAAATTCCCTTGAGGTTTCTCATCAGGGTAGGGTCAACCAGAGAACTAGTTTTGATAACTCTTTAGTGTGTCATTAATGTTTATGATAGGGATATTAAATCCTTAGTGTGATAGAGACCCAATGGAGTGTCAGGAATGTGGACATATGGGGCATCATAAGCATTTCTTCAGGACCTTTCCACCATCATCGAGTGGGAAAATATCCAAACTAGATCCAAATTCAGGAGAAAGTTCTTCTACATTCCGTCTCATGGGAGTTGGAGTATCACCGGTTGGTTTGGCCTAAGAGGTGATCATGGTCATGGTAGCCAGACCCCTGATCACCCGGATCACTAACAGATAAGTTTTGATTTTGGTAGTCTATCTATTGTATACATCCCTGGATTGGGTCTGCTTTATTCACTTCATCCAATACCCAAGTATTAGGCTGCTAGACCATCTAAATTACAATGTACTATTCTAGTATCCTCTACTATAGTATCTTCATTATTTGATACAGGTGATTCAAAATCTTCTATATCTATATCAATCATGGAGAGTATCATACTAGAGATATAGTATCACTTTGGTGTAATGACCCTCGATATTCCTTTGGGGAATAAAATGAAGGATTACTCCATTGTAAGGATTTTCCCCTTGAGGTAGGATGTTACCCTTTCTTATAGAACCTCATAATTCTTGAGATGACATGCTTTGATGCCATACTCGGGATTGATTGGTTGGTCTACATTCATGATTTTGTAGACTACTATCTCTATAGGGTATATTTTACATCACTAGAGGTAAGTAGTTATCTACATAAGGGTGAGTGGGATTTCTATGCTAGTCTGATGGACAAGAGCATCATGGGAAAGGTGGAGTTACCGCCCAGATTGAAAATATCTTCTTAGAGAATCAGGGTTTACGTCAAGCTAATTAACCTCCAGTAGTGGATCGTTGCAGGGATGTATTTCCTATTTATTTTCCTAGAATACATAATGGGAGGTAGGTATAGTTTACAATCGAGCATGTTCAAAGATAATCTCCTATTTCCATTCCTCCTTATATAGTGGAACCTACTGAGCTTCATGAGCTTATGTGGCAGATAGATGATTTGTGGGCCAAATGATTTATATGGCTCAATACATCCTCTTGTGATTTTCCAATGATTTTTACAAATAATGATGAAAGAACCTTATGTCTATTCAGGGATTATAGAAGTTGAACCAACTTACAGACAAGAACTAGTATCCACTTCCTCGAATAGATGATCTCTTTGACCAGCTCCAAGGAGAAAAGGTCTTCTCTAAGATCAGCATGCGACCTGATTACCATGTAGTGCATGTTAGACCATTAGAAATACCTTGTATAGTTTTCTATAGAAGGCATGGTCTGTATGAGTACTTTTTATGTCGTTCGGTCTTATTAATGCACCTGATGTTTTCATGGATCAATTGAATATGGTTCTCCACAAATAATTGGTCTCTCGTTTTTTAGTATATATGGACGACAACTTAGTGTATTCTCAAACTCTTATAAATCATTCCAAAATTCTTGTGATCATTCTGAGTAATCTAAGTGAACATATGATTTATGAAAAGATTTCTATGGGACTGTTATGGATTGAAAAAGTCCAATTCATAGGTAATATTATCTTAAAATTAAGATTATCTGTTGACCTTGAACGGATTATTGTTGTAGTTTCTGGGGAGCCGCCAAATAATGGGTTTTATATATGGAGTTTTGTGGGGCTAGATGGATACTATTGGCACATCATACAAGAATTCTCATGTCTTTCATCACCTCTTACTAGTTTTAAAATGAAGGGTTCCATGTTCTTATGGTGTGAAGAATGTAATAAATCTATTCCAGATATGAAAGTGGGGATTGTATCAGATCCTATTCTAATTAATCCCAAGATGGGAATAGGATATACTATCCTCCGTAATGAATCAGGCAATGGACTAAGAGTTGTTTTGATGTAGGAAGACAATTTCATTGCATACAGTTCTCATTATTTGAGACACAAAAGTGAAATTTCCGGATACATGACCTTGATCTAGCAGAAGTTGTCCATGCCATACATTTCTAGATACATTATATTTTGGGTGAGCACTTTGTGGTGTACCCATGCCACAAGAGCCTCAATTATATATTTTATTAGCATGAATCAAACCTTAGATAGTGGAGATGTGGAGAATATCTATAATCCTTTGATTTTGATCTTCCCTATATGCTGAGAATGGTAATGTTGTTGCAGATACATTGAGTCATAAAACTCAAGAATAAGATACGCAAGAAGCTAGTGATGAATTATAGTTAATGAACCTCCTATCTGAGCTAGATCTAAAGTTTCATGACAGTCACGAGAATTCTTACCTATCAACCTTGATAGAAACCTGTTCCCTCCACAAAAAGGTGAAGAGTAGGTAGTTTTATGATCTTGAATTCTTGGTTTTCCATGGGAGTATATCAAAAGATAACCTACCTCTCGAATAGTCTGTGGATAGATATGATGTCCTACATCTATGTGGACGTTTCTAGGTTCTTACTAACATTAGAGAGGAGGTGAGGATAAAGTCTCATGCCTCTCAGTGGGAATTTCATCTAGGAATCTCAAAGATTTATCGAGATATGTGATTCCAGTATTGTTGGCCTTGGATGAAATGTCAGATGGAATGATTTTTTACTAGATGTTCCACCTATTAGAAGGTGAAAGTGGAGCACCAAACACATACAGGCTTCTTATAAACACTTCCTATCCCAAAATGGAAATGAGAAGTTGTTTCTATGTATTTTCATAGTCAGATTACCTTGGTCTACGAGGGGTAGCGATGCTATTAGGGTATTCATTGACTGACTAATTAAACAATCCCATACCATACCTAGTCGGGTGAATTCCTCAATTGATGAGCTAGGAAGACTGTATTCTTGTAAGATCATACAACTACATGGGGTCTCTCATATAATAATTAATGTTTAGGATTCTTTTTTCACATCACGATTCAAGTAGGGATCAAAAAAGGCTATGGATAATTAGGTGCTTCTATGAAATGCTTTTCATCCTCAAACTGATAGAAAATATTAACGGACAATATAGGTTCTAGAGGATATTATTTGAAAATGTGTCTTTGATTTGTGTGATTCATGGGATATGTATAACCCTCTCATCAAGATAACCTATAATAATAATTATCATGAATCAATAAAGATGTAGCATTTTAAGGCCCAATATGGTAGTACATTTTGTTAACCATTGTGCTTGCTAGAGGGAGGTGAGGCAGCCCTACTAGGTCCTCTTATCAGTTAAGAGACTTTAGAGCAAGTTCACTAATCAAAAAGTGTATGACTACTACTCAGTCTAGACAGAAGTCATATGTTCATCATTGTCGATGAAATCATGATATTGAGGTTATGGACCATGTTTTTATTTGGGTATCTTCTAGTCTAGGAAATAGATGTGTTTGAAAGCAAGGATATTTTATGCCTAATTATGTTTGGTTGTTTGAAATTCTCGAGAGAGTTAGGCTGGTTGCCTATCAGTTGTTACTACCTAAGAGCTATTGTTCCATGAATGACATCTTTCATGTCTCATAGCTTCTCTAATATCATGCTAACCCAAATCATATCTTTGATGCCGATGTAGTAGAGTTAGATGATGATGATACCTTTGAGGAGTTTCCAGTATGCATCGGTGATCGGAGCATGAAGGCTCTCTAAAGTGGGTTTATCCATCTTCTACGGGTGCTACGTAAGAATAGTAGAGTATAAGATAGGGCTTGGTAAGGAAATAAAGATGTATATTCACAATTCCTAGAGTTGTTAAAAAGAAGTGTTTCTCCATCATTGGAACGTGATCTCGAGGATGAGTTATTTTAATGGGAGAATATGGTAAGAAGCTTGTTTTTCACTCTGGTATGGATCCTTTATATTTTAGTTTAAATAATTACTTTAAACAAAATATGGATGTATAAGGGGTGGGAAAAAGGTTTTAGGGGTGTCTGGTCCATATTCGAAGCCCAGAACCCATCTTTTGGGGAAATACAGGCTCTACAAGCAGTTTTTTGAAAAATGTGGAGGAATGCTTCACGGTTTGGAAAACCGTATGGATTGTGTGATTCCAGACAGAGCCACCTTGAACATTTGACACATGGAAATGAGTAATAACTGTGTGAGAGCCCCTTTTTCTTATGTACCCATGCTGGGTTTGTCAAACCATGTGTAAAAACTATGTGCATGCTATTTGAAGGGTAAATGGTTCATTTTTCCTTAATGATCTAATTAAGACACCTCCATCTTACCTAATATGAGATTACATATGATTAACCTATTTATCTCTCAATTTATTGATATTTGAAGATATAACTATGGTACCAAGAGATCTCATTCATCCAACAACTGATCGAGCTCCCCTTTGTCACATTGGATACACAACGGTAAGTACTCGAGTCCTCTAGATCCGTTCTCCTTCTATATTGCTCTCGGCCAACATATCAGGGTATGAGAATTTTTCCCTTTTTCTTATATCTACTCTGATCTAATCCAAATCCAAGGCCAATATCATAAGAAAAAGATTATACAACCTAAGTTGGGTGGTCTACAACACATCCATAATGTTCGATGATTTTAGATTTGTCACGTGAGGCCAACCGATTTCATTGGGTGTCATTTGTAGAATTAATATTCCATGTTTATAATCATTAGAACCATATTTTCACCCTCTTTTCAAATATTTAATTAACTATTGGTGGTTATGACCGCATCTCCATCATTTCCATTTCAAATGTAATTTCATTATTGTGGCTTAGTGCTTGGACACATTTTCACCACCTTCTGGGAGTTCTATGGCTTGACCAATCTTATGGTATGATTTTCAATAAAAAATGCTTGAATTTTATAGTGATTTAAAAAATGGAAAGTACCTTGTTTGTGTACTAGTTGACCCAACTAAGGTATGTTCTACAATTGAAAATTAAAAAAGAAATGGAAATAGGCATATATATTATGTATATGACTTGGTTGGAAAAAGTATGAGTGATTAATAGGTTGTAAGTCCATATCACCCCTTACCACATTATTGGAAGGTATCAAAGTGAATGTCAATTATTGAATATGAATTACATGGAATTAATGAAGGTTTCATTTTATTTTTTCTTTTCACACAAATAAATGGAAAGGCTTGAACCAAATGGACTTATTGATAAATTATTACTTAATTAAAAGGTTGCATGTTACTGGACCATACAACACTAATAAATGGAAAGGATTAAACCAATGGTTTCATGATACATGACATTATCTCCCTAATGAAAGGAAAGACTTGAACAAAAGATATATTTCATGAGTTCATAGTCAAATAAGAATGGCCTAACTCGCGCTCGATTTGGATTCTGATCGGGGAATGCCATGAGAACTCAAGAACCCCACTTTGATTAAATGATAGATCTTGTTTTTATTGATAACCACCTTTATCATGATCCTATACATTTCTTGGATGCCCAGTATGACACCGTACGATCCCTCGTTATTATTACATGGTTCCTCACGTACACTCCATCGATCCAGCATTGGAATGTTGGTTCCCTAGTTACATCCCATTGGGCTCTGTCTTTTCTTAACATCATATATCCTTGGATGATCTCCTTGGATTACGTAGGAACTATTTTGTGGAATACCTTGGACATGCTACATGGATTACACTCTTATCCTTAGATAGGCTATATTTACTACTAAGTTGGTGAACCTTGAGATGTACGTTGCATTGGTTGATACCTTGGATGTTTCACTATGTACACTTCACGAGACAACGTTAGTGATGGCCATGACCAACAATACATATTAATTTAATCCATTAATTGATTGATTAATGAACTGGTTACATGTTCAGATGCCATCCGAGGGATGAAGCAGGTACCTATGTATTTAGTTACATAATATTGTTTTACATTAAATATGCAATCCTTGACACTGTAACATTTCCATAACACTAGTTGGACGTTATTGACACCGTTGGTGGTAACCCACTGAGATTTATCTCACACCCTCAATGGGCGTCAGTTGGTACCCAGGGTAGATTACAAGGTTTCAACTGTTGAAAAAGGGAAGCATACGACTTCAAACACTTGATTTATTACTGTTTAATGTGGATGTTGATTGTAGAGGATCAAGATAGAACTCAAGATGCTTGGGATACTCTCTGATTTCATTTATGATATGTGGAAGATGTTATGCCTGTTATTTTTATCCATGTTTTCCATCATTATATCACATGACATATCATCAGTTGTTGAAAACTATTCCAATTTTTTTAGTTATTATTATGGTTGTATATATTTTCCATTGTTCCTTCTATTTTCATATATTTCATCCAACATTTACTAATATATACTTCCATCCATTATTCTTCACTTTGGAAATGGAGGCATATTCTCCACATGGACACACCTTTGGCCCTGACTACTAGTCAACAACATCTAGCATTCAGGGAGATGATATTGAGTCCATGTGTCCCAACAGGCTCAGGGAACCTATCAAGTGGAATCTGGGTCTAGGATGTCCCAATTAGGTCATTGTATTATACAACCATTGAGTAAAATATAATATCATTTATTTCCATATTATGTTTTATGAATTCAATTGAAAAAATAAATCTAGAAGTTATATATTTTCATAGAAAAACATATTTTATCAATCAAATATAATTTTACATAACAATAAATTATATATTAAATTGATTATTATCAAATTCAATGTTCACAATTTGATACAATTGAAATTTCTATAAAAGAGAATTTTTAGCATGTTTGATACTAAAATAATACCATCATGTATTTTTTATAAACATTATAAAATTTTATTTTTGATATATATTTTTTCAAATTATAATAAAGTGATAATTATTTTTATATTGATGTTTATTTTGAGAAAAGTGATGACATGAACTAGTTTCCCAGTTCATTCCATCAATGGAGTTTATTAAATTAAAAAAGATGCAATAAAAAACACGAGGAGTATTGTGTTTACGCTAGCGGTGAATTAATGGGGTACAATGATACTCAAACAAAGAAAAAATCCAACAGCCAATATGAGAACCTTCAAAATGCAGAGGGATCTTCCATCCAGGATCATCCATCAATGATCTTCCCATCTAGAGATAAAAAGAAGCTCCAGCGAGGGCATATATCAGCATCCTCATCAAATAAAACAATAATCAAAATGTCAGATTCTGATAAAACAACATCAGCAAAAGAAGAAGAATGAATATTATAGTCCATCCCATCAAAATTTCATGAGAGTAGACAGGTCACAAAATCATCAAACAAAGTTAGAAAAAAATCTAATATTCGGAGAAAATTCCAAAGCATCAAAGAGTTTGAAATCCAAGCAGCAGGTGGAAACCAGCTGAACTAATCCAGAAAGAAAAGTTCATATAGTCAGTATAAAACAAGATCCAATTACATATCAGTTTCCCCATCTATATGATCTACATGAAAAATAGGAAATGCATGCAACTGTAGACTATCATAGTGTCAAGCATTTAAAATAATCAAGGCTAAGGAAGATAAAGAAGGAAACAGAGCAGTCCTCTGATCCAGACTGCCAAGCATTAAGACCCTACACTAAGTAGCAAAAAGAAATCAAACAGTCCTCAGATCAGTAGACTGGAGCTAGCTTCAAACATATGTAAGAAGCATATCTTAGAAACATATGAAAACAAAAAACAATCTTTGAGACAAAAGGGGTATCCAACATCAGGTTGCAGCAAAAGAGGGAAGAATGGTCTGCAAAAAACAAGGGACCAAGAGAAAATAAAGTAAAAATAAGGAGATTGTGTGATCTCCTTCCTTATATTTTCATTGAAAATATCTTGTTTAATGGATAGATAAGTGTCGATCGAAATCTCCCCTTTTCTTAAATATTGACATAAGATTTTATCTCTAATCTTCTCAAAAGATTCATGCTCATGACAATAATAAACATCCTGTTTTATGACCTATTCATGTTGTTGATGGGTCTCCACCTGTTTAGGAGTTTCAATCGCCTCATGTGACATGTCAATGAGAGGTTTAGATTGAATATATTCATCACTTTAATTTCTAGCAGGAGAGAGAGAACGTGTAACAACGGTCCTTTCAATCTGAAAGTAATCCCTACGCATTCTTGTTTTACTCGGGCTTGGGGTGATAAACCCATACTCGTCCATAATAGGATTCTTCACTTTTTTGTCATGTATTTTAGGTATGATTCCTCAATTTTCCTATGTTGATCCTCCACTTCAATTGAGGTTTCACTGGAGATTGTGTCTTCCTCCTGTTCCTTTCCCCCATCCTCAATTGATTCTATATGCTCTTTATGTTCTCCAGAATGATTGATTGGCTGGGTGCACTCAAATTTTCCATTTCCAAGGTGCTCATGATGGTTTGTAATTCCATTATTATCAATGAAATTATCAGTGATAGCAAGAATCTCATTAACAAAGTCAGCAATATGGTTGTCAGGAGCTTGAAAATTCAAGTCCTCACTGATCTTAACATTTCTTTCCTTATTAGTGAAAACATATTGTCATGCCACATCACTTTGTTTTTCTCTTCCCTTTATTATCAACTTGGATGTCATTTTAGAACATCTTTAATGCTTTCCACAACTGCTTGAGTCGTGTCCAAGCCTAAAACACATCTGGAAATAATCTGGAACTCTCTCATAAACCACCTCCTGAAAAAATCCAAAATCCCCACTTTGTATCCAGATAGATGATGGCAGATGTTGGGAGATAACTATTTCAATGAAAATTCAATAAAATATTGTTATAGATATATTATTGTAACAAAAATATAGGGAGTTGGGTATAAATAAGCTTCTTTCGAAAGTATATATTTTAATGATTAATTCAATTTAATTATAATATGATATTAATACTTTTTATATTTTTTTTGAAATGTAAATAAATAATTTTTAGTCATATAACAACTAAGTAATAACTAAAAATATAAATTTAATCCCTAATATACAAATAAATATTACTTGTTTGGGATAAATTTGGTTTTCCATGTAATCTATGAATTTTATTATATTACACATTTATAATATTTATAATTTTAATTGGATGAAATAGAGTTTATAGGGAATATAAATGTATATTGTAGCATGTGTTCACATTTTGGTTTTTCTAGAAATGTCATTATATCGTTAAGAATATAAATGTTACATTTTTTATAATACGGTAACATTAATGATATCATCTGGATATAAATATGAATATAAAATATAAAAAAATCATAAAATAAAATTTATTTAATGACTAAAATATTTAACTTACCAAAACTATACTTTCTTTCCAAACCAATAAATCAATTATGAAAGAATAAATTATATTTTCCTCAAACAAAAAAATTTTCACTTCCTTAATATAATAAAAATATATCATTAATTCGGTGTTTAAAAATAAAAAATATTATGATATTATGTTATCATACACAAAAAAATATCATAGGAATCAATACTATTTAAATTATTGTTCCTATGTTATAAAATATAGTAAATTTTACTGAAAAATACCCATTCACCTTTTAAATATAAACCCTTATTCTCCATCAAATTCTCCCCAATTGGATAACTATTTCCCATAGAATACATACTTCAGTTTACCTCTCTAAAGTATCCTAGATTCATTGTTATTGCACTATTCCTGCTAAAATTTCCACATCCAAATGATTTAATCTCCCCCTAATGGATGTGCCTCAAAAATAATAGGGACCTCAACTTAGTTATCCATTTGTAATATAATATTATTCTTACCTAAAAATATATTAAAACTTCTCAAATTTTTTTCCTGAATATATCTATAATGTAGTAATATTCCTTTATCCATATATGAATAAGATACTTACCTCTCCCTCAAATTATACCCTTCTTCAATGTTTCTCACTGTGTCAAAATGCTAGCATCAGTTTCGATTTCCTATTATTTTAGTTTTCTTATTTAATCATTAATTAACAAAATTAATAGTTAAATGTGAATTGAAAAAAAAATTAAATTATAATCTATTTATTTTATTAAATAAATTATTATTTTTTATTTTTCACATCTTTTAAATTCTTTAAAAAACATTTTTTTGGTGCTATTTAACTACCAAAGTGAATTATGATAAATACTTTTGACATATGACTTTTCATATATTCGTAAAAACTAATTTCATTAATTATTATAACATTTATGATTAAATAATTTTATTCAAGAATTAATGATAATAATTAGGTTAAAAGTATACAAACAAAATCACTGTAATATTTTGATGCAGACTCTTGAAGAAGTAATTTTTTATTTGATACTATTATTTTCATAATATTTATCTGATAAAATATTTGACCGAGTGAATGAAATAAATCATGTTCCATGCCACTTACTATGTTATTATAAACATTGAAAAATGAAAATTTACTATCACCCTTATACAATACTTGTTTTGGAATTATTAATCAAACATCAACAACATGTCCCACAAAATAAAAAATAATAAAATAATGGAATAATATATGTTAATTATTGAATGAAAATGAATAATAAAAAACAAATAATAAATTAAAATTCATCAAAAACACAATTTAAATAGTATTATTGTATTATTTAATAAGTTATAGTCCCCTTAAAGCATGTTGAGATTCAAAAAAAAGAGTCTAGATTCCAAATATCAATTATTATAATATATTTCTTCTCTATATGTTTCATACTATTTTATATATATTATATAAAATAAATCTAAAATTCACATTTCTAGGTTTCTATTTTTTGGTTCGTATTATTTCCATTATATCTATTATATATTCTGATGTATTTTCATAACATGTTTGTAATTGATCCTTTAAAAATATCCAAAAGTTTCTAGTATTTTTACTCGACTTATTATCTTTTATTATTTATCTCATTACCAAAATATTGAAATTATAACCTATTTTCATAAATTTAAAAATATGCATACAATAAAATCAAATATTTTAGATTTTTAGATAAAATATCCTTTATTCATAATGAGAACATCCCAAAAAATTCATTCATAGGGGTTTTTTTTCTACCACTCCATATATACCTCACATACACATAACATCTTTATAAAATGCTTCATTTGTGTTCCCTATGATTCTCTCTATTTTTTGGGATATCTATTCCTTAGTTTTCTGTAACCATTGATCTCTTTAAGTAACCCAAAAAAATTCATGTTGTATTTCTTTTCAATATGTATCATCATCTATAATATTATTATAAATTATATATATTTATTTTTAATTATTTTTTATGAATTTTTATAATTTTATGAAATTTTGAAATTAATTTTATCAGCTTTTAAAAAAATAAATTTTGACTTATTTCACTACTATTAATACATCCCTAAATGTTAATAAATATCATCTTTGTTCTCTCTTCAATACCCCATTTACATTTTCATGATTATTTATAAAAGATATCAAATATATTTCATGTTTTAATAATTTATCATTATTAATGTATCATTTTACATCGTTGTTTCTGTCCGCAAATTTATGTTTTCCTTGTTTATTTCAATATTGAATAAAAAATAATTTTATTCTTGAAGCATATTAAAATTATGACCTTCCATTATTATATTATCATATATTTAAATTATATTTTATATTTTAATATTCGAGAATTTATTATGTTTTCTTTACTCAAATGTGCAATTTTTATAAAATTAATGACATTTCAAAATAGTCAATTATTTATTTAAAAAAGTTCTTATATATATGTTATCTGATGGAAATAAAATCTCAATGAGTTCAGTGATCCATCACTTGATTTTATTCCTAATTTTTCGCTCATAAAAAACATAACCCTTAACCAATTAATTTTCATTTTGAATACACTATACCTTATTATTCTAATTGAATTGTGTTCACATAGGCATTTACAAATTTAATTGACTTGTAAATTATATTGAAATTCCCTTATACAATTTTTTATATATATTATGAGTTCCTTATACTTAATTAAATTGGTTAATGTGTATTTAATTATATTTTTATTTTATTTCTATGGGTTTATATTCTTTTCCACTGGGAAAATCACTAAATTATTTTTTATGTATTTATAAACATTTTTATATTTATGGAGCATAAAATTATATATATATAAAATGACCGAGATGAGCCTAAATTTATTTATCTCTCCAAAAAAAGGGTATTGAATTATACTATCGAGATGTGATGTTATAGTACATAATTGGGTAACCTTTGTCTATTACATTTCGTGACATAAATAACTATCCTAGACCACTTTTCAATGAGACATTGGTGGTTAGACTACTCCATTATATTGTGGGACATAACTGGTAATCCTTTTCCACTATAATAAGAATGATTTTTTGTAAAAAAATTCATATACACATATTTTATCATATTCATGTTTATGTTCAATATCACAGTGTTATCCCACCATCGAAATTAATAAAACCTTGTCTCATCATGATTTATTTGTGATTTCTCATTCTCATTCCATGGGTTTTTATGCATTCATGTTAATCATTTATGAATTTAATTTTTGTAATGTATTTTTATTATTCAACTTTATCCATGTTCACTTCAAATAATTTTATAATTTTATTATTTTATTCAAGATAATTTTTCTAGAACATGTATCTCATATACTTTTGATCTCATGGTAATTCCACCATGTCTCATTGATAACATATTTCCACTCAAATAGTGTTTGAGCTGAATCATTTTTAATTTTTACACATTACCATATTATTCATTGGTAATAAATATATATTTTTTTATTTTTGTAATATAATATTTAACTTGTTTCTAATGATGACAATAATTTATTTCTTAAGTTTTTATGCGATTTGTATGAGTAAATTTATAAATAAAACTGATTTGGATGTGTAGGTATGGGGGTGTTTCATTTTTTATAAGCATACAGTTTTGTTAGTGGTTTGGAATTTTAATTGAGAAAAAATTTTATATAATAAAAAAAATATGACTATTACTTATAGAAAAATATGTAATGTATATAAAATAACATCACATGATTAATATTGATGTTCCTTTATTATTTCATCATAAATCCATACCATAATTAATTTAATATAATACATTATGATTTAGTATTAATATTTAAAATATTAAATAAAGAAAATTGTGTATCCAGGAATAAAATTTGATGGATTCAATTTCATTATGGTTATATAATGTAACATATTCTATAATGTAGAATCCCACATTTTCAATGAAACATTTCATAAAGTTTCAATTGTAAATCTTACTTAAATATAAAATGCGTGTATATTACGATTCTGAATTATATACCCTAGGAATATATATTATTATTTATGACTAAATATGTATATTTTAATGATTAAACTTTTATAAAAAATTAATTCAATTATAATTTAATTTCTCAAGAATAATAATTTTTTATTAAAATATTTATACAAAAATAACATTAAATTAATTAATGATTAGTTAAACATATATGTTTATTCATGAACTCTATTATTCATTTGGTTAATTAATTATTAAATGGACATTTTAATAGATTGTTATTCATTTTTATATAATTAATAACATTTTATTAAACATGTTTCAATAATCCAAAAATTGTGTCATATAACCTTTCAATGTAATTTAATAAAAATATTTCAATATATATATATTTATTTATTCATCATTTGATACAATAAATTTTAAATAATTAAATATATATATTCAAAAAATAATTTATTACTCATTTATTTTTTAAAAATATAATATATTTAACGTTAAAATGATAATTATCATATTCCATATAAATGAGTTGATAGTCTGTAAATGTCTTTTAAAATGAATAACTACCTATTGATATACATTATAATATTATATATTATATATTATATTCAGTTAATATTTAATTTATCACGTATCAATACTGTTCTATATTATAATTAGGTAAAAAATAATTATTTGATCTGGTAATCACAATAAAAATATCATCAATCGATATGAAATTTTGACCAAAATATACAAAGTAAACTGCAACAGAATAATTCTCTTATCTATTTCTGGGGATGCTAAAATAATCTTAATTAGAATCATAATTGTATAAAATTTATATTTATTTGAAATTTATAAATAATTTACTTTCAATCATACATAAATAACTCAATAATGATAGATTAGAATGTAATCAATCATAGAAAAACAAAGATTATGTTTTCTTGAAAAATATTTTTCCCGTTTATTTTATAAATTATTATGGGTTAAGTATATTATATATATATTTCTAATACTATAAAATTTAATTAATTTTTTACTTTATTTTTTTAAATAATATTATATATGTTTTGGAACTTTTTCAGAAAAAGTTGATTTTCGGTTAATAAAAAATTATACAATATAAAAATTTATATTATACCTTTTAGGATATCATGATTATATAAATATAATTAAAAAATTATAACAACTTATTAAGATATAATAAGTATTTATTGACTAAATTTTATCATTTTAAGTTAATATACATAATATCTATACATAAAAACTGATTTTCAAAACCCATGTTATATACTAATATAATATATTATTTTTTTGATAAATAACACTTAATACAAAGTTTCCATGAATACATTATATTTTTAGTGTGTAAAAATAAGGATTAAACATGTATTTATAATCGTTTACTAATAAAACTCTAACAATCAACATTATTCATAGTCTTTTACCAAAATTATAATGAAATCAATATTATATCAATTGATGCCCCTCCACATGGCTATATATACATCCCACTAATACACGAACCCTACATAAATACTAATTCCTTTAATAAATAACAATATATATCCCTCTCAAAAATCAAGTATTCATGTTCTTATGTCTCTCTCAATGTAAAAATGTACATCCCTAGAGGCTCATGTCTCACTGTGAAGGAGGTGACTTAAAATAATAATTTAAGTGTTACCAAGTATTTAAATCTTTGTAATTAGATATAATTTTATCATAAAAATCCCTTAAAACACTTCTTATTTTCCATTTAACAATTTATTTAATTAGTATTAAATTTTTATTAAGCATTTATCATTGAGATATTTCCTATTTACTCAAATTGAACACTTTTTCAAAAGCTCTTAGTAAATCAAAATATGGGTATGAAAAAACATTTCATTAAAATTTATTTATCATCTTTGACCATTGAATAAAATATTTAGTATTGAAATGATAAATCATGATTTTAATTTATTTATAAACACATTTTATGAAAAATAAAAAATTACTATCTTTTACAATCATTTAATATCAAAAAAGATATCAGTATACCTATATAGGTTTATACTACATTAGTAGATGATAATGTTTTATTTTTAGCCAATCGATTTATATATATTAAAAAACTATATCGTAACTGAATATGAAATTAATATATAATAGATTCATTTTAGAGTTTATTTAATGTTAAAATGGTAAGTATTCTAGTCAAATTAAGAATTATGAAATCTATGATATTTTAATAGTTTAGAAAAACATTTCAATGATAAAACTTTTTATTTTGAATTAATTTACAAAATATATTGAAAAAAAAAAAGAAATCATTAATTTCTATACCGACACCAACCATATATATTCTAAACATTCGGACATATAAATGCATATGACAACAAAATTTTGGTTTACTATTTCTTTCAAATTTGATTTCAAACTATAAACCAATGATTTATAAAAGGACTGATAGAAACACAATTAGACTTATAAATTAATAATATGTGATGATAATTTAATTAAATTTAAATAATAATGACTTAATAACCCTGACATGGATTTTATGGGAAAAAATAAAATGTAAAATTTTATTGTTCAGGAATTTAGATGATAGTCGAGGCATGCTGGGAATTTTAGTAATGTTTTTTCATAAAATTATATATTATTACCCTGTAATGATTCTATGTGGTCTCTCTTCTTTTTTTTTATAAATTTCTCTAATGTATTAAAATTTAATGATATTACATTTCTAACATTTGGATGAATTATTTGTTTTTCTTTTTATATATAATATATTCAGATTTCTTATATATCCATATTTATAAGTGTTTTATTCGGAATGTATTTTATTTTAATGTATTGTTACATTATTTAAATATTCTATTGTCTATAATATATTCATTTAAATGATTATATACCTTACTATTTTCACTTTATTGTTGATTTTTTGTTTTTCTCACTTCAACCATTATATATTTTTATTTCAATCGTTTCTTATTATTAAGGAGACATTCCTATACATATTCATTCTTATGGTGATTTTATATACTGCTATATAACTCCATGTCATCAACATTAACGATTTTAAATATTAGTAAAAAAATTTCTTATGATTCCATTATTCTTGTTTTTATAGTGATATTTATCCTTCAATTATTTCCTTTTATTTCATTATGTAACAATAAACTAAAATAATGAAATAAAAATTCCAAATATATATATTCCCCGAAAATATTATTCAACACTAGATTTTTTTCATTAAAATTGTAATTTATAGGAAATATATTAATCAAAATTCATTATTTAAAACCATTTTATCACCTTATGAAACTATTTTAAAAAAATTTCTCTTTGTATATCTTCAGAATTAAGATATATTTTTTTTAGAAATCACATTTATATAATTCTCTCCAAAATTTCTCTTTATTACTAACAACTTTAATTTTCAAAATATATATTCTCTATGACATGTTTAATTCATAAATACTTGTTAAAATATTATTTCTTAATATTTTTCTCATTAATTAAAAAATAAATTTCCTTAATTTATTTTTATGGTGGATAAAACCTAATAGAATCTTCTTTCAGCAAAACCTATTCAATTTTATATATTCTATTGAAGTATTGTCTTAAATTAAAATTTAATCATATTCCAATATTTTTAAATTAATAATGATTTATCTCATTAGATTGTTTTTACTTCACAAATTATTCCCATATTCTAATTATTATCAATTTTAATGACCATGTTTATATGTATGGTTGGATTGAGCGAAATGAAGTCTGTATGAGGTGAATAATTATTCACTACCTCAGTCTTTCTATATCATCACATATGTAAAAAAATAATTTTTTTTCTAATTCCATTGATTTAATATAACATAATACCTACTTCTAATTAAATGATTCCAACTTATACTGTCATACATTAATTTAACTATTAAGTTTTATTGACATTGTTGTATTCAATTTATTCTATATGGTATTAATATAATATAATTTATTATCCTTATAAAATGGTAGTTTCCTAGAATAATAATTCCCATAATTTTTTTTATTCACATGGGATAATCATGATATGATTATGGTGGATTTATAACATTCCATAATATTATGTGGTTCATATATATGCATGTATCATTATAAAAATGGGTGCCCGATTTATATATATCTCCAATTCAGTGAGTAAAAAATTATATATCATATGATGTTATGTTTTGGGACATGGAAAGTTACCATATTCAATTATCTTATAAGATATGTGTTCTTATCTTAGTAACACTACTAGAAAATCAATTGTTTGTGATGTGTCCTGTGGAAAATGCCTCGTTGTATAAAATAGAGTCCCAAATGCTACCGCAATGTTTTAAAAAAACCCAATTGGGATTGGACCATCACGAATAGTATTTTTGGTGGGTCTGTCACAAAAAATATTTTACGATGGGAAAATATACCCATCGCAAATACATAAAAATAAAAAATTTAATTTTAATAAAATAATATTTATAAAATAATATCAAAATATTTTAATAATCACAATGAGAATAATAAAAATAAAAGAATATAAATATAATATTATTATTATTTATAATAACATTAATAATAATAATAATATTATTATTATTATTATTAATAAAATTAATAATAATATAATAATAATAAAAATCACAATATTTTTTTAAAAAATATTAATAATATGAAATAAATTAATAATAATAATAACTAATAAAGACATACCATATTGAAAAATTAAAAAAAAAATATGCATAATAATATAAAAAATGCATTAAACCATGAGTCAGATGTTAGATGTACATCACCATCTTCTAGTGTTGTTTCTCCAGTGATGGACGCATCTTCTCATCCTCATATTTTTTTCCTCCTCTTATCGACACCTCTCATTCTTCCTACCATAGTATATACTGGTAACAACGTGTGTCATATTTAAGTTTGTTTGAATGGTGCACTTCCCAAATTCACAAAATATTCCTAATAGCCAATGTAAACACACTTCCATTGTCATTATATGTCGAACTAGAAACACTACATAGAGACTCGATTTTCGTAGCTGAATTTTTTCATGCTACAGAAATTTAATTGAGAATAATAAGTTGATGTTCCCATTATATCACAAGAAGTGACCACAATGGGATCATGAGCATCCTTTGCACTCTTATCCTTCAAAATTGGTAAATTTTTCCAGTTAACAACATTGAATCTATATGCAGCACTGGATGTTCAACAAAAAAAGGTAATTAATTTGGAAAATGTGGATACATTGGTATTAATAATACTTTTATCTATTTTTTGACATTTTGTGGACTGTTGAAAACAAAACCCGACATCTCAAAAGATTCACGGAAAAAAGTAATTAATTATTTGATAAAAATGATATAAAATTTAAGTTACAAATAGTTGTTAAATTGAATACAAAATTAATTGAATAAGTAGTAACAATTCACCTTTTCCTGAGTGATTTATTCATTTTTCATGGATTTTTTATTGCATCTATTTATTACTATTTATTACTATTTATTACAAATTATTATTATTTATGACTATTTATGATTATTTAAAACTAATTATGACTAATTATTAAATTTTATAACTAATTACTACTAAATATTCTTATTAAATCCTAATTGTTTCTATTTATCACTAATTAGTCATAATTAATCATAATTCTGATGAATTATTACTAAATAATCCTATTTATTAATATTTATTACTAATTATTACTAATTAATCCATATTCTTGTTAATTATTACTAATTAATCCAAATTATTACTAGTTATTACTATTTATTCCTATTTGTTGCTAATTATGGCTAATTATATCTAATTATTACTAATTAATTTTATGTATTACTAATTATTCTAAATTATTACTAATTATTCCTAATTATTTATAATTATTCATAATTATTACAAATTATTTTTAATTGGTACTTTTTATTACTGATTAATCATAATTAATCCTTAATACTACAAATTAATACTACTAAATACTAATTATTACTAATTATTATTTATTAATTATTACAAATTATTACAATTTATTACTGATTGCTACTAATTATTACTGGATATTCCTAAATAATCATAATTATTACTAATTATTACTAATGAATCATAATTAGTCCTATTTATTACAAATTACTAATTTTTTTATCAACTACTCGTAATTATTACTAATTATTAGTAATATTTACTAATTATTTGTAACCTTTACTAAGTATTACTAATTATTATAAATTAATCCCAATTATTACTAACTATTACTAATTTTTTATATTTATTACTAATTATGACTGATTATCCCAAATTATTGGTAATTAAACATATTTATTAATAATTATTCCTAATTATTAATATTTATTACTGATTATTACAAATTATTACAAATTATTATTAATTACACTTTATTATTCCTAATTATTACTAATTATTCCAACTTAATCATAATTATTTCTAATTAGTTCTAATTAATCCCAATTATAACAAATTATTTCAAAATTATTATAAATTAATAATATTTATTACAAATTATTCCTAATAATTACTAATTATTTCTGATTATTAATAATTATTTCCAATTATTGCAAATTATTTCTAATTATTACTAATTATTCTTAATTATTCCAAATTATTCCTAATTATTACTAGTTATTGATAATTATTACTTACAATTACTAATTATTTCCAATTAATCCTAATTCATCCAAATTAGTAGTATTTAGCACTAATTATTACTAATTAGTCTTAATTATCTCGAATTATTACTAATAATTTCTAATTATTACTATTTATTACTGATTGTTAATAATTATTCATAATTAGTAATTATTATTAATAATTAATATTATTTAAAACTATTTATTATTAATTTTTACTAATAAAGACTAATTATTATTAATTCTAACTAATTATTACAAATTATTATTAATTATTACTAATTATTAAAAATTTATTACTAATTATTCATATTTATTAGTAATTATGGCTAATAATTCTTAGTTATTACTAATTGGTCATATTTATTAGTAAATAATCATATTTATTACGAATTATTACTAACTATTACAAATTATTATTAATTTATTCCAATTTATTCTAATTTATTATTAATTATGACAAAATTTTCCATTTTATTACCAATTATTCACATTTGTTACTAATTATTAATAGTTATTACCAGTTATTCATAATTATTACTAATTAATACTAATTATTGCTAATTATTCTTGTTTATTAATAATTATTACTAATTTTTCCTCATTATTAATAATTATTACTAATTATTTGTAATTATTACTAATTAATCATTTTTATTCGTAATTATTACTAATTATAAATAATTGTTCTATTTATTAATAATTATTCTAATTTATTAATAATTATTAAAAATTAAAACTATTTATTACTATTTATTACTATTTATTTCTAGTTATTACTAATTATTACTATTTATTACTAATTAATCATATTTATTACTAATTATTTCTATTTCTTTCTATTTATTACTATTCATTTCTAATAATTACTAATTATTACCAATTTTTATTATTTATTACTAGTTATTTATGATTATTTCTAATTATTATTAATTATTACTATTTGTAAGAATTTATTTTAATTAACTTCTTATTAATACTAATTATTACGAATTATCGCTAATTATCACTAATTATTACTAATTATGACTAATTATTAACAAGTTCTAATAATTCTTCTAATTAATACTAACAAATACTAATTAATAGTAAATAATAAAACTATTAATCATTAAAATTAATACTAATCAAAGATATTTGTTCTAACAAATAATTCAAAATAAAACTACTTAATTATAATTTAATTTAATTGCGGCTAATAAAAAATCAATATAACTAATATAAAATAAAAATAATTCAAAAACAAAGAAAAAGGGAAATACCCTAAAAACTGAATCTTCTGCTGAATATAAACTGTGAATATTTCTTTGACATAGAATTTTAAATTTTGGAAAAATTTGAGAGTTAAAATGTAAGTATAGTGGGGGAGAGGGGCGAAGAAAGGAGTTGAATTGGATAAAAATGGATGGGGGTATATATAGGTTAGATTTTTTGTGTCGGGAGTATTTGCAATGGATCCCATCGCATATACATTTCCCGTTATTAATTCGGGTCTGCAATCAAAAGGGTATTTGCGACGGGACTTGTCGCAAATACCCACCTGCCGACATAGTATTTGTGACGGGCTAGATCTCCCGTGGAAAATACTAAAATAAGTCGTCGAGTATTTTTTACGGGTATAAAAATAAATGTCAAAACACACTTCATGTGGTTCGGCGCGCAACCCACTCCTAACCTTTTGTGACGAGGATCATCTCCTTATCGCAAATAACTACTTTATTGTGACGAGGAGCGTTTTCCATCACAAATATTCCCTTTTTACTGACTATTTGCGACGGGACCCCTCCCATTTCCAAATTGCCCTTCACAAATACACATTTTCCCCATAGTGTACCCTATGCTATAGGATATTGGTGGTTAGCCTAATCTACTATATTTTAATACATTCGTTGTTAACCTATACCACAAATGATATGAATTCCATATTGGTTAACCAGGACATATGTTGGTCATATTTTATATTTAATTATTTTCCACATACCTATGTCATTCCACAATCATTATTTATATAACCATGGTTAATAATAGATTTGTTATTCTTTCTTATCCTTATGTCATGGTGTATGTTATTCTTTCATGATAATCCCTATTGACTCAAAATATTTTTTCCTTCTTTTCTTATAATTTTTTTATCGTAATCACTTATTATAATTTATTTATCTTATTTTCTTAATCGTACTATTTTTTACGATATCATGTAACCCACATTCTTATAAACTAATGATAATTCCTAAAGGTATCGTTCAAAATATATTACCCCTTATAGGTAATTTGAGTTCACTCATTTCAATTGTTTTCTTATTAATCTGAGTGAAAAAAATTTAAAATTATATTTTTTATATTATTAGGTGTAAAAGATGATCGATTTCCTCAAATCTTATTGGTTTTTATTGTATTAAGTACATGGGTCTCAAAATTGATGAACATTTTATTTCAGGGAATTCATTTTAATATATTTTTATGTCTATAAGTATATATTCCCCAGATCTAGAAGTGTATGTTTAGGAGTTTCTCAATAGATCTTTATAAACTCACTAAGATAACACTTCTCATCACTAAGAAGTCTCCTCTTACACCCCTTGCGATCGACATTGGTTACTCAGTCCCAATGCATGATTCTCGTACTTTGTATCCTGATTTTTTTTATCCTTATAATATCATTCATGACATAGTAAAATTATTTAATCTATAGAATCATTATTTTTTTACCATCATAGGAATTATTCATTCCATGAATTAAGTTCTTTACTCACAAACAAAGTCTTAATAATTTTTGGACTCACCTGATTTGATAATCCCAAATCATGTTTTGATCTTGTTTAAGTGAGAACCATGACTTCCCTCTATGCTAATTATGTTTCATTAATGTATCCTATTCCTATAGAGTAATATTCATATACTCTCAATCTCACTGCTTGATTGGATAAGCTTACAGTACAGAATATCTCTAAGTACAAAGGTCACTGTAATAGAGGTCACCGTTACAGAGGTTGCTGCTACCAGGTCACCGCTACAAGGTTACCTCTACAAGGTCACTGCTACAAGGCCACCGCTACAAGGTCACCGCTACATGGTCACCGCTACAAGGTTACCTTGACAGGGTTACTGTTATATGGTCACTGATGTAAGCCTATTGATAAAGGTTACCATTGAAGCCTACCAATGAAAGGATACAGTTAGATATTGTCTTTGTGCACCTACCATTGAAGCCTACCGATATAAAGGCTACCGTTACTAGTCTACCAATGCTTATCCTTCCATACTTTTTCAATTTCTCAATTTTTTTCTAAATGTCATATTTGATAAAATAAATGCTCTGACATTAATTAATGTTGATTATAAACGTTTTAGGAGGCAATACCATGGACAGTATGAGTTACAAGAAAACATGCATGTGATCTACTCATTCCCATTTTTTGGACCTCAAATATAAAAAGGGAAGACCATGAAATAATGAAAGTG
The DNA here is from genome assembly GCA_963277665.1 of Viscum album. Classification (NCBI taxonomy): domain Eukaryota; kingdom Viridiplantae; phylum Streptophyta; class Magnoliopsida; order Santalales; family Viscaceae; genus Viscum; species Viscum album. Next base: position 785,722,665 of record OY728145.1, read on the forward strand.
GGATAAAAAACAAACAGAGAAACATATACGTGTTCACGAAGAGACGGGTTTCATACGAAGTGCAATAGAGATTACTTTCTAGATCAAAAAAGAACCATACAATACTAATACTCTAAACCCATAAGAATCACGAAGATCATACTGGGAAAATCTCTCTTCTTCCTTCTGTGCTTCATCAACTCTTCATCAACATCAGATGTAGAACACTGAAAGCTAGAACCTAGAGTTGTGACACTCTGTTTTGAAGACATGTTTCAGAAAAAGACTCCAACATCAAATTCTTCACTCTGAGGAGTCAAGAGATGAAATGAAAACATATAGAGCCTTCTAAACTTTTTCTAATGATAAATTATCTATTGTATTTCTTTATTTTACATATATGAGAAGTGTGTCAGTCTATTGAACACCCTATCTCTTTCACTTGAACGAGATGATATTGAATATCCTCACATCAATCGTCACCTATTTTTATTTCCCACGTATAACTATGGAAGAGACCGTGTGCGGTCTGTGTTGTTTGTTTTTCCCACGATGAACTTTCCAAGAGGGTGTGTTCCCTGTACAGTTTGTAAAAACTATTGTAATGCCCGATACAGGCTGTGTGTCAATTTTTTAATATAAACTTCTTGGAGGATGGTGATCACCAAGTGGAGAGTATTATGTCTTGTCTTGAGACTGAACCTCTTGTTTACGTTGTTGTGAAAATCCTCATATACTCTATTTTATTTTAACTAATGCTTATATTTTTCAAAGATAGAAAACTGTTTTTAAATTCACTTTGATAGTTAGTTTTTGTTAGTGTGTGTATTTGCTTAATTCAGTAAACATGTTTCAAAAGTTGAATTATTTTTACACTGATTCATATGAGGATTAATTACCCTTTGAGAAACCTTTTGACCAAGTGAACATTTATATTTCTACTTCCATAATTAACTAGGTCATTTTTAAATTGGGGGTTTTCATAACCATAATAATTTTAGCATGAATTTATAATTAGAAATCAATTCATCCCCACTTGATTATCCACTCCAACCAACATTTGGTATCAATGGATTTATTATTTTCAAGTGTTCAAATTTCTTTAACTGTGGTTTTGAGTTGTATCTTAAAGATCTTAAAATTTCTATCAAATCTAATTTTTTTGTTCATTAAATTCTAAGTAACTATGGAAAATAGATGTGAGGGTGCTACTACTAATAGGCCACCTTTCTTTAATGGTAATAACTATGCTTATTGGAAATTAAAAATGAAAATGTATCTAGAGAGGATGAGACCTGAAATCTGGGAAAAAATTGAAGAACAAAACAAATTGCCTGCTACTTCTAGGGAAACATGGTCTCAGTTGACTAAAGCCACATATAACAATAACTGTAAAGAATTAAATTATTTGTTCTATTATTTAGGTGATAAGGAATTCAATATAATATCTTCTTGTAAAACTAGATATGAAATTTGGGATACTTTATCTATTTCTCATGAGATAACAAATATTGTTAAGGAAATGAGATTAAATACATATACTATTAAATATTATAATTTTAAAATGAATCCTGATGAACTGATTTTTGACATGTATCTCAGGTTCAATGAGATAGTTAATACTATGAGTCTTCTTGGGAAACATGTGGACAACAAGGACCAGATTATGAGACTTCTTCGATGACTACCTGACAGGTGGAGACAGACTTCTGTTTCTATCTGAGAATCTTGTGACATAGGCAAACTACCAGTGAAGGAACTAGTTGGAAATCTCACAACTAGAAATAAGACCTTTAGCGTCTGCCTAGCATCCTCTAAATGGTGTAATTTTTTGGCATGTCGTTAAAGCATTTAGCGGCCGCCAAATGGAGTCCCTAAAGATCAACCCCAAAAAAATGTGATTTTCAGTCCGTGATGCAGTAGGCAACACAGAAGTCGTCCACAAGCATGGCTCACCAGCCATGGCGGATGCACGGCGGCCGGGGAGGGTTCGGGTTGGTAAGGGGAATCGTTTTGTGGTGCGGTGATGCCAGGGGAGACCACAGGGTCACTTGAGGTGCACTGATGTGTTCAGAATGGCTGCAGGTGGGGCGGGTGTGGGGCGGAAGGGGGCGGCGTGGCGGCAAAGTGGAGGAGTTGTAGGTCTTATTGAAGAAGATGAGGGAAAAATCCCGCTGATTTTTTTCTTCAATATTAGCGGATGCCATTTGGCGGATGCTAATACACCTTTTAGCAGCCTCCAAATGGCAACCACTAATACATGCAACCAAAAGGTGGGAAAAATCCCGCCGAATTTTATTTCAGTATTAGTGGACACCATTTGGTGGTCGCTAATACCCGTTTTAGTGACCGTCAAAAGGTATCCGTTAATACTGACGCACTCAACTGCCCAGAATTCTAGTAGTGTCTTATGATATATGAAGAACAACATAAGTTGAATCAAGAAATATATGAAGAAACAAGGATGAAATTTGTAATATTTAAGAATTATACCTCAAAGAACAAGGATAAATAAAAAGTTAAAATTCATGTATATAGTTCTACTAGTGAAGAATCAGATTCAAACAGTGATGAGGAGATGTCTCATCTTGCTAAAAGGTTTAAAACATTATACCGAAAGAAGAAATTCAGTAGGAATTCAAACTAAAAGGGAAATTATGATTGTAGAAGACAATGGAAGAAATAAAAGAGATGTAATGACAACTCAAATGAAAAAATCTATTATGAGTGAAAATGAAAAGGTCATGTGAAGGCAGACTGCCCCACGATAAAGTTTAAGAAGAAATATGAAGACAAGGTCAAAGGATATAAAAAGGATATGAAAGCCACCTGAAGCATTTAAGAAGTTAGATCAATGGATCTGACACTTCTAATGTTGTGAAGAAGAAACATGCAAACCTATTTTTCAACATAGTAACTCCTAAGGCAACACTTAAATCTCATTCACATAACGTTTATTTTCCTGAGAATGAAATTGAATCAAAAAATGATGAAAATATGATTAAGGATGAACTATTTGAATAATTTTGAATGCATTAGGATACCGTTAATGAGCTCAATAATAAATATAAATTATTTAAATGATAGCTTGCATTAAATTCCAATTAAAAATCTGATCTAGATATTGAGAAAGAAAAATGTGCTCAGTTGTTAAAAGAAAACACTGAACTCAATCTATAAAATGAGCAATTAAAGAGAGATCTTGAGAATTGTACTTCCAGTTGAGATACCTTGACTTAGTTTCAAGGAAAACAGATTCCCCCAAAATATACAAATGGTCTAGGTGACCATCCAGGATAGACAGGGATAGTTAAAATTGAATTTATTCCAAATTCTGGACAATTCACAGCTAGTTCATGTTATGGAACATTTCTTGAAAAAATATTCTCTAAAAGACAAAACAAAGTTTTTATTTTTTAAAATATATATTTTTATTTTAGTAAACCTATAATGAAAACATGGGTTCCTGGTTTTTTACTTGCTAACCTCTCTATTACATTAAATTATGGGTACCAAAGTTACCCCAAGACTAATATGTTTTTCAGAAATTTTCCCTAAAGAGTTCCCGTAAAAATCTGCGGTACTTGGAAAGTGGATGTTCAAGAAATATGACAGGAGAATATTCATTTTTCAAAAGTCTGATTAATTTTGATGGTGGATATGTTAAATTTGTTGATAATTCTAAAGGGAAAGTCTTCGTCTTAGGCCAGGTTGGTAACCTTAATACTGTATTAATTTCAAAAGTAATTTTTTATGGGTAAAAATACTATCTTCTATGTATTTTTCAGTTGTGTGATGATGGTTTTAATGTTAAATTTGAAAATTATGCATGAAATTATATTAAATCTAAAAATGATTTAATATTAACTACTCTCAGAAATGAGAATGTATATGCTATTGATATGGATTCTTAATTAACAAAATGTTTCTTGTTTAAATGTGTTTCATAATGAATCCGAGTTGTGGCACAGAAGATTAGGACACTGTAATGTGCATTCACTTATGACACTGACTAGGAATGTTTTAGATAGAGACTTACCTAAAATGAAAATCCCACTTACCAAAGTGTTTAATCCTTGTCCGAAGGGAAAACAACCCAAAGTTTCTTTCAAATTATAGAAAAAAGTTTCTACTTCTCAACCACTTCAGTTGGTTCACATTGATTTGTTTGGACCATCAAGAGTTTCATGTCTAAATGGGATTTACTATGTTTATGTTCTTGTAGTAGATTTTTCTAGGTACACTTGGGTTTACTTTCTTGCTCACAAAAGAGAATCTTGTTCTTATTTTATCAAATATTCAAAGTCTGTATAAAATCTTAGTGGACTTAGAATCAAGACCTTGAGAAATGATCATGGTCATGAGTTTGAAAATCAAGAGTTTGAAACTTATTGCTCGCATAATGGCTATAGTCACCACTTCTCTTCCCCAAGAAAACATTAACAGAATAGAGTCATAGAAAGAAGAAATAGGACACGTGATGATATTTCTATGACATTGATCAATTAATATGAATTTCCAATTCACTTTTGTGCTGAATCTATTGATACATCTTGCTATACCATAATGAGATTCTTGATCTGACATGTTCTTAAGAAGTCCCCTTATGAGATTTGGAACAATAGGAAGCTTAACGTTAATTACTTTAGAGTTTTTGGTTGCAAAGTCATTATCCTTACCACTAAGGACTATCTTGACAAGTTTTTTTCCAAAAGTTATGAAGGAATTTTCCTAGGTTACTCAATCTCTAGTAATGCGTATAGAGTATTCAATAAGAAAAAAAACTATGTGGATGACTCAGTTCATGTCAAATTTGATGATACCGATCCACATGAACCCAAAACCTCTCTTGAATATCTTTAAAAAGATATGTCAATTATGGACCTTAATGATAATGATAGTAAATCCCCTCTGAATGTAACCAGTTCTAGAAATCTTCTAGAATCTACACCTGTTGATCCTGAACCTATAGATAACCATCAGGATTCTAGTTAAACTCTTTATAAAGGAATTAGAACTATCAAGAATCATCCATTAGATGTTGTAGTTGGCGATTATAAATCGAGGGACACAAACTAGAGATTCTCTTAGAAACCTGGTTGATCATCAAGATTTTATTTCATAGCATAAACCTAAAAATATCTATGATTCTTTCAATGAATAATTTTGGGTGATTGTTGTGCAATAAGTATTGATTCAATTTGAATGAAACAAAGTCTGGAAACTAGTTGAAATACCTAACGACACTTTGATCATAGGCAGTAAATGGTGTTTTAGGAACAAATCTAATGAGTCTGGAAATATAGTTAAAAACAAGTCTAGACTAATTGCACAAGGGTATAGTCAAGAAGAAGGAATAGACTATGAGGAAACCTTTTCTCTTGTAGCTAGATTAGAGGTAATTACGATACTAATTTCTTATGAAGCTCATCTGAATTTCAAACATTATCAAATGGATGTCAAAAGTTCATTTCGAAATAAATATATAATTGAAGATGTATTTTTTGAACAACCCTCTGGTTTTACAAATCCCCATTTTTTAAATTATGCTTTTAAACATTCAAAAGATTTATAGGGTATAAAACAAGATTCAAGAGCTTGTTATGGTAGTCTCATCTCTTTTCCTATATCCAAAGGTTTTACAAAAGGAAAACCAGATCCAACTCTCCTTTTTAAAAGGATTTACAAAGATTTTTTAACAGTGAAAATTTATGTAGATGATATAATTTTTGGATCATCTAAAAACTCCCACTGTACTGATTTTTCAAAAATGAAGCAAGATGAATTTGAAATGAGTTTAATGGGAGAACTTAAATTTTTCCTTGGATTTCAGATTTTACAAAATAAAAATGGTATTATTTTAAATCAAATTAAATATAATAAGGATCTTTTAAAACTTTTTTTTGATATTAGTAAAGGTAGTGATTCACCTATGAGTACCAATTGTATGTTGGATGCTGATGAAATTGGTGAACCAGTAGATCAAACCAACTATAGAGGCATCCAGAGTGGGAATCTGCTACGGGTGAATAAGAATCATGTATGAGTTTTGGAGATGATTATTGTAGAGACCCGAATCTTGACGTACATGAACATTACATTACTTTTGCGGAATACTTAGTACATAACAAAAAACACACACACAAAGATCGTAATAGTTTAGTGTCTTTGGAAACTCAGAACGTAATCTTCTAATCGTGGTGAAAGATCTTCAATATCTCCCATAAAGATCGTCCCTTTTTTTACCTAAAACCTTTCTTTATATCCTGGGGAAAAGAAAACATAAAAGGGTGAGCTCAAATTATTAGTAAGGGTAAACAAAAGAAAAATCAATCACATCATATTAATAAGAACATAACTTTTGGAAATCTTAACCTGCAAAAGAGAGCATAATTTCATAACATGGGATAAATCATAGTAGTGAAATGAAATCCCAATAATCATAACATAAAACATGAAACTTTGTGGAATACACACATAATCATAGAGAATCATTTCTTGTTAGTCAAGACACATTTCCAAGACTATCTTAGTGGACAATGTCCCTTTCTGAACCGAGTCGCCCTCGTTTCAGTCCTGTTTCACTGAACCGGTATAACCTACCATTCCAGCCATGTCAATCTCATGAGATATAAAATCTTTACCCAATGCATTGGAGGGAGATATTGGCCCCACCCATCTCATAATGATACCATTCTTATGTGTTCCACAAAATAAACATACATCATTCATAATAACACAATAAATAAAATGGGTTTCATAAACATCATGCCATCATAATCCATAAACAATGGATATCATTTCATCATAAGAAAATGGAAACCATTTAAATCATAAAGACATTTTACGTGAAACATACACATCAAATAATGTCATCGTAGCTAGAAAATAGTTTTTAGAAAAACACTTGAAATTAATTCTTGAGGAAAATATCCTTTTTCTTTAAAATCATTTTCTTTTCACAAAACTTCATGCAATTTTAAAAGATAAGGGTTTTGTTGAAAATAATCATGCATTCTTGTAGAGGAAGCATCTTGAAAATGAGGTGTTATGAAAACCGTAAAAATCCTTTCACGCCGTATAAGTTAAAAATAACATTCTCCTCGTACTTTTGTGGGAAAAGTCAAAAAAAGTACATTATATGGTAACCAAAGGAAAGATTCCATTCATACAATGTGGTAAAAAGTAAATAAAGGGTAAAAATGACTTTAAACATTCATGGAAGAATGGTAAAAATTTTATAAAAACATTTTTAGAAAACATGGTCATGGATGATAAACGTAACCCCAGTAAATACTTAGGTATAAGAAATCTTGGGTAAAAATGATATTGAAAATTTATCCCTTATCTTGAGTTCGATTTGCTTCGTAAGTGTCCGAACCTCCTCTTTTTGATGCGCCTTTTCTTAAACTCCACTTAAAGAACTAAGGATGGTCTTTGAAGAAGACCAGGACCTCTAGGATGATACTAGGGAAGTGGAGAAGTGATTTTGGTAGGGTTTGGCCGATCTTGAATGATCAAATTGGTGTGAGGAGGAGAGGGAGGAGGTGCCCTTTTATAAGGTAGGAGAGGGGCACCTTAGGAATATCTCAAAATATTATTTTATATTAAGGTAAAAATCGGTTTATAATGGTTCCAAAGGGTATTATTTCTAAGATAATGTGGTTATGGGTCGAAATCCTCTCATACAATAGGATTTAGACAAGTTTAGGTTATTATTTTAACCTTATCAATTAGATTTAACTCTAATTTAAATAATTTAACTTTTACCGTGTCTTTTTGTTTTCTTACACTATATGGTTAATAAACTTACTATATTAAGCCATAAGAACCCCAAGTTGTTTATTATTAATATATCTATCCTTATCTAAGTCAGTTGGCCGAACCTTAGATTTTTAGGAATTAAATAACAATTAATAATATAATATTTGTTTTAAAAACTAATTTATGTCAATTTTGACACTATTTGGTACATGATTTTTAGGAAATTTTTAACAGAATTATAAGTTCAAAACAAGTTACTTAAATCACCAATAACATGTCATATTAACCTATAAAATTAGTTTAAGTCATAAAAAGTCTCAAATTTCATTTATTTGGGAATTTATAACATCCATTATGTTAATATTTTCTTAAAAAGGTAATTACTGCATCATCGTTGTGTCATAAATAAATTAAATTATTTAAAGTATAAAAATTAAAAATAAAATACCATCATTTAGGAAATCTTTTTATCTTTCTAATGAATATTTATAGTCGAAATTATATTATGTATAACCATATATTAAAAATGTTTTAGTAAATAAACATTGATTTTAACTCTTTTAACTCTTCTTTGAATTAAAAAATAATAAATGTCCTAATATAATCCAAGTGGGCCTAAATGATAATATTTTACACTTAAGGTTGTCTTTGGTCGAGATAAACTTGTCCAATAGGATTAAGATATGTGTTAGGGTAATATTAATATCATTTTTACCCTTAATTACCCTATTTACTTTTAACCATGGTAAATAAAAGTAAAAAGTTACTATTCACCAAAAATTATTTTCATATCATTGAACCACATTTTACTTACTGACATCAACCGTGTCTCTCAGATTTTTGAAATTCCATTCACAGAAGCGGTAATAATAAGATTTATGAAAAAATTAATTTTTTTAACTACCACTTAGTAGTTTCACTATTCATCAAAAATTGAAGTTGTTCAGAAAAATGCCAAAATTTCACCCTAAGCTATAATTGATATTCCGAATTCAAAAATGATTTCTATTTTACAAAATTCCCAAAATATGAGTTGAACTAATTAATTTTATATTTAATTTCCGTTGTCACAACAAATAGCGTGTTTTTAAGAGATAATAACTATCAAAAGATTAACACTTTTTTATGTCTGGTGTAAATGTGAAATTACATCCAATGACCAACATTGTATATAAAAAAACGACTCAAATTAATAATTTATCACTATTAATTATTTTGATTAAAAAAAATTGTTTTTAATTATAATTTAGTAATTTTCACTATTCATCAAAATATGAAAGTTATCCGAAAAGTACCAAAGTTTGACCTTAGGCTAAATTCGATACTCCGAATCCAAAAATGAAGTTCATTTTGAGAGCTAAAATTTCTAAAATTTTAAAAGGTGGTTATTACTATTCTTAACGGCTAGTTTTAATAATATTTTAACAGCATATCGTTGTTTAGTGAAACTCAGTATTACATACTACACACGCTATCGAGGAAGGTCGTGATTGCGTGTAATGCAAGGCAAGTCAAGGATGTGTGTTGTGCAAGCTCCTTTTGGTGTAGCGTACAACACAAGACATTAGTGAAATTAAAAAGAATATTTTTCATAAAATCTTGGGCTGTTACATTCTACCCCCCTTAAAATGAATTTTTCCCTCGAAATTTGTCGGGGTTATAAATGGTTTACTATTCGAAAGTTTCTTTAATAGAAATCCACATCGTAAAAAGGAATACCAAAACCAATATTTAAAAACGAAAGTATGAAATGTAACGGTTACCCAAATAAACTAATCATTGTGTTTCCACATAGGTGAAAATATGGATGTCGAAGAAAAATCTAACCATCATGTTCTGATGAAGAGTGGTAGAGAACATGGCTATGGAAAACCCAACAATCAAAAATCCATTTATTTGTGATGATCTAAGGTACCATCTGATTAATCTGATATAAGAGCACTACGACAACATTTTTGGTTTTCAAGATCGTTTCCCTAAAGTTGAAGAATTTGAATTAGAATAAATACTTACTTTATTTTGGTACAATCTCACTGTTGTTCGTGCCTTGAACAATTTCCACTTCATCTCTTAAATAAATGAAGTTGAATTTGTTATTCGTGAAGTGTTAGCAGATCATGTGATAGAATGACGGGTCATTCCATCTGTCTCAAACAAAAGGTTAGCAAATATTATATACATAAGTCGATCTATAGTGAGATTAATCATATATGGTTCCTAAAATGGACTTATACTTCATATATCATACTGCTTAATATAATAAAACTAGTTTCTACTAAATAGGGACTTCTTGTAGGCCAGTGGTAGGCGATAAAGTCTAGTTTCACTTCAGTTGTGGGTTCGATTCCCACAGCCTTGTCTGAAGCGATGGGTCGTCGCCCGTCCTGCAGGTTGTCCTTTTTCTAAATCTACATTACTATAACATCCCATCAATAATATCGAAAATCTTCTATCCTTAAACAATACTAACTTATGTCCAACATAATCCATTCTAATCTTTAGGCTTATCCATAATACTGCAGTCCACTCTCATAATATAGTGAAAACGATTACCAGAGATTTAATACTGTCGTTAATCCCCATATATCATAAGATATGTCTTGTTGGTCACATTCCAAACATTCAAAGGCCTTAATCATGTATTCTCTTGAATACCCATTGAACCTTATTGAAAACATGAGTGCTGTTAAAAGTTAACACTTTCCACATACCAAAATCCTCAAAATTCTATATACTCAAACCATGATATCACATAGTCCTTATATCAATCATGAGCTCAAGAATACTTTTAAATATCTCAATCACTTTTAATACCACATTATACCAACACATAAATATTCCAATACTTTATGACACAACATTATTTTGGAATCCCATTACATAAACACTTAATCATTCCACCACATCGTTGTCATATTGAACATCACCAATAGTGATCGCATGTGACTTCCCTTTGTCCTTTTCCTTAAGTGGTTGCTCATTTTGATCATCACTAACCCTTGGATTAGGGAATTTATTAGCATAATGCCCCATTTCCTTGCACTTGATGCATTAAAGTGTTGGTGGTGCGTTCTTTGCTGTGCTTTCTTTATTCACATCATTAGAAACCCTTTTTCCATTACCTCGACACTCAACTGCTCGATGAACTTCTTTTCCACATTTAAAACATTTTCTAGTCCCTTTATGACAATCTCCACCATGTTTCTTTCCACACTTCGAGAATAAGAAAACATTCATCATCTTTTCACCATTATTCTGAGATTTCTCCTTGAACTCCATCTTTCGTTTCTTGTCAAAACCATGAGATGGATATGTAACACCAACTTCCATTTCTACCTTGATATCACAACGCACAATTTCTTCATAGCTACTGAAGTCTCTTATAGCTAATTCCCTTCTAAGACTTGGTTTTAAGCCTCTGAAAAATCGATCAACTTTACTTTCAGGTTGGATGATAATGCCAGATGCATACCTTCCAAGTCTTGTAAAATTCGCTTCTTATATACCAACAGATTCATCATCCTTTTGCTTTAGTTCAAGAAACTCCTTCTCCATCGTTGTTCAAAAAATACGGGGGAAGTACTTACTGAAAAATAAGTTCTTGAACTCATCCCATTCCATGGACTCAATTTCATCCCTTTGCCTCGTATTCTTAATAAGATTCCACCATTGATCAGCATCACCTTCAAAACGATACACTGCTAAGATGACTTTATCATGTTCAGAACATTGAAGAACATAAAATATCTTTTCAGTGTTACTGATCCATTGTTCAGCAAAAAGTGGATCAGAAGACCCACTGAAAGAAGGTGGACGTTTCCTCATGAAGGTCTCAATAGAATATTGTTCCCTTCTCTGCTCATTTGGAAGTCCAGAATGATTCATAGCTTGTGTAAGTATAGCAATAAGATTTTGCACTCCATATCCCATAACATTTGTTTGTTCAGGAGGAAAATCATTGCATTGTACATTGCATTGATCAACACGGTTCCTTCGGGTTCCATTCATCGTCTAAAACCCAAAAAGAATAGTGTGAGAGGCAAAAATCATGCTAGGGAAAACAGCATAATAAAGGGGGAGTACCCTCAATATCTAACATCTTAGGTTAAATTCTAATATCGTTAGCACAATTCTAGTCCTATAATCTATACGTATACTTAACCTTAGAGACATCCCTAGACATACCTTAGAAATATCTCTAGGAATCTCACGAAAGTTCTCGCATCCTAGATTCCAAAGGTTGACTAAACCTTTCCTCTAATACCAACTGTAGGGACCCGAATCTTGACGTACATGAACATTACATTACATTTGCGGAATACTTATTACATAACAAAAAAACACACACACAAGGATCGTAATAGTTTAGTGTCTTTGGAAACTCGGAACGTAATCTCCTAATCGTGGTGAAAGATCTTCAATATCTCTCATAAAGATCTTCCCTTTATTTTACCTAAAACCTTTCTTTATGTCCTGGGGAAAAAAACATAAAAGGGTGAGCTCAAATTCTCAGTAAGGGTAAACAAAAGAAAAATCAATCACATCATATTCATAAGAACATAACTTTTGGAAATCTTAACCCGCAAAAGAGAGCATAATTTCATAACATGGGATAAATCATAGTAGTGAAATGAAATCCCAATAATCATAACTTAAAACATGAAACTTTGTGGAATACACCCATAATCATAGAGAATCATTTCTTGTTAGTCAAGACTCATTGCCAAGACAATCTTAGTGGACAATGTCCCTTTCTGAACCGAGTCACCCTCGTTTCAGTCCTGTTTCACTGAACCGGTATAACCTACCATTCCAGCCATGTCTATCTCATGAGATATAAAATCTTTACCCAATGCATTGGATGGAGATATAGGTCCCACCCATCTCATAATGATACCATTCTTATGTGTGCCACAAAATAAACATATATAATTCATAATAACCCAATAAATAAAATGGGTTTCATAAACATCATGCCATCATAATCCATAAACAATGGATATCATTTCATCATAAGAAAATGGAAACCATTTAAATCATAAAGACATTTTACGTGAAACATACACATCAAATAATGTCATCTTAGATGGAAAATAGTTTTGAGAAAAACACTTGAATTGAATTCTTGAGAAAAATATCCTTTCTTCTTTAAAATCATTTTCTTTTCACAAAACTTCATGCAATTTTAAAAGATAAGGGTTTTGTTGAAAATAATCATGCAATCTTGTAGAGGAATCTTCTTAAAAATGAGGTGTTATGAAAACCGTAAAAATCCATTCATGCCGTATATGTTAAAAATAACATTATCCTCGTACTTTTTTCGGAAAAGTCAAAAAAGTACCTTATATGGTAACCAAAGGAAAGATTCCATTCATACAATGTGGTAAAAAGTCAATAAAGGGTAAAAATGACTTTAAACATTCATGGAAGAATGGTAAACATTTTATAAAAACATTTTTAGAAAACATGGTCATGGATGATAAAAGTAACCCCAGTAAATACTTACGTATAAGCAATCTCGGATAAAAATGATATTGAAAATTTATCCCTTACCTTAAGTCTGATTTGCTTCGTAAGTGTCCGAACCTCCTCTTTTTGACGCGCCTTTTCTTAACCTCCACTTAAAGAACTAAGGATGGTCTTTGAAGAATACCAAGACCTCTAGGAAGATACTAGGGAAGTCGAGAAGAGATTTTGGTAGGGTTTGGCCGAGCTTGAATTCTCAAATTGGGGTGAGGGGAGAGGGAGGAGGTGCCCTTTTATAAGGGAGGAGAGGGGCACCTTAGGAATATCTCAAAATATTATTTTATATTAAGGTCAAATTCGGTTTATAATTGTTCTAAATGGTCTTATTTCGAAGATAAAGTGGGGATGGGTCGAAATACTCTCATCAAATAGGATTTCGACATGTTTAGGTTATTATTTTAACCTTATCAATTAGATTTAACTCTAAGTTAAATAATTTAACTTTTACCATGTCTTTTTGTTTTCTTACACTATATGGTTAATAAACTTACTATATCAAGCCAAACGAACCCCAAGTTGTTTATTATTAATATATATATCCTTATCTAGGTCATTTGGCCGAACCTTAGATTTTTAGGAATTAAATAACAATTAATAATATAATATTTTTTTAAAAAACTAATTTATGTCAATTTTGACACTATTTGGTACATGATTTTTATGAAATTTTTTACAGAATTATAAGTTAAAAACAAGTTACGTAAATCAACAATAACATGTCATATTAACCTATAAAATTAGTTTAAGTCATAAAAAGTCTCAAATTACATTTATTTGGGCATTTATAACATCAATTATATTAATATTTTCTTAAAAAGGTAATTACTGCATCATCGTTGTGTCATAAATAAGTTAAATTATTTAAAGTATAAAAATTACAAATAAAATACCATTATGTAGGAAATATTTTTATCTTTCTAATGAATATTTATAGTCGAAATTATATTATGTATAACCCTATATTAAAAATGTTTTAGTAAATAAACTTTGATTTTAACTCTTTTAACTCTTCTTTGAATTAAATAATAATAAATGTCCTAATCTAATCCAAGTGGGCCTAAATGATAATATTTTACACTTAAGGTTGTTTTTGGTCGAGATACACTTGTCCAATTGGATTAGGACATGTGTTAGGGTAATATTAATATCATTTTTACCCTTAATTACCCTATTTACTTTTAACCGTGGTAAATAAAAGTAAAAAGTTACTATTCACCAAAAATTATTTTCTTCTCATTGAACCACATTTAACTTACTGACATCAACCGTGTCTCTCGGATTTTTGAAATTCCATTCACAGAAGCGGTAAAATTAAGATTTATGAAAAAATTAATTTTTTTAACTACCACTTAGTAGTTTCACTATTCATCAAAAATTTAATTTTTTCAGAAAAATGCCAAAATTTCACCCTAAGCTATAATTGATATTCCGAATTCAAAAATGATTTCTATTTTACAAAATTCCCAACATATAAGTTGCATTAATTAATTTTATAATTAATTTTCTTTGTCACAACTAATAGTGTGTTTTTAAGAGATAATAACTATCAAAAGATTAACACTTGTTTATGTCTGGTGTAAATGTGAAATTACATCCAATGACCAACATTGTATATAAAAACACCACTCAAATTAATAATTTATCACTATTAATTATTTCGATTAAAAAAAAATTTTAATTATAATTTAGTAATTTTCACTATTCATCAAAATATGAAAATTATCCAAAATGTACCAAAATTTCACCTTAGGCTAAATTCGATACTCCGAATCCAAAAATGAAGTCCATTTTGAGAGCTAAATTTTCTAAAATTTTAAAAGGTTGTTATTACTATTCTTAACTGCTAGTTTTAATAATATTTTAATAGCATATCATTGTTTAGTGAAACTCAGTATTACGTACTACACACGCTATCGAGGAAGGTCGCGATTGCTTGTAATGTAAGGCAGGTCAAGGATGTGTGTTGGGCAAGCTCCTTTTAGTGTAGCGTACAACACAAGACATTAGTGAAATTAAAAAGAATATTTTTCATAAAATCTTGGGCTGTTACAATTATGGCTATTATAATGTGTAATGTTGTGATGTTTTGTGTCGTTTAAGGTTTTTCTTTCTTGTTTGCAGTTGTGGTTGTATGTTGTGATACTGGTCCCCTTTAATCCGGCCTTTAAAAATTGAAAATCAAATTATTTGTTGTCAGTGTATGCATGTGTGCTCATTTTCAAGGTAATACCAAAGAGTCTCATTTAAATATTTTTAAAAGGATTTTTAAATATCTCATGTATACTATAAATTTAGGAATATTTTATCCAAGTGGACAACCGTTTGATTTAATAAGTTTTTCGGATGCTGACTTTGTTGGTTGCAAGTTAGACAGAAAGAGAACCTATGGAACATGTCACATTTTAGGAAAGTTTCTAGTGTCATGGTGTAGTAGGAAATGGAATCCAATTGCATTATCTACTACAGAGGCTGAATATAAAGCTGTTGGTATTTGTGGTGCTCAAATTATGTGGATGAAATACATTTTATTAGAATATGGATATCAATTCAAACATGTCTCTATAAACTATGACAACCCAAGTGCTATTAACATCTCTAAAAATCTAGTATCGCATGCTAGGACAAATCATATTGATGTAAGACATCACTTCATGAGAGATCATTATAAAATAGGTGATATCACTCTTGAATTTATTGGTATTGAACACCAACTGACAAATATATTCACAAAGCCTTCAAATTTTTAGATTTTAAATTACATCAATCATGAGTTAGGAATGATAAACTGTTAGAAACTCACTATTACAACCTCACTGTTAGAACCTAACTGTTAGAACCTAACTGTTAGAAACACACTGTTAGAACCTCACCGTTAGGCATTAGAGATAGAACCTCACTGTTAGACCTTACTGAGAGAACCTCACCGTTAGACCTTACCGATAGAACCTCACTGTTAAACCTTACCATTAGAACCTCACTGTCATACCTTACTGTTAGGACCCCACCATTAGACCTTATAGATACCTTCTTATCGATAGACGTCTTGAGTATTAGAATTTACATTTCTATGCTCTCATCTGGAATCAGAAATTTTTTCTTCTATTACTTATTTATTTTATCTATTTTATTGTCCGATCCATAAATGATAAAATTAGAACACAGATCACATTTCAATCCACATCAAACACTCTCCTGATTCTTTTTTCTCTCAAATATCAGAACCTAAACCTCTACTGAAACCTCTAACTATTCCAGATTGATGGCTATATTGAAGAGGTCATTGGTCAGGGATGAAGGAGATGCGCCTTGTCCTAAGAGACCAAGAGCCGAGTCGAGTAGTGGAAGCCAGGCAGTGAAAAATATACTTAACCCACATTTATCGAAGAGGTAAATAGTAGTTGAGAAGGAGTTATGTTCTGAGTGGATACATTAGAGTCGATCTTTAGTACTTAAGGCACTGGAACCTCAGATCTGGGTTGAATGTTTTTCAAACAAAAATGTACCCTATTACCCAATGTTAGTGATGGAGTTTTATGAGTACCTCAGGTTTGAACAGTCTGAGGAGGAGCACCAAATAACTTCCATTGTAAATGGAGTAAATGTAAGTTTCTCATGTGCTGAGGGGGCTGATTGTTTTAGGATTCCTCATGAAATAATTTATGACTATTACTCAAAAGTGGTGCCTCCCTGTAGTGAGTTCTTTTTATACGAAGAATCCTTAGCTAAATTGACCAGGAAACGAATTCCTAGGATAGTCATTGCTTCTAAAATGGAAGGAGCAGATAAGCTACTTTTCAAATTTTTCCAGCATGTGATAAATCCCTAGAGAGGGGACTTCCTTGTTTTAAAGTATCAGGACATATTCATACTGTATTTTCTAAAGCATGGACATAAGATCAACTTGTGTAGGTTTTTGATGTCTTTGTTGTAATATATGACCAAGCCTAGTTCCAAATCCAATGCCTTATTCCATTCCAAGATGACATCTCATATGTTCAAAGTGAAAGGAGTTGCTGGAGATAAGGAAGAAACGGTTGTCTTGCAAGACAACCATTTCATCACCAAAGTGAGTTACATTCTGATAAAGATTAACTAGAATCCATGGCTAAGGATATGGGAGAATAATGAGTCCATGGTTTATGAGGAATTTAACCATATTGATCATCCTACGAGGCCTAAGAATAAGAGAGACCCTGGTCCTAATACTGATGGATCAGATCCTGCCTATTCAAATCAAGAAGAAGAAGTTGATGTTATGATATAATGAGAGGACTCTCTTATACATGACTAATGTGACCCTAACCTTCCCTCCAATCATCGTGTGACTACTGTATCCTTAGGTGAGCCTAGCCCACCGAAGAGATTTCCTAGAAGGGAAGCTATCCTAAGGGATAGTGATTAGCAAACCAGTGAGAAAGAAGGGGCTGAAAATGTCTTAAGAGAAGTTATAGATTCCTTAGATGAGGATGAGGACTCCGAATCAATTCATCCTGACCTTGAGACAACTGTTGCTAAAAATGAAGAGGAATTTCTAAGTCTTAGTCCTTTAATATGACATACAGACAGAGTAGAATGTAGAGATGAAGAAGATTCTGATTTAGTTTAGGTTGGACCTGTTTTGGAAGTTGTTGAAGATTCTATAGAGGAAGTGGCAGTAAAACTTATTATTGATGATGTTGATCAAGAAGGATAGATAGAGATGGATGTGGTTGTTCATGAGAATTCTCCATGTGAGGGGGAGGGACCTATTGCTACAGACACCGTTTCTATTTTTCAAGAGATTGGCGGCTGGTCTGAAGACCCTAGATTTATGGTGTTGGGTCTATACTATGATGACTCAGAAGATGAAAGGCCCAACATAAGACCTTTAGTTCCAAACCTTGTTTTCCCTCTAGAAACCACTTTCCATCAAGACTATGTGAAAAAGGCATACCTTGTTTCTTTGAAATCAGACCTGGAGAGACACATTGATCAACAAAACCCTGAGATAGCGAGAAAAATAGCTCATAATAAAGGACTCATGAAATCTGTAGTGGAAAGGATAGTCTCTACCTCTCACTAAGTTATGTTAAAAGAGGTCAAGTAATTTCAGAATCAGGTAAGAACTTTGGCAGAGTCTGTCGAATCAGTGAAACAGTTTATAGCAACATAGATCCTTACATGGCATCAAGGAATCAGGTGGACAGAGGCCTTGTATATGTCCAAAGTATTGTTCAGAAAATGGTCACAATGTTTGATTATTTTAAGAAGTCTATAGAAACACATGTGAAAGGGAAAGATGATGTTGTCAAAAGGATGATCAGTGGGATGACCAAATCATTTAAGGAGACTTTGGTTTTCTGTATAGCACCTCTGGGTGCATCTTCATCTTCTTCCACCTCTCCTCCAGTTCACATTGAAGCCTTAAGGACCATTGTTAGAGAAAAAGTGGCAAAGATCTCTAGTACTAGTATCGCAGACTCTCATGTCATTTCAATTACTAGAGAAATTCATAACATTGTGGGTAACTATTTAAGGGAAGCTGGTCAGGATCATAACGCCATCAAGGATCAAGTTGACTTATATTAAAAAAGGGTATAAACTAATCATCAGATGAATTTCCACTTCAAATTTCTTTTGAAAAACATTAGGATTCCACCTGTCACTCAGGCCTTTAAGGATCAAGTATGCAAGCTTCGATAATTGACTCCTTCCTTGGAGAAATTTATAGATAATAAGGATTATTTTATTTCTGTTATGGAAAGAGGAGTAAGTATAATTATGGACTTCAGGAATCTTATCTTACCTTTCCTCCTTGTGGACTACACTCTCATCATTGTTCTTCCTGCTCTGCCAACTTTTTCGGCTACTTCAGGTTCCACAACTACTGCTCCTATAATAACTCTTGCAGAGGCCATCAAAAGTTTGACCCCAACAATTATTTAGTGATCTAATCATTATAGGTGTAATGATGCCTCATTGGATGCTCCTCCTACACTGCTAACTGTCATCCCTCAACCTATCCCTCAACCTTTAGCACCTGCATCCTCAGCCTCTAGAGAAAAATCTTGAATGGATATCTCTAGTGTGGATTGAGTGTGAATTATCATAGTTGATAGGGATTGATGTAATTTTTGTCTCTTGTAATCCTGTTTTATTAATACAAACACTCTCTTTTATCCCTTCTTGTTATTTATGCCTTTTTGTTAATAAAAAGGGGGAAAATATATTTACTGGGGAGAATATATCAAAGGGGAGAAGATAATCAATGATACAACATTCAAAATGTTAATTCTCTAAATGTAATGTCTTTCATAAAATATTTGTATGCTCAAATAATGGATCACATTTGCAGATGTATCTAACCTTGATTCAAAACCCTTAAATCTAAAGCTTCAATGGCATAATTTTTTATTATCAAAAAGGGGGAGATTGTTGGACTCACCTGTTTTGATAATCTAAAATAATGTTTTGATCTTGTTTAAGTGAGAACCATGTCTTCCTTCTATGATAATTATACTTCATTAATATTTCATATTCCTATAGAGTAATATTCATATACTCTCATTCTCACTGCTTGATTGGTTAATCTTACAGTGCAAAATTTATCTAAGTACATAGGTCACCGTTATAGAGGTCACCATTACAGAAGTTAATGCTACAAGGTCACCGCTACAAGGTTACTGCTATAAGGTCACCGCTACAAGGATGTCACTTAAAGGTTAGCACTAATATGTCACCACTACAAGGCTACCACTACAAGGTTACCGCGACAAGGTTACTGTTACATGGTCACTGATGTAAGACTACTGATAAGGGTTACCATTGAATCCTACTAATGAATGGTTACAGTTGGAGATTTTCATTGTACACCTACCACTGAATCCTAATGATATAAAGTCTACTGTTACCAGTCTACCGATGATTATCCTTCTATACATTGTCAATTTCTCAATATTTCTCTAACGGTCATATTTTATAAAATAAATTATGTGACATTAATTAATTCTGATTGAAAATGATTCAGGAGACAATATTGTGGACAGTACAAGGTACAAGAAAGCATGCACCTGATCTACTGACTCTCATTTTAAGTCCTATAATATAAAAAGGGAAGACCAAAAAATAAAAAAAGTTGGATAAAAACAAACAGAGCATCCCATACGCGTGCACGAAGAGAAGGTTTGCATACGAAGAGTGACAGAGATTACTTTCTAGATCAAAGAAGAACCATCCAGCACTAATACTCTGAACCCAAAAGCATCAAGAAGATCATTCTGGGACAAAATCACTTCATCCTTCTACGCTTCATCAACTCTTGATCAAAATCAGAAGCAGAACACTAAAATCTAGAACCTGGAGTTGCGACACTCTTTGTTGAAGACAAGTTTTAGAAAAAGACTCCAACATAATATTATTCACACTAAGGAGTCATGAGTTGAACTGCGAAAATGTAGAACCTTATAAACTCTTTCTCAACATAATTTCTCTATTGTATTTCATTCTTTTACATCTGTGAGAAGTATGTAAGTCTATTGAACACACTATCTCCTGCGCTTGAATAAGAGGATACTGAATATCCTCACATCAATCTTCAACTATTTTTGTTTCCCACGTATAACTGTGGAAGAGACTGTGTGTGGTCTATGTTGTTTTTTTCCCACAAAGAACTGTTGAAGAGGGTTTGTTCCCTGAACAGTTTCTGAAAACTGTTGTAAAGCCTGATACAGGTTGTGTATCATGTTTATTAATATAAACTGCTTGGTGGAAGATGATAATAAAGTTGAGGGGATTAGGTCTTAGCTTGAGACTGAACCTCTTATTTACATTATTGTGAAAATTCTCATATACTATGTTTTATTTTATCCACTGCTTATATTTTTCAAAGACAGAAAACGTTTTTTATCTTCACTCTGATAGTTAGTTTTGGTTAGTGTCTGTATTTGTATAATTCAGTAAACTTGTTTCAAAAGTTGAATTTGTGTTCTACACTAATTCTTCTAAGGATAAATCACCCTTTCAGAATCCTATTGACCAAGTGAAAATTTACATTTCTACTTCCTTAATTAATTGGGCCATTTTTAAATTGGGGGTTTTCTTAACCATAAAGTTTTTAACAAAAAATTTTAATTGGAACTCAATTCACCCCCCTCATGAGTATCCACTCTAACCAACAATAATCAATCTCACTCCTAAATTTTCGACCAAAATCCTACATCATCCACATCATCTGACAGACCACTCACCGTGGTACCATACATATTTTCCTACTCAATAGTGATCTACCAACCCTATTAATAATATGGTATTTTATATACACTTATTTCAAACTCTAGAGGTTGATAGTGTTTGTCTAACCAGACCGCATATTACCGTTCAAAAAACCTAAGAATCTCCAGAGTCGTCGAGCATTGAATATATATCCAATTTTAAAAATACATTGAATACAATAGAGGGTATCATAATTCACTAAATACCATCATTCCCATAACCTAGATACCATGTAGTGGCATTTCGTTGACTCAAGCCACATCATCCCACCAAACTTTCATTTCACAACTCTCGTTCATTTATTACCAAAAATATTGAATCTTATAATTATAAAATTATTATACCCACACATGGGTATTTCCAAATAATATTACATATTAATGATAGTTTAGTCTAATGGATAAAGTGAAACCTCAACCACTACTATTCTAAGTTCATTATACATGATGTAAATGATGTTGAGTAAGATTATTTGGAAAAGAGTAACATATACCCTAGTAATATATTTTGAAATCATCATCATCATGTTATCCTTTTTCTTTTTAAATGAGCATCAGCCAACCAATAACCAAAAAAAAGTCCTCCATTCCACTATATTTTGACTTCATCTATGATATATCAGCAATTAATCTAGGCCCAGATTTATTTCCCATATTTTTAGTGATGTAACAACCCTCTTTCTTTAAGATGAAGGAAGGGATAGCATAGTGACAAGACCTTCCATCTTCATGATGAAGTAAATATAATTACACCTGAGTCCCACCTCCAATAGGACTCAGGGTAGAGATGATAGTCAAGGGTATAGAAATATCACGAAATAATGGAAGGCATTACCCTTTTTATAGTAACGAATACTGGGAGATAATATTTATCAACTTCAAACAACTCCATGCCAATGTAATGAAACAAAATCCATACCACATAAATGTTTATAGTAAAACTTTTGAAAAAATAAAGAAAACTACAATGTAAGTACCAAAATAAAACTAAGCAATGACACAACAACAATCCAAAATGTCTGAGCTAGTAAGGTCCTGAACGGTCAGCATAATATCCCTAGAAACCTGAAAAAAGTCATATATATGTATGGTGAGCATACAAGTATACTTAGTAAGGAAAAAAAGTCACACATACACAAGTGGGATAAGAATATTAATTCCCCTATGTGAAAAAACAATAGAAACTCCAAAGTACCTAACAATGAATATTATCCTACCCAACCTCATCAGGGCATGCTCGCTAAATAAAGCATATCATGTAAAGTAAAGTAGTAAGCTAATAGATATTTGTGTAACCTGATGTACTTCCCACTGGTTAACTATTCATCCCTAATGGTGAACGTCCTAATGCTACCACACTATTCCAAAAGACTTGTTGTCACAAACCACCCACACAAACCTACACCAGAACCCACAAATATCTCTCCCACATACACTTGTGGCACAACCACAACATGTCTCACCCGAAAACACATGGGCCTCAAAGAGAAGACAACTGGGAAACAATGAACCTATCAAATATAAAATACCAAAAATCTAGTATTAAACCTCAAACCATTAAATCATGCCCAAAGATTTTTGGGTGATAAATACGAAGAAGACGGAGTAGAGTAAATTCAATAACCATCAATACATCCTCCCACTGGGATGTAGGTAAAGTCTCCCTCCCCCATAACCGTGGGGTTTTTTGGCATGTAGATCTCAACATGGGTGGGGTGCATATAGAAATCATGAAGAACTACATTTTTATATTTAGGTACCAAACCTCAGACCAACCAATGTGTTTAAAAAAACTACAACCCCACAAAAATTAACCATTATGACACCTCTAAATGCACGTTTCACCATGAACGATTCTCACATAACTGATAATTCACTACAAAACCCAACTCAAAACAAACACCCAGTTGATTCATTTAACAGATTATCATTCTACATTATGAAATAATTTATTTATTTTTTCCATCCATACCAAGGTAACTAACAAAAACTAAAAATGTAATATTGTGAAGAAACCATACCAACAACTACCAAATCTATATAAGGAAATAAGGTCCAATGCTAAAGGACTCCATTCTAACACTCAGTCTGTAAAACATACAAGAATCAACCATCATGTACTAACACAACCCAACATAACTCATTATTACAACACTCTACAACCCCAATGGATAACAGCACCACACCCAGCACACCCATAAACATGAAATCCTAACACGAACCAGTCTTACAGCCCAACCACTACCCATATATAGTCCCACCGCATAACAAGTCCATCCATTACACAGTCAACCAAACTCTCAGCTTGAGATACCCTCACACTACATGTACCACCACATACATAAAATCATGCTTCTGGTCTCAACACCACACTACCAGTATAGACACAAGGTTGAATGTAACCATACATATCACATAACCACACTAGTATGGCATGATTTATTCAGGTTTATCCAAATACTCATGGTTTAATTCCACAGGAAAAATCAGGGTGATAATAGAATAGTTTTGATCCTATGGAATTCATTTATTTAATAGAATATATGTGATTAACCAGATTCCAATTATTATATTAGTGATTCAAAAATCATATAGGTGCACAAATAGAGATCACCAATGACCATGATTTCTAGGAGAACACAACCCATACGATTCACAACATAGATCAAGGATAACATATAAAAAACAACAATCACCATCACGCTTCTACCGCCTCAATTTTAATTATTATTATCTACTTTAAATCAGTTTCATTTGGTCCATTACATTAGATACCTCTCAAACTATTCTCACCCTTTATAATTAAAAACCAAACCAAGAAGAAAGTGGGGAAAGAAAAACCACCCCGTAGGATACCTCTCAAGGAAAAACCACCTCATTATAGTGAAACAACAATATCCAAGAACACCTCCTCTAAGGATTTACCACCTAAACAACTACAAGACATACTAAAAAATAAAAAAAGTCAAACTACTCAAACATATGAATCAGGTAATTTATTTCCCCCATGTCAATATACTATCTGGTTTGGGGAGTACTGACTCACCCGCACGAGTTTAATCATATCTTCATTAATGAACCTTGATTAGGCATCAATTCCTCCCCTCCCCATATATCAAAAATTTATCATACAACACCTAACTGGTGGAAAAATAATCTCATTGAAAACAAGGCTCAAGAATTCCATCATAAAGAGAAACACATGAGTAAGAATCACAACAACTCTGGGTACTAGGAACACATTTGCATCTCTCGTTCCCAAGTACTCTCCTCCATGTCCCCATTCCTCCACAAAACGTGAACCAAGATAACTGTCCATTCACGCAGCACGTTCTCTCTAAAATTATATATCCCCACTGGTCATTCCATGAATGTTGTGTCATCCTTGATATCTAACTCTCCCCAGTCAATGACATGAGAGTCATCGTGAAGGTATCGATGAAGATTGGATACATGAAAGATGTTGTGAATCTTCCCATACAGTGGTGAAAATGACAACTGATATTACACCTCACCAACTCTTCCCAACACCTCAAAAAATCCAATGAACCTGGTAGAAATTTTACTCCCTCTACCGAAAAACATTTTCCCACACTAAGGGGAAACATTCAAGAATACATGGTACTCATCCTCGAACTCCAAGGTCCTTCACCTGCGATCGACATAATAATTCCACTTGTTATATATTTCCTTAATCCTCTCACAGACAAACTACACCATCCCTGGTGTACTTTGCAGTATGTCTGGACCCAAAAAACCACCTTCCCAATATCAATCCTGCACAAGGCTGAACAACACAGCCACCCATATAGGTATTATAATGGAGCCATACCAAAAAAATATTGTTATATATTATTTTAATAAATCTCTAAAAAGATAAAATGTCACACCCAAGACCCCCTTATTTCCCAAACACATTCCAGTACAATTTCCTCCAATGCTTGGATTCCCCTATATTTTTCCATCCATTTTAGGGTAGAAATATGTTTTGAATGGTAACTGGGTGCCAAATACATGCTTCAATCCACTCCAGAATCATGACATAAAATATGTATCCCGATCTAAGATGATGTATCATAAAACTCCATACATCTAAACCACCTCATCCATGTTACTACGTTCTAGGTTATCCACTATAATCGACTCCTTGATCATTAATAACATAGAATATTTCATTAACTGATCCACTAATACCCAAATAACATTACATACTCTATGATCCCTAGGTATTAATTTTAATAAATCCATCAAGATGTCATCCTATTTCCACTCAGGGACATCTAGGTGCTACAAAAAACAACCAGAAACATGGTTCTTAGCCTTCACTTACTGGAACACCAAGCACTTTTTGACAAACTCCACCGCTACCCACTTCATCCCGGGATACTAAAAATGTTCCCTCAAACCCCAATACATCTTACAAACTCTTGGGTGTACCACTTGGTGTGATTAATGAAAATCATGTAGAATTCCTCACACATTTCCACTTGAACAAACAATTTATCATTGAATAACATCTGATTATGACCATCCCCGAACCATCCCTCCGGAGCAACAACCTGGTCAATGTGATCATGCATCACCTCTACCTCTTAGTCTCGCAACTTAGACTCCTCCACAAAATTCCTCAGAGATGACTGCACCTTCATCTGAAATAGACGATCTCTACTACCATCCATTCTTGCATCTATGTGCAAGGTATCCAACTCCATATTCACCCTCTAAGTGTTTGTAGATTCATGAACCACTTCCTTTTAAAACATCATTCTCAAATCATTTTCTACCACATTACCCTTTCTTATGTTGTAAGATATATCAAAATTGTAATAATAGAGAAAATTCGTCTATCTCTACTGTCACATGTTCATATCTCACTGGGAAAAGTTGTAACTAGAGATATTATGATCTGTGAAGACCACATAGCACTACTCAATGAGTTAATTTCTCCAAATATTTAGTTCAAACACAACCACTACTAATTCTATATCATGGATGGAATAGTTATATTCATGGGTATGTAACATCCTAGACCCATAGGAGATCACACCATGTTGCTTCATTATAGTGACCATGTTTTTCTTACATAACCTTTATATCTTTTAAATGATAAACAACATAAAATAATTACAAAGATAGGATCCAAAGGTTTAGTCTCTATGTAATAATTGGACCAAAAATATCTTTTACATCATAATCAAAATCATTAATTTATTAACATATTCTCTAGCTTCTTGTTGGACCTGGAATTCTTCTTAGTACCAGTACTCACCTGATGATATACATAAAAAATGGGTGAGATAAAATCACAGTAATAGTATCGATAATTACTAGATACAATATAACATGGGGTGATAAAAATAATTATCATCATAACATAGTCTTAGGATCATAATCATGATAGGAAACATTAATAAAAGACTTGGAATTTGGTAATGTATAAAAATGAAACATCTTATCTTAGTGGTCAACTAACAAACAATGTTGTGAACAAAGATAGCACAATTTTCATGAATAATCCACATTAATCTTAAGGTTCTTCACATTACACAATGAATTGTAGCACTACATAATTTCAGGTGCATTCATCACATCATAACATTTACATTGTGCTTTATGATTCTGGGCACACTCGTCACATCACAATATTTAAAATATCATGCATGCCATGTAGAACATATATCAATCATTTACATATAGTAACCCATGGAAAGGAATGAGTTTAATATCATAAGAATAAATTCAAAAAAATAAGGTTCTCAATTGAATGAGGTTATATCATACTTGATACAAGAATCATCAACCTTGAATGAGAAGTAAAATGTTTTTTTAAAGAAAAGTTCTTTTAGAAAACATTTTGTTTGACAGAGACACTAGTGGAAAATAATGTATATCCAAGAAAAGGTAAGATAAATATGAAGAAATTATTTTTACAGAATAAACATACTGAAAATGGAGTGAAATAGGGAAAACCTGAAGAATGAATATTGGGTCAGAGAATTCCCTTTACCTTAGATCTGAACTCTTTAATCACTTTAATGTCCTATATAATGAAATTAGATTCATTAGTTAGAAATTAAATAACCTTTTATACATTAATATGGAACATTATGGTTTAATTAAGATCTATTATGGACCTTTTAATAAGCTATGGAGTAAAAATTCATTGACCAGGAGTGTACTTTTTCTTAGTTTTCATGAATGGTTCACATGTTTACATGAATGGAAGTTCATGTAGTATATAAAAATATGTAATTTCTATTAAATGTTATTAATTATTTTAAAGGAGTTTAAATTGTGTTTCAATTAATTATGTTAAACACCATGTGGATGAATCAGTAGTTAAAATTTAATTATGATCATTTTAGGTTATTTTGGTGGGGTTTTGGATCACAACAAACAGGTTTTGTTTTATCATTTAGTATTATGTATAAAAGTGGTTTCTAAAGCATAAAACAGTTTTAAAAGTACATATTAGAATATTTTTTAAACCATTTAATGGTTTTATCGACATCTTTGAGGAAGTTTAAGGATAATTGGAGGTTCATTGCACACGATTTAGAGAAACTATCCCATCACAAGTGACGATTAAATTTTTATATACAAAAAGAGAGGGGGAAGAGTATAATGAATAATTTTCGTTTAACATAATGGAATATAATTATATAAAAAATACTTGAGTTATCATGAAATTTTTATAATATAATTAAAAGATAAGAGAATAAAATAAATGAAATTTGAAAGGAATATGAAAGAAAAGAGAGATAAATTACCACTTGGATATATCTTTATTGAGAGCCAATTTAGTGGAAAGTTTTTGGCCTTTTTATGAGACCAAGGGATTATGAACGTGGGAGAGGATCATGGATAGATATTGGATTAGAAATTGGAGTACGAATAAGGCTTGAAAGGTTGGAGGAAAGGATTTTGTGAGGGGTGGTATGTATATTAGAGGGGATAGGGGGTTTCTCAATATTATATTTATTAATTATTTATTTATACACAATATGAGAAATAGGGAATATTAATGTGACTAAAAATAGTAATAAGTGTATGTGAGATCAAAAAAATGTCTATTTACATCATCCATGACTCAAGCGTGATGCATAAATTCATTTATTTAGCATATTTTGTAAATTATCAAATTTTACTATTCACTAAAAATTACAGTATTTCAAAAAAGTATAAAAAAATCACCCTAACAATTTTTCAACATATAGAATTAATAAATGGAATATATTTTATGAAAATAATTTTCTAATTATGATTAATTTAGGTTTTAATTAAAATAATAATTTAATTTTAAAATATAAATTTTAAAATTAAAAAACTTCTTTTCTAACACGTTGAAAAATTAATTAAGGTATCATAAAATTAAATTATAATTATAAGACACAAAACACTAGGTTTTAATACATTTTATGAAAATATATTTTTTAAATTATTAAATTAGTCATTAAATATTCATGACTTACGAAAATACCAACACAATAATTATATCATATTTTCACTTATAAGATGGATAAATTTTATTTATACTATCATTGGTAAAGTTCATATTCAATTTTCTGTTTTAATATTCATAAGGGTAAAATTAATATTCATTAGGGTATGTTATTATTAACCAAAAATTATTTTTTTTCCTATCAGACTCCAAATATCTTAGTGATCGCTACCGTGTATGTCATATTTTCAAAATTCATGGCACAAAATTGTAAATTTTAAGTTTAAAGGTCACATAAATGTTCATTTATGCACGATGTGGAATTGTGTTTCCTAATGTAATGTTATGTGATTATGGCATTACTGTATGATGTGTGAAATTTCCTTGATAATAGTTTTTGACGTAAAATTATTCCCCCCTTTTGAAATTTCTCCATTGAAATTTCATTTCACATAAACAGGCGAGGGTACATCTCCTTTTTCACATTTTATGGTAACTAATTGTATACATTATAGTTATGGTTCCTCCAAAACACATTGATAGGGTGGGATTTCTTGATTCTTAGAACCTTATCTCTTCGGTACTGAATCTTTACTGGCTACTCCTCATATGATAGATCATCTTCCAGTTGTACCACCTCTGAGTTCAGTATATGTGAGGGATCTAGTATGTTCACATATATGAATGATATATGACAAACAAAATGAACATAATCCATATTTGTTCGAAGTTCAAGTGGATATTCCGCGACTCTTATGTGGTCAATGATATCAATGGGGTAGATTCCATTTCATCAAAAACCGCCTGACTCTCTTCCATGGACATATATGAAGGAAGAATTTATCTCCATTGTCGAACTCTATGTGCATTTTATTGTGGTAAAAATAGTTATTCTGATTAATCTAAGAAGATTTGATATGTTTCTAGATGGCTTGACCATTATCTATCATCCCTTTCACAAGATCTTATCCATGTAGCATTCTTCCTACAAATTCATCCCAATAAAATGGAGGTCTACGTCACTTTCCAAACAGATATTAATATGGAGCCATCTGAATATTTGAGTGGAAGATACTATTGTTTGAGAAATCATCCAATGGTATTTGATGTTCCCATTAACCTATAAATTCTAAAGATCATTCTCTTGTAATATCTTCATGAGTCTGAATATCCCTTTCAGATTGACCATCCGTTTGGCCTAATAGGCCATGCTGAAATTTAATTTAGTACTCAAATCATATTAGAGACTCCTCTGGAATTTAAATTTGAACCATGGATTATGATCAGATACAATCGAGAGTGGAACCCCATGTAGTCTCACTACATCCTTCACATATATCTTTGCATGTTTTTTCAAGATATATATCTTCTTGAATAGTGATAAAGTTGGTAGCATGGTGAGTCAGTCCACCAGAACCCATATCTCATTATTTCTGTTGGATTTATTTGAGAGACCAGTGAAAAAGTACATAGTGACATTATCCAATTTACACATGGGTATGGGCATGGGGTGCATCATCCCTTTGGGTTTTTATTTCTCTAATTTAACTTGCTGAAATATCAAGAACCTTGAGATATAGTCAGCAATATCCTTCTTCAAATTATCCCACAAGAAGTGTTCTCAAAGATCATGGTAAATCTTGGTAATCCTCCGATGAATAGATAATGTTGATCTATGTGCTTTATCAAATCGATCCTTTTTTATCCCATGTGATTATGGCACACAAATTTGAGTTCCAACCAGAATCACTCCATCATCATTGATATGGAACTCTTGCAGCTTCCCTTATTTTACTACATTCACATTCAATTATAACTCTATATCATCCCATTGTGCCTCTATAATAATATCTTGGTTAGATGGTTGGTTAATCATTTGTGAAATTTAGGATGTATTCATAAATGTTGGGATTTATAAATCCATCCTTTTCATATCCATTAAGATATGGTCTTTCTCAATCTGTATCATTGAGAGAATAGTGGGTTCTTTTCTACATAGAGCATCATCTACCTTGCTAACCATTCTAGGATGATAGTGAATAGATAAATAATTTTCATTGATTAGCTCTAACAATATCCATTGATGCATATTAAGATCATTTTGTTAATATATACATTAGAATATTTTGATCGGTGTATTTGTCACATCTCTCATCATAACAATATTGCCGCAAATTTACAATGGAAAATCACAGCTAATAACTCCAGATCTTGTGTTGGGTAGTTCTGCTCATGGATATTCACTTTCTCTAAGGTTTAGACTATCACATTATCATTTTTCATGAGTACACAACCAAAAATATTCTTTGAATCATCATTATCTATCATAAGAAATTCTCCACTTTTCAGTAATGTGATTACAGGTGTAGTGATTAGCCTTATCTTTCGGTCCTTGAATCATTCCTCATATTCTTACGTCTAGACATATTATACCCCTTTCCTTGTTAACTTAGTTATAGGGATGGAAAATCATGATACATTTCTCACAAAACGTCATTAGTACCCAGCTAATCTAAGAAAACTGCATATTTTAGTGACACTAGAGGGTTTAGGCCATTCCATAACTGCCTTTTTTTAACGGTACACATAAATTCCCTCACTTATGATCACATTTCCCAAGAACATGAATTTCTTCATCAAAATTTTCTCTTTCTTTGCATACATATTTTATTTTATCAATGTCTCCAACACAATTAATATATGTTCTTCATGTTCATCCTCTTTTCTAAAGTAGATGAGAATATCATCAATAAAAACTACTACAAATTTTTTACAGTAATGTCTAAATACTCAATTAAAAAAATACATGATGATTGCAGGGGAATTAGTAATTATGAAGGGAATCACAAGAAACTCATAGTGCCCATACCATGTACAGAAGGTGTTCTTATAATTATCTTCCTTCTTCACCTTTCAATAATGATATCCATAACAAAGATTCACCTTTGAGATGTATGGCGATCCTCTTAACTATCAAACAAGTAGTCAATCCTTGGATGTGGATACTTGTTCTTTATGGTGATCTTGTTGAGTTCTCAATAATTGATACACAGTCGCATTGATCCATCATTATCCTTCACAAAGAGAATAAGCACACCCTATGGTGATGCACTTAGGAATATGAACCATTTTTTCAAAAGCTCTTGAAACTGCTTCTTTAACTCCCTGAGTTCAATATAAGCCATCCTATGGGACACATTAAGATCAGAGTAGCTACATGTATGAGTTCCATGGAGAAGTCTACCTCACACTCTGGGGGATTTTCAGGTAAATCGTCATGAAATACATCACACTATACCCTCATGATCGTCATTTCTTCCAGTTTGACACTTTCCATTGACTCAACCATTTGAGTGAGGTATGCCTCCTAATAGGGAATCAACACCCACACTGTTGAAATTTTTTTCATAGGATATTTATGATCTTTTGTGAATTTTTAGAGGAACATGGTATGGTTTATAATATGAAATGATATTTCCTTTTCCCAAAAGTTGATATGTGCTCTATATATTAAGACCCAGTACATTCCCTTTCTAGTGTCGAATTCCACTAAGGGAAGTATGACTATATTAAATGGAAGAATCTCCCCACATTAAACAATAAGAGAAGACTCCAACACATGGGTTGAAATGATTTCTCAACATTTTATTTTTACAAATATCCCTAAATCAAGGTTTCAGGTCTTCGATTCAATCGTTATAGAAAACATGTGAGATATAAAGGAATGCATTGAACTAGAATCAAATAAGACTTTTTCCATTCATGAGTGAATAAAAAGTGTACTTTGTATGACTTCATTTTCTTACACAACATATATAGTAGTGATGTATTAATATTTCATTTTCTCCTATGTATTTTGTGGCAGATGATGCTAGTTACCTTCGAGGGATTGAGGTTTAGTGCACTAGATTACATAGTTCCCTTTCTCCCTACAGTTTTAGCATTGGACCATGGGTGGTGCTCTCCTTTCATCCACCAAATTATTATTTCTTCCCATGTATTTTCGACACACTTGAGCTTGGTGGCCTTCTCTCCACCACATGAAGCAGTTCCACATCCATTTGAGGTAATTCCCCTAATTCTTATTCTCAAATTTACGGACATGTTGATGATTTAGTTTTCATTCAAACTTTATCATTAGGTCCTTCGGCATGAAACTACATCTTTTGTTTCTTATCAACATAGCCTTGGGACCATTCTCCAAACTTCATCCCCCCTTTGAAATAACATAGAACAACTTCTTCATAACTCTCAAATTATTTAACTACAAGAGCCTTATAAATGGTTGGTTTAAATCCACTAATAAATCTATCAATTTTGATGTAATTGTTTATAACAAATGCTAAAGTAATCCTTGTAAGCCTTTTGAAACTGACTTCTTAGAACATGATAGATTCTCCATCCTTTTGTTTTACCTCAATGAATTCTCTCTCCATCTTCCTACAAAGAGTGTATAGGAAATAATTACTAAGAATGTCTTCTCAAATGTCTTCCCACTCCATCTTATCAATTTTATCTCTCGTCTTAGTGCTCTAAATAAACACCCACCAATGGTCCACCTCTCCATCGAGATGATAAATGGCTAGAGTCACCATTTTCATATCAATATAGTGAATCATATAAAATATCTTTTCTATCATGTGGACAAACTATTATGAAACTACTAGATCAGAAGATTCACTATACATCGGTGGTCGTTGATGCAAAAAACACTTGATATCTATTTTCTCCCAATTCGGTGAAGGAGGAAGTTTCAAATTATTCAGTTCATTATTCATAACCTGAAAAAACTAGGTATGATTCCCCATGATGATTTGAACTACACCACCCAAATCATTAGGAATGTCATTCGGGCAATTTCTGTATTGCTTTTTGCAAGGGTTGTTGTCTTGGTTTCCCCTCGTTCCCACCATTTATCAAAAATAGAAAAGGTTAAAAAACATATGTCAACAAGTCATAAATAAATAATTTATTCCTTTGTGAAATTAACACTAAAATAATATATTATTGGACTCTTGTGTTTAGAAAAGAATCTTTCGTTATTACATATAGTTAGTCTTATACCGGAGTTTTCACTAATGTTCTCTAATACTAATTCCCAAATTAACTAAACAGTTCATCTAAAACCAACTATTGAGACCCTACTTTTATTACATTACTTTTACTTCATTTTAATTATAAAAACATAAAATTATTACACAAATAGGATAATAACATTTAGTGTCTTGGGAAAATTAGTACCAAATATAACTTTCACAAAATAAACATAAATATTTTATTCATTCTGCCTTCTCTAGATTCTTATTGGTTGTTCAATTCTCCTCAGTTCATGTCATCACAAGATGATAATATAAAAAAGAGTGATCTACAATACCAGTAAGAGGATAGATAATAACATGAAACAATATAACATGGGGTCAGTTTAATCATTATCATCCTATCATATGCATAAGATCATAATCATGAGAGAAAAGAATTGGAATGCGAGAATGTATAAAAATGAAACATCGTGTCTTAGTGGTCAAATACCACACAAAGTTTTGAAACAATATAGCATAATTTTCATGCATACATTACATTAATCAGGATGTTCATCACATTACCCTGTGAATTAGAGTTCTATATAATTTCAGGAAAACTCAGCACATTATAACATTTACATTGTCTTATATAATTCCTGGCGCACATGTCGCATCACAAAATTTACATTATCATGCATGAAACCTAGAACATGTATCATTCTGGAACATATATTAACCCATTTATAGGAATGGGTTTCATTTCATAAATATACAATTAAAAACATTGGGATTCCAAATGAAATATGGGATATCATACTTGATTCAAGAATCATCAACCTTTTGTGAGAAGTAAAAGGTCTGTTTTTGAAAGAAGAGTTATTTTGGAAAACATTATGTTTTATATAAACTCTAGTGGAATACATATATATCACAAAAATGGTAAGAAAATGATGAATAAATTCTTTTTATTGAATAACCATACTGAAAACGTAGTGAAAGAGGGAAAACCCGACGAAAGAATGTTGGGTTCCCATATTCCCTTTACCTTGTATTAGAACACTTTTTTCACTTTAATTTCCTATATAATGACCTTATATTCATTAATTAGAAATTTAAAAACCTATTATATAATAATATGGTTCATTATGGTTTCATTAATTTCTATTATCAGCCTTTGTATGACTTGTAGATTTTGTATTTATTGTTTGGGCGTGTTCATTTTCATAGTTTTCAAGAATGGTTCCACAGTTTACATGAATGGAAGTTCGTGTAGAACATAGATAAACATCCTGAATTCATATTCCATGTTATTAATGATGATTCAGGAGTTTAAATTATTTTTAATGAATTATATTATATTCCATGTGGATTAATCATTAGAAAAAATTTAACGATGATAGTTTTAGGAATTTGAAGTGGTTTTTTGATCACAACGAACATGTTTTGTTTTATCATTTATCACTATGTATAAATATTGAATACATAAAATAAAAGAGGTAGAAAGGTATATATTAAAATATATTTTAAAACATTTAATGGTTTTATTTAGATTCATGAAGGATTTGAAGTAAAAATGGAAGTGCATCACCCATGATACAGGTAAATTAACACATCACATGAGAGGACTTAATTTTTATAAACAAATATAAGGAGGGAAGAGTATAATGAATAATTTTCCCCTAAAATGATGGAAGACTAGTATATAAAATATACTAGAGTTATCATGAAATTTGGATTATATATGTTGAGGATAAGAGAAGAGAAGAAATGAAATTTGAAATCAATTTGAAAGAAAAGATAGAGAAATTACCTCCTAAATATATCTTCTTTGAGAGACTCTTTAGAGTAGAGTTTTTGGTCTTTTTATAAGACCATGGGATGATAGAAGTGGGGAAGGATATTGGGAAGATATTTAAATAGAAATTAGAGTAGGAATGATTCTTGAGAGGTGTAAATAAATGAAATTGTGAGGGGCGGTATTTATAGTGGAGTGGAGAGGGGTGTTCTTAATATTATATTCATTAATATGTTATTTCAACACAAGGAAATAAATAGTGAGGATTATTGTGACTAAAAATTTAAATAAGTGCTTTAATTTATAACTAATGTACATTTACATAATCCATGACTCAAGCATAATGCATAAATTCAATTATTTTCCCTATTTTGTAAATTATCGAAGTTCACTATTCACCAAAAACTATAGTATTTAAAAAAATATAAAAAATTCACCCCAACCACTTTTTGAAATGTAGAATTAAAAAATTAACTCAATTTTATAAATTTGTTTTCCAAATTTTATTAATCTATATTTTCATTAAAATAAAAATTTACATTAAAAATAAAAATTTTAAAATTAAAAAATGCTTGTCTAACACTTTGAAAAATTAATTAACGTCTCCTAAAATTACTATATAATCATAATATATTCAATTTCAATTTTTTAATATAATTTATCGAAAATATATTTTTTTATTTGTTAAATTAGTCCTTAAATATTCCATATCTACAAAAATACCAACACTATAATTATATCATATTGTCACATATATGATGGGTAAAAAAAATTTATACGATCATTTGTATGGTTCCTATTAAATTGAATTATTTACTATTAATATGGTTAATATTATTATTCATAAGGGTAACAATATTATTCATAAAGATATGATACTATTCACTAGAAATTATGTTCTCCCTATCAGACTCCAAACATCTTACTGATTGCAACTGTGTAGGTCAGATTTTCAAAATTCGAATCACAGAAGTGGTAAATTTATGTTTAAAGGTCACATTGTAGTTCATTTAAGAATTATGTAGTATTGTGTTTCCTAATTATATTTCATGTGATTATGACATTACATCAAAATGGGGGATATAGTATTGATTAAATTAGGAGTTGATAAATACATCAGCACACACCCTTGTCCTGGATGGGATGTGTCACAAAAGCCATCGAACATGACCCCTTTTTATGGAATCATGAGCACTAGAGAACTGACTGGATTCCCCTTCAAATATCCTAATGCATCTTGGAAGTACTCACTCCACAAAAAAACTTGTCTTTTTATAGTTAGATCTTTCAAAGGTGATTCTACCCAAGTAAAATTAGGTACCATGTCTTCGGTATTAGCCTTAGAGTTTAAAAAAATTGTCAACCTCTTCCCCATTGCTAGGTGCTGACAAATAGATGACTATCTTGACCTCCAATAGGCCCACTTATATACCCTATTGTGACACCACATATCCATGTAAGTTGACCTATCATATCCAAAACTTGAACTTGGACATCATTCCGTAGAGATGGTGGTGCGGAAGGACCTATAGGAAAATACTAAGTTGCATGGTTTGCTCCACCTATGAATTTGAGTAGATTAGGATATCATAGATGAATATGATGATGAAACGGTCTAGGAACTCACAAAATAAAGACTTAATAAGCCCCTTGAACATGGTTGGTCGGTTTGTAACACCGAATGACATTACCATGAACTCTATATGCCTGTATATACACATGAAAGCAGTCTTCAGGATGTCACCATAATTCACCCTTAACTGGTTATACCCAGACTGCATATGGATCTTATAGAACAATCATTCTCCCCTCAGTATGTTGAAAATATTATCTGTTCTCAAGAGAGGATAATGGTTCATAACTGTTACCTGATTCAATCTCCTATAGTCTATGCATAGCCTCAAAACACCATCTGGCTTCTTTAAAAATAAGACAAGAGCACCCCACAACAACAAACTGGGTAGGATGAGACCTTTCTTATTTGATCATCAATATGAATTTTCAACTCCCACAATTCATAAGGCTCTAACCGATAAGGTCCATTGAGATCATTTGAGCATCAGGTCGTAATTCTATACCTAAATCAACATCGCATCGAAGGGTTAGAGTCACAAACTCCTCAAAAAACATCCAAAAACTCTCTGACATCTCTCTGAACATCCACCATCTCATCACCCATCAATCATACAGATAGCACGACCAAGAAAGAAAAAATATGATTCATACAGCTTCTGTCCACCGGATATATCTTCTCACCAATGAATGTTACGTGATGGCCTTTTACGTTTCAAAACACGACTCTTTAATGGATGCAGTAATTACTGCACATAAAAAATAGTTAATTCCAATGATGAAATCATACGACTTTATATATAGTAGAAAGAGGTCCCCATGGGAATAATGTGGACCTAACATTTGCCTATATCCCCAGAAAATTACAAATAAGATAGTCTATCCTCTGAATAGTGTATTCAACACCTTCGGTATGGAAATATTTTCTTTGCC
The DNA here is from genome assembly GCA_963277665.1 of Viscum album. NCBI lineage: Eukaryota > Viridiplantae > Streptophyta > Magnoliopsida > Santalales > Viscaceae > Viscum > Viscum album. The sequence goes on from OY728145.1 coordinate 785,760,945, forward strand.
TTGTCATAAGGTATGGTCCTGAATGGGTGTAATAAAGGAGTGTGAAGATCCCAAATCAAACAAGGTGTATGTAAAAATACTAAACAGACAGATAATACCTTGAACGATCAATGACACTATTGGAATTGCTGCCTCTATAGCACATAACTTCCCATTCTCATATCCTCTACCACTCTGTCATCAGCCAATTCCCAACCATTCCATGGTCAAGGTCGTTAAGGATCACACATAGTTCAGCCTCCTCCTACACCATTTTCCTCAGTAGAATTGGGGCCTATTGTCCCCACTACTAGAAAGGACTAGCAAGAAACTACAATTAAGGAAGGTGCCTAACCTACCCACCTTCACCATAATGAGTTCAACTCGGGGAATATCCCTAGAGGTTCCCATGACCAATGTAAGAAAAACAGCATAGCCTGAGGCCCGTGGGAAAAGGGCGATGACTAGAGGGTCGAAACTGAGATTGCTGGTGTTTTCTACCCATTGGCAGAAACCTAGAAGGCCCTGACACCAGAGAGTTGTTGCTGACTACCTTCTCCTTGGAAAAACTCAGCTAACATCCCTCTCATTGAATGCCTCCTCATGAGTGCATACTTTACACTACCCCATCCTTCTTCTAAACATGAAAGTATGTTGGAAGGTTGGGGGGAGTTACCGCATACTAAAGGGAAGGACAAAATTCCTCATGTAAGCGCTTTTCTCAAGACTCCTCATCTGGAAAGTGATCCGAAGAAAAATGTAGGATATTTTTGAACTTGATCCCCAATTCCCTCACTGACATACTCCCCTGATGGAGGGAGATTATCTCCATAATCTTCTCATCTTTCATCATGGATGAAAGGAATTCCGCTCGAAACTACTTCTCAGAGTCATCCCATGAAACCTCGGTATACTTCCTCTCCTTGAGGTAATGCTTCCACTAATGACATGTTGATCCATTGATCTGGATCACCACTAAAAGAACCCATTACTCTATAGGAGACCAGATCAAGCTGAAAGTGATCGCTAGCTCCTCGAGCCATCTCTTCAACTCCATGTACGAGACACTACCCAAATACATTCCTAGAGTCTATCACTATAAATCACATAGCATATTAAGCCACTGATCATCCTCCTCTACGTGATTGGCATTCCACAGGTCAATCGGGTAATACTAATGACCCTCCACTACTCATACAACACACATGCGACATATGGGAGGCATAGATAAACGAAAAACAAGGAAATCCTCATCCCAGTTTGTATGAGATGTTATTTTATGATTAATCATAACTCATTATTTGTTTTAATTTCCGGAAAATGTCAAAAATAAACAAGAACATAGGTTATCTTGATGAACATACCATTACTAGGGTCTCTACCCCACAAACAATGTAACCTCACTTTGTCCTTTAGTAAGCTCAGAGTCATTGCATCAGATCATGGGGGGAATAAAATCTCACATCCTTCCTAGTCTTCCCTAGCCTACGTACACACACCATGTTCACATAAAACTATTTACCTACCAACCTATGCAATCCTCATTATGCCTAACTTCAAACTCTATCCTACCTCTCAACCATCCTCTCTGATACCATTCTGTCATGAACAACCTTCTTCAATGCTATGGAAGGGATAAATAGGTGTTGAGACCTTCCTTCCTCAAGATAAAGGAGAGATAATGACCCCCTGAGTCTTTCCTCCAATAGGCCTCAGGGTGGATACCTGCAGCAAGGGTATATAAATATAAAAAAATTGGATGCATTACCCTTTTATAGTAACCAAGATCTAGAGGTAAGATATATCAACCTCAAAAAACACCATGAAAGATATATATAAAAAATCCAAAATCCATCCCACATGAATCTTTAAGGTAAAACATATATAAATAGAAAGAAAACATTAAAGTATGTACCAAAATAAAACAAAGAAGTGGCACAATAATTGTCCCCAAATTCCAAGCCAGTAAGGTCCAGAACAGTCCACGTTATCTCCCTAGATACCTAAAACCGTTTTATATATGTACGGTTAGTATAAAAGTAAACTAAATAGGGAAAACCCATTTTAACCCATGCACATGTTAGAGAAGCATACTTATGACACTATGAGAAAACAACAGAATCTCAAAAGAACCTAACATGTTATACTATCCACACTAACCTCACTAGGTAATGATCACCAAATAACGAAACTTAAGTATTGTAAAGTATTAACAATACCAATATTGTTGTACCCCTCACCACTTCCCAATGGTTAACTATTGATCCCAACTGGTGGACATCCTAATGCAACCACACTATTCTATAAGCCCAACTGTAACAAGCTGCCCAAAAACAATTGGGACACAAACCACACACATCCTTCTTGAGACTCCTAGTCCAAAACCACCACACGTCTTGGCCAAAGACACATAATACTCATCCCGAAAACACATCGGAAACAAACCACCTCTGACACACCCAGTACCATAAATCTGGAATTAAACTTCCAACCATTACAACATGCCCGAAGAGTCTTTGGAGATAAATTTGTACAAGAGGGTGTAGGGTAATGTCATCAAACCAACATCCATCCACCCACCATGATATTGGAAAATATGGCATCCCACATTACAATGGGGTTGTTCAGAACATATTTCTCTACTCGAGTGGGTGCGTATAGAAATCAAAGTAATGAAATGTATATATATATATATGTTCCAAACACCAAAACCAACCTATGGGATTTCAACCAACTAACATCCCACATAAACAACCATTTCTACCACCTCTATGTGCGCATACTACCACGAATGATGTTAACATGAAGAACATTTCACTATATCCCCAACTAGAAACATTCCTCTAGCTGATTCATTAACCAAGTGTCATTATTTATTTTCAAATCCTTTATTTATTTGTTCCATCCCTATAAGGGAAACTAACAAAAACTAAAAACGTTATATGGAAAAGAAAACATACCAACCACAAAAAAATCCAAACAATGAAAGAAGGGCCAATGGTAAAGGAATCAATTCTAACACTCAATCAGTAAGACAAACCCGAATCAAATAGGTTGAAGTTACACTACACAACACGAGTCATTACTACCACACTCTATAGCCCTGCTTCACAACAACACCACACCCAGCACACCCATAAACATGAATCATGACACAACCCAGTCTTGTAGCCCATCCACGACCCATGTGCAGTTCCACTATATAAAATTTCCATCCATTCGAAAATAAACCAAACTCTCAGCCTGTGATACCAACACATCATCTGTATAGCCACATACACATAACCATGCTCCCAGCCACAAAACCACGCTACCAGTATGGATACAAGGATGAACATAACCACAAAAATCACACAACCACATCTGTAATGCATTAATTATTTTGATTTATAATAATACTAATAATTTAATTCCACTTGATTAAATAGGGGTGATCAAAAAACATGTTCGATCCTATGGAATCTATTTATTTAACCGAATATAGGTGATTAACCAAATTCAAATTCTTAACAAAGTGATTCAAAAATAAAACAGTTGCACAAAAAGTGACCACCACTGACCATGATTTATAGAAGAACTCAACACAAAATATTCATAATATGGATCAAGGGTAACATAGAAAAATATCATCACCATTGCGCTCCAACCCCCTAATTTATTTTTTCTTCTTATCTTTTTAAAATTGGTGCTCACTGTACTAACATGGAGACGTGAGTATACCCACCCTGCATTATACAAAATTAACAGAGACTACAATAAATTCCCAAATTGGAACATTAGGATACCAAAACTCCTCCTTACACCTAAACATGTGGGGTTGTGCGAGCAGGAGAATCCAAGGAAAACTTAAAAAGGGGGGAGTGCTACACCACAAGTGTATCGATTATCTAGGGAATAAAGGGTCTCGGTGTACCAAGAGAAAATAGAAGGGTTCAAAGTAAGAGAATACTCAGTTTTAGAAAGTACAGATCCTAGATCTACAGGTAAACAGTTTCGAATGCTACTAAAGGAGGATCATGGCCCAGACCACACAATTTAGGAGTAAAAGGAAGATTAAGGTATTTAGAATATTAATACATTTAGAAACGGCCCAAAACACATTAAATATGGAATTTAAATAAGTTAATGTTAATGAAATCATAAAAGGGGAGAAACTGGAAAAAATAGAAAAACATAAAATGTTTTATTGATGGGTGAGTCACCAATAGCATGTCACTGATAGTGATTTAATGATTCTATGCTATCGATGTTGAGCCACTGATGTTGAGTTACCGACACTGAGCCACTAATATAGAGATACCAACACCGATCTACTAAAATGGCCTACCAATGCCGTTGAACTATGAAGGACCTTAACATACCGACACCCTGACCAACTATTCCCTCAAAATACTAATTCCCTTGACCTATAGACACCCTCAACCTATTTAGGGCTCAACATATGGACACCCTCGAGCTATCTAATCCCTCGTTATACCATCACCCTTGACCTACCGACACCCTTGACCAACTGACTTCATGAATTACCAATTCCACGACTTACCGACATTCTCGACCTACTGCCACCCTCGACCTACCGACTCCTCGACCTACCGACACCCTCGACCTACAAACACCCCCACCAACTGACACTATCACCCTACAAGCACCCTATAGAATTGAGGCCTCAACATATTGACTCCCTATACCTATCAATGACCTAACCTTCTAATGTCTCAACATACTTATTCCATCAACTTACTAACACCCTCGGCTATTCACACCCTCGACCTATTGATGCCCTGACCTGCTGATTCTCTTAAAATACTAACACCTCAAGTCATTGATGGAAAACTAGAAAATTGGAAAAACTCCAGAGATGAGTTATTTTTGCCTCCAATAACACCCCAACCACTGCATTTTGACAACGTAATGGACCATAGGGGTTCGTTCCGTTATAAGTCACCTCACATAATATCCTAAAAGTCGCATCTTAAAAATTATATGAATTTTTCAATGATATTTATATAGTTTCACAATTCCCATTGTATGTGATAAAAAATAGTTTGAACACCCTTCTAATTTATCAATTATCAATTTTATGAAACTGTATTCTCCATCACATGAATAAATTATTTATTCATCATGACATATTTCTAATATTTTAGAGGTAAAATCTCATAGCCCATGGGAGTTCATAATTATTATTCCATAATCATAATCCTAAACTAATATATTTATCCCTGTTGGGTAGTAGAGACATTTTCTCTTGCACTTGACATCCCTCTGTCCGTCATATATTAGTGTTTAATATGTGTTTGACCAAGAACGTATCGGTGGATTCTCATTCTATCATTAAGTGTAACATCCAGGTGATAACATCTATTCCATCTACATGATTATGGTGAGATATCAAAATCCTTCAAATATAAAATCTCGTAAGTGGTTATATTCTTTGTGTGATCACTCCTATAGTCTCATCAATATCCCCTTTATTATCTACGAATGATAAAATAAATTTATGGAATAAAAAATTCTATTATGAAGAAGAAGTTCCAATTAAAATTCTACACGCCATAATGGTCTTAATGAACTAAATATTGAACAAAAATTACATTAACCTCATACCTAGTGGATTATCATGATATCATCAAACATTCATAACAAACATCATGGCCTGACATAATAGTTTTATAACACATATAAAAAATCATTATATCGACATGATTTATTAAAATTCAAAATTGAAATTTTAAAAATTCCGTCTAATGAAGATTATATCAAATCATATCACTATTCTCAATCTATCAATCATAAAAATATACCATATAAACTCTGATTCATTTTTTAGTTACTTAACAATGCCTTTTATATTCTCATAGTAGTATAGATTAAAAAAAATATCTCAATGGTTTTAATTTTCCATTGCCATATATCTTGTCATATACCCATGAATACATAACAAATAGTGTTATCCCTCTATATACCTCATCTAATGACATCACAAATCATATTTCCCAAATCAAATTTCATATAAAAAATCCACTAGCTAAACAAGAAACCCATTTTTATAGTAAGATATCACATGTTGAGTAATTTCATCCCATTCAACTATGAATACCTAAAAAATATCATAGCTAGGGGATCCTTGGTTTGATATTACCTTTGTTTTATTCTCATTTCCTGATTAATCTTCGTATAATTGATGTTCCTGATTTGTTTATACATTTTCATACATTTTATCAACTTTTTAAAACATGTTTTTACTGGATAAAAGTTCTTTTGTAAATAAAATGATGTAATTCAGTGATCATAATTCTTTTCAAGTATTTCATGACAAAGACACAAATTGGTGGAATGTTGATCAAAAATTCCAAACTACATGTCCTGTACTTTCAAATAAGTGTTGTGTACCCAAAACCCAACACGGATTGGCCATTCCAAGTATATTCCAAAGTTACCAGAAGCTCGTACTTTCCGTGTACATCATATACACATCATGTATCCTCCTCTATAAGTGGTGGGTGTCTTAGAAGAATTCTACATGCCCATGTTGTCAGCTGACCTTTACATGTCGTGTCCACCGGTCTGCTCACTATGTGGACCTTCTATAAGCGTTTGGTGGCTGATGAAAGAGAGTACACAACATGAATGGCGATTCTACACACCTTGTACGTCCACCTACCAGGTGGTTCTAGGTTCCATGTCTAAGAAAACTTGTTAGGTCACCCACCGGTGGAGAAAAATATGGCAAAGCGCATTGACAATAGTACATGTCGTGTACTTTCTGGTACACGTTGTGTACTCATAAAACCAATAAATTGATGGCAGGACCTCCAAGTTCGAGATTTAGTGATTCATTGAATTAGATTTTGTTCAATTATAAGGGATAGCACTCCGGGTACAGCCTAGAAGAGAAGAAGAGATATAAAGAAGTGGAGAGAATAAAGAAAGGAACATGCTCCCATGCTACCTTCACGACGACCTTCACCCCAAAGCTTTAAAGAGGATGTTTCCTAGTAACACTAGTTAGTTAACTAATAGTTACTCGATGTGTATGTATATTTCATATTTTTTGGTGATTTGGACAAATGAAAGTTGTAATTTATCAATTGTGATGTTGTAATCGTGTTGCTCATATTTTATTTATCATAATTTTTTATTAACCCTTTTCAAATATCCCTTGAAATATTATATCAGACCCAAAATGGGATTTCTAGGGATCATTTAAAGAATTAAGGAAAAAAACATCCAGGACCATTGGGTGTTTTAATCATCTCAAAAGGGCTGAAATTAAAATAAAAAAAGAGATATCAATTTCAAGACCAACAAAATTGACATCAATTGATTTAAACAAAACATACTAGACCAAGGGGGTTATGTTACATAAGTAATCCTATAGGTGTGAATTATCATGAACAACACAACCTCATAAGAAAATTTATTTAATAACAACCACTTAAAGTCCAAATCCTCGATGCATTTCCCTCCAAATATTTATCAAAACCATTTTTCCATGTTTTTCATTATCCTTTAGGTAATTTGCTATGAAATTAAAATCAAATCAACTTTTCATCAAAAAAAAACTAAAAAATAGACTCTAAATTCATTACACTTCTCTAAATCAAGTATAAAAAAGATGGGAAGGACAAAAATAACTCCTTTTCCAAATGTATTGACCCTTTAATGGTACTATACTCATTAGGGTAATACAATTTGGAGTAAAAAATAACACTTTAGAAAAAATGAGAACCAATAGTTATAACTATTAAAGGAATTAAAATTTTATATTTATCCTTTATCACTTATCATATGCACATATATAATATCCAATATCACAAATAATAGGAAAGGCACCCATTTTTCCTACTTGAGTATTCATCTCACCAATATCCTGAGCCATATCCCCTTTATTCTTATCTTAGGCACATAATCTATCAATCATATACTCTTATTAGTTACATATCACAAATAAATATGAATGATTTCATCTCAAATAATATAATTAAATCCATATTATATTATTTCAATAAAGGAATCTATCCACATATTTTATACCCATACCCATACTAAACTACCCACTCTAGCATTATAATATTTATTGTGCTTCCCTATAACTGACTACCCATTTGCAGAACAATGACATATCTCTATGTGCATTAATAATATCACTCCATATAAAATCATATCAATATAATTTTTATAATTTTTTATTTTTCAGAAATAAATGCATTGTTTATTTGGTAAAATAAAAAATAAATTATTATTTTTACTTCATAAAAAATCCAATTTTGAAAACAAATGTATCCTCAGATACAATCCTGAAATTTATATTTTAACCTATATATATTTTATATGCACATACTAATTTAATATTTAACCATATATCTAATAGAAAACCAATAAAAATTATCAAAATCATAATACATGATAAAAAAATACTATATTAATAGTGAAAAATATTAAAAACAATCCCATCTCATAGGAAACTAGGATTCATGGAAATACTAGTTTTGGAAATAAATAAATATGGATTCCAAAACATATTCTCAGCATTCATAAATCTATATATCATATCATCAAAAGTATTAAAATAAAAAACAACTCTTAGATACCACATTATATAATCAATGGTCCGGTTCACCCAAATAGAAACCAATCATGGTCACTAAATGACCATAATATATATCCCCATATTCCATAAACTCTCAACATGTAGAAAGTCTCATATACTACAATATTTGAAATCTAAAACCTGAATATCGTACCATAAAAACCAAATAATGTAATCAATAGTAATAGATATATCTTATATGAGTCCACATATGATGTTATACTGAGAAGAATACCATAAAATATCATTTCTATGTCGTAACAGATGGAATATATGATGGTATTATATTCATATATCAATGAAAGATCGTTAAATAGTCCAATAAAATATATAACATAAAAAACATTAATTAATTAAGAGGATACACAGACATATTTTTGATATTACCTTGGAAATGTCTCTATAACCTAACCAATATGGTATAGCATACTTTCCTATCCTATGGTCCTTTCCCTGAATATTATGTAATGAATAAGGTCTCCATATCATCCAATGTTGATTTATAGTATCTTTTAAGGATACTCAATAGGTCACCACCAAACAGTCCCCAAATAAAATCAATAATAAATATTTATTGATATGTGAAATATAATCCATAATCAAATCGCAAGAGTACAATAATAAATCTCTTGGGTACTCAATGTCCTTGAAAATGGTCTACTAAAGCCTATGTTGGATAACACCAGATTGAGATAGATAATCCCATTGGCCTATCATAACTGCCATAGGCAATGGTTCTTCCCCTCTCGAAACAAAAAATATATCAATGGGATATCACCACTAATAATTATTATATCAGAGTTGAATGGGTTCAAATTAGTAATAATAAAAGAGTTTGTGAATGAATTAGCTCATAAACATTATCAGTCTATTTGATGATACACCACTGTTATAACATCTTTCCCCTCCTCATTGTCTTCATCCTTGATGGGACTGATACTTTTCCATTGGTTACATCCCCTAGTTGCCAATTAATGACAATAAATTCCATGGTTTCCAAAATAGTTTGGGGATGATTTTCCCTTTGAAAATAAAATGAAACATGACCAATAATTTATAATAAAAACCATTTATGATTCATTATAACAATGTAAATAAATTTTTTTAAAACAATTGATATAAATAAACTTCAATAGAGTACCTCATCCAAAAACAAAAACAACATAATCTTAGTAAACTCCAAAGACATGACTCCAAGATCCAACTCCAACTCCATAACCAAGTATCACAGAGCACCACTAATGAAGTGTGATTCATTACCATTAAACATGACTTAATAAAGAACATATGAAAAATTACCAACATTCTAATGTAGGGGTGATTACCAAAAATCATATGGTTTACCCAAATAACATCCCTAATCATGCCACTATCATAAAACATGTTCACACATTTATATAAAACAATTTAAAACATTTTATATCAGAATATAGTGCAATTTTTATAAATTATTTTCCCCAAGACATCACAATTTACATTTAAATCATCCAATCAATACTTTAAATCCAATTCTAAAACATCCATGTTTCCATACCCATTCCATTTCATATATCCAAATATCCACACATGATTCCTAGGTGAAAGTTTCATACTCATTAGTGGCCTCTCATAAATCTACCAATTCATTAAAAGGTAAGCAATATTTCTTGTTTCATTACACACATGGCACCGAGCCCCATGTCATATTTCAACTAGGCAACATTTGCAAAATGAATGCACTATATCCATTTATTACAAATACCATACCAAACAAACAATTTCATCCATTTCAATAAAATAGTTATTTTATTTAAAAAATTCCCCAAAACATTTCAATTAAACAATAATTTTATTGAAATCTATTTTTAAGAATCATAACAAAATTGCCATGTCAAAAAATCATTTTAACACCGTGTTACCAAATTCACTATCCACCAAAAGATCCAATTTTAATAAATTTATATACTATAACTATATAGGGTTTCCATTCAGATTTTATCAATAGTAACACAATCAATATCATGAATGAAAATTAATTTGAAACTAATCTTTTAATTTCCAACATGTGGATTCTAATGTGAAGAAACCTAGCATGGGAATTGTGGAAAATGATGAACGACATGAAAACACCAAAAAAAGGGTTAAATATACAAAAAAAACAACCATAAATATCTTCCCCTTGCATTAACAGGTCATAATATAACCATTATTTTCATAAAAAACCATTAATAAATGAAAAATGGACTAGATCTAAGAATCTGAGATAGAGAAGAAGGTTTATCTAACAAAAACTGTGAATTAACACACCAATATGAGAGATACAAAGGGAATCATGATTCAACACTCCAAGAAACACCTATGGATCTCTTCTGATTTTATGGGAATAGATTCCACACCCTTTGGGTGTAGGATATTTGGATTTAGGACTATTGTGGAGCCAAAAAGTTGTGCTAAATGTTAATCCTAACCTAGATCTATTTTTAGGATCTGATTTTCTAATCGTGCATAGTTAGTCGCACGGGTTTTCAATCTCTATGGAAGCATATTCCTAAAGGGGAACCATTCATGGTTTTCATGTATGATTAGAAAACCATTAAAAACCTATGCAATTTTCCTCTATCACATATTTTAGGTTTTTCCTAGTTTTCTACTTGGTTTATCCAAACTTTGTGCCCAATTGTATAACTTCACATTATACATACTATGAATGGTGTTTGGTTGAAGTTCCACAGTTTCCATAAAAAATTATCCAATCATGAATCTTTATAAAATTTCCAAATACATTGATAAATAATTCCATGAATTCCCATAGTTCACCCAAAAACATTAATATATAATACAAATAAAAAATTGGTTACTTAATTGAAACATGGGGTGTTATATTGTCCCCACCATTTTCACATGATCACTGTAAGGTAGATAAACATTGGTTTCTTGAAGTATTTTTAGAAATTTGTTAATCATTTCCTTCTCTCATTCCCAAGTATCTTCCTGAATCTAATGATGTTTCCAAATAAACCACACTGAACTGATGATTTTCCCATAAATGAAATTGTATTTGTGAAGAACAATATATATCAAGGTATGAACCATTAAATAATACATTTCAATATCATAATGGTCATATGGAATCACATGGTTATAATTAGGATGATACTTTTTAAAATGAGATAAATGAAACACATTTTTAGAGCATTGAACTATGGTGGGAATGCCATCTGATATTCCACCTCACCAATCCATTCAAGTAACTCAAAAGGGCCTATGTAATGAGGATATAAATTTACCTAATTCAAAAAACTATGATTTCCAATCCTTTGAGAGATCCCCAAGAAAACAATATCACACAACTCAAATGAAAAAGCATATTGGCGATGATCATCATATTCTTTTAAATGAATATAATCCATCTCTATTTATTTATTTATCAACCAAATCAACTCTATTGATTCATTTATAAGTATCGTACCAACCTGAGAATTGTAACTTGTTTCCACTAAAAATAGTGGTGAATGATATGTACAGACATAAAATTCTTGAAAATGATCAATTTTTATCATGTTTTGATAAATATTGTTATATTATAAATCCAATAACGTTATGTACTCTCCCAATGACGCACCAAAACCTATTACACAATCATGCAGTATGTCTTTTGATATTTTTATCATCCATTGAAATTTTATATCTATATATCGATGATATTTCATACTCAGAGTCAACTTATTCATAAGGCATTTCTATAAGTATTTTTATAAATGAGACATAAAACAAATATATATGTCTGATAATACCAAAACTGGCAAAACATGTATATTTACAACTTTGTGGATATATTTTTTTGAGAATCCCTCTAATATATGTGATTCACGAGTAGGGATGAAATGAGATGAATTTGTTAGATGATGTACTACAACCCAAATGATGTTGTTTTTCTGAAATGTTTAAGAGTGTACTAATACAAAATCAAGGGATATCATTTCCCATTTCCAAATAGGGATTTTTAATGAATGAAACATCCCTACAGGTCATTGATATTAATCCATAACATTATGATATGTTATGAATTTTGAATCAAACATATCCACATTAAATTTCATACCCACCCACCAAAACTATGTTGGAACCATGGATGTTCTATGTAAGAATTAGAGTATGGTTTGTGTTTGTTGTCAATCCTAATTGAAAGTTCAAATTGTTTCCTAGTAAAGAGATCATATAGTTTAAGCAGACAACATTATTGAAGGTGGTTCTATTTCCCAGTGTTTTTCAAATTTTTGGGCCTAAAAATCATAAAATGTAGTCATGGGTTGTCGGAAAAATGTGGTGTGTGCATAGAGGAAGTAGTGTGTGAAATAACTGAGTTGTGCATGAAATAGGTGGGTTGTGCACCAAAAAGTGTGTAGTGCGCGAAATAGTGGATCGAGGTTTTTTCAGGCAATAAGTGTTCAGAATCAGAACGTCGAAAAATTTAAAAGGCATGGGTTTCATGAAAAAAATGGAGATGTGCGCGGAAAATGGTTCTTGCATGATATTTATTTCACACCAAATGATAGTTTTTCATGTTGAAGACTTATTGAAGATCCGAGTGTCGATGCACATAAAAGGTTTGCATAAAGGGAGTTGTGCTAAAAATTCCGAGATGCGTGAAAAAGGAGAGGGTGTGTGAAAAAGTTGAAGGTGTGCTAAAAATGAGTAGGTGCGCATAAACATGGAGTTGTGAATAAAAGTTGATGTTGCGAAAAAAAGGAAAAGCTGCACGTAAAAGTTGGGGTTTCACATAAAAGTTTTAGTTGCACGAAAATAGTGTTATTGCATGAAATATTTTTCTTCCTGAAAATAAAATATTCCACACAAAAGTGAGGTCTTGTGAGCAAAGGGTATGTGTTGCATGCAATTGTATGTGGAACCTGTTTTCACATTTTGATTATCTGGTTCAGTGGTTCAGTGGTTCAGTGCATTCAAGTGCATCAATTCTGGACATCGATGCTAGCAGGTTCTTGTGCTGAGGAGAGGTAAAGACTTCAATGCGAATCTGTTGAAGAGACCTTCACATATATAAATTGATTGGGACTTCAACAAATGGAATGAGATAGGGGGAGTCAACGAGAGTGACCAAAGTGAAATAGTGAGTTATCCTTGAACATTTTTAATGGATGTGAGCCTGGAATAGAGTGACTATGACCAAAAATTGTAATCCATAATCTAGTGAATATTAGTGGATTTTGGTACGACCGACACACTATCGGCGTATTCTCCCTGAACGTATCTCTTTTTGGTGAACCATGTAAAATTTCTATTTCAACTTCCTGATTTCATTTGTTTGATAGATCTAAAAAGATCCTACCAATGTGGGAATAAGATCCAAAACTTGACACCCTGATTCACCCCTCCCCTCTCAGGGTGTTCTGGGGTCCTTCAAACTATTCCTTCAATTCCTTATAATTATTTGGTATTATAGGTTGAAATACTTATATCCAATGGTGTTAAGCATGAAGATGTTATTCCTAACAAATCATAGTTATGACCATCAGATTACTTAACCACAACATTGAAATCCCATAAAGTTTAAATCCCTCAATGGTCTCCCTAACATTGTGTTTTTACCATATTACAACACATTCAGAATATGATTTATGGGCATAACTAACAATTTTAATGAAACTAGGAACAAAATAAACATGTTTGAAAACCTCAAAATTACCTTAGTCTTTACATTCCATGTTCGTTGGGACTATAACAAACACCAACTACTACTAAACTAAATCTATTTTTTTTCCAATTGATCATATGAGTTTATGGTTAATGAATCAGCCACTAATTTTCCATTTTCTTGTTTATGCATCAACTTAATGTTAAAAAATTTGAGACACTTCATCCATCTTCATTGTATCCAGTTAAAATACCATTGAGATAAATCATGTTTCAATATCTTATGATCTATGAACATAGTAAATTTCTCATCAAATATGTAATTACACCTTGCAATCAAAGCATTTAATTCAATTGCCAACTAAAAATTTTGTTTCAGGTAATAATTCTTTTGAAACCGCAACTATCTTGAGCCATAAAAAGCATAATGATCTACCTTAATAGGAACACATCCTAACCATGATCCCAAGGCATCATTAGACACCATGTACCATTATCATAATTCCAAACAAATCATGGTCATTACTGGTGTAATGAAAATTTTAACACTTTAAAAGACTTCTGGAATTCTTTATTCTATTATAATGGAACATTATTAATTGTTTGTGTTGTCATTGTTGAGTTTAGACATGTAAAATCATGAATAATGTGGCAGGAATAACTAGATATAAAAATGAAACTACATATATTGATGAAAATATTTGGTAGTTTCCATGATATAACAACCATTATATTTTCTTGATCCATAAGAAAACCTTTTTTAGAGATTCCATGTCTATTTAAACAAAGAAATTGTATCCAAAAATCAATCATTTATAATTTTACATTCAAATTATGATATCTTAAGATTCCCAACCATGTCACCAAGTGTTTCTCATTCTCATACATTGACCACAAATACAGAAATATGTCATCCACATCACCACCACAATAGAATCTAGATATATCCAAAATATAAGATTCATCAATACCATAATGATTTCTGGTTAATTTGTAAGACAATAAGTCATAAGGAAATATTTTTAATGGCCATATCTACTCCTGAAAGTCTTCCAGGGAATATCATCCTTCAAGACTCGCAATTAGTGATATCCTGGATGCATGTCGATTTTGGAGAACCACTGAGCTCCTTTAAATTGATGAATCGTATAATAAATATGTTTAAGTGGACACTAATTCTTAATAAATATTTTGGATAAAATATAATAATACAAACATAGGAAAATAGTTCCATTTTCCATTTTAAAAAAAGGATTGATGATACCCACAGATACATGCTAGGCCGCATGAACACTTTTCATTACAGTTCATCCAACTGCAGTTTCAGTTACCTTAATTATGTTGGTTTCATTGGATAATATGTAATAGTGAGGTAGGACTGGTCCCTGGGGTAGATCAATTGTAATGTAAACATCCCTTTTGGGTGGAAACCATGAGAAATATTTTGGAAAAATGTCCCTAAACTGATCAATAACCATTGTAAAACTGTTATCTCCAATATCTTCCATCGATTCCGAATTCAATGGAGCCTACTCGTATGATATTTTTCTAAATATCTAGTACCTACAATCCAATTGTACAATCCTTTTCATTCTTATCACCATTAATGTGATGCTTGACACCATACATAGTCATAAAACTAACCTATTGGGTATAACAGTCGATGTGAACCATAATCATTTTCAAAAAATATATACAGTTGATTAGGTCATAGACATCCAGTTCCATAAAAGAGAAGTATTGTATCAACTCTTTTCCATCAATAGATATAGAACATTATTTACATAGAAATGATTGATCATTTATTTGATGAATAGGTGTATGCGGTTTAATAACTGAAGTCATCATCTCAATATTTAATCCTAGGAAATCAATAGTACAACAAGCAATAAATATAATGGGATGCACCTATATCAAAAATATGCTTTTATAATGATAGAATTCGAAATAATCATACCTCTCACAATCTATGGTCTATGTTTATCATTCCAAATTACATTTTTAGCTATATTTAATTTATTTCTCATAAAACATTTTTCTTTATTTCCATCTTGAGATTTCCCTTGTTGATGAGTCATGATTTTCCTATAATCATTATGGTTTGGTTGTTTATATTGATGAGAGTTGTTTTTTCATCCACATCCCATTAAATAATTCGAAATATTCAACACCTTTTATTTGTCCTAAAAACCTACCATCAGATCACTAATAGCACTGAGTATGAGCCATATGATTTTATTCGTAACATGTTCTTGGAGGTTTTGAACAATCTCTCTTGATGTAATTCAATAAACCACATAAAAAATCTCAAATCTTAAATTTGGGTTATAGGTTAATATTTACTAATATTGTGGTTTAATGTTGTGGTGTCTCACCTCTGGAGATGTAGTTTTCCATCTTCATCATGCACTCAGGGATAGAGTTCATAACTTCTCTCATGAATACTTCCACACTTCATCCACTTGTATTTTCAACAGAGACAGACACCAAAAAAGTGTATCTTCATGTAGTCTTAACTATATAGTTTGAAAAGTTTGAATGATACTTTTAACCAACTATTGGTTCATCTATGGCTCCGGTTAAACCACATTTTTAACGGCCTAATTTTATTGAATAATAAAATACCAACAATGTTTAATTTAAAATAAACACAATAAATTCCATAAGCCCAACTCTTGAAAGTAAAGGATTAATAATTGAAAACTCTACCACATCATATATAATGAAATTACAATACAAAATTTATCATTTTCCATGTTTAAACATTTTTAATTGTATCCCCTTACATTTTAAAATCATACCATTATCAAAATATCCTTTTCATACCTTTTCAAAACTTCACTTTAAAAAAAACATTAATAAATTTAAAAGATAAAAACATTTTGACCAATTCATATATCATGAAATTACATTCCAAAATTTATCATTTTCCATGTTTAACCATTTTTTAATGTATCCCCTACCTTTTAAAATCATACCATTCTCAAAATATCATTCTGATGCCTTTTCAAAATTTCACTTTCCAAAAAAACTTTAATAAATTTCAAAGATAAAAACATTTTGACCAAATCATATATCTCTATTCAGAATGAAATATGTACTTCTAGTGGGATGTCATTTATAGGATCCATTTCATGATAGTCTCATTGTATATACCAATGAAAATGAGATTCCAATTCCTATAAGTGTCTCTAAAACAATTATCTACCCAAATACTTGGTAAAATGATGATCAATATAAAAACATTAGATATATATTTTTATGATCAACGTTTCATGTCCCGACATTCCTACCCATTTATAAAAACCTATAAATGAAATAAATGATAAATAATTTCAACTCCAATACTGAGAAAAGATAACTGGGGTAAAGGCCAACCAAGACTAAAACCACTTGAATGTTAAAGAATGAACAAGTGGTTAACACATTTAACATACCTAGCTTACTCATTATCTTTAGTCAATGTGGATTTTATACTTGTCGTTAATAGATATCCCCATGGTTCCAAATGATAGAAATAATTTCCAATTGATTAAAAACATTATAAGCAATATTTTTACATTGAAAATAAAACAAACCAAAACTGAGCATTTAAAACCAAAACCACTGTATGATGAATGAATTTAATTTCTAAAAACACAATGCAATACCATTGATATCAAATCCAAAATAATATAGACTACCACAGTGGAAAAAAAACTGACAGAAACATAGAATACTCCAAGTACATTACTCCATGATTGAACTCAAACTCCATGTCTTTATATCATACTACAACACTGTGGAAGTGAAATGCTTTACAATTACATGTTCGTTGATAAACAACATCTACAAAAGAAATTATATACCAAAGTTAGGGGTGATTAGTGGAACATAATAGGTTTTCCAAAAATGATGTCCCCACTTAGGTCACTAGAATAGAGCATTATTGAATATGTATATAAAACAATTTATGTAAAAAAATTGAAATTGTTTTTATCAGAATATAGTCAATTATTCTAGAAAATGGTTTTCCCAAAACAACCCAATTTCCATGTGAAGTAGACAAACAAAATTTTATAACCATTTCTGAAATAAAAATTTTTGCATACCCATTCTATTAAACATACCAACATATACAAACATTCAATACGTTGTGATAGTTCCATACACATGAGAGGTATCTCTTTGATCCACCAAGTTGTCACAAGGTAACCAATATCCCATATTCCATTACACCATTAGCACCAAGAACCAAGTCATATTTCATCTAGGCCCATAAAAAATATAAACTCACACCAACCATTTATTAAGAAACCATTCCAAATAAACTATTTCAAATATTTCCATAAAATTGTTTGTTTATTAAAACCTATTACAAAAAAATATTTCAGTAAAACAAACCTAATATTCAAAACACATTTACATGCATAAAAAACAAACAACCATTTTAAACCCCTCATTTTAAATTAATTTTATGATGATTAACTTCCACCAAAATAACTATTTTTTAAATTTTCATAATCCATCACAAAAGGGGTTTCCATATAATATAAAAAACATTCACATTAAATTTAAATAATAATAAATTTTAAAACAAAATCCATCATGTTCTGACAAAAGAAGTTAAGATTGAATCTATTTACCAACTGAATTATGGTAAAAATGAATAAGTGTATAAAAGTGACTACAAAAACAAGTTAAATATCCAAACAACCCACATTATATCTCATCCCCTAACTGTATCAACACAAAATATGACCATGATTGGAATCAGTATCATTAGATATATTTGTAGTAGATAAGACCAATGAAATATAAAGAGGGTAGAATGTAGATCTAAGAGGAATTATTAAAAATACCATAAAAGGAGACATACCAAGGAAATTAGGCTTCAAAAAACCACGAAATGTCTCTAGATCCCTTCTAATTTGGATGAGGAGAGATTTCAAAGCCATTGGGAGGTTGAAATTTTTAGTTAGGAATCGAATGAAGAAAAAATGAGGTGTTAAAATTAAATGATGACAACGATCCACATTTTAGGGTCAAGATTTTAAATCAAGCACCATTTATTTCATGGTTATGAAAACCTTTTGCAAACCGTGCACTATCCAAGGCCTCAAGGGTCACCTTTCATGGTTGGTTCACATGATTAGAAAAAATGTGCCAACCATGTAAAACCCCATTGTCCATATTTGTACTTTTTATTTTAGTTTTCCACACTATTTTGATTGAACATACGTATAACCATGTGCCTTCCAATTTCCCATGTTTCAATATGCCTGATTTCAAGTATGAGTTTCATGGTTTCGACAAAATGTACACAAACAATTCCCCTTATTAAAAACAATAAACATTAAAAAAAGTTATAGGAAATACATAACATCACACAACCAATTTAAATTCTTAAAAAACATAATGAAAATGTTTTATGCATGAAACTGAGGGTGATAAAACTACAGTAATAATATACTAGGTGACTGGTTCATCACATTGGTTGAGTGGGTTGTCACAAATATAAAAAATATGAGGTGAATGGGTTATCACATATATAAACAAGATATATGTGAAAAATAAATCACCTATATAATCAATAAAAATTTGAATGTTTTATGTCCTATAAACAAGGTAGATTGAATGAGTTTTAACATATAAAAAAATATTAAGGCGGATGATTTTTCATATATAATCATAATATATATATATATCTGTGTGTGTGTGTGTGTGGGTGAACTATTTACCACCACCATATTATAACATATAGTGTATGTGTAATATTCAATACAAAATCATATAATTGAAGAAGTCATCACTACTCATAATGATCAAGGAGAGTCATTATCCCCTATGGAAAAATAGTTATTGAAATAATAATAGTACATACGGTGACACTATTACCATTTATGGTAAATAGGTTATCACTAAAATACAAATAGATAAGGTAAATAAGATATCTCCTATGGTGAATGAGTTATCTCCACAATAATCATAACCATGTTTAATTTTTTATCACTTAGGGTGAATGGGTTATCATCATAATAAAAGTAAGAAAATTTCCCAATCCTAGAAATAATATCAAGATAATACAAGTGTGAAATATATCATAAAAATGATATCATATTCCAGTAATATATGTGGGAAATGAATTCCCTAATGAATTCATAAAAATAAGAACTTAATTTAAACATTTGTAGTCAAAGGTTACAAGTATCACTTTCATTATTAACAATAGATAAATGTTTCTATCTATAATAAAAATATACCCACAGTGAAAAGATGAAACCTATATCATGAACATCCCCATTCTAAAGGGGTTATCACATTAAAAAAATATGATTAATAGATTGATACCATGACTATGATAAACTATATAATAATCACAACCATATTGATTATTTCATCAACAGTGGAATTGGATCAAAAAATAACAATCCACAATATTGTATTTTGATGCCATTAATATTATGAAACTAGAATATTAGATAACGTTTTACCTTCCTTGAAGCAATATAAAACCATATACCATTAACCATGTCAGAATAGATTTTTTATAATGTCCACTAATTATCCTATTGTCACATTACATGGGCAATTTTCCACTATCCAAAGAATAATTAAGATTCTAATAGATATGTAATTCTTATGGATACATTACATGTCTCTTTATATACAATTAAAGATAATTTACACAACAAGGATTATATTCTCTTTTTTTCTCACTATTTCGTAGGTAAACATCTCAAATGGAAAAAAGCTTTTTATAAAACCAGGAATAATATATAGGAAACATGATATTGCCTACTCATTTTATGAAAAAAAAAATAGAAAACAATAGTTGGTTCCATCCTAATTTATTTACACCAACCCACCTATAATCAAATATAAAAAAATTGAATTCAAAATCATATTAGTAGGTGCATTCATTGACATAAATCTATGGGATAATCAGATAAAAAAATACATCCCTCTGTCATTAGATCTATTATACAAGTTTGAATAAAAAGTATGATGTCAATCCCATTTCTACCCACCCTCCCATTAGGGAAACAAACCATCAACAACTATGTGGTCAAATATAATACATAGAGGATAATAAATTATTATAATAGAAATCACTTTTATGAAATCATATAATGTAACCTACCATGATTCTGAATATATATTTTAGACCATAATATCCCACTAAAAATCACACAACACATGGAAAATTCATATAAGTATTGTAATATTCGATACTACATACATCAATAAAGGATTTACCATATTATTCAAGACCCCCTACATCATTGATTATACGATCATCAATCACTAAAATTTTTACAGATCCATAATATTTTTTAATGGAATCTATAATAACATATAATCCATCTATACTCATTTCACAAAATTAATTCATCAGTTTCCATATAGAAATAATATATGTAATCTCATTAAGGGGCCAACAATAGGAAAAAAGATAAATTGTAATATGTGGAAAAATCATGGAATGATTTTAGTTAAATAAAAATAAAAAGAAAACATTTATCAATATAATAATATTATTATATTTATAAAAATTAATAAACATTTAATAATTAAATGTTAATGTCTTACCTCTCATAAAACCATGTTAATCCATGCGTGTTCATACTGTTCAAGTGTCATATATATCAATCATTAGAATCCATATCACATAAAACCAAATCAAAGTAAATTCCTTTTAAATGATATTAAATACCTAAATACGAGCTACTAGAATTTGTGGATATAAATAGAGGAATACATCATGATTATTTTTAAGGAAATATAAACTAAAAAAATGAACCAATAAATCTTAATAAATACACAATGATGATGACATCATATGGGATATGGGATGATAAAGGATTTATATCACTTTCATTTTAAATTTATTGAATAAATATTTTCTAAAAAAAGAAATCAATTTAGATAATATAAAATGACAATTATTATCCCTTTAAAATAAAACTAATGGAACCATTTGGTACATTGTGAATATTCAACATCCTCTAGGGGCCAATGTAGGGAAACCCCCACTTGAATTTTCCACCAAGTACCCAGTTCCATCTTATTTGTTTCCCTATCTCTTAATTCATCCAATACCCTAATGTTTTTATATAAAAGGAACCTATAAATTCACTTTGATATTTTTCTAATAGATATTACA
The DNA here is from genome assembly GCA_963277665.1 of Viscum album. Lineage (NCBI taxonomy): Eukaryota > Viridiplantae > Streptophyta > Magnoliopsida > Santalales > Viscaceae > Viscum > Viscum album. The sequence goes on from OY728145.1 coordinate 785,783,294, forward strand.
CCTCGAAAACCTTATTTTATTTTTTTAAAACAAATATTTGAACAGTAATTCTCATGTCAAATTAAATATATCATAAATATATTGGTTCAAATTCTATTGTAACTCAATTTTCAAAAACTCCAATAATCATACACCTAATAGAATATATGACTGAGAGAGGAAAGAATATATCATAATTAAAATGGAATGATTTTTAGAATTGGAAGAGTGTCATATAAAATACAATAAGTTATTAAATATGAATCCATATTATTATCAAGAACATTAATAATAAAAAAATTGAACTAACAGTTTATATTTTTTGAATGTCGATATATGGGTTATAATGTATGATAAAACATATAGAAATAATAAATAAATATAATGAAGAATTAGAAGTAAAAATTTTTTTGATTTTTCAATAATAATATATGAATAATTTTTTTATGATAAATGTTTAGGAAAATACCAAGAGACTATCAATAAGTAATACTATTTGGGAGTTTTATTATTTAATTCCCTATCTAATAAACCATGAATTGAACCGTATGTGGTAACCATATGACCTCATGGTGCCTCCCTAAATAAGGGATGTTTTTGAGTAGTGATGAAGGATTGAAGAATTTGTTTGGGAGACCATTCCCTTTATATAATAATTGTAAATGAAAAATAAATAACTCTATGTCATCCAAAATAGATAATCATAGTATTCAATATGGAATTAAAACTAAATAAAACCATATCAAGAATAAACATACTCTATGATATACCAAATTTTAATGTCGGTCATACATCCTATCATTCAAATAAATTTCAAACTGGGCTGATCACATAATGAAATAAATAATATAATGTAAAAGTAAAATAAATCTCTTCTACAACTCCACACCTCACCTAAATCCTATCTCTTAGTACTGATGATATTCTATTACCCATCTAATATACAACATGTGACTAAAATGGATTCCATGTGCAGTGGGATACATATATTGACTATGAGAGGCACATCTTAGTAATGTCTCACAATTTTATCCCAATATAGAACATCATATAATGTTTATTCACAAGGACTATAAAAAAAATATGAAAATGAAAAATGTTCATGTGAATTAATTCACGTTGTGAAAACTAGGGCCCCAAACACCTAATCAAACATATCTCGATAAAATATGAAGAAGAAGACATATCATTTTATAATCCCAACATATAACTAAAGACTCGATGTAGGGTGAAATAATATACCGCATCCATTAACCTATAAATAAGGTAAAGGTCCATACTAAACCATATATGTTGTAGATAATGTCTTGTTCTAAACCCTCTCACTCATGGTAGTGTCTCGTAAACACACAATGTACACATTCTCCAACACCAAGTGTGGTTGATGCAATCACCCTCTCAAAAAATATATGTCCAAAAGTCATAACCCTTTCTGTTACTCTCTCACCAAATTATGTGCCCAGTAATATACTCTCAACCACAACTTCCACACATAGGGAAAGGTCTCATAATCACATCCTGGAATAATATCATATCAATATGTCAATTCCATTCCAATAAAATATCACACGGGGTGAGTCGTTGAATCTTCATCCTAAAATAATACATTATCACTCATAGTAGTCCATTATAACACCCTACAATTTTTTGTGTGTCTCAATATAAACATCCTATCCATATAACTTATCACACTTGGTGTTATATTATAGCTCCATCTCAATCAATTTAAGGATCGACATATAGTCTTTTTATCATATTTTAACAATATTGTTAACATATTAATATAAAAAATTATTGAATAACACAAAATTATATATATTCACCATGAATCGCATAAAAAATCCTTATCTCATATTTTTCCTCTCACAAATTCATTATGTAACATACCTATAAATCCTTACTGGATAATATTAGTAAGAATAGATTTATCATGATATTATTAAATGTTAAACCCATAATAATTCATATCAAAATCATAAGGAAAAATAATATGGACCATTAACACTACCAAATCACCACTAAATGATGTTACCCGCACTCATCACCCAATTAAAACACCACATCCTACATATTATATCTCAACATGTACTCAATAGGTCATTTCCAATCCATTTTAAAATTCCACTGTCAATATCCCTACTCATTCCAAAAATGACCATGCTAATTTTACACAAATAATGCCTCATGGGAACTCATTTATAATCATTAATGATAGTTATCAATTCCCAAAAATATATTCCAACTCTCATATACCATTAGGTAGTTCTCAAAACATTAATTATAAGAATATATATCCAATAAATTTAATCAATCCAAAAAGCATTATCCAAATGATAATTCAAATGATGTATCTCATCCAATATTAAGTGTTTGTTCCCAACCATTCTTGATATTTACAAAAATATCACCTATTATACTTAGGCCTATGCCTCTCATTCATATAATGTTGACCTAGGATGTCCTATCCTAGGATATCCACAAAACATCTAAGCTAGACACATGCAGTACTAATCTTATTAACCCATCTGAAACCCTCCATAACTTCATGATATTTTCATGGGGTGAATTGAACACCACAACTACCAATAGAACACTTGCTATGAAAATATGGTTATTTATTATTAGTACAACTAACATATTAATATGATTTAAAAACATAATATATTCTGAAAAAAGCATTGTTATATAATACTTGTCTCCACCATGATCATATTCTTTCATCTAATGACACAATATCTGTACATAGAATCTAAAGTGGAAAAGTCATAAAAACCCCAAATAATCCCCCCATAGATGAAATGATATTGAAAAAAATTCAAACCACTTATCTATATTCCACCACATCATTGAATAAAATACAATTTATTTGGTACCCAATCAGTTTCTAATCAATGGTCAACTTCGCAAAAACCTAATAAAAACTCCACTAAAAATGTTCCTCTAACCAAAACAATTGTTCAGATGTGTCTTCATAATCTGAAGACTTATTTAATGCACCCACAAAAAACCCCATCCCTCAGGATGAATCAACCATGATCCAATGGAATTATTGCTCAAATAATATCTCCAAACATCACAATAGTAGTGGTAAACAAAGAGGAAGAATTTTTTTTGGAATGAATAATATAAAACACCTCCAAAATACTAATAATATATATAATAAAACAATAAGTTAAAGGGTGATCCAAAAGAAGAATTAGGGGATGATTCAGTTTAATGACCCTCCCCAGGCCCCCTATACATTATAAATCACATAGTGCAATGACATGGAAAATGTAATTTTGACACCATTTTTTAAACTATGAAAAAAATGTATTTAGGGATGACGAATGGGGGCCATGATATAATGTACCCAATCTGGGGTTTCCTATGGTGTGTCTTAATTGGTCTTCATGAAAATACTAACCCTAGAGAATTTTTATTACATGGTTGTATTCTCTATATTGAAACCCTCAACCTACAAACGCTAAACAACCCTACATTTTAAACACCCTTTAAAACATATATCTTTGGATTCTCATAATTCCTTAACACCATACCCACATGAATCAAATCACCTCCAATATTTTTAAGAGACTCTAGAACATGAGAACCCCTTTCAGCAAAATTTCCCCAAAATGACATGATATAACCTAACCAGAATAATTCATATAATAACCCCTTGGTTGTGGTATGATTCAATAAAGGATAGATGAAATTTAATCTTATATAGATGATTTTGGGAGTGATCCCATTAATTCATGGAATAGACCTATAACTTTAATAAAAATATAATATCGCCTAAAAAATTCCTTACAACAATTCTAGATATTTGTGGTTTTATATGTCACCAAATTTAGATTTCTATTACTGGATTAAATTTGGAATAGTTCTATTAATAATGGACTACACCACCATCACACAACCCCATAATCAAATGAAATTATTGAACAATCCATCGTATTAATCATGTAATGTTATTCACAAAGGATATCATAACATGAGTGATCAATAATCATTACCCCAATGTATATTATTGTTATTTTCATTTTTCTAAAAATACTATTTTTCATTAAATCTCAATGATAACTCAAAACGAGTTCAAGGGAATATTGAGTTATAATACATATCCCTCATATGAACATACTACAATTCATTCAAAAAAAGTGTTCGTGATGTAATTTAGAGAATCACTAAAACCAAAACCACCCCACAATTGTAAGAATGATTCTCATTATATAATTCCAATCCATTGAATCGTCATAAAATGTTATTATGTGATTCATCCTTATAATAACCATATAATCAAAAATTTGGTTACTCCCTATAGTAAAAAAACATAAATTTATATTCAATGTTGGAAAAGAATAATCCAACATCCATGGAGGTCATCCCTATATTACCCACCATAGAGGTCATACCAATGATGAATCCTTAAAATAATATTTAAGGTACTCTATGTTCCAATTGAAAATCAAATAATGATTTTCTTCTCAAAATAGAACCCTCGACAGATGTACCCTTTGATGTGAGAATAATCAAATCACTTTTCATGACTTCCGTTTGGTAATAAACAATACCCCAACCAAAGAGCTCATTTTAATTTTAAAATCAATTGATTTACACTATATGAAGAATCATCAAATTACCCAAAACTTCCCAACTCATGGAAATAAAGAGTCATGCTACAATAGATATCATCATAATAGTACCTTAAATGGAGTTACTCTCTATAAAAAGTATCAAATAGCCATGTTTTTTGGTCCCATAGTATTGAATAATCTAATAACCAAGGATGTATTCTCTATATTAATCTCGATAAAGGTCCTACTAATGATGATGCATCAAATCCCTATAGTGTTCCTCTCAATATAAATAAATATTTAATTCACTATAGAGATCCTATATATTTTAAAAAAATTAATGGTCATTCTTATGATGATGCATAAAATTGACTAGGAGGTTATCCTTGAATAAATAAGGAATGGAACAACTATAAAGGTCCTACCCATGGTATAAACTACATACCACACCCATTTAAAGAATCATTTACTGACTGCATATGTCCACCCCCAATAAGTGAAGAACCAAACAAAAATAGAGACTATCCTAATGGTACCCATTATATATTTCATCTTTATAAAGAATCATTAAACAACTATGAAAGAGCTTATAATAGAAATAAAGTATCCAGAATCTTGGGAGGTTACCTTTACTGTTGGTAGACGACGAAAAATAAAATCACCATAAAGGTCCGCCCATGGAATTGAGGAATTTATTAACCATTAAGGCATATATATTGTGAAAAATGGTGAGGTCCTGTGCATAATAAAACTTCTAATCCCAAATGAGTTCCTATATATTAAAATTATTAATCCAAAAACCAAAGAGTTCCACTCATTACACATATATAGTGACCCTCTATTCTCATACATTACCATTACATCATTTTTAATTAATACGTAATACATTACACAAACAGATTTGAAAATACAATATTAATTTAGTGAATTTGAAAAAATAGAATCCCAAACACCAGTACATAAGTGTGAAACATAATATCCCACTTGATTACTCATTTATAAAACCCATATTAAATATATCAAAAATAATACATATCTTTATATATTGGGTAAAATAAACCTAAAAATGTGTGAGCTTAGATGATTTGTAAGGGTAAAAAAGGGAGATATGTAAGCATAGTAATTAATATAAGGGTATTATAATGTTATAAAAAATTAAAAGATCATATCCATCATATAAAATATCATAAACAAGATTCATGGAATAATTATTGGATGTTCATATGACATGAATCATAATGGGATCAATAGAATAATCTTTTAATGAATAATATTGAAATAAGACATGGCATTTTGGTTGACACATAATCATTTAATATCATTACACATAAGTAAAGGATCAATTACAAAAACACATCAAAGAAATAATGGGGAAAACACTTATATGGATGGACACAACATTTTCCCCAATTATAGTCATTTCCTTATATAGGATCATGTTTCCCCATCATTAAATAGTCGATCGGGTTTCACCATCTTCCCATAGTGGGTCGGGTTTCCCCATCTTATATACTTTTTCAAGATCATCAACTTGATCCAAATTATTATATAATGATATATATATTTTTGTCCTATTCATTTGTGGGAGAAATAGGTCCTACCCATCACATAATAGAATCAAACAAAGATGTTATATGAGATAATAAAACTTGGATCACATCTTAACACATAAAGATGTGTGAGTTTTATAAACATCATGTAATAACCCATGAAATGAAATGGGTATCATAATTATTTCATCAAATCATTACCAATAAGAAATAAATAAGTCTCATAACAATTTCACCAAATCAAAAATATGGGAAGGAAATGGGTTTTTAAATAATATAACCTAGAGAATATAAAATGGTTTCATAAACAAAATTCAATGAAAACATAATCCATTATAGAAATAATATTAATTATATTCGTGGATATCAATATATTTCAGGGAAATATTACATATAAAATATATTTTGAAAATATTTCTTGGGGAAAATATCATTTATTCTATGGAAAATATTTTTTGAAACATAAAAATAATCTTAAAACATTTTTCTTTGAAAATATCATTGAAAACTGATCAACTAATTTTTACAAACATAAAATATTTTAAAATATTTTTCCTTGAAAGTGAGATGAAAATATAAATTTAATAATTTTTTTAAAAATAACAAGGTTTTTAAATCAATTAACCTTATGACTAAAAGTAAAAATTCAGATATAATTTCTTAAAAAATAGTATCATATTTTTCTTATGTAGAAAATAGGGGAAAAATGTTAATAATTCATGAATAAATCATGAATAACAACAAGAGAAGAAATTACATAAATGTTCATGAGACATGTATCATAATATTTCACCAATGGTTACAAAATCATAAGAAATCCGAATAATGAATGAGATTATTTCAAAATACTCTCACCACTTGGTAACTTTGAATTATTCTCCCCCTATAAGAAAATAAAACTACATGAAGCATAAAATATAGTGAAAATAATGAGATTCATTATATAAAATATCCAATTTTAGTATATAATCCTCTTCAAATAATATAGGTTCATAAAAAATTGTGTGTACCAAAGAAGAAAAATATAGAAAAAACTAATTTACTGATTTGGTAGAATTGGAAGCATAAAAACCCATGAAATAAAGATCATTGAATAGATATATAAATACCCTTAAATTTAATTATATGAATTATAAAATTAATCAATGGAATATATATAAACCAAAAAAAATTAATGGTGAATAAGGGATAAGTCTCATAGAAATGAAAATGAGATGAGAAAACACATGAATTATGTATTGACTCAATATGTACTTGATCAGACTTCTTCTTCTTTAGGTAACTCATCTTGGTTTTCACAAAAGGGATTCCTTGGATGGATTTATACCCAATGGTAGTCTTCTATGATTAATTAATGGATGTTGATAGATTTTATTATAGGTTTTGTTGAAGCCAAATGGATTTATATGTTTGATAAAGTCAACAAGTGAGTACCCTTTTATAATGGAGGATGAGTGACATTCTTGTAAATATAAAAAGTTAAAAATTATTTGGAGATACCACATGCATAATGAGAATACAATAATTTTAAAATATCGATCTAATAGGGAACATGGATGATTTATTTCCATCCAACTGCTTTTTAAATTTTTTCGAGGTCATTTATCCCATTAATATTAATGTTTAGCCATAAATTAAACTGATTTTTTACGTTATATACTTTAATTAATTGTAATTAAATTCACAAAATAATTTGGTGAATAACTAGGTTTATTGTATTAGATATTATAAATTATCCTCATTAAAATTATGGAATCCATTATATAAAATTTTAAACACATTAGTGTCATAAATTAATTTAAGATTAATTTTATATATGTGTCTTGACAGTGGGTTTTTTAAGCATGAATGTTTAAAAATTAGAAATGATTTTATATGCAATTGAAAAGTGAAATTGGTTCTAATGACCAAAATTTTAATAATTTATGTAAAATTTATATAATTAATCTTAAAAAAACAATTAAAATATAATATATCAATTAAATAAATTATACAAAAATTTAGTTTTTTATTACAGTTTTGTATCTTCCACTATTCACCCAAAAAATGATGTTTTCTAGAAAAATTGTGAAAATTAACCCTAAAAAATGTTAATTTATGAATTCATTTATAAATTTTATTTTATTAAATTAATTTCATAAAATTATCTGAAATAAATTTTATACTTTATTACATAATGACATTAAAAGAAATTGTTTTCTAGAAATAATATTTTAACATATAAAAAATTATCATAATTTATATATTTTTTATAAATATGTTTAATATATATAAAATCATTATAAATAATATTTAAAAAGATTTTATTTCTATTTTATTAATATATTTAATGGATATGTTATTATTATAATCGTTAAAGAATTATAATATTAAAAAATTATTTCATAGAAACTCAGTGTTGCGTATAAGATAATCCAAGTAGGTGTTGCATGTAGCGCTAGATTAAAATAGTATAGTGTATAAAGGATGTGTGAATTAGTGTAACATGTAATGAGAAATATCAAAGAAAGTTAATTTACTCTAAAAGGTTTATAAAAATTTAGTGTTTTATAATATACACCTCATAAAAGGAATTTCACCCTAGAAATTTTTCATTCTAATACAAACACTTGAGGATACTTCTTTATAAGAATATGTTCATTTTCACAAGCATATTACTTTAACTATTATTTTCCCTACAAAAAATTACTATACGAGTGGTCTTGTTTCATTGAACATTCTCTACGATATCTTTATTTTTAATAGGTTCATCCTTGTAAGAAATATCATGCTCCATCAGCATTAAATTTGTCTTATGTACATATGAAGGTTTTTGTATGTACTTCATCAAGAGATATTTATGGATAATATCCTAAAATTGAGAAATATTAGGTATAAGATCCATGTGATATGATACAATCCCGATAATATCAAGGATTTCAAAGGGACCAATATACCAAGGGATTCATTCCCTTTCCTCCTCAATATCATAAAATTCATCCAAGGAGTTATTCATAGAAACAACTTCTTAGAAAATTCAAATTCTAGATCACACTGAAGGTTATCAATATAATGCTTCTGCTATATTTTAGCTTTCTTGATATTTCATTGAATAGTTATAGCCTTCTCAGTCTTATATTCTATGAACTCAGGTCCCTATAACATTCTTTCTCTAACCGAAGCCCATCACATTGGTACATTACATTTCATCCAATAGAGGCCTTCATAAGGATACATCAAAATTATTGAGTGAAATTTATTTCTCTATGAAAACTAAACTAGAGGAAGATGTTTATTCTAATAACCATTTAAATCTAGATAACAGTATCTCAGCATATACTTTAGGGGTTGAATTATTCTTTCATATTGGCCATAAATCTAAGGATGATAATTTGTGCAAGAAATTAATTCCATATCATGTTATTACTGACTATATCTCCAAAACCTTTTGGTATACATAAAATCCCAATATAATATAATATAAATGCAAAATGCATTGAACATTAACACTTACATAATGAATATCCTATAAATATTATCCATATAGTGATCTTATCTAATAGATATGATATGTACTTACCTAGAAAGACCATAAAATACCACCTAAATAGCATTAAACCCATCTAATGTTTTTGGTAGTACAATGATAATATATATATTGATTTTATCTCTTTTCCATTTTTTATGGGTAATGGATATAGCATCATTTTTTATTTTTTTTTCAACCTTAACATTCTAGAATATCAAGAATTGAGATACAAAATATATGATATCTCTCTTTATTCCATCACATAATAAGTATTATTTCTCATTTCTATACATATTCTTACTTCTAGAATGAATCGAGAATGATGAACTGAGAGATTTCATTAACAAAGGCTTCTTCAAATATTTTATTGAAGGAAAATATAAATAGTTTCTAAACCTTTTTATTCCACCCTGATCAAGGTTTAACTAATGATAATTTCTAAACATATTTTGAAACTTTACATATTATATCTTCCCCTCATCAATATTCACATACATTGAGGGTTTAACATTAATATGATAGAGATAATATTTGTTCTCTTCCTTCCAGATATCAATATCCATATTTTGAAAATCCAAAAATATTAGAGTCTTTGTGATCCTCATCATGTATAATCTTGCATTATCCTTTCAAAATATAACTTTATACTCCATGTTCACTTTTCAAGTGTGGTAATGTATTGTGTAGTCATAATACATTATCATCTCTATCCATATTCTCTAGTTCATGTTCTAATCATTCTGTGGGAATACTTATTTCAATATTTTATGATCGATATATGTATCAAACTTCTCCCCATATAGATAATGCCTCAATATCATGGAACACTATTAGTAAAATTGGCTTCAATATCAGATATATGGCATTGGTTTTTTTATAAACCAAAGAAACGTGTGGCTACATTTACTTTTTCAAGTTGTTTTTAACATAAAATGAAATAAAAATTTTTATATATCACTATTTCGAATCAATTTTTTTAAAAACTAAGTAGAAAAATCTATATAGAATGATGTGCAGCATCAGTTTTTTACATACTTGATGCCTGATATTTTTAATCCAGAATTTATTGCATCAGGTTTTTTTAAACCAACAAAAAAACCTTTTTAAAAATATGTGCTTCCAAAATCATCAATTTTTTATCTATAAAACTTTTATGTGACTCCTGATGACTCTGATTTTGACCTAATGATCCTCAATGACCATTGGTGTTGATTTTATTCAATTATCAAGTGTTATTTTCTCGATTATTCTTCCTCTATCATTGTTTAATCATCTTATGAATTATTTTTTTGGCAGAGCCCATTTTTTGCTGGGAATCGAGAATTGTCTTATTTTCATCAGTTTTTCTTATTTATTGTTCATTTTAACAAAAAAATTATGTTAGATCATTAATTTTTATTCTTTAAACTCATTCGAGGGAGCGATGTTTATATTAAGAATCCATTTCATTGTTGAACTAAGAATTTTGTATGTTTTTTTTCAATTTTGAAGATAAATAATTTACCTTTTTTCTTCATTTATGTTTTGTTTACATTATTTTTATATAGTTACTATTTATCTATGAACAAATTTATTTTCTTGTATAAACATATAGGACCACAATTTATCAAAGCTGGCCGAAATTCATGGCCAATATTAGATAAGTGACATAAAATGTGTTTATCTACTTATGGGATTGACATGTGATATATTTATCAAGATTTCCAATTCTAATGAGGCATTCAAGAATGTATGATTTTTTCAATACTATATTTAAATATTTCATTTCCATTGGTTAGAAATAATGTCTTTGATATATATAATATATGGGTATTCATATAATATATAGAGATACATCTGGTGGAAATGTTTATATAGGTATGTGAGTGTTCATAATAAATATCATTTCAAATCATTTGTCTTCGTGAATAAAAAAATGTTTTGATAGAGGGATTATATGAGTTATGGTCTTGAATTAGATAATTCATAATCGTTTGTATTGATAAAATTCATTTAAGGTCACACAATTATGCATTGGATTAATGATTGATTTTAGTAATTTTTTCAATATGATATATTTTATATGATAATTTTATCTTAAGTAGTTTTGATACAATAAAAAGAGTTTTAAGGTCATTCATAGAAGCCAAAAATGATTTAGTGAAAGTAAATAATTGTTAGTTATATCGAAAAAGAGCCATACCATCACTGCCAATCAAATTTTTTAGATTTGTTTCTGTTTACAATTTATCTATTTATATATAAATGTTTAGATGTTTTAATATATTTACTTATTATATTACGATATCTGGTCTTGATTGGATCATAATTGGAAAATTTTACGAAGAACGACTAGTGAATATTAAGAAGGATTTGATGATTTCTTTGAATATGCTAAATGAAGTCTTTAGAAAATATATTTTATTTTATGTACATGTGTGAAGTGTTTGATTATGAGAATGTTAAACTCCAATGAAATCAATGATCATCTCATTTTCAATGTCTTTAGCCTTAATTATAAACATTGGATATAGAATGGTGAATGAAATAAAAATTCAAAATCTAATATTGATGACACTATACATAATTAGGAATAGTATTGTATTGAATAATTAATACAATATTTAGGTGTTGAAACAACAGAGAAAACAAAAACTATTTAATGAATGTATGGAGATTCTGATAAACCATTAATTTTAGGATGCAGTAAATATACAATGTTATTAGTAGATTTGAGATTAGTTAACATGAAGGAAAGAAATGGGCGGAGTGATACAATTATATCCAACCTAAATGATAATTTGAATGAACTACTTATAGAAGTTAATGAGTTTACAGATTCCAATTACAAGGTGATGAAAATACTATGCCCAATGGGATTTGGGTATAAAAAGATACATGCTTTCCCCAATGATTATATGTTGTATAGAAAAGAATATAAATATTTTTCAAGTTTTCATACATGTGGGTCATCATGCTAGAATATGGATGAAGAAGTAAAATCATATTCATTATTAGGTTCAAACATCTAACCTCATGAAAAATAATTTTTTTTCTGATTATATCATCCAATAATTATTTCATTCAATTCTAATATTTCAACTATGATTGATTTTTAGGTACCAGAATCAAAGCTTCTAATAATGAAATTTGGTACATTCTAATAATTCCTCATTTGAAGCATCTATTTGTAATTTTACTGAATATTATCATTTTTACTACTTAATGAGACATGCAAAAAATAGTGATACATCAAGGTGGTCGAATGTAGTAAAGGACCAAAGAATCGTTAATAACAAATTTGATGCCTCTAGGAGGAAAGGATCCTAAATTAAGGTATATGGAATCATTTTGACAAGGGGAAGCTAGGATGCCAAGAATTACACAACTTTATTTCCATCATGCAATGTGTGGGAGATCCCCTTATGGGAGCCCATCATCTACTTACACTTATAGATAAGATAAGCTATGCACCAAGGGATACTTCTACATCCGGATAATAATTTCTAAAGAATCATAGAATCCATTTCCACTAACCTCAAATCTATGTTGTTTTCGTCACATATGTCAAGTCCCATTTCCATCGTGTTAGCCTTGGCCTAAATGGCATCTCTTCTTCCATAAAAGACTGAAAAGGACACCACAATGGACCCCCTCAGGTCTCTTATAACACCACCACCTCTCATCTTCCCCTGGAGGGATCTATCCATGTTCAGTTTGAACCCACCCCATAGGGGGTACCAATGTACCCGATGACCCAATCCCATCCTCCATTTCTGATTGACAACACATTGGAGAAGTGGTATTACCAATGGGGTGCCATGGAAATCGGTACATAAGCTGACTATGTCCAAAAACATATTCTTTATTTTTATTTTTATTTTATCTCATATGCCAGGTGGAATTCTTGTGTCGTGCATCATTTCTAGCATTAAAAATAGTCCAGCAACCAGCCACAAGTATTAGTTCCCAACCTTTCTTCTCTGAACCATTCTCACTTCCACCATAAAACCACCAGTTTAGAACATCCTCCTGCCTCCCACATGAACCTTGCCACCCTGAAAACATTATGTTCACCTTTTAGCTCCACTGATCCCAATCTCTTTTGATGAAGATATGATCCACTATTTCTTATTGGGGGTTATTGCAGCACTGTCATTTGGACACCATGTTAACAATCATGCGTTGTATGTTTTCATCATTAGGCATGGAATTATTCTAAAATCTCCATAACAAAAAGTTAAACATGGGGGAGATTCCCATGCACCGCAAATTTTCTCCCCATGGGTCACCAGAACTAGGGACTCTCTTCACGATTCCATAGGCTTTGAGGGAAAACTCACTCAACATAGTGCCTGTGAAGATGAGTCGGTCAGGGTCCTCATATAGAATGACATTTTTGAAGGCAGTGTATTGATCATCAGAGATAATGGTGTAGATAAAACCAGGGTTCCCACTAGCTTCATTGAATCATATATCTATTATTGGAATGTCGAGAAACCACAGATTTATTCCCCGCTAATCCTACCGCAACAAATTTACATCACCTCAACCCACTAGACAACGCGCATGAGGAAGAATTCCATCTGAGAATGGGTGAATCCGCTTCCATGTTGTCAATGGACGATACCCCGAAACTTCCATATCTAGTCCGTATTTATCCTTCATGAGATGGCCCCCACAAAGTTCGTCCCTCAATCACCTTCCATGCTAGCTTGGCATGCATCCCTTTCATGGTCAAAGATACACTCCTCAAATTGATGCCCCTTCAGATGTAGGTCTTCTAAACGCTTCCCCGAGGCCTAGGGGTTCCTATTATCCATATTACTATCCCAGATGAAGGATACCATTTTCCTATCCATGTTGCAAATCACACTTTTAGGAACCCTCGCAGTCGATATGAGGTGAATGGTTATAAGAACTATAACACATTTTACCAGAGTTATGAACCCTCCAATGGATAGGAATCTATTTTTCCAGTTGAGGATGAAACCCATAATCTTACCCGTGATCTTGTCAATGTGGTGTACATGAAGGGATTTTGGACTCACCCTATATCCACGACACTCCATGGAGAAGGATCCTTTCTTCATATTCAAATTGTATTCCAGATATCCAGCTCTCCTGGCCGAGAGGTCCCTAGCAGTATAAAAAACATTTCTCTCTATTCAACACCTATCCTCTCAATTTTATATATTCCCCTATTATCCCATTCATCCTATTCACAGATATCCTACTTCAACTGATAAATAAAATTTTATCATCTGTAAACATCAAGTGAGATATACCCTTCTGAGCATGTGTATCCCAGTTTAGAAGTACTCTCACAATTCCTAGGCCCCTCTTTATAAAGTAGCTTTTCAAATTTTTAGATAAAAGGAATAGAGTGGGATATATGGGGCCCTACCTAAAATATCTACACACCTTGAAGAAGTCGAATTGTTTACCCATGAATGAAGTGGAGATTCACATTGAGCTAATGTAGTGGAATAGAAGATCCCGAGTCCAATTAGAGAAACCCATGCAAGTCATAACAATTAAAATGAAACCCCATTCCATTCTATTGTCGGTATTACTCATGTAATGATTTATTTCTATGTTATTCCCAAATTCCTTACTCTTTATCCCACTTATCATTTCATTCACCACTCTGATTGCACTATAAATTGAACTCCATTTGATAAAGTTGTGTTGTTATTCTGACAACCTACCATTTATGTGTACTGCAAGCCTTTAGTTGAGGATACTCTCTAGGCCCTTATAGGGGACGTTTCACATGTTTTTTGGACAGTACTGATCAATGAGATGGGGGTTGCTCACTTATGGTATCATAATGACCTTGGTCGCATTGGCTAGGTGTGGAAGATAACCACCCTGAAAAATGTCATACACCGCTCTCTCTAGGTACCCTTTGATTATATCCCATGAATCCTTATAAAAAGAGTCAGGTCTCCCATCTGGACATAAAGCACTATCAGGGTTCAAATTCCACACTGCCTCTCGTAATTCTTCTTCTTTCAGAGGCCTCCTCAAGAAATCATCAATATCCTTAGTGACATTACTATGAATTCCCACAAAAAGCTCTATATCCACACTTGGGTATTTCTGTTCCATGTTAGAGTTTGATCCCACCAGTAAATTTTAGAGATATCATTAGCAATTTTCCCCACCTCATCCTATTCATTGGTATGTGAATCATCTTCTTTGGGAATATTGGTTCTGTGAGAACGAAGTTTTTATTTAATGCATACACGAAAGAAACTAGCATTTTGGTCCCCCCCAGAAATCCACTTAATCCTTTCTCCCTCTCTCTCCAACCAATCATTCCTTAAAATATGACCAGTTAAAAGAATCTTTTTAGCATTGAGATCATAAAACAATTCATCAACCCATACTTTTTATAGGAAATTCTCCATGTACTAAACATACTTACTAATCACGATTAGGTCCTGATCATGTGTAGGAACGTTCTTATTAAACCTTTGTAATAGATTTTTGAGCCTCATTATCTTCTAGTGGAATGATATCCACGGGTTCCCTGAGTGCGTCTAGTTCCATGCATCTCTGACTACATCATTGATACCCGGCTCTTCCATCCACGATCTTGAGAACTGGGTGTGATCATCTCTCTGTGTACTAGAGCTTAACAAAAGTCGTAGTGGAGAGTGGTCAGATAATCATCATACTAGGTGGGATACATTAGTGTTTGAGAAGAGAGAAAGAGATGCTTCATTCATCAAGAACTGATCAAGTGAATACTAATTGTTTCTTCCCGCATATTGGTTTTTACACCAATTGTAACGGTATCCCTCAAAGATGGCATCAATCAGAGAAGTTCTAGCCAAGAATGAAATGAAGGCATGGCTTGCACTTCTTGTAAAATCCCATCCCCCTTGTTTCCAATCTCTAGATTCTACCATGTTGAATTCACCACCAATAATCCAAGTGGTGTTATCGTTGAGAAGACCTTCATGGTCACACAAAAGAACCTCTCGTCCTTGGGAATTACACTTTTCATGAATAAAAGTGAAATAGAAAGTTGGTGATCCTACCTATATTATCATGGAAAGTTATTGGCCTGAGGAATTAATCACATACACTAATATATATTATCCTTACAGAATATCCATATATGGTAGTTGGGAGAGTTCCCATGCATGGAACCACAAATGTTTCTCTTTTGTGTGTACTGAACTATTCTGCCTGAGCCTTGTTTTGGTTCAAAAACTTCCACCATAGATACTGAGTGGTTAAATACTCCGTTAACAAGAAATTCAGATTTCACCATCACCCATAGCCCTTGGGAATTCCAATATAATACACTAAAAATTGACACTATGAAGTATGGATTTGGCCCCAAAATCCTGACCTTTATCTTCCATAGATGACTGTGGGGAATTAGAAGTGGAAGATTTGGACTTAGAGTGGGTGCACATGCCATTCTAGCTGATCTTATTGACAGATACAGGATTGAGACTCCCACTTTTCCAATCCATGGGGGTATCCTCTGAGGAAATTAAGATGTTATTAGCCACCGCACGCCTGACCGGAGACACATAGGCCATGACCAGCATTGTTAACAGCATTGATGATACATGTTTTGAGGTAGCGGATGTCACTATTGGCACTAATGGAGATAGAGGATTCAGAACTATCACAAGAGACTTAGGATGCATGGTTGGGGGGATAGCATACCCACAGTAGCATGCGATGAAGAAGGAACCGAGAACATTTACAAAGTAGATGAAGGAGGAACTATTTTCTCACTGGATGAGGACGAAAGGGAAACTTCCAACACTATTTACCCCAGGTTCAATGGTAGAATCACAGAGATTCTAATGCGGGAAGTGACCAGTTGTTCATGCAGACAGATTCTGAAAAGACTACTACAAAAAGTCTCTTCCAAGGGGTCCAACCTCTCTATCGCCACTCCTTGGTTGAAACAGACTACATCCCAGCTAGATGAAACTGATACCCCAGGAAAGGAGGATAAACCCTCTAAATCGTGAAAAGGGGGATAGAAAACCACACCTTTTCTACGATATATGTTTTTAGCCAGCACCAAAGAGGGGTTTCAACCGGAAGGGTGTGGAAACTCCTAACCCTTCCCCCATACCTTTAAAAAAACCTCTAGAGGGTAACATGAAATATTACCGGACGAGAAGAAGTGAGTATAGGTGGGGTATATCAAGGAATGGTGGTGGTCCTTCATCCCCTCAATCTTTAGAAGATCTAGTCTGGGATCAGTCAGGAAATGTCCATTTAGACATAAATCTGAGTGACCGAAGACTCCTCCATACGATCCGTCCGAACATATTAACATAGGTACTACCCCAAAGAGTCCCTAATCACCTTCAGGAATGATTCTTGCATTATGGGGAACAGGATCTTAGGGATGGAGATCCAGACCACTGTGAGAGGTCTCTCCCTCCTTGAGTGAGTGTCCATCAACAAAAATGAGAGAGAGAAGCACCAACGCCCCACCCAATGAGGGTTTTCACTCCACGCTTTGACAAAATCCTCCATGGAGGCCAAGACGATGCAGAATGCCTTCCGATCTAAGATTTAGACAATAGGAAAGAATTCGAGTCCCTGCCACTTAACGCAATCCTAGAACAGTGAGAGCATTTTTATGATGATATTGATTATTTTTTGAATAAAATAGCTGGGATTTGATATTGATGTGTATATTTCACCATTTATTTGTGATTTGAAACTACTATGGGAGATAGGTGTTAATGTTTTCGACACATACAAGAACTAGTATTTTCTTTTGTGTGATATGATAATGGTCACTATTAATAACCTTTATGCATATGTAAACTTATCTAGATACAATATTAAGAGACATAAATAATGTCCAATTTGTGAATAATAAACTTTATATTATCAATTTTAGAATGTAAAAAAAGTTAATATACATGAGATATCGATGTTTATTACGAATTGATCATCCTTATCATATATAAAAATTCCATTTAATGGTTTATTTGAATACAATATTCCCCCAAGACCATTATCAGTGGTCGAATCTTACAACATGGTGAAAAATATTTATATGAAATTTTGAAATATAATAAGTTATTATCTTCATGAAAATATCTAGAAGAATCTTTCTATTCATTTTAAATCTACCTTATTGGATATTTTTAGAGATAAAAAATAACATAAATGTTATACATGTTGAGAAAAACATATTGGGAAATTTGATTGGAACTTTATTATAAATAAAATAAAGGACAAAATATGTATTTCATGATACATTGGACAAGATATCAATGTGAATATATTTTGAGATAGATTCTTCTATGAAAGGAAATAGAACACATTTACCCACATCTTTCACATATTAAGAAATATTGAGAGGATGAGTTTATCTTTGTGTCTTCATGGTATTAAAGTACCTAGTTGTAATTCATAAAATTTTAATAATTTAGTGTCTTGGAAGGATTTTAAATTAATATGTATTATATCTCAAGATTTTCATGTATTGATGGTGCCAATTCTACCAGTCGCACTACATGGTATATTGTTTCCAGCTATTAGAAAAACTATCATTGGGCTGTATAATTTTTCAATTCCATTTGTAACAAAGTCATCAATATAAATTTTATATATGTCTTGAAGAATGAAACTTTTTTAATTATTTTTCATCTAGAAATGTTTTACCACCTACATTTTTTGATATAATGGTTTATATCCGGATTCATTTTGTGCGGGAGATAAGAATATTTTGGCCAATATATTTATGATGGATGTGCCCTTATAAAAGATATATAAATGTTTTTAAGGGATATGGTTAAATTCGATATCAACCAAATGAAACTATTTTTCGGGCCATTTGATGGATTGATGGGTGATAGAGTTCTGTAGTGATTATTTTTATGAAGTGGTGCATTTTGGTCTCCCTATATCGTGACATGTGATAGTTGGTAGTGATGGTAGAAAGGTAAATTTCACTCCACATAATGATGTGATATAGGAAAATTTAAACTTTTTGAACAACACAGATGAGGTTCAGTCATATATATCATCACATATTACAGAATTATAGATATCATATCCTAGAATAAATGAAAAGCGGATGATGATTGATCATAAAAAATACATTTATTCCATGGAATAAAGAGAAAGTAAAAACATATAAAACTACATCAGAAACATTGAAATGGTTGGTAGGGGGACCGTCTCATAAAGTGAAAACATGGGCAAATTTTGATATTAATGGGTACACATTTTACACAATGTTGATCGATGACAAGAGTAACATTCCAAATAGTTGTGTAATAGTCTTCACTGAAGCACTTCATTTTTCATATCCAAAGGATAAAAATTCACTTTCTGCATCAACACCATATTCTGATGTTCATTAATACTTATGGTAAATTGATTGTATTATATTTAGAGTCGTTGTTTTTAAGTTTAATTGTCTTGCAAGTAATAGTGGTGTGAAAAATGATGAATATGAGTTTAAACTAGTTGATTTGAAATGATTTAATTGAAATGTGGAATCGTTTATTAGGACCTCACATGAAAAACATGTATTTAATGTCCTTGATCTAACGAATGATCAGTGGTCCATAATTTTTTAAAAGAAATTTATCGCTTTGGTTTATGGAGATGATGTGGATGTTATTGATTTATATGAGACCTCTTTTTATATTACATTATTTCTAGATAAAATGAATATAACACTGACATAGTCCATGCTGTATGAAATTATTATTATAAAGGGATATGGGAAAACACTAAATTACTTTCCTAATTAAGGTGGTAATTATTTAAATTATTTGTTTTGAAAATTACATGTGTAAATATTGTTTTATTTAATAACTATTGGATATTCAATTATATATATTTGATTATTTATTTTCTTTTTTATGTTAAATATGGATATTCTCTGATTATGATTAAACATTTTTTCATTGAAATACCTAACATATATAATTATATTTTGGATTAAACTACCCATATGGGAACACCATTTTAATCATTGATATTTATATTTTTAAATGTTTATATCATTCTAAAAATATTATTTATATTCTATAGTTCATCATGCATATGTTTTTAAGAGTCAAAATATCATTATTTTTTAAAATATACACATGCATGCCACTTTTTTTCATACGGTTTTATGTTTTCAATTTTTAATTATTGTCTTGTTTAGTTATATTTAGGTACACAATAATTTCATTACATCTTCCTATTACAATGACTGATATGGATATGGAGATAGAAGAACATCTAAAGAGGTATTTCTATTTCTATAAATTATTTAATACTCTGTAATATAAGTAATTAATTAATGAAAACATTTAATATAAAAAATATAATTTTCTGACTACTGATGATACATCAGCGGGGGTTATTTTGATTTTCGAATTTAGAAATTGAATACTTGAGTTTGTAAACATTTCATTACATGTTTACCAAAATTGTCACTTTCTCAGCTAGATAAATGATTAAATAAGAGTTTTGATTATAATAATAATGAAACTGACCCAAATACAACACAGTTTATCAGCTATATCATCATGAAGATCAATTGCAATAATAGCATTTTATATCTTGGTTGGAAGTCTTTTTACAAGGTGGTAATAGATCATCTTTGGGGGGTCCTAATGATAAATTTTCTCAATTTATTTATCTTATCTCATTTTTCATATATGATTTTTTTTAAATGACCAATATTTACGTTATTAAATTACAGATGACATTCAATTTTGAAGAAACAAATGATGTTAAGAAAAGATGTATTACTTTAGCAGCAGTTTGAAGGTAGGTTTCCAAAATAATATTAACAAAAAATTATGTTTTTGGATGGAGAAAAAATGAAAACTCATGCATTAATAATCCATTTTCATATGAAGATACATGGAAGAAATTTATTTCCTCCTGACATGATGAAATTTATTTAGGTATGATAAATATGTTATATTATATATAAAAATTTCTTATATATGTTCTTAATAACTTACTAGTATACGTCTTATATAACAGACCTCGATGAAATCCCATTATTAAATCAAAGTGCAGAATGTATACCCTCATACATTATCACATGGAGGGTATCATTTCTCGTTCAAAAAAATGATTGATGAAATTTTTAAAACACTAAGATCACTCTCTACTAGGGGTTCTAAGGAGGCCCAATTTGGTGCCCCATCTCTACCAACTCGCCATGAGGAATGGAAGAGAGGGAGGAGAATAAAAACTGAAAAGTGTCTTTTAGAGATTGAAAAAGGAGTGGAAGAAAAAATTGTATTTAAATGATTATTAATTTTCAATAATTTTTTAAATTTAAAAATTAACAACACTAATATACCATATTCACTTTTCATTTCTGGATGAACATCATGAGAAATTGACACATGGAACTTTTATACCAAAGGGTAGGATGAACATCTTAGAAACTTATTTTGTAAATCCATAACACCCTTTCCACATAAGAGTATATGAGGTGGTTGTTAGTATTCACAATGTTTTTTTCATAAAAGAAAACAATCAAGAGACCCAGAAATTAAATCCCTAAAATATCAGCTAAATGATTTGAAGGAGTCCATGGGTGATAAAAATAAATAGATATATAGTAGTCTATATTAGAACAATTGATGAGATACTCATATCCTATGCATCCTTCTAAGCCTACCTAATTAGATCCTCAACCTCCTTGCTCAGACCCAACATTATACTGTGAGTTGTATACAGGATATCCTGATATACATATTGTAATGTTTGATGTTGTGTAGTTTTTGGGGGATATTGTATATCACCAGCCTATTCAGATGGGTTAGGATAGGGTTTTGGTACATGATATTATTGATTCTACTACTCTAATACCATTCCCTACAATGGATATTACCATAGATGGGGATTTTATGGAACATTTTTTACTTTATCCATATATCCATATTCATCATATCTCATATAAGGTATGTTATTTTTAAAATATTATTTACATCTGATTTAAAATCATTTATAATGCTTTTTTCAATTTAACATATATAGGGGTATCTAAAATCCAATAAATTTTAATAAAGGAAACAAGATGTTCGCCAACAAATTGCTATAGATACATGTGATATTTCATATGGGATGAAAGGATTATCTCAGTTTTCTTATTACATGGAAAATATCTATGAGTTCCAGATGTCATCTAATATATGCGGAGTAGAGTATCCATTGAGAATATTCAGAAAATATATCATGGTTCTAATTAATTTTGATGATCTTAGCATTTTTGTGTTGCAATTGTTTTCACTGTATGTAAATTTACATTCTAGTTTTTATTTCTCTAAATAATGATGATTTAACATGACTAACTATATTACTTTTTTATTTAGGTATCTACATACAATCTTGTTCAAAATTACACCATATGAATTTATGGTTTTATAGATCTAGATTTTATTTCAATTATTGTACTATATGTTTCGACAGAAGATATCAAGGCCTATATATGTGAGGTTATTAATTAAAAATATTGGGTGTTGGTTTTTTACTTTTCTTGATGGGTAAAAATAGAAACATAATTATTCCCAAATGATCATTATAATTTCATTCTATGAGTAATTTCTGTGTTGTAGGTGGGATTGGATGTTCGGTGTATTATGCCCATGTCAAAACACATTATATTGGTATTTTTCTTTATTATGTTTTGTTCGTAGAAAATTTTCCACTATATTAGACAAGTAAAATCATTTTTTTATAAAGTCATTATGTTTAATTATAATAGATAATTCATGTATTATTAGTTGATATATATGAAAGTGTGGGTGATGGAAAAAAATTAAACAAACCTCACTTGTCAAAAGCAGAGACAAGTGAAATCAACTGTGTAAAAGTAAAGGTAATTATATTTTATATGATATTTTATTTTTATTTTTTCGATATATATATATGTGGGTTTTATTATCATATTAATGTTTTATTAACAGCAATTTCATCATCAATAAGGACAAATCGAGGGTTGTTATTATGTTTTATACTTCATTTATGATATAATCACTATTAGAGTAAAAATTGATTTTGATCAGGTTAGAAATATTAATTATTTTATATTTTCTATCATAGTATTATATTTTTTAATATTATATCATTAAATGTTACTTTATACTTTTAATGATGTCGATTCGTACACTAATGATGAAGTGAACTACATTGGATCTTTTTTTGTGAACTATTTGTTAAGTGTGATTATGATTTATGCTATTTATATTATAATATTTCATATTAGAATTATATTTTCCTAATAAAAAGTGCTCAAAAACGAATTATTCTTTTTTAATAGTTGTTTAAACATAGTTATATGAAATGAATTATTCAAAAATAAACAACAATTATATTGTTTTAAATTTCAGGTATGTGATTTTTAACTCTACTTTATAACAAAAAGGTATAGATAATATTTTTTATTAAAGTATGTATGTTTTTATAGATTATTAGTCACTGATAAATTCCTTTTTGTGGCGGTATATTTTATTTCTATTATATGTATTTTGATTTTTATGGGGTTTAATATTTGTAATTTTTTAAAAAACTAATTTTGGGTGAATGTTTTCATAATAATTGGTGGCAAATCATTTAAATAATTTAATTTTTTTTCTTCATTGGGTTTTTTGAAAACTGACACCAAAAACCATGTGTTTTACTTTTTATCGTCAGATTATCAAAGAAACTAACACCAAAAATGTGAACCAGAGTGATTTTTGATGTATGTTTGTTAGATAAACTGACATAAAAAATGAATCATGTTTAGATTTTGGCCTCAGGTTTTAAAAAACCGATGTCAAAAACCTTATTTTAACATCATCTTTATAGGAAATGATTAAATACTGATGTCCAAATTAGAAAAAATCGATCTTAGATCATATAGTGAAATAAAAAAGAAAAATAACTCGTTCCAAATAATTTGTTGGGTAATTTTTATGATGAATAATTTATTTTCCTGAGGCATAGGTAATAATCGTGTTATTATATGTAATAACGCATCCCATTCCCTTATTGGAAACATCAAAATAGACTACAAACCTGTCTTAACAACATTTTTATGTAAGAACAAGTGAACTTTCCAACCATTTATTTTATTCCTTGAAATTTCCATCACATTCAAATATCTAGAGAACTATAGAAACTTTTTGAGTTAACACGGTCAGAGGAATACATAGTCATGATAAATTCTTCACTAAACATTTAATAATATCCAGCTAACCAGGAAATCTTTGAAAATTAATCATCATGGTCGGTTTGGGAAAAAATTTAGTATCCTTCATAAATGATGGATCTATATGTATACCTGCTCATCAGATAGTATACCCAAAAAAATGAAACCTTTTGCAGAAAAAATTCACAAATTGTAAGTTTTTCATACATTTTCTCCTTCCATATGGTCTTCAGAACAATTCTGATATTTCCTTACTAAGCTCACATGCTCTATGAATAGATAATAATTTCATCCATAAAGACAAAAAAAATTGGTTGATGTAATCTATAAATACTCTATTCATAAAATACATAAAGATAGTATGGGAATTGGTAAGACTGAAGTGAATCACTGTATATTCTTAGTGTACCAATCTTTTTTAGAATGTTTTCTTGTGTATATCATACTTATTGACACACCATTTATGATATATATAATGAATTTAAATGTTGGATAAATGTTGTGCTTCATGTAGTTGATCAAAAAACTCATCAATATAGTGAACATGATACTTGTTCTTGATAGTGATCTTGTTCAACTCCCAATAACAAATAATGAGTCACACTAATCCATCTTCATTTTCCATAAAATGAAATGGTGCACCCCAAATGTAAAACAAATGGTCGAATGAATCCCTTATCAATTTTTTTATATAGTTTCTTATTTAATTCCATCAACAAAATAAAAGGCATTAAACTAACAGTCTTATAAATTTGTTTGGAACTATGTATAAGTTATATCCAAAACATAGCTTCATGTTTGGGTGGATGGCTAGGAATATCATTCGGAAAGTCATCCAAAAATTCCTAAACCATGGGTATATCATTATTTTCAATCTTATACCAAACCATTTGAGATAAAAGTGTATTATCATTTTTAATTATTTCCTATAAATAGGATGTAGTCTCCATATGAAGTTCATACTTACCATCACGCAAATAGTTGATCATAGGTTCGTTTCAATCATCAAACTCAAATTCCCGACCATGATTATTGCTACGGGACTTATGAAGAAAAATAAAATCCATTCTTAACTAATCATAAAATAAAACTAGAGGATGAATGATTTTTTTAAGAAACACATTCCAAGAATCATTAACCAGAGCGGAAACATGGACATTAGATGCAATCATCTCACCATTAGGTATTTGAACTTCTAAGTCCACATCAATTAATTTGGGTTGAACATTAACATCCATAGAAAATTCTATTGATATGAAAGGGTAGGTATATCAGGAATCAAGTAAGACATTAGTATCTAAAGAGTGGATGTTACATATACCATTCACCGTATTGATATAAAACACCTCATCAGGAGATGTTACTATAGGAGATTTTCCCTTATCCCCCAGCCCAAGATGTTACTGACGTTGATCATTATCTCCAACCCTCGGGTTTGGAAACTGGTAAGAATAATTTCAATTGTCCTTACAAATTTAGAACTAATGTGTGGGATGTGAATCCTATACATATTTCCCTTTATTCACATATATTTCTCTCTTCTTCCAATTAGTTCAGCAATCAATTTCCCTATGTCCATAATCTCAACACATAAATAATTTGTAAAACCAAAAACGACAATTTCCTCTATGATTTTTTCCACACGTTGATCATAAAAGTATCATCATATATTCCCCATGGTTTTTAGATTTTCAATTCTACTCCATATTAATTTTATTGTGAAATCAATGAGATTTATATATATCTTTGTCCTTCATATCATCCTTGATTTCACAACACAACATCTCTTCATAACTAATACAGTTTATTATGGAGATTTCACTTAAAATACATGGCTATAACCCCACTAATTATTAAGTCAACCATACATTATAGAAGGATGATAATTCAAAAAGCATACCTCATAGGTCTGGTAAAATATTCCACGTACATACTGACGGATCCATCATCATTGTGCCTCAACATAATAAGCTCTATTTCTATATTCATTTGAAGAATATGAGGTAAGTACTTATTAAAGAAAAATATCCTAATCTTTTCTGAACCCATGTATTTGATTTCAAATAACTTCCTCATGTTCTTAATCAAAGTACACCATTGGTTTCATTTACCTTTTAAATGATACACGTCTAGGATAAGATTCTCTTGTTTTGAAAACTAGAGGGTAGAAAATATCATTTCAGTTTTACCGGTCCATTTTTTAGAAATATGTGAATCAGAAGACCCACTGGAAGAAGGTGGGAATTTCCCTATGATGTAATCAACAAAAAAAATTTCCCTCATTTGGATGACCATCATGGTTAAAAGAATGATAAATTTGGGTTATCATAAATACATGATTTTACCTCCCTCTCCCATAGAATTCGGTTTTCTCATATGTAAAATTGTTTCATAGTATATCGAAATCTACTTTAATGTGGTTCCTTTAGGTTCTTTACATTGATTAAAACATAAAATCATAGTTTTAGAAAATTTTATCATATAGAGGAATGGAGTAATCATGAAAACCCACATATTGTATTTCTATGACATGCCACCTTATTTATTCTATGACACCTATTTAAAGTCCCGTAAATTTCAAGGAAATTTTTTTTCTTCTTAATTTTATTTGGAATTTTACAAGAACGCAGTTTCTAATGGCGCCTGATTCCGAGGCCCGGTGTGCCCGGAATCATTTTCCGAAGTTTGGCTCGGGTACGTTCAGTGAACGGACGAGCGGGTTTTTCTAACTTTTGAACCGGTGCCCGGAATCGAATTCTGAGGGCACCGATGAAATCGCAGCGCCGGTATTCGCTTAGAAACGCCTCTTCTGGAGTTGCGTTTTCTTGGGTGTGGTTTTTAATTTTCGGGCTTAAAGTTAAGAAATAAAATAATTTTGCGACAACTTTATTTTATTTCACTTAAGCCGCTTGGAAGCCACTTGAAGCCACATAAAGGCGGCTTGAACTGAGTTGAACTGCATAAGGTGCTATCCAGGAATATCCTACCCCCTTGGAAGGATATTTGTGAGGTGGGGCCCGCACAAGCCCCACCGTTTCTTTTTCTTCTTAAGTAACGCACCCGCACCCCCCCCCCCTATTAAAAGAAGTCAACCGTGCGTTTTTCTGGTTATGAAACGCCCCATTTAATTGGGTTGTTAATTTGTTACAATTAATTTTTTGAGATTAATTGATCGTTTCTTTTCTTTTGAAATTCAATTTCTTATCTTGTGTTAATAAAATAAGACTTGGGCTTATTTTATTTTTTTTGGAGTCTTGTCATGTTGGGAGGATTTGGGAGGCTTGAAGAAGAACATCTTCTTCAACGATGAAGAACGTGAAGAACGAATCGGTCTCCGACGAAGAACGTCGTCACGTCCTTCTTCCGAAGAACGACGACGTGCCATCCCTCGTTCTTCTTTCCACATCAAAGGAAGGGAGACGTCGTTCCACCTCGGAAAACCTCCGTCTTTGTCTACGAATCCTCTTCCGCGACGACGCGATGCCTTTCCGCGACGACGCGACGATCCCCCTCTTCCGCGAAGAGCCTTTCCGCGAAGAACGCCCGCGCGCGACGATCAACGAGGTAGGGTTTTTATAATTTTGGAATACCCCTCTTTATATCCCCGTGAACGTTCTTTAAAAACTTAAAAGACGATTTCAAATGAACAATTTTATTTTATTAAAATTGTCGGTTCATGTGTTGAACAATTTCTCCCGTTGTTTTTATCTAACGCGGAGGGTGCGGGTCAAACGAACACGGCCCGACAACCCTCTGCCGTTCTTCGTGTTTTGCGGATTTGGCGGGCAACGACGGAACGTGCCGCAACGGGTGTTTGATGATCCCGTAGAAAAGAACGGAACCCGGGAGGAACAACGGTGCAGACGGGAAGGAAAACGGGCCACCGGAGCGACTCCGGCGGCCCACGGAAGCCGGTGGTGGCGCGGGTCGCCGGCGCGGCGGCACCGGCGGCCAGAGGCGGCGGCACCCTGCGGGTGTCCAGCGTGACACCCCGCGGGTGCCTCGGGTGTCCAGCGCGACATCCCGCGGGTGCCGCGGGTGTCCAGCGCGACACCCCGCGGGTGTCCAGCGCGACACCCCGCGGGTGACGTGGGGTTGGCACGCGGCACCCCGCGGCTGTCCAGCGCGACACCCCGCGGGTGCCGCGGGGTTGTCACGCGGCACCCCGCGGGTGCCGCGCGGGTGGCACGCGGGGCGGCGGCTTTCCCCCGCGTCGGCCGCTCGGCCAGGCCGACCGAGTCGGACCCGACCCGGTTCGGGCCCACCAGGGGGGGTCGGGCCGGGTCGGCCCGGGCCCGGACCCCCCCGTCTTCGGACGGACTTCGTTCAAATGGCCGTATCTTGAGCTAAGGGCCTCCAAACGACTCTCCGTCAGTGGCAACACAATCCTTGGAGCGAGTCGGTCGTTTCGGTTTATCGCACTCAAAGTTTCGGAATACTTTGGGTTCGGCCGGGTTGGTTCGTACACGAAACCAACCGGGCCCTCCGAGCGGAAATGCTCATATCATGAGCTACGGACGTCCGATTGATGTGCCGTCAGCTTTGTTAGTTTCCTCTTAGTGAGACGAATCTTTTGGCTCACTCCGCCCGAGGTTTGGACGCAAGTGGAGTACGGTCGGGATGGTTTTGCCTTAAAAACCAACCGGGCCCCTGGGACGAAAAAGCCAATAACTCTCAGACCGGGCGTCCGATTGACGCGCCGTCTATTGCGTTGAGTTCCTCTTGATGAGACGGAACTTTTGGCATCCTCCGCCCGAGTTTTGGATGCAGATGGATAGTGGCCGGGTTGGATCGCACTGAAATCCAACCGGGCCCCTGGAACGGAAAAGCTGATATCATTCAGACCAGACGTCCGTTTGACGAACCGTCAGCGGTATTGGTGATCACGTTGAAAAACAGTCCCTATGAGTATACCCTGTGAGTGTTCGGGGTATAGTTCAGTTACGACCGGATTGGTTCGCTCATGAAACCAACCGGGCCCCTGGGACGAAAAGGCTAATAACTCACAGACCGAGCGTCCGATTGACGCGCCGTCTGTTGCGTTGAGACCCCTATGACGAGGTGGTCGTTCGAGATACTTCCTTGCGGGACTTTGTGATACTTGGAGTATCGACCAGTAGCTCGTGGAGAGGACCCTCCCGGAGATGAGCGGGCGGAGCATGGAGACCGTGTAGCTGACTGAGACCTGACGACTGCTGATCGAAGGACTCGGTGTGTGACAGAGGTGCGCTTGGTTGTAGCGGCACATGGGAGCGCTTGGTTGTAGCGGCAGACCCACAACAGTGGTGCGCTTGGTTGTAGCGGCACATGGGAGCGCTTGGTTGTAGCGGCAGACCCACGACAGAGGTGCGCTTGGTTGTAGCGGAACATGGGAGCGCTTGGTTGTAGCGGCAGACCCACGACAGATGTGCGCTTTGTTGTAGCGGCACATGGGAGCGCTTGGTTGTAGCGGCTGGCCCGCATTACTCGATAGGTGGAGTACTACAGCAGTCTTAAGTTAGTGGGCAGTACCTCGGAGTTGTGACAGGACCACTGTACACTCCAGAGACGGAGCTCTTCAGCAGTTACGGTTTCGATAATGAAAATCCTGGTTTGAGCTGAGACTTTTGAACTTGTGTTTGCCTCATGATTGATATGGGTTACTTGATAACTTAGGTATATTTATGGGCATATATCTAAGTAGAGGTTATCTGTTGAAATCTTCTTGTGGTTATCTTTGTTTGTTTTAGTGAGACCTTGAGGGTCTCGGGGTCCCTACCGAGTATCGTTATACTCACCCCTGCACGGTCTATGCCCGCACTACGTTGTGTTGGTTACAGACGACAGACATCGTTGATCGTGGATGAGGCTTGCAGAGCAGGACGGTACCTGGAGGTGGACCACTGGGCGGGGCGTGCTCGGAGCGGACGGCGGGACCCGAGGAGCATTGGAGCTATCTGTACCCACCCTTCAGGTGGGATTTCCAGTGGACAGCTCGGTGTAGCGGCTTTTACTTTACAGTTGTTGTTTTCCCCTTTCGAGTTGTACTTTACTTTCAGTTGGGTTTGTATACTGGCCCATTTACTTTTCCGCACTTCATTTGTACTCTGTTTTTACTTAGTTTTTACTTTTCCGCTTTCTTACTCTGTGGTGCTTGTTTACTTTACAAAGGCAATGCCTTCCCTTTTTACCGTGATTTTCGCCTTGATGCTAGTCGCCAGCCCCTGGCCTATGGAAGGCGGGCTTGGGGTAGTCACGGCACGGGCCCCGAGGACGGGTCGTGACAAATTGGTATCAGAGGTGGTCGGTTCTACCGGGGACTCTGATCTTTCTTCTATGTGAAGCAATAGTGTTTAGCGTATTGGGTGTGGTTATCAGTTCAGGGAGTCCAGTGTTGGTGCGGCGGCCGACGTATCCATACACCAGGACCCTGACTTCTGATTTCCGACTTAATTCACGAAAACATTGATTGCATGTGTGTTTCAAGTTTTCCTTGTGATTACTTGTGTCAGCTCACCAGGTATGCTGTCCTGACCGTGGCACACCTGTTTCTTCCAGGATGACCCCACGATGACAGCCAGCTAGGATTCCGAGAGTGGAGCGTGATGACAGCCCACCGAGCGTCGAGGACTTGGTACAGGGCCCTTTGACAGCTGAGGCACCGGCGGTACCTATACCCGCCGAGGCACCGATGCTACCAGCCCCAGCCGCTGACGATGCACGTCGCCTTAGTGCACTGCATGAGTTCCAGCGCCAGTGACCGCCCAGGTTCCATGGGGAGACGGACCCTCAGGCCACCGAGGACTGGCTGGAGGCAGTTGTTCGGGTTTTCAGATTAGTGAGGACACCAGCAGACCTCATGGTGATCCTCGCAGCAAGTCTCCTGCACGCGGCAGCAGGCAGATGGTGGAGCTTGATGCTCCAGGTGCACGATGAGGCCTCCCTCATCTGGACGGACTTCGAGAGCCTCTTCCGCTCAGAGTTCGTCCTGGACACCCTCCGTGCGGTGCGCATTCAGGAGCTTCTTCAGATGCGGCAGGGCAGCTTGACGGTAGCCCAGTACGCGGCGAGGTTCACCGACCTTTCTCACTACTCGACAGACATGGTACGAGACACCTTCTTCTGGGCCCGGACCTTCGAGAAGGGATTGAGACACGAGATCAGGGCATTTCTGATCTCCCTCAGCATCCCGACCCAGGAAGGAGTGCTAGAGCGAGCCCTTCTGATCGAGATCTTTCTGGCTGAGTCTACAGCGAGGCCTACCGCAGGGCGGCAGGTGGCGGAGTCATCGGCAGCAGGTAGCCGACGGATGACTCAGGGTTCCGGCAGACGACCTCGGGACACTGGCTCAGTAGTGCGGGGCACACAGCGCGAAGCCAGCCTTCCGAGAGGCAGGCAGTGCTACTCGTGCGGCGGGCAGGGCCACATGGCTCGTGACTACCCGACCCGCCGTACCGAGGAGCAGCAGACGGTGGAGGGGCCACCCAGGCAGAGGCAGAGGGTCGACCGTGGCGGTCCGCAGGGAGGAGGCGGACGAGGCAGAGGAGCTGGCCGAGCAGCAGGTGGTGGGCGACGCTTTGAGGCTCTGCCACCACCACCACCAGGCAGTACACCCCGAACGCAGGGGACAAGAGGACATGGGAGAGCTCATCTTCAGGCAGTTGAGGCCTACGATCATGGGGCTCCGGGAGCAGATGGACAGGAGCGGGACTAGCTCCAGACCTGGAGACTTTTGTTCACGTTGCTTCTAGTTTTGTTGATGTGTGTTTATAGATGCTTTGTGTCTTTGTACTTGAGATTCAGTAATAAAAGACACCTTTTCTTGTGGCATTTACTTTCCTGTCCTCTCTTGTGTTGTTACTAAGAGGTTCCGGTTTAGACTGTTGACTTGACCCTCACCCGTGATACATCTACTGGAGGAGACCCAGTTATCACACACTGAAGCCGACAGTGTGACTCAACCCTTGGAGGCGAGAGTAACGGTTGGATCTCTTGGTAGTAGCGTCGAGGCCTTACGACGTCATCCTTGGTATGGATTAGTATCATCCATGTCGGGATTGACCGTATTAGGCGAAGAACGTGGTTCATCCAGGGGATGAGACCAGATTTCTCTTATCGGCAAGGAAGAAATGGTGGCAGCTCTAGTGGGATTAGAGGTGGTCCGGGCCACGATAGAGAAGGTCCAGGTGAGCACATGGAGCGGAAGGATCAGATGCGTGCTCAGTACCGCCTTTGTATCCCTAGTTTGTGTTGAAGCTTTATGGGGACGTAAAGCCCTGTGGTGGGAGTAATGTAAAGACCCGTAAATTTCAAGGGAATTTTTTTTCTTCTTAAATTTCTATGGAATTTTACAAGAACGCAGTTTCTGACGGCGCCTGATTCCGAGGCCCGGTGTGCCCAGAATCATTTTCCGAAGTTTTTCTCCTGTACGTTCAGTGAACGGACGAGCGGGTTTTTATAACTTTTGAACCGGTGCCCGGAATCGAATTCTGAGGGCACCGATGAAATCGCAGTGCCGGTATTCGCTTATAAATGCCTCTTCCGGAGTTGCGTTTGTTTGGGTGTGGTTTTTAATTTTCGGGATTAAAGTTAAGAAATAAAATAATTTTGCGACAACTTTATTTTATTTCACTTAAGCCGCTTGGAAGCCACTTGAAGCCACATAAATGCGGCTTGAACTGAGTTGAACTGGATAAGGTGCTATCCAGGAATATCCTACCCCTTGGAAGGATATTTGTGAGGTGGGGCCCGCACGAGCCCCACCGTTTCTTTTTCTTCTTATGTAACGCACCCGCACCCCCCCCCCCCCCTATTAAAAGAAGTCAACCGTACGTTTTTCTGGTTAAGAAACGCCCCATTTAATTGGGCTGTTAATTTGTTACAATTAATTTTTTGAGATTAATTGTTCGTTTCTTTTCTTTTGAAATTCAATTTCTTATCTTGTGTTAATAAAATAAGACTTGGGATTATTTTAATTTTTTTGGAGTCTTGTCACGTTGGGAGGATTTGGGAGGCTTGAAGAAGAACATCTTCTTCAACGACGAAGAACGTGAAGAACGAATCAGTCTTCGACGAAGAACGTCGTCACGTCCTTCTTCCGAAGAACGACGACGCGCCATCCCTCGTTCTTCTTTCCACATCAAAGGAAGGGAGACGTCGTTCCACCTCGGACAACCTCCGTCTTCGTCTATGAATCCTCTTCCGCGACGACGCGATGGCTTTCCGCGACGACGCGACGATCCCCCTCTTCCGCGACGAGCCTTTCCGTGAAGAATGCCCGCGTGCGACGATCAACGAGGTAGGGATTTTATAATTTTGGAATACCCCTCTTTATATTCCCGTGAACGTTCTTTAAAAACTTAAAAGATGGTTTCAAATGAACAATTTTATTTTATTAAAATTGTCGGTTCATGTGTGGAACAATTTCTCCCGTTGTTTTTATCTAACGCCGAGGGTGTGGGTCAAACGAACACGGCCCGGCAACCCTCCGCCGTTCTTCGTGTTTTTCGGATTTGGCGGGTGACGACGGAACGTGCCGCAACTGGTGTTTGATGAACCCGCAGTAAAGAACGGAACCCGGGAGGAACAACGGCGCAGACGGGAAGGAAAACGGGCCACCAGAGCGACTCTAGCGGCCCGCGGAAGCCGGTGGTGGCGCGGGGCGCCGGCGCGGCGGCGCCGGCGGCCGGAGGCGGCGGCACCCCGTGGGTGTCCAGGGGGACACACCGCGGGTGCCGCGGGGTTGTCACGCGGCACCCCGCGGGTGCCGCGGGGGTGTCACGCGGGGCGGCGGCTTTCCCCCGAGTCGGCCGCTCGGCCACTCGGCCGAGCCGAGCCGGACCGGCCCTGGCCGGGCCGGGCCGGGCCAACCGCGTCGGGCCCGACCCGGTTCGGGCCAACCAGGGGGGGTCGGCCCGGGTCGGCCCGGGCCCGGACCCCCCCGTCTTCGGACAGACTTCGTTCAAATGGCCGTATCTTGAGCCAAGGGCCTTCAAACGACTCGCCGTCAGCGGCAACACAATCCTTGGAGCGAGTCGGTCGTTTCGGTTTATCGCACTCAATGTTTCGGAATACTTTGGGTTCGTCCGGGTTGGTTCGTACACGAAACCAACCGGGCCTTCGGAGCGGAAACACTCATATCTTGAGCTACGGACGTCCGATTGACGTGCCGTCAGCTTTGTTAGTTTCCTCTTAGTGAGACGGAACTTTTGGCTCACTCCACCCGAGGTTTGGACGCATGTGGAGTACGGTCGGGTTGGTTTTGCCTTAAAAACCAACCGGGCCCCTGGAACGAAAAAGCCAATAACGCTCAGACCGGGCGTCCGATTGACACGCCGTCTATTGCGTTGAGTTCCTCTTGATGAGACGGAACTTTTGGCATCCTCCGCCCGAGTTTTGGATGCAGATGGATAGTGGCCGGGTTGGATCGCACTGAAATCCATCCGGGCCCCTGGAACGGAAAAGCTGATATCTTTCAGACCAGACGTCTGTTTGACGAACCGTCAGCGGCATTGGTGATCACGTTGAAAACGGTATCTATGAGTATACCCTGTGATTGTTCGGGGAATAGTTGAGTTACGACCGGATTGGTTCGCTCACGAAACCAACCGAGCCCCTGGGACGAAAAGGCTAATAACTCACAGACCGGGCGTTCGATTGACGCGCCGTCTGTTGCGTTGAGACCCCTATGACGAGGTGGTCCTTCGAGATACTTCCTTGCGGTACTTTGTGATACTTGGAGTTTCGACCAGTAGCTCGTGGAGCGGACCCTCCCGGAGACGAGCGGGCGGAGCACGGAGACCGTGTAGAAGACTGAGACCCGACGACTGCTGATCGAACGACTCGGTGTGTGACAGAGGTGCGCTTGGTTGTAAAGGCACATGGGAGCGCTTGGTTGTAGCGGCAGACCCACGACAGTGGTGCGCTTGGTTGTAGCGGCACATGGGAGCGCTTGGTTGTAGCGGCAGACACACGACAGTGGTGCGCTTGGTTGTAGCGGCACATGGAAGCGCTTGGTTGTAGCGGCAGACCTACGACAGAGGTGAGCTTGGTTGTAGCGGCACATGGGAGCGCTTGGTTGTAGCGGCAGACCCACGACAGAGGTGCGCTTGGTTGTAGCGGCACATGGGAGCGCTTGGTTGTAGCGGCTGGCCCACATTACTCGATAGGTGGAGTACTACAGCAGTCTTAAGTTAGTGGGCAGTACCTCGGAGTTGTGACAGGACCACTGTACACTCCAGAGATGGAGCTCTTCAGCAGTTACGGTTTCGATGATGAAAATCCTGGTTTGAGCTGAGACTTTTGACCTTGTGTTTGCCTCATGATTGAGATGGGTTACTTGATAACTTAGGTATATGGATGGGAATATATCTAAGTAGAGGTTATCTGTTGAGATCTTCTTGTGGTTATCTTTGTTGGTTTTAGTGAGACCTTGAGGGTCTCGGGGTCCCTATTGAGTATCGTTATACTCACCCCTGCACGGGCTATGCCCGCACTACGTTGTGTTGGTTGCAGACGACGGACAGCGTTGATCATGGCTGAGGCTTGCAGAGCAGGACGGTACCTGGAGGTGGACCACTGGGCGGGACGTGCTCGGAGCGGACGGCGGGACCCGAGGAGCATTGGAGCTATCTGTACCCACCCTTCAGGTGTGATTTCCATTGGACAGCTCGGTGTAGCGGCTTTTACTTTACAGTTGTTGTTTTCCCCTTTCGAGTTTCACTTTACTTTCAGTTGGGTTTATATACTGGCCCATTTACTTTTCCGCACTTCATTTGTACTCTGTTTTTACTTAGTGTTTACTTTTCCGCTTTCTTACTCTGTGGTGCTTGTTTACTTTACAAAGGCAATGCCTTCCCTTTTTACCGGGATTTTCGCCTTGGTGCTAGTCGCCAGCCCCTGGCCTTTGGAAGGAGGGCTTGGGTTAGTCACGGCACGGGCCCCGAGGATGAGTCATGACAACCTAGGTTAATCATAGGTTATTCATATCCAACATATAACTAAATCCATTATGATGGTTCATTATGTTTTTGTGAATTCCCCATGAATATCCCCCATGAGTGTGAAACTAGGTGTGCTGCAAGGTCACATAGTATGTACGAGTTACCTATCGCGTTTAGCTCAATATTTTGTTTTCATGGTTGTTACCCGTATATACATTTTTTCCATATCCACATCAACTTGTATTTTCCATTAAATGATGTATTTCTAGGAAACCACTCTCTATATCCTTTACCAAAATTCAGGTACATGTTCCTATACTTTCCCTAATCCATTGAATTATCCTCAGACATGTAATTAGGTTTATCACTATGGTATTTCCATCTTAGATTCCAAATGTCAAGTAAAATTTATCCATGATACAAACTTTAGTGACCATCACTTTTCATACATTCAAATTACATCATTTTTTGGATCATTATACAATAAATAAACATATTCACAAATAAAATATGAGTTTACTACCTTAGGAAATATAGAAACAAAAAAACTGGTACATAAGTGAGCGATATTATCTCCTAATAGCTTCTCAAAGACTATAACCCCTCCAGGACACATCATAAATTATAAATTTTTTCATTACCTTGGGAGGATAACCATATATATGGGTGATCCCATATTCTCATTTATGGTAACAAAATGGTGATTTGTTAGAATATTCATGAGAATAATGTTATAAGAAAGTTAACCTAACATTACAAGATCATAACCCTCATATCAAATATCATAAACAAGAATCATTGAATAATTTTGGGATATTCATAATACACGAATCATAAGAAAATTAATAGAATTATCTATGAACTCACAACATAGGAATAAGATATAGAATTGTTATAGACACATAAACATGTAATATTATTCCTAATAAGTCAATTATATATGAAAATAAATTATTAGGGAACATCATTGGGTCTACGCCTACTGGGTGGGACACACCACCATCACAATTAATGTTCCTTTCATTACATGATATTGGGATTCCCCGTCATCCCATAGTGGATCACGTTTCTATATCTTCCCATAGTGGATAGGGTTTCCCCATCTTCTATAGTGGATCACGATGGTGAAATTGGTCCCCAATATTTCCCCATTATATATATATATTTACCCAATTAATTGGAAAGAGATACAGGTTCCACCCATCACATAATAAAATCATACATACATTTTACACAAAAAAACAAGACATGCATCATATCATGACCCATAAAATGTGATGGGTTTTATAAACAACATATCAAAAGACATGAAATGAAATGGGTTTCATAAAATTCTCATCATATCATTACCTATATAAAATAGATAAGTCGCACACTCATTAGTTGAAATCATAACCCGTAAAAAATAGTGGGTTTCGAAAGCATATAACACAATGAAGAGAAATGGGTATCATAAACATCAGTCCATCAAAACTGAAACCATTAAATAAAGAATATGAATATAATTCTTGGTTAATAAACTATTTAAATGGATTTCATCTAATATGGAGAATATCTTTAGAAAATATTTCATTAGTAAAGTATCATTTATTCATTAAACACACTTTTTAAAACATAATAAAATACTGAATACATTTTTCATTGAAAATAACATTGAAAATATATAAAAGATACTTGAAAGCCATAAATTTTTTTAAAATTATTTAATGTTCAAATTATCTTAAAAAATAATTTAAAAACATTTTTTAGACTTTTCTAAAAACATGTTTTTTAATAAATCATCTTTCAGACCTAAAAGAGAAATGACGTAATATTTCAAAAAAAATTATTAGTTATATTAAACACCAACGATTTGAAAAACGGTACACTTGAAAGAAAACATCATGTATAACCATAAGATAAAAAATCCAAGAGTGTTCTTGAGATATAGAACATACGATTTCCTAAATGGAAACATAATCTTAAAAACTGATGATAAACAATGATGCTTTTTTAATTAACTATTAACACTTGGAAACATAGAATTATACTCTCAATGTGAGAAAATGAAATTGCATGAAGCATACAATATCATTAAAATACTGTTTTTCATGATATAACATTTGAAATTGTATTATATACACCACATAATTAATTATATGTTCATAAAAACTGTGTGTCTCAAAGAAGGATGATTGAGAAAAAAACTACCTTGTAGATTTGATAACATTTGAATAGTAAAATCCCAAGAAATTGATATCATAAAATTGATATGTAAATAAACATAAATTTAAGTATAATAATCATTTAATGAATTCATGGGTATTATATTTAACAAAAAAATTAAATTAATGGTGAATAAGGCATATGTCTCAATTATATAATAATTAGAGAATAAAACCCTTACGTGTGTCTTTACTCCCTTCTTAATCATTCAAACATCCTCTTTATTGGGAACTACTCATTCTTTTAAACAATGGGATTCCTTGTTTTTCTTTCATATGAAAGAGATGATTCAAGGATTTAGGTAGGTATTTTGGGAGAAGATTTTGGAATGTGTTGGCCTAACCAAATGTTGAGATAAGTGTGGTGAAGTGAGTGTGTGTGTTCCATTTTATATTAGATGATGAGTGTCATTTTTATACATATAAAAAGGTAAAAACAATTGAGAGGAATCCTATACATAATTAAAATCCAATAATTTTTAAAATTTGAGAAAAGATGTTACATGTATGAAATATTTATAGCTAATAGATTTTATACATTTCTCTAGTTCATTTTACCACATAAGATTATGTTTCTACAAATAGGTAAACTATTTTTTCTTAGTCAGTGTAATTTTATTTTATTTAATTTCCCTAATGTTTTTTATGAAAAAACTAATTTGAAATTATTATTAATTATAAATTGTTATTATTACAAATATTGAATACATTTTCACATATTATAAACATTGATGTTGTAGAAATTAATATAAAATTAATCCCACTGACATGTCACAACAACATGTTTTTTATGCTTAAATGTTTAAAAGATGTAAATGTTTTTGTATCCCATTTCAATGTAAATTTTTTTCCTATGACCTAAATTTTATTAATTGATGAAAATTTATCTAATTAAGCTTTAAAGAAATATAATATTACAATTTTTCTATATAAATAAATTACATGAAATCTTATTTTGAATTAATTTTCCTTATTTCTCACTATTCACCTAAAAATAATGTTATTTAGAAAAATATCAACAATTCACCCTAAGATAAATATTATATTATTAATCCAAAAACAAATTTGTTTTACCTTTTTATACTTCTAAAAGTGTCTAAAATTAATTTCATTTTTTTCATAGATAGACTTAAAAAGTAATTATTTTGGGAAAATAGTTTTTTAATACATATAATTACATTAGAAATAATTATGAATTTTCTTATCAATTTGATTTATTTTTATAAAAAATTATGAATAATATTTAAAAAGTATTTATTACTATTCATGTTTCCATTTTTAAAGGATATGATATAACTATATCACTTATATAACTATAACAAAAAATAGTTTTTTATAGAATCTAAGTGTTGTGTGTAATAAAAGCTATATTTGTGATCCATATAGTGTAATATTAACATAGTGTATCATATTGAAAAGGTTTGTATTTGTTTAATGTTAAATGAAATAAATTGTTGAATTTTAATTTTTCTAAAATATGGTTCCTAAAAACTTGTGTAGTTACACTCTTCCATAATAATATATTAAATTAATACATATGT
Source organism: Viscum album (assembly GCA_963277665.1). Lineage (NCBI taxonomy): Eukaryota > Viridiplantae > Streptophyta > Magnoliopsida > Santalales > Viscaceae > Viscum > Viscum album. The sequence goes on from OY728145.1 coordinate 785,823,704, forward strand.
TATCATGGTGGCTATAAAGTATCCAAAAACCATTATATCATATGAATTATATCTACATTGATGGTGATTCATATATGAAAAATTAAATAATCATAGAATTCACCTATATAGAAATGAATAATTCATAATCCATTATGGCCATCCCTATGGTTCACCACAAGATGGTCCTCCTCATGTAAAAACAAAAAATTTCTATGGAGGATGTCCCTGTGTTAAAACAATTATATAATTGATGAACTAATAATTTTATATATTATTGGGTTAGAAACCATGAAAAAATATAAATCCACTATAAATGCCCCCCTTTAGATTAATAATGAATAAAGTATATAGGCACTCTCCATTATTCCCACCATTGATGTGCTTCCCATGAGAAAAGATAAAATCAACATATATTCATCCAAATTTAAAAGAATAATATTGAAATCATGGAGGACCCCATATAGTACCAGTAATTAGAGAATTCCAAATGGAAAAAAATCAATAATATTTTTCTACCTAGTTTGTAGTCATTCAAAATTAAATTTTTTATCAGGATAATAGATTAAAATTATAGCTTTCATCAATAGTATGTCCATCATAAACATGTCATTCTTTCTTTATCAAAAATAATGTTATAAGTATATGATTATCATCAGTCCCCTTTGAATTTGGTTATTGTTAAATTTCCCCAAAATAATCTACTTGGTATATTGGTTATAAAATTACTCAAGTTGTTAGAATATGTTGATGAACAATACTTTGGAGATATGGTGGATTATAATAATATCTTGGAAGAACAAGATCCTGATAAAACAATTTTTCATGTATTATCACCTGTCCTACTCACAATATATTCAAAAAATATTATTTTAGAAGAATATATATGATATATACACTATAATTCTTCCTTTTGGATCAATGAATTCAGGTTTTGGGTGATTTCATGAACTATTTAATATATTTATCTTTATTTAGAGGGTTTGCAATGAGACATGTTTTACCTTCTGAAAATCCCGATAGAACATACCCAATGTTTGGAAAACATCCCATGTACAATTAAGGAATATTTTTCTATAGAATCAATGAAATTATCCTAATACTTATGTCATCATCCCATATGTTTACATCATGGACTACAGATAGTTTGGTGTTTTCCCTTTTGATCTTCTAGTATATCAAAAGTGAAATCCCAATGGAAAAAATTAAATAAAACGATCATTCATTATAGTTATATTTAATAGAATTTCCATGAATTATTCTTAGAATATTATATACAAAAATACAAATTATTTGGTCAGATGATTTCTTGTTATCTAAAAAAAAATATACACACCCCCTAAAGGATCAAGATATTGATTAACTACACTATGAAACATATTTGAAATTAAAATAATCAATTATTATAATAAAAGAAAATCCTATATATATACTATTTTCTCATATGATTATAATCCCCAAGTGATTATCTTAAAAGGATTATTTTATCAATATTTTATTTGAATATAATCTCCAAAAGCATAGATATTTTTGGCTACTACTTAAACATTATAATGGAATTATATGGCCCAGTTATTCTATGAACTTTTTCCCACAAACATTTTTATTACCATCAACCAATTATATCATTTCCCAGATCACATATCTAGTTTTTTATAAGAAAATAAGTATTCAAAATACTGGGGGAATCACCAAATATTGATAGCTATTTATTCCTCCATTTGGATCACAATTAGTTGTGGTAAGAGAAAATTTATTTCTAATTAAATTTTGAAGGAGTGTCCTATAGTTATTTAGGTGGAAAATTAGTATAAAAGACAAATATTATTTATGGTTTTTAAATCCATAAGTCCAAAAAGTAATATTACAGAGGTTGATTATGATTGTACCCTTAATAATTGGTCTAAACTCAGAAATCACTATACATTACTGATTCACATGATGACATTGTTTGTTAAAATTACTTTAGTGAGTGTTATTTACATTGACCCAACCAATAAATCAAAACAAGATATTGATAATGACTAAGATATGTATTATGAATTTATAGAGAAGGTAACTCATAATGGGAAACAATAAGAATGTGAAATTATCCATTATCAAGGGAGGGAACAAGATTTAGTTTTCTCAGCCAATCATCCCCTACAACAAGCCCAAATTTTTTTTAGAAAACGTTTAGTTGTTTCTAAATCCACTTCAAAACAACCAACAAATCTTATTGATTCCATTTCATGTTGGAAATAAATAAAATTTAGAATATTAATATTGTAATCTTAAAATTGAATATAACCAAAAACGATTCTTTTTTATCCAATGTTATAGTTCAATCGATTGATCTTACCAAGAATGAAGATACATATCTTCTGATACTAATTGATTTATGGTTTCCTACTAACTAAGGGTAATATCCTCACTTTTTAATAATATCCAAACTAGTATATTTATATTAGAATATTGGCCCTCCATCAAATTGAGGCTTAAAAAAGTCATTTTAGATAGACATAAGCAAAATGAGTGAGATCACATATATATATATATATATATATACATTATTCACAATAAACTCAACTAAAAGACCTAAAAACACATTGTATACTAGTAAAACTATATAATAATAGATTATATAAGATGGTAGACCTCACACATGAACAATAATAATTTAGTAATACTTACATTTAAAAATTCAATATATTTAGGGACCCAATCATGAATACCACACAATGTGTTTCCTAGAGTGACCCAATGTTGGGGTTTCCTAAGTAATTTATAAACACCACAATAGGTATTATTATAATTTACTTCATAAGGATACGAATTTTTTTTAAAATGTAATCTAGTATCTATATCTACAATTAATTCAAATGATATCTACTACAATTTACACTAACAGTTATGTTCTGCATTGGGGAAAATATGAATCTGTTACTTATTTGAATAATTATAATGACCGAATACGAGAGTTATTATATTATATTTCCATATTTAACGTTTTGAAATATTTCCATGAGATACTACTTACCTACGAATAGTTATTAGATATTTTTATTGTAAACATATATGATTAGTTATATACCATATCAATTCCACTTAAATATTATAGATTCTATGAAATCATATAAATAGTTGATTTTTTAGTGGAAACTATTTATTAAGTAAACAAAATTTTTTAAATTGATTCACTATTACAGACAAGGAGGTTTGGAAATGTGGAGATAGTTAGCCAAACTCTTAAACCTGAAATAGTAACAACATCATTTGTTTTATGTCAGTAAGAATCTAAGATTCACCACCACCCCGTTGGAAATAGATACATCACATAATAAATATTCAAAAAACCCATCATATGAATATTAAGTAATGGATAATTGATTTTTGGAATAGGAAATATAAAGTATACTCTTCCATATATAGTCATTTTCTATTGTATTTTATTTATTAACAATATAGAAAATTTGTATCTTCAATATGTTTTAAATTCATGATAAATCACAGATAAATTATGACCATAAATATTTATCCTATCATCATCTATTTTAAAAAAAATTGAATTTTTTGTTCATCAACGATATTTAATACAAGATGGTAGGTGATGGGTATAAGGACCTGACCCCAATTGGCCGGAGCCGGTGCCCTATAGATTACATTGGCATACAAACAAGAAATAATCATCCTAAAAGACCGAGTAGTTTAGTATTATTGTAAACAAGATACATACATAAGTTCATCATTACAACTTAACATGAAAAAGAAAATAGAAACTCCTTAGACAACTTCCATAAATCCAATGTTTTTTCAGCTTGTCATTTGTAATAAAATACTTTTTTCCCGGTGGAAATATGTTGGGAAAAAATCCCTCAAGTTATCATTGAATCATTTTTGAGATGATTGTGTTTGTTGATAAAGTGGACATCTGTGTTGTGATTGTTGAAAAAGAAAACCATGATGTAAAAATTTGTTGACAAAGGTGATTTCATAGTGGCATGTCGAGTTCAAGGGCTATGGTTAATGATCCATGTTTTATTCAAGAATTTCGACAAAGGAATGGATAATCTGGAGGTGGTACAAAAAGAGCAGATAGAAGGTGGTGTCTGTAACACACCAAGTAAATAAAGGATATGACATTTTCATATTTATCCATATTTGTGAATAAAATATTAATATTACTTTAAAGGGGACACTATGCACGATGGGGTACCCAATACGCAACAATGAGTTTCTTGGGAATCTTGCGTTGCACTCTAATAATAAAATAATATTATTTTAAATTGTAGTTAACGCCTAGTCTTTGTAATGGCGGGAATGAACAGAACTAACTAAAAAAGGATTATATATGTTTGTCAAATATTTTTACTATTTACAGCAAATGTTATAGGATTAAAAATTCGAATGAATCCAATTTTAAGCGTAAACATTCCAATATTCTTTAAAAGGACGATTAACCGACTTTTGATGGTGAACCTCTTTTAAATACACTTTTAGACAATTATATGTGTTATATTTGACAAAATAAAATTCTTCTTTAGAATCAGGACATGAAAATTTACTTTGTGTAAATTTTTGGTATTTTTTTGAAAAAGTTCATTTTTTAATGAATAGTGAAAAATGTTGTATTTTAATTCAAAACCACTTTTTAATCTAATTTATTTATATTATTAGGTTATATTTTGAATTGGTTTTAAATTTAAATTAGAATATATTTTTACCATTTAATCCAATAGTGTTCGTTGGAATTAATTTCACTTTGAAATCAGACTTAAACTAATGTCAATCTTTTGATACATTTTGTTTCATAAAAACATGCTATTTGTTTTGACAGTGGGAATTAATTATTAAATTGATTAATTCAACTTATATGTTTTGAATTTTGTAAAATAGACATCATTTTTGAATATGGAATATCAAATATAGATTAGGGTGAATTTTTGGTAATTTTCTGAAAAAGTTCAATTTTTTATGAATAGTGAAACCACTAAGTGGTACTTATAAAAATTGATTTTCCATTTAAATGAAAATTTTCCATCTTTGTGTTTTGAATTTCAAAAATTTGACATACATGGTTGTCATTAAGAAGTAAAATGTGGTTCAATGGGATTAAAATAATTATTTGGTGAATAGTAACTTATTAAGTTTTTAATCGTAATTAGAGGTAATTAGTGTAGTTTAATGTAAGAATAATGTTTTAATAAAATGAAATGGCCTAGAAACATGTCCTACCCTCATTGGATGTGTCATGGCTGACCAAGACAATTCAGGGTCATCTTGGGGACCCCATGGAGCCACTTTGGTTGGAAAATGACATAAATACCTTTTTATTTAATGTTAAAGTAAAAATGACACAAACATGAGATGTTTTACTAAAACAATTTTTACATGGGGTTATACATGTCATATTTTGACTATAAATATCCATTGTAAATCGAAAAAGATTTCCTACATCATAGTATTTTTTTATAATTTTTAGACATTAAATAAATTAAATAATTTATGACATCATGATAATGTAGCGATGACCTCATTATTTAACGATTTAAATTAAATGGAAAGATAATGTAAAATCTAAGACCTACACATGTCCAAAACATATTTTAGGGGTGGATTTCGAACCCTTATCACCATATACTAGATACACATCAATGTGGGACCATTAAAATCCGAAACGCATTCTAAAATAAAATAAAATTTCTTTACTTTCCAAGAGTGCCCCTCCTCTCCTCTTATAAAAGGCCCCCACCTCTACCTCCTTACCCCCACTTACAAAGCCTTTGGATCGGCCAAACCCTGCCCATTTTGTCTCTCCACATCCCTCTCTAACTCCTTGAAGCCTCACTTTGGGCAGAAGTCTTCCCAACGAAGCCTTTGAGCTCAAACGAAAGGGAGTTACCCGATTTTAAGGAAATGTCTTCACTTGTGTCCTTTTGTTTTATTTTGCTTATCCAACCCCCTAAAATCATTTTATTCATTTATTTTATAATAAATCATGTATCTTCAATATACTAGGATGTTGTTATAAGAATTATTCGAGCTACACTTACACACACCTACATCTAATGGTTAAAGAATATAATGTTTCTGTGGATGGTGAATTTCTGCCTCACGAAACGATGATTGTTCAACATTCTTCTAACACCTTCAAAGGTGGACATTAAGATGACAATATAGTTATAAATGATATATACTATGATTATGTTTTACTTAAGATTATGTATTTTTCATTTATGGCATACATTTATGGTTTCCATTATGGGTAAACGCGATATCTTCATTTAAGGAAGTGCGGACTACCGCCCCTCAAAGTTATTTGATTCATTAATACCATATGTGCTACGTATACAGGATATATATAATGATATTATATATGATACCATACTGTAATTAAAATACTTTCATGTATCATTATGTTTTAATTCCATTAAATATGAAATAGAAATGGAAGTAGCGTCCATGCGTACGTACGGCTTACCGTCTCCATGAACGGTACATTCCATCTCATATCTCAAAATGTTATGTACTATTATAAGTACATATATATAATGGATATATATGTAATATATTACATATAAATTATGGCTATCATTCTGGAATTATAACATATATATATATATATATCTCATTTTTTTAATTCCATTAATATGACAAAAAATGAAAGTAGCGTTCATTCGTACGTACGGCCTACCGTCTCCATGAACGGTGCTTTTAATTTTTATCTCCAAATGCGATGTAATAGTATAAAATGAATATATACTCGATATATATGATATTTAAAACATCAATACTATTCTGGATATGATGTACCTATAACTACATGGAAAATTATTCTCCAACAAGTTCAATTTTTGACTCATGTACCAAACATCGACAAAAACGTCGATATGAACTCATATTATTAACCAATTATTATAACATTGAAATATGTGATATGAACTGAATAATAATCTTTATAGGAGGTCCTTAAGAAATTATAAATTGACCAAAGTTTATTATTCAGGAATATAATGAAACGAACAAGACATGCTAGACTTGAGGTAAGGGATCCTACTCCTCTCTTTCTTTTTAAGTACACCCTTTTATATCATTCCTTTAAAGCTCATATTTCTTGTGATTGGGATGTTATTTTATATTAATATAACTGTAAATTTTATTTTCATATGATTAGAGACCGTATTTCCTCTCATCAATCCATTTTCGAAGTTTTAAGTGGCGTCGTTAGGCTGCCGAGTTTTCGTAAGGGATTTTTCATCTCACATTTATTCCCGTGAGATTTATGCTACATTTTCCACAATATCCTTTGAGTGGTGTATGTACTGACCATTATTATACACTTTGTGTGGTATAATTTCATTTATGGTTATTCACATCTTCATTGTATGACCCATCTTCCATGGGGTGTAAGTTTCGAAAGTTACCCAACTCGGTAAGGGGACCTTTCACCCTCCTCTTTTTAAAAGACTTCTTTTGTCATGTCTTTTAATTCACATAATGTTATGTTGGTATATGTTCTTTTATATCCTTATTGATGTAAATTTTATGTCCAAGGTATGAGATGCCCTTTTTATCTCTCATCAACTCATTTTTTGAATTTTGAAGTGATGCCGTTAGGCTGTCGAATTTTACCAAGGGAACTTTTTAACCCAATTTCGATTTCTTTGGGTTCAACATGTAGTTATTTAATATGTCATATTTTGAATATGTGTGAATGACATTTAATTGTTTTACAATTAATATCCACTTATATTGGGTGTATTTATATTTGTCACACATAATTTTGAGATCGATTTATCCTTATTTTAAGGATACCTTCTTTATAAGGGATTTCATCACATTTGACATTTCTATTGAGACTTAACTGTTATTATGCACCAATTCACTCTTATATGGTGTATATACTGTCCTTTGGAATATTATATAATGAATCCATTTATTCTCAAGATATTATAATGTTCTGACTAAATGTTATTCCTCAATTATTGTATTCAAGTGTCTCTAATTTTGGAAAAACCCCTTTAACCAAAAAAACTCTTTAAATGTTTTAATTATTTGTTATTATTAATATCCATGTTTTCAAAATGGTTTTAAGGATTTATTTATATGGATATTAATGGTTTAAATTTTTAAAAGCTTCAAGGTGGTACGGGACACTTTGATTCAAAAATCTCTTTATTAAATGTTTTAAATGGTTTTGGAAATGGTTCCTTTTGAATGGATTCATTATTTCAATATACTAAAATGTTATATTGTGATTGAAATGTGGAAATGTTATGATACCTTTATGCATGTTATATGTGATATGTTTATGTTATAGTTCTTGGGCATTGTTATGAAAACGGGTGGTTTCGTGATAAACTAAGGGCGGGTGAGCCCGATATAGCTCTCCAATGCATTGGGTAACGCGAAGGAGTGAAACTTTAAGGTTTCTCCGAAGAGATTTAGGGAATATATTGTGGTGGGTATTCCAAGCGTAACCAAGAGGGTTACTCCCTACGTAAGAATGTTATTAATGCCTCAAGTTACCTTTTATGTCATATGATTTCTATGCTTTATTCATGATTTGATGAGGTATGATAAAGTGCCTATGTTTTATGGGTAAAGTATGATTTCATTATTATGTATATATGAACTCATGTTTCCTTTCCATATTTTTCATAAACCTTACTGAGCTTTTTATGCTCATCCCATGTTTTTTTTTGAAATGTTTTTCACAGGTCAAGGGAAAGGTACATGCTATGATTATAGTGTCAAGGAAGTGTCATGAAAGAATCCATGATTTATTTTTAAATATGTTTCTGTTGATAGGAAAAAAATGAATACTATCTCTTATGTAACCACTTTGTTGAATGTGGAATGTAATGCAAGTTTTATGATCTAATTCTCTAAAACTCTAAACCTGAAAAGATCCTCAATGTGTAATCTTATAATAACTCAAGATTAAGTAAGGTTTAAGGATGCGGCCTTATAGTTGGTATCAGAGGTCGGTTTAGATAACTTTATAAGTTAGGGTATCCTCTAAGCATAAGTGACATTACCATAATGGTTAGGATTTCAGAAAGAGTCCTAATTTTAGATAAATTGAATGAGTAAGTATATCTTAGTGGTTATCTTCCTCATTAGTACATGATGGTTTTGTTGATATACTCACACTGACATTTCTTTTTTTAGTGAATGGATGGATCTAGAAGGCACCAAAGTGACAATAGGTTTGAAGGAAACTGTGGTGGTTCTCTGATTAAGAGACTGGATGAAATGGGGTATTCAATAAAGAAACTCATGGTTGTTCTTAACCAACTATCAAGGAGTCATTATCATCCACTTGAACCTTGGTATGTTCTTTAAAGCATCATGTACGACATGACCAATCAATGTGGATGTTCAGGTAATAATTATAAATGTAACCATTAGGGTTTATATGATCCTTACTTTTGAGGTAATTATGGGTTATTATATGTTATGATGGAAAATGAAAGGCATGAGATAAAATTGAGGTTAAAAGATTTTATGATTATTTTGGAAGATTTTATCTCGTTTTGGGGAAATGTTTTAAGAATTATATAGTTTTGGAAAAAGGACAACACGCAGACCGTGTGACAACCCGTCGCGCCAGAGAAAGCTGCGGGAATCGAACCCACAACCAAAGTGCGACTAGTATTTATCGCCTACCACTGGACTACGTGAATTCCCTGGTTAGTTTGACTAATTCTTTATAGTTATATGATTTTTTGAATTAAGAGTAAGCTGATTTTGGGTTATCTATGGAAATTTATTAACCTATCATGGAGGATATGTGATTAGGTTAATTACTTTTCAATACATGACTTTAAGAGAAACTGATATTGTTTGGAGATAAATGTTTCGATTTAACATGGAAGACTATGTGACTAAATCCTTCAAATATTTGGGATTCAATCTTAGTTCGGTTTACTTTGATGAATATTATGGATCAATTGTTTATCGAATGATCCTCATTGAACTTTGGGTTTATTTGGACAAATTTTGGAGATTAATAATAAATTTTTTTTATAAAGGGTTATCCTTTTCTAGATTATCTGATCTTGTACTAACCTTTTTGGTCTTGGTTTTGGTTAAAGTCTAATGACATGGGAAGTATATAGTTCTCTTTTGTGGATTATGTGATTCTCTAGAAGTTGATTATAGTACTCTTAATGTGAACAAGTCTTCCTAAATACTCGTCTTTTGGAGAAAATATGAGTTTGTGTAAGGAATCTAATAAATGTTTAAAGTCAACATGATAAGTGATTATGTTTCCGTATGAATAAATTCCTCAATAAAAAGTAACTTAAAACAAAAATGTTGTCTATTAAATTTTCCTACTGGGGAATCGAATACAGTTTAACCCATCACAAGTTTGTGATTTTCTTGTGGTTAACTTTCTCCTAAACATGTTTTCTATCACTCTCCATCAGAACATGACCCAATGTTTTCTCCTCCATGTCCATGTTTTCCTACATGGAATCCTAGTATGGGTTAACTCAGGTGACCTCTGTACTTATCTTTCTTTATTTTAAAGTGATTGTTTTACTGACTCTTGTTCTGATGTGGGACTTTCAAGGATGTTTCCAAGGCCAGTATTAAAATTGCGAGGACGCAATTCCCAAACGGGGGGAAGGATGTAACACCCCAAGTAAATAAAGGATATGAAATTTTCATATTTATCCATATTTTTGAATAAAGTATTAATATTACTTTAAAAGGGACGCTATGCATGATGGCGTACCCAATACGCAAAAATGAGTTTCTTGGCAATCTTGTGTTTCACTCTAATAATAAAATAATAGTATTTTAAATGGTAGTTAACGCCTAGCCGTTGTAATGGCGGGAATGAACATAACTAACTAAAAAATGATTATATATGTTTGTCAAATATTTTTACTCTTTACAATAAATCTTATAGGATTAAAAATGTGAATGAATCCAATTTTAAGCGTAAACATTCCAATATTCTTTAGAAGGATGATTAACCGCCTTTTGATGGCGAACCTCTTTTAAATCCACTTTTTGACAATTTAATGTGTTATATTTGACAAAATAAAATTCTTCTTTAGAATCGGGACATCAAAATTTACTTTGTGTAAATTTTTGGTATTTTTTCAAAAAAGTTCAATTTTTAATGAATAGTGAAAAATGTTGTATTTTAATTCAAAACCTCTTTTTAATATAATTTATTTATATGATTATATTAACTTTTGAATTGGTTTTAAAGTTAAATTAGAATATATTTTTACCATTTAATCCAATTTTGGTTGTTGGAATTAATTTCACTTTGAAATCGGACTTAAACTAGTGTCAATCTTTTGATACATTTTGTTTCATTAAAACACGTTATATGTTTTGACAGTGAGAATTAATTATTAAATTAATTAATTCAACTTATATGTTTTTAATTTTGTAAAATAGACATCAATTTTTAATTCGGGATATCAAATATAGCTTAGGGTGAATTTTTGGCAATTTTCTGAAAAAGTTCTATTTTTTAATGAATAGTGAAACCACTACGTGGTACTTATAAAAACTAATTTCCCTTTTAAATGAAATTTTTCCATCATTGTGTTTTGAATTTCAAAAATCTGACATACATGGTTGTCATTAAGATGTAAAATGTGGTTCAATGTGATTCAAATAATTTTTCGGTGAATAGTAACTTATTAAGTTTATAATCGCGATTTGAGGTAATTAGTGTAGTTTAAGGTAAGAATAATGTTTTAATAAAATGAAATGACCTAGACATATGTCCTACCCTCATTGGATGTGTCATTTCCGACCAATAAAATTGATGGGTCAACTTGGGGACCCATGGAGCCACTTTGGTTGGAAAATGACATAAATACCTTTTTATTTAATGTTAAAGTAAAAAATGACACAAACATGAGATGTTTTACTATAAAAATTGTTTCATGGGGTTATAAAAGTCCGATTTTTTACTATAAATATCCATTGGAAAGATAAAACGATTTCCTACATAATATTATTTTTTTATAATTTTAGACATTATATAAATTAAATTATTTATGACATCATGATGATGCATCGATGACCTCATTATTTAACGATTTAAATAAAATGGAAAGATAATGAACAATCTAAGACCTAAACATGTCAAAAACCTATTGGATGGGTGGATTTAGAACCCTTATCACCTTATCCTCGAAACACATCAATGCGGGACCATTAAAATCCGAAACCCATTCTAAAATAAAGTAACATTTCTTTACGTTCCAAGAGTGCCACTCCTCTCCTCTTATAAAAAGCCCCCAACTCTACCACCTTAACCACACATCCAAAGCCTTTGGATCGGCCAACCCCTAACCATTTTGTCTCTCCACATCCCTTTATAACTCCTTGAAGTCTCACTTTGGGCAGAAGTCTTCCCAAGGAAGCCTTTGAGCTCAAACCAAAGGGAGTTACCAAATTTTAAGGTAATGTCTTCACTTGTGTCCTTATGTTTTATTTTGCTTCTACAATCCCATAAACTCTTTTTATTCATTTATATTATAATAAATCCAGTATATTAAATATAATAGGATGTTGTTATAAGAATTTTTCGTTCTACACTTACACACACCTACATCTAATGGTTAAATAACATACTGTTTCTGTGGATGGCGAATTTCTACCTCACGAAACAATGATTGTTCAACATTCTTCTAACATCTTTAAAGGTGGACATTAAGATGACACTATAGTTATATATGATATATAATATGTTTATGGTTTACTTAAGCTTCTGTATTTTTCATTTATGGCATACCTTTATGGTATCCATTATGGGTAAACACGATATCTTCATTTAAGGAAATGCGGACTACCGCCCCCTCAAAGTGATTTGATTCGTTAATACCATATGTGGTACGTATAAAGCATATATTTAATGATATTATATATGATACCATACTGGAATTAAAATACTATTATGTATCATTATGTTTTAATTCCATTAAATATGAAATATAAATGGAAGTAGCGTTCATGCGTACGTACGACTTACCTTCTCCATGAACTGTACATTCCATTTCTTATCTCAAAATGTTAGTACTATTATAAGTACATATATATAATCGATATATATGTAATATATTACATATAAATTATGGATATCATTCCGGAATTATAACATATATATATCTCTCTCATTTTGTTTCAATTCCATTAATATGACAAAAAATGAATGTAGCGTTCATGCGTACGTACGGCCTACCGTCTCTATGAACAGTGCTTTCAATTTTTATCTCCAAATGATACGGAATAGTATAAAATGAATATATACTGGATATATATGATATTTAAAACTTAAATACTATTCTGGATATGATGTACCTATAACTACATGGAAAATTATTTTCAACAAGTTCAATTTTTGACTCACGTACCAAACATCGACAAAAAACGTATGATATGAACTCATATTATTAACCAATTATTATAACATTTAAATATGTGATATGAACTGAATAATAATCTTTATATGAGGTCCTTAAGAAATTATAAATTGTCCAAAGTTTATTATTCAGGAATATAATGAAATGAACAAGACATGTTGGACTTGAGGTAAGGTATCCTACTAATCTCTTTCTTTTGAAGTACACCCTTTAATATCATTCCTTTTAAGCTCATATTCAATGTGATTGGGATTTTATTTTATATTAATCTTACTTTAATTTTTATGTTCATATGATGAGATACCCGATTTCCTCTCATAAATCCATTTTGGAAGTTTTAAGTGGCGCCGTTAGGCTGCCGAGTTTTCGTAAGGGATTTTTCATCTCACTTTTATTCCCGTGAGATTTATACTACATTAGCCACAATTTCCTTTGAGTGGTGTATGTACTTCCCATTATTATACACTTTGTTTAGTATAATTCATTTATGGGTATTCACATCTTCATTTTATGACCCTTCTTCCATGGGGTGTACGTTTCGAAAGTTACCCAACTCGGTAAGGGGACCTTTCACCCTCCTCGTTTTAAAAGACTTCTTTTGTCATGTATTTTAATTCACATAATATTATGTTGGGATATGTTCTTTTATATCATTATTGATGTAAATTTTATGTCCAAGTGATGAGATTCCCTTTTTATCTCTCATCAACTCATTTTCTGAATTTTGAAGTGATGTCGTTAGGCTGTCGAATTTTACCAAGGGAACTTTTTAACCCAATTTCGATTTCTTTGGGTTCAACATGTAGTTATTGAATATGTCATCTTTTGAATATGTGTGAATGACCTTTTATTTTTTACACATAATATCCACTTATATTGGGTGTATTTATATTTGTCACACATAATTTTGAGATTGATTTATCCTTAATTTAAGGATACCTTCTTTATAAGGGATTTCATCACATTTGGAATTTCTATTGAGACTTTATTGTTATTAAGCACCAATTAACTCTTATATGGTGTATATACTGTCCTTTGGAATATTATATCATCAATCCATTTATTCTCATGATATTATAAAGTTCTGACTAAATGTTATTCATCAATTATAGTATTCAAGTGTCTCTAATTTTGGTAAGACCCCTTTAACCAAAATATCGCTTTAAATGTTTTAATTATTTATTCTTATTAATATCCATGTTTTCAAAATGGTTTTAAGTATTTATTTATATTTATATTAATGGTTTAAAATGTTTAAAATCTTCAAGGTGGTATGGGACACTTTGATTAAAAAATCACTTTATTAAATGTTTTAAATGGTTTTGGAAATGGTTTCTTTTTGGATGGATTCATTATTTCAATATACTAAAATGTTATATTATGATTGAAATGTGGAAATGTTATGCTTCCTTTATGCATTTTTTATGTGATACGTTTATGTTATGGTTCTTGGAAATTGTTATGAAAATGGGTGGTTCCGTGATAAACTAAGGGCGGGTGAGCCCGATATAGCTCTCCAATGCATTGGGTAACGCGAAGGAGTGAAACGTTAAGGTTTCTCCGAAGAGATTTAGGGAATATACTGTGGTGGGTATTCCAAACGTAACCAAGAGGGTTACTCCCTACGTAAGAATGTTATGAATGCCTCAAGTTAGCTTTTATCTTTTATGATTTCTATGATTTATTCATGATTTAATGAGGTATGTTAATGTGCCTATGTTTTATGGGTAAAGTATGATTTAATTCTTATGTATATATGAACTCATGTTTCCTTTCCATATTTTTTATAACCCTTACTGAGCTTTTTATGCTCATCCCAAGTTTTTTTTTGAAATGTTTTTCACAGGTCA
This sequence comes from Viscum album, assembly GCA_963277665.1. Classification (NCBI taxonomy): domain Eukaryota; kingdom Viridiplantae; phylum Streptophyta; class Magnoliopsida; order Santalales; family Viscaceae; genus Viscum; species Viscum album. The sequence continues at coordinate 785,838,918 of OY728145.1, forward strand.
AGGGAAAGGTACATGATATGATGATAGTGTCAAGGAAGTGTCAAGAAAGAATCCATGCTTTATTTTAAAATATGTTTCCATTGATGGGAAAAAATGATTACTATCTTTTATGTAACCACTTTGTTGAATGTGGAATGTAATGAAAGTTTTATGATCTAATTCTCTAAAACTATAAACCTAAAAAGATCCTCAATGTATAATCTTGTAATAACTCAATATTAAATATGGTTTAGGCTGGGGACTTATAGTGTGATTTTCTAGTGTTTTCTAAATTTTTGGGCCCAAAAATCGACAAATGGAGAAAAGTGGTTTTGGAAAAGGGACTTGCACGACGTTGTCTTGAAGGAGAGCAAACTTTCTCGCCATATGTTTTTCAAGATCAGAAAATCAAAATATGGAAAAGGGGTGCCCAAGTTTTAGGTTTGGTTGTGCAAGTGACTTATGTGGTAGAGACTTGCGCGTCGAGACTTGCACGCCGAGAGAAGACTTGCGTGCTGTCGCGCAGGGTGTCCAAATGCCTAAAAATAGAGTTTGATCCATCCTCATTTGGTAAGAGAGTTCAAGACTTAGAGAAAATCATTGCTCCCATCATGCAGGTGTGGGGGTTTCATAAGTGGTGATGTGGTCGTTCAAGTAGATGTTGTGTGCCAGTTGATTGTTGTGCGTCTAGAGTGGTTTGGGATAGAAAGTTTGGGAGTCACCCAAGTTTTAAGTTGAAGAAGGGGGCATTGTGAAAATGTTTTGGTGACACTTGTGCACCATGTTTTGAAGAAGCGCGACAGATGATAGTTGCCTGCCAATATTGGTTTGGGCGTAAAATGGTATGAGTCGCGCAAGTTTGGAGTTTCAAAATCTAGTGTCGCGCAGGTGGTTGAAGTGAACTTGTGCTCCAGTTGTAACTTGCGCTCCATGACTTGCGCGCCGGCTTAGAGAAGGGTGCCAGGTATGGTTGAATCCCGGTAGTGATTCAGGGCTGCATGAAAGTTGGAAGATTGTGTGATACCTTCGGTGCAAAGTGAGATTAATCTACAGGTGAAAGTTGGACATTAATAGATCATCTACATACAACAGAGGATGTATTAATTAGTGATATTGAAGAGACTTACATTTCTATAAACTATGAGTGGATCCTTTCCAAAGTAGTGATCAATGGAAGAGGAAGAAGGTGATCCCCTCCACCGGTAGTGAGCCAGAGAGAGATACTAAGGGAGTAACCCTTGGGAAAGCAGTGAGCTGACCCTAAACCTTTTAAATGCAGTGATCATGGGCATAGAAGTGATCTAGCCTGAACCTTCTAAACTACAAAGTGCTTTAGTGTATTTGGTACAGCGGCACATCACTGTTGTATTCTCCTTCGACGTAGCCCAGTGCGGGTGAACCAAGTAAAAATCATTGTGTCTGCCTAAATGCTTCCCTGCATTGCATTTGAAGCATCATCATCATATAAAGAAGAATAGAAGTGGTCATAATAAACACAAGAGTTCATAAAAAGTTACCCTTGTAATAAATTGGTCAAGATCCAGTGGGGCAGAAAGAATTTTGAAAAATAATATACATACCCTGATTCACCCCCGCCCCTTCTCAGGGTATATAGGCCCCTGTTAGTCCTAACAAAATGAAACATAAAAAAGGGGTGAGATCAAATGCTCATTAAGGGTAAGAAATACAACATAAGATAACATAATGTTAGATGTGGTGAATAATTGAAAACACATGCCTTTAAAAATAAACATGAACATAATATGGAAGAAATATGAGCTTAGTAAATATTGCCATAACATCACATAATCATGGGTATTCTACTAGTCGAATAACAACATGAACCATCAATACTATATTCATAATGATATAATTACTAATATGGGACAACATATCCATACCGTCAAGGAATCGTGACCAGACCATAAATAATCATTTTGTCAAGGCCTAATGCCAAGATCGTAGTTTGTCTCATGAGACCTACCAATGCACTACGGGGCTATAGCTGGCCCCACCCCACAAATAATATGTCCAATTCATTACTCATATTAATGGGGATAGATATAAACAACACGTACATTCATATTGATATTAATTTATTAAATGCAAACAACATTCCTCGTACATTAAGCATAAACACTAACCATTTAGGGAAAATTGGTGAATGGTTCAAAGATAGAACATCCACTACCAAAATAATCACAAACAATTAAATTTAATATGTTAGATGATACCATGATGTATTAATCCCAATAATACATAATAATCATCAAGAGTGTTTAAAAGGAGGAAGATACTCTTAAAAATCATCGAGTACTTCTTGAAATAAATACTCTTTTACTTTTAAAAGAGGAGTTCTTTTGGAATAATATTTTTATAAAACCAGAAGTGAAATAAGATATTATTTTAATAATAAAATGAGTAATTTAATAAATATAATGGTTTCCAAAATGATATTATATATTTCCCTTGAAAATAGGTACGATGTTGAGATATTCCCTTGAATCGAGCTTGTATTTCGGAAATAATTTTGAAAGCTCCTTTAAAAGCATGTAACTATACATAAAATAAAGAAGGATTCTAGCTGGTGTAAATATATAGAACACTAAATAATTTTTTATCATGAGTATATAATAATACATAAGAATCTCATTTATGAAATTAGACAATGAAACTAACTTGAATGGAAATGGATGTTCGGGTGGGAAAACCCTCACCTTAAATATGTACGTGTTCCGCTCTTGAACTTAAGCTCCTAGAATATGAAATTATAATTATTAATAATATACATCATAACCTGTCATAAATTTATTTATTTTATAATAATTGTATTTAGTTCGTTTATTCCCTTATTTATAAGTTATTATATAGATTTTCTTCATTTCGGAGTGTTCATTTTCTTTATTTCCATAATCGGTTCACTTGTTCTTAGTTAATGGAGTTCATGTGGAATGGATGTAAATCTACAAAATTGAATTTTCACATTTATGACCATACATAGGTGTTATTTTTCATTTATATAACTTGATTACATGGCATGAGGATGAATTATTAAATCAAACTTTAACGATAACAATTTCGGTTAATTTCTGGGTTTTGATTACAACAAACTCATTTTTCTTTATAACATAATACCATTTTCAAAAATGGATTACAGAAACTTACATAGGGTATATTACATATATAATAATATGGTCAAACCCTAACAATAATAGTTTCATGAGAAAAATTTAAAATCATAATAGAAATCAAAAGTCTGTTATCCTTGAATGTAGAAAATTGACACATCTCTGATGGAGTACTTTCTACTAGTATAAAATAAGGTAAAAGGGAGAGATGATGATAAGTTATTCGAAAATAATGAAAACATTCCAGTACATATAAGTTACTGGGATCATCAAAAAATATGGATAGGGAGAGGTAATAGAAAAATAAAATAAATGAACATGAAAGGAAAGACAAAGAATTGAAAAGAGGAATTTACCTCTTGAACCAAACTTCATTGATAGCCTCTTTAAGGGAGAGGTTTTTGTCTTTTTATGATAACAAGCCTTGATGGAAGTGGGATAGGGGGTTGGAAATTTATTTGAATATAATTTGGATATGGCACAAGGCTTGAGACGAGTGGAGAGAAGGGGGTGAGGGGGGGGGGGGGGGGGGTTTTATTGTGGAGGAGAGAGGGGATTTCTTAATATAAAATTCATTAATTGATTATTTCCCGCAAGACAAGGAATAGTGAGTATTAATTGACCGATAATAGTAATTTTATCATGTGAGTTTGAACCATGTGGCCTTATATCACTTGTAATTTCATGAATAGGGTATTTAACTGATAAATGGTATTTTATCATATTTCACTATTCATAAAAAATTATTGTATTTCAGAAAAATCCAAAAAATTCAATCCAATTTTTTTTATGTATTGAATCCAAAAATTAAGTCCATTTTTTCAAAAATAATTTTATAAATATGATTAAGTTAATATTTAAATAAAATCATAATTTACTCTAAAAACAACAGTTTTAGAACATTCTTTTTCTTATTCCAAAGAAATAATATATCATACTTTCCCTTGAATATTATTTATATACTATCACAGGTAATGTTAAAATTCATTAAGGTATATTACTATTCACATGGGTATGTTACTATTCATAAGGGTAGGTTACTATTCACCAAAAATTATGTTTTTCTTATTGGACAACCAATAACTTACTGATCACAACCGTGTATGTCAGATTTTTGAAATTCACATCACAGAAGTGACAAACTTATGATTTAAGGGTCACATAGCCCATAGTAGTTTATTATTTTGTGATTTCATGTGATTATGGAATATTTATAAGAAAGGAATTTCCATTGAAAAATATTGGGTCATTACATTCTTCCCCCCTTCAGAAATTTCACCCTAAAAAATTCATTTTACAGACTAGGCCAAAAATAGGGGGTACTTTTCCTTCATTAAATCATCCAGTTCCCATGTTTCCTCTTTGTAATTATGGTTTTACCATAGTACCTTGACCAGATGAGTAGTCCTTTTGCGTAGAAAGTTGTCTCTACAATCCATGATTTTTACTGGATGCTCCTCCTAAGAAAGGTCATCCTCTAACTGTACCACCTATGAAAAGAGTACATGTGAAGGGTTTGGTATGTACTTCTTTAAGAGGGATACATGAAAGACATCATGTAATTTCGACATGGTATGTGGAAATTATAGTCGATAGGGCACAGCTCTGACACGATGAAGCATCTAAAAGGGGTTGATATACCTGGGAATTATCTTTCCTTTCTTCCAAAACCTCAGGACCTTCTTCCATGGAGATATTCATAGAAATACCATGTCTCCATCTTTGAATTCAAGGTCTCATAGATGGTTATCCGCATAAAGCTTCTGTCAACATTGGGCTACCATTATATGATGTTGAATGGTTTTCACCTTCTCCACCATTTCTCCGACCATTTCATGTCCTAGCAGCTTATGCTCATTGAATTCATCCCAACATTCCAGGGTTCTTCACCCTTTCCTATAAAGGGCTTCATATGGTGTCATTCGGATGCTCAAGTGGAAAATGTTGATGTAGGAGAATTCAACCAATGGAAGATTTTGGTCTCATCCTCCTTTTAATTCCATAGAACAAGCTCTGAAAGTTTCTTCTAGTGTCTGAATGGTCCGCTCAGATTGGCCTTCAGTTTGAGGATGATAGGATGTACTAAATTTCAGTTCAGTGCTTAGAGCATGTTGGAGACATTTCAAAACAATGATGTGAATATAGGATCATGGTAGGATACAATTTATAGTGGTACCCCATGAGGCCTTAACACTTTTATAATGTAAATCCATAGAAGTTGATACTAAGAAAAGTCCTCTCGAATCACGATAAAGTGATTTGTCTCTATAAGATGATCCACAATGACCCATATAGCATTGTTTCCTCTGGATATCCTTGGATGTCAAGTGACAAAGTCCATGGTAATGTTCTCCCACTTCCATGTTGGTATGAGTAGTGGTTGCATCATCCCCTAAGACTTTTGCCTCTCAGCCTTCAGTGGTTGACATACCAAGCACTTTGATGCATATTCAGAAATCTCCCTTTTTATATTGTCCCACAAAAGGTTTTCTTGGAGATCTCGATACATCTTTGTGCTACCAAGGTGTATAGAGAAATTAGAGCTATGAAGATCATCCAATAGTTCCCTCTTTAGATCAGGAATAGAAGGAACATATAGCCTCTTACCGAATTTCAAAATGCCATCTTCATATGAAAATTCAGTAATCTTCCCATCATTTATAGCTTTAATTTTATTTTGAAACTCCTCATCATTAGCCAGAGATATTTTTATCCTTTCTAGTAAAGAAGGTTCAAAAACAATTTGAAAAAGTAGTGATGTGTTACTATAAGACCTTGACCTTAAACCTTACTTAATATGGAGTTAAAAGAATAATTCACATTGAGGATATTTTCAGGTTTAGAATTTTAGATAATTAGATCATAAATCATGAATTACATTCCACATTTAAACAAAGTGGTTACATAAAAGATATTATTTGTTTTTCCCTATCAACAGAAACATATTTAAAATAAAACATGGATTCTTTCTCGACACTTCCTTGACACTATCATCATTACATGCACCTTTCCATTGACATGTGAAAAACATTTCAGAAAAAACATGGGATGAGCATAAAAAGTTCAGTAAGGGATATAAAAGTAAAAAAAGAAAACATTAGTCCATGTATGAAATCATTCATTACTCATAAGACATAATCATTTTAACATACCTCATCAAATCATGAATAAATCATAGAAATCATAAGACATAAAGGTAACTTCTGTCATTCATAACATTCTTACGTAGGGAGTAACCCTCTTGGTTACATTTGGAATACCCATCACAGTATATTCCCTAAATCTCTTCAGAGAAACCTTAAGGTTTAACTCCTTCGTGTTACCCAATGCATTGGAGAGCTATATCGGGCTCACCCACCCTTAGTTTATCACGGAACCACCCATCTTCAAAATAATGCCCAAGAACCACAACATAATCATATCACATAAAACATGCATAAAGGAAACATAACATTTACATATTTCAATAAAAATATATCAATACAACACATTGATATAAAAACATTATGAAAACCATTTTCAATACCAAAATAAAAGAAAAGTAAAACATGGTATTTATTTTTCTTTTTAAAAAAAGTATGGCTTGTAGAGGAAGCCGAAACTCAAATAATGGTCACGGCGGTGGAGAAGTCGTTGTCGCCGCATATGTACGACAAAAACATTACCTTTTTTTGTTTAGTAAAACGCTTCGTATAAAAAATATTCCTTTTGGATAAACATAAAATTCAAAGGGGTTTATACACCGTATAAAAGAAGGTTGTATATAAAACAAAATATGCCTCAATGAATGGAGATTGAGACGAAGTCCTTACAAAGATAATTTTTTAAATGAAATATATCTATTATGTCTATTAACTATAATTACACATAAAGAAAGTACAAATAGAAGATAGGACATAATAATATCATGACATAATTTGAAAGTAGGAGATTAACCCAAAGAATGGAAATTGGGTTAAGAAATTCCCTTACCGATTTGGGCAACTTTCGAAACGTACAACCCATGAAAGAAGGGTCATTAAATGAAGATGTAACTACCCATAAATGAGAGTATATTTTACAAATATTAAAATAATGGGCATTACAAACACCACACAAAATGAAATAGTGGCCAATGTAGCATGAATCTCACGGGAATAAAAAGTGAGATAAAAATTACCTTATGAAAATTCAGCAGCCTAACGGCGCCGCATAAAACTTCAAAAAATGGATTTATGAGATAAATAGGCTCTTTCATCATATTAACATAAAATTCTCAGAAATAGGAATATAAAATAACTTCCCCCAACATAAGAAATAGGAGCTTAAAGTAAGTTACAAAAAAAGAGTACATAAAAATAAAGAGAGAGGTAGGATCCCTTACCTTGAGTCCGACTTGACTCGATCATTCTTTAACCTCCTAAATAATAAACATGAGATAATTTATACTTGCTTATGAACCTTTTCAATTCCATTATTCCTTTTATATCACTTACTACCATGCTATAAACACTATGTAATTATTTATGTTAATAATTGTCGTTTTGTAGATCATTGATACTTGAGTAAAAAATAAACTCTTTATAATTGCAAGTTGTTCATGTGGAAAAATATCCATTATATCAAGAATTATATTTATGATGTAGATATCATATATATCATATATATCAAGTATATACATCAATTTATAATATTACATAATCATTTATAGGTAAGAAATGAAATGCACTGTTCATGGAGACGGTAAGTCGTACATACGCATGAACGCTACTTTCATTTCTATGTCATATTAATTGAATTAAAAATAAATGAGAGGTAGGTTTATTATAATTCAAGAATTATAGTCATCACTTAGATGTAACATAAATCATATATATCCATTATATATATGTACTTATAATAGTACATTACATTTGTGGATAAGAAATGAAATGTACCGTTCATGGAGACGGTAAGCCGTATGTACGCATGAACTCTACTTTCATTTCTATATAATACTTTAATGGAGTGAAATAATAATTATATGAATGTATATTATAATTACATTATAATATAATATATAATATCATTAAATTCATCCTTTATACATCCCACGTATGGCATTAACGAATCAAATCACTTTGAGGGGGCGGTAGTCCGCACTTCCTAAAATGAAGATATCGTGTTTACCCATAATAGAAACCATAAAGGTATGAAATAAATTAAAAATACATAAGATTAAGGAAAACATAAACATAATATATATCATGTATAATTATAGTGACATCTTAATGGCCACCTTTGAAGGTGTTAAAAGAATATTGAACAATAATCGTTTCATGAGGTAGTAATTCGCCATCCACAGAAACAGTATGTTCTTTAACAATTAGACGGAGGTGTGTGAAACTGTATCTTTAATCCATATTATAACAACATCATAGTATATTTAATACACTGGTGTTGTTACAAAAAAAATCATAAAAATAGATTAGGGGTTTGGAGAAGTAAAATAAAACAAAAGACCACAAGGGAAGATATTACCTTTAAATCGGGTAACTCTCTTTGATTTGAGCTCAAAGGCTTCCTTGGAAAGGATTATGCCCAAGGTGAGGATTCAATGATGAAGAGAGGGATGTGGAGAGATTAAATGGGCAGGTTTTGGCTGAGCCAAAGTCTTGAGAGGTGTGTGTAAGGTGGTAGATGTGGGGTCCTTTTATAAGAGGAGAGGACGGGCACTCTTGGAATGTTATAAAATATTACTTTATTATAAAAAGATTTTCAGATATAAAAGGAACCAAAAGGATATATTTCAGGTATGCGGTGATAAGGTTTATAAATCCACCCATCCAATAGGTTTTTGACAAGTGTAAGTTATATTTTTTACAATATCTTCTAATTTTATTTAAATCCCTTATTAATGAGGTAATTGCTACATCATCATGATGTCATAAATAATTTAATTTATTTAATGTCTAAAAATTATAAATGACTATTATGATGTAGTAAATCCTTTTATCATTCTAATAAATATTTATAGTCAAAAATATGACTTGTATAACCCCATTTAAAAATTGTTTTAGTAAAACAACTCATGTTTGTGACATTTTAATTTTAACTTTAAATAAAAAGTTATTTATGTAATTTTCCTACAAAAGTGGATCCATGGGGTCCCCAAGTTGACCCATGGATTTTATTGGTCGACCATGACACATAAAATGACGTTATGACATGTTTCTAGGTCATTTTATATTATTAAAACATTATTTGTACCTTAAATTACACTAATTACCTTTAATCACGACTAATAAAACTTAAAAGTTACTATTCACCAAAAATTATTTTAATCTCATTGAACCACGTTTTACTTCTGAATGACAACCATGTATGTAAAAATTTTTAAAATCAAATCACAGAAGTGGCAAAGTTTTATTTAAATGAAAAAATTAGTTTTTAAGTACCACTTAGTGGTTTCACTATTCATCAAAAATTGACGTTTTTCAGAAAAATACCAAAAATTCACCCTAAGATATATTTGATATTCCGAATTCAAAAATGATTTCTATTTTAAAAAATTTAAAACATATATGTTTCATTAATTAATTTAATAATTAATTCCCACTGTCAAAACAAATAGCGTGTTTTTATGAAACAAAAGGTATCAAAAGATTGACACTAGTTTAAGTCCAATTTCAAAGTGAAATTAATTCCAATGACCAATATTGTATTAAATGGTAAAAATATATTCTAATTTAACTTTAAAACAATTCAAAACATAATATAATCATATTCAAAATTTGATTAAAAAGTGGTTTTGAATTAAAACATAACATTTTTCACTATTCATTAAAAAATGAACTTTATCGGAAAAATACCAAAAATTTACACAAAGTAAATTTTGATGTCCAGATTCTAAAGAAGGATTTTATTTTGTCAAATAGAACATATGAAATTGTCAAAACTATATTTAAAATGGGTTCTCCGTCTAAAGGCGGTTAATCGTCCTTTTAAAGAATATTAGAATATTTATGCTTAAAATTGGATTCATTTGCATTTTATGCCTCTAACATTTATTGGCTAAAAGTAAAAATATTTGACAAACATATATAATCATTTTGTAGTTAGTTATGTTCATTCTCGTCATTACAAAGGCTAGTTTTTATCTACCATTGAAAATAAAATTATTTTATTATTAGAGTGCAACGTATGGTTTCAAAGGAAGTCATTGTGGCGTATTGGGTAAGCCATCGAGCACAGCGTTCCCTTTAAAGTAATATTCATATTTTATTCACAAATTTTGATAAATATAAAAAATTCCATATTCTTTATTTACCTGGGGTGTTACATCCTTCCCCCCTTTTGGGAATTACGTCCTCGTAATTTCAAAATTGGGCTTGGAAGCTTCACTGAAAATCCCACATCGGAACAAGAGTCAGTAAAACTATCACTTTAAAAGAATGGTAGAGAAGTACAAATGTCACCCGAGTTATCCCATAATTGGATTCCAAGTATTAAAATATGGATATGGAGAAAAAAAGGGTCATGTTCTAAGGGAGAGTGATAGTGAACATGTCTAGGAGAAAGTTAACCATAAGAAAATCACAAACTTGTGATGGGTTAAACAGTATTTGATTCCCCAATAGGAAAATTTAACAGACAACATTTTTGTTTTAAGTTATTCTTCACTGAGGAATTTATTTTTGAGCTTAACTAAATCATAATGAAACATACTTACTTGTCACGTAGACTTTAAACTTTTACTATATTCCTTAGTCAAACACATATTTTCTCCAAAAGACAAGTATTTAGGAAGACTTCTTCGCATTAAGAGTACTATAATCAAATTCTTGAGAATCACCTTATATAAAAAGAGAACTATATATTTCACATGTCTTTAGAAAAAACCAAAACCAAAATTGTTAGTATGAGATTAGATAATCCACAAAATTATAATCTTTTATAAAAAGAAAGTCTATTTTTAATCTCCAAAATTTGTCCAAAAAACCAAAAGTTCAACGAAGAACATTCGATAAACAATTGTCCATAAAATTCTACAATGTAAACCAAAATAATATTGAAACCCAAATATTTGATGGATTTAATCACATAGTCTCCATGGTAAAAATTAACATTTTTCTCCAAATAACATTAGTTTATCATAAAGTCTCATATTGAAAAGTAATTAACCTAATCACATATCCTTCATGACAGGTTAATCATTTCCATAGATAACCCAAAATAAACTTACTCTTGATTCCTAAAATCATCTAACTAAAATGAATTAGTCAAACTAACCAGGGACTTCACGTAGTCCAGTGGTAGGCGATAAATACCAGTCGCACTTTGGTTGTGGGTTCGATTCCCGCAGCTTTGTCCGACGCGACGGGTTGTCATACGGTCTGTGTGTTGTCCTTTTTCCAAAACTATATAATTCTTAAAACATTCCCCAAAACGAGATAAAATCTTCTAAAATAATCATAACATATTTTAACCTCAAGTTTATCTCATGCCTTTCAGTTTCCATCATATCATAGAGTAACCCATAATTACATAAAAAGTAAGAATCATATAAACCCTAATGGTTACCTTTATAATTAATACCAGAACTTCCACATCAAGATGGTAATCTCGTACATGATGCATTAGAGAACTCCCCAAGGATCAAGTGGTTGATCATGGCTCCTTGATAGTTAGCTTAGAACAACCACGAGATTCCTAATTGAATCCCCCATTTCATCCATTCTCTTAATCAGAGAACCACCACAGTTTCCTTCAATCCTATTTTCACTTTGGTGCCTGCTAGATCCATCCATTCACTAAAACAGAAATTTCAATGTGAGTATATCAACAAAACCATCATGTACTAATGAGGAAGATAAACACTAAGATATACATACTCATTCACTTTATCTAAAACTCGGACTCTTTGTGAAATCCTAACCATTATGGTACTGTCACTTATGCTTAGAGAATACCCTAACCTCTAAAGTTATCTAAACCGACCTCTGATACCAACTATAAGGCCCTGACATTAAACCTTACTTATTATTTAGTTACAAGAATAATTCACATTGAAGATCTTATCAGGTTTATAGTTTTAGAGAATTAGATCATAAATCATGAATTATATTCCACATTTAAAAAAAGTGGTTACATAAAAGATAGTATTTGTTTTTCCCCATCAACGGAAACATATTTAAAATAAAGCATGGATTCTTTCTTGGCACTTCCTTGACACTATCATCATAACATGCACCTTTCCCTTGACCTGTGAAAAACATTTCAAAAAAAACATGGGATTAGCATAAAAAGCTCATTAAGGGATATAAAAGTACAAAAAGAAAACATTAGTCCATGTATGAAATCATACTTTACTCATAAAACATAAGCATTTTAACATACCTCATCAAATCATGAATAAATCATAAAAATCATAAGACATAAAGGCAACTTGAGGAATTCATAACATTCTTACGTAGGGAGTAACCCTCTTGGTAACATTTGGAATACCCATCATAGTATATTCCCTAAATCTCTTCGGAGAAACCTTAACGTTTAACTCCTTCACGTTACCCAATGCATTGGAGAGCTATATCGATATCACCCTCCCTCAGATTATCACGGAACGACCCATCTTCATAATAATTCCCAAGAACCACACCATAATTGTATCACATAAAACATGCATAAAGGAAACATAACATTTCCACCTTTCAATCACAAGATATCAATACAACACATTGATATAAAAACATTATGAAAACCATTTTCAATACCAAAAAAAAAGACAAGTAAAACATGGTATTTATTTTTCTTTTTCAAAAAATGTATGGCTTGTAGAGGAAGCCAAGACTCAAATAATGGTCACGGCGGCGGAGAAGTCGTTTTCGCCGCATACATACGACAAAAACATTACCTCTTTTCGTTTAGTAAAATGATTCATATAAGAAGATTCCTTTTGGATAAACGTAAAATTCAAAAGGTTTTATACACCGTATAAAAGAAGGTTGTGTATAAAACAAAATATGCCTCAATTAATGGAGATTGAGACAAAGTCCTTACAAAGAAAATTTTATTAAATGAAATAGATCTATTATGTGTATTCACTGTAAGTACACATAAAGAAAGTAAAAAATACAAGATAGGAAATAATAATATCATGACATAATTTTATTGTAGGATATTAACCCAAAGAATGGAAATTTGGTTAATAAATTCCCTTACCGATTTGGGAAACATTCGAAACATACACCCCATGAAAGAAGGGTCATACAATGAAGATGTAACTACCCATAAATGAGAGTATATTATAAAAATAGTAAAATAATGGGCATTACATACACCACACAAAATAAAATAGTGGCCAATGTAGCATGAATCTCACAGGAATAAAAAGTGAGATAAAAATCCCCTTATGAAAATTCGGCAGCCTAACGGCGCCACATAAAACTTCCAAAAATGGATTGATGAGATAAATAGGGTCTCTAATCATATTAATATAAAATTCTTAGAAAGAGAAATATAAAATATCTTCCCCCAACATAAGAAAGAGAAGCTTAAAGTAAGTTATATAAAAAGTGTACTTAAAAATAAAGAGAGAGGTAGGATCCCTTACATCAGGTCCGACTTGACTCGATCGTTCTTTATCCTCCTGAATAATAAACTTGAGTTAATTTCTACTTGATTAAGAACATTTTTCAAGTTAATTATTCCTTTTATATCACTTACTACCATTCTATAAACACTATGTAATAATTTAAGTTAATAATGGTCATTTTGTAGATCATTGATACTTGAGTCAAAAATAAACTCTTTATAATTACAAGTTGTTCATGTGGTAAAATATCCATTATATCAAGAATTATATTTATTATGTAGATATCATATATATCATATATATCCAGTATATACAAGCATTTATAATATTATATAATCATTTAGAGGTAAGAAATGAAATGCACCGTTCATGGAGATCATAAGCCGTACGTACGCATGAATGCTACTTTCATTTCTATGTCATATTAATGGAATTAAAACAAAATGAGAGGTATGTATATTTTAATTCCAGAATTATATTATTCACTTAGATGTAACATACATAATATATATCCATTATGTATATTTACTTATAATATTACATTACATTTGGGGATAAGAAATGAAATGTACCGTTCACGGACACGGTAAGTCGTACGTACGCATGAACGCTACTTTCTTTTCTATATCATAATTTAATGGAGTGAAATCATAATGATATGAAGTTATATTTTAATTCCAGTATTATATCATATATAATATCATTAAATCCATCCTTTATACATCCCACGTATGGCATTAACGAATCAAATCACTTTGAGGGGGCGGTAGTCCGCACTTCCTAAAATGTTTACCCATAATGGAAACCATAAAGGTATGCCATAAATGAAAAATAAAGAATCATATGGAAAACCTAAACATATTATATATCATATATAAATATAGTGACATCTTAATGGACACCTTTTAAGGTGTTAAAAGAATATTGAACAATCATCGTTTCGTGAGGCAGTAATTCGCCATCCACAGAAACAGTATGTTCTTTAACCATTAGACGGAGGTGTGTGAAAGTGTAGATAGAATATATATTATAAAAACATCCTAGTATATTTAAGATACTGGTGTTGTTACAAAAAAATTAATAAAAAGAGTTTAGGGGTTTGGAAAGAAAAATAAAACAAAAGACCACAAGGGAAGACATTACCTTTAAATCGGGTTACTCTCTTTGATTTGAGCTCAAAGGCCTTCTTGGAAAGGATTATGCCCAAAGTGAGGATTCAATGATGAAGAGAGGGATTTGGAGAGATTAGATGGGCAGGGATTTGCTGATCGAAAGGCTTGAGAGGTGTGTGTAAGGTGGTAGAGGTGGGGGCCTTTTATAAGAGGAGAGGAGGGGCACTCTTGGAAAGTTATAAAATATTACTTTATTATAAAATGATTTTTGGATTTAAAAGGTCCCAAAAGTATATATTTAGAGGATAAGGTGATAAGGTTTCTAAATCCACCCATCCAATAGGTTTGTGACAAGTGTAAGTTTTATTGTTAACATTATTGTTTCATTTTATTTAAATCCCTTATTAATGAGGTAATTGCTGCATCATCATGATGTCATAAATAATTTAATTTATTTAATGTCTAAAAATTAAAAAAAAAATATCATGATGTAGGAAATATTTTTAGATTTCTAAAGTATACTTATAGTAAAAAAAAATGACTTGTATAACCCCATTTAAAAATTGTTTTAGTAAAATAACTCATGTTTGTGACATTTTAATTTTAACTTTAAATAAAACGTTATTTATGTCATTTTCCTACCAAAGTGGCTCCATGGGGTCCCCAAGTTGACCCATGGATATTTTTGGTCGGCCATGACACATACAATGATGTTAGGACATGTGTCTAGGTCATTTAATATTATTAAAAGATTATTTTTACCTTAAATTACACTAATTACCTTTTATCGTGATTAATAAAACTTAAAAGTTACTATTCACCAAAAATTATTTTAATCTCATTGAACAACATTTTACTTCTAAAAGAAAACATTGTATGTCGGATTTTTGAAAATCAAATCATAGAAGTGGAAAAGCTTCATTTAAACGAAAAAATCAATTTTTTAATTACCACTTAGTGGTTTCACTATTCATCAAAAATTGATGTTTTTCTGAAAAATACCAAAAATTCACCCTAAGATATATTTGATATTATGAATTCAAAAATGATGTCTATTTTAAAAAATTCAAAAAATATAAGTTGCATTAATTAATTTAATAATTAATTCCCACTGTCAAAACAAATAGCGTGTTTTTATGAAACAAAAAGTATCAAAAGATTGACACTAGTTTAAGTCCAATTTCAATGTGAAATTAATTCCAATGACCACTATTAGATTAAATGGTAATAATATATTATAATTTAACTTTAAAACCAATTCAAAAGATAATATAATCATATAAAAAATTTGATTAAAAAGAGGTTTTGAATTAAAATATAACATTTTTCAAAATTCATTAAAAAAATGAACTTTATCGGAAAAATACCAAAAAATTACACAAAGTAAATTTTGATGTCCATATTCTAAATAAGTATTTTATTTTTTTCAAATAGAACATATAAAATTGTCAAAATAATTTTTAAAAAGGGTTCTTCGTCTAAAGGCGATTAATCGACCTTTTAAAGAATATTAGAAGATTTATGCTTAAAATTGGATTCATTTGCATTTTACGCCTCTAACATTTATTGGATAAAAATAAACATATTTGACAAACATATATAATCATTTTGTAGTTAGTTATGTTCATTCCTGTCATTACCAAGGATATTTTTTATCTACCATTAATAATAATATTATTTTATTATTAGAGTGCAACGTAAGGTTTCAAAGGAACTCGTTTGTTGCGTATTGGGTAAGCCATCTTTCATAGAGTTCCCTTTAAAGTAATATTAATATTTTATTTACAAATATTGATAAATATAGAAAAGGTCATATTCATTATTTACCTGGGGTGTTACAGTTACCTTCGTTGATAATTCCCATATCCATATTTACTAGATCCATGAACATAGGATCCCTTTAAACTCTCATCTTGTTCAGAATTACATGATCCTTTCTAATCAAAGAATTTGATACATTATTTACTTTCCATACGTTGTAGTGTATTGTGTAATCATATTCTTTATGTAGCTCAATCAAAATCCTTTTTCTCATGTTGAGTTTGTTCTGTGAGAAAATATATTTCAAACTCTTATGATCTTTATATATGTCACATTTTTTCCATGGAGGTAAAGTCTCAAAATCATCAAAGAAATGATTAACACTGATAATTCATGATCATTATTTTTATAGTTTTATTCATGATTTTTTAGCTACCTAGGTGCATAGCCAATCACTTTCTCATTCTGCATAAGGACACAACCAAGTCCTTTCTATGATGCATTTTTATAGATAACAAACCCGTCATTCCCCAAGGGTAGGATTATGATTAGAGCATTCACTAACCTTATATTCAATTCTTCATTACATTCCTCACATTCTTTTGTCCATATGAACATATCCCCTTTTCATGTGAGCTTGGTCATTAGTTTGGCTAAACAGATGAGTTTATGAATGAAACGCCGATGTTAACCTGCTAAACCAATAAAAATATGTACCTCAGTTACGTTTTTTAGAGTTGGAAATTCTTTTATAACCTTTGTCTTTGCAGGATCTATAGATATTCCATCCTTAGAGACAATGTGGCCTAGAAAAGTAACTGATTCGAGAAAAAAATCACACCTTCTAAACTTCCCATAAGATTTGTTTTTGGTAAGTGTCTTCAGAATAGTGCACAAGTGATTTTGATGATCTTATGGGCATTTATAGTATACAAGGATATATACAATAAACACCAATATAATTTCATAAAGATAATCCATGAAAAATTTGTTTATTAGATCCATGAAGACAGATGGTGCATTAGTTAGTCCAAAAGGCATTACTGTGAACTCATAATGCCCATACCTGGATTGAAATGCTGTTTTTGGAATGTATTCCTTCCCCACTAGAAACTTATGATATCCAGAATGAAGATAATTCTTAGAAAAATATTAGTCTCCATGAATTTGATCAAATAAATCATCAATTCATGGAAGATGATACTTATTCTTTATTGTAATATCATTGATCTCCCGATAGTCAATGTACATCCTCATAAAACCATATTTTTTCTTAGCGAAAAGAACAGGGGATCCCCATAGAGAAACACTAGGTCGAATAAATCCTTTATCAATCATTTTGTCTAGTTGTTTCACTAGTTCCACTAACTCTACAGTTTCCATTCTATAAGGGGTCTTTCATATGGGCTTGAACAAGGAATTAATTCAATGGAAAACTCAATTTCCCAATCTAGACAATGTCCAGGTAAATCTTTTAGAAGGACATCAACATATTCTGGAACATTAGTTACGTCCTCTATAAGTAAATTATTCTCCTCACCCCCATTTATTTCTTTACCTTACTCTCCAATAATTGAATTCAGTAGAGATACTGGGGGTGGATCTAGATGAGAATCAAATGGCGAGGTTTCACCTCTAAAAATAAATACTTCTACACCATTCTCATAAATTGTAACATCCTTCTTCTCGCAATAGTTCTTTGCATCATAATTTGATAGCCAATTCATACCAAGAATTATATCATATTCAACCACTGGTATTTTGATAAGGTTAGAAACAAAATAATATTTGTGTGTAATGAGGGAGACTAACTGACATGCCTTGGTTGCAATGATACATCCACTAGGGGATTTGACTGATAACTCCTTTATTAAATCAAGTTTCACATATATAATTTTCATAGAAAACTGGGAAGATATAAATGAATGCAATGTTCCAGAATCAAATAAAGTATTGGCTAATTTTGGAGAAACAATCATGTACCTTCCACCACTTCGTTAGGATATTAAACCTATGTAGTTGTGACTACATAAGATTGGACTTTCTCCCTTGGCCTTCCTTGGGGGACATTTCTCTGATGCTTCGGACATTAACGTTTGTAATGTCCCATTTACTGGCAATTATAGCATAGAACATGGTACCTTCTTTCTTACTCCTACAATATTGGGGTTGGTGGCCTTTTTCTCCACACTTGTAACAAACTCCCATTACCTTCAATAAAGTTCTAGGGTGTTTCTTCCCATAATTACAGCATGAAAGAAATTCAACTCTTCCCATCTTTACCAATTCCTTATTTCATTTCCCTGAGTTTTCAGCATCCCTCTTCTTCTCTTTCTTTCTCATAATGTCATAGGACTTAAAGAATTCATTTTTTTGTCTTGATATCTCTTGAGACTATATCTTCATATGATGAAAAACTTTGGGATACTAGAGCCCTTCGGTGGAATAGTTTTAGACCATAAAAGAATCGATCAATTTTACTCCGTGGACTATGTATGCAGTCAGCAGTATGCCTTTACAGCCTTGTAATGTTGGATTCATAATTGGAAAAAATTTCATACTACTTCATCCAGAGATTAATGAATTGCCTCTCCATATCTGCTCGCAGTTCATGAGGGAAATATTTCTCTAAGAAGATTTCCTTAAAATCCCTACATTCCATCTCTTATATTTCTTCCTCCTCCTTTGTGTTTTGGATTAATGACCAATACTGATCCACATCTCCCATTAGACAATAAAATACCATAAAAACCATCTCTATTTCATTACATCACAAAGCAAGAGATATCTTTTCAAGGGAACATATCCACTACTCCGCTATAGAAGGGTTTGTAGTCCAACAGAATGGTCGAGGTTGTTGACACATAAAGTGATCTAACATAGCAGCTCCACATGGTGGATCTGGATGCTCTGTATGGGTAAGGTTATTATTCATAACGTGAGTACATTGTACCATTATAGTTAAGAGTTTCTCCGCACCAATCACATCGCCCGAGAAAATATCATTTCTTTCATCGGAGGGAAATCCCTAAAGGGGAAACGTGTGTTCAAGAGGTTTCCATTCCTTCCACTCAGTTCCATATCTAGATAATGGCATACAGTATATTAGTTTATGAATCATAATGTATAATATTATCCTAACAAAATATATAGCACAAATTGAAATCTTAAACATGGATAATCCCGTAATCCCACAAATGGTTTCTTTGAGTAAAAGTTTACATATAAATCCTTCGTAATGGCTTGTAAATAAATTTTGAATTATCCTAATCATATCCCCCGGGAGTTTTGTAACCATGAGTGTAGAAAGCACCATTACCATGTACCAGGATACCCTAGTTCATGCCCAAAACTCCATATCGGAGCTTTCACTCCTTGCTACATCTCTGCCAGAGCCTCCTCTACCTACTCGTATCCAGGCAGGGACGTATTTCTTGAAAGATCCACATTATCTATTCCTTACCAAAATACCAGAACATTCTTGTATGTTTATCCTCAAATACTATCTTAGGGGCTCCTCCCTAATCTATGTTTTCTAAATCTTGTTTCAAATTCTTCTACTAAACTTCCTCAGATACCAACAATAAGAACCCGACCCCAATTGCCTAGATTCGGGGCCTTATTGATTACACTGGAATAAAAACAAGGAATAAGCATCCTGAATGACGGAGTAGTTTAGTATTATTGGAAACAAGATACATATATACTTTCATCATTACAACTGGACATGGAAAACAACATAGAAACTCCATAGAAAACTTCCATAACTTCTAGATAATTTCAGCATGTCATTCAAAATAAAATTATTTTTTCCTTGTGGGAATGAAACATAAGAGTGGGGCGTGATCAAACACTCAGTAAGGGTATGCAACACAGTGGAAGATAACACAAACATTAGACATGGTGAATAATTGAATACACATTCCATTAAAAATAAACTTGACCAAAATATCGTAGAAATAGACTTTAGTAAATATTTCCATAACAAAACATAATCATGGGTATTATACTAGTAGAATTACCACATAAACCATCAATACCATATTCATAATAATGGAATGCCTAATGTGGAACAACATATCCATACCATCAAGGACTCGTGCCAAGACCATAAATAATCATTTTGTCAGGGCCTTGTTCAAAGACCATAGTTTATCTCATGAGACCTTTCTATGCACCTAGGGGCTATAGTGGGCCCCACCCAACACTTATTATGTCCCATTCATTCCTCGTGTGAATGGGGATAAACATAAAAAACATGTACATTCATATTGAAATTAATATATGAAATGAAAATAATGTTCCTTGAACATTAAGCATAAACACTAACCATTCAGGGTAAATTGGTGAATGGTTCAATGATAGCACATCCACACCCAAAATAATCATAAAACATTAAATAGAATATGGAATATTATACCATGATTTATTATTCCCAATAATAAATAATAATCATAAAGGGTGTGTAAATAGAGGAATATGCTCTTATAAAATCATTGAGTAATTCATGAAATAAATACACTTTTACTTTGAAAAAAATAGTTCTTTTGGAAAAATATTGGTATAAAACCCTAAGTGATTTAAGATATTATTTTTATAATAAAACGAGTGATTTATAAATATAATTCTTTCCAAAAATATATTAGATACTTCCTTTGAAAATTGGAACGAAATTGAGATATTCCCTTGAATCGGGCGTGTATTTCAGAATCAATTTTGAAAGATCCTTTTAAAACTTGCAATTATACATAAAATAAAGAAGGATTCTGGTTGGTGTGCATATATAGAACACTCAAACAGAATTTATTATGAGTATATTATAATACATAAGGATTTAATTGTGTTAATTATATAATGAAAATAACCCTAATGGAAATTGATGTTCGGGTGAAAAAAACCCTTACCTTAAATTTGTACGTGTTCTGCTCTTGAACATAAGCTCCTGGAATATAAAATTATAATTATTAATAATCTAATTCAGAACCTGTTAAAAATTTGTTTATTTTATAATAATTCTATTCAGTTCATTTATGCCCTAATTGATAAGTTATTATATTTAATTTTTTCATTTTGGAGTTTTCATTTTCTTTATTTTCATAATCGGTTCACTTGATCGTAGTTAATAGAGTTCATGGGGAATGGATGTAAATATAACTAATTGAATTTTCATATTTATGATCATTCATAGGTGTTATTATTCATTTATATAACATATTTTCATGGAATGAGGATCAATTTTTATATCGAACTGTAATGATAACTATTTCAGTTAATTTGTGGGTTTTGATTACAATAAACTCATTTTTCATTATAAATTAAAACATTTTGTACAAAGGGATTACAAAGCCTTACATAGGGTTTATTAAATATATAATAATATTGTTCAACCATAAAAATAATGGTTTCAGGACCATAATTTAGAATGATAATAAAATTTGAAAGCCCATCGTCCTTGAATGTGGTAAATTGACACATCTCGGATAGTGTTCTTGCTACTAGTATAAAAGAAGTTAAAAGGGAGATATGATGATAACATTTTCCACTATAAAGAAAACATTATATTGCATATAAGTTACAGTATTCATAACAAAATTTGGATAAGGATACGTAATAGTAAAAGAAAAAAATTAACTTGAAAGGAAAGATAAGTAATTGACAAAGAGGAATTTACCTCCTGAACCAAACTTCCTTAAAAGCCTCTTTAAGAGAGAGGTTTTGGTATTTTTATGAGACCAAGGATTTTTGGACATGGGAGGGGAGGTTGGGAGAATATTTGGATAGAATCTGAAGAAGTAACATTGCTTTAGAGGAGTGAAGAGAAGGGGAAGTGACATGAGGTTTTTATAGTAGAGGAGAGAGGGGATTTCTTAATATCAAATTCATTAATTTATTATTTCCCCTCAACACAAGTAATAGTGAGTATTCTAGGACCTAGAATAGCAATTTTATCATGTTATTTTGAACCAAGTGGGATTATGTCACTTGTGATTTTATTTATTGTATATTTAGATGATATACGATATTTTACCGTATTTCACTATTCATAAAAAATTCAAGTATTTCAGAAAAATCTCAAAAATAAACCCCACCATTTTTCAACGTTTATATTCCAAAAATAAAGTCCATTTTTCAAAAATAATTTTCTACATTTGGTTAATTAAATATTTAATTAAAATCATAATTTATTTTAAGAACAACATTTTTAAAACATTATTTTAATTATTCCAAAGCATATGTATATCATAAATTCACATGAATATTATTTATATACTATAATAGGTAAGGTTTCTATTCATTACAGTATATTAAAATTCACAAGGGTATGTTACTATTCATAAGTGTAGGTAACTATTCACCAAAAAATATGTTTTTCTTATTGGACTCCAAATAACATACTGAGCGCAACTATATATGTTAGATTATCGAAAATCACAACACATAAGTGAAAACTTATCTTTTAAGGGTCACATACCAAATAGTATTTAATTATTTTGTTATTTCATGTGATTAAGAAATGTATATAATAATGTATTTTCCATTGAAAAATATTTGGTCGTTTCAAAGGAAAGTATTATTTAACAATCTCATGCCACATGGGACATGTTTAATAGTTACTGTCGATGAAAAAAGGTAGAATAATGTCATTCCATAACAAATATGTATAATATTTTAATATATTTGGGTCCTATAACTCAATGAATAAACCATATATAATCACAATTAAATGAATAAATATACCTATTATAACTAAAATTTCCTCTAAAACCCCAACCAAAATATACTTTAAAAAATAATTTCTTAATTAGCCACTAAATAATTAACTATGAAGCATTTAATAATTGATGTACCCTCTAAGAGTTTGAAAATTTTACATGACTATTATATACATAATTCCACCATCATTGGGAATATAAGTAAAATCCCTCCTAATGGAAATCAGATTAATTTAATTGTATTAGTTCACCATTGATAATGTATTGCTATTAAAAGTTAGGTTTTTTAAAAATTGGTGTCTTTAGATTTTTGATATTCAAGAATTTATATTGGATGTACCTAGGGTAGATGATGATATACATGTGGTATTTATAAGTGATTAGTTTTAATCTTTATTACATTATAAATTCTTCAGAAATAAGGTGAATGAATATTAAATGATCCCAATATAGGATCTTGTCTAAATTTGGACTACACAATATTTACTCCAATATTCTTCAGTTAGTTGATTGTTTATCTAAATTAAAATTTACAAGTTATCCCTAGAATAAAAAAATCAGTAATGAATAAAAAAATACATTATAAAAATAAAAATCAAGAGATATCATCTCGGATGTATCATCTCCCATAAATGTTATAATAATGAGAAAAATATAAAAGGATCACAAACCCTTGAATTATAAATATTATGTGTTTATGAATATCATTATCATTTTTTAAAAATTTTGATATTATAAAAACTCTATAATGATTATGATATAAAGAGACACCTTGTCAAGTATTCATTAAATGATTAGGATTTTCAAATTATTCTATCCACAACAAAGACATGTAAGGACAATATTGGATCAATTAAATATGAGACAGTAATCCTCTTTTAAAAATTTATTTAATATTATCCTATCAAAAAATAATGTAATCCCTTATATATATAATTCAAAATTATATAAATATTCATCAATACTAGATTAATAATTGTTTTGGAATTTAAATTATTCCCATTAAAACCCTCCACTATTCGGTAGACAACTAAAATTATTTGGTTACTTATTATTTTATAACTCATTTATTGTGAAGTGTAATAAAAACACTTAGAGAATTTAAAATTACATATCCAATTTGATTATCCCATGTTAGATTATCAGTTAATGGTGGTTCATGAATACACCACAATTAATTCTATTTTTGAAATCAATGGATTCATTTACTTGCAGATTTCTATTTGATTTTAGGATATAATGTCACTTATTCATGTTGGAGATGAAAAATGAAGAAATTAAAAAGATATTCAATTCATTTAAGATGACATAACATAAAATATAAAATAATGAATTTAACATTAAAAAATGTGGAAATAAGTGTCGTTCTTTCTTGTGTATCCATGATTTCATGAGTTACCCAATATTTTTGTTGGATCCCCCTTTCAACAATCATATGTTACTACCATGGGTGTAAAGAAATAAAGTATAAGAAATATTTAGAATGTGATAATCTATCCCACACAAAAGATATATAGATATGATTTCCATAGACAAAGACCAATTAATTCAATTCTTGAGGGATCTCCCAAATCGTTATAATTATTTATTTAGATGTTTTTAATGATTTCTGTAAATAGAATTGAAATTAATTCTGTTTGTATCCCAAGGACCATTTTTAATTTAACATTTAAATACATTTATAGGATTATCAAAATCAGGTTATCACAATAACTTTGTACATAAGTTAAATATTACCTAAAAGAAGGACAAACTATAACCTTTAATGTTTAATTAATTTTTTAATAATAATGTTCTATTATCCCTTAAAACAATATTATTACATGGATTAATTTTTCACTAAGATATTCTTATTGTAGATGTGATAATGATACAATATATCTATAACATATCCAATGAAAAACAACTAATTTATGTGAAATAACATTTTATTAATAATTAAATATTTTATGAACTATCTATATTTTGTTAAAGGATACAACTAAGATAAATCATATATATAATATGATTTTAGAAAGAAATCAAGAAAAATAATACTTTCAGTAAAGTCATATTAAAATTATTCTTTTTAATCGTATAATATATCATACATAATAACTATTACAACCATATCAAAAAAATCTAATTTAAATACACTTCTAGAATTCAATGATAAATTTCAACATGTATTACATAAAATATAATAAAATTGTTAATAACTATTATAAAATCATATTAGAAATATATCTATTACAATTTTTGATAAGTTCTCTATGTTATATTAAGATAAATCCCTATATATTTATCAACAATCTGTGACCCCATGGGACTTTGTGACATGGAAGACAACTATTAAATATCTAATACATAAATGTAATAAAATAATGGCCTTTGGAACTGATTCAGTGAAGCACCATCTATATATAGATCTACCTTGATCAAAATCAGACACATGTATCATTGTATATACCCTATGTATGATAGAGAAGTGTACACAATCATATAATCCTTCTATACAGGACATTGAGTATCAAAAATACATGGAGTATTCCATTCCCATATTGGTACTCATATGTTCTCAATTATCCATGTGCAGATATACCAGATTGATGAACTCATCATATTTCAATCACTTTGAATGGTGACTACTTCACATGTCTCTCACCCAGTAAATATGCACATCACATGTCACATATCTACATATAGTAGTACAAACATTCTCTTTAACTTAATTAGAGACCAAGATTCCACACAATATTTATGAGAGTGAAATTAGAACTAAGTTAAACATAAATTGATTAAATAAAAAAAAATACACAACCACAACATTATTATATCCTCCCCAATCTCCAAGTAAGAATATGATTATATTGTGAATTATAGTGATATAAACATCATGAATGAAAGAGTTTTTCTGATTAATCAGGAGTAATATTATATTCTATCATATTATATTTATAAAACACATTGAAAAAAATAGTTTATTAATTTATTAATGGGTAATGTTACAATAGTCAAAAACTAAACCATCCAAAATGAAAAATATTATAATTCGATAAAATTGAATTTTGTAAAACTATAATGGGAAAATTTGAATTTTTATGATATCGTAGAATTCTGTCCCACCATTAAAAATATTATTTAAAAGAAAAACAATATTTGTAAAAAATAGAAATTTTATAATTGAAAATTTAGATCCTTCATATAAATTATAGTTAAGTATTTAATATTAAGTAAATATGTATTTATTGTAGGAAATATGACCATTTAAATAGTAATGTGACCATTGGATTAGTGGTGTAACTATTGTTATAGTCAACTAACCATTTGAAAAAGGAAATTTATAGTCAGATATAGTAAGTTGAACTAAAATAGTATAATTTTATATAAATAATATTGATGATAAGAAAATATCAATATTTTAATTCAATAAGATAAATATCAAGACTAAAAACTGAATGAAACTATAAAAACATTTTAATAAATAATATTTTAAAATAATCACATAAAATAATAATTAATACCATATCTATTAAATATATATTTTCAATAAAATTAGTTTGATAAAATGAATATAATGTTTTTGAATTACTTCATCGAAATATCCCATGATTGATTTTTTTTATACTTTTTTGAGAATCTCCAACTGTTATGTAAATAGTAAAAATATTGGTTGTAAAAAATGCAGGTTTGTTGACATAATAATGACTTAATATTTTCATAATAAATATTAATTTTTTTTAACTCAATAATTATAAATTTAATAAAATAACTCTTCAATTTAAAAACAATAAAACTAGATGTTGAACCAAAATAAAAATCTCCACTGACTAAATCTCTAATGGGTCCCCTTAAATAATAATTTTCTTGTTTTCCTCCATTCTCTTTGATTATTATAAAAAATTAAAATTATAATTTATCTAAAATTAATAAAATCAAGATATTGTAATAAAATATGATTTATAATATAAAACAAATTAATATTAGAAACATTATCTTGAATATAGATATTTTATGTATATTATAACAACACAATGTCCATCTTTGTAACTGTAAACCCACCTATCTGTCCCTAATGGAAACCACTCATAAACCACTTACCGGGGGAAAATATATGATAAAATTACCTCTATGAATCCACTTATAATCCATAGGAAAATTATCTTTTATTCCAATACATTATGGATTTTAATTCTTAGAAATGAAGAATCAACAAGAAGACATTAATGTTTCATAATCATTTATTTTACTTTCCAATTTTCTTCCTCCTTATATTAGATTAATATCAAACACATATATTATTATATTAATTAAATAGTATGATATCATTATTTTAATTTTGTTTAAGTAATATAATTATTATTTTTATGACATATTCCATATTTTACATCACTTCTTCCTCTTTTGAAAATTTATTGTCCATTGTTGGTTAACCTCCAATAAGGACATTTAAAAATCTCTATTTATCACCACTATCATGGATGGAAATATGAAATATATATAGTATAAAAATATTTAATCACACAAATTCTATGCTTCTATAATTAATTTCACTCGTTTATAAATGGTATTCAACAAAAATAATGAAATGAAAACAAAACTGGATAAATTAATTGAAATATGACATTAAAACAATCATTGTTTAAAATAATGTATATAATAATATAATCCAATAATTATAAATAATATTCTGTGAAATAAATGAATATAATTCAGTTTTTTCATCATTAAGTAAATAAATTTTTAATGAAAATAATTTTAAAAAGAAGAAAAGAAAAATGGGATTTAATATAGGGGGATTCACAAACCCACTTTTTTCGAGTTACCTCTTCTTTGATACTATAATCAGTATGGATATTACAATATTTTTCATAAAATTTATATTTGATCTATATAAAATTTTCATTAAATATATATAAGAGGTCATATTCCTATAATGTTGAATTCTCTCCTAATAAAATTTCCTTGATTTTCTAAAATGACATTATTTTCCAAAAACATCTCGTTGAATCCTCTTGATCTATTTCATAGACAATTAAGAATGATGAATTTTTCATCCAGAATATTATTTCCCTTAATCAATTGTGAATATGAAATATTATTCCTTTATGTATTATTTATATCAAAATTATGAAACCCTTTCCTTTCCATGGTTTTCTCTCGTGACATTGATTTTTATATGTTGTCTTTATATGAGGAAACAATAATTATAATCATTTTATTATTTCAAGGTTGGGTCTATAATTATATATACCTCCAATTAATGGGTTAATGTGATATATATTATGATTTCATACTTATTATTTATAAGCATGGTTATTTATTTGTTTATAGTTATGATGTTCTGATTTATTCACCATTGTTATGCACAAAATTGATGTTATCTTTGTTCATATCTACATGTCGTATATAAACATTTCGTTATGAGGTTTCAGTGTTTTCTTATTCCAGATTCCATAAATTGTTCACATGATTCCCTCATTATAATGATTATTATCCAATTCTTTTCATATTATCATGATGACTATGATTACCCATGAAATATTGATTTGTATCTCTTATTTTGATTTTTTCAATCATCCCCTTAATAAGATTTTAGCTAACATAATTATTTCATTTATATCCTCATGCGATTACATGTAATAAAAAGATAATGAGAAAATATAATAGGATAAGGAAGATAATTCTAAATAACTACTTTTTAATATACAAGTGATGTATGAACCTAATTTTCCGAAGATACTAAATGTATTGATCAAAAAACATTCACCACATTTTTATTTTTGAAAAGAATGTTGTAATTGTAATGTAATAAAAAGTATGATTTCTATACGAAGACAACCATTATTTTTTTTCTTTTTTGAACTCATTTATGTGGATTCTGTATGAAGTATTAACCCCTATCATACCAAGACACGGTTTATGATACACAATGTTGTATACATGGTGGGTTATGCATCCCTTAAAAATCATAGTGTGTGGTATAAGAATATTTCATATCGACATTTTTAATACAACAAAATCTAACCTCATAAATCATCATAACCTATATTAATTTGTAAAAAAATATCATTTCATTATAACACCAGTTATACTATGATATTTTTATAATCTTTTAACGTCTTGTTTCTATATATCCAATATAAAAAATTGATAAAGTGAGGGTTTACATTTTATAAAATAAAATATTTTTAAATTAATATGAATTATTTAAGAATATTAATACACCTATATATAGTCATCGATATAGTCTTATCCCAAATGTTAAACCACCTTATAGGCCTTATGTTTTCTTAACTATTATTTTTTTGTTAAACTCGTTTCATTTCTATATAATTTTTCTGTGATGGATATCTATTAAAACCTCTCAATAAATATATTTAGTGACTAAAACAGTTACCCAATATCTGTATACATAAATATTATATCTTATTATATGAATATAAATTATGTATCATCCATATCCATGCAAGAACCATATGGTTTTACTACCATTGAAAACTGTAATACAAAAACAAATGGTAAATAAAATATCCAAATCACATGTCATTAATTTCTTCTCAACTATCACCTATTTAATATAGATAACACCTAAAACCTTTTATCATTAAATTTATAAAATAAAAGAATATTTTTTGACCTTCAATTCATAGTAAGGGTAAAAATTTAGATATCAATGATCATTTAAGTATACAATGAGAATAAGATCATGATAACATAAACATAGAATTTTACAGCTATACCCATTATTTCATAGGTCAAAATCATGATTAATTATAAAATCGAAGTAATTTATTAATATATGATTCAAAAAGAGTTCATATGAAATTTTTCATGATTGTAAAACATGATAATATGATATTCTCATAAAATTGTGGCATAATGTTTTGAAAAATAATAATACTACATAAATTATGTCATGGATTCCCACCAATAAGTTCATCTCATGATGTATTGGTATAACCACACATGCATCTACTTTAAACTTGGTATAACAACCCATGTACCCTATTTTGGGCTTAGTATAACCTCCCATGTAACCTTTGCACTCAAAAAATAAAAAATAGTACCATATTCACTAAACATATTCAATGGACGCACCAATCACATATTCCTAATCCATTTATATATATACCACATATTCCTGAAACCATATATCATTTCATGATATTTTAACCATAAATAAAAGAGAACGACTTTCATTAACATTTATTATATATAATCATAAATCATCAAGATAAATAATAAGGATTTATCATAGTATTGTTACCGTAGTGATGTATACTTGTTTTCCAATGATGTAATCATAATTGAATATTTTCTTTAAAATAAAACAAATACATTTTGTGGAATATTCCAATTTAATGTTGAAATAACATATTTAAAAATTCAACATATTAGTAAATCATTTCATCTTAATATAATTAAGTAAAATTGTAAAATAATAAAAAAATTTATGCATGATGGTTAGAAATTATGTTCATGTTTTACTTATTAAAACAATTATTATATTAAAACAAGTTGTATAAAGTAACTAATTTAAAAATGAAATGAATATTCATTTTAAAATAATAGAAAGAAGTTAAAAGGGAGAAAATTAATTTTTTAACCATTATTCAATATGAAATACATTAATGAAAATAACTAAACTGACAATACATATAGAATAACTGTTTTCCCAGCCATAGAAAAAAATAATGTCGAGTTTTCTCAAAAACATGTGTTCAGTATATTTTGTACCTATTGATATTAAAATGAAAGGAAACGTGAAACTTCTAGAAATAATAAGACTATATTAAATTAGATAATATTCATGTTATTTATAACATATTATTCCATCATCACAAGTTTATACTTATGGAATCCTAATAAAAAGTGAGATTATAATGTAGAACCATTACCTAATGATAAAATTGTATTCTATGAACTCTATCCTCATATATAAGAAGTTTATATTCAACATAACTTCTTATAAAAACCACATTAATACTTATATTACCATATATTTGATACTTATAATATATTATCAATCGTTCATTGCTAATACTTTATAAAAATCACTATTTAATGAGATAATTGTTTTATTTTTATTGAAAGATTCTATTCAAATGTTATGGTACATGAAATTTGATCATGGTTTAAAAATATAAAAAAAATAATAAGGATAATAATGAAATATATATTAATTTTTGAAATGTTTTTATTCATCCATAAAGTACTAATATGGGATAATGAATTATACCTTTCATAGAAATAATATTTTATATGTATGCGTAAATACAGTTATTAATTTCTAGTAATGGGAAGTAATTAAAGATAAATAATACTTTATAATTACAGAATAATAATTATATAAAATATTTTAAATAAAATAATTATTTTATATATAAATTAGAGTTGGTGATGGAAAATTAATCTTATCATTATATGGGGACAGTAGTCTGTAGTTATGTAAGGGAAAAACATTCATTTAATATATGATGGAATAGATTTAGAAAAATTTAACACCCCATGATTCCATGGTACAGTTCTCATTTAATAAAACAATAGCGTGTGTTGTACGCAACTTTGAGTTCTAACACACCACAACTAATCCAACTAGCCATTATGAATAGTAAAACCCACTTTTTGAAATTTTATAAATTTTATCATTCAGAATAGACTTCATTTTTGGATTTCGATTATCGAAATTAGCTTCGGGTGAGTTTTTTGGTATTTTTCTAAAAACGTTAAATGTTTGAGCAATAGTGAAAACCACTGAGTTATAGTTTAAAAACGAATTTTTATTTAAATAATTATTTATTTTATTTAAATTTATTTTAGGTAAAAATAGATACATTGTACCTATAAAATCTCAGTGTAATTCATTGGAGTCAATTTATAATAATTTTAGATATATAAAAATTTTAATGAACTTTTCACTGTCTTTTACCCACCACCTAGGGGAATTTTCAAATTCACACAAAACATAATTTTACCACTACTATGAGGGTAATTTAAAAAATATGATATAAATGGTTGATATTAGTATGAAAAATTTGGTTCAAGAAGATGAAAATAAGTTTTTGTGTATAATAACTGTTCACTTTTATTTACCACGGTTAAAAGTAAGTAGGGTAATTATGGGTAAAATGATATTATTATTACCATAACACATGTTGTAATTCTATTGGATAAGTTTAATTAGACAAGAAAACCTTAGGAATAAAATATGAACCTCTTTGGTCCACTTGGATTAGATTAGGACATCTATTATTATTTAAATCAAAGAAGAGTTAAAAGAGTTAAAATCAGTGTTTAAAAACTAAAACATTTTTAATATAAGGTTACACAGAAGATAAATTCTAATATAAATATTCATTATAAATCTAAAAATATTTATCACATAATTTAATTTATTTATATTTTTTATAAATTAAATAATTTAATTTATTTATGACACAATGATGATGCAGTAATTACCTATTTAATGAAATATTATAATAATTGATATTATAAATATCCAAATAAATGTAATTTGAGACTTTTTATGAATTAATATATTTTTTTAGGATAATATGACATATTAGGATTGGTAAGATTAATTTTTTTCGATGTAATAATGATGTTATGAATTTAACAAAAACAAAATACCAAATAGTGTCAAAATTGACATAAAAGAGTTTTTAAAAAAAATATTACATTATTAATTGATATTCTATTCCTAAAAATCTATTGTTCAGACAAGAGACTTATAAAATGATATTTGTATCATTAATGAACCAATTTTTTTCTTGGAAGTTTATAGTAATTTTATTTACCATATAATATAAAAATACAAAGAGACATGGCAAATGTCAAACTATTTAACTAAGAGTTAAATCTAAAAGATAATGTTAATATAGTGACCCCAACCTATCTAAAACATATTGGTTGATTGGTTTTTGAACTATACCCACCTTATCCTTTAAATAATACAGTTTAGATCCATTAGAAACCGAAAATGATTTTATTATAAAATAATATTTCTAGCTTTTCCTAAGGTGCCCCTCACCCCACTTATAAAATGACAGTCCCACTTCTCTATTACTCACACATCAAAAGCCATTTGGCTCGGCCAAAACCTACCAAAATACAATCTCAACTATCCTACCTTAATCCTAGAGGCCTTCCTTTAGTCATAAATCCAACCTAAGGAACCCTTTTGGTCAAATAAAAAAGAAGAACCCGATGAAGAGGTAAATATTCCATCACCTCTTTCAAGTTCCTTTCTTCTTCGACATCCTTTTTGTTTGTTGTTTCCATTCTAAAATAAAAAATCCAGTATCCTCTATATAAATTGATGTTATTAAAAATATGGTATAACCAAATTCATTATTCTATCCCTCCCTTGAATGACATGTCACCATATGTGCGTACATACAGCTTACCGTCTCCACGTCATCGTGTAATTGTTATTCAATACATTATTATGTGGATGGGTATAAAAATGCGGGTAATTCATGTAAATAATAAATAAAACATGTTAATGATTATGTATATATGATATATCATCCAATTATATTTTATTTTAATATCAAAAGAATTATATTGTTGCTCGTGCGTACGTACAGATTACTGTCTCCACGAACGCGATGATATTCATTCTCCATCGTATCCATTCAAGAATAATTTTCATTTGATGATTAAAAATAATGTATAATGACTTGATATAATTTGGGATATGAATATGATACATCCCATCCATACCAAATATGACTCAAATAACAAATAATATAAAGTAAAATGAATCTGTTAACACCCGAAATGATGATAATACTAAGATATTATTAACAAAGCAATGTTAAATGATCATATATGATATAATATTAATGTATATGATTATTTTATAATTTAATAACAATTATTTAACCATTATAATGGAGGTTATCCTACCCTCGACCAATGAAAAGTACAAGGTAAGGGTTAATTCTATAATCTCTTCATTATCCGAGGTTGTTTATACGTAATTATCTACTGTGATCTCTTTATCATCCCCATCTAGGATTCTTAAAATTTATTCCAAAAAAATTTACTATTTAATATACTATTGGTTAAAGTCATTTATACCCTTGGTTTTAATTTTATAAAATTCTTTGAAAGGAATATTTCTGTCATTTTACAAACAAGGTACTATTTAACCTTTTTGACAAAATTAAGGTAAGAATATCATTTTTTAACTTATACGGTGGGTGCTGCTAATTTCCACTATTATAACATCATCGAAGCATCCCTTACTAGCTTATATGAATAATTCAGAAATAAATGATTTCTTAAATTATTTCAAAATAGAAAGAGATATTTCTCTAAAAATGGTTTTGATGTCATATATGCCAACATCCTTTGATGGATTTTAAGTTTATTTGAAGTCGATTTATTATGATACAAAAAATACATATTGTATTGAAGTTTTTGTGATATGATTGACTATAGATGTGTTATTTTTATGCCATTCATGGTTTATGGTTAAAGTATTGACATTTCCAATGCTACTTTTAATATTAATGATTATGTTATATTTCAACCTTTTCATATGAGGAATTTATTGGACTTAGTAAGTGATGGGTGGAGCCCACTATAGCTCCTCAATGCATTAGTAGGTCTCATGAGACAAATATACGTGGAATTGGATGAGGCCTTTCCCAATTTGATATATGGTTTTGGCCAAGGCCTTAATCTTTTCTAGATGTCTTGTCCGAGGACTTGGAAAATTTTATCAGAATGACCAGAAATATATATTCCCTCATTATGAAAGTAATATTGATGTTTCATGTAGTCATTCGAATAGTAGAATACCGATAATTATGTTTTATTATGGAATTATTTACTCAGATCATATTCCTGCCATAAAATTATTCATGTTTATTATTGGTAAAGGCCTGTGGTTTCAATTATTCACCATGATTAATATTTATGTTATCTTTTGTTGTATTGCTTACCCTTACGGAGTGTTTGAGCTCACCCCTTTATTATGTTCCAATTTCCCAGAATATGAAGAATTTATTTCTGTGTGACTTGAAAGAATAATCTATGAGGCTTGGATGTTTTTGATGGAATAAATTTGTGTTGTATTTCATTTAAAGTTGTAAAGTTTAACTTATTTATGAATCTTATTTCCAATAATATTAAATTGATTGGTCTTTTGAGAAATAATTTCCTTGTGATCATGCCAATGTTATGTAATAATGCACCGGCTCTGGGTAACTAGAATCGGGGCGTTATATTTGGTATCAGAGAATGTTTAGTACAAACCTTGTAAACTAGATTGATAAACTCTAATTAGTGCACATAGAAATAAGATAGACTTTGAGGATTAGTATAGAAGAACTTCATAGAATGTTGGTATTGTAGAGATTTTGTGAGTTTTCCATGAAATACATGCATGTCTGGATATGAGCAGGTAGAGTTGGTTTTGGCACAGATGTACCT
This sequence comes from Viscum album, assembly GCA_963277665.1. Taxonomy (NCBI): domain Eukaryota; kingdom Viridiplantae; phylum Streptophyta; class Magnoliopsida; order Santalales; family Viscaceae; genus Viscum; species Viscum album. Next base: position 785,874,589 of record OY728145.1, read on the forward strand.
AGGGGTAAAACCCAAAAACACCGCTTTGAGCTTGACTCGAATGGGAACTGGTGCAAGAAAACAGGCCTTGCGGCACTCTTGGTTATGAAACTCCCAGGGGATATGCTTAGGATAATTCTCTTTTTCTTTAAAAACTACTATCAAGGGTTTATGAGTATATAATTCTTCAAGAAAATTTTTTTATGATTATGGATCATATCCATAAACTATTTAATTTATGTTAATTTTTTTACATGTTTGGATTTATGTATTGTGGTTCAAAAACTAATCTAGTTTACGCCATTGTTTAGAAATGGAGCCTAGTGGAAAAAATATAAACTGTATCAATCCACACACTCCATATAGGGATTTCCCTCCTGATCATGATAATTATAGTGTAGCTGGTGATACAACTGGTGCAGATTATCTTATCACCATACTGGGACAACTCACACAAGTTATGAATAATAACCTTACCCGTATGAAGTACCCTTTTCCACAACGCGGAAGATCAATGTTAGATCACTTCATGAGGCACCAACCACCAACATTAAATGGGAGTAAAAATCCACCAGTAGCTAAACAGTGGATAATTTCTTTAGAGAAAGTATTACATTCCTTCGGAAGTAGCGAAAGGGAAAAAGTTCTCATGGTAGATTACCACCTCACTGGAGAGGCTGATCAATGGTGTTCATTGATTCAAAACACAAAGGAATATGATATAGTATCAAATATGGAATGGAGGGAGTTTAGAGAAATTTTTGGAGAAAAATACTTTCCCCATGACCATCGAGCAGATATGGAAAGACAATTTTTGAGTCTGAGGAAAAAGGAGGATGATAATGTCTCAAATTACAAATCCAACATTACAAGGATAGAAAGTCATGATGCAGATTATATATGTAACCCAAGAAGTAAGATTTATTGTATCTCTGATGGGTTAAAACCATTTCTCTGTAGAGCATTGGTATCATAATCCTTCTCATCATATGAAGATATTTTCTTGTGTGCTATCAAGACAGAAAAGGAATTCTCCAAGTCATATGACATTAACGAAAAGTAAGAGAAGAAGAGATCTACTGAACACAATGGGAAAGGAAATAAGGAAAAAGGGAAAAAGGGAAGAATTGAAACTCCATGCTATGATAATTGTGGAAGGAAGCACACTGGTTCCTGTCTAAAAGGAAAATTAGTATGCTACAAATGTGGATAGAAAGGCCATATCACTGGTGAATGTATGGCAAAGAAATATTTTAACGATTTTCAATGCTACAATTACAGGGAGATGGGACATTATGAAAATGAATTTACTAAGAGTTATGGAAACTTACCTCAGAATAGGCCAAGGGACCAAGGCCAATATTATACTATCACTACTGCTGAGGTTGAAGCTCTTAAATATGTAATGGCAAGTAATTTAATGGTTTATTCATGTTTAGAAAATTCTTTATTTGATTCTGGATCATCGCATTATTTCATATCTTCCCAGTTTACTAAGAAAATTAGATATTTCCAATTTGATTTAACAAGGGAGTTGTTATTCAAAACTCTTAAGGGAAGAATCATTGCTACAAAGTTCTGTGAATCAGTTCCCATTAGGGCATATAAATGTTTTTTATCTACTGATCGCATCGTCATACCCATGATTGAATTTGATATAATCATCTTTATGGATTGGATTTTGGACCATGATGCAATAATTTATTACAAAAAGGATGTTTCTATTTTTGATGACGATGATAAGGAATGACATATCTTTAGAGTAGAATCGTCACCACATAATTCTTATATAGATCCACCACCAGTAGCTCAACTAAATTCAATTATTGGGGAGAAATAGAATGAAATAAATGTGGGTGAGGAAAGAAATTTTCAAATAGAGGATGTACCTATTTTTCAAGAGTATGTTGATTTATTTCCAGAGGATTTACCTGGACATCCTCCAGAATGATAAATTTAGTTTTCTATTGATTTAATTAATGGTTCAAGGCCCATATCGAAGACCCATTATAGAATGGCCACTGTGGAATTAGTGGAAGTAATGAAACAACTAGAGGAATTGAGTAATAACGGATGTATTCACCCTAGTGTTTTTCCATGGGGAGCCGCTGCCCTTTTTGTTAAGAAGAAAGATAGATCTATGAGGTTGTGCATTGACTACATGGAGATAAATTCTATGACAATAAATAACAAGTATCCCCTACCTCGCATTGATGATTTATTCGACCAAATTTATGGAGCTAAATACTTTTCGAAGATTTAATTTCGATCTGTATATCATCAGTTGTGTGTGAAAAAGGAATAAATTATGAAAACAGTATTTCGAACCAGGTACGGGCATTATGAGTTTATAGTAATGCCTTTAGGATTGACTAATGCACCCTCTGTCTTCATGGATCTCATTAATAGAGTTTTAAAGTAATATATTGATGAGTTTGTAGTGCTATTTATTGATGATATCTTGGTATAATCCAAAAGTAATGAAGATCATGAAAATCACTTGCGCATTATCCTGAAGACTCTTAGAAGACGTGAATTATATGGGAAGTTTAGCAAGTGTGAATTATGGAAGTAAGAGATTTCAATTCCTGGCTATACCATCTCTAAGGATGGAATCTCTATTTATCCTTATAAGATAAGATAAATCCAATAATGGCCAACACCGATGAGTATAACTGAGGTACACAATTTTATTATATTAGCAGGTTATTATCGGTTGTTCGTCCATAATTTTGCCAGATTTGCAAACCCATTAACCAAGATCACAAGTAAAGGAGTTAATTTTTTTTGACAAAAGTGTTTTAAAATTTTTTTGAATAACTTAAGAGAATATTAGTCAATGATCCTATTTAGACTCAACCATTGGAGAATGATGGGTTAGTTATTTATAGTGTTTCATCAAAGAAATGACATGGTTATGTATTTATATAGAATGATAGGGTTATTTCCTATGCATCACGACAGCTAAAAATTCATGAGAAAAACTATCCTACTCATGATCTTGAGTTAGCAGTTGTAATAATTTCTTTGATGATATGGAGACACTATCTCTATGGTGAAAATTGTGAGATATATACCGATCACAAGAGTTTGAAGTATATTTTCTCACAAAAAGAACTCAACTTGGGGAAAATGAGATGTCTTGAGCTACTCAAGGATTATGATTGCACGATACAATAACACTTAGGGAAATAAAATAAGGTGGAACATGATTTTTAATAGAAAATATCATGGATTTTTTATCAAGATGATAGTTGAAAGCGATCCTATTTTCATAGATATAGTAAATATGGATATGGGAATAACCATGGTAGGTGAAACATCAATGATTTTTCAAATGGTTTCCATACCACCTTTACTATAAAGGATAAAAAGTTCTTAGGCTGATGATGAGGAATTTAAAACGAAGATTGAAGTTGTGAATGATGGGAGATTGTGTGACTTTGTATATGAAGATGGAATTTGGAAATTTGGGAAGAGAATTTGTGTTCCCGATACACCTGATCTAAAAATAGAATTTTTGGGTGATTCTCATAGTTCCAATATCTCTATACACCCTGGGAGCACCAAAATGTATAGAGACTTAAAGGAAAAATTTTGGTGGGACAACATGAAGAGGGATATTGCTGATTTTTTGTCAAGATGTATGGTTTTTCAACAAGTGAAAGATGGAAGGTAAGAACCTAAAGGAGTAATGCAACCTCTTCTCATACCTAATTGGAAATGGGATGATATCGAGATGGACATTTTCATGGGACTACCAAAGACTCCAAGAAGGAATGATGCAATATGGGTCATTATTGATCGTCTTACCAAGTCAGCACATTTTCTTTCTATAATAGAAGTTTTACCATTTGAACGTTTAGAAAGATTGTATATTAATGAAGTTGTAAGACTTCATGGAGTACCCCTATATTTTGTTTCTGATCATGATCCTCGTTTTACATCAAGATTCTGGAAAATTCTTCAAAAAACCATGGATACTGAACTTTTCTTGAGCACTACCTACCACCCTCAAACAGATGGAAAATCAGAACGGACTATTCAAACCTGAGAATAAATGTTGAGATCATTCTCACATGGCTTTCAAGGTATGTAGGATCTATATTTACCTCTGGTAGAATTTTCATATAACAATAGGCTCCATTCAAGTATTCAGATGTCACCATATGAAGCGTTATACGGAAAGAGATGTCGCACACCCACCTGGTAGGATGATGTTGGTAAAAGAAAACTCGTAGGCCCAGAACATGTGGAAGAAACGATGGAAATTTGAAGTTAATCCAAACCCACATCAAAGAATCTCAAATTAGGCAGAAGTGATATTTCGATAACTGAAGGAATGATTTTGAATTTTATGTAGGAGTCCATGTTTTCTTAAAGGTATCTCCATGGAAGGGTGTAATAAATTTCAGTAAAAAGGGAAAATTAAGTCTCAGTTACATCGGACCATTTGAAATTATAGAACAAATTGGGGTTGTAGCTTACCGGTTGGCAATGCCTCCAAGTGTCTCCAAAGTTCACGATGTGTTCCATGTATTACTATTGAAAAAATACATCCCTGACCCAACGCATGTACTCACCTATGAGAAATTGGAGCTGGAACCTGATCTCTCTTATTGTGAAGAGCCTGTCAAGGTTCTTGATACAAGAGAACACGTGATGAGTAACCGGACGACTCGTCTAGTAAAAATTCTATAGAGAAACAATATGATGGAAGAGGCAACGTGGGATCTCGAGGAACTTATGATGAAGAACCACCCGAGTCTTTTTTTGCAGAAATAGTCTAGAAATTTCATGGAAAATTATTTGATGGAGGGTAGAACGTAACACCCCAAGCTTCCACATCATTCTTCTCTTTGAATAATAAAATAGCGTGTGTTGTACCCAACATCGAGTTCTTACACACCAGAACCAATGAAAATAGCCGTTATGAATAGTAAAACCCACTTTTTGAACTGTTATAAATTTTATATTTCATAATAGACTTCATTTTTGGATTACTAATATCAAAATTATCTTAGGGTAAAGTTTTGGTATTTTTATGAAAACATTAAATTTTTTATAAATAGTGAAAAACACTAAGATATTGTTTAAAACCAAATTTTTATTTAAATAATTATTTATTTAATTTAAATTTATTTTATGTAAAAATAGACACATAATACCTATAAAAGATCAATGCAATTAATTGCAGTCAATTTATAATAATTTTTGATATATACAAATTTTATTGAACTTTTCACCGTCTTTTACCCAACTCTTAGGAGAATTTGAAAATTCACATAAAACATAATTTTACTGCTTGTGTGAGTGGAATTTCAGAAATATGAGAGAAAAGTTTTATATCAGTAAGAAAAATTTGGTTCAATAAGCTGAAAATAATTTTTGATGAATAGTAACGTTATACTTTTGTTTACCACATTTAAAAGTAAATAGGGTAATTAAGGGTAAAAATGATATTATTATTACCCTAAAACATGTCCTAATTCTATTCTATAAGTGTAATTACACCAAAAACAAAATTAGGAATAAAATATTAACCTCTTTGATTCACTTGGATTACATTAAGAAATTTATTATTATTTAATTCAAAGAAGAGTTAAAAGAGTTAAAATCGAAGTTTAATAACTAAAACATTTTTAATATTGGGATAAACATAAGATAAATTAGACAATAAAAATTCATTAGAAATATAAAAATGTTCCCTACATAATGGTATTTTATTTATATTTTTTAGACATTAAATAATTTAATTTATTTATGACAAAATGATGATGCAGTAATTACCCAATTGATGAAATATTAAAATAATTGATATTATAAATATCCAAATAAATGTAATTTTAGACTTATTATGAATTACACTAAATTTTTAGTTTAATATGACTTATTAGGGCTGGTTATAGGAATTTTTTTCGAAGTAATAATGCAGTTATAAATTTAGAAAAAACAAAATACTAAATAGTGTCAAAATTGATATAAAAGAGTTTTGAAAACAAATATTATATTATTAATTGATATTCTTTTCCTAAAAATATAACGCCTTGCCAAAATACTTATATATTGATATTTGAATCATAAATGAACCACTCGGGGTTCTCTTTTATGTATATAGTATGTTTATTAACTATATAATATAAAAATACAAAGAGACATGGTAAATGTCAAACTATTTAACTTAGAGTTACATATAAAAGATAAAGTTATTATATTGAACCAAACCAGTATAAAACCTATTGGTTGAGTGGATTTCGACCCATCCACACCATATATTTTAAATAGTCTATTTCGGAGCCATTATAAACTGAAAATTATTTTATTATAAAATAATATTTCTAGCTTTTCCTTAGGTTCCCCTCACCCCTCTTATAAAATGGCACCCACCCTTCTCTCTAATTCACACATTCAAAGCCATTTGGATAGGCCAATGTAGAGACCCAAATCTTGACGTACATGAACATTACATTACTTTTGCGGAATACTTAGTACATAACAAAAAACACACACACAAGGATCGTAATAGTTTAGTGTCTTTGAAAACTCCGAACGTAATCTTCTAATCGTGGTGAAATATCTTCAATATCTCCCATAAAGATCTTTCCTTTTTTTACCTAAAACCTTTCTTTATATCCTGGGGAAAAGAAAACATAAAAGGGTGAGCTCAAATGCTCAGTAAGGGTAAACAAAAGAAAAATCAATCACATCATATTCATAAGAACATAACTTTTGGAAATCTTAACCTGCAAAAGAGAGCATAATTTCATAACATGGGATAAATCATAGTAGTGAAATGAAATCCCAATAATCATAACATAAAACATGAAACTTTGTGTCATAAACACATAATCATAGAGAATAATTTCTTGTTATTCAAGACTCATTGCCAAGACTATCTTAGTGGACAATGTACCTTTCTGAACCGAGTCACCCTCGTTTCAATCATGTTTTACTGAACCGGTATAACCTACCATTCCAGCCATGTCTATCTCATGAGATATAAAATCATTACCCAATGAATTGGAGGGAGATATAGGTCCCACCCATCTCATAATGATACCGTTCTTATGTGTGCCACAAAATAAACATACATTATTCATAATAACCCAATAAATAAAATGGGTTTCATAAACATCATGCCATCATAATCCATAAACAATGGATATCATTTCATCGTAAGAAAATGGAAACCATTTAAATCATAAATGCATTTTACGTGAAACATACACATAAAATAATGTCATCTTAGATGGAACATATTTTTGAGAAAAACACTTGAAATTAATTCTTGAGGAAAATATCCTTTCTTCTTTAAAATAATTTTCTTTTCACAAAACTTCATGCAATTTTAAAAGATAAGGGTTTTGTTGAAAACAATCATGCAATCTTGTAGAGGAAGCTTCTTGAAAATGAGGTGTTATGAAAACCGTAAAAATGATTTCACACCGTATAAGTTAAAAATAACTTTATCCTCGTACTTTTGTCGGAAAAGTCAAAAAAAGTACCCTATATGGTAACCAAAGGAAAGATTCCATTCATACAATGTGGTAAAAAGTCAATAAAGGGTAAAAATGACTTTAAACATTCATGGAAGAATGGTAAACATTTTATAAAAACATTTTTAGAAAACATGGTCATGGATGATAAACTTAACCCCAGTAAATACTTACGTATAAGCAATCTCGGATAAAAATGAGATTGAAAATTTATCCCTTACCTTAAGTCTGATTTGCTTCATAAGTGTCTGAACCTCCTCTTTTTGACGCGCCTTTTCTTAAACTCCACTTAAAGAACTAAGGATGGTCTTTGAAGAAGCCCAGGACCTCTAGGATGATACTAGGGAAGTGGAGAAGAGATTTTGGCAATGTTTGGCCGAGCATGATTGCTCAAATTGGTGTGAGGAGGAGAGGGAGGAGGTGCCCTTTTATAAGGGAGGAGAGGGTCACCTTAGGAATATCTCAAAATATTATTTTATATTAAGGTAAAATTCGGTTTATAATGGTTCCAAATGGTCTTATTTCTAAGATAAAGTGGGGATGGGGCGAAATCCTCTCATACAAAAGGATTTATACAAGTTTAGGTTATTATTTTAACCTTATCAATTAGATTTATCTCTAAGTTAAATAATTTAAATTTTACCGTGTCTTCTTGTTTTCTTACACAATATGGTTAATAAACTTACTATATCAAGCCAAACGAACCCCAAGTTGTTTATTATTAATATATATATCCTTATCTAAGTCATTTGGCCGAACCTTAGATTTTTAGGAATTAAATAACAATTAATAATATAATATTTGTCTTAAAAAGTAATTTATGTCAATTTTGACACTATTTGGTACATGATTTTTATGAAATTTATAACAGAATTATAAGTTCGAACCAAGTTACTTAAATCAACAATAACATGTCATATTAACCTATAAAATTAGTTTAAGTCATAAAAAGTCTCAAATTACATTTATTTGGGCATTTATAACATCAATTATGTTAATATTGTCTTAAAAAGGTAATTACTGCATCATCGTTGTGTCATAAAGAAATTAAATTATTTAAAGTATAAAAATTACAAATAAAATACCATTATGTAGGAAATCTTTTTATATTTCTAATTAATATTTATAGTCTAAATTATATTATGTATAGCCCTATATTAAAATGTTTTACTTAATAAACATTGATTTTAACTCTTTTAACTCTTCTTTGAATTAAATAATAATAAATGTCCTAATCTAATCCAAGTGGGCCTAAATGATAATATTTTACACATAAGGTTGTTTTTGGTCGAGATACACTTGTCCAATAGGATTAGGACATGTGTTAGGGTAATATTAATATCAATTTTACCCTTAATTACCCTATTTACTTTTAATTGTGGCAAATAAAAGTAAAAAGTTACTATTGACCAAAAATTATTTTCATCTAATTGAACCACATTTTACTTACTAACATCAACCATGTCTCTCTGATTTTTGAAATTCCATTCACAGAAGCGGTAAAATTAAGATTTATGAACAAATAAATTTTTTTATCTACCACTTAGTAGAATCACTATTCATCAAAAATTGAAGTTTTTCAGAAAAATGCCAAAATTTCAACCTAAGCTATAATTGATATTCTGAATTCAAAAATGATTTCTATTTTAAAAAATTCCCAACATATAAGTTGCATTAATTAATTTTATAATTAATTTCCGCTGTCACAACAAATAGCGTGTTCTTAAGAGATAACAACTATCAAAAGATTAACACTTGTTTATGTCTGGTGTAAATGTGAAATTACATCCAATGAATAACATTGTATTGAATTATAAAAATATATTTTAAATATAATTTAAAACCACTAAAATTAATAATTTATCACTATTAATTATTTCCATTAAATTTTTTTTATTATAATTTAGTAATTTTCACTATTCATCAAAATATGAAAGTTATCCGAAAAGTACAAAAATTTCACCTTATGCTAAATTCGATACTCCGAATCCAAAAATGAAGTCCATTTTGAGAGCTAAAATTTCTAAAATTTAAAAAGGTTGTTATTACTATTCTTAACGGCTAGTTTTAATAATATTTTAATAGCATATCGTTGTTTAGTAAAACTCAGTTTTACGTACTACACACGCTATCGAGGAAGGTCGTGATTGCGTGTAATGCAAGGAAAGTCACATATGTGTGTTGTACAAGCTCCTTTTGGTGTAGCGTACAACACAAGACATTAGTGAAATTAAAAAGAATATTTTTCATAAAATCTTGGGCTGTTACATCCAAACCCTACCCAAATACCCACTCAACTGTCCTACCATCATTCTAGAGGCCTTCCTTTAGTCATAAAGACAAACTAAGAATCCCTTTTGATCAAATCCAAAGGAAGAACCCGAAAATAGGTAAATATTTCATCACCTCTTTCAAGATCCTTTCTTCTTCCACTTCCTCTTTCTTTGATGTTTCTATTATAAAATAATAACTCCAGTATCTTCTATATACTGCGATTTAATTATAAATATGGAACAACCAAATTCATTATTCTATCCATCCTATGAAAGACATGTCACCATACGTGCGTACGTACGACTTACCATCTCCACGTCATGGTGTAATTGTTATTCAATACATTATTATTTTGATGGGTATAAAAATGATGTGAAATTCATGTAAATAATAAAAATAAAATGATAATGATTCTTTATATATGATATAACATAAAATTATATATTATTTAATATCAAAATAATGATATTGTCGCTCGTGCGTACGTACGGATTACCGTCTCCACGAACGAAATGACATTCATTCCCCATCGTATCCATTCTTGACTAATTTTCATTTGATGATTAAAAATAATGTTTAAAGACTTGATATCATTCTTGATATGAATATGATACATCCCATCCAAAACAAATATGACTCACATAACAAAGAATATAAAGGAAAATGAATATGTTAACACTTGAAACGACGATAGTACCAAGATATTATTAACAAAGAAATGTTAAAAGATCATATATGATATCATATTAATGTATATGATTCTTGTATAATTTAATAAAAATTATTTAACCATTATACTTGAGTTTTTCCTACCCTCGACCGAGGAAAATTTCAAGTTAAGGGTTAATAAAACAATCCCTCCATTACTCGAGGTTCTTTATACGTAATTATTTACTGGGACCTCTTTATCATCCACATCCATGTTTCATAAAACTTTAATCCAAATTTTTTTTACTATTTACTAGATTATGGGTTAAAGTCATTTATACCCTTGTTTTACTTTTTATAAAATGGTTTGAAAGGAATCTTTCCATAATTTTCCAAACAATGTAATTTATAACCTTTCCGACAAAATTACAGTAAGCATGTCTTTTTTTAACTTATACGGCAGGTGCGGCTATTTTATACCATTATAGCATCATCGAAGCTTTCCACACAAGCTTATAATAATATTTCCAAAATAAATGTTTTCTTAAATTATTTCAAAATAGAAAGAGATATTTCTCTAAAAAAGTTTTTTATTTCAACTTTGTCAACATCCTTTGATGGATTTTATGTTTATTTAATGTTGATTTATTGTGATACAAAACTGCCATATTATATTGAAGGTTTTGTGATATGTTTGACTATGGATGTGATATTTTTATACCATTCATGGTTTATGGTTAAAGTATTGACATTTCATATGATAGTTTTAATATGAATGTTTTTAATATATTTCAACCTTTTATATCAGGAATGTATTGGACTTAGTAAGTGATGGGTGGAGCCTGCTATAGATCCTACATGCATCGGTAGGTCTCAAGTGACAACTTGATGTGGAATTGGATGAGGATTTTCCCAATTTGATATATGGTTTTGGTCAAGGCCTTAATAGTTTTTAGACTTCTTGGTTGAGGCTTTGACGAAATGTTTCAGAATGTCCGGCATTATACATTCCCTTATTATGAAAGTAATATTGATGGTTCATGTTGTCATTCGACTAGTAGAATACCCATGATTATTTTTTATTATGGAATTATTTACTAAGCTCATATTCCTTCCATAAAAGTGTTCATGTTTATTATTTGTAAAGGAATGTGGTTTCAATTATTCACCATGATTAATATTTATGTTATCTTTCTTTGTATTGATTACCCTTACTGAGGGTTTGAGTTCACCCCTTTCTTATGTTTCATTTTCCCATGATATGAATATGTTTGTTATGAGTGACTTGCAAGCACAATATTGGAGTCTTGGATGTTTCTAATGGAATAAATTCGTGTTGTATTTATTTTCAAGCTGTAAATTTGAACATATGTATGAATCTTGTTTCAAATAATACTAAACTGATCTGTCTTTCGAGACATGATTTCCTTGTGATCATGCCAATGTTATGTAATAATGCACTGACTACAGGTAACTAGGGTTGGGGAATTACAAAAAATTTTGTGAAATCATCAAAATAAAATCATTGATTATTTAGGATTTTGGACTCATAATATTCTTAAGTATACATGATTTTTATATGATTTTTATGATTAAATAAAATCGAATGTTCTCAGTTTATATTTATACCTCTTCATTGGGAGACATCCTTGGCTTGCACCTTTTTCTGTAAAAGACTTGTCTTAAGGAGTGAATATGGGCACTAAAAAAGCGAGGAAGATATTTATGTTATTGTGTATGGATTGGTAGTGCTATAGGTCTCAACATACAATAATATGGTTGTGAAAGACGATCCCTTTTATAAGTGCAGGTCGTGACACAATAGGAATTACATAACAGACTTAAAAATGTAATGCCATTTTCTCATGAAGGTTGATAAAAATGGAAAATAATTTAAATGTAATATAAAATATGGTTGGTTTATCTCCAAACATATAAATATTACTTGTTTATTATGAAATAGTTCCTTTATCAAATAGATTTACTCACCCTATTGCATTGTAATCCAAATTTATTTTTAACAATTATAAAAATGTTTAACCATTTTTACTATTCTTTATGAAACAATTATATAATAATAACGAAAAATAAGAAATTTTTCATTTAAAAAATTGAGTCAAATTTTTAAGTGAAAAATTTATAAATTTGGTAATATTTTATTTTTAAATATGCACACAAAACACACTGATAACCCAGTTTTCATAAAATGCAATTTTAAACATAAAAAATTAATTTAAATTCACTCCATGCCTTATAAAAACAATAATATTAAAATTATAATATTTTATTTTATATATAATCTATAATGTTCATTTAAAACCTTAATTAATATACAATAATATAATTTATTAATATAAAAACACATCCCGCACATAAAAATAATTTTTTAAATAAATTATTATGTAAAAAAATAATATAAACAAAAAATAGGTATAATTATTTTATATATATATTTATTTAATTAATTTAACATTTATAGTTTTTTTATTCATAGATTACAATAATATCACATTGAAAAAATATTAGGACTTTTAAATTACTTGATTTAATTAATTAAATTGATAGATAATTTACTTGTAATTGATAAATAAATATTTAAAAAAAATTCCAAAAAGAACCGTAAGATAATAATGACATGATGATTTAAATTTTTTTATCCATTAACTTAGATAAAAATTATTTCAATGGTCAAAATTAATTATATTTTTCATTAAAAAAATTCAATTTTCATTTTTAAATAAAACCATTTCCTAAAGAAAAAAAATGAATTTACTATAATTTGGGCGCTTGGTTCTTATTAATTAATGAAAAAATTAAATTATTTAAAAAATTTATACATATTATTAAATTGCAGTTATTAATTTTCATATCATTTAATTTAATTTCTAGGTTACAATAATTTATTATAACACTTTTTTAGTTAAAATCTGTGTTGAGTGTAAGGAAATCTATCAAATACATCATATTTATATGAAAGGATATATATTTCTAATTATGGTTTGTTATATTATACTCCACACTATATGAAATTTCCTCTTCACATTCCATGAATCTGATATGAAAAAATGAGGATATAAGTACTTCATCATATCTTCAGGTTCCATGTTTCCTTCAGAAATTTAGCATTCCTCCAAAGAACATTAACCATGTGAGTAATATTTTATGTAGAACATTATCTATATCATCCTAGTTTTCTATATGTATTTCCAATAAATAGAGATCATTATCTAATGTCATTGTATTTAATTTACATACATATAAATGATAATATATATACTTCATTCAGTTAGATAATTGGAACACATCAGGATCTTGAGTTATGTTTGGTGGAAGCACCATGATGAAAGATATAACATATACATTATCAATAATATTTAAGGGATAATTATACATAAGGATAAACATTTCGTTACATTTAAATCATAAAAAACTCTTCAACCGTTTAATTTATATGAATACCATCTCACCAAAATTGAATTCTAAATATCTCTTGTGATTTAAAAAACCCTTATATTGACCCTAACCTTCCATGACATGATGCAAAATTGATATATCCATTTATACCATTTCCTCATATATCTTAAGTACTAATAGTGTTCCTTCTCTACCAATATCTATATGTGTTGGTGTTCAAAACTTCCTCTAATATAGGGATTCATAAGGATCCCGTTTAATACATTATTGAAATTTACTATTATAATATGATTCGAGAAGTTGAAGTTAATGATCCCAACCACCACTAAAATCTTGATAAAACGATCATAACATATCCTTTAGGGTTTGAATGGTTCTATTAGATTACCTAATCATCTGAGTATGATAAGGAGTACCAAAACCCAATTAAATATAAAGATATTTATGAATACATCTCTGAATCATCATAGTAAAACATGGATTTTGATATGACATAAAAGCATATGGTACTCTCAAAAACGTTACCACTTCCATAGTGTATATTCTAGATGGATAATAAAGATATAATTACTTTATGATAGTAATGAAATGATATAATTTATTTTCTAGATCTAGGACAACCTAAATATAATTATATTATTTAAATGTTTTGGGGATTTCGATAATGAAATCCATGGTAATGCATTTCTATTCAATGAAATGAATGGTCAATATTTGTAACATAAACTACTGCTTCTGGGTATATACCATATCTTGTTGATATAATAGAGAATGAGATACATATAAGACAACACATCTTTTTTTATCTAATAAAAAATTATCATTCTTAACAGTATACATCTTCATACATCTAACATGAATAAATATTGATGAATAATGAGATTTTTACAAGATAATATTCTTCATGTATGGTATTTACATGACACATACCTAATTCATGAAACCTATCAGTATTTCAATGTTATTTTTCAACTATGGAACATTCAACATATTCTTCTATTATTACTCATATTCCTTTTACTCCTCATTAAGCCTCTCATGTATGGATGGTTGGAAATAATTCTATAAAATATATGTTCTATCACCATTCCTCATGATTTCAAGATATATCATATAAATATACATAGGAATTGGATCTCTAACAATCCTAATGATGGAAAATTTGGAAAATTATTTCATACCGAGTGCATCTTTCACAATTTTCACCTTCCTAATGTGATAATGTATAGTGAATTCATTATCAATAATCATCTCTATCCATATCCATTGGAATATACATAAATCTATATATTAAATTATATATTTTATGATTTCATGATTGTTATAAATATAACACATTTCACTATAATGTTAATCCCTCCATATTTTAAATGTAAAAATTATTTATACCAACTCGAAATCATGATTTGGGTAATTTGTCACTTTATTTTCCAAATTGAATGAAGAATAATATATCAAAATATCATTATTCATTAGGATGCATCCCAAAAAATTATATAACTTATTACTATAATCCCCAAAAAATTATCTAATAAAAGGTATTTTATTCATAGGTTTGTTAACAAACCTTTTTTTAACTCTTTGAAATTTTCCTCAAATTCATCTTTTCAATTGAACAATGATTCCTTTTGAGTGAATTTCATTAATATATTCGATAATCGTGATAAATCAATCAAAAATAAGTATTAGTGTCTTACCATTTGATGAAAAATATGGATCTCAAATACTGTGGTTAGTTTAGGTGATTTATTAATATCTTACATGTTTTAAGATTCTGAATATATACCATCTCATGTAATTGTATGACCCCAAAAAGAATCGTTTCATACTCATAATTTACACTATATGAATATGGAATATAGATTCACTCTCCTTTAGTTATTAAACATAGTCATAAAATGGTCTTCAGGCTCTACCATTTTATTGGAGCGTATATGAATATTATTTATATGGACTATTGTGTTTAATGCGTTTACTGGGTTGGGCATCCATATGTCAAGGATGCACATCTATTTCCCTGTAATATTTATTTCTGAAGGTGGGTGGAATCCATCACATCTAAAGGTAAGTTTTCTCTTTGACTGAAATGGGTTGATTGAATGTCGGTCTCTCTTCCCAGGATTTCTCCTCAAAATTCGTTTCTAGGTCAGGTTCTCCCTTAAATATTAATGGGTTGTTCGTCAAACTCTTAATTTTATAATATCTTTGTGTACTTCAATTAATTAAAATGCTTTTTTCAGGACATTCCATGGGGTCAAGTTAGGGAAACAACATTCGTTCTGGATTGTAGTCTCATTTGGCATCACTGGAATGTCTAGACACTGGAACATTGGTACACCTATATTGTTTCCCCTTATGAAAGGGGTTCTCTTGGGAATAGAATCCCAAGGCATCCCACATTGAATGTGTGTAATTTTATTCCAAAGACATGTCTCTAATGTTTTCCTCGGCTTCCTATGTTTCACACAGGGTATGACGTGGGTTTAGCATCTAGTGGAGATAGGTCATAATGATCAGAAAACTGATGAGAGTATATTATATGGGTACATCCATAGGATGGAGAACATATATGGTTTAATATATTGATTGATCAGAACTCGTAAAAAGATTTTACCTAGGGTGGTTTTCGCATAAAGGGAAGATGTCACACCATGAAGGTACATCCCAAAAAAGTAGTACTAAATTGATGGATCAGAATGCCCAAAAAGAGCATACCCAAGGAGGCATGTCCCATAAAGGGAAGATTTCACACAATAAAGGTTTCTCTGGACACCTCAATAGGAGGATCAGAGGATGATTGGGTCCTTGTAAATTGGACACCAAGGTTTACCATTGGCTAGAATTTCACCTAAACGGGGTTTCCTACATACCCAAAAGGGATAAAAACCTGGATTGTTCAAGAGGGTACAACATGGAATCAGGGGGAACACAATGGGAAATAACCTGAGAACATATTGGGACAAAAATATGGTTAGTATCATGTGTGTTACAAATATCACAAGGATAAATGAGATGATTCTATAGGGATGTAGAGGCCAGGGTGAAATCATGATGGATATGGGTACAAACGTGATGATGATGGTGTTGAGATTGAAACTAAGGGAGGTTTTCAACATATCCCCATGGTAGGGAATCAATTTTCAAATAGTTATGGAATGGGGAGATGAGTCACCTGAGAAGGTGTATTTTGATATTGGATGCATGGATAAGACTTGAAGGAAGTGGATACTCTATGATGTGGCTTGATCTTCATGAAACGAAAAGTCTTGAGTCGCATACCAAGATGGTACATGGGAGATGGGCTAAAAACTCGGGGAGGCTTCTTACAAACACTTCTCAAAAAAGGAAAATGGTCATATTCCTCGTAGTTCAAGAATGGGGCATAGAATTCTGATATACACAAAGGTCAATGACTTAGAGACCTACTGGGGATTATTTATGGTTTGTGTCCCATTACGATAGGGACAATGTTGGATGGAATAGTATGATGTTATTGTGGGTATTAAGCATGGTCAGCTTCCCGGGAACTGGTCTGACCCCACAAAGGGGGGTGGACCGGGGATGTGGGTCCCTCAAAGGGGACACCAAATTTTACAAGTGTTTAGGGTTGAACCATAGGGAGTCATCCTACATAACCTATAATGGTTATATGGATGAAAACCCACGCAGTTCAAAAGTATATAGTTTAACATCAAGTAGGTCAAAAGGGGCATATAGTTTAATTTCATGTGGGACAGGGTCAAACCGATGTGAAATTTTCAGGACCGATGGGTGATGGGTTTGAACCTCTGGGAGGCTTCAAATGTGTACCCATAGTAGAGAATCATTTATCACAAAGATCGTTCAAGAGGTTCATAGGGAATACACAGTAAGATATCCCATGAAGAATGACATGGTTGATGCTTACTCTAAACCCATTTGAGTCATGCTCGGTGTGAGAAATAAGAAGAAAAAAATACTAGATGATTGTGTCGTGAAAGGATCATCTGTGAAGAATGGAGTAGTGCATACACATTTATAGAGGTCCATATTGAGGAATATCGGGACTTACTCATAGAGGAAATACTCAGTAGGGGTCCAAATGTACAATGAGCTTATGGCCACCATACATGGAATTACTTATAAAGTTGGGTCAAGGATTTCATATAGACTTTACATGGTGCACATGGAGATAAAGATAAATGGGAGAAGATGAGTGAGAGGGTATTAGTGCCCAAACTTTTCTTGGTCCTCTTGAAACTATCCCTCATGTGGTGGTCAAAGTTTAACATCATGTGTTGTGGAAAGGTCTTTTTGGTTGTTTAACATCCTGCTGTCTGCACGATGGGGATTCACTCCTCACTATTAGGACATACATAACAAGAAAACCTTTACCCTTGGTGAATGGAAGGCACCAGAAATTCTATATGTTAATGGGTATGAGGAATGATCCACTAAGGGGATCATGATATTTTGTCTATGTGAAGAAGAAATAGCCATTAGCATGCCTCTTTTACGAAGCATGAGGAAAAGAAATGAAGCATGAAGAACCACCCAAGGGACATTGAAATCACTCCGTACAATCCTGGATGGCCGCACAGAAGATGGGTCCACAAAGAAAGATCCCTTGTAAAGAGGGGATTTTCAATTCTTAGGGGATCAAAAAGGATACGGTCTCGCAGTGAATACGGCTTCGCAGATCTCAGGGGCTCACAAATAATAGAACTTCATAGAGAATAAGGGCTCATAGAGCACAGGGCTCGCATAGGATAGGGCTTCTCATAAGAGAGAGCTCCATGAATAATAGTGACCCATCCTAAGCATGGATTTCACATGTTATTGGTTGGTGCTTCATGAAGCATGGGTGCTTCACGAAGTCCCGAATACCCAAAGGGGTCTCCTTAATTATTGATATCCCATAAACTTCATGAAAGGAATCCCTCTTCAAATAGGTGTTAATTTTTTGCAATGGTGAAAGGGTTTTATAGTTCTCAAATACCTCGGATGATTAATTTTCTGAGATGGTTAGGATAGTAAAGAATTATTCATTATTTGGGAATTCAGATGGTGAAATGTTAGAGTCTCTACCATTTAGAGTTGTGGGAGAGTCGGGTATTTGTTGGTAATGGGGGAGGTTTGATTCTATGAGGGTGTTCCATGAAGTAACTTTCACTCTACCACCAGAGGAAATTTTTTTCAATTTTCTTGGAGTTATGTAGTTGACTGTCATCCCATTCGTGGCACATAGGGTTTCTTCATTCCCTCAGGGGATGTCACAAGACCATCCTTACCTCGATGGGGCAGAGAGTAATGTCATGTTACTCGGACTCATAGTAGTGACCATCTCATTTTCTATGCACAATATATAGACATAACCCATATCTTTGTGCCAGCAATGGTACTGGGGGGATTTGGAAAGTAACATTGTGAAGTAGACCAATTTTCATGACCTTTAGTGTTTTTTGCATATTTTTCCATGTCATGGATTTTGAAAACAACAAATCCCCACCCCCTCAGGGTGGGAGTTGAGTAGAAAACAAGGATTAGATTCTCATGTTAGATCGCAAAAATTTAGTGGATAATGAAGTGGGATCGTGATGAGGCCAGATCGCCAAAATTAAGCATCATTCAAGAAATGCACAAGGAGAAGTAATATTGATGTAAGTGTATGGTGTGGTTATTATAAACCCAAAATTAATGTGGATAAAAGATGTCCACACCACAGCACATACTTTTTGAAGAACCCATGCAATAATGGGCCGGGGAGGTGAAAGTGGTTGTGGATGGACCATAGAAAGGAAGTTTGGGAATCACTGCATATCCCACAAGGATGGGAATCAAGAAATTCATAGTTCTTAGAGGTGATATAAAAGATGGAAAATATAAAAAAAGTGATATCATCTCTTAAATTGTAAATTCATTATTTTTTAAAGTTTACCATCATGCGAAATTAGACGGGAAGAATCCTTGGTTGAGGTTGTAGAGGTCAGACTATAAAAGTGCCCAGTTTAATATCATGTTCATGGTACATTCCTGTGCAGTTTATCGTCATGCATTATGAATGAAGGATTAATATCTCTTAATGTATTTATGAAGTGTGGTTATTGAAGACCCGACATGAATGAGTAAAAAAGAATTCCACACCACCACCACACACTTTCTAAAGAATACATAGCTTCAATGTCATGATGGTTGGACATTGCGACTGAGGATCCGTGTTTATGGTTATAGAGTTTGCACTGTAAGGTGTGGAGAGGTGCAGTATAGCACCATAGGGTATACCGAACATGGGTATGAAAGAAGAAATCCATCCAACATCACATATTTTCATTATGAAAGGACCCAAACACAATGAAGGGGATGGAAAAGGATCTAAAATATGTAGCTTGACCCAAAGTCATTGTTCTTGGGAATTGTTATGTATCCTATAAGGGTGAGAATCAAGACACACATAGTTCTTAAATGTGGCATGGGAAAAGGTGAATGACAGAGGAACATTGTCTTCTCAAATAAAGGCATCATATGGTTGGATAGTTATCAACACACACCCCAGATTAAGATGATCTATTTTAACCTCGTATTATAAGAAGTTAATGGATCATATTTTGCGGTCATAGATCTCATACCAAAAGAAGTGTGGTTATTCCTTGCAGGCACAAACCATACCCACATCCCTAAGCCCACGTGAGCTATTCTTGGTGTGGGAAACATGGGTGGAGAAGATCTTTTCAACACATGGAATACTTAGTAGGGGGAATGGTGTGCTTTCAAAGATGACCCTATGATGTTGATTCATCATCTTAATGCACAAAGGTTCATGGATGGATAACACCAAGGGTGTCGAAATTCCACTTTTACATGATGTAGTGGAAAGGGATGTGAATCACGAGACTAATTTTTTGGGAATAATGGTGGACCATAATGATGGATGATAACTATTGACCATATTTGAAACACAACATCAATATCGTATGACCTCGGATGGGAACAAACAAGTGAGGGTCTACCGCTGGACATATTCACGACATGGAACCTAGGTCAAATTTCATTCAAGATCATCTAGGATATTCTCCCATAATGGTATGCGAGGTATAACTCAATGCTACCATATCGGATGAATGTCCATTCATTTTCTAGTGATGATTGAGACCCAAATAATAGGACACATGAATCAGGGATATGTTATGAAGACATGTCCATGAAGAACCCAACACTCTAGGTCCTAAATCATAGTGCATCTGAGCACAATGAGGAGACATAATTGAGTTTTAGGGGTCTAGTTAAGGGTGGATGACTTTAGAAGATGAGTGAAGGAAATAGGAAAAATTGGATGATGAACTTGGGGCTGGACCTGAAGACCAAGTGTTTGGGAATTCTTACACATCTTATAAGGATGGTAATCAAGCCATTCATAGTTCTTTAAATTCCATTAATTTTAACGTCTTGCATTAAGGGTTAAGATTAAATGGGTAATTCCATAAGGAGGAAATAAATGGAGAGGCTATCATAGGCCTGATTTGAATGAGGACTTAAGTCTATACCACACCATATACTTTCAAAAATAAATTTCAGTTCGTAAGACCAGAAAATGGGGAACATGGTGTTGGACCTAAATATACTGTTTCTAGGAGTTATTAAGTATCCCCTAAGGATGAGAATCAATCCATACATAGTTCTTGAATGTCATGTTGTTTAATGTGATTTGGTGAGGACGTGACTAGAAAAGACGAGGTTTAAAAGGTAATGTGCATGGTGTGAAAATCATAACTGGTGTGAATGAAGAAAAAATAATTCCACACCACACCATATGTAGTACAAAGGGGTAACCTCTATCCAAAGAGATATAAAAGATTGAGAGACCTATGGTTGGACACAAAGGAAAAATGTTTGGGCATTACAACATATCCCATGAAGATGGGAATCAAGCCATACGTTGTTCTTGAATTACTTTTAGTTTAATGTCATTGTTAAGGATGGAGAAGGGAGATACCCAATTGGGGACACATGAAATTATACTTGTGACTGATGTTAATTTGGAAAAAATTCTGCACCACACTATGAGTTCATGAGATACTTAGGCCAAGGGGCCAGAAGGAATGTAGAATCGGCGGTACCTAGGGTTGGGTCCGAAGATGATATGTATGGATGTTCCTACGTATCCCATAATTATGGGAATCAAGACACACATCGTTCTTGAAATTCCATGTTGTTTAACATAATGTTGTAAGGGTGAAAGAGATGTTATTTTAGGGTTATAGAGCTCAGACCAAGAGATTCCCAGTTTAATTTCATGTGTGTGGGGCATGCCCATGCAATTTAATGTCATACACTGGGGACATGAGAATGGAAACATCTAGAGAGAGGTATATGGATATATTATTATAAACCCAAATTAAATGAGTACATAAGTATACACAACACCACATACCCCATGGATAACTTATGTAAAGTGTCCAAGAGAATGAAAAGGTTTCCTAAAATTAGGGACAGACTCAATGATAAAATGTATGGGCATTCCAACATACCCAATAAGGATGGAAATCAAGGCACATGTTGTTCTTGAAATACTATATAGTTGAATTTCATTTGTTATGGATGATGGAGATCTTAGTTTATGGTCATTGAGCTTGGACCATAGATGCCATGTTTAAATTCATGTGTGTGGGACAGAAGGGAAGAAAATGGTTAATCATTACATGTGATATTTGAGAGTCCATGGGGATGGAAATAATGATAACGAACTACTATTGAACATGTTAGTGACATTTTATCCATATAGTGTGACCTAGAATGGGAAAAAATTGAGCATCAACTGTTGACCATATTCGCAAATCCGGACATGTATTGGATTTTCGTTAGAAATCCTCTGAGCATAGGCCAAAAACGATAGGTAAGCCAACGTGGAATGAGACCAGGCCACATGGGGGTACTTTCATATGAGAATGATGATGATGCCCCAAATAAAGGGTATATGTGAAGCATGGAAGTACCTATTTAGTTTAACATCTTGTAGTAAGGATGTGGGTGATATTATTTTAGGGGAGTACTTCTCACACCTTGACATGTTTTATATCTACAGTTTAACGTCATGTAGGCCGGGTGGGGTTTTACATTAAGTTCATAGAACCTGGAACATTTTTTAGTTTAGCGTCATTTAGGAGGAGTTTCAGGTGGTCTTATATCCTTCTTCCTAGACAAATAATGTAGTTTAACATTGTGTGGTAAAGACAGAGGCTGTTATTCTTAAGCGAAATACTGCTTGAATGTTTTGGCATTGGTGAGGTGTAATATGCTATCAATCCATAGTAACTAGGGAGTATTCTCTTTTTTGGTAAACCTTATGAATTATTTTTTTCCCTCCCACTTAGAATTCAACTTTGGTGTATTCCTACTGCGTTTCATTGGCATTCCTAGGGCCAATAGGTTGTCACCATGAAGGAAAAAATGGAGATGAATTTTCTTGTTGAAATCATTGGCTATCTCTAACAAATTCCTCTATAGATTGTGTAGGGATCAAATTCTGTTCTTGTCATGGGATTATATTTAATCTAGATAGAAATTCACTACCTTTTTTGAAGACTACTGATCATAGATGGTTGTGTATAGTGAGGGTAACTGAATCTCGATGGGCAATATAGAATCTTTTCTATACACCAAGGAATATGGAGTCACTTGGGTAGAATTATTTGTCACTTTTTTATATGACCATAAAGAATTGGGGAGGTTTTTTGGACAAAATTTCATATTCTAACCAACCATCTACTTCTAAAGATTATAGAGTGTTTTGTTGAACGGCTTGATATGCTTTTTTTCTTGCACATGATTGAGAGAGTTATGATTAGAACGAATATTGTAATTGGCATACAATTTCTT
Organism: Viscum album; assembly: GCA_963277665.1. Lineage (NCBI taxonomy): Eukaryota > Viridiplantae > Streptophyta > Magnoliopsida > Santalales > Viscaceae > Viscum > Viscum album. The sequence goes on from OY728145.1 coordinate 785,898,252, forward strand.
CAATTTGGCTTCACAAAAGTTAATTCCATTATCGGTGAGGATGACATGATGGATTCCAAATCAAAGTATGATATTGGAGTTTAGGAAGTCAATGATATAACGACACTTGACTTCCTTGAGTAGAATTTCCTCTTCCCACATGGGAATGAAATCAGTAGTAGTAAGGATGAACCTACATTGATGATCTGTCATTGGTGGATATGGCCCAACAACATCGAGTCCCTAGAATGCAAAGGGCCATGATTACTTTGTGGTATGAAGGGGATCTGGTGATCGATGCACAAAATTAGCATGGGTCTGACACGCATTACACCTCTTGATGAACTAAATGCAGTCATAGATGATTGTGGTCTAGAAGTATCCCAGCAATCAAATCTGGTGGGAAAGATTCAGCCCTCCCAAATGAGATCTATAGGAACTGGCATGAACTTCTTGCGTACCCTAGGGAATCTCATCTCCTTGAATTTAGTGGAAGAGAACTCCAAATAACCCACATTTATAGAGGGTCTTCTTGAGGCCGGGACCTCTTTGGATGGTGAACTACACTGTGCGATGAAAGATTCATACACATTCGGATCTGTTAGTCATGAGATCATCATGTTAGTGGTACTAAAAAAAAGAGTTTTCCAACAAGGGTTCTATTTTACCACAGAATGACTACCCATGGGTCCTAATGTGGACGCACTGGCAGTAAGATAACATACATGTTGGTTTTCTTATTCATCCAGAGTGATGGGAGGAATGACTCTCCGATGTTCCACATGAATAATCAGATCATCCTAGTCGGGCTCTCAAAGAGAGCTGGCTAGGCTAGATAAGCCATTGGCTATGTCGTTCTGCAACTGGGGAACATTAATGATCTCTAGTGGGGAAGGGAACTAAGCCACCATAGGTGAGTGTTCTCTAGCAAATGTTTTAGATATGGATTACTAACAACATAGTCATCATAGATTTATTTGATGACTATCTCGCAATACCCCTTCACATGTAGATGAGAAACATCAATCTCAAGGGCTAGCTCAATGCCATTGATGAGAGAATGATAATCCTCTTTTTTTGTGAAACCTTCTAAGAATATGAACGAATTGGGGGGGGGGACAAATTGTGTAGGAATGCTGAACATGATACTTAGGCCTACCCTATTTTGTCTGGGATCTTTTAGTCGTCTGCTGGTCTGACTACATGAATCATCGTCGAAGTGTGTCTGCCAACACAGTAGGACATGGTCCACTGAGAGGATTTACATATCTGGGAAATCATGATCTAGAGACTACTCTATAGGAGATGGATGGGTAGAGAGAATGTTTTACAATGCCTTCCCCTTGATTGTGTTATGGGAAATGAACCTAATATCGAACTATTGAAGTACAACTACCAACCCTGCTAGAAGGATTGTCAACGAGGGGTAGTTTAGAATGTACTTCAGTGGATCCCCTCAGGACACCTACTATATCTCATGGTGATTCAAGTAATGTCACAATTTTGGCACTAAAAAGACCAGCGCAAGGCTGGTCTTCTCGATAGTGGAATATCTTGAATCTGTATTGATGATCATGCAGTTGAGATAATATAAACATTTCTCTATCCCTTCAATGTTATTCTGGGTTAGGAGGGTGCTGAGGGATTATTTTAATGAAGTCACATAAAATACCAGTGTCTTTCCAAAGACTAGTGTCGTAAGAACTGGAAGATGTAGTAGACACTGCTTGATATCTTAAAATAAAATTTTACACTTCTCATCAAATTGATAATTGGAACATTTACTTATGATCTGGGAAAAGATCTTACGCATGCTGTCCATATTTTCAAAGAATCGGCGTATGTAGGTTTTGTGGCCTTGAGAACTTCAGAGTTCCCAAAGATTTCATAGAGGATGCATCTGGCTGATAGCCATGGTCTTCTCCAAATCGATCTCAGTGCCTATGTATGTAACATCAAACTTGAAAAAAATTTGGAGGTGACCCCAAAGGTAAATTTCAAGGGGTTCATCTTTAGTTGGTGGGAATAGAGGAAGTCGAACACTTTCTCAAGATCTCTAGGATGGTCCAGGTGATGGTGGGATTTGACCACCAGATCATCCACATAGAATTTCACCAATGTATCTAGTATTGGTTTGAATATGTGGTGCAGGGAATGCTAATAGGTGGACTTTTCATTCTTTAGACCAAAAGGCATTACCTGATAGAAGAAAGTAAATTTTGTTGCCTGAAGGTGCTGAATTATTTATAATCATGGGCTATTCATATTTCATTATATCTAGATTTCCAATCCATGAATTAATGATCTTGGAATCCAATGGATGTATTGATAAGTAGCTCTATCGTGAGGAGGGGAAAATCATCTTTCGGAGAGTGATGATTAAGATCTAGGTAGTCGATAGGGACTCTGATCTATAAGTTCTTCTTCCTGATCGATAAAATGTTTTATAACCATCTGGGGTACTGGACCTCCTTGATGAACTTGGATTTAATGATCTTATTAACCTTTTCCTCGATCATGGCACTGTGAGAAGGGTGTATCTTTCTGGGCGATTGTTTGAACCCATGTTGGTTTATCGGGAGGCCAAGGTGGTGTAATGCGACTTGAGGATCCAATACCAGCATCATGTCATAACTCTAGGAAAATAAATCACGGTATTATTTCGAGAAATCCAAATATCACTACTACTCTTCTACAGGCATGGCGGAGCTGATCAGCATTGGATTCAGATATATCTTGGTGTTGAGGTTCACCTAGGCCAACTCGTTGACCGTAGTGGAGACTCCCTCTTTGAATATAGGAGGAGAATTTTCCAAATCCTCATTATCATCCCCGATAAGAGGATCATCCATAAGAGGCATCTGTTCTAAATTGGCTGATCTAGATGGGACACTAGTAAATGATTGAGTGGCAATAGAATCCCCACTAGGAGACTCCTACACTGTTGAATCCATGGTGATGAAATCCATCGATCTGATTCCAAATGGACCTCAACCCAAAGGTTCATGCTTGATAATATTGATTTAATAGCAACTCATTATATTGATAATGTTTATCCCATTCCATATAAACAAGAAAGTATTATGTATTGTTATTTCCAAGGGGAAGACATTCCAATACCTTATAGGGGTTAGGGTTCTGGGATCACCTGATAATGATTTGTGTTGGAATATGATGTGATATTCCCACATTCCTTAGAGTAGGGAACACGCTTCCCACTCTTCCTAGAGAAAAAATAGTAATTTCCCCATGTCCGGGGTCATGGCCTCCAACTGGTGAATTGAGAAAATGTAGGCATCATCCAGGTCTTCCCATCGATCAGCAACAATTGTCATATTCTCAACCACATTATCCTATATTCCCTTATCCTTTCTCTTATAGTAGTTGGCTTCTTGGTAGTGGGATTCACAAGAGGAAAAGGGAGGCACATCACCTTTGAGTATTATTGCTCGAACATTAAGGGAGTAATTATGGAATTGGTGATATGAGGTGTTGACTACCATTTGTAGATAGTGGGAAGGTCTATCCATCAGCACAATTTGGGCAGTGTCCTGCAAGACAAACATGAACTCTATATTGGAAATCAGACTACCAAACTCAATATTTAGGAATATCATGCCAACTTATGCATAATTTGTCCTATCATAACCTTAAATATTTAGGTCATATGGATTCAGATCTGTTTTAGATTGCCCCATCTTGTGAAGTGTCTGGGTTAGGATAAGATTGATCCTAGAGGTCGTACTGATAAGATGGTAGCAGACCTTCATCCCATTGAACTAGCTAGTGATGTACAGTGGGAGTATTTTACCCTATATGAGGTATTATTCATCTTCTCCTATTAATAAAATGATGGCTTGACACTCTGGCAGTTCGACTACCTCAACATGGAATACTTCTATGTCTATGAAAACTATTTCAAACTAGAGGGGGAATCTCAAAACCTCTGCGAGTGCATCGCGCATATTTGTAAATATGTGGAGTTCCTCTAGGATTGAGATCCATTGGGGAATTATGTAAAGGGGTTTGAGAACATTGTACATCTGGGCTTGGTGTACACTTCTTATGAAAGAGTTTTCTCAGCTGTAGGAGGAATGATGAGTGATGTTGGTCGAACCGGAGGATTCTGGATAGTAGTGGGAATATCTTGTTTCTCACTAGTCAAACTACGTAAAGTGACGTCCATATAATGTCCAGATGACTGAGGCATACCCTCGACTGATCTTGGTTGGTCATGGGGTAGTTGTGGTGGCTCTACCTTATCAAGCAATATGAATGGGGGTTGATGAGAATCTGATGAAACATGATGAGAAGGTTGTGCATGATGATCTCTATGATGGGCCTATTGTCTGGTCGCGGTAGTATGAATAGATTGACTGGAAGCACTGGCCAATGCATTATAGCGATTCACATACACGTGGCTTCGCTGATGCATGTGTTTATTGGAGGCATTGAGAGGGCCCACCTAGTTCTCTTCATCATCGAGAACCATGTAATGGTTTACCGGTTCCATGGTATTGACTGAAGCATACTCCGGGTCTCCACATGAATAATCCCCCATTTTTCGAAAGATTCGGGGGAAATCCCCATATCTGGGGGCATAAACTTACCAATAGTATGGGATATATTTGACAAAGGTGGAGGGATCAGTTTTTCCTTGTGTTTTTGGTAGTTACTCCTTTTGAGAGGATGAAGGTAGAGATGTTGATGTAGAGGTGGTATCTGAAGGTATCATAGAGACATTTAATGGCTCGTGCCAATATAAATGTGAATGGATAATACCATAGACATGGAAGAATACCTTGTGATCTATCTGATCATCATAATTTTGAGACCAAGGGTTAGAAACCTACTACCATTCACCCACACTGTTGATGTTTGGATTTCTTAACATACATTCCACATGTACTGTGGCTGGAACCAATCGGAATATGGTATTATTAGTTACAACCGGAAGGGAAGTGGATGCCTCGAACAGGTGGGTTTTTAATTTTTTTTCCACCGAAGATTGATGTTAACTTGTCGACATCGGTGAACAGCAGCCCAGTATTAGCAGAGGACCACCTGTGAAGGATTTTAAGAACAAAAATAAATCGTAAAATACCTGGTTTAATTCCAAAGTCACGAATGAGGTCTTCTCATCATTGGCGATTGTTTCTCGAAGAATAGGACATCGAACATATCTAGATAATCCACACTTGCATCAAGAAATCTTCAAGAGAATAATTCATTGTAATCTGGGTGCTAGCATGGAATTACAATGACACATTCGATGCTCCAAAGATCACTACATCGCTTCACAAGAGATGCCCGAGAGAGTGCATGATCTATGCTCCTTGGATATATAGCCTCTTTATCTAAATCATGGGATATAAGAGACGAGAGTGATGCACCATGAAAATTTAATGTAAATCTCATCTCTTCTAATATTTATAGTGCTTAATTAAAATACGCAGTATAGCCTCGCCTAACACAAATACTTAATGCACCATCAATGACATTTTATGAATACTAAAATGAGTCATAAATATTATCATTTTCTATTAATATATTAACATATATTACATGTTAATAATTAACTCATTAACTTGACTCATTTCTCTCATATTAATTGAACCTTGAATAATTTAATATTTTTCAATTAATATTTCTCATGAATTCACTTAAAACACGTAAATGCATTTAATAAATAAATTCAATGATTATTATTCTAAACATGAATAATTTGAATTTATTTACTATATTGTTGGTCGTTTTTCTTTGGACAAATCTCATACGCCAGTGGTGGGGTCCACCATGTCCAAAACACTTATTCAACTGAATTGGGGCAAATTCTTGAATACGCTATTGTGAGTGACCCTCTAGGACCTTATCATGATAGTAGTGAATAGTATTCATAGACCAATAATGGGATCTAGAAACCCATCATGGCCCCTGAAGAGAGAAGAATTTTCATAGCAGTGACAAACAACATATGAACACGTACTGTGTAACATAATATGTTTGTCTATAATATATCATAAAGTAGGACGCACTCTCGTTTCATCGCCCATTTCATGATTTATTGTTTGTTGATGTTACTGGATGTATTTACCCTTTACTTATTTGGACATGGTCTTATAAAGGTACTACCATCCATATAAACATGTCATGAGATATATTAATTCCATAACCCATAATCGAAAAATATTTTCTTGACCATTCAACCAATGTCATGCCCCCAATGACACACCCAACACAAACTACTATGCCACGACTTCATTTCCAGGGTTTTTCTCTTGTATCAAAGTATTCAATCAAATGACATGCATTTGTAATGATTTCAATTCAGGATATCATTACACAAGATCGTAGATAGAAACATCCAATTATACCCAAAACCTATGGTGTTCTAATAGGTGGGTCAGCCTTCATGATCTCACTACTATAGATAACCAAATGTGAACATCATGAGAAGAAGTCTCAATTCTTATGAGCCCTCATCAAAGGATAGTAAAACATTTCTTGTGTCCAATATTTAAGATGTATCTATACCAAATAACATATATTTATGATTAATATCGTAGTATCTCGAGGATCTCATTATAGATTGGGATATTCTACAACCTCTAGATACAACAACTAATCATTGGACACTACCATTTCAATATTACATGCAGAAAATTCTACACTATAATGGTAAGATGATATAATGTATAGTTAACTATATACACGATTTGACAATCAAAAGCACTAAATAGTTGGGTCTAGGGAACCAACTATTTCAATACTCCCACTTTCACTAGATACATCTTGCTAACTAAAATCGTTAGAAACTCACATAATGACTATCATGTTTCTACTGGGTAATGGATTTAGCTATTGGGTCCACCACGGTTCCTCTACATGTATATTCTATTTTAGCACCCTCATCTCCTTGAGTTAAACTTCTCAAGAGATGGTATCTTGAGTATATCCCCTTTGTCCACTACCATGGCATGCCATCTTGGCTAGTAAAAATATCATAATTTACATTATGATAATACTTTTCTCATCATCTACGATTCAAAGAACCAGATCAAATTGTAGCATTTAATAATTGCATATTAGCTACCTCAGAAGCAACAACGTACTCCATCTTTATAGGTATGGATACTAATGGATGATGTGATATTGAATAGTTAATCATCTTTAGCCTGAATAAGATAGTAGATCACATGGATCTAAGGAATACTAGTTTTTATCCCCAAAAACTAGTATCATGTCTTCTACACAAACCAGGTACATATCTTTTGAACTTTTTTAAGTATAATTAGATAGTTCTGACTGCATCCCTTACAATGATCCTGGATAAAACTAATATTTACCTAGTATAAAATATACCCTTCCAATATTAGTTCTTGTACATATTACAGCATGTGTGGTTGATTCATCGCTTCGAAGTCTGGATTATAACTCACCAATTTTATCTCTTCTCATGTCATGGATATGTCAACATGGGGAGATTACACCCTGTGACACAGGAAACAATTCATCTCTTGAATTGTTCCAACATGTATTTTTCAATATAATGTCACTATATATACGATTTACTATGACAAAGAAACATATAGATCTACCTCAGTATATCCTTTTCCCTAAAACATAGGTTTTTATATTAAGTCATTTATTGAATAATAAATTTCATGTCTGTATTAATTAATTATGAGAACAATGTCTGTTTCCATATGTTTCTGAACATATTTCTTCTTGGAAAACATTAGCACTCCCACTAAACTCTGGTAGACACATCGAAAACATTTGTTTCAAATGTATATTCTGTGATCATGTTTCTTACTTTAATCATAAATAGTATTATAGTAACTTTCAACCTATATTAGCATTCTGTGATTTGACCATCCCTTTCTAGTTGTGTCATATAGACACCATCCATGATTTGTGGTCATTACATCCAATGCTAAATAAATTGATCATAGATATTGGGTATGATATGTAAAATTCTAAGGGATTTAGGCATAATGACTTTGTGAAACCAATCGAAACTTATTGGTACTACAATGTTACCATCCATGCATCAATTAAATTGAATACACACCGCAATATTCATAATAATAAGCCCCTTTTTTCTTTAACACATGGAATCCTGTTATTGAATTTTAGTTGTTCTTATAAATTTTATCTAATTTTCATATACTTCTTACTTGAAGGAAATATAATTCATATTGAATAATAGTTCCCCGACCATTGAAAATATAAAAATTTTCTCCATGGTTTTATCCTTCCTAGGCAGTATGTATCCCTGGAACATACTCTGTTCAACATGTGCTTGTAGACCTAGTTCCTATGTCAACTATTTGTGCATCTTAATTAGTGACTAAAAATAATTCAATATAGCTCCCAATATCTCTAATAGAGATGTGCACCCTTATATAGAAGTCTATTCTATCTTAGAGATTTATGTAATATCCTAAGCAATAGTCAGGATATCTACCTTAGATGAACAATGATTTTATCTTGATTCATGTTTTTTTTGTATCCAAACAAACTATTAAAATCCAAACACATGTCCTTATAACATAATGGATTTAAATCATACTATGACTAGTATGATATCGATTTTTCATTTTAGTTGTTCATATGATTATGGTATTATACCATTATTTTCAAATCATTTCAAGAAATATAATTTAAGTTTCAACTCATTGCAACATTGATATTACATACATCAATGATTTGATTTATAACATATGCGTTTAATAATTTCTCCATGCTACATTTTTGTTGATCAATTTTGACATGTAAGACTTTATCATCAATCCCCCTCATTAAAATCAATGTTGTGAATTTGATAAGGTAATGTACATTTAGGAATTACTCTTTGCTACATTATCATGATTGATGAAGTCTTGGTCCTTATATTCTTCGGTCTCCCAACCCGAAGCAACTCATATCTCCTAACCATGCATATACATCTCTTTTTTATTCACTAATTACTTAAAAGAATCTTATGTAGTATATATACCTCTAGATTATACTTGGAAGAGTTAACGCTTACTTGTTTAATTATTTCCAAAATCTTTGTGACATACCTTTATTTCTAAAGGCTCATTTTTCCAAACTAAAGACATCGATAATACCAAATGTATTTAGTTGTTTCAATACTCAAAACATTACAAGGTATATTCATGATGTGCACTTTTAGTATTACTTGACATAGAATGTTTTGTCACAAATAGGTATAAGTTGTACATTTATATTCATCACTAACTGCCAATGATTCAAGTATTACATATATAGTGATTGAGTTTATGAAAAACATCATTCAATTTAGAACCAGAAATAATGTATCCATTAATCCAAGGACACATTAGATTAATGTTTATGGTTATATTCAATACTATTTCAACACGAATCTTTCACCTAAAAATAAAGAAGTCGTTTACTTCTCACCACTATACTAGGTATCACCCTTTCACAACCACTTGGAGAATACACCTCACTTCTAGTAAGGTTTATATACTAACATGGTAACTTTATTTGAAATACACATATAAAAATGGAATATAATATTAAATACCAAAGTAATAAATACAAAACATTACATTGATGAATATACTTGATGTATTAGCAAAACATGCTTCTTTAAATCAGTTTACTTCTTTTAAACTTCCATAGTATTATTTTATAATATTCAATGCAAATAACCTTTTTTAATAACTCATTAATTGAAGGATGTTGCTAATGTGTCATTGAAATTAAATGCCTTTACCTTTTCAAATTGTCTTTGAATTTATTTTGCATAAGAATTAAAACATTACTGTTTTTTATTCTTATTAACATGGAAAACCTTACCTAAATAGGTAATGAATTATTTACTCAATACTTGTTCATTTTGTAACATAAATTGAAACATGAGTAGAGGGGTGAAAATGATATGAGAAAGGGATCCAATTAAGGATCATGAAAAATCTTTCAATTTACACATGCTGGTGTAACATCGCCTTATTCATTTAGTTTCTTCTCTTTCTCCTCACAAACATCTCAAAGATGAGACTTCATGTCATATCATCCATGTCCTGGTGTAGCGTCTGCAACTGACACCAAACATTAATGAAAGCATGATGATATAACCATCATATGTGTTGTATATTAGTATCCTGTAAGTTGTTTCACCCTCACTTCTTGAGGTAGTTTAATAGTGTTGGGGACACTGGCATGGTTAGTTTCTTATATCATAGTACTATGGACACATGCATGTACTATTCATGGATACTCAAGCCATTGTGGACATTTAAATTTTCCAATATTTATCGTAGTTTAAAAATGTGGTATAAAATGCCATTTTTTCTAAAAAAATGAATTTTATTAGATAAGTTCCTTTTATCTAGATTACCAGTTAAGACTTTTTGATCAATTACTTAAATCATTTATTGTCTCACCCTATTTTATTAGATTCAATGAACCCTCTATACTAGAATCAGAATAATCTGTCTCTTGAGTATTCTAGTGGAAAAGATACCAGAACCAAAACTCATAGTCCACAAGTTATGGCTACGCCACTACATGGAGGGTTCTAAGTGGGATTTTGGCTGGCTGGCAACTTTAACTTCTGGTACCTTGATCTTTGACTGATGTCCTAGCTTCTTAAAGTAAAAACATGAATAACTCAACACTTCCCTATATAATTAATACAGTCTAGCTATGGCTATTTAATTGCAGCAATTTTAGTTCATTCATCCCATCATTCTTATAAGGACTCCCTAGTAGTAAGAGGAACCCATAGTTATGGCATGACCGACACCTCAAACAGCTAGTTTTTTCCAAACATGAATGTAAAGAGGCAGTTATGACTTAATATACATTCGAGGGTTTTATTATTTTTAGTGTGATGAAAGAAATCATTTTCTATTTTTAAAAGAACGTATGATCTGATTGCACTCACAATTGACCTTTTAATAAATAGAAATTTCATCGTGTCACATGTTCATTTTATTTTGCATGCTTGCTTATTATTATACTATTTGTTCATGAAATAATCTACACATGCACAAAAATAATAAACCGTGTAATACAAAATGATCACCTGATCATGATTTTGTACTATTGGTTGATACGTTGAGTGAATAATGAACCAACTGAAACACTAGGGGTAAGTACCTAAAGTCATGTGGCTTGTAACATGAATAGAAATGTCGGCTCATTAAAGGTATCCAACTCATGTCTGGTGCATTGCTGTTACTTGGCACGATGTGTTTCATACCTCATCTCTTGTGATCATTATATACCTCACACTTCTCCCCATAGAGATAATGCCTCTAGATTTTCAACACAAAGATCACATCCGCCAACTCCAAATCTAGTGTGGGATAGTTTTTCTCATGGATTTATAGCTGCCTTGAATCATATGTTATCACTTTATCATTCTACATGAACATGCCACCTAGGACCTTATTTTAATCATAAATAAATACCACAAAAAGTTATCCACTTATGGGTAACGTGAGCACGAGCATAGTGATACGACTCCTTTTCAACTCCTTGAAGCTTTCTTCGCATTCATCACTCCATGAAAACATTACTCTCTTCTGAGTTAGCTTAATAAGAGGTTTGGAAAATCTTGAAAAATTTCTCACAAGTCGGTGATAATATCCTTCCAACCCCAAGAAGCTATGGATATCCATTATCGATGTTTGTCTCAGACATCCCTCAATTGCAGTTGTCTTAGAGGCATACACAGATATCCCATTGCTTGTGATGATATGGACCAAGAATGAGACCTCTGTCAACCAGAACTCACACTTGTTGTACTTTGAATAGAGCTTCCATTTTCACAAGGTCTCTAGTACAATTCTTAAATTCTTCTCAAGATCCTTCTTGGTTTTGAATTATATTAGAATATCATCTATAAAGACTACCACAAATTTGTTGTGGTAATATATAAAATCATTATTCATCATGTCTATGAAGATTTTTGGAGCATCAGTGATTCTAGAAGGAATTATTATCAATTCATAGTGCCCATATCTTGTACAAAAATCAGTCTTGGGGAAAACATCCTTCTTCACCCATAATTGATAATATCCAGACCAAAAATCTACCTGGGAGAAGTATAGTGATCCACACAGCTGATTGAACAATTAATGAATTCATGGAAGAGGATACTTGTTCTTTATAGTGATTTTGTTTAGATCACCATAATCAATGCAAAGGCGCATTGACCCATCCCCATTCTTGATGAAGAGGACTGGTGCACCCCATGGTGAAACACATGGGTGTATAAAAAATTTATCTAGATTTTCCTATAGTTGTTTCTTCATCTCCTCAAGCTATACAATATCCATTCTATAAAGAGTCCTGGATATTGGAAACTCCCTAGGTATAAGGGCAATTGAGAATTCTACATCTCTTCTATGAGGAAAACCAAACAATTCCTCGGGAAACTCTTCAGTGAATTCCCTCACAATAGGCATGTCTTCAAGGAAGGTTTCCTCCTTAGACCCAATCATCTGAGCTAGATACGCATGATCATAGGGTAGTAATATCCACACTTGAGATTATGGAACTAAAGAATATTCACCCTCGTCCCTTCACTTGTACATAATCGGGGGTCGATTGTCCACATGGAGAGTGATTTCCCTCTCATGAAAATTTTGGTTGGCTCTATGTAAAGAAATCAAATCCATGCCATGAATTATGCCACAATATAGAAGAGGGAGTATAATGAGGTTAACCAGGAAGTTCAATCCATAAATTATGATAGGGGTGGAGTTATATTAATGGGATGCAATGATTTCCCCATTTTTCATACTCGCTGACATCTTTACTTCCATGATTTGTTGTGGTGTTAGGATTATTCTACTAAACTTTTGGGATATAAAAGAATGCGTAAAACTCTGAACGATAACCCTAAAATTAACTTTTTTATTCAAATTCTACTATATCCAATATACACACAAGATGAAAACTTTAAAATATTAAACACATAAAGGGGAATCTAAGGACAAAACGGATGACTTATAAATTAATTTTATTTCCTTGTCTTATGAATCTATAGACTTCAATCTATGATACCCACGATCTACTTACTAACATATATTCTTAGGGGAATTTTTTTAATTTCCTTAATAATGGATAATATAAAGCTTGTGAATTTACCAATGTATATCCCCTAGGAGTCTTGTAACCAAGAGTGAAAAAATTTCCAATGTTGGGTAACAGCATATCCCAGGTCAAGCCCGAAACTCCTTGTAGGAGTTTTCACTCCTAGGTACATATGTGCCAGAGCTGCCTCTACCTGCATATCTAGACAGGGATGTATTTGTTTGATAAAACACTTAATCAATACTCACTAAAACATTGGAATTTTTTTATTATACATATTCTATTATCTAAGGATTCACTTGGGTTTTCTAATCCTAATCCGAAAAATAACTAAACATATCCTATGATACCAACTATAACAACCATGTTCTTTATTACACACATAAACTTGATTTATTATAGAAATACTTCACTTGATACAACATGGAAGATCTAGAGGTCAAGTGTATTTGGGGATTAGGAACATTACATGAAAAAATAAAACATGAAACACAACATCTTTATTGAAAACGTCCTTTACATGACCACTAAATTCCCTCGCACGTAGCATTGCATGAGATAACCTGAGGACATGTATAAGAAAAGGGTGACCTATTACGCCCAGTAAGGGAATAAACATGGAATAACAAGGTGAATACAATACAGGTTAGACAATAGGCATATTAATCGATCACAAAGGAAACATGAACATAAATACATCAAAAATCATGATAATCATAACATATAAATGTGGCAATAACACTTAAAAAGGAATTATCATGAGCCAAGTCTCATTGCACATGGAGCATGAGTAAACCCTCATTGCACATGAAGCATGAGTAAACCCGTGTTTCACATAAATAGGCATGATTCAACACCCATGCACTGAACATATCATGATACTATACTTTACACAATGCATTGGAGCGCTATTAGGGTGCACCGTTCTTGAACATTTCATTTCATGTATAAGTGTGCCACATGGTTCAGATAACATGGATTCATTAAACATCATAATTTATTCCACGATAAAGGATTTTTGAATTCATACATGAAACTATTTAAACAATATGTAAATTTTTATAATGGTGAATATCCATAATATATAAGTGGGAGTGGTATTCACTTCACAATGACATTGGCTTGGAAAATCATGGTGAAATTTTGGCAGCATAACGACGTGACATAAGAACACATAGAAGTGGTTGATTAGATATAGAAATGGGTGTCTGTTTCCCTCTAGAATCAGGGATGAACTCATTGATTGAAGGTTCAAATAATCCAATCGGTTTCTAATGGGATTGTTCATAGAACCAAAAACATCCACTGATTCCATATCCATTTGGACATACATTCCAAAGGTAGGTGCTCATTAGTTGTGGACTGATGAGGCTTAAGAATTTGCATTGGTCGAGAGGATGGGATGTCAGACTCATCACACCCTTTTAAGGGGAATTATTGTCTACTCCGGGACTCTCTTTATATATTTAAGTTATGTTTGTGAATCCTTATTATATTACCATGTATAAAATGATATTTCCTTTAGTCTGACAATAAATGATTGATATTTAAGAAATCCAGAGAATCTTTTATATGTATTCGAGGTTCTTCATCAATGAAGAATCATCTGTATTTGTTAGAGATTATTAGTTGATGGTATCCTTAAAATACATAAAAGTATCTTGGTCATTTTTGATGACCATACTTGTTTTAAAGCCACACAGTGGGGCACTTGAAGTTTATTTTCATTTAGGAGGACATGGATTATTTCAGAATTGGGATCGTACTCGTTGATGGGCTACCTACGTATCCTTTGTTTTGGAAAAAGAATCAGAACCCATGTAGTTCGAATAAAGGATTATGATGCTTATTCTTGATTGATGGCTCAATGAAAGAAGTCATGATTACATTTACACTCTAATCTCACGTGACTCATGTGCGGTGTTAGAAACAAGAGGTATTGGTGAAACCAGACAATTGTGCCACGAAAGATGCAATGATGTGGGGATTATGTGTTTATAACTGCCCAAAATAGACGAGGATTAAGATTTACTTCAAGGAAGAAATCCATGAATAGGGTCCATAAAGGTATATGTGCTTTTTGGAGATTTTGATACTCTAATCTTGAGACTTACTCCAAAGGAAGATGCCCAAGTTAGGAGGGGACTTATGATTGGGTTTTACTCCTGAGAAAGAAGCCCCAAATCAAAAGTAAATTAGAACTGGTTAAGAGAAATTAATATTGGGGCTTACTCATGAAAAGGAGGCCCAGTTTAAGGGACTTGAAAAATTAAGGGACTTGGGGCTTACTCCTGAAGAGGATGCCCATATTTGAGACTAGGTCTTATTCTGGAAACGGAGGCCCAGGTTAAAGGGAGTTATGGTTGGGGCTTACTCCTGAGAAGGATGCCCATATTTGAGACTGGGGCTTACTCCTGAAAAGGAGGCCCAGGTTAAGAGAATTGTGGTTGGGGCTTACTCCTGAGGAGGATGCCCATATTTGAGACTGGGGCTTACTCATGAAAAGGTGGCCCAGGGTAAAAGAGGAATTGGGGATTACTCCTAAGGAGGATTCCCATATTAATGAGAATTTGGATTGGGGATTACTCCAAAAAAGGAGGCCCAGGTTAGGGGATCTGGGGCTTACTCCTGAAAAGGAATCCCATATTTGAGATTGGGGGTTACTTCTGAAAAGGAAGCCCATATTTGAGATTTATGACTGGGGCATATTCCTAAAAAGGAGGCCCAGGTTAAGGATTCTCTCATCTTCAAGGATGAGGATGAATGAATGAAATCTCAATCTTTATTGACATAAAGATCTATAAATCACTAGATTTTAAGATATGTTCCACGGAGTTCCTTTTAGATAAGGAAGACAAATCAAGAAATCATGCCATAAACTGATATGAAGAGTGTCTTGAAGACTTAATCATGAATAAGAGAGGGGAAATGATATAAGAGGGGTAAAATGGGTAGGAAAGGCACCCAAAATGGTAGGGGCACACATCTATTGGCAAGAGTGCAGGTACGTCATGGGCGCGCAAGTCCTGGTCATGCAGGTATACCTGCGCGACACATGGGTACTTGCGCGATTTTCAATCCTTCAGTAATACGTGGGAGAGACTTGGCTCAAACCCATGGTATTATCCCTAGAGGTTTTCCAGAAGATGGCGCGCAAGTTCTGATGAAGAAGTAGTGAGGAACGCAGGTGTGTTCATTTCCCATAAGGGTAAAACACTTAGGCGCGCAAGTTTTAGGGAATTCTAACACTTAGACCTTACTCCTCCTATTTATACCTTCCATTCTAGGTAAATAATTGCCTTAGAAGAGTTCGGAAGACCTGAAGAAGAGACTTGGGCGTTCAAAGCTCTGTTTGTGAATTCTGGAAAAATTCCTCCCAAATGGGGGGCCCACCGGGGGTATTTATAGGCTGGAGAAGACCCTGGGCTGTTTTCAAAGAGGGCGCACAAGTCACTTGCGTGACCATTAGGCAGCGCGCAAGTTTACATTCACGACAGTGAGGGAACTTGCGTGACCCAAAGGGAAAAGAACCCTTGTTCATGCCTTTTTCAATTTTTTATGTTTTCTTCAAAGGATGAATCAATTTGGGTTCAAGGTATTTCTCTTTTCAATTTGTTACACTCTGCGATGGAAAGGTGCGTCAACAAAAGTCCCCCCCCCCCCCTTAGAGTTAGATCCGAAAATAAAAGAGGATTTGACTCTGAGGAGTAAAGAGAAACCAGAGGTCTTTTTGGTTATTGGCAGTTTAAATTCATGCATGTCAGACATAAAAAGGATAATTTTTAAGGTTGAAATAGCTTTGACCGAATGAATTATAATTGACTCAATTCCGTGACAATTTATCTAAAAATATATTACCATACTCAAGTATGAGGGAAAATATGTAAACTATGACTTAAGAAAATTTGAATCTGAGGAATGATATGAAAAAGAGCTAAAAAGGAATTAGAAGAAGTAGATCCCAAGAATGAAGATATCATTATTTAACAAACACGTTAGGGGTTAAATTATGTAGGTCCACCTAAGGGCATTGGCTACATAGTCAAATAATAGCATCTTTTTGCTGACAAGTCCGTTATGTAGAATATTTATGCAAGGCCGCCTAAGGGAACGTGCTATATAGTCAGGAAAAATAACTCTCATAAATTTACTTTTCTATTGCTAAAAAGTCAGTGGAAGTTTATGAGGATTCAAATTTTCCAAAGCATAGAGTTTGTTGTATGGAGAGAGGTACTTGAATATGAAGAAGATATTTCCAAACAAGATTATCGAAGAACAGGATGGATATTACTCCTACGAAAGTCTGACCCAAATGTATGGGAAGAGAATATAAACCATATACTTGAATACATTCAGTACATGAAAACGGATATGGGACAAATATGTTAAAGATGGATATTTTTGCGGATCCCTACATACTGTCATTTAAGACCAATAAGGACAAAAGAGGCTTTCTTCCCAAGAATGAGTTAGTAGTATCTGACAAACCCATTAGGCGGTTGAATTATGCAGGGCCACCTAAGGTAATTGGCTACATATTCAAATAATAGTATCTTTTGGTTGAAAAATCTGTTATGGTGACTGTTTATGCAAGGCTTCCTAAGGGAACGTACTGCATAGTCAGGTAAAAGAACTCTCAGAAATTTGACATTTCTGTGATTAAAAGTCAAGAAAAGGGTTTTGAAGATCTGAAAATATTTAAGGTTAGTATTATGACACATCAAGATGGGTATTTTCCAATGTATACAGAGATACACAGATCAATACTAACCATAATCATGTTGTGGCTGGGTCCGGAATTGAAATGTTGGACTTCACTACGTATCCCATAACGATGGGAATCATGCCATACGTAGTTCTTAAACTACATTTTAACATCGTGTGGGGAAAAAGGATTATAGATCTTTGTTTAGGGTCATAGAGCTTGGACCATTATAAGAAATACACAATGTGTGTTTTCATGGGGAATTTTCAACCAGGGGACTGAAAGTGGAATTTGGGGTTAGGCCCAAAAGACTTGGGGCTGGATTTGAGGGACACTCGAATGTTCCTACGTATCCCATAAGGAAGGGAATCAAGCCCACGTAGTTCTATAAATACCCTATGTACAAATTTGGTTCGTACATGTGAAGGGTGAAAAGGGACTTTATTGCGTTGATGGTTTAACCCAAGATAAAAGGTTTAGGCATTGCCATGTATGCATGTAGTCTTTGAAATGAAACATGATTGAAAAATCAATGTAAATAATGGTTCCCTCTCAGGTGAGGGTATCAAAGAATATTTGTAGTTTATTGTCATACTGGAAAAAATAGTGTTGTATAGTTTAATGTCATAGAGCAAGGACGAAAGTGAATCAATGTAAAGATATTGATTCTAGGGGCGGTTTCATGAATAAACATCGTATGAGATGGAGGTGAACCGATGTGAAGAGATTGGTTTTGGGCTTGAACCTTGGGAGGTTTCCTACGTACCCAGCATGGAAGGCAAGAATCAAAGTCCTTGTAGTTCAATTAAAGAATGAATTAATGATCAAGTTGTTCTTGGGGAGAACGACCTAAAAAATGATGTTTTTGGGACTTACACATGGTTAGTATCCTAGAAAGAGTGTTATGGTTGAGGTTTGCTCTATGCTCATGTGAGTCATACTCGGTGTGAGAAATAAGAGGTAACAACAAACTTAACGATGCACAATTTAATGTCATGTAGGACATATAAAGGGACTATGTAGTTTAAAATCTTGCAGTTACGACTATTGGCGCTGCACAGTTTAGTGTCATGTAGGACATATAAAGGGACTATGTAGTTTAAAATCTTGCAGTTACGACTATTGGAGCTGCACAGTTTAGTGTCATGTAGCTGGGACAATGTACAGTTTAATGTCATGTAGGATATATCAATGGACTTTTTGTACAATTTAGCGTCATGAAGTTAGGACTATGGAGACAACAGAGTTTAACCTCATGTTGGACAAAAAGGCGATTGTGTCGTTTAATGTCCTGCATTAAAGACAAAAGAGTACACCATTTAACATCATGTTGGACTTATTAGGGAATTTTTTCATAGTTTAACGTCATGTTGGACGAAAGTAACAAAATTAGTTTAAGGTCATATGTATGGACCATTGATGATGTCGTTTAACGCCATGATGGACGTAAGGGATGTTTTCATAGTTTAACGTCATGTTGGACGAAAAAGGGACGATACAGTTTAGCTTCATGTTGGACGAATGTGAGAATAGTTTAAGGTCATATGCATGGACCATGGATAGTGCAGTTTAATGTCAGGCTGGACGTAAGGGACTTCTGTACAGTTTAGCATCATGTAGTTAGGACATCACAGTTTAACTTCAGGTGATATGAGAGGAATACAAATAGTTTAAGGTCATATGTATGGAGCATTTCTGTATTGTTTAACGTCATATAGTAAGGACGATGAAGGGGACACAGTTTAACGTCGTGTTGGACATATCTGCCAATAGATTATGGTCATATGCCTAGACCGTTGATGATGTAGTTTAACTTCTTGCTAGACAGTGGTGCAGTTTAAGGTCATACATGACCATGAATGATATATTTTCTGTTTATAAAAAATACTTCTTCAAAAATATGGCATTGGTTGGAGTAGTGATGAGTTCTCCATCCATCGAGATTAAATAATAAGCGCCATTAGAGTAGACCCTATGTATTAAGTAAGGTCCCTCCCATTTTGGCTTAATATTGGGAGGTTTCTTTCCTGGTATCATTGGAGTTCTGAGAAATAATACCAATTCTCCCTGAGTGAATGAACGAAGACGAACTTTTTTGTTAAAATCTCATGCTATTATATTCTGATAGACTTCCATGTGGTGAAAAGTGTACAATATTTTATCATATAACCCTTCTAATTCTTTCAATCGCTTTTGAGATTGTTCATCTGTAGATAATTGATCACAAATGGAAAATCTGAACGAGGGTAATTGAACATCAATTGGCAAGACTGCTTCCGTTCCATATACTAATGAATATGGAGTTGACCGAGTTGCAGTGTGGGTGGTTGTATGATAATCCCATGAAACATGAAATAGTTTATCAGGACATGATTTCTTATCTTAATCCATCATCTTTTGCAGTATATTTGATAGAGTCTGGTTGAAAGCTTCTATCTGGACATTGGCCGCTGCATGATACCGAGAGGAATGGTGAGATTTGGTGTTGTATTATTGATACAATTTCTTCACCTCGGATGAACAGAAGTTGGTGCGATTGTCCATCAATATGGTATGAGGGACACCAAATCTGGTAATGATGTTAGACTTGATGATGCTAACAATGCACTTAGAACTGACTTCCTTGAGAGGTATTGCCTCTGCCCATTTGGAAAAGAAATCAGTAGCAGTAAGAATATACTTAAACAGCTTGGCCGTAGCTGAAGGGTAAGGTCCCACCACATCCATTCCCCATGTAGGAAATGGCCACAAGTATTTAGCTGTATGAAGAAACTATGGAGGTTTATGAATGAAGTTGGCATGTACTTGGCATGAATGACACTTCTTTGTGAAATCAGCACAATATTGTATCATTTAAGGCCAAAAGTATCCAAGCCTTCAAATCTGATGAGACAGTCTATGCCAGACTGCTGGGCACCACAGACTCTTGCATGCACTTCTTTCATGATATCCATTGTCTCTTCACCATCGATGCATCTAAATAGAACTCCATCAAAACCACGTTTGTAGGGAATTTTCTCTATGTGATCTGGGATATCATAAAGAGTAAAATTGACCACACGTCACCAGATTTGTTCTTTCTTGGCTCTATCGGGTGGAAGTGTTACATTTTGAATGTATTCCCTGATAGGTGACATCCATCCTGTAATATGACCATACGGTTCAGGAATGCAACTAATTTCATTAATTTCCTCTATTATGATTCGAACATAAGGTGAAATTGCATGACGGTGGGCAATACAGATGGTTGTCTCATCCCGATTTGGATCTTCCAGAGTTGTGGCTATATTAGCCAGTGCATCATCTTGAGTATTTTGTGATCATGGGACATACAAAAATGTCAGTTCCTAAGGGAATTATGCCATTAACTCTCTGACATAATCATACAAAGGTAATAGTTCTTCTTTTCTGATGGCATAATCCCCATTGACTTGTTTGATTACCAGGTATAAATCACCTTTCACCTTAAAGTGATTCACTTGTGCATGAAGCGCCAATTCCAATCATGTGATGAGAGCTTTGTATTATGCTTCATTATTGGTACCACCTTCCAAAAATCAGAAGGAATAAGGTAACACTTCCTTTTCTAGAGAAATGAGCACAATTCCTAGGCCAACTTTGTTGAATTTAGGATTTTCCTTTTTCCTCCCTGTTGGACTTCTGGAAGAATTATCAAAATACATTTCCCATGCCTGAGGGCTTTCTTGAATAGAGAATATTTCCTCATCCGGGAGTTCAATATCTGAAGATGTGTCTTCCACTGAAGGGTGTTCATCCAGGAAATCCTCCAGATCTTGGCCCTTTTTTTCCTTTTGAGACACATACTGAATATCAAATTGTGCAAAATAACTGCCCACCTTACCAGACGACCTGTAAGCATTGGACGACTAAGGATGAATTTGAGCGGGTTATTGTGAGATACCAATTGGACCTCATGATGTTGCAGGTAGTGTCTCAAATTCTCAACTACTAATATTAATGCCAGGAAGCACTTCTCAATACTTGAATACCGGGTTTCTGCTTCAATCATAATCTGACTGAGGTAGTAGAGGCTGTATTCAATCCCAGCGTCATTCTTCTGAGCAAGAAAGGAACCCAATGATCGCTCTAGAGCTTTCACGTAGAGGATAAGTGGTCTTCCTTCAAAAGGCGGCATGAGTACCGGTGGACTCAAGAGGTATTTATTTCCCTTCTTCATCAATTTGGTGAAGGGTAAACTTTTTCCTGCCAAATTGGTGATGAAACGCCGAATATAGGCTACGTGTCCTTGAAGTCCTCTTAATTGTTTCAAATTTCGAAGAGGTGACATACCAAGGATTATCTTTGTCTTCTAAGGATCGACTTCAATACCACGATGTCGTACAACAAAGCCGAGAGGTTTTCTTGAGGATACCCCAAAAGCACATTTTATGGGGTTCATTTTCAAATTATGTTGTCGAAGCTTGCGGAATATGACTTCCAAATCAGCCATGTGATTAGAACTTTGTTTGGATTTAACTACCAAATCGTCTACATAACATTCAACAAACTTCCCTATAAAGGGTTTGAAGATACGATGCATGGCACGCTGATATGTAGTTCCCGCATTCTTTAAGCCAAAGGGCATTACCTTGTAGCAAAACACACCTTGAGGGGCTCTAAAGGCTGTGGATTCTTCATCTTCTGGGGAGATTCAGATTTGATTATATCCGGAATATCCATCCATGAAGTAAAGTGCTTCATATCCAGCTGTTGCATCAATTAAAAGTTTTGTAATCGGAACTGCGAAATCATCCTTTGGACAATGCTGATTAAGATCTCTAAAATCGATGCAAACTCTAATTTGTTCGTTCTTCATCTTTACAGGGACAATATTATCCAACCACTTGGTATATTGAAATTATCTGATGAAGTTATCTTTGATAAGCTTATCCACTTCAGCTTCAATTTTGGAAGCATAAGTTGGGTGTGTTCTTCTTGCAGCTTGCTTAAATCCTCGATGTTCTTATGGTAAACCCAAATGATGAGTAGAAAAATTAGAATCACGAATAGGAATTTCTGTATAGTTCCAAGCAAATATATCTCTATTTTTCTTTAGAAAAGAAATATACATCTCTTGTTCTTCAAGAGTCATGGCCGCACTGATTAAAGTGGGGCGTGGATCTTCTTTTGTACCCAGATTTATTTCTCTATGTTCATCCACGGTGGTAGAGATACCCTCTTCAAATGCTGGAGGAGAATCTCTGAGATATTCCTCTTCTTCTTCATCATGTGTTATTTCTTTCATTTCTTCTTATATAGTAGATGATAAAGCATAATTTTCATGATCAGAAGAGATGTCAAAATTTGCACATCTGGAATAAGAAGCTTCCATTTCCGACCCGATTGATGATGAATGGTCTTATTTGGGTAATAAAGAGGAGATGATGGATTGAGAATTGACATCATTTCTCACCTCTGCTGTTGCTATAACTTCTTCTGGACTAATTGGAAATGTATAGACCTGTTGGATTTCAGCAGATGAAATGAAGATGTCACCATTTGGGATTTCATCACTGCTTGGAGGATCACCAATTTCTCCCATATTGTCTAGCTCGATTTCCGTAATTGACATTATGGATCTTTCCATAAGAGTATTTCGATTTGGGTCATCCTTGTCAATGTGAATGATAGGAAACACATAATATATACTCACATGTGCAATTGGATTTACTATAATCTTTTCCAAACCATACAGAGCATTAACTTTGGTAATCTCCTTTTTTGTGTATTTCTCCCTTCCCTTCATGTTATATAATTCCACCTCAATGTATTGAGACTCACATGTCTTGTATGGGGACTTATCACCATCAAATGTCCCAACATGACCATCGAAACAATATTTGAGACATTTATGGTATGATGATGGGATAGCCGCGTGTTGATGTAGCCAGGGTCTTCCAAGAAGGATGTTTGAAGGCTGAGTCTTGATCAACAACAATGAAATCTGAATTGGATACAAGATCTCTAATCAAAGTTCTGAGTGTAACGTTGCCCAGCGGTTCATGTTCATTTTTATCATATCCTTGTAATATCATGGTAGAAGGAGATAAATCAGATTCTATGAGGCCCAATCGACGAAGTGTGCGAATGGGCTTGAGGTTGACTCTTGAACCATTGTCAATGAAAGCTCTTCAGACATATATGCCATTGACCTTTCCAGATAAGTAAAAAGGTCTAATATTCCCATGAAAAACATCATCGTCATCTTCATCTGTAAAATATATTATTCCTTGAAATTCTGCTGGATTATTCTCTATGTGATAGACATCAGCTGCAGCAATTTCAGTTTCAAACTCCTAAGGAATTGACAAAGCCTTGATGGGTGCCTCCCGAAGATATTTTGATAGATTCAAAGCATCCAGAATTGATAACATGGCTAGTACTTGGGCCAAGTGTTTCAATACATCATACTTTTGATCTAGAGGTTTGAGTTTCCCAACAGGAACATGTGGTTTAACAGGTGCCTTGGAAGTTGATGATTTGGATATTTGATGCATCTTGTAACAGGGTAGGAGTTGGTAATACTTCGGGCTTTGGACTATTAGACCAATTAGGTCTATTTACAAGCTGAGAGGAAGAATATGGAACCTTCAACCGGTCTTCAAAAATAATTGTTCCTTGACTGAATTTTCTATTGGTGGAAGAACTTTCTTGTTCTTACTGAGCTCGTTGAAGGGCACTACCACGAGTTTCTGTTGCGTACACAGTTATAGCAGGGGTAGAATTGGAATAGTGGCTTCTGAAAGATCCATGTCTTACCCTGTATCTTGAGCCTATGGAACTTCCTCTGATTCCATTGTTTTATACATGGAATTATGGCTCATTGAAATCGAAACTTCGATTAGCATATTGATCTGTTAATTGAATCATATTAACAGAACTGAAAATCAACTCTTCATCTGATGAGGATTCCACTTGACTGGCCAATTTAGGTTGTGCCGTTTGGTGGGGTGGTGCCCATTGATTTGATGTAGATGGCATGAAGTCTGCCATAGTCAAAGACAACATAGGCTTTGACATATACTCATCTTCATCTGATTCTTTATATTTCTTGGAATTATGCCACCCTTTTGAGGATTTTCCCTCTGAAGTAGATTTTTTGTGGCATTCATGGCAGAAGGTATAATTGGTTTCTTCAATTGTGTTCTCAAAATAGCATGAGTTCGGTTGATCGTCTTTCTGACCATCCAATCATCATATTTTTGTGCATTTTTGCTTTTGAATTCTTGCCACTCTCCTTCCTAAATTGGAATTGTAGTTGTGACACATGCTACCTAGGCTGAAGAGCCTTTCAGTTTGACTTGTCTTGAGTCGACTATCTTTTGTAGGAGGTCATTGAAGGAAAAACACTCCTGGATGGGATGCCCCAACATTTGATGAAAGGGGCAATAATTGGGACGGTCTTCAACTCCTTCATTGTTTTTCCTCTTGGGCTTTGGTAGCTGGACCAAATTATTCGCTAGGGCCAAAATGAAGTAACCAAGAACTTGTTCATTTTGTAAAGAGTATGTTTTGCTCTTTAGATCCTCAAATTGTTTTTTTCTTTGATATTTTTGATCGTCTTGATGAAACGACCTTTGTTGTTGGCGCTCAAGTGGTGGAGCCCTTCTAAAAGATGAAGGTTTTGAGGTAGAAGTAGGTACATATGCTTGTTTAAGCGTAACTATAGCAGTTTCTACTTTACCCATTCTCCTTCATGGGGCTGATGGAATTACACAATAATTATCCTTAGTCTGTATAAGAGATTCTTCAATTTGTTGAGAGATTGAAGTAAGGTATCTAAACCCTCTTTTCTATTTCACAGGGATCAGTTGTGTGCGTAATTCGTCACGCCGATTTGCCACACAGATTGACAACAGTTCCTCTTGAGGGAGTGCTATGCTCAGGGAATATGTAATCCCTTCCAGCGAGCAATGTAATCAGAGACTCATTCATTCTCCCTTTTCTTATAGTTTGTAAGGTCAAAAACTCTTGTCTTTGGAAAAGTTGAGCTGAATTGAAGAAGAAATCGTTGATAGAGATCTTCCCATCCGGTAATTGACCAGGATTTCAATCTTGTGTACTAAACAAAGGCTGGTCTTTGCATGGTTCGCACGAAGAATCTGAGTTTCACGGCTTCTTGCTGCTCCGGAGTTCCCATCATAGGATCGCAACAAGACACGTAATGAATTAAATGCGGTTCAGGGTCACCTGATCCATTGAAAATAGGGAATACAGGGTTCCCAAAATTTTATGGCGGAGAGATTGAATATACCCATTCAGGGAAAGATTTATTTTATAATTTAACTTGTGCACGCTTCCCTTCCATAGTCTCTAACCGAGCTGTTGATGAATCAATGGTAGTTATTAACTTTTGAGAAACATCTGGTTGAGCTTGGACCTGAACAGGTGCAATGACTGGAGCATGGACAAATGTGACAGCAGGTTCTGTAACTGATGGCAGCACTGCCAATTGTTGTTGCACATGACCCATAGGATTAGACCTATGAGGGTGTACTGATAAAGGAGGATATTCTTTATCCATCTCAGTAGTTGCAACAACCTCCCTTGGGTGACTGACTCCAACACGCTTAGGAGGAAGACTACCTTGAAGTAGTTCTGCGTCCAACCTCCTTGATTCTTTCATTTCTTCCTCCTGTTGTGAAAATCTGTTCTCTAGTGAGAGCGATTGGACTTCTCCAGAAGAAGGATATGTAACCTGATTCTTTCCCTTCCCCTTGTTTGATCCCTTTCAGGGAGGGGGCAGTGGGTTATTTGAAGGAACACCTAGATTCTGGGTAAACCTTTGATTTCGTGTACGCACACCTTCTTCATTTGTATTCGTGCATACAAATTCATGAGCAGTAACCTCATCATCTGAGTCTCCTAAGTGATCCACATCTGGTGGATCAGCAACAACAGCATTGATGACAGTGATTGATGCATAACGCATTGCATCCCTTCTATCAGCATTTCTGTGATATTGCCTTCATCCATGTCTTTGATGAGACATTGCCTTTTGTTGACTCAATACCTCAGGAACTTCTTGACGAACCGTAATTTGGAGAGAATATTATAATAATTTGGCTCTTTTTTCCTCTTTAGGATTCTTCCCCAATCGAGAAAAGACCTAATTTCTCTACGGAGGGGATTGTTGATTTGAAAAAGTCCCCAGTCTGGTGGACCGGGGCTGTTCCTGCTGCCTTTTCTCAACTCCTCGAATCTTATTTGTTGATTCTGAGGGTTGGTTTAACGGAGTCTCCAGTCTAGTGATGTGGGGTGTATCTTGACTTGATATGTCTGAAACATTCTTAAACGCTCTTCTGATCTTTCAAACCTTAGTCCGGAAATTAGCTGGATGCATCAACCTGTATTCACTTTTATCACCCAGCTCAAAAGACCGTTGGATGATTTCCGACACTTCTGTCACTTGATGATGTGCTTGATCCATACGAGAGGCATGTTCAATATTCTCGTTTGCTTGATGCAGGAGTAATTCAACAAATTGTTCTCTGTATTCTGGATTTTGAGAAGAACTAGATGAGGCATGTTCTTGGGCAAGCTTTTGATTACAAACAAAGCCCATTAACTGTGGCCGGCCATGGGCAATAACATTGCACGAGACCATTTTCGGCGGGCTTTGCTGACTGGAGAGCACCTTGAAATGTAGTTCTCCACGAATACCCCATCCCCTGACATGAATACCAGATGTGCCATTGGCAATTAACTAGCACAATCTTCTTAGTTCGCCAAGGCATGAACTCTGAAGGGCTCTCTGCTGCTTTTCAGCCTTCAGATATCGAGAGACTGAATGAGATGCCAAATCAATCTGACTTTGTAACCCTTCTATTATCTTAAGATTATTTTCATATTCATCATAAGATAATACTTTCTTTTTCAACTGACAAATAGCTTTCCATATGTTGAGACGAATATCATGAATCTCATCTTCCGTCCACATCTTAGGAATGTCATACTGAGAGTCAGCCAGAGGCCAAAACATGAATGGAACTTCACCCTTCGCCAGTTGTTTTCTCATGTTCAGCATTTCTTCTTTATCATTCAATGAAGATTATTCTACCTAATTTGACCAGATCTAGTGTTTCCTTGTTTCTTCATCGGATTCAACAAGATTGGTAGAGAAATCACAGATCAAACGAGAAGATGCATGACTTAGGGGTGGTTTAGAGAATGACCTATACCCTGGGCTATCTTCTGATAGAGAAAGTATTTCACCTTCTAGTGATGAAGTATCAAACATGACTGGTTTCGCATTTGCAAGTTCCTCATGATAAGAGGTCTTTCTCAGCACTACATTGTCCACTAGACTATTTTCCAGGCAATGTGCATCACTACTGCGGAGAGGACTTTCACAGTGAAATTAATCATCATGGGGAGGACCACCATGGTGGGTTACAACAAAAGATGATATCTCTTTCTCCTTGGTCTTCTGACCACACAGAGGGTTCCTGTGGCTCTCATCTAAAGATGAAACTTAAAGATCGAACGAATTGTCATGAAGCAAGCCTTAATGTGGAAGTGTCTGTTGAAGGACATCAGAATTAATGTTCCCACTATTGGGAAATGAGGGATTAGAATCTTGAATTCCAATAGATAACTGTCTGAGGGCTTCAAGAACTCCAGCATCGAGCAAGGCCTTGTCACAGATTGGCTCATGATCTCCTAACTATGTTGGGAGGGTCTTTTTTTAGACGCCTTCTTACTCATCTTGGAAACCACTTGTTGATGAATGTGGATACTCTGAGCAGGTGTATGTGCCGGATCAGGAGAGATGGCCAGGTTAGGCTGACGATCTCCACTGAAATTAGGTGTATGTTCCTAACATGGTTGTCCATTTGATATGGGGGAGTATTCCCCACAACCCTCTTGGACTGGAACAGATGTGTGTGTTTGTTCTGAAGTGAACTGTTGATGTGTCACTCCACTGGTAGGGATAGATTTATGTGTCTTTCCCTGAGATATACTGAAGCTATTATAATATCCTGGAAAGCATCCAGAATATGAGAAGGGATTTGCTTCTTCTCTTTCACCATTGATAAAATATGCTTGGTGACTTCAGCTACCAGAACAAGGATACACGTCTATTCCATGCTTGGAGTAGGTGTATGTGTCTGATCTTGTCCTCCTTTTCCTATTAGTGAATCCTGATAGTACTCAAGTGTGGGGAAGATAGTTGAGTCTGCCTCTTGATTGTCACCTGAGCTTTCTGACTAACTTCATCGTGTGATACCAAGAGAGACTGTTGATAGGCATCATTAATACTAGCAGGTGTATGTGCCTGCTGATTTTACCTCATAGAATGTGGTTGAAAAGCTCCATCATATATATTCAGATGAGCGTGCTGACTAGATAATGATGTATAAACAGGTGTATGTTCCTATCTATTGTACTCCGTCGGAATTTCCTGGTGGGATTGATGTGATGCTACCAGATGAGTCTGCTGGATAGCAAAATTAAAACGGGTAGGTTTATGTGCCCGCTCGTTTCTTTCCACCAAGTTAGGTTGGTGGACTTCTCCGGAGATGGCAGAGATGAGAACCTGCTCATTGTTGGCCGGATTCCACCTCTAGCGGTTCATTTTGCCTTCTCGGGTTCAAGGAACCTGAGCCGAATTCCTAGAGTCAGTACCCTCATCAGGTTGAGGATGTACTGTAGCACGAGTCTGGCAGCTATTGTTGAGAGGAACCCTCAGGAAGGACTCCTGCTTCTTTTAATTAAGGCCCTGAGGGACCTTCTCCTTCACCTCCCCAGAGTACGGGAGTGAATGGTGATTGCGTTCTAGGGATAACAACCCGAAACAGTTGGAGACAGTAGTTAGTACTGTCTGCATCTTGATCGATGGTCATCGCTGTTCGGATGACCATGGTGAATTGTTCACTTGGAGGGCTTGTCGAGTAGCCTCTATAGTTGTGATTGTACCATGTTGATGGTACTCCTGAACCTGCACATTTGATACCCTGCGTTGAAGACGCTGAGTAGGTGATGTCATCCTCAGAGCGGATGACGATCCAACAGGAGTAGCAGCAGTGGCATTTGTAGCAGCGGTATTCACAACAGTGGTATTCATAGGTGTGAACTTGAGAGAAGCCATTTCTTAGAATGCATAAAATCCTGAAAAAGAGTACATGTTCGATGTAACAGACATAATCAAGATAAATTCAGCCACTACATTTTTTGGATGAGCACATATTTCAATGATTGTTTTTGTTGGCCCTATCATTGAGATTAAATAGAGGCCTAAAAAATAAGAAAAAATATCATTTTAACTTGGTTAAGGATTCATTTCGGGTTCACCATTTTTTATTTCCCTCTTGATTCGGGGATGACCTCGTTGATTGAAGGTTCAAACATTCCAATCCATTTCTAACGGATTTTTTCATAGAACCGGAAAAATTGAATGATTCCATATCCATTTGGACCAATTTTCAAAAGGTATGCGCTCATTAGTTGTAGACCGATGAGGCTTAAGAATTATCATTGGTCAAGAAAATGGGAGGTTAGACTCATCACACATTTTTTAGGGGAATTATTGTCTACTCCGGGACTCTCTTTATAGATTTATGTTATGTTCGTGAATCCTTATTATATTACCAAGAATAAAAATAGCTTTCCTTTAGTCTAACAATCAATGATTGATATGTAAGAAATTCAGAAAATCTTTTATATGAATTCGAGGTTCTTCATCCATGAAGAATCATCATTATTTGTTAGAGATTCTTAGTTGATGGTATCCTTAAAATTCATAAAAGTATCTTGGTCATTATGATGACCATACTGGTTTTAAAGCCACTTAGTGGGCATTTGAATTTTATTGTCATTCAAGAGGACATAGATTATTTCAAAATTGGGATCGAACCCGTTGATGGGCTACCTACATATCCTTTGTTTTGGAAAAGGAATCAAAACCCATGTAGTTCAAATAAGGGAGAATGATGATTATGCATGATTGATGGATCAAAGAAATAATTCATGATTACTTTTACACTCTAAGCTCACGTGAGTCTTGCTCAGTGTGAGAAACAAGAGGTATTGGTGAAACCAGACAATTGTGACATGAAAGATGCAATGATTTGGGGCTTATATGTTTATGACTACCCAAAATAGATGAGGATTAAGATTTACTTCAAGGAAGAAATCCAAGAACAGGGTCCATAAAGGTATATGTACTTTATGGAGATTTGGATACTCTAATATTGAGACTTACTCCTAAGGAATATGCCCAAGTTAGGAGGGGACTTATGATTGGGTTTTACTCCTGAGAAAGAAGCCCAAAACCGAAAGTAAATTAGAACTGGTTAAGAGAAATTAAGACTGGGTCTTACTCCTGAAAAGGAGGCCCAGTTTAAGGGACTTGAAAAATTAAGGGACTTGGGGCTTACTCCTGAAGGGGATGCCCATATTTGAGAATAGGGCTTATTCCTGAAAAGGAGGCCCTGGTTAAAGGGAATTATGGTTGGGGCTTACTCTTGAGGATGATGCCCATATTTGAGACTGTGGATTACTCTTGAAAAGGAGTCCTAGGTTAAGATAATTATAGTTGGGGCTTACTCCTAAGGAGGATTCCCATATTTGAGACTAGGGCTTACTCCTGAAAAGGAGGCCTAGGTTAAAAGAGGACTTGGGCCATACTCCTAAGGAGGATTCCCATATTAATGAGAATTTGGACCGGGGATTACTCTTGAAAAGGAGGCCCATGTTAGGGGATCTGGGGCTTTCACCTGAAAAGGATGCCCATATTTGAGATTGGGGCTTACTCATGAAAAGGAATCCCATATTTACGATTGGGGATTACTCCTGAAAAGGAAGCCCATATTTGAGATTTATGAATGGGGATTATTCCTGAAAAGGAGGCCTAGGTTAAATATTCTCTCATCTTAAAGGATGAGGTTGAATGAATGAAATCTCAATCTTTAGTGACATAAAGATCTATAAATCACTTGATTTTGAGAGATGTTCCACAGAGTTCCTTTCAAATAAGGAATCCAAATCAAGAAATCATGCCATAAATGTATTTGAATAGTGTCTTGAAGACTGAATCTTGAATAGGATAGGTGAAATGACATAAGAGGGGTGAAATTGGCAGGAAAGGCACCCAAAAAGGTAGGGGCACGCAAGTCCTGGTAGGCGCGCAGGTACTACGTGGGCATGCAAGTCTTGGTCGTATAGGTATACCTGTGCGACACATGGGTACTTGTGTGATTTTCAGTCCTTGAGTAATACTTGGGCGAGACTTGGCTCAAACCCTTGGTATTATCCCTAGAGGCTTTCCAGAAGATGGCATGCATGTTTTGATGAAGAAGTTGGGCAGTGCGCAAGTGTGTTCATTTCCCGTAAGGGTAAAACACTTAGGCGCGCAAGTGTTAGTGAATTATAACACTTAGACCTTACTCCTATTTAAACCATCCATTCTAGGTAAATAACTACATTAGAAGTGTTCGGATGGCCTGAAGAAGAGACTTGGGAATTCAGAGCTCTATCTGTGAATTCTGGAAAAATTCCTCCCAAATGGGGGGGCCCACTGGGGGTATTTATAGGCTGGAGAAGACCCTGAGTAGTTTTCAAAGAGTGTGTGCAAGTCACTTGTGTGACAATTAGGCAGCGCGCAAGTGTACTTGCGTGACAGTGAGGGAACTTGCGTGACCCAAAGGGAAAAGAACCCTTGTTCATTCCTTTTTCAATTTTTGATGTTTTCTTCAAAGGATGAATGATTTTGGGGTCAAGGAATTTCCCTTTTCCATTCGTTAGACTCTATGATAGAAAGGAGGGTCAACAGTGTCTCATCATATGTACATGAAATGAAACGTAAGGGGGTTATATATATACATGTCCCAAACATTTTAATGTAATTTAGATTCATGATACAAAATAATTACTTGAATATAAATGAGGAGAGAGAAATTATTTATGGAATTTCGGCATGGTAACGGGTATAGATAGAAGGAATTAATTATAGAGAAATGGGACATATCATTATTCAAACATGAATAGGGTATAATGGGGGAGGTTTGGAATCATACCCCAACATTTATAATTGAACAAATGGGAACATCAGTTAAAGGAAACTTGGACATAAATAAATAAAGCGAGCATCTCTTACATGGAAGTGTGATTCAAAATTCTTGGAAGAGGCTTGATAGAGAATTCATGGGAGATTGGGGTTCCTTTAGAGGATTCTAAAGAGAGGAGGGTAGAGTTTCAAGGATATCCAAAGGCTTTGAGTGAAGAGGAATTGGGAGCTTGGGTGTGTATATTTATGAATGGAGGAGGAATTCTTTATTATTTTGGTTTGGGACACCACACATTAAACTAACCAGAACCACAAACCATCCCATGGTTTTTTTCCAAGATTTTTTTACAAATGGGAGTGGAAATAAATATTTTATAGGGAAGTCACCTAACATCTTAAAATAATAGGGTTTCTTATGTGGAGGTGAGTCACGCTCTCAAGGAAAACAATTTTAAAATACAAAATGTTTTATAAGCCTTGAAGGGACCACTAAAGCCTTTTGAAATAAATAAAAAAACCCAATGTCACATTATTTTAATTTTAAAACATATATTGTCAAAAGATAATGTTTATAGTATTTTATTACATCACTATTGGGTCATTATGATGTCATAAAACACATTATATAATTAAACTGTATTTAATTTTTACCCAAAAATTTGACTGTCACAGAAAATTATGAAAAATTCACCGTTGGATAATTTCAATGTCCTGATTCCAAAAATAATTTTAATTTTAACTAAATAATTTTCTGAATATGTAAATTTTCTCTTTTAAAATAAAATCCAACATTTATCGAAAAAACATGGGTTTTGACAATAAAAACTTTCAAACCTTGTTAAAAATTACAATTTTATTCATAAAATTATACAATATTTTAAATTTAATAAAAATTAATACAATAATAATTATAATATTATTATTTTATTAAAATATTATTTAATTCAAAAAACCATTAATTCATCTAAAGAAATTTCTTAGTTGAGTATTAACTAAAAATAATATTTGTCCTTTAAAAACTATTTACACAGTAAGAATAATTAAAGGAATGTATATCCTCTATAAAAGAATAATGTACATAATTGTAGTACTAGGTTCTTCTTACATAACCCCTTAAAACAACATCCTAATACTGATGGGTAAGGTGTGCAATGGTGATAGACTCTTGGGGTGGATCAGATAACATTGCTCAGGTGGTAATCTCTTTCAACATCCACATATCTCGTAGGCGGTTCTACTTGAGCATAACATTTTCAAACATGGCATGGGATTGGTCAAGAGAGAATCCCAATGACTCCACCACAATTTCATGCTCCAAAAAATGGGCTTTTATGTGGTATGTCCACTGGATGAGGTCATTGCATCCTTTGTCTGAGTAAATTGGATTTGTAAAAGCCATATATTTGTACTAATCATGGGATCATTATTCAATGACTATATTATAACTAGTCACAATTCGTAATAGTATTTTAAAATCCAAAACATAGAACCAAGTAAGTTAATATTTATTACATAACCATAAGAAGACATTTAAATAGACCAAGTGGAATTTTCATTATTAAATATTTGGGTCATTACATGGTTAGTCTCAACTCATGAACAGTCATATACGCATTAACCTCGTGTATATAACATAAATTTATAATAAAAATTAAACTTTCATTAATGTAAACATGAGGGAATTATTTTATTTAATTAAAATTTCACTCTAATTTTAATTAAATATTAATATGTCATTTGGTCCCATTTAATAAATTTAATTTTAAAAGGAAAATTAAATTAATTATCTAATTTTATTTACCATCAAATAAATTAATTACACCACATAACTTTTAATAACCATAATTAATATTTAATTAATTATTTATCAACTATAATTAAATTAACTATTTACATTTATTTTTTGATTAAATTAAATCACTCAGGATCATATAACTACCGGCAAGGCCAGTACGGGTCTGGGAAAACCTGTGCATGCCCATTAAGGTGGTACCAACCTTGTAAATGGGCATTCTAGGCTAGGCCAGTCTGTCCATGCCCATTCCAGGATGGGAAGACCCACCAATTCCCGTTTGGAGGCCGTTCTGGTATAGCCGGAGCACGAATGAATTACCTCACCTAAGAAGACACCGCATCCAAGGTGTGTACAGGCTCATTTGTGGCTCATGATGGGTGTGCAAGGAGGATAAAGTAAGTCATGGCTCACTGGATGTGACATAGGGGGTGGCCACGGTTGTCCGACGTTGGAGGAGGTAAAGCACGACCGGGTGCCACACCAGTTCTACCATTGTGGAGGGCGGCTATCGGATGGGAAGGGCACTGGCGTCTAGTTCGGAAGGTCCCGTTAAACATGGTATGCCAATGCTGGAAAAGAGGGTGGAATCTAGGGGGATCATGGGGTGTGGCGTCAGCACACTGTGTTGTTCACTTGGAACAGGAAGTAATGGGGCATGCCAGGGTGGACTCCGGATATTGCTGCATTGTGGCTCTACGGAAGGGAGATGACCAGTATAAGATTGGCCCACTACAGCATGGTAGAAGGGAGGAGGGAAAGTCAGAGCCCAGGCACGCATGATAGGGGATGACTACAGGAAGTGGTTGTGGGGTCGTTCACTGATGCAGGCACCACTGCACTGGAGCGGGGAGAGGCAGTCGCACGGGTTGGTGTGCCAGGTGCTGGAGTGTTCCACCGCAGCGTGTTTCTGCTGCAGTAGGTTGAGGAGGCCTGATGTAGGACATTGGTGGAATGGGAGGTCTCTGGGGAGGAGTCCCCTTTGCGATGAGGTGGCTGGGAAAACTGGGATGCGGCAGGCCATGCACCCACTACTGGTGCGGCGCTTGGAGCTGCACCAGTTCTGCAGTGAAGACAGACCAGCGGGGGGCCACTCGCCCACCCCCAAACCATCTTTTTCTGTTTTTTCCATGTTCGGCATCAGGCCCCCCCTTTTGTTCCTTTTTTAGAATTAATTTATGACCTTCTTTCTAGGTCATGCACCCCCCCCCCTTTTAAACAACACACATGGAAAGAAAGTCCTTTTTAAAATTTTTAATTAATGATCACTCATAAAATTAAGTCATCCCCTCCCATATTTTATTATATTTCATAACTCTATATTTATACTAGAGTGTATAAATAAATATAATAATACCATATTATTAAAATAGAATATTATAACAGTAACATTGTTGTTATAATCAATCTATTATCATTAAAATCAAATAATAATAATAATAATCAGTATGGTTCACTGGAAAATACAATTTTGGTAAATGGATGTCAAACTGGTGAACAATTCTAAAAAAACAGGTTTAAATCCAATTTTAAATGTCCAATGACCACTGATGGGTCATCTGATATCGGATTGAAATGCGGTTTGTGGTGTTCGGACCGTAACGATGCCATCTTCATAGAATAATGAAAATTTAATTTTCATAATTAACATAAAATCATCTCACATCCCTCTGATACCACTTTTTAAAATTGGGAGTGCAGCGGAATACCTGAACATGTTGATTTTTAATTTTTTTTCCACCAATTATCGACGTAAATATGTCGATGTCGGTGATCTACTGCTCGGTCATAGCTGAGGAATATTCATGAATTATTTGAAGCACATAATAAACCATAAAATAGGTGGTTTAATTCTGAATCTGCACACGACTTCTGCTCATCATTGGCGATCACTGTTCAAATAATATAACATCGAACTCTTCTATATTTTCCACATGCAATTCAGCAAATCCACTGGAGCGTCGTTGTTCATAATTTGGGTGTCAGCACTGAATTGCAACGACACCTTCAACACTCTAACGATCACCGTATCACTTCACATGTGATTCCCAAGAGAGTGATTGATGAATGCTTCATGTATCTAAATACTATCTATCTAGATCATGGGATGTTCCATGAATTGTTAATGGAAATCTCCTCTCCTATTATATTTATAGTGCTTAATTAAAATACCTGGTATAGCCTCGCTTTCCCCGAATACTAAATGCACTATCAATGAAATTTTATGATTACTAAAATGAGTCATAAATATTATCATTTACTTGTAATATATTAAAATATTTTATGTGATCTCATATTAATTGAACCTTAAATAATTTGATATTCATCAATTAATATTTTTCATCTATTCACTTAAAACACGTAAATAAATTTAATAAATAAATTCAATTCATATTCATCTAAACATGAATAATATGAATTTATTTATTTTATTGGTGAAATTCAATCCTTGGATAAATTCCAGACCCCAGTGGTGGGGCCCACCATGTCCAAAACTTCTATTCAACTGAATACAGAATATTCTTGAATATGCTATTGTGTGTGACCCTCTAGGACCTTATCTCGAAAGCTATGAATAGTATTCATAGACCATGTGCGGGATCTAGAAACCCATCATGGCCCTTGAGGAGATAAGGATTTTCACAATAGTGACATCCAACCTATGAACATATAGTTTGTAAAATAATCTCCTTGTCTGTAATATCTCATAAAGCATGATACACTCTCGTGTCATCGCCATTTTCTTGATTTATTGTTTGTTGATGTAAATGGATTGATTTACCCTTGACTTCCATGGAAATGGTCTTATAATGGTACTACCATCCAGAACAACATGGCCTGAGAAATATTACTCCCATAACCTGGAAGAGACAAATCCTTTCTTGACCATTCTACCAATTCCATGCCACCAATGATGCACCTAATACAAACCACCTCATCACAACTTGATTTCCATAGTGTTCTTCTTGAATTAAACTACACAATAAAATTACATACATTGGTAATGATATCAATTCAGGATACCACAACACATGATCATAGATTGAAACATCCAATGACACATGAAACATGCAGTGTTCCTATTGGTGGGTTAGTCTTAATGATCTCACTACTATAGAGCACCAAGTGTGAACTTTAGGAGAATAATTATCAATGCTTATGACCCCCTAGCACCTAATAGTCAAACATATATTGTTTCCAATAAAGAAGACGTATATAGACCATAGAAAATATATTTAATATTAATATCATAGTATCTCGATGTTCTCATTATTTTTTAGGATCTGCTACAACTTCTCGATACGACAATTAATCAATTTACATTACCATTTCAATAGTGCATTCAGAAAATTCTACAACATAATGGTAAG
This sequence comes from Viscum album, assembly GCA_963277665.1. NCBI lineage: Eukaryota > Viridiplantae > Streptophyta > Magnoliopsida > Santalales > Viscaceae > Viscum > Viscum album. The sequence continues at coordinate 785,936,207 of OY728145.1, forward strand.
ATGACATAATGTATAGTTAATTTTATACAAGATATGGTAATCAAAAGCACCGAACAGTTGGGTCTAGGGCACCCACTATTTCAGCATTATCAACTTGGTCTTGTATCTAGTCTTTAAAAACATAACAATGCATGAGGGTGTGCCCAAGGGAGTAGTGATTAGGAAAGTAATTGGGGTCATTAGGGAGATCTATCTCTTAATTCCCCTTGCATTCTAGTAATCGTATGATTCCCTTTTCCAGGGTGCTTCGGAAATAACCGATGCCCTGAGACTCATTTAATGAGTAGGTCCATTTCATCTGATCTGGGAAAGGGGCTCTAGAAGACAAGACCTAAAGAGAGGCTTTCAAAGACTAAATAGTTAGTGGATCTTGATTATCTAACCTAGGTAGTGGTGATGCGTTATACTGGGGCACCTGCCGATTCTAGGGCAGTTGTTACTAAGTCGGAGGTTGCGCCTATGGTGGTAATACATGCCAAGGATGTAGAGGCAAATCCATAGATAATAATTCCATCTACCTGGGGGACTCTATTTTTGAAATAATAATGGTCTCATTTGTGTAAGGTTTTCTTTAAGGAGATACAGGAGGCAACATGCATGCCTATTTGGATTTCTGTAAGTCTTATTCTAAACATTGATCTTTGTTAGAGAAATCTCAGAACCAACCTAGGAAATTATGAGTGATGAGATAAGGGACCATTTTGGTATTAAAATTCCCTAGGTAAGTCATTAGAATATGTTCCTATGTTAGTACCACGTTGAGTGAATTTGTGATGCCTTTAAACCTGGTGAAAAATTCTACAACTTTCTCATCTGGCCTTTTCTTTCACAGGAAAAGATCGACGATGCTAGTCTTCTGGGTAATAGAACTAAATAGGTAGAGAAACTTCCTATGAAGATCCTCCCAACTATCTACTGACCCAATGGGTAACTATATGTACCATACAAATGAATGTCCTTCAAATGATTTCACAAAACATCAGAACAAAGTTGCTTCCTGTTGTGCGAAAGTTCCCAACATGGGTCCACACATTGATGTAAATTGGTCTTGGAACAAAAATAGATCACTTATCCCATTGAAAGGGGAGATGGTATGATTTTCAAAACCCAAGAGTTCTGGAATATCATCCAAAAATGCCAATTATGGTTTTCCAACTGGCAGGATTTCCATCAATCGAGTATCAATAGCCTCGAGGAAACCAATAAGAGCAGCCATCAGATCATCCTTGTGAGGGATCTTGTCATGATGAGGGTACCTGGCCACCAATGTGTTGGCATGATCTTTAACATGGTAAGCATGTCTGGATGCTCAGGGAGTGACTTTTGGAATTACATGAGGATCTCAGGGAATAACCTTTGGGGCCACTAGAGGAAACTAAGGAGTGGCTAGTGGAGACTATGGAGCAACTGGTGGAACGTAAGCTGGGTCAGGAGGTGGGTTGTCACACAGCTCAGTTGGATTTGATAAAAAATATCACAACCAGATTCCATTAACATCGACCTCTACTCATTCTAGATGGGAAAGATTTTTGAGATCACCAGGAGGCAACTCACCTAGAAGAAGTTGTGCCTTCCCCTCCCCTAATGCCACGATCGAGGATTACCATAATCTGGCCGCCATTCCACAAAATGCTCGGTGAGAATCTCATCAACAATATTTTTATGTCCTGCATGATACTAGAACATTTCCACCTTTTCTATATCATCCTAATTCTTATGCGCCAAGCTAGACGGGTTGTTGGGTTTGACAGTGCCAGCCTGCTCTTCTCCATTTCTGGGGTCTCGATCGAGAGTCAATGACTAATAAGGTGTAGGAAGACCAAGAAATTCTTTTTGATGGCGAGTATAGACACCTACTGGGTATGTCGGGTGTTGTACTTCCCCAAAGTGCTATTCCTATTCCCTATTCCCTGTTTAAGTGCCCCCTTATGAGTATATCTCAGGAAAAACCATGTCCACTATGACGATGCCTGAAGGCAGGTCCTCGATATCACTTGATGAATCTAGTCGGCACTGGATATGACTGAAATGTATAGAATCATACTACCCCTAGCCATGGATCTCCACATATGGAAAAGTCTCCATAATAATTCTTTGGAGCACTATAATGATATGAATTCATTGTTGTTGTAGGGTCTGCTAACAACTGTGGGATGTAGGGTGATGAGTGACAAGAAGTGCTGCCAACTCGATGAGGCATCATTGCTAGACAATGTCATTGTAGTGTTCCAGGATCTTGGGGTAATATAACCACTAACAATGTAGAAGTAAATGCATCGTTCCTAAGGTTTGATAGAACACCTAAATTAATCCTAGATGAGAGTCTCAACAATGTTGAATCTTTCAACTATAATTGTCCAAAACATCTCAAGGAAATGTTCTTCTATAAGAATGTCTCACAAACTTCTCTACTTTGGCTCAGGATATGGTTTTTTTCCCCACTAATCAACTAGGGGTGTTTGAGGGACCGTTAACATTGCTGACATAGACCATTAAATTTGTTGGACTGGCCAGTGTATAGTATGTTTCATGAGCCGGAAAACTACGGTATCTTGGGCTACATCCTAGATAATGTATTGATTACACCACCACATCCCTATAATATAGACTAGTTACCACTGCTTTATACATAGGGGATGCGGTCATTATTGGTGGGTTATGATATTGCTCATCCCTTATTAGTCCCTAAAAAAAACTCTCTGAAATCAATTTTTAAGGTAAAGATTGATCAAATTGATTATAAAGAGTATTTTATATCCATTCCCATGAAAAGAACCAAATTTTCCTCCTTCGGTATGTATCTTCATAGGGATGTAAGGATATGGTAGACCTAAATTTCTTAAAGGATGAGGCTTATACACCTAGTTCTTTCCCTAGACCTAGATAGAGAAGATCAGGGCGAAGGTTCCATCATTGAATCTCACTCTTCTTTAGAATCTAAAAATCGGACAGGTTTGATTGTGTTTTGAGTTTTCTCAGGGTACTTCTTCAAGCTACGACGACCCACCCACATACATCAGGATGTTTCATCAGGTCAAGGGAGATCATTGACATGGGAATGACCTACACTTTGATGATCCTTGGGGCGAGGAGAACCTGGGAAAATATCAAATGGAACATGGGTTAGACCTCAATGAGTGAGAGTTTTTGAGAGTAGAGGGCCTATGTTGGAGCTGATACCAAGGGAACATGAATTACCTCCATAGTAGCCATGTGTTGTAGGGGGTACCTCTACGCTGGCTGACTCTGGTAGCTCTAGAATGAGTGGTCCTTCATACTAACAATACTAGATATGGGAAATACCCTCATAACGATCATCGATGAACCGAGGAGGGCATCCACTAGAGTCGGTGAGAATGTGGGGGGGGGGGGGTGGGTGGGTGGGGGAACCATGCTGGTAAGTGGTTGGGCCTGGAGAATCCTCAAATTGATAACATGGTAGGAAAGGGAATTTTTTATAAGTGAGACCAAGGGAATGGGGAGGAACTTTATATGGAGTGTCAAAAAGATGAGGAGGACCTCCAAAATGGCTGATGATGGGGGCACGCGGAGGTCCTCCATGCTTGATGCTAGAGTAGGGTGGATCTCTACTCTATCTAATGAAGGTATGGTAAGTACCTCTGTACTGAATATCATCATCACGATGGACACCTGATGGATGCTTCATGCACCATTGACTAGAAGAGTCATCTTCCCCTGGATGTGGGGTTCATGGTATAATACTCTGGATTGGGCATGGAAGCACTCCATCGTTGGGATAAGTAATTGTTTGTGCTCTATAACAAAAACTTGGGGTCCAATAGCATACTGCATTGGTAGATCAGGACATAGAATCCATGGAATATGATGACCCCTAATAGGCGTCTTCCTGAGCATTCCCCCATCATTGACGTTGGGTCAGACGAGCTGGCTTTGCAGTGGTATGAACCACCTGCTCCTTGATCTAAGGGACTAACTAGTGATGTTGGCGTGTATGGATAGGATCCCTCCTTAGTGTATCCTTGTATGATTTCCTTGAAGGGAGGACTCGGACATCCATTACATTGTCCGTATAAGGTAGTGTAACATAAGATTTCTACGAGGATAGGATTCTGAAGTTGTTCAAGGTCATAGTGGGGAGCATCGGCTACCTGCGCGGCCCCTGGGGGCAGTGGCATTAATGGAGTAAAGAGGTCTACAGGTCTTGATAGGCCATATCCCTTTTCGGTATAACCCCCTTCAGTTCATATCAATGGAAAAAAGTATTTATCACCCTCCTATAAATAAATTCTAGGAGTGATATGGGTTGTGGGTGCCCAACAGTGGTGGTTATGGGAGTTGTCAGGGATGATATTAAGTCATACAAGACTATCAGGTTATAATTTTCATTACCCCTATATTCATGGGTGGGATGTGATCAGTTTCCTATAGCTGTATCTTGGGTCCTACAGAGTTGGAAGATTCAGTCATCGACATTGATAGAGTAAATTGATGCATAGTGCCCCAATGTCGTTTAGTCTTCCATTGCTGTATAGAAAGCTCTAGGCTAACAACATCACAGACTAGGATGCCAAATGATTAACTACCCCAAATCTTGATGAGTTTCATGTTAGTCCCACTATATACTTGGAAAGACCTAGTTCCAGGTATCTAGATCTAGTGACATGCTTATCTAGTGATGTATTTAATGCTACTAATCTCCATATTTAAGAGAAGATATTCACGTTCAGTTCACACTTTCTGTTTCTAATGCTTTCACCAGGGGGCACATACATCTGATTATAATAAGAATATGTAGCCCCATATTCCTTCTTTCCAAAGGTATGTCGCATCTGTCACTTCTTCGGGGTCATTTTATCCTTGATCGAATTGGTATTATTGGATTTAGGCCTCTCCTTCCATGGATTTATCCCTGAAATTCATTTCCTTCTCTAGGTATCACTTAAATATTATTCCATTGTCCATTAAAATCTTCCTAGTTACATATCATTGTGGATGACGATTAATTACATCACATCTGTCAGGACATTCCATGGTATCAAGTCAGGGAAGCATCCTTTGGTCAGGGGAGTAGTCACATTGGGAATTACTGGCATGTCTAGATGCTAAAACATAGGTACACTAGGATCTCTTACACTTATGAGAGAGATTCTCCAGGGCATAGAATCCCATGGAATCCAACGACGAATTCCAATAATTGTACTATAGAGGCATGTATCTGATGTTTTCCATGGTTTCAAATGTTTAACACGAGGTATACCGGAAGTTTAACATCAAGTGGAGATGGATCAGGCTTATCATAACAATGTTGAGAGTGAATCAGATGAGTACATCCCTATTAGGGATCACCTGGATGGTTTACTGGATGGATGGATCAGAATGCAAAAAAACAGTGAACCTAGAATGGTGTGTCCCATAATGGGAATATGTCTCACCATGATGTTACAACCTAAAAAGGGATTTCAGAATGGATGGAAAAGAATAACCAAAAAGTGTAGACTCAGGGCGGTGAGTCCCATATAGGGAAGAAGTCCTAACATTATGGTTGATCTAGACACCTCAAAGGGAATATCAGAGGATGATTGGGTCCAGGTAAAGGGGAAATAAAGGTTTACCACTGGCTGGGATTTCACCTCACTGAGGTTTCCTACATACCCAAAAAGGGATCAAAACTATCATAGTTTGAGAGGGTGGGAGATGGAATCGGGGTGCACACGAAGGAAAAAAACCTGAGAACCTGTTGAGTCTTAAGAATGGTTAGTAGCCCGTGTGCCACAAAGAGAACTAAAATGAATTACATGATTCCATTGGTATGTGGTGGTTCGAGTGAAATTAGGATGGATATGGGGACTGACGTGAAGACGAATATTTCGGGCATGAATTTCCAGGAGGTTTCTTATATATCCCCATGTTAGGGAATCAATGTCCACATAGTTTTGGAATGGGGAAATGAGTCAGCTGAGAAGGCAGATCATGAAAATGAATTCATGGATAAGACCCGAAAGAAGTTGAATCTCTAGGCTGGGGAATGATCTTCTAGAAACACAAAGGTTCGAGAGAGAGACCCATATGGGAAATGGAAGATGGGATAGAACCTCAGGAAGGTTTCCTACATACCATTCTCAAAATTAGAAAAGATAAAAGTTCATGTAGTTCATGAATATGGTATACAATCAGGGTGTAAACAATAGACAACAGAGGCATAATGGTGCTTATGTATGGTTAACATCCCATACCCAGAGGAACACTCTTGGTTGGAATAGTATGAGTTGATTGTGGGGATTATTGAAGGTTAGTTTCCTAGGAATTGGTCTAACACCGCAATGGGGGACTGAGGATGTGCGCCCCTAAATGGGGACACCGATGTTTACCATTTTTTAGGGTTGAACATTAGGGAGGCTTCTAACATACACTATTTAGGATACAAGGATAAAAACCCTTGTAGTTCAAATGTGTATATTTTAACGTCATGTTGGATGAAAAGGGAATATAGTGTAACATCATGTGAGGTGGGGGAAAACCAAAATGAAATCATTGGGACCGATGGGTGATGGGTTGGAACCTTAGGGTGGATTCCAACATATCCCCATGGAAGTGAATCAAAGTCCACATAGTTCAATTGTGAGGGGCATGGGGATTACACAATAAGGCATCCCATTGAGTATTTCATGGATGATGCTTAATCTAAACCCACATGATTCATGATCAGTGTGAGAAAAAAGACGCAATAAAGACCTGACGATCACGTTTCAAATGGTGCATCTGTGGGGAATGGAGCAGGGCTTACACATGGCTAGTGGTTGAGAGAGAGAGGAATATTGGGACACACACTGAGAGGTAGTCTTGGGTAAAGGTCCTGATTTATGAGGAGGCTATGGCCACTGTACATGGAAAAATATATCATGTTGGGTTAGGGATTACATAGAGACTGCATGAGGTGTGCATGACAACAAAGCTCAAAGGAAGTGGAGGACTAAGAGGGCATTGGTTCCCATCCCACTCTTGGTCCTCTCAATCCTATTCCTCATGAAGTTTCCATATTTTAACTTCATGTTTTGAGGATGTGGATTCTTTTTTGTTTAACATTATGCATCCCAGATGCTGAGGATTCACTCCCCACAACTATGACATGAATAACTGGCACACATAACCATTGGTGAAGGGAAGGCACCAGAAATGTTGTAGGTTAATGGGGTTGTGGAGTCATCTATTGAGGGGATCACATTAGTATGGATATGAGAAGAATAAAAAATAATTATTGTACCTATGCAAAAAAGTTGGAGGCAATGAAATGAAACATGAAGCACCCCCAAGGGAATTTGAAATCACTTCGTGAATGTCTTGAGGGCCGCATCGAAGAAGGGTTCTCAAAGAAATGGGTCTCATAGAGACGGGATTTGAAAATATCAGTGTCTCTAAAGAAATGGTAATTGTACTGACCAAGGCTTCACAGAGCTCAGGTTCTCAAATAGAAAAGGTCTTCATAGAGAATAGGGGCTCATAGAGCTCATGTCTTGAAGAGGATAGGGCGTCACATAGGAGAGAGTATCGTGAATCATATTGAAACAACCTAAGCATAGAGTTCACATGTTCCCTAAGGGAGATTTGTGAATATTGGGTGCTTTGTAAAGTCTTGAGTACCTAAAGGGATATTCTTCCTTCATAACGAACCATAGGCTTTGCGAAGGATGTCCCTCTTCGATGATGGGGTAATTTTTAACAAAGGGAAAGGATTTTCACAATGATCAAGTACCTTAGATGATTCATTTTCTGGGTCATTTCATAGATTAAATCATCCATCGTGATTTGGGAATTCAGAAGGAAAAATTTCAAAGTCTTGATCCTTTTGAGTTAGGTACAACCATGTATTTATAAATAGCGAGGCGACATGATTCTCTAAGGGCGTACTATAAAGAAACATGTTCCCCACCACTAGAGGCATATTTTGTTGGGCTTCTCTGTGCCGTATAGTCAAATGGAATCCCCTCCATGGAATGCAGTCATCCTTCATTCCCTTTATGGTAGTATAAAAGGCATTCGTTAAGTTTGAAGGACTCAAAGTGGTGACCATTTGTTTTTCTCTACAATGTTCAAAGAGAAAACCTACATCTTTTCATTGGTTGCACTACTAGAGGGATCTGAAAAGTGGCATCATGAATAACCCCCTTTTGTATTATTTTTTAGCATTCATTTATTTTTTTCCAAGGCCTTGATTTTGGAACAAAAAAATACCACAAAAATATTTATGAAATCATTAATTATATTATTCATTAAATCCGCAAATATTGTTGAAGTGATGATAATTTCTAATGGTGTCACATTAAATCTATATTGGCCATACCGCATATAGAAGGCTCTGATGGGTGTATCATGCTTCTAATCCCACAATTGGTGATATTTCTAATGAATTTATATCTAGGATAGGTATTTTTATAAATAGATTTTTTAAGATGATTGATATATATTGTTTAAAGGATACATGTTCATGGTAGTGATCTGGTTATGTTCTTAATAATCAAATAAATCATATGTTAACCCATCCTTATTCATAACAAAAAAGAATATGTGAACCCCGTGGTGTCACACTTGGGTCTATTCATCCCATATCTTTATTATACAAGAGTTTTTACTTGAATTATTGCAATTCTATTTAGGTTATTTTGTATGGAGTCTTTGATATTAGTGTGGCATCTCGTATTAGAGATATTGAAATATAAACATCCTAATTCCAAGGAATACTGGGAATTTATTTATTAAACACATCATAATAACCCTAAAATATATTTATATCATTAATCTTATGTTTCTATAAGACCATTTGATATTAATACCTCTCACGAATAGTTAATAAGTAAAATTCAACCGAAATAACATCCATTTGAATTTTATATTAATCTTTGAACCATATTATGATATATTTTTAGATCTAATTATGATATGTGATTTCTCTATTATATAAATTTATATGGGATATATGTAGAAATATATAACCAATTCTGAAAATCACATCAAATCCCACTAAAGGGTGGATAATAATATTTCTGAATGGAATATTCCTAGAAACATTAACAAGGAATCACAAATTATATAGTATAGGAAAAGTGAAACATGCCATGATTTTAGGGTATGTCACTTTTTAAATTCTTATATAGCATAGGATTCACAAAACTAAAATCATAAACAAAAATTGATATACAATTTACCATCACAACATTTAAATTACCCTTATAACCTAGACATTAAATAGGTGGGAATTAATAGTATTGACCAAATTATACTACTTATATATTATGTATATTATAAATTGTTTTTAAATGAATAAAAAATGATTTTATAGGCATTATATAAAAATGAATCCAATTTTATGCCCTAAAAGGCTATATTTTTCAGAAGGGTGTTTTACCGTCTATTAATGGGAAATTTATTTTTGAAATAAATTTTCAATCTTTAATAAATTATTCTAAACAAAATAATCCATAGTTTTAAAATAATAACTAAAAAATTATGAAGTGCCCAGATCAGTGTGAATCACTGAGAGGGGGAGGGGGTGAATCAGTGATCCCTTAAAACTTTTTACTAATTGATTTTTATCAATTAAACCTCTATGGCTGTTTAAAGCTTCGATCCACTCTTCTTGTATCTCTCACCTTTCCACGAATGATGTGGTAAATGTAAAGGCACTGGACACAAGGATTTACAAGGTTCGGCACCAAAGGCCTACGTCCTTGCCATGTTGGTTATACGCCCCAACATGGTTTCTCCCATTATAATCTGTTAGTATTAAAATGGTCGATACAGAGTCCCACTGTATCTCTCCTGAGTCCCACAGGAGGGTCTTTATACTGCATCCCACAGTGTTACCAGAGTCCCACTGGCCTGCTCCAGAATCCCACTGAAGACTTCTTCCACCCTGAGTCCCATAGGGGGCTTCTCCTGGCTCCTCGAGTCACACGAGTAGCTCTTCTTCTCTTTAAGCTTCTTCAATTATCTTCAGCAGTCTGGGATAAAGACTGCTGGCCTTTCTCTGTACCTCTGATCACTTGTGATGATCAGGTCTTCTCGTCTTGCTCAGGATTTATCTCCTTCTTCTAAGGATGACCTGGCTTCTCTCTTAAAGAATCTTCAACAGCCTCTGATAAGGTCTGTTGATCTTTCTCACAACTTCTGATCACTTCTTTTAATCAGGGTCTTCTCAATTACTGAAAAACTCAGACAAACAATATCATTCACTTCATTCTGGCTCAGTCTCACTTCAAAACAACTTCATGCACTGAGTTCATGGAAACTCTGCTTCTTCATGCACAAAATGCATGTCCTCTCAAATTCTTAAAGATCTTTTGGACAACTCAAATGCACACTCACTGATTTGAACTTTGATTACGTGCGCATGTGCATGCATACATGCATGCACTTCCCTGTTCTTCTTCTAGGTGCAGTAAACCCTCAAAGGGTGTAATTCTTTTAAGCACACACCTTCACTGAACTTCACACACTTTATCCAATTTGTTTACACACTTAAATTGTGTGTTCTACTTTAGTGTGGGTCTTGTTCCTCTTCAAAGTGTGCACAATGTTTTTTCACACACTAAGGTTCGGCCTTGTTGATATTGTTTGCACCCACTTAATTCACTTAGAAAACACAAGGCTTAGCCTTTTCTTCACTTCGTGCACACACACAAATGCTTGAGGCTCGGGTCTTCTTGTTTATCACATAAGCACTAAGGCCCTCGGGTTCTTCTCCACTTGTTCTTTAAGGCGCGCAAGGTGGTGCGGCCTCACTGTCTTCAACCGCGCAAGTCCAAGGAAAAAGGATCACTTGGCCGCGCAAGTGGAACCTCCTCGGGTGCAAGGCGTCTCAGCCGCAGGGGCTTCTTTCGCGCAGGGTATGGAAACCACGGGCGCGCAAGCCACGGGTGTAATGCACAACACCGCGGGCTGCCTCACTCGCACAAGCCTCCGGGTGCGCAAGTGCTACCGCACAGGGGGCCGCGGTGCACAGAGGGGGAGCGCAAGGTCCTACCACGCAGCCCAATCCTCCTTCCTGTCGCACAAAGAATAGGCGTGCAGGGGACTTCAGCCGCGCAAGTGAGTATCACGGCGGCTTCTTCCTTCGCGAGGCTCAAAGGCTCTCACGGAACAGCGGATTTGCAACAAAGCTTCAGCGAACACAATGAGAGCCTCGAGCTCTTTTTATATAGGCAGAGGAATGCCTCAGCCCATCCGCGTGATACAATATTTGAATCCCCGAAGTTTTCGGGTAATTCAAGATTCTGCAAATCTTGATATCTTCCTCTGTTTCACACGCGGGTACTTTTCTTTTTTATTTTCCTATCCTCTTCGTGCATGCGACTTAGAACGCATGCAAGCCTTCGGTTTAGGCGTTCGACCAACGTGGCACGCCCTCGGCAACTTTGTTTGCCTCGGCCTAGACCGAATTCATCATCTCATTGCATGCATGCATATTTTATTTCATGGTTGTGTTCATAAGGGCGAGACGAGCTCATTGGAGCCTTCGGTTTGATCGGAGGTGGCCGGGAACTCGATTTGGCTTGCTCGGAGGGCTCCTAGTTCGACGGAGGCACGCGGGGAGGCTCGGGCATGCTCGAGGTAGTGGACGACTCCTCAACCGTCGGATCCGGAGTTTGAAATAAATCGGACGGCTGGATTAGATCGTGACGCGTGGCAGATGAATCCTGCGGCGCAGATCAAGCGCGAGATCGCTCGGACGGCGGAGATTTTCTCCCGGGGATTTTTCCGCGTCCCACATCGAAACAGCGAGCGGTTTTGCCGCGGTTAATCAACCATCCGCTCTCCGCTACTCCCCAGTTGAACTTCTCCCCTCACGGTGCTGCCCCGCACCGTGTTCTCTCTGCGGGCGCGCTCTGCGCCCCCCTCTGCTCCCTGCGGGTGCGCCACTGGCGCCCACTATGCACCTTCGGGCGCACGCTCCTCGTGCTCACGCTGCGCGGGCTTCATCACCGTGTAGCTCGGGGCTTATACACGGCCCCGCCCTTCTGCCTCAGGGAGCGCCTTGGCCTTGAGGGTTCCCCATGGGCGTGGCGCCTTAGGCCCATATGTGCCTTGGGTGATCCCTCGGCTGGCCTCCTTGGTGGCCATATTTTTGGCTAAGTGTTGAATTAAAACACTATTAAAAACAAAGTTCTCCATATGAAACATGCCAAACCAAGGGCCCTTCTTTCTTCCTCCCATTTCTTCATTTCTTCTTCATAAGAGTTCTTCTAATCTCCTCAACATATATTCATTAATTAGGAGGGAAATTCTTGAAGGTTCTTCATCAACCGAGCTCCTGAATCAAATAATTCTTCAATGATCTTCATTGATCCAATCAGAGATCAATTGGATCTTTTTCAATTCACATGCACTAAGAGTTAGTGCATGGACTTCTTTAATCCACTTCATCCACTTAGAACTTATGGATGGATCACTTTCAACTCCTCATGCATTGTCACTACAATGCATGGTCTTCAATCATTGTTGTGACATTGTATCCAGTTGATACAAGTTCTTGTATATTTAAGAACAGATCAACAATCGTCTGATTTAATGATGCTCCATCATCATTCATTGTTCAAGTGTTGTAACTTAGTATCATCTTGATACAAGTATTGAAACATTAGGATCAGTTCTACAATCGTCTGATATTACTAGAGAATGTTTCAACCACATCTCCTATGCCACTTAGTGAATCTCCTAAGTGACATGCATCTTAGTACCATGGCCATTCTCCTTCATCACCATCATCATCACATCCTTTGTCATTCACATATTGAAACCCCTTGACATCCATCCATTCATTCCTTGACAACAACATACCTCATTGACAACAAATGCAACACAGTGCACTTCAATCTCCCCCTTTGTATTTGTTGGCAATACACTAGAGCACATATGAATGGGTCAATATGTGTTCCAATATTTCTCCCCCTTATTGGCAACCAAATGAAAAGGTGTGGTGTGGTTCTCTTTCAAAAATATCTTCCTCCCTTATAAAAGCATTTTCTTCAAAATCACTAAGAGAGGGATGATGTCACATGTTCTCTTGAGCAAGGAACCTTTAGTAGATCAACTCTAAGTCTACTTGGGCTAACCCGGTGTAGAAAACAAGAGTGATGTAACCAAGGAACTCAATGTTGTCCAACATTCACTGTACATGTGAAATCATGCTTCAGGGGTTTGAAATTTTTCAGATATAACAATGAATTGCTAAATCCTGCACATACTTCACAATACTCATTAGAAAGTTCAGGTGCAAAGATAAAGCTCCCCCATTCATCCATTTTCTTAAGATGATATTAATCTCATGACATCATCTTCTTCAGATTTTCTCCCCCTCAAGGGGTGCATTCCACTCTGTCCAAACCATCCTCCAGCTGAGAATGATCATCATCTTCAATTCCCTCCAATGTTAGCACATGTAAATACAAGTGATTAGGGAATAAGATGGAACCTCCTTGGTTCATCAATGTGAACAACAAGGTTGAGAATATTCTCTCAACCGAGATGTCCCATTTTCACCATTCTTCACACTTGCACATTTGATCTTCAATGATGTTTGTGCTGGTGTGGATCTCAACGAATCTTTAACTTCTTTGTCTGTGACTCCTGTATTTCTAGGTGCCTTCTGAGCACAAGAGTCTCCTGGTGAAATCTTCATTCTTTTTGAAGAATCCCTTCTGAGCTGGAATGAATATCATGCATTTATCACTAGTATGTCCATCTTGATTGCACCTCACACACAGAACGTGATCTTCATGTGAAATCTTTTTCTTTCCTTTTGCCTAAGCAATTGCCAGAACTTCATCTTCAGCTCTTTGCAGATCTTTGGCAAGTTGCAACTGATTTGGCCATATGACTAGTAAGTCACTTGGAAGTGTGGCCTCAGTTCTGGAAGTTCCACATGGTTCTTTTGATGCTGTCAAGCTACCTTTCTTAGGCAACTTGTTTTCAATCAATCCCTTCTGCTTCTTCTGGATTGATTGTCTTTTTGAGTCCAGTCTGCTTCTATTCAGTTCCATGGCTTGTTTACAAAGATCCATGGTATGACCTTTCTTTCCACAGTAGAAGCATGTTTTCTTCTTGGTGGTCCTTCTGGATGCATCACCCTTCTTGGATTTCAAATCCAAGGACTTCTCTTCCTTTTTCCTAATCTTCTTGGGAGCATCTTCAGCTTTCTTCTGCTTGCTTCCCAAGGATTCTTTCTGAGCCAGGTTCTGTGATCTTTTCTTCTTTTGAGCTCTGGATACAGTTGGAGATTGACATGTATCTTTTTGACCACTTTTGCAATCATCCAAGATGTTGTCAAGTAATCCAAATCTATTTGCAGTAAACAAATGTCTCTGGACCTGTGGATGCTGCTTCTTTTCTTCTGGCTTGCTCCCCCTTGGTATGGGCTTCCTTTGTGCTTTTACATTCAGTGGATTGTACCAACAATCCTTTGCACAGTGCCCATAATTATTACAACACCAACACTGACCCACAAATCTTGACTTTTTGATTCCTTCTGATTGTAGGGTACTTGTCTTGAATTGTTGTGCTTCTTCAAGAGAGCTTTGCTTCTTCATTTTCTTCATCCATACTTGTTTGGAATTATTTTTCCATCCTGCACTTTTTGTGGAAACACAATTAGAAGCATCAGTACAAGATGGTATGAATGGTACCTTCTTTCTAGAAGATGTTTCCCTTTTATTAGAGGATGTATTTCTTTTAGAATAATCCTTCTCAAAGCTCACTTGAGTAGAAACATTTCTTCTTTCAGCTGACTGTGATGCTTCAGCTTTGGGTGATTGCAGATTTTTCAATATCACCTCTAGTTCTAAGCATTTCATGTTAAGGGAGTTCTTCTCATCCTCAACAGTTCTTAGCCTTCCTTCCCAATTTTCTTTCAGCTGTTCTAACTGGTCTTCATGCTCCTTCTTCATTTCTTGTAATGAATTGTCAAGATCCTTCACCATTTTGACTTTGTCTTCGAGTTGAGCATTTCTGACATTCATTGAAACTTTGTGCCTCTTTTCCAGTTCATGGAAAACATCTTTGACCACAGTCTTAAAGATTTCTTTCTCAGAAAGGCTTCTTTGCAATTCTTCAGCAGTGTCTTTATATCTTTCATTGCAAAGAGAAACGGTTTCATCTTTATCCTTCACCAGCTTTCTGAGAGTGTTGGTTATGCCAACCCTTTTTTCCAATTGGACTTCCAGAGAATTGGCTTCATCTTTTAGCTGTAATTTTTCTTCTTGAAGATCAAGGATGCCTGTAGCTATACACATTTCCACTTCCTTGGGGACTGTCTTATGAAGATATTCGATTGCATTTTGAAGATCATTCATTATTCCAACTTCATCACAGCTAGGACAGGCTTTTTTCAACTTCTTGGACTGTTTCTTCTTTCTATTTTTCTGAGTCTTGGCAGATATCTCCATTTGAGGCTGGTTACTCATTTCCTCAAAACTGCACTTCATAAAGACTCCCTTGGATATTTTAGAGGTAACCTTCCCACTGATACCAATTGAAGTGCCCAGATCAGTGTGAATCACTGAGAGGGGGAGGGGGTGAATCAGTGATCCCTTAAAACTTTTTACTAATTGATTCTTAATCAATTAAACCTCTATGGCTGGTTAAAGCCTCGATCCACTCTTCTTGTATCTCTCACCTTTCCACGAATGATGCGGTAAATGTAAAGGCACTGGACACAAGGATTTACAAGGTTCGGCACCAAAGGCCTACGTCCTTTCCATGTTGGTTATATGACCCAACATGGTTTCTCCCATTATAATCTGTTAGTATTACAATGGTCGATACAGAGTCCCACTGTATCTCTCCTGAGTCCCATATGAGGGTCTTTATATTGCGTCCCACAGTGTTACCAGAGTCCCACTGGCCTGCTCCAGAATCCCACTGAAGACTTCTTCCACCCTGAGTCCCACAGGGGGCTTCTCCTGGCTCCTCGAGTCACACGAGTAGCTCTTCTTCTCTTTAGGCTTCTTCAAGTATCTTTAGCAGTCTGGGATAAAGACTGATGGCCTTGCTCTGTACCTCGGATCACTTATGATGATCAGGTCTTCTCCTCTTGCTCAGGATTTATCTCCTTCTTCTAAGAATGACCTGGCTTCTCTCTTCAAGAATCTTCAACAGCCTCTGATAAGGTCTGTTGATCTTGCTCACAACTTCTGATCACTTCTGTTGACCAGGGTCTTCTCAATTACTGAAAAACTCAGACAAACAATATCATTCACTTCAGTCTGGCTCAGTCTCACTTCAAAACAACTTCATGCACTGAGTGCATGGCAACTATGCTTCTTCATGCACAAACTGCATGTCCTCTCAAATTCTTAAAGATCTTTTGGACAACTCAAATGCACACTCACTGATTTGAACTTTGATTACGTGCGCATGTTCATGCATACATGCATGCACTTCCCTGTTCTTCTTCTAGGTGTAGTAAACCCTCAAAGGGTGTAATTCTTTTAAGCACACACCTTCACTGAACTTCACACACTTTATCCAATTTGTTTATACACTTAAATTGTGTGTTCTACTTTAGTGTGGGTCTTGTTCTTCTTCAAAGTGTGCACAATGTTTTTTCACACACTAAGGTTCGGCCGTGTTGATATTGTTTGCACCCACTTAATTCACTTAGAAAACACAAGGCTTGGCCTTTTCTTCACTTCGTTCACACACACAAATGCTTGAGGCTCGGGTCTTCTTGTTTAGCACATAAGCACTAAGGCCCTCAGGTTCTTCTCCACTTGTTCTTTAAGGCGCGCAAGGTGGTGCGGCCTCACTGTCTTCAACCGCGCAAGTCCAAGGAAAAAGGATCACTTGGCCGCGCTATTGGAACCTCCTCAGGTGCACGGCGTCTCAGCCGCGGGGGCTTCTTTCGTGCAGGGTATGGAAACCATGGGCGCGCAAGCCACTGGTGTAATGCACAACACCATGGGCTGCCTCACTCGCACAAGCCTCCTGGTGCGCAAGTGCTACCGTGCAGGGGGCCGCGGTGCACAGAGGGGGCGCGCAAGGTCCTACCACGCAGCCCAATCCTCCTTCCTATCACGCAAAGAATAGGCGTGCAGGGGACTTCAGCCGCGCAAGTGAGTTGCAGGGCGGCTTCTTCCTTCGCGAGGCTCATAGGCTCTCACGGAACATCGGATTTGCAACAAAGTTTCAGCAAACACAATGAGAGCCTCGAGCTCTTTTTATATAGGCAGAGGAATGCCTCAGCCCATCCGCGTGATACAATATTTGAATCCCCGAAGTTTTTGGGTATTTCAAGATTCTGCAAATCTTGATATCTTCCTCTGTTTCACTCACGGGTACTTTTCTTTTTTATTTTCCTCTCCTCTTCGTGCATGCGACTTAGAACGCATGCAAGCCGTCGGTTTAGGCGTTCGAGCAACGTGGCATGCCCTCGGCAACATTGTTTGCCTCGGCCTCGACCGAAATCATCATCTCATTGCATGCATGCATATTTTATTGCATGGTTGTGTTCATAAGGGCGAGACGAGCTCATTGGAGCCTTCGGTTTGATCGGAGGTGGCTGGGAACTCGATTTGGCTTGCTCAGAGGGCGCCTGGTTCGACGGAGGCACGCGGGGAGGCTCGGGCAAGCTCGAGGTAGTGGAAGACTCCTCAACCGTCGGATCCGGAGTTTGAAATACATCGGATGGCTGGATTAGATCGCGGTGCGCGGCAGATGAATCGTGCGGCGCAGAGCAAGCGCGAGATCGCTCGGACGGCGGAGATTTGCTCCCGAGGATTTTTCCGCGTCCCACATCGAAACGGCGAGCGGTTTTGCCGCGGTTAATCAACCATCCGCTCTCCGCTACTCCCCAGTTGAACTTCTCCCCTCACGGTTCCGCCCCGCACCGTGTTCTCTCTGCGGGCGCGCTCTGTGCCCACCTCTGCTCCCTGCGGGCGCACCACTGGCGCCCACTATGCACCTTCGGGCGCGCGCTCCTCGCGCTCACGCAGCGCGGGCTTCATCACCGCGTAGCTCGGGGCTTATACACGGCCCCGCCCTTCTGCCTCAGGGAGAGCCTTGGCCTTGAGGGTTCCCCATGGGCGTGGTGCCTTAGGCCCATATGTGCCTTGGGTGATCCCTCGGCTGGCCTCCTTGGTGGCCATCTTTTTGGCTAAATGTTGAATTAAAACACTATTAAAAACAAAGTTCTCCATATGAAACATGCCAAACCAAGTGCCCTTCTTTCTTCCTCCCATTTCTTCATTTCTTCTTCATAAGAGTTCTTCCAATCTCCTCAACATATATTCATTAATTAGGAGGGAAATTCGTGAAGGTTCTTCATCAACCGAGCTCCTGAATCAAATAATTCTTCAATGATCTTCATTGATCCAATCAGAGATCAATTGGATCTTTTTCAATTCACATGCACTAAGAGTTAGTGCATGGACTTCTTTAATCCACTTCATCCACTTAGAACTTGTGGATGGATCACTTTCAACTCCTCATGCATTGTCACTACAATACATGGACTTCAATCATTGTTGTGACATTGTATCCAGTTGATACAAGTTCTTGGAACTTTAAGAACAGCTCAACAATCGTCTGATTTAATGATGCTCCATCATCATTCATTGTTCAAGTGTTGTAACTTAGTATCATCTTGATACAAGTATTGAAACATTAGGATCAGTTCTACAATCGTCTGATATTACTAGAGAATGTTTCAACCACATCTCCTATGCCACTTAGTGAATCTCCTAAGTGACATGCATCTTAGTACCATGACCATTCTCCTTCATCACCATCACAATCACATCCTTTGTCATTCACATATTGAAACCCCTTGACATCCATCCATTCATTCCTTGACAACAACATACCTCATTGACAACAAATGCAACACAGTGCACTTCAAATTATCTTAGGGTTGATGTTCTGTATTATTCAGAAAACTTTTATTTTCCAACGAATAGTGAATAATCCCGCTTTTTATAGAACTATATTTTTTATTATATTAATTGTTTATTTATGATTATATTATAACCTTACATATGAAAGAATAAATTAAATTTTTACCTTATAAATGAATATATGATATATTTATATCAAGGAATATGTGAATAATTGTTATAAATATGTTAAATTATGGGGTGCAATTTTTTTGAAACGTAAATTTTTATTTAAAAATTTTTAATTAATATAATGGTTGAAAAGAAAACTTATTTTCCTAAAATATATTCCTAAAATAATTTTTTTGTGTTTTATGATTATAATATAATTTTATGATATCTTATTTAATTCTAAAAAAGTGTTATAAAATAAATAATGATTTTTATTGGTATTATTTGATTAATGATGTATCTAATTAAAAATTAAATTTCTAATATATAGACAATTATTTTAATATAATGGGGTTCATTTTAAATTTATGAACATCAATAAATGGTTATAGCGATGTTTTTTTATTTTTCTAAAATATTTGTTTGTTTATTAATAATGAAATACAATATTTCACAATATTTAATAAATACTTGAATTATTGTCTCAAAGACAATTTATAACTGATGTAATACAATAATCTCGAACCCTATATAATTATTTTAATATATATAGTGATACATATCAAAATTTTCAATGTTTTGAGAAAAAAATAACAAATTAAAAAATTATTCAAAAAAACACCCCTCTCGTCCACTATAAATACCACCCCTCACCAACGATTCTCCTTACACATCCAAAGACTTGAATCATAAATATAATATGGCCATTTACCCTCCCAATATGCTCCCGATGTTCTAGTGTATCTGTAATAACAAGAATACCATTTCAATGTACCTTATTTAGGTTCTCACGAAGAGGAATTCAAGAGGTAAAATTCCCATTTATTGTTTTTATTTTCATTCAATTTCATTTATTTTCTTCTAATTTCTTTACCATATCTATGAAAACATTAATAATGAATCAATTATATAATATATACTTTAATTTTAATTTTTTTAATTTAATATAAACCAAAAATTCTCTTCTCTTACTTATTTTATTTTCAAAATGAAAGCATTGTCTGTTAGGTTCCATTTTACGGCCTTCATGGACTATGAGTTCTCATTTTTCAATTCCACCTTCATGGCTGGTCATAAAAGAGTATTATGTAAATAATAGAGTCTATTATATGTAAATAATTTTATTTTATGTTCTAAAAATAATATTAATTCATAATATTAATTCATAATAAAAAACAAGTTTGTGATGATCGAAAAAATGCCAAAATAATCTAAGTGGTTATTATCAATGTTTTATCTAATGATTCATCCTCGTAACTAGAAAAAAAAATGATATTTTAGACAACTAAATAACTTTTATTTTCATTAATATTACATCATTTAAATTTTATATAAATATTCCAATTTTACATTATCTTTTATACATACATAAAAGTGATCCAATCATTAGAACTAAGGAAACAAACACTCCTGAATGACAAAATTTAAACATATAACTCGTCAAAAATTCAATAAGTGAAAAAGTTAGAATTATAATAAAAAAATAAATATTTAATATCCTCTCAAATAATTCAATAATAGATATACATTCGTTCCAAAATGTTAATTAAATTTTCACAATGCTTTTAGACATATGGTAAGGGTTCCTTCTAGAACCTCATTTCTTATTCTGTTTACGTTATCTCTCTTCTTAGCCAAATTTAATTATTCATTAATTTAATATACTTATACTAAATTTTGTGTATGTGTTCTAAAATACTATTTGTAGATCATTTAATCTTTCTTTTCTAGGATAATACATGTTTTCTACGGTTCCCTTCCCATTTATTCTAGATAAGCTATTCGGATTTAAGTGAACTTATGAGTTTCTTTCCCGTATTCTAGTGTTACCCATTATTCTTTTTAAGAAAACAATTATTTTTTAGAAATAAGTCATTTTATTATGAAAATTATCATAGTTCATTTCTATCTTCATTTAAAAATTTAATCCTTTTTCTTCTTTAAATACTATTTTATTTTCTCTTAAACTGTACAAAAGTTTCCCATTTCAAAAGTTTCAATATAAATTATTTTGAATTGTTTTATATTAAGTGGGATAAAATTGGTGACTCGGTAATAATTTAAACATCCTTACCCTTTAATTACTGGGATATAAATATTTACTATATGAGTTTATTTAAAATACAAATGATTCTTTAGAATAACCCTTCTTTTCAAATTGAGAATGCGTACTTCTCTCAATAATTTCTATATGATTTTATTAATGTATTTTCATTGATTTAACACCCTTTTTGAATATTATACACAATTGGGATTGATTTTAAACGATATCATCAACCATATTTAATAAATTATTTTATAATCAGTTTTATTTTGGATGTTATATATTGATATCATTCACCATATTACTCAGTATGGTAGTTATAATGTGTACTGATTGTGGAATGTTTTTTAAAATTCATATGTATATTTTTTTTGTTTCAAACCATTCATATGTGAAATAAAATAATCTTAGTATATAAAGGGAGGGACCTATTATAGCCCATTAATTCTTCAATAGGCATAATTTAAAAAAAATGGATTTTGGCTTAGGCCTTAACCATTTTTTTAGATGTATTTGATGAGGTCTGGATGGTATGTTTTAGATGTCAAGAATTACAAATTCCATCATTATAATATTATCAATTAGTATATCATGATATTATTAAACTACTATGATAAACATGGTTAGGTTTTATTCTCATATAATTATTTACATGACATTATTAATCTTTTATTCGTGGTAAAAAATGCTCAATCATTTGTTTTAATGGCATGTGATTTTAGTTATTCACATTTCATGATTGATTATTTTTATATTTTATTAAATTTTATTGATTACCCTTATTAAAAATATGAGCTCACTATTTTTTATATTTTATTTCTCCATAGGATGTTATTATTTATATTATTAATGATTTCCATGGATAATTTAGGACTTTATGGATGATTCTAATAGAGTTTCTATTTTGTTTTCCTTTCAAGATGTAATATAAAAAAATGTTTTTATCAGATTTTCTGAAGATACTAAACTATTTAGTCCATTGGGATGTGAATTATGTGATTATTATCCCAATTAAATACAATATTTCAATAGATCTTGGGTATTATGTTAGGGGTCTTTATAGTTGATATAAAGGCAGTTTTTTATAATCTATGGAAAATATATTTAGAAAACAAATATTACAGGACATAACCCTAATATAGACATTGAGGATAAATATACAATAACATCATATAATTTTGGTAAGTTATATATTATGTAGTTATTCCTACTAATGATTCCATATATGGATAAAATAATTTGACATGGTTCTGGAATTGATGTACCTAGGGGTAAAACTATGACAGGTGCGTTAAGGTGAACTCATTATAACCTTATACACAACAACATGAATTACTATTCTCCTAGTTTTGACACTCTTAGGGGATAAGATTATGGTAATTTTCTTTTTCATTACAAACCATTATGATGGAATTAAAAGTAAATATAGTCCCAAATAAAACAATATTAACATTTATATATTATATATACCTAAATTTTTAATTTTGATTATGTGATTTAATAGTTTTAAAATTACACATTATGTTTCCTAATGTTGTGATATAATATATTTTATGGAATTTTTTAGAAATTGAACCTAGTGAATGGAATAAAAATTGAATCAATATTCATATCTAATGGAGTGATTTCCCTAAAATTCAAGATAATGAAGTTGGAGCTGTATAATAAATTGGATATGATCAACATATAATTATACATAGAAAATTGACTAAGGTTATGAATAAAAACCTTACCTATATAGAGTATCTTAATCCACAATGTGGGGGAACAATGTTTTATCTCTTCATAGAAAAAACAACCTTAATCAATCAATGGGACTATAAATCCATTTTTTGAAGAGCATTGGATAAGTTTCATATAAGATATTTTTCTCACTTTAGGAAGAAATAAAAGGGATAATTCTATTGTTAAATTTTATCATATATGAGGAGATAAATATCAGTGGTGGTCATTAATTTAAAACAAAATGAATGAAGAATTATAGAACATGGAATTAAAGGACATTAAGGAACCCATCTAGGAAATATTGTTCCCTTACGAAAAGCGAGCGTATATAGAGTGAAAATTATTCTGTCTAAGACAAAAAGTGAATGAAATAATTTCAATGTATGAATCCAACTTTACAAGGTTATAAATGCATGCTATTAATTTTGTATGTAATCTTAAGAGAACCATTGATCAAATCCTTTATGGGTTAAAACCATTCCTCCAAAGGTCATTGGTCTACCAAACATACCCAACATACGAAGATAAATACTCATGTACTATCAATACTGATAATGAATTATCTAAGTCTTATGAACATAATGGAATATAATATAATAATAGAATGGTAGAGAAAGAAATGGATAAAGGGAAAAAGAAATGAATGATTTTCCCAAATGTGATAATTGTGGAAAGAAATACCCTTGTACTTGACTAAAAGGAATACGAGTTTGTTATAAGTGTGTATAGAAAGGTCACCAGATTCATGAATGTAAGGGGACTAAAGAGGATGTAAATATTTAGTTATTCAACAATAAGGATATGGGACACTAAAAAATTAATGCACCAAGAATTAAGTAAATATACCTTAGAAATTTCAAAGGTCTCAAAGTAAATCATATGTTGTTACTACAGTCAAACTTGAATAACAAATGTATTTCTGTTTTTGTATTCAATATTTTTGTTATCATATTGTAGTTATAATAATCATGAGATATATAATATTTTTTTGTAGTTCTTCTACATTAATTACTTTGAAGAAAGAATTTTTTCGATAAAGTTTTATGGTGATCAAGGTAATCATATATTCAGTTTGTTGGATTAAGAGATACATTATTTGGGGAATCTTATGTAATGTTGTTTTAAGAAATTTAGTAACCTTCTTTGTAATTTTTTTTCATCAAACATGTATAGACATGTGTAAGATGAGTCATATGATTTACTACTTGTGGAATGGATCCAATTAAACATTGGAAATTATTGTTTGTTGAAAACTTGTTTTGACCCTCTTGGTTTTAATAAATAAGTAAATATTGAATTAATGAAATACAAACCATATGATTATTTTAAACTTTTTCATGTATCAATATTACATTGTGATTATCCATCAACTAGTGTAAGATGTTATGTGGAAATATATTGAAACATAATAATAGAATGAGATTTTTCTTCTAACATGGAAAAGAGTCAAGTATGTTTACTTTCTCAAGTGATTCTGTGGATTTTAAATGATACCCTCAACTCTATAAAATGTATTTTTGAAAAATAACCTTATATGTTTACATTTTAATGTAATAAATAGGCTTCTAACTGATCATATATTTACGGTATTGTGTTGGTTAAATTTTTAATGGATACGTACTCTATCACTCTACATAAAAAAATTAAAGTTACAATTTTACTCACTGTAAATTTTATTTCTTTCCATTAATTATTTCTGGCCCAAAATGATGGTTTTTTGGGGACCTTTACATTTCCCTTTACCTCTTTACATAAGGATATTTTTTAACTCTATTTCTGATGTGGGATTCCCAAAAAAATTACAGTATCAACCTTTGATTTTGAAAGTATAATATCAAATTTTCAGGATAAAATTTATTGAATGAGGGGATAATACAACACCATAATTCATTATGTTATATCTCTTTTTAATTATTTGACAACATTGGCTTTACAAAACACAATCCTTCAACAAAAAAAGATATACCATTAAATATAATTTTTAAATGACTGTTATAACCCAGACGTTACATTGGAGAGAATGAATATCTTTGAAAAATTTATAAAATTTATAAATTATATATTTAATCAATTGTTTTTAAATTCAACAAATTGAATTTTTAGAAATCAAATAAGAGTGAATCCAATTTTGCGCATTAAAAGGCTATATTTTTTAAAATGTAATTTTAAGGAATTTTAATAGGGAAATTATTTTAGAACTATATTTTGAAACTTTTTAAAATTTTATTGAAAAAAAATAAATTAATTATTTTAGTGAATAATCTAAAATTTATTTTATGGTGGAATTTTTTATTTTTATGAAAAATATTTATTTTCTCGTGAATAGTAATAAATCTTGTTTTTTATAAAACTATCATTTTCATTATATTAATTGAATATTTATGATTATAATATTAACAACACCAATAAATTTTTAAATAAAATTTTCTTATATTATAAATGATAGTATTATATATTTGTATCATAGAATAGGTAAATAACTGTTTGAAAAATGATAAATTTAGTGTTGGTATTTTTTTGACACGTTAAAGTTTATTTACAATTTGATAAATTAAATATTTTTTTAAAATAAATATTTTTTTTCAAAAAATATAATCTCAAATTAATATAATTTTTTATTATAAAAGTATGATAATTTTATCCTACATTATTTAATTTTTCAAAGTGTTATAAAATCATTCATAATTCAATAATTGGAAGTTTTCATGAAAATGATGATTTTATTCAAAAATTAAAAATAAAATACATAGAAAAATTGTATTAGTAAAATAGAGTACATTTTTTACATCTAAATGTCATAAAATTGTTTGCATGAATTTTTAGGGTTTTTTAAAAATAGATGATGTTCTTATTAATAGTGAAATTCAGGAATTAATGGTATTCCACAAATACATGAATTATTGAGTAATAGTTTATATATAGATGATGTAAGCCCATAATAAAAAACTATATGTAATTATTTTTATATATATTGTGATAATAATAAAAATAATCATTTCCTTTATCCAAAATAATAAACAATTGAATAAAATATTTAGCAAACACCTCTCTCCTCCACTATAAACATCAATCCTCACAACCTATTCTCCTCAAACCTAAAAATCTTTTAAATATACTAATATTTTCACCATTTACCCTCCCAAAACTCTCTATGAAGTGTTTGTATTTTTTGTTTCACTAAAATACCATTTTAAAGTTACTTAAGGATATTCTCAAGGAGAGGAATTCAAGAGGTAAAATTTCATTATGTTCATTTAATTTTCTTTCAATGTCTTTTCTTTTCTTATCATTATTTACCAACTATTTCGGAAAATGCATGTTGAATCCAATATATGATATAAAATATTATTTTATTATGTTAATGAAATATCATCCATAAATTCTCATCTCTTCTCCATTTTATTTTAAAATAGAAAACATCATCTTTGAGGTGCGGATTGACCTCCTTTGTGGATGAAAAGATTTTGTTTTTCTATTCTTCCTTCATGGCTGGTCATAAATCAATTTTTAGGGTTAAAATAGACTCTCATATATTTAATTATATTTGTTAATTTTATCTATAAATTATATATACATAATATTAATTCATAATACAAAATATTTTGTGATGATAAAAAAACCAAAATATTCAAAATGGTAATTTTTAATATTTTATCTAATGAATCATCCCTATATCAAGAAGAAAATGATATTTAGGACAATTAAATCACATGTATTTTCATTAATAACAAATATTTTCAATAATGGATTATTATTTCTATTTTTCATGATCTTTCGTATATGTATGCAAGTGACCCAATCAGGAAAACCAAGGAAACAAACACTCCCAAACAAATAAAATTGGGGTTTATTACTCTTAAAAAAGGCCATAAATGAAAAATATAGAAATTATAACTAATCAAATAAATTTAAAATATGACATGAAAAAATTATTATTTAATATAATTTCATTGTCTAGGATTTTATGTATAACTACAAAACCCTTTTGGATATAAGTTTAGGGGTTTTCCTGAACCACCATTTCTTATTTGGGTTAGTCTATCTCTCTCTTTAACCCAATGTAATTCTTAATTATTTTTATATGATCCTTCAAAATTCTATTTAAATTTTCTAAACTCATACATCTTGTTTTTTTCATCTTTCTTTAATGTTATATTCATGTTTTATAGGTTCACTTCTCAATTATTCTCAATAAGAAAACCCCATTTTAGGGAACTTCCCAGTTTTTACTGATTTTCAATTACACACCTTAATTTATTTTTATCCATTTTTTATAAAATCACTAATTTTATCATGAAAAACAAAATTATATTATTTATGGTTTTATGTAAATAATTACTCCTTTTTCCACATTAAGGACTCATATATTTTCTATTAAAATGCACGGAAGTGGCCTATTTCTAATGTTTCTTAAAAACGCGTTTTTATATGGTTTCAATTAAGTTGGACATAATTTTTATCTCAACAATATTTTCATTTTCCTTAAATTTTTTTTTGATATAAATATTTACAATCTGATTTTATTAAAATTACAATTGATTTTTCCAGAGCAACTCTTCTTTTCAAAGCAAAAGGGTATTTCTCTTAATAATTTTTCGATGATATTATTAGAGTATTTTTTATTTATTTATAAAACATTATTTGAATTTTATGGTGAATTTAGATTTATATTTTATGATATCATATTCCATATTTTATAAATTTTATTATGATCAAGTTGATTGTGGATATTTTATCTTGATATCATTCACCAAATAACTCAGAATTGTTACTAATTAATTTTACTAAATTGGTAATGTTATTTTCATTACATGTGTATATCAATTTAATGATTCAACCAATTATTATTAGGAATGAATTAGAATTATTATATTATGGGCAGGTCCTACTGTAGCCACTCGATACATCAATAGATCTCATGAGACCAAAAAAATATATTTTTGGACGGAGGAATTGACTATTTATTTTTTGATGTCTTTGTCGAGGATTTGATGGTATGTTTTAGATGACCGGTATTATGAATTGACTCATTATGATAATAGAAATTGATTATCCATGTGATTATTATATTGGTAGAATATTCATGATTTTGTTTTACCCACATGTGATTTTTTATATGTAATTATTTCATTTTTATTCGAGCCATAATATGCTCTAGATTCTGTTTTAATTGAATGTGATTTTAGTCATTCAAATTTCCTTATTATTTATGTTTATATTTGATTTATGCATATTTCATACCCTTATTGAGCATCTGATATCACAACTCTGTTATGTTTTATTTTTCCCAAGGATTCAAAGACGCGCCTTATTAATGACTTCCTGGGATAATCTAAGAGTTTATGGATGATTCCAGTTGAGTTTCAATATTGTTTTCCTTTAAATTTTTAATGTATAATATATGTTTGTATATAGTTTTAAAAAGATAGTAAAATATATGGTCCCACATGATGCTACTTCCTTGTTTATTATTCCAATTTAATAATATAAGGCACTGAATCAGGGATACTTTGATTGCGGTCATTACAAATGGTATCAAAGGAAGTTTTGTAAAATCATTGGAAACTATATTTAGATACCAATGATTAGGAAACATAAAACTAATATATAATATTTGGAGAAGCATAGAAGTATATCATATAATTTTTTCAAGGTTGATATTAGGTGGGTATTAAAAGCACGAAATCTCACTCTGAACACTAAAAGCTTACGTGGTTCAGGAATAAATATAACTAGGGGTAAAACACATATATAGTGAGTGAGGCCTTACTCGGGACATCCTTGTATACAAAAAGGGATGTAATTCTCTCATGGTTTTATGAATCCATGGGATATGATTATCATAATTCAAATTTTTATTAAAAAACATTATAATTATTTCAAAATTAAATCATTTCCCAAATAAACCAAGCTTATGATTTAGAAATTATCGATACTGAAATTTTGAATTTAGGATTATACGATTTACTAGTTATGATATTACACATTATATTTCATAATGTTTTTATCTAATAAAGTATTTGGATTTATTTAGAAATGGAACCTAGTTGTTGTAATGTAACCTATATCAATATGCATTTCACATGATGTGATTTCCCTCCTATGAAAGATAATGATGTTGTAGCAGGACATGGAACTGTAGATCATCCACCTATAACTATACTCTGACAAATACTTCATGTTATGTATAATAAATATACCCATATATGGCATCCTAATATACAACAAGGAGGAAAAATTTTAGACCCCTCCATAAGAAAACAACATACAAAAATAAATTAAACTACAAACACATTTTTTCCAGAGTACTAGACATCATCCTTATAAACTATATTTCTTGTTTTTGGAAGAAATGAAAGGGATAAGGTTATCCTGGATGTTTATCATCTAGTGGGATACCTAAATAAAAAGTGGTAATTAATTCAAAACAAAAAGTAGGAATAATAAATAGTGAACATTGAATGTTGGGATTTTGAGTAACTCTTCTGGTAAAAATATTTCCCTTTCAAATTTTGAGTGGATATGGATAGAAAATTATTGAGCTTGATAAAAAAAGAGGATAAAAACATTACCATGAATGTTTTAACATTACATGGTCATTAAGGCATGCTATGGATTACATACATAATCCAAATAGAAATATGGATTGATTCATGGATGGGTTAAAACCATCTGAATCTCACAGGTCTCCCAAGCATTCACATCAAACAAAGATATAGTCTCATATTCTATCATGATTGAGAATTAATCCCCTATGAAAAAATATTTTATGGGAAATAAATATGTGAATAGAATGGTAGATAAATATATGGGTGAAGGGAGAAAGGGAATGAAGGATTTTCACATAGTGTTACAATTTTTGGAAGAAACTCTTACGTAACTTCGTAAAGGGAATATGATTTGGTTACTAGGGGGTAGGAAAAGGTCACCAATCTTATGAACATAAGGTAATGAAAAAACCTATAAATTTTAAATTTTTTAAATATATGGAAATGAGGAACTATGCACAAGAATGTAACAAGTGTCAAGAAAATATTTCTTAGAAAAATCAAATGGGTCAAGGTGATTCTTATATTATTACTATAGTCGAAGTGGAATAATGTATATATTTGTGTATTTGGATTCAACAATTATGATATGATATTCCAGTTATAATAATAATGATATATGTATGTATTATAATAAAATACTTCTTCTTTATATATTTGTATGGAAGAATTTTTTTAGTAATGTTTTTTGATGATGAATATATTCATATATTTGGTATGTGGAATTAAAAGATATGTTTTTTGGGAATTATATGTAAATTAGATATTGAAAATTTGGTGACCTTTCTTCTACATTATTTGTCTTTTAACTTGTACATAAATTTTATATATGAGCCCTATGATTTACTACTCATGGAATGGAACATGTTAAACATTTTTAATTTTTTTTGATAACATATGACAATACTCTTTGTTCCAGTAAACATTTATATTCCAATTGAATTACATAAAGACAATATGATACATTAAAACTTCTTTAGGTATACAATAATCTCTTGAATATACATCATTCAATATATTAAGTGGTGTGTAAATACATCAAATAAAAACAACAGTATGAGATTATGATTTTGACATGGAAATTAATTAATTAATTTTCGATTCTCAAGTGATTCACGGGATAGTTAATGAAACCCTCAACATAGGGAAAATGATTTTGGACCAACAATGTTTTTCATTTAAATATCATATAAATCAATGGTCTTTTAACCAATCAATGATTTTTGGTCTTGTGATGGTTAACATTCAGATGACCATATATTTTATCTCCCTACATTAGAACATGATAGTTAGATTTCTATTATATGTCCATGTTATAACTTTCCAATAATTATTTCATGTTAGAAAACATAGTTTTGTGGTGACAATCACATTTCCCATTCCATATTTTTAAGATGATATTTTATTAACTCTATTTCTGATGTGGGTTTCCCATAATGAAATTTTAATGTATCAAACATTGAATTTTAAAGTACAATTTCAAATTGCGAGGACACAATTTATTGAAGGATGAGATAATTTTACACCCCATGATTTTATATTATGTCTATTTTTAAATTATTCGATAATATAGGTTTCACACAACACCAATATTAAATGAATAGTGATATAAAATTAAATATCAATATTTTAAAATGACTGTTATAACCTTCAAATAAAATTAGCGGGAATGAATAGTATTGACCAAATTATGAAATTTATATACTGTATATTTAATATAATTATTTTACATTCATTGAAAATATTTTACAGACATAAGATAAGAATGAATATAATTTTATGCATTAAGAGGAAAC
Source organism: Viscum album (assembly GCA_963277665.1). NCBI lineage: Eukaryota > Viridiplantae > Streptophyta > Magnoliopsida > Santalales > Viscaceae > Viscum > Viscum album. Next base: position 785,967,333 of record OY728145.1, read on the forward strand.
ATTCTACTAAACACATTTTTACAGCATTTTAATGAAAAATTTTATTAAAACTAAATTGTGAGAAATTTATAAATTATATTGAAAAAAAATTATTTATAGTAACATAATATAATAATTAACCTTGGGTGGAATTTTGATATTTTCTCTCAAAATATTAATTTTTCAGTGAATACTAAAGAATCAAATTTTTATATAAAATATTCATTTCTGTTATATTAATAGTCCAATTATTATTTGAACAGTAACGTCACTTATAAAACTATAAATATAATATTTTTATCTTATAAATTAAAATATGATATATTTATATCATTGAATAAGATGATAAATATTTTTAAAATGAGAAATTAATTTTTGGTTTTTTTTTGTGAAACACAAAAGTTTATTTTTAGTTTTATAATTAATATGATTTTTTAAAATAAAAATTATTTTCATAAAATAATTCCAAAAATTAAATGTTTTATAATGATTATAAGTTAAATTTATTATACATTAATAATTTTTTATGGGTGTCACAAAATCAGTCAATATTTTAACATCGTTATTTTTTTCGAAATAAGGCTGATTTTATTTAAAAATTAATATTCCAAAATTTGGAAAATTATTTATATAAAAGGCTTTTAATTATTTAATTCTACACATCAAATAATAGTTGGGGTTCTTTTTTTATTTTTTTAAAATTGATGAATTTTTTAGGTATAGTGAAATACAACTATTTATGGTATTTAATAAATAGAATACTTGTTGAGTCATAAATAATGTATGGTTAATGTAATCCCATAATATCAAACTATAGATAATTATTTTATTATATTTACGGATAACTCTCAAACTATTCATAGGCTTGATCCAAAATAATAATCATATTAATTAATTATTCAAAAAATACCTCTCTCTTCAGCCATAAATACCACTCCTCACCACATCATCCTCCTTAATCTTCGAAGCCTTAGAGCCATCTTATATTATAACAATTTATTATCCTTAACCTCTCCCAAAAATTCTCTTCTTTTTTTCACACTAAATGTACATTTTAATGTTATTTAAGGAGGTTCTTATGTAGAGTAATTCCAAAGGTAAATCCCCTTTTGTTCTTTTTATTGTATTTAAATTTATTTTCCTTTGTTGTCAATTCCTTACCTCTTAAATAAAAACATTACTGATGAATCTATTCTCTTATATATTCTCAAATTTTATTGTGTTAATGTAATATAAACGATAAATTCTCTTTTCTTCCCCTTTTTTAATAATGAAAACATCGTCTGTGAGGTTCCGATTTACCACCTTTGTGGATGATTTTTTATTTTTCTATTACTCCATCGAGGATGGTCATAAAACAATTTTTATGCTAAAATGATACTATACTTTATTTAATTCATCTAATTTAATGTTCTTATAGAAGTAGATATAAATGATATTAATTCATAAAACAAAACTTGTTCCTGGTGACCAAAAAAATTCTAAAACATTCTGAATGGTTATTATTATCATTTTATCTAATGAATCATCCACATGTATTGAAAAAATGATATATAATAAAAGTAAATATACATTATGTTCATTAATAACATATAATTTCAATTATGGATAACTATTTTTCACTTTACTTTATCTTTCATACTTGTATATGAGTGAAGAAATCATGAGAACCAAGGAAACAAACACTTCTGAATGACAAAATGGAACATTATAACCCACTAAAAAGTCCATAAATGGAAAAAATAAAGTTATAATAAAACAAATAATTGTTTAATAAGTTAAACATTTAAATATATATATATATATTAATCTAATTTCATTATCAATGAAGCTAAGTGAAAGTACTTAACGCTTTCAGACATAAGTTAAGGGTTTATTTAGAACATCTATTTTACATTAGGTTACATTGTCTATCTCATTACCCCAATATAATTATTAATTATTTTTATATAATTCTTTTGAATTTTTATTATATATTTCAAACCCATATATCTCTATTAGTTCATATTTATTGGATGGGATAATAATTGTTTTATAAGATTCATTCTCTGAACTGGATGGCACGTAACAGGTTCCCCAAGTTGGGTAGGCCACATAGAATCAAGAGAATCTCCCAAAAATCCAGAGGATACTGAATAGCAGTGAGGGACTAGGGTGTGTTAATGGGTAAACTATTCCTTCATTAATACAGTGTATAAAAATAGATAAATATAAACATAGGTAAATAGGGTAATCAATATTAGAAAATAGAAGGCATAGAAAAAATAGGGAAAACAGTAATAATAATTGTGTTAACTGTAATATCATTCAGTAATTGTTGATGATATGTCATATATCTAGAAAACTGTAAAAAATGGGTACAATACAGCAGGAATAACATGCTCTACAAAAGTATATAAAAAAATTACTATCTTAAGCATCCTGAGCATCAACTCGGTCATCTATTATAAAAATTCATCCAAAACATTAAGTAATCAAGTGTTTGAAGCCATATTATTACATTACCAACACCTCCATTCATATAATATACCTCGGGTACCAAAAAACGCTCGGATAGTGTATGAGATAAATCTTAGTGGGAGACCCCCAAAAGTGTCTATAACATCATGCCCATGTGATGGAAATGTACCAGTGAGAATTATGAATATATTATATAAAGTAGAAAAATGCTACTAAATACCCAAGTACCAGATTCATCCCTTGTCTAGGGTATAGAAATGTAACCAAATCATTATATTATTGTTACCATTTTATAAATAAATCAAGTATTATCAATGGTGATAGTTTCATGATGTAAAGGTCAACCAGTAATTATATTTAATAATGTTGTTATAACAAAATAATCAATGCAAAGTAGATCTCAATTACTCTAACTTAGAAATAACTATATTCTGGCTATGGTTTAGATTTTAATCCAAGGATCATAATCCAAGGAATTCTGCAATAAGATGCCTACCGAATCCAAGGTGATCATCCAAGGTAAAATCGGGCTAAGTTGTGGCTGGGACCTATGGGTTTAGAACATTGAACATACTTGTCAATGCTGGATCCAAGGAGTGTATCCAAGTCATACTTTAATACTATGTGAGGGATACTATGGTGTTATACTGGGAATCCATTCATATAAAAGAATCGGTATCTATGTGGGTCTCAACCTAAGCCATCCACATCCTTCAATCGGAATTGTGTTCCCGAGTGATCAAGGTGTTCCCTGAAAAGAATCCAATTCTACCTCATGTCATCCCAATCCAATTTGGTAATGATTTCATGTAATATTTTATTTTTTGGAAGACATTCCATTAATTAGAGTGTTAATTTCAAGTATCATGCAACCATTTAATCAATGCATAATTCTTCAACAAGTCTATTTGATTCAAGCCCTACCTTTCATTAGTGTGATAATGAAAACTATTTTACAACCTTTATTCAATCAATTTAAGGAATATTCAATAATTATGTTTCACTCTCAAACCTTCCATCAACATGGTAAAGGGTGATATGAAAATGCAACCTATTATTCATGCACATTTAATCCGGTCAAGTCATACACATTGTATACTTCTCAATTTCTCTTTAACATTTAATTCTAAAATTTGAAGTTCTTACATTATGCGGGTCTAGTTTAAGTGACATGGTACATTACATTTACCATTACAAGATAAAATAAGAATTCATTATAAGGAGGCCTACCTTTGTTGTGGTAAATCTATTTAACATACGAATGATGGGTCAAAAGTGTCAATACACAAAAAACTCAACTATGGAATATCATCCTGCATGGGATATTGGGCGTTGTGGGTGTAAGAACCAATAAGTAATCAGATATTTGGAAAGATAATAAACATATAGTTCTAATAATTATAATCATGGCATATAAATTCATTCAATGAAACCCAATGAAATTTGTGGGGGCCAAATGACAATTACAAAATTAATGAATTTGAGGGATGAGTTATAGACCACCCACTTTAGGCACAAATGGTCCATTTCCTCTAATAATGAGCCTCTAATTTGGATTATATGGGAGTTGATTTGAGAATAGTTTTAAAATACTCAAACATCGATAACATGGTTAAGAGTAAGAGAGAAGAAGAATGTCTTAAACAGACTCTAGTACTTACAATTTCACATCCAACATAATGAATGAAAGATCCAATGGATCCCAGATGAAGGAGATATTTCTGATCCCAAGATTTATCCTTAAAAAAAGAACCAAAATGAGAGAAATAGAGGCTAATCCCATTGGAAATATATTTCAGGATGAAATATAGGTAAAACATAACATTAATGTTAAAATGGTAAAAGTACCCAAAAATTGGCCTTTGCATGATTTTCCCACATAGATCACCAAACTGTGCACAAAAGATGCATGATTACTTGAGAAAAGGGATACTCACACGTTTAGGATGCATGGTTAGGTAAATTTTGAACCAACAGTGAAAGATGGACCAACTTGAAATGCAGACCATCCACATTGTTAGATCTAACTGTTTCCCCTAGCTATATGGATTACTCTAACTACGCGACATGACCAGTTTTCCAAAAAGATGGGTTCTGGGCATCGAACAAGCCCCAAACACCCCAGAGAAATTTTCTAAGTCATTAAGCATCCATATTGGGTCCAAAATAATGAATTTGATAGAAATTTAATGTAACCATACTTGAATGAAAAATCAATTTCTTACATTTAATAAATTTATAAATAATGTTCATAATTTTTTTATTAGTGTTCTTACCGATTAATTAGAAATATTTTTCATATTGGTACACTATATAATTTTTTTATTTAGACATATATTATCATGTATATAACACTATATAATACATCGGGTATATTTTTTATAAAATTAATATAAAATATTGTGGAATTTCTAGTAACATTTATGATGTTAATTTTTTTCAATAATTACAATAATTGGAATCATATTCAATATATTCAACTATTTATAAAAGTATTCAAACATATTTACTTCAACTAATTAAAAACTATATTGTTTATAAATTTTATTCTCTACATAGAACACTTCCTATGTTTATTATCAGAATTTTGCAAAATTTTTATTTAGGAAATACACAATAAGATAATATTGGTGAAACAATATAACTCTTTAACATATTTTCATTTCCAATATATCCTCAAATACATTAGGATAAAGAGTTACCCTTACATTTAATTGACTAATAAACCATTTATTATATTAAATTTGAACTTATTCGAGTCTAAAAATACTCCCACCAACCATATACCCACTATATTTACATAAACATTTCCTAAAAGATGTATAAATTACTTTTTTGAAAAAAAAATACTTTCCATTAATGGGAAAATTTAAGAAATACACTATAAATAACCATATCTCATAATGTAACATGTTTATTTAGAGAAATTGTTTTAAAAAATTATTTCATTCTTTAGAAAATTCCACTAAAGGGTATTAGAAACTGTTTACATAATATATTTAAAAATTATATTGGATAATGTTTGAACATTTGGTAAAACATTTTTATCATTATATTTTACTGAAACCATGATATAGATGGTGATAAAAAATATCCAATTATATAAAACTATAATTATATTTATTTGAAACAAAAAATTGTTAGATTATCTATTGGTATGAAATAAGTAGACAGTATGTTGAAAATTAATGATATTCACTTTGGCCCTCAATAAATTTAATTTAATACAGTGTATTCTAAATAATGATGTAATAACCCCATTATCTATCACTTTAATACATAGAATATGTTTAACCGTCTCATGTAAATTTTACCATATATACATATTCATAATATCTATTTAGTTTATGTTCGTAATAGCACTCCCATGAAAATATAATAATTGTTTTCAATAATATTAATACCTGATGTGTATTCTTTAGGTTGGTTTTTCACACCTTCATGTATTTTAGATTACTCCATCTCTGGTGGAAACATTGACATTGTTTTCTATAACCTCCATTAAGTTTAAATAGCCAACGATGGTAATTGGGAAATCCAATCATCATCTTACAAATTGAACATTTTCTAATATATAATGTCAATACAACTCTTTATCCCAAAACATCCCATGTACCAATCAGAATTTCTTTCAATTTTAATGGAATTTATTAATAAATTTGAACTCATTTTTATTATAGTTCAAAATTTTATATTTATAACATTTATGACAGTGATTTAAAAATTATTTTTTATCTAAATTATGCCTTATATGATACTTCAATTTAATCAGGTCACATTCTTACTCAATGATATTTTTAACACGAGTGGAGACTATAGTTTCTTTAGATTTACTACACATAAACAGTTCCATCATATCTTCATACCATTCATTCCATTAATTTATGATATTACCTTCTCAGGTTTTTTATCAGTTTCAATACATCTATCATTTCATAATTATTTTTCTGTTTAGGTTCCATGGAATAAAAATTGAGAGTGAATATATAATGTGAATCATTAAAACTATTATCATAAAAATATATATTTTTTGTTATATATATTTACATGTTAGTTTCTCATGATGGTGTTTCCCAAAGACATATAAATTTCCATCATGGATATGTAAAATTCCTAATATTCTATACCAATCTATGAATATGTGTAAAATTTTATTATCATTTTCTATTATTGATCTCAAACTCCTGTTTTATGACATTTATAATTCCATTTATTTATAATTAAATAGTGTATTTAAAGAGTATCGTTTTTATATGACATTTAAATATAAATTTATTAAATTTGACCAATGTAAACTGATGAACCGTTTAGTTTTTATTTAAATCCAATAGTATCAGATGATCTATATTTCACTATGATTTGATTCCAATATCATTTATCTATCATAACACGGAAATTTTGGTATATATTCATGTAAATTATATAACATATTAATGTAGGATTGTGTTACAACCCATGGTTTTAGAATATATAACTATATAATAATTTAAAAGATTATAATAAATGGAAATTTATGAATCACAAAATTTATTTTAATAATTATATATTAAATTATATAATTAAAAAAATATTTGATTTTAATATGAAATTTATATAGAAAATTGATTTTTTAAAAGGGGAAATATAACTTAAGAATGTACAAGTGATTCTAGATTGTCTATTTTCAATTAATTTGTTGAAATATTAATTTTTTAAAATATTATGTTTTGGAAAAATATGTCAAACCTTATTAAAAATATACAAAATATAAATTATGAATTAAATTAATGTAATACATCGAATAATTACTAAATAATAAGGAATAAAAGTAGAATAATTCATTAAAATCATAATTTTGTTCAAAAAAATTTATTTCTTATATGAGATTCTAAAGAAAACATAATTTTCATTTTTACAGTCGTAATCACATTAAAACATATTTGTAAAATCTATTAAAAATGAGTAAAAATTCGTACATTGTTTATAAAATGCTCAGAAATAAATATAATGTCAATGTATATTCTTAACATATTTTTTTAACGATTGGTTTTTAATGTATGAAATTATTTTTAATAAATTAATGTAATCACTATTGATGAAATAATTTCATTATCTTCCAATAATTTATATTCACTCAATAAAATTTATATTCATTTAATGGTTTATACTCATAAAATTATATGAATAATTCATTTTATCTAAAAATAGATTTTATACATTTTATGATCGAATGGAAGAAATAATTTCTACCAATTATTGAAATTGAATCTAAATAATTGGATTCCATAAATGGAATCATCATTTAATTTTTGTTAGAAGATAAATTTTCTTTTTTATATAAAAATAAGTTACCCTTATAAAATGTTATGTCTACGATATAATGATTAAAATTGGATAAGATGACATTAAAAAAAGAGATCAGGATTCAATTATAACTGAACCATTTAGAAATATGATTGGTTGACTGGATTGTGAGAATTATATATCCTATAATATAATATTTTTCCATTCAACTCAATTTTTCCATTAAAATAACTATATTATTTAATAGTTGAGGGTATTTAAAAGGTTGTCACTACCCATACATATAAAATGGGTCCTCCTATTCTCATAAATCTACATAACATGGGAAACTTATCAGGAACAAGATCAACCAAAATATGTTATAGACACACTTAACTATAACATAGAGAATTTCTCCTTCCCAAAAATATCGTTCAATGATATTTAATGTGTTTTTCAATGGGGATTTTAATAGGAATAGTGGTATTTTCATATTGACCCTTTTTAAGTTAATTTAAAATAATACCTCGTCAAAATCTTACATAACCATAAATATTAATTAAATATTTTTCTTTACCATTATTAAGTTATTTTATAATAATATTAAAAATATTTTTATTATTATTTCTATAAAATTAAAAATTATTGTGTCATTCATCTGTGTGTGTAATATATCTCCTAAAAAGTGATGTAATTATTCATTCATCACCAACACTCAATTATGGTTATGTAAATATATTAAATTAACACATTTGATATTAAATATAAATTCTTAATTATATAAAGGTAATTTATTATTTATCTTTCACTCTTTATATTAATTGAAAAATGAAATCATTACTCATTCATACATGTGGTCTACTACATCAATGAATTAATGTAATTAATTTTTAATCATCTCCATTGATCATTAAATAAGTTTATATAAATAGTATAAATCATATTTACTAGATTATTACAATTATATATCCATTGAAAAAGAGAATGTTCTATAACCATCAATCAGAAACAAACAAGAAAAATAGAATAGTTAACACCCAAATATTTAGATTATTCATGAATTATTAATACATGTGTTATAAAATAATATATGGAATGATATAGAGTAAAAAAATATAAAATATTTCAATTCAAAAAAATTATATTATTTCAAAATTTGTTAAACATGATGTTATACCATGTATGACTAAATTTGGGACTTTTGGAAAGGGTTTCCTCAACTCAATTACCTATTATTGAAATATATTCTATATTTACTAGCATCGTTATTTATTATATTGTATATACATCTAATTAATGAATAATATGATGGTTCTCATAAAAATTATATGGATTTGAATATGCATATAACATTCTCTCTTTCATGAGGTTTTGATTGAATTATTACTAAAGTTGTAATAGTTTATGTTACAATCTATCTTTCATTCATGATTGTTTGTTTTTCAATTTCATTTTGTTGAAATTTTGTTTTATTTATCCCCTAAGAAACATATATTTTAATTATATCTATTTTTTCTATATTTATTATTTTTTTTTCATTTCCCGAGATTTTCCACTAAAAAATAAAAAATAATGTTTTTTGAAAAATATGACCTTAATTACTAATTTTACTCAGAATATTTCTCTTCAATTTCAAGTTTCATAAATTTTTTATATTTTTTATCAATAAATAAATTATTAATAAATATATTTCATATAACCTTTTACTATCATTAAAAAAATTAAAAAATATTTTTAGTTATTTTCAGTATGACTCATTATGACATTCTACAAAAGTAAATAAAAAATGTTTTCTACTACTTAATTCATGCCCACATTTTCTCACTGTAATTTATGTTTTTTTATTAAAATTATTTTAAAAATATTATATATTTTCAAAAATAAAATAGTATTCCCATTATTGAGGGAATTTTTAGTTCTTATATATATAATTAAAACCTATTTTTTATCTCCTTTTTAAATGATCAATTAAAATACTTTTATTGATTTTTATATTATAGGTAAACCTGCATTAATTTTATTTCTAGTTCCATTGGTTTATGATCTTATGATACCATAAATATTTACTTTTTTGATGGATTATTATAATTATATTCTATGTAATATTTAAAAAATTATTTTCACTCCAATGGGTTAGTAAAAGAATAATCATATGATAAATATTTTTATGATATCGTGTCACATATATGTAAGGTTTTCATTAGTTATGAGGTTTTAAAAAAATAATATATATAACTTTAATTCATTTCATAACTATTAATATCTCATGAAATAAAATAAAATTTAATTGGGAGTGAACATGATCTAATTTGGGACTCTATCACTTTAGTTTTTTGGGATAGGGAATGAAACTAATACCCTATGGGACTCTTTCCACAATGATATTCTAGAATGTTATCCTTGTCGAAGGAAATTGTTTTCTACAATTAAGTGTATTAAACTAACATATGTACTATACATATCATATTCTTGTGTGGATCAGGGTTGTTTATGGATGATTTTACACTCTTATTATTTATGTAATTTGTAATGACAATGCCTTGTTCATGAATCATTATTTATAGTCCATGTCATATTGGGTATGTTTTCATAAGATTTGATAATTTTCTCACTTCCATATACCAATTTTATTACCACTTCTGATCATCTATTGACATCTAACTCATTTTCCCTTATTGATTTTTCTCACCATTTCTAATATTTCCATTTATATAGGTTTTGATGATATATATTGAGAATAATGTGTATTATAAGTATACAATGTGAGAAATAAATTTTTATAAATTTATGAAAGCATTCATGGATATGTTGAATTTTTATTTATTCTATAATAACCCAACACTATTACAATTCACTAGTGTCTATTATTCTGAGATGTATGGAATATTTACAAAAATGATGTAATATGTATATAAATGTTGTTTGAGTTTCAATAGTTCGTATACCTAAATGGATTATTTAATTGTTTTTGTATTATATCTAGAAACCCTTAGTGATAACTGTATTTATAAGTTTAAATATAATATGTATACTTATTTTTCAGAATTATAGAGTTTATTATTTCATATAAATTACATACTTCTATGGATACAAATTAGTGGATGCTAACTCGAAAATAGATACACCTATGGATGATATCCATGAAATGGTTTGTTCACTATTATCTCTATATTCCCCAACATTTTACCATATATACATTAATACACACCACTTTTGAAACTCGATAAGAATCTTCTTTGGTTAATTCACATTATCATTATAAACCATTATATGTAATGATATAGTAGAACCTATAATATTTTATAATAAATAAAAGTGATAATGGTTTAACATGGTGATTTATATGATGATATGTTTTTAGTATTATTATTTATGATATTCATGAATATTTATAAATATGAAAAGATAAAGGAAGAGTATATAGATTATATGAGGATTGTGTTGATGAAATTTTGGAGTATGTTTTTTAATAAAAAAATTCCAAAAATTGATTTTTGGATATATAAAGTATCATTCTTGTGTCATGTAATCATAGATGAGGTTATATTAGTGGATCCATATAAGACAAGGTATGATGAGAAATATACTAAACTTGAATTAATGACTATGTCGAATAGTATTCCTAGATTTTATGGATAAAACCAAAACATTTTCTGGGATTTCTCTTCTCTATAAAATCATATAACCATGTCGATTGAGAAAATATCCATGTTGTTTTGTACAAATTAACGTGAAGAAAACCTCATAGAGGTAAATAAGTATAGTTGGTGTCCATGTATATACACTAACTTATAGGTGGGATTTTGGATATATATTGATAAATAAAACAAGGTACTATGACATGTTATCATGTAAAATTATAAGGTAGAAATTTTTTCCCCTTGTATATAGAAGGTTCACGAGAACAATTATCACATTCATTGTATAGAGAATTATCTAGATGTTTTTTTGTTAGAATATATGGATGCATTATCATATGGTTGAATGTTGTGGTATATATAATCATCCTAAAATAAGTAATAATATATTCTACTAGAATGAGTTTAATGAGTTTCAAATTAGATTCAAGGATTTGATTAATGATTATGAATAATTAATACACTACCACCACGGGAAGATAAATTTTTCGACATGCACTCTTAGTTGGAGGGAAAATGAATTTTTCCCCATATAAGGATTGAAACAATGAAGAACATTAGGATTTTCTAAGGATAACCCTCTTAATCACATTGGATGGGGAGAAATCATATTTTTCTCAACTAACTATTCAACCATCCAACTATGTGATGGATAATGAGGAACGAATAAGGAATTTGAAAGTACAATTGTATATATGTAATATTCAATAGTTAAACCATGAACATAATGAAATAATGATATTATGGGTCCTGATATGTTTCCCCATGATACAAAATTGAATAATGTGCTATAGGATAAACCACATAACTCATCAATATTTGTCTATAATAGAATTACAATGATATATAGCAATATTAAACATAATTTATGGTGGGACAATATGAATAGGTTTTTCTTGGAAGAAGAATTTGATGATTGGTAAATTAGTAAGTTAATGAAAAATTAATAATGTAAAAGGTTTTTATTAATCCATTAACCATACCTGTAATAAAATGATAAATAACCCCATATATTCTATTATAATAATACCTAGAAATTCATAGGCTAATATTCCATTTTGGTTATAGTCAGTTGGATAACAAATGAAACACAATTCCTTATTATCAGTGGATATTTCTACCATGATCAAACTTCTTGAATTTTCATGAATAAAGTGGAAACATTACAGTGAGTGACACTCTAAATCATATCTGGTAGGGATTTAAGGATTTATTCAATGATCTGGGAAACTTTTACGAATGTTTTGAATATGGAGATGAGTTTAGTAATGCATATTATCCTAAAAATATGGTTGGTTTCAGTGGACTAATCAAACCATGAACAATACATTTATATCTTAATAATTAAATTTTATTGGTGTCTAAGATCACAAAAATCATCTAAATTATTTTTTTAATGAAATTATATTTCACCTGATCATTAAAATAGCTCTTTATGAATCCCTATATGGAATAGAGTATATAAATTCAATATTATAAGAAGAATACATAGATCACAATATATTAGGATAAGATCTTGTGGGACAACTATAAAATATGCTAAGATCAATTCAGAAACTCATTAAAGTAGCTATGAGTCAATTTAAGGTGGTTCATATAATCATTGAAAAGTTATAGAGTTCATTGTTAATAATAAGGTATAGATATAAATATCTAGTAGGAACAAGGATATGATATTTGTAGAGATTATGAAGATGAAATCCCAATATATGTGTCCCAAGGTGATTTTGAATTGTATAAGGATGATATAAATTAATTTCGTGTTTCAACATATGCACTATCAATATAACATCCCAACAAAATAAAAAAATTAAGTCATTTTAATTTTATTAATATTTTGGATTTAAATATTAATTATAATTTAAAAGGGATGATATTTTTGATAGCATACCTAATATGCAATAACAAGTTTCTAGAATATAATGTTGTATTTTTAGAAAATATCCATATATGTTTTTCAAAATTACAATGTTAAATTATTAATTGAACTCATACTAATTTCTATTCCTAAATAAAATTAACTTTTATGAAAGTCCCCAATTAATATTAACGAGTTGAATAATTAATTATAGGAGAATATTGAATATTTATTCACACTCCTAAGCACACCACAATTTGGTTTACCTATTATTTATATTAGGTGTATTGATGTAAAAATGTTTTCATCAATTGATTATTGTAAGATGAAAATATAACTGTCATGAAAATGTATCATCTAACACATATTTTTTATTTGTTTTATCAACTACTCTAAGATCAAAAAAAAATACATGATAAGTATTTGACCAAGATATCCTTATTTATGTGCCAAATATGATGATATTCCTAATGTAGCATTTTAATGAGATATTGATGTTACGAATATATAGTGAACCCATTATGATATACCAATTCCCCGGCTATATTTATGGATATAATTTTTTTTAAGAAGACCTTTATCATTTCTTTTTAGTCCTCATAGATGATATTATTCTTTATTCTAAGTGAATTGAAGAGAATCAATATTATTTCTCTATACTTTTAATCCTCTTTGGAAGGTGTATTATTTTTCGAAAATTTTTAATCATATATTCTTTCTATATAAACCATCATTTTTGTGTCATGTAACCACAATTGAGGTCATTATTATGGATCCTTATGAGATAGAGTTTATTGGGAAATAGCCTCAAATAAGCACTATGATTTGGATTTATAGTTCTCTGGGATTGGGAGGATACTATGAATGATTTTTGAGAAATATTTTATGAATATAAATTCCAATAACCATGTTAAATATTGTGGGACCCGTGTTCTGTTGGGTAGTGGAATAGGGTTCAAATATCTTGGAGTTTAGGAGAGGGTTGTTCGTTCCACATATACAGACATTAATATATAATTGATAAGAGTTTGTGATATTTAGTAACCATTAATGATGGGTATGGTATGTTTTATCTTGTGGAATTACATGGAACTAGTTTATTCTTCATGATAGTATTATGTTCATTTAAAAAAAATACAAATTTTATGGTTTGGAATTATCAGTGGTAATTTTGTCGTTGAAAATATGGAATCATTTTTATTATGGATAAATGAGGTGAATATATATACTAATAATAAAATTTTGATGTATATATTCACATAGAAATAGTGGAATATGAAACAAAGGACATGTTTGGATTTGATTATAGATTACAACTGATCAATATATTACCACCTTGGAAAGGATGATAAGGTGGTCTAAACTCTCTGTTAGAAGTACCAAGATATATTGTTCATGATTATGATTTATAGAGATCCTTTAATTATGGATTTTTAGAATATGTATTTAGATATAATTAGGTGAGGTGAAAAATATTGTCTTTCTCAAATGATTTTTCAACCATTTTTCCATATTATGGTGAAAAAGGAACATAAGTTTAATATTGAATTATAAAACAATGTATGGAACAATATATATTTTATCCTTGACCATAAAAAATATTAATGGTCAAGAACCAGATAAGTTCTCATTTAGTACCAGAATTAATGGAACTATTGGATGAGGTACATAGATAATAATTCTCTATCAATTATTAATGAATAATGATGTAAACTGATCTCAAAATTTATTTTTGATACACTAATATTATGTTGTATGTTTTACAGCATGAATATTAATTCCTAGTATATATGAATTATATGTCTAAACATGATAATTTTATGGGGATTATTAAACCATGACCCATACATAAAATGAAATTACGAAATCCGTCCTGAATTTCATCATAGAACTCTTATACACATCTTAAATACATAATGATGTCTATGATATTTTCTATTTACTTAAGAAGTTATAACATTTCATTTCTATAAAAATTTATTTTTATCTTGTTTAATATTTTGGGATATTCAATAGAGGTGTCGTAAGGTTTTATAGAGAATCACTAACATTATTTTCTAGTTGAGATCTATGGTTTACATTGATGTTTTAGAGATGTTATTGAATTTTGTTGAAAATGGTGTCGAACATTAACACTATTAATGAACCTCGAAAATAAGTTTTTTAAAGACTATTTAATCTATAGAATATTTAATAATAGATTTCTCTATATTTTTTATTTATAGTTGGGATCAAAATCTTCATATTGAATATTTTTTAAACAATATATATCAATCTAGAGTTTATATTATTCTATAAGATTCCTTCAATAAAATAAATTATTGAACAATAAAAACAAGGATAATGTTTGAGGATATATGATATTAATACTTGAGACATCCAATGAAAATCAGGAGAATTTAATATCCATTTATATATAGATTAATGAACCATAGAGTTAGAAAAAAGGATATGATCAGAATCATTAGTGAGATAAAGAGTTTAGAGTTTTTGATAAGGTATTCTTAAGAATATCTCCTCAGAATAAGGATATTGAGAAAAAAAAATGGAATCTAAGACCCTTATATATCAATTACTATGAATTTATTGACATTATTAGGATGATATAATATCTAATGAGACATCTAATGATTCCCTAAACTAGTCACGATATATTCCATGTATTTATTTTGTGAAATTATAGATATGATCATTCACATATATTGAAAATTGAATTTTTAATATTTGAGATATAACAATAAAATGAAAACTACCTCAAGAAAAGTCGTATTGATGAAATGAAGTGAAATGGAACAATAAAAAACTATTTAAAATTTTTGTTAGAAAAACCATTCCATTAAATAATATACATGAGAGTTTGATGATGTAAAGATGTAGAATTTTCACCATTTTTTTCATTGGATTGATTCAATTTTGAAGGTGAAATTCTGATAAAGTAGAATAATATAACAACATGGGATTTTAGATTGTATTTTTCATTAATAATTTTTTTTATTTCGATATATTTTTATCCACACACTAATAAGCATAAGGGAACAATGATTTACTAATAAATAAAATGAAATTAATTATTTTCTTATTATATTAAAGTGATAATAAAAATGGCCTTCTAAAAAGGGTAAAATACATTCAAGAATGTGAAATATATTCCAAAAAAACTATTTTTAGAATTTTATTAACATAATTTTTTTTAAATTTAGTACTATTGATGAATGATATAAAATATCAGTGAAAATATTTCATTAATATACAATAAAATAAAATAATGGAATCCTTATAATGGTTACCTTATTATCAAAAATACTAGTTCAAATAATAATGATATAAACCAAAAAAATTTATTTAAAAATATATTTGTATTATATATATATTTTTTGGAAATATAATTTCTTCAAAAAATATTATTAATCACATGAAAAATATATTTTATATGCATTTCTAGTAATTAATATTCAATCATACATTTATTATATATGCATTTTATAAAAACTGAGTTAATCATTTGATAGAAAGAAGATGTGTTTTTCATAATTTTATTTGAGTTGTGTAAAGTATTTTTTCTTAAATGGTAAAATTAATCAATTATGATTAATTAATTTATTTATTTTTTATGATAATATTATAAATCAATCAAATTAATTTTCATATACGGCTATTACTCATAAAATAATAAGAATAAAATCATTTAAATATTTAAAGATAAGTTATTTTTATAAAAATGGATTTTACATAAATTGTTCACCAATAACATATTTAATTTCCACCACTTATAGAAATATAATGATTTAAAATATAATATAGTTTCTGAATCATATTTCCCTTATTTGGTTATAAGATCAATTAAATTTTCAAATAAAATAATCTACAATGAAAAAAAAATCAATATTATAATATTTAAAATAGATTTAGAAGGGGTCAACCTAACATACATGTCTTAAAAGATCACTTAAATTTTTGTATTATAATTTGTTGAGTGGATTGGGACCTTATATTGTCCAATATTCAAACCATTTTCTAGGTGGTTCCATATAAAATGGAAAATGGCTTTATGTTATTTTAATGTTAATGATATTTATATGAGTGTCACTGAGCTAACTTATAAAAGGGTACCTAATATTCTCACTTATCATTAGCACATGAGGACCTTATGTCAACAATGATATACCGAAATACCTTACCAGCACCCTTATCCATGACCAGGATGTTATAATATTTTCAAACAATCCTTCATTTGTCCTTAAGGTGATTTTAAATGTTCATTATCTAATTAAAAGGTATATGTACATATAGACCTTTTAATTGTTTCATTAATCAGAAAAATAATCCAAATATTCTATAAAATATTAACATAATGACTTCATTTCTAGTAATATAATTAAATTTATTTATGTTTATGGTTTAACTATTTTCAATCTTCATTATATCTGATATATAATGAATGGATCGGACATACGTACATGTATATTACCAGCTCCATAATGCTAGGTAATCAATTTCACATAAACACTTCTAAAGGAATCGTATATATATATATATGTATTTAATGAGTATATATAATATTTATTATTTAATAGTTATTTTTAAAGATAAAATATTATTTAACTAACATTATTTCCTTTCATCGAGAAATTAAAGCATCACACGTGCGTACATGTGGACTACCACCCCCATGATGGTATATAATTAATTTCTCATCACAAAACAACATGAATTCCTAAAAAAGTGTATATAATTTATTTATATGATATTTAAATAATGATTAATATTTTTTAAAAATTTACTGAGGTTAAAGGATAATAACCAATAACCCAAAAACATGTAATGAAAACAAAATAGTTAGCAAAAAATATTCATTTAATTGATAATTACTAATAATTAGGTTGTTTAATATTATAATGGTGTTATATATATAATTATAGTATTATTATGGATCTATAATAAAACTATCACAATTCAATTATGTTTATAAATTATTTTATAGTGTATACAACTAATTCCATGATGTGACATATGGTTTTCTCCATCACCATTCTCATTTTTGGGGATATGTTCTATATTCAACACCTTAATTCTTATGTGTAGTGTATTTTTTATCCATGAATATATATTTATATTCATTATTTTCATAAAATTTATAGGTATTTACAAATACAGATAATTTTATCTCATTCATTAGGTTTTCATTTTGTGATTATCTATGTTTTAAGTGTTTATGTAATAATCTCAATTTTATCGAGATTAGCAATGCATGGATTTCGATTTTTTGGGAAAATGTATGTTATTTATCTTATATACCGTCTATATAATTCTCATACCTAATTATCTATATATATTTAATGTATTTTTTGTATTTTCCCCCACTTTTAGTCAAAAAATATATATTATTATTGTTATTGTAATCCAACCCTGTTTATCATTTTTGGTTTGGAAACATTACCTTCCATTTCCATGTTATTGATAAAGTATATAATTATTTTAATACATATTTATGTTTCATAATTTTCATTTTTACTACCAATGACTTTATTTGAAAATTCATAAATGTATTATCTTCAAATTCTTTCTATATGGCCAGTTTTTTAACTTTTTAAAAAGCTTATAAAAAATTTCATATCATTTATGTATATATAAAATTTTCTTATAATCATAGATATTATTTTTTAAAGTACTAAATTATATGTTTTGGTTATTTTAATATAAATCTTCTTAGAAAACGTTCAAGGAATTATTATGTTTTAAAAGAAGAAGAATGAAATGGATGTTTTCTTTTTTTCCTCAAAGACCAGATTTAATTCTTTTTTAAAATTATTTACCATATATGATGACATCCATTAAATATTATAATTCTTCACTGGGGTTGTGATCATATGATACCATCTGCAATATTTTTATATGTGTATAATAATGACTATGTATTAAATATATTTTTGAAAAAATCATTTCATTATTGGATGTTAATTAGGATTTTATGAAATGATGACTTTTTTTGTGATCTTTTGGAATACATATGTTTGGTTTAAATTGTGTGATTGATTCACCCTAAATTACATAACCCTTTAATGAATTTAGAATGCTTGATATATCAATCTATAACATGGAATGTAATAGTGAGTGAACAAATTTCATTATAGGACTTTGTCCACTATGTTTAGAGTAATGAAGATTGAACCCAATCCATTATTGTACTCTTTCCACAATGATATTCTTTGTTTTGTTCCATGGATAGGGAAATCATTGTCTATTAATATTTAAATAAAAATAATTTATTTAGAATTTATAATATATTATCGAATTGATGGTCAACCATTATTGATGATTCCCCACTTTTATTACTCATATGTTTTATTATGAAAAATCAAAATTCCATGACATAAAATTTATTATATATCACCTTTTGGGTTTGTTTTTTTACATTATGAACATTTTACTTCCCCATTATCCTTTTCTTAGTCTCACTTATAATAATAAATTGGTATCTCTTATTTTTAACCTCACTATGAAATTGAGCTCACCCTTTTAATTTTTTCCACATTCCTATGTTATGAAGACATGTCTTAAGTATAATATTTTTTCAATGGTTCTATGTGACATGATTTTTATAGGATATGATCAATTTTTTTAATCAAATAAATTGATTATATATTCCATTTCTAAATAATATATCCCTCTATAATTTTAATTAATGTGTTATTTTATGATATATATCGAGTATTCATCTAAAATGATTCAATTTTTATGAAAGAGATAATAAGGATTATTTAGATTGTTATGTGGATATTGTTTTACCAAATGTACTATATAAACAATAATAAAAAATAATCTTATTGTACAATAGAATTTTTCATATCTATGTGTTAAATGATTCTAAAAATGGGATTTTTTTCAATACATTATGGGTATCGATTTATACTATGAAATACTCAAGATAATCCAAGTGAAGATAAATTAGGCATGGAAATACGGAGTTGGATAATTGATGACTTAACAAATACTCACATTGAATGGAATATAACACTATGTATAATTAAGGGGTTTTATATATATCATCATCTCATATGATGTATTATATGAACATGTATTAACTATTCCAATGATTTGTTTTTGAATCCATACTTCTTCCACTAAATCAAAATATTCAAACCATATTGATGTGTAACCCAATATAAAGGCAATATAGTATTCTTCACTTACCAACATTAAAATAAATATATATTGACACATATCTAGATGAATATCATTCACAATTTATATAAATACCTATCATTTAAAGGATTATAATCATATTAAATCAATACCCCTATACTAAAAACATCATGTGATAGAAAGGAAACCCCAATTATTCTATATTATGTATAAACCCCTAGGCTAGTGAGCAGTCTTAGCCCAAGTCTGACTACCCATAGATCAATAATAAAAAAACCTCAATCATATAATAATTACAATCCCTAATATATATATAATATAACTATGAAACTAATTTATTCATAGAAATCATAAATAATAAAAAAAGATAAATTATAAGTAAAGTAAATATATAACTAAAAAATCCAACTCTTTAAATAAAAGTGATATAATTTAAATAATAGTTTCAATAATTTTAATCTATATCAGACAATGAATCATAATATAATTTTTTTGTTTTTGAATAATATACTGAATAAATTAAAAATGCGACAATTTCATAAATTATTACATGGAATAACAGTTATAATACAATTCATAAATAAAATAATTATAAAAAATATGTAATTTAATGAACATTTTGGGTATTAAATCAGTAAATAAAAATGAAAAAATTATATTTAAATATAATAAAATAATTCCATATAATAATTTCAAATGAATATTTTTTAAATATATTATATTTAATTTAAATATAAATGTTTTTAATTTCATATAATATTTTAATATATTATGTAAAAATAGTTCATATAAAATATATCCCATATTTAATATTTTTTTAACATTGATCATTAATATTTTCAAA
Organism: Viscum album; assembly: GCA_963277665.1. Lineage (NCBI taxonomy): Eukaryota > Viridiplantae > Streptophyta > Magnoliopsida > Santalales > Viscaceae > Viscum > Viscum album. The sequence goes on from OY728145.1 coordinate 785,988,517, forward strand.
AAACCATTTTATATGGATTATGTATTTTCAAAAATGATGGCATTAATTTAAAAATTTCAGAAATTAAAAAAATGAATAATGAAAAATTAAATATAAATTATTATAACTTTTTAATATTATTTAAATTTATTAATATCATAAAAGATAACATATAATTTCTAGATAATCACTTTATTTATAAAATTATAATTCATTTAATATAATGTTAATTTATTAATTATTAAAAATGAATAATAATGATATTTATATATGAAATGATTCATAAAAAATTAATAATTAATTTTAAAAATTAGTAAAATAAATTATTAAATGAACACATTGTAATTTTAATAAATATCTCAAATTAAATTTTTTTATAATTTATAATATATGTATTATCTTTTAAAATATTTTTATGATTGAAAAAAATTAAAAATTAAAAATTCATCAAATATTAACATCATAAATATTAATGGGATCATAGTTTAGGATTTAGTTCAAAATCATGTTGATGATTATTATTAGAAAGTGATGGAACATGATACCTCCCATGAAAACTACCTATCTCATCTTATTGAAGACCAAATATCTCTAATGTAATATAAATATTTTTTTGAGCCACTGTGATTAGTGTAATCATATCCTACGAGTCCCAATCATATGTAATGATATAGAAAAAATTAAATATTATAACACATGATGGATCCTTCTATATATTTCAATGTGTTAAAGAAAAATGAATTAAACTATATGAAAACTAGTGATATTCCATATCATTTCATATGATAATATAGTAACATAAAATATTTCCTGTTAATTAATATTCCACATTACTAAATCTGTTTCATAATGTACTATAATGAATTGGATATTTTTTCTTTCAGTTATAAGAAGGTTTCATAGATCAATTATAACATCACATAAATCTAATACCACTTTTGTTTTCTAAGGATATTATAACAATAATAAATTAGTAGATGAAATAATAGTCTATTAGGAGGATCAAATATTATTATAAACTCATACAATGTATACTAAAAAATTATGAACTTTAATTCACAAAATATTGAAAATATAGAGCTTTAATCACATTAAGGTTGAATATTACCATGAACAATCCAATAAAATCATTCCTCTAATGATATAAATGAGTTAACAAATCACACAACACCTAGGAATGATCCTTATTTGATCCATGATATCCCAGTACCTCTTGTATAAATAGAAAAAATATTACTTTAGGTTAAGAGAATCAATATCACAATCATGATTATAATATCTGGTTTTTATGGAATAATCCTCCTTTATATATAATTCAAGGATTCCCCCTGATAATTATTTTAATTTACATTATTGTATATAACATTAATGTAAAAATATTTTATACCAAACCATTTATAACCCCCAGTAATTATTGAATTTAACCCTCACATTCAATTATATCATTCTCAAAATTGTTTCCTGATATAAAATATAGAAAATAATGACATATTATACTAAAAAAGATCCAAACATTAAAAAATTACAATGTATTTCCTTATCAATCAGACCATATGATTAACCTGTATCATTACATTATGTAGTATCCTTATCATACACTATTATTTTTCTACGGATGTGTAAATCATGATATAATATCATAATATAATATCAAATGATATTCCACCCCATAGAAAATGATATTACTTTGAATCATTTATTTTGTGGCATATAGATTCATAATATCATACCAAATGATATTGAAAATAAATATCATATGTATTAGAGTTTAAGGGATTGCTTTTACAAGTGAACCATATTCAAATCAATAATTTTCATATTATTATATTAAATAATTTTTAAAATTTGTGATAATTCCACATTTAACTCATTCAATGATTAACATAAATTTTTAATTTAATAAAATTGAATGGAAGCATTCTAAAAAATAAAATAAAAAATATTTTAATGGACCGAATTCAAATGATCATACTTCTACTAGTTCGTTTAATAATGAGATTGATGATTTTATCAACCTACTCTTCTCTTTATTGAAGAAAAAAACTATTCAACTCTTATCACCATTATATCATCCAATGGGAAAATTCCCAGAATGACTTGTTTTATTATGTTGAATAGGAATGTTCACTCTTTAAATCATGATAATCATTTGAGAATATAAATAATTATTATGCGAGTCCCATGATCCTGGACATTAAAATAGATCGAATCTATTATAATGTGGTCTTGACAAATACGTAGTAAATAATGTCAAAAAACTACTAAATAAGTATTTTCCAATAATTAAATACAAAAGTCTTATGAAACAATATCACCTCATGGTATTATCAAAGATTTATGTCTTTTTTTATATTACAAAAAATGTTGAAAAAATAAAAAAAATGGTATTCATTCATAACCATCTACATTTTGGTATGTTTTTCATTCATTTACATAGTTTAACGTTGATAATGATAGTAATAGATATGATCTTAATAGAATTGATAATATTTTCTACACTTCTATTTATTAACATAAGGGAGTGATTTTTTTCCAAAAAATAAGATCACAACCCTATAAATATTATGATATCCGTGAGTCATATTGAATATGATTATCATATAGAATTTATAAAATAATCGGGTCATATAATACCATTCCATTATAAACATTAACAATACTTTTCTCAAGAATTATTATCCTATCTAAATCATAATATTATTGATTAATAGAATGATACATTTATAAACCATTTTGTTCATGTATATATATATTGGATGAAACTAAATTCAAATGGACCTAAAATATGAATGTCATATAGTCTCTTAGTCCAAAAATAATTATTCTAAAAAATTGTGATACCACTTATTTTTTAAAAAAAATATTAATTGTATATCAAATGGTGATATAATACCTCATGGATCCCCTCCTTGGAAATACTGTGAACATTTATATAAAATATTTATCAATTAAATATTTCTAGTATTTTGAAAAAATCTATGTCCTCACAATTGGGGTTTACACATTTTTACAATACAATATAATGAAAAATCCACTAAACTGCATATATGGTGTGACCTTTATGAATGTATAGTATTTATAGTTCATTATTAAATAAAAGATGTTTGACCTTATAAAATATAATTGATACATAAAATATTATTTAAAAAAATTTTATATAATTAATATTAATTTATTTTTTCATGCATTCATCGTGTATTTTTTATAATAATTTTGGATTAATGACTTCCTTTTATGTATTTCATGAAAAAGGGACTGACATACTAATGGGATAAAGATTAATAACGCTATTTTGATAACCTCAAGTAATGTTTAATATAACCCCCTATTTTATTGAAACTCGTGGAAGGAAGGCCACTCGTCCTCTATTTAGAATCCTTGAAATTATTCTGTAAAGCCCATTATACATAGAATAATGATTTGGGTAAAGTGAATAGATTATACCACCTTGTTGTCATGACATTGTATAATTAATGAAGTTGTAAAACTATTGATTGTAATATTATTATCCTAATTAAAATGGTGTAAAAGTGGTGTCATCATCCATAAAACCACATGGTTTGTGTGGTATCTTGTATTGATCATTCAAAATATATCTTAAGTTACCCTAAGTATATTAATAGATTAGTATAATGGGGTATTATTCCCAAAATCATTGAGACTCAATAAATTTCCTAATAGGTGGCCTATGGAATAAAATTTTAAGACATTATTGTAACACAAAAAACCCAAAAATAATTACCAATATATATATCACCACTATGGTTTTGCATTCCATATTAGTAATATGTATCAAAAATTGGAGATATACATTGATTGTACTTTTTTAAATCCTAGTCATGATTTAAATGACAAATCTAAAATTATATTGAGTTTTTTTTGTATTTATATTTGGTTCTCTATAGGAATAATTATAATTATACTAAATTAATAATCTAATGAAATGCATTAATAATTAGTAAAAATAATTAGCTCAAAACCCAAGCATAAACATCGATTAAAAATAATAATTTCCTAGTTGAATAATATTTGTGATATATATATATATATACGGTGATCACATGGATCGATGGGGAATATATTACTAATAATTATCCATTGATTACATTTCATGATAATACGTGAATTTGAATGCTATAATTTACCATTAATCAGTTAATATCATATATATCATGATTATATAATATTAATGAAGAATAATTGAATGAATCATAAACATAACAATCATACATAGATCATGATGATATGATCCTACAAATTTCACATTTAAGGGTGGTGATTCCATTCATTAATATAGAAGTAGAATTATTTGATGATATTATTATAACTAGGTCTTATGTTGGGTCCCCAAAATAGAAAGTTAATAAGGAATTTTTTTTATGTCTCTAATAGTTTATTATAAATGATATTTAATTCTTCATAAAGTTCTAGACAATGTTATGGTCACTAAAATTTTTCCTCTTTGATAGGCCAAATATATAAAAAAATATGTTACGAATAAAAAAATTATCAATGGAAATTTCATTCTTATAATTATGTCATATATTATAATTCACATAAAATAGATTATAAAAGACAATATAAACATTATAAATGAAGAATTAATGCTATAATAGGTATTTTAAGAAGTTAAGGAACCTATACCAATGGAATTGTAACTTTTCCTTTGGAATAGTAATATAATCCTTATGAATAGTAAACCAATTAATAGAATAGTAAACTCACCTATTAATGTATTAATATAATTTAACCATCATATAAATTGTAATATGGTATAATTATATCCTAGTATAAGTAAATAAATGTTTTCTAAATTATTAATTAAGTGTTCACATTTTTTTAAGTCATTAATATTTAAATAAAATTTAATAATAAATATAATTATTTAATAGAATATGTATTTTTATAAAATTTATTCAAAAATTAATCTTTTTTTTAATTATGATTATAAGATAATTTTATGAGAAATTAATTAATTTTTCAAAGTGTCATAATTTTTTTTACAAATATAAAAATAGTATTTTCCATTTAAATGATGCATTTAATTTAAAATTAAATGTTAAATAATTTGAATATTATTTTCACACAATTGAGTTTATTTTGGAGTTATAAACATCAAAAAATGGATAGGGAGAATTTTTTGTAAATTATGAATTATATGAAAAAAAATTAATAGTAAAATACAATAATTTATGGTATCTACACATTGTAAATAAAATAGATTATTAATTGAGTAATGGATAACATAAGCACTGTAATCTCAAAACCCCTTTCACCAATTTCATAACTTTCATGATAATTCTCAAAATAATCATAGTCTGGATCCAAAATACTAAACCAATGAATTAAATAATGAGAAAAAATTACTCTCATCCCTTATAAATACCACCCCTCACAACTTCTTCTCATTACACCTTTCAAGATTTGAGCCTTGTCCAGGTTTTTCCCAATAATCTTCCCAAGACAATGAACCATGTAAAATAGCTATTGGTATCGTCAAAAGACCAAACCATATTCCTAAGGAGGTTCTCAATGTGGATAAAGTCAATAGGTAATGGGATAATTCATCTTCTAGTCTCTCCCCTTTTCCTCTTATTCTAAAAAATATATCATTTATAGTGTGTCAATTTAACACCAGCATGGAGGACGTGTTTTTATTTTTCACTAACTCTTTCTAGACTGGTTATAAAACAATAATTATGGATATATATGAATTTTTTATACATTTTATAAGTTATATAATGTTTTGGAACTAATATATAATAATGATGTTAAATAAAATGATATAATATCTTAATGTAAGTAAACTTGTGAAATAAATTAATTTATTTTCATATACTAGTTAAATAATTAATCAATATCATACCATATCACCAAATTAAACATAAGATCAATTGAAATTGTTCAAATTTAATAATAAGATGTAGTTTAAATTCTCGAGATTTATTCCCATTTTACAGGAACATCCCTACTCATATACAAAAGAACTAATCATGAAAACAATGAAACAAACACATCAGAATGATCAAATTGAACTATATAATTCATTTAAAACCCCATAAATGAACTTAATAAAACTATAATTAATCAAATACATGTATAAAATGTTCTCTATTTTTACATTAATAAATTTAATTTTATTATCATCTATATTAAAGTGATCTGAACATTCAAAAATAATGTAAGGGGAATTATATAACCTAGCTCGGTTCGTTTGGGTTTTCTCTCATTCACTTCATTTTCAATATAGATGTTTCACACTTTTTTATAAATATAATTTATTCTCCTTCCCTTTTCTACTCTTCGATATACTTGTCTCCAATATGGTTTTATAAAAAATGAAATGTTTTTTTTTGTAAAATAACTCATTCCAAAAACAAATATTTTACTTCTCATGAGATTATTTCTTCTTCAATAAAGATTTATACTAATAATCTTATTATATTTTTATATCATGAAATCTAATTTTTATTAATTTATTCTTTATGAAATTAATCCCATTCTTTTTTATGGGTTATTTTATGTCCATGACTGATATATGATCTATATGGGATGCATGATAATTTAAATGTTATGATGTGATGAGTACACCAAGAATTATATTGACCATTTAAACGATATGATGTGACAGTTGTTCCCAAAATTATATATCAGTCCAATTAATTAGGAATATTATGTGATAATGTGAAATATGCATGAACATGATTCTATCTTTTTTCATTACTATGTGCGGTATTTGACCACTAATACATGATATTTCAATTTTATACACTACCAAATTCCATGCATTTATCTAATGTATCTACTCATGATAATGGTTATAGTCCTTTTATTATATTAAGATTATTATGATTATTCTCACCCAGGTTTCATATCATTTATTCATCCTTTTACTCGGATTTGATCTCACTCAATATTTTTATGTATATCCTTAGGTGAATACTTGTATGATGGAGAACATAAAGACCACTATAAATCTAAATAAGAATGAATTAAATAAATGTTTAGGTATTATTTTTTAAAATGTTGTGTATGGTCTTAATTTTCTCAAAAAACTTACCCCTCATATCCTGGTTGTGTAATTTATTCATGTTGTTTATCATCGAGATGATGAAATAATCAGGTTAGAAGAACTAGGGTCACTATAATTTCTATCATAAAACAATTTAGTTAATTTTCGAATTTGGATTAATGAGCCATAGTGAGAGCTATTAGTTAGAGACTAAGTATAAATAAGAACCCAAGAATCAATGTTTTAGAAAAATATTAAACATTAGGATCCCAATATATATTCTTTTACTCTTAATTCCCCAAAGGAATACATTATTTATTCTTGACATGTTGAATTTTGTTTTTTCAAGACTTTTATATTTTAAAAAATGTTTTGAACATAAGAAACAAATCCAATAACCCATTCTTGGGAATATGAAATGATTTCTCGAATGAAAACCTCAATTACATGGGATTTGGAGTTCCTATTTTTATTCACATTTTTACCCAACTATCTTAGGATATGAATAAAAACATCAATAATGTAGAAACTCCACATTTACCTAAGAGGGGTAAATTAGATATCAAGTCTTTTATGAGGAAATGAACACTGACATTTAATGGATATTATGGTCACTTGATCATGGGACAATGGGTCTACTCAATAGAGAAGATCTTTTTTAGGCTTCACTATTCTGAGACATAGAAGGTGGCATTTTCCATTCATTGCTTACATAGAGAGGATGATTAATTGTGTATGTTAATTAAAAAACAATTCTAAGGATGAAATTGAAGATATGTATTAGATAGACTTTAACATATTGTTTCATTAAAGGTATATCCCTTGAACTCATTATTCATAGTTTTATAAAGATGATGAAAAAGGAAGTTAAATCTACCATGGCCTAAAATGAAATTTTCAAAAGGCTTTCATGGTATGATTCGACTATTGTTATCTGGATTGATATAAAAATTGATAAAATAACTAATAGTTTAAAGACAACAATTTTTTAGTCTCTACCAATTCAATACATTAGGAGTTATAAAAATGTTGTTTGATATTCTCTCAAAGTGGAGATAGTGTTTGGTTAATGTTCCCATGGATATGGTGATAATAAATGAAATATAGAGTTTTAATCTATGGGGCTTAATGAGAGCGTTTTATTGAAATCTTAACCACCCACATGTCATAAATTTGGTAAAAATCATCATGGGAATTGCCTCAAACTAAAGAGGGTAATGCTATATGTGAGATAAAGAAGTCCACAAAGATCATGAATGTCAAATATACATGACTAAAAAGTACAATGTGGTGGAGGAAATGAGAGATCCACCCATGGTTCAATGATTCAACAATATGGATCAGGGGTACTATGCATGTTAGTGCATGAAACCCTGATTCCTCAATGGTAATCAACTTCATCATCCACCAAAGACAAAGAATCAAGGTAAAGATTATTATATCTATTATATTGAGTTAAAGAAAGATAATAATGTGGTGAAATTTTCATTTGTTATTTATTCAATAATAGTAAATATTATATTTGATTTGGGATATTCTCATTATTTCTTTTCATTAAAGTTTATTAGAACTATTCAAACACCACCTAAAAATATAGTGGTTCAGATATCTATGAAAATAGAATATGGGAAAATTATTTCAATCAAAGTACATATCTCCTCCCTAGATAATGTTTGTTGAATGGACCTACTAGAAAATCATGTATTACTTTCCTTGGAAAAGTTTGATTATATATTAGGCATGGATTGGATATGTCTATAAAAATCCAAAATCAGCTATCATGGAAGGGAGATCACTATTCACATCATGAATCATACTTCAATTATGTTCATGTGAACAGAGGATGATGAATCTTCTAAATCCATTATCCTAAGTGTGGATACTATTTATTTAGTATCAAACATATTGAGCACAAATGATTGATATAAAAGACAAAATAATGATAGAATACATTCCCATTGTGTGGTACTTATTGACTGATTCCCCCATGAACTTCTTGGTCTTCCTCCGAACCAAGATTTTTAGTTACCAATTGAAATTTTATTGGAACTCAACCTATATCAATGAAATCAAATAGAATGGGCACAATTTAGTAATAATAACTAAGGAAGCAATTACAATATAATATAGACATGGTTTGTATATTTTTTAAGGGTTCACTATTGGGTGAATGGGTCCTCTTCATCAAGAAGAATGATAGATCAATGTGTGTCTATATTAATTATCATGGGCTCTAAAAATCACCATAAAAAGCATGTATCCTCTACCATGGTTATCTTACGTCTTCCATCAACTGAATGGGGCCAAATATTTCGCAATAGTGGACCATCAGTCAGGATATCACTAATTAATGTTGATGAAGTAAGATAATCCAAATCCTGCCTTTTTAATGATGTATGAAAACTACAATTTCATAGTGATGCCATTCGGACTCACTATTTCTACAATAATATTTATGGACTTAATTAATAGATTCTTTAAGGATTACATTTATAATGTTTTGGTAGTATTTTTTGATGATGTTATGATATAATCCAAGAGTAAGGAGGAACTTAAGAAGGATTTTAATACTATAATATATACTTTTTAAAGGGATAAGATATATAAATGTTATAGTAAATTTGAGTTTTGGATGGAGGATTTTTCATTCATATGGAATTTTTGAACCAGGAAAGGATTATATGTTGACCCTTCTGTGAAAAAGGTAAGAAAATAATGGATTGGGCCAATATGTGTAATGGAAATCCATAGTTTACACTGTCAATCTGGGTCTTACCAGAGATTTATGATGAACTACTCATGAATTTTAAACCCAATATCAAGATAAACTAGAAGGGGGAAACATTATTTTTCACTGTTGAATTTGAATACAACTCTAAGGAGTGAAAAAGTGGCTTATCACCACGCAAGTACTCACACTTCTGACATGTGGGAAACTCTTTGTAGTATACAGTGATGATTCAACATAATTATTAGGCAATGTAATGATGAAAAATGATAAAGTGATATTATAAACCTTATGGATGTGGAACAATCAAGAGAAAATTTATCCAATGCGTGACTTGGAGGTCGAATGTGAAATCTTTTTTTTAAATATGTGGAATTTTCTCTATAATGATATGTGTGAAATATATACTCAGTCTATGAGCCTCAAATATATATCCAAATAAAATGTATTTATTCTAAACTAGCTAATATTGTTATATCTCATCAAGGATTATGACTTCTCAATCCACTTCTATCCTGGTAAGGTGAATAATGTGGTTGATGATTTAAGTTGTAAGGATCCTGCAATATTATTAATGATAATATTTTAAAAGGATCCAATCTCATTATATTTGAAAATGATATATAAGGAAATAATTAATGAAAAAAATTCTTCAATCCTTTCTCTAGTGATTTGTCAACAATCCCTTATAGATAAAGTAAATGATTCCTAAAGAAATGAAGTGGAAATTCAGAACAATGTAGAATAAATGAGAAATGGGCATTCCTCAAAGTTTAAAATTGATGTGGAATAAGTTTTACGATTTGGGTCAAGATTATTTGTACCATCTGACAAAAAGATATCGATGTATATTATGAATGAATCCCATAAAAGAACCTTATCTATTCACCTGGGGAGCATAAAGATGTATCGATATCATTGAGAAAACTTTCAGTGGGATGAATGAATGGCACGAAGGCCTTCTTTTTTAATTGATATTCTGATAACCCCCCTTTCAAGGGATGAGGGGGAACCCTTACAAGGCTCATAAGCTTAGGAATTACATTTCCCGTAGGCTTGGAGACATTACATGACCTATAGGTCTTAATGAAATCATACAGACTATGACTACTTGAAACTTCTCCTCCCCAGCATCTGCATCGTGATCAGCTCTCCACCATTGTATGGATGTTTGGCTAGCATGTCCATGTTCAGGGGTGCACATGCATGGTACTAATGGAAAATTCTATACCCTCTCATTCTTCTATATCCTGTTTATCCCTATTCTGGTGGATGTGCCCTACTCTTTCCTCCTCTGGAGTGGTTCTTGTTGAATCTGTCTGTGCAACTGCAAATCAGGTGCCTGCTACAGTACTGCTACAGTTCCGAATATGTTAGTAACTAAATGGGTAAAGTCAAAATTATAAGGTGATAATGAAATAATTACCCATACAAACATGGAAATTGAAAAACATCACCATTGACTTTATCACCAGACATCAAAGGACATCTAGTAGAAACAATTCTATATGGGTTGTTTTGGAACTTCTTACAATGAAATGTCACTTTATCATAACTCATTATGGCTTACCACCAGCTCAACTTATATGGACATACATCAGATAAGTTGTAAGGATACATGGAGTACCACTATCTATTGTATCTAATCAATATCTGAGATTCACCTCCATGTTCTACAAAAGTCTCATAGATTCTCTAAACACTCGGAAGAGGTTTAGTACGAATTATCATCATCAAAGATATTTTCAAAAAGAAAAAACTATTCAGACATTGGAAGAAATGTTGAGGAATTGATTTATGTATTTCAACGATGGATTGGACCAACATCTACCTATTTTTGAGTTATTTTACAAAACTAGTTTCCACCCAAGCATCTATATGGCTCCATAAGTTTCCCTTTATGTGAAAAGGTTTACAAAACAAGCATGTTGGGATGATTTCGGTGAATATAAGCTACTTGGACCTAAGATGGTTGAATATTTGGTGGAAAAGGTTAATTCCATGGATCAAAATATCAAGTGATTTCCAATTAGAGAAATGATCTATGAAAATAATCATCAATGAGACCTTGAGTTTATGGTTTTAGACATAGTATGTTCCCACATATCCCAATTGAAGAGGATCATGATATATGGGATAAAAGGAAAGATAAGTGCTAGGTACATAGGCCCCTTTGATATTCATGATTGAGTCTGATATGTTGTCTATAGAATAGAACTTCCAATAACCATGTATAATGTACATGATGTATTCCATGTATCCCTCTGGAGGAAGTACATAGCATATAACTCACACTTACTGAATCCAGATGTGGTACAATCGGTAGATGATCTCTCTTATGAGGACAATCTAGTGATGATCTTGAAAAATAGAGATAAATTTCTATGCAACAATACTACTGACTGGGTCAAAGTACTGTGGGAGAATGATTTGTACAATGAGGCAATAAGGGAACTAGAGGAATTTATGAATGATTAGTACTCTCACTTGTTTTCACAATAGTATGTAAAACAGAATTTTGAAGGTGAAATTTCTTTGGGGGCATAATGTAAGGACCCAAAATTTTATCAAATTAAATTTCCATCTTATAGTAATTTCATATAGTATAAATCACATAAAATAGATTAGAAAAAAATAATAAAAAAATTATAAATGAATAATGAATGCCATAAGTGGAATTTATTTAAGTTATGGAACCTATAAAAATGGTGTAGTAACCTAAAATTTGGAATACTAATATGTCCCTTATGAACAGTAAACCCTCCAATAAAATAGTAACATGACCCATGAAAGTAAAAAAAAATATTTGATACAATTATATCATAGTATAAGTAAATAATATTTTTAGAAAATATTTCTTCAGATTTTGTATTTTTGTAATTCAAAAATAATTAATTAAAATTTGATAACTAATTTAATGATTTAGATAAAAATTTATTTTCATAAAATGTATTCTCTAATTAATATATTTTCTCTTATTTTGATAAAATAATTTTATGTGACCTTGATTAAATTTTCAAATTGTTATAAAATTAGTTATAATTTTAAAATCTGAATTTTAAATGTAAATGATGATTTTAATTTAAAATTAAATTTCAAATATTTAAAAAAAATTAATTTTGTAAAATTGAGTTATTTTATAAATTCTAAATTTTCAAAAATGTTTAGAGTGATTTTTTTGGTTTTTGTTTAATAACAGAAATTATTTTTAATTAAAAAATACCATAATTTAAGATATATATATTATCAATTAAATACACTATTCCATTAGTCATGGATGATTAAAGAACAATAATATATTACTTCCCTTTATTATTTTTAATTTTTTTTTGATAATTCTCAACAAAATCATAGTCCTAATCCAAAATAAAAAAATGATGAATAAAATAATGAGAAAATACTCCTCTCTTCACCTATAAATACCACCCATCGCTAATAATTCTCCTCACACCTTTTATGATTTGAGACTTTTCCATGTTATTCCCAATAACCCCCACCCCACCCCCGCACATTCATGAGCTTCTGGTATCTCAATGAGGAGAAATTGAGGATATATATTTATTTTTTCCTTCCATTTTTATTTCTCATAAAAAATCATTTATTTTTTATCATCTCCTCTCCTGCACATATCTAATAGTAATTATAAATCTAGTATCATTTATATATTATAATGTTAGTATGTTAATTGAATAATTAATATTCTTGTCTATAACCTTTTCCTTGTATTCAAAAAATAAAAATATCATCCACAATGTTTCTATTTACGACCACCATGGAGGCTGAATATTAGTTTTTCACTTCCTCTTCAATGAATGGTTATAAAACTATAATTATGGTTAAAAGGAAGGTATTATACATATTATACATTATAAATTTTTTGGAACCAATATTTAATCATTATCTTAGATAAAATGATAGAACATTATATGGGTCATAAAATCTGCCGAATAGATTAAATCATTTTCAATAACTATTTATCTAACGATTCAACCTTATACCATATAAAAAATAAAATATACGAAAAAGTACCCAAATTTATTCTCAATAATAGCATATTATTTTAATTCTATAGATTCATTCCATTTTCATATGAACATCTATAAATATATTGAAGTGCACCGATCATGAAAAAAAAGAAAAATAATGATGAAATTGAAATATATAAATAATAATAAATATCATAAATTAATATAAAAAAATATAATGAATTAAATGAAAGTATAAATTGTTCTTTATTTTAATATTAATTAATTTTATTTTATTTTCCTGGATATTAAATTGAAGAATGAATCCAGACATAAGGTAAGGGGAATTATCAAACACACCTCTCTTCTATTAGGTTTTCTCCCTATCACCACATTCTATGTATAAATGTCCCTTTATTTTTATATAAATATCATTTCATTCCCTTTCATTTTCTTTTCTAGGGTAAAAATTTATCCAATTTGGTTTTTTCAAATAAAATGATTTTTCAAAAATAAATATTTATTGAAAAGATATAATTTTAAATTTTCAAGGGATTGATCCTTAATCAGTCAAGATTGATAATAATAATCTTCTTCTTTTTATCTTTGGAGATCCAAATATTATGAATTTATTATTTATGAAATGATAAAATTCCTCTAAATGGGTTATTTTATGTCCAAAATTGATATATTTTCTATATTGAATGCATGAAAATGAAAATTTTATGTTGGGATGAGTGTGCTTATAATTATATACACACTGATTAATAGGGTAATATGATGAATATCATGAGGTAAAGTGAAATATTCATGAACATGCGTATTTTTTTATTTAAAAATATGAGTTTTATTTGACCACAAAAACATGATATTTCATTCTTATGTATTACCACATTCCATTCCTTTATCTAATGTTTCCTATTAGATATATCATTATGGTGATTTTATTATATTATTATAATTATGAGTATGATCACCCATGTTTCATGTCTCATATTCATCCTCTTACTGGACTTTTAGCACTCCCATTATTTTGAGTTTTATCCTCAAGTGAATAATTTTAATAAGGAGATCATAAGGACCGCAAATAATCTAGAGAATTAGGAATTAAATAAATTTATATGTCTAATTTTGAAAATGTTATGTACGTTTCTAATTTTTCCATGAAACTAAAAAATTGGATCCAAGTTTTTTAATTCTTTTATGTTTTTTATCATTACAATTATGTAATAATAATTTAATATTAATCCTGATCTCTTTAAAACCCCCTTAAAAAGTTTCAATAGGGTCATTTTCTGGTGAATTGAGAATAGAGAGACAAATTTATACAATAATTTCATTCTATAACTTGTTGTGGACACCACTAAGAAACTACGATCTAGAACCTAATTAAGATACATTTGAAATTTTAGTATTATATACTATATGACATCATATAATACCCAAATAATATTCATAAAATCCATATTCAGAACATTTTATTTATTAAAATTCCAAAAATGATTATGGTAAAAACAAATCCTAACTATTTTCCATTTGGGAAAAAGATATAATGGATTATTAAGAATAAAAAATCATTATTCAATTAAATTTTTATCATTTATATAGATTAATTTTCTAAATGTTTAAATGTTTAATCTTTTTAAACATTCAAAACTAAATCCATCATTAATCTAAGAAAATATATTACTGTTTCTATATATTGATTTCAGAATACTTTCCTTAATCAGATTGATTTAAATTCATTAATTTCTGTTAAAATTTTAAATTCAAAATATAACACTAAATTTACTATTTATTATCACATTATATGACTTCAAAAAGACACATTTTATCATTAATGATGATTTAATGGAATATAGGGTGGATAAAACAAAGACTTATTTCATGATAAACATATCAATTCAACATGGGCCTACCCTGTCATTATAAATATGACAACAAAAGAGACCCCATATTCACTATTTTATGTGGCTGAATATATTTCTATATTATGTTCCAATCACCATTACTCTAGATGACCAATTGTGATCCACTTTTTTGAGGATAAAAATTGAAATTTTAATTTTATGATATAAGCTAATAACATTATGTTTTTATTAGAATTACATAAACTTGATGTTTGGTAGAAATGTGTTTAATGTGAATTCAATTAGAAGGGTTACCTTCAAATTTTCTGAATTAAAATTTATGTGAACACTGAAAACTCTTATGATACTAATGAATACTAATCTAAAATTAAAACCAAAATCAAATGGACCTTACATAATACATATATATAAATATAATATAGAATACTCCATAATCATCCCATATGGTTAGTGTATTAAGAAACAGAATAATGGGATGTTCATAAAGAAATATATTTTTTCAAACCCTCCAAAAGAGAATTTGTTTTTTATTAAAGGAATAAAAAATTACGTCAATATTATCTCAAAAAAAGTATTGAAAAGTGGAAATTGACTACATGAGGATGACGTAACTGGGTCATATGAATAACATTACACTAGGAAATCACACCATGGGGTTATATGCTTCATTTGAACTATTCATTATCATATTATTCCCCTTCAACAAGGATTATTGATCTAATGATCCCCATCAATTAGCCTAATTGATCATGTAAAATCCCTCACCACCCCATATTGAATTAGAAATGTTGTAGCTCTTAAAACCTCTACGCAACCTTCTACACATAACTCCCTCATTTGCAATGTGATTATGATCCCACAAAATACCAAATCCTAGGTCTTTGTGGGTATCTCAAGAAGGTTATATCCAATAGGTAATTTTCTCAAAATATCTTTTTTATTTTGTTTTCTTCTTATATTTTATCCTCACCTATTTCATCCATCAATGAATGATAAATATAGAATCTTGTATATGTTATATATTTATCTTCATTATATAATATATCATATTCATTTATTTTCTCATCTAATCTTATCAATATAAATGAAACTATTAACCATGTTATGTCAGTTAATCACCTTAGTTAATATTGATTTTTGGTTTTCCATTTATACCTTTATGGATGGTAATAAAAAAATTATTCTACTTAAATAACATTTTCATAGGTATATTATAACCAATTTCATGTCATGTCCCTAATAAAATTCTTAATATTAAATAATATAATACTAGATAATGATGTTTGGAAAACCCACCATAATAAACTAAACATTATTCATTAACGTTTCATCTAATGAATAATACTAACGTAAGAAATAAAAGTTATATGTTAGATCATTTATAATTTTAGAAGATCATTGATACGATTTAATTAAATTTGTGGATTTTTATTTCTGTTTTACAAAAATATACATAATTATACACAAGTCAAACTGACCATTAAACCATGAAATGCAGACACTTGAAACCATGAAAATAATAAAATATTATTTATGAATGCGATATAAGCTGTAATTAAACCATCACCTATGGTATTATAAATATTAATATAGTTTATTAACGAGTTAATAAAATTATTTAAAATATTATTCAGAATTTTTAACACGATTTAATGAAGTCAAATGTGTGGTAATGTATTTTATAACCCAATTTCCATTCTTTTGGTTCAACTTATACTTCTTGGTCCTGTCGTGATAAGCTTATTTGTGAACAGAATTTTGAATATATATTTTTTATGTCACATTTTTTATTTGGATATATATATTTGATAAAAAAAATATGATTCATTTTATTAATTCACACATCAATGATATGATAATTTTAAGTGGATTTCTTTTAAAAATGTATCTATTAAAAGTTACCCTTAATATATATTTTTCATTAATGTCCATGTTTAGTAAAATTATTTTCATAAATCTTATTACTATTTTAAAATGGATACTCAAAATAATTTCTATTGATGTTTTATTTTTTATAAAAAAAATTAATGTAATTGTTTTCTCAAATAAGGCTCTTTGTGACTTTTTCGACAATAATTCGGATGGAATTCGCTATTATCTAGTATGATATGAGAGGTGTTTCCCACCATTATGTCTCTTTAATATTTAGAATCTTCATTTCTAATTTTAAAACATTATTCTCAACTAATATGATTTTATTTATTATTTCACAAATATGGGGAAAATATTATGTCATTTCAAAAGCATTAATATATTTTCCTCATGAATGATTTTTTTATGCATGAATTATGTGATATTCTTATGTTATTTTTGTTAGGAACTATTTATGGGTATGGTTAGTTCTATAATAAATAAATTTGGATGATACCGCTATAGATCTAAAATGAATTGGGTAATGGGACATAGTTATCAAGTTAGGTTTCTGTTATGAGATTATAGGAATAGTGTTGTGGTGATTATTCCAAATGTAACTATGATGGTTACTCCCTATGTTGAAAATAGAGCTACATTGTATTAAGAGTGATGTGGAAAATGATTTCCCTTCTTAACAACTAATATATTATACTGATTATAAATATTTTTCAATAAAATTGTTTGATTTTCCAATAGAATGATATTGATCTTTTTGAGAAGATTATTCTTTTTTCTTAACAAGAAGGTATGTTTCGATGACAATTTTATTATGGATTTTCATTGGTCTAAAATTTTACTTTATTTTATGTCCTTTACTGAGATTTTTATTCTCATCCAATGTTTTTAAATTATTTTCACAAGTTGAAGGATAAGTAGGGATAAATACAAGGAAAATATACGAATTTTGATGATATGGAATGACACAAATGTTTAATTTTAAAAGGGTTTACATTGGTGTAAAAAATATATAGCGAGTATATTTTCCCACTTGTAATTTATTGGTATACTATTCATGTATTTATATTAAATCTCTAGAACTATAACCCTATAATATCTTTCGTATTTAAATAAATATAAGTCTAGTTTAAAATCACACGAATTTGTAATATGTAAGGATGATCCCATATAGTTTTTTTATAGAATGGTTTAGACAACAATGAATATTTGGATGTTTCATGATATTTTTTTCCTAAAAGTTATATATATCATAATGGGGTAGCATGTTTAAGGATGATTATAACTTTAATGACTTTGAAACCCCTTTAGGGGTTTAATGTTATGAATTTCATAGAGATTAAGGATATTTTTGGGGATTGAATTTAAAAATGATTTTTATTTACACATGAACTATTTTATGGTTATTGTATTATATATTTTTTATTGGTATTATATTTAAAAATTACATTTCATTTGAACATTTCATGTTATAATGATGTTATACTCTCCATATTAAGGATCGTTTATAAAGAATTAATGAAAGATATTGTAAATAACATTCTTATCGCCCCCAAGGATTTGGTCTTCAAAATTATAGAAAACTCTTGTTCAAAATATATAAAAATCTTCTTGAGTAGAAAATCACCTCCATGAAACATTTGAGTAATCCAACCCCTATATATTTATATAAAAAAATTCATGGTATTTTATTCATTAATTTCTTGATCTCAACATTGAAAAAACTATGGAAAAGTGAAATACCATAATTGGAATGAATAATTAATTTTTGGATGTAAGATAACATTTCAAATGATAATGGGAATATCATGATGATCTTGAAATCTATATTTAAGGTATGAATTATTTTCTTATTTATAATGTATGATACATGATTCGATTGATATTTATGAGTCATAAGGATATAAGTTCATACATGATTTTAGGATGGAGTATTATGTAATAATATAATGAATCATGGTTAATGTTTTAAGAAAGAAGTTGAATAAAATATGTGTTTATGTATTGTGTTTTCAAATTATGATCAACTGGTATTTTATAAATAATATTTGAATCATGAAATTTATAAAAAAAATTCTATTGTTTTTTTCCTAAATTTTAAAACATTTTATATATTGAATCAATTCCTTTGAAATGTGGTAAAATGATGATATATTTTATGTTACATGTAACTATTAAGTCAATAATAAAAATACTTTTATTTTAGGAATAATTCATTTAATTTTGGTTGAGATATGTTGGAAGGTATAGTTAGTTTTGGCACCAGAAAACGCATCCATGTAATACACTGAATGCTTGCAAGCTGGATCCTGGAGCATAGCTTGTTACGCAAGCTTAGATTTGACAGGTTTTAGAGCCCGAACGGAGTTACGGATAAGATGTTATGACTGTTCAAAGTCAGGGAACTAGAAATGGTCATCTAGAACCATTTTGGGGAACTTATGGCTTTACGCACAAGAATAGATGTTTTCAATGCAAGAATTAAATCTTGTGCGCAAGAATGGATCTTTTGCATGCATGAATGGAATCTTGTGCTCAATAGTAAAATCTTGCGTGCAATATGTCACGAAGGACTTTTCTACGTTGAATGAGAGGTCGTATTCCAGCCAGGCCAGCCGAAAAAACATCCGAGGAAGGTGCACGTGTAACGACCCGAAATTTTGAATAAATATTGTTTCCTAATTTTGTGTGTTATTTTATTTTTTATACTCAACAAAACTATTTCATTTGATAACATGACTATAATTAAAATGATATTGTTGGGTTTTGAATGTTACATGACCATTGGTCAATATGACCACTGGAAACTAAACGTTTTGATTATTGTCTCTAAATACAAGTAATCTTGGTTAATTAATATAGAAAGAAGATTCAATGGCCTCACCCAGTAGTCTTGGACCGATCGAAACCCATATAATATAACTTAGAAAGGAGTTAGCACCACTGGGCTTTTCTCTAGACCAAACCCAAGCCAAAATTCATCCTGTGAAGCTATAACGGAATCGCCTTTGCGAGAAGTTCAAACCAATAGAAATTACTACTCGTGTGATGTTGGCTGAGCCTCCCTCAGATTCTCTCACCTTAGCACACCTTACACTTATTTCCTATGCTGGTTTGATAAGGGGCTATGTAAGGAGATTGTAACCGCCTTGTGTAATCCTTTGTTTTAAATAAAAATGTTGATTTCTTCTTATGATAAAGTTTATGAATTTTCAAATGTCCGGATAAATATTGTATGTATATTTTTGATGAATTTTAGAAAAAGGATATTTTAAAAAAATTTATGTAAACCTTAAATAATTAAAAATGTGTAATGATATTCAAAAAATGGTTTCTACAATTATGTTAAGTATGAAATTTAGAGTCTAATAAGATCAACTTGATTTTTGATGAATAGTAAATTATGAATAGTGATTTTATAATTAGGATTAGTAATGTGACCAAATTTATTAGTAATCTCACTTAATGAATGTATTAATATAATCTAGGCACCTTGATTATGTAATGAGATTCAATAAAATGGTTAAATAACGGTTTCATAAATTATTAGTCAAGTATTAGTTTTTTCGAGTGAATAGTGTTTTTTAATTAAAAATTAAATAAAAAATATTTAGAAAATTATTTTTATAAAATGGATTTCCTTTTTGAACTCAGAGCGCCGATATTATGTTAAGGTAATTTTTGGGGATTTTTCTGAAAAAAATGAATTTTCGGTTAATAGTGTATTTATTTAAAAAATAAATTAAAAATATTTAAAAATTTATTTTTCTAAAATGGAGTTCATTTTTGAAATCAGAGCATCTATTTTTGGTTAGGGTGAAATTTTGGGATTTTTTGGGAAAGTTGAATTTTAGATGAATAGTGAAAATACAGTTTTTAAGTTACAGGTGTTTAATGACATCATTAAATGATGTATTAAGTATGTAATCAATATGGTAGACTTATGAATAGTATTATAATGTATGAGGTGTCCCAGGTGGCCAATACCATGGGACAATACCATGGGCAAGCCCATGGTTTTGCCAAAACCACCAATTGGGTGTCCCTTGGCCATTAATGATGTGTCCCCTCACTTTCCCTATAAATACCAAGACATCCTCTCATCCTTTCGACTCCCAAATCATCCCCAACGAATATCTAGTCTCATTACCTCCCATGGAGTCCTCCCAAGGTTCCCCCGAGCCCTCAAGGTCCCAACCTTTGAGTTTTAAGAGTTACGTTTTAAGGTAAGGGATCTGACCACTCTCTTTCTTTTCAAGTAATATCTTTTATGTCATTTATTTTATGCTCTATGTTCTTATGTTGGAGGATGTTCTTTTATATTCATCTTAATTCCCTTTTCATGTTCATATGATGAGAAATCCCCTATTGTTCTCATCATTTCATTTTATGAATTCTTAAGTGGCGTCGTTAGGCTGCTGAATTTTTAAGGGGTTCTTTCACCCTTCTCATTTTCAATATCCATTTTCATGTCAAGTATTTCAAGTTCCTTTTTATTATGTTGGGGTATTATCTCAATATCTATCATACTGATCTTCTATGTTCATATTATGAGAGACCCTATTTGATCTCTTCAATTCATTTTTGTTGAAGTTTAAGTGATGTCGTTAGGCTATCGAATTTTTAAGGGATTCGTTCACCTTTCTCATTTTTTCAAAGTTCTACTTTCATGTCAAGTATTTCAAGCTCCTTTTTTTATTATGTTGGGGTATGATATCTATATCTATAATATTTATCTTTTATGTTCATATGATGAGAGACCCTATTTGATCTCATCAATTCATTTTTGTTGAAGTTTAAGTGACGTCGTTAGGCTGTCGAATTTTTAAGGGATTCGTTCACCTTTCTCATTTTTTCAAATTTCTACTTTCATTTCAAGTATTTCAAGTTCCTTTTTTATTATGTTGGGGTATGATCACTATATCTATCATACAAATCTTTTATGTTCCTATGATGAAATACCCTATTTGATCTCGTCAATTTATTTTTGTTGAAGTTTAAGTGACGCTGTTATGCTGCCGAATTTTCATAAGAGAAATATTATTTTTGTAATCCTTTCATGTTCTTAGTTTCATATGATATATCATTCAAATTTTATTACCATGTTCTTAAATCCTTTATATTCTGTTCCTCTACTGTTTTATGGGTCATTCATGAATGTTTGACCCATGTCCCCTCTCTTTTCAATGTTTTCTAAAACCCCGAAACATAGCCGTTATGATGTAGAATTTCCGTCTCAAAATGTCTCTCTCTTTTTCTAAAGTTCTTTTATTTTATTAGGTGAATACTCAAAGCTCTATCTTTGATAGGGGTATTTACATATATACCAATTAGTTCTATTTTAAATTCTGGGATTTACATACATGAGACCTGATTTCCATTTCCGTGGGTTTAAAGTGACATAAAGATCATGTCTTTAGAGTAGCTTTTAAAACATTATGATTATGAAATGAAACCCATTTATTTTATGCTATATGGGTTGTTTATGAAATGATTTATGATAATATATGTGGCTCACATGATAATAAATACATGTCGTGGATGCGCCCTGATAGAGCTCCGATGCATTGGGTAAAGACTTAATGTCTAGAGATGACCTTTTAGACTGATACCTTGGTGAATAACCTTGGTAATTTTTAATGACACCTTGTGGATGGACCATGGTGAAATGGAATTATTTTCAATATTAAATGTTTTAGCCACATCATTATGTTATTAAAAATTTTATTTTTATTATGATATTTCTCGCAATTTTTTTCTCATGCCTTAAAGTTTTTTTTCATGACATTGTTGATGTATCCCAAGTTCACATGTTAAATGATTCCCCTTGTTTCCCTTACTGGGCCTTATGCTCACCATTTCTTTTGATGTATGTCCCCAGGTTATGAGATGCAGTAATGAACCTAGGATGAACATGAGGAGAATCATTTCAAGTGTTTAAGAAGGATGTTTTATGTTTTCATGTTTTAAGTTCTTGGTTTCCATGACACTAAACCTTAAAGATCCTCGGTTTTGTAAAATGTAATGAATGTTTATGAGATAAAAAGGTGGGATGCTATAGCATGCATGTTTTGAGAGGATTTCACATGATTGGAATCCATGCACATGATTCGTGGGATGCACGAAAGGGGCCTTCAAGATTGAATAATCTTGCACGCCCAACCCCCCTTTCCGCACCCAAGGCGACTCCAAATGAGCGTTTGCGCGCCCAACCCTTTTCCACGCCCAAGGCGACGTCAACCGCAACTTTGCGCACCATAGCCCTTTTCATGCACACCCGCCGCAAGGTGCGCATAAGATCACTTCCAATCCAAGAATCATTTGTGGAACCATTCTCGAGTTCACCGATAAATACAAAGGGAATCCCCCACCCCTTGGGGGAGTTCCCCGGAGGTCGGCCACCACACTACTGCGTGTAAGACTGTCTCTTCTGTGCTGACGTGGATGAATGGAATCCTCCATGGGATATCTTACATGAAAAGTCCCATATGGGTCCGTTTTTGTGTGGGCCCATAGTGGTTTGATCCTCGCCTGGAATATTTTCTGCATAAGTCACGTGTACGCAAGATTCCACACTTGTGCGCAACACTTCCAATCTTGCATACAAGACATCAATCTAGTGCACAAGACTTCAATCTTGCGTTCAACAGTACCAAGGTGCTGAATCTTGTGTGAACCTATTTCGTACAGTCCAATCATGCGCACAACCCATCCTGCATGTATCTCATCTTACGCGCAACAGTATATGTGGTTGTTCCCACTAGTCAATATCGTAGGGCTTGTGCCCCCGCACCCCAGCTCAGGGTCAGTTCCAGCTTGCAGTCTCAGACATTTGAGTTGGTCCCTTCACTACCATCACTGACCCCAATGAAAAATGGAGAGTTACACCATGAACATTTCGGGCCGGGATGTCATCAACTTCCATTGTGTCCTTATGCGCAGATGACTTCCACTTATGGAATACCATGATTTGAGATACTCCTCCACACACCATGGAACACCTTGAGTCAGCACATTTCTCTTGGTCTATTTCCCATGTCGGGAGTTAAGATTCTCATCATCAACCCCCCTTGATTACATTGAGTTGAACCATTCCTCATGTAACTCATCCAAACCCTATTACCTGTCCTCTATACCAGGTTGAACCAGAAAGGGCCGCCCTTGAATAAGTCCCAACACCAACCTTTGCTAGGAACTTTATGACTAACAGAACTTTCTACATGACTCTAAATTGTAGTACGCCCTATCTTCCAAACATATGATACCTCTTGCTCCAAACAAGAGATACCATATGCTCCAAGCATGAGATTCCAATAGTCCTATCTACATCACTCTAAATTGTAGTGAACCCTATTTTCCAAACATAGGATGCCTCTTACTCTAAATAAGAGATGCCTTATGATCCATGCATAATATGCCTAATTCCATTATTACAGTGGAGAAATTTCAAGAGCATTGGAATATGTTCAATCATTCCATCACTACAACTCACACTTTTCTTGTCCTTCATTCGGATCTTTGTCCACTTCCATGTCTGTAGGGACCCCCCTAATGACCTGGTCCCATGCTGCATCGGTTCACTAACCGTCATCAGCCAAATCACCATAAGACTTTGGACAACACTTCATGTTAGTTCAAGTTTTTTGAACACAGTTAGTAGTCTGCCCCCATTTTTTTGTCCCCATTTCAGGATAACGTGATTTGGATGCTGTGTTTCAAACATGGCCAATAGTTATCCTCCATCTCCATGCCACCCTCATTTCGTTCTGAATGTCTTGAATGTGATTCACACTTTTCATCTCCCATTGTTCAGACTGATTCCAACGCCCCTTGTTGTTATCCCACTTGTGCAATTGAACATAGGTTTTGGCCCCAATTATATACCTCAACCCACCAGTGAGTTAGGATTCCCTCATTGCCAGACATGAGGAAGACATTACTGTAGGTTTCGGGCGCAGCGGAAGCGCGTTGGTGGGGTTTTACCCAACTTTAAAATTAACGTTAACAACGTTCAATACGAGATCCGTCATGATTTAAAACTCCAGATCTTCAGAATAGAACGAAGAACAGAAAAGAAAAGAAGAGTCTCAAAACATTTGAGATAGGATCATCATATGTTGGTTATAATTAATTTAATTAATTCATAAGAATTACCTCGATGGAATTATTTCTTCGTTGGAGTCTCCAGTCATGATCTTGTGATCCATCGTTGCGTCATAGAATCCATGTACAGGATTCCTCTAGCAGTGATCCATGTGTGCTTCACATATCTCTCGGCGTCGTTGAAGGGATCTATGGGTTCCAGCATGGAAGAACCTTCACTTGTGATGTCCGCCTTCTACCACCTTGATCTGGTGGATGATCTCACTCTCGTAACTTGAATGTGTTTTTGGTGGAAAGGGAATTCTCTCTTATCATGAGAGTATTTCCAAAATATATTGTTCACAACAATGGCTCTCCTCAATGAGAATAATGTAATTGAGATTATAATACTCAGATTTATAAAATGAATTAATTTCCCAAAATCATTTAATCATTTCATTTAATTATTAGTAATACCCCATGTCTTAATAATGACAGTTGACCATCATTATTACTTGACATTTTCCCAACGTATTATATTTAATATAATTTAATTAAATAAACAATATTTTCTCATGAATTCCGAAAAAAACTACACGGCGTGTACTTTTATTTTTCATTTGATTTATTTCCTCCACCATATTTATTAGACCTTGAGTAATGGCTATTTATTTCATAAGTAAATTTAACTGTATTACTTACTAATAAATATATATATTATTTCACCCACAATATATTCTCTTGAATAAACAGTGTCAAAATAAATGCGATCAGGCATCCTTAAATAGTTATTAAACCACAGTCGGGAAAAATCTTTATTTAACTTGTTAAATTAATATTTAACTGAGATACATGGACAAACATAGTGTGTGACCCTCTAGGCCTCTTTCTCAGTGAAATTAGGCGGAGTATGCCTAATTTCCAAGGATAGTGTCTATAAACATGCCAATGCACCCATAGAGAATGAAGTTAATGCTGCAATGACGTGTTACCTCATACGAATTCTTACCGTGTAATATAATCCCTTTGTCTCGATATCTACAATCAATCGGGTTGCATGCTAGTGCCATCAACCCATGTGCTTGATTATTCTTTCATTGACTTCCCAAAATTGAACTTTCCCATACCTTACCATAGCCATGGATTTATTTAGCCTATATCAATTCCATCAAAGGGCCTGATATATCTACTACTTTTATGGAACAGAAGGGACAAATACTTTCTCGCATTATCTATTAATGCAGTATTACTCGTGACGCACCCAACGTATCCTACCTCACTGCGAATACTTTGTCGTCACAGTTTTCCTCAATACAACTAAGTGCGTGATTTTTAATACCCATGAATAGTAATCTTAAAGTCTAAGGACCAATACACACATCCGCAGATAGGAACATTCAATGACACAATGAAATGTGGATTTCCAACTGGCGGGTCTCGTTCTCATAATATCTTCCTGGATATTACCATGGGCGCAAACCATGAGAGGGTGCCTCAAAGTTTTATGATTCCTCTCCCCTAATGACATGAATTATTTGTGTCCCTCGAATAATATCATCCAGCCATAGAACATATATTCAAGAACAATGTTATGGAACTTCCGGGTTCTCATCATAGCAGGGATCTGCTATGACCCATTAATGCAACAACTGTCCTTATGACATTATCACATGCATTGTCACACAGAAGAACAATAAAGATGTGATAAGGCTTTTATTAAAGAATAAAGTACAAAGTAGTTTTTTATAGACCACCAAATCCAACAGACTCCCACTTGGACTAGAGCCAACTGCTAACAACATTTAACCCGCTAGCTCTCACATGATATTCATGCTTCTGCTGAGATAGGCCCTTAGTCATGGGGTCCTCCACATTCTCTTCCATAGAAACTCTGCTCACTGCAACTTCACCACCTTGAAATAAATCCCTCAAGATGTGATACTTCCGGATTATGTGCTTTGTCTATTGATGTGACCTTGGTTCTTTTGCAAGAGCCACCACTGCAGTATTATCACAATACAATGTAATTGGATCTTTACTAATAGGAACCTCATCAAGCTCCTAGAAAAAGTTCCTAATCCAGAAGGATTCATTCGCAGTATCCGAAACTACTATATAATCGGACTCTACTGTAGAATCGGCGAAAACTGGATGCTTTTAACTCTTCCAACTCACATCTCCTCCATTGTGATATAAAACATATCCATATTGTGACTTTAGATCATTCTGGTTTTTTTAAAAACCAGCATCAGCATACCCTCTGATGAAAAGATCCTCATCTCATCCATACACCAGGAACATATCCTTAGTTCTTCTCAGATACTTAAGGATAGTCTTAACAGCAGTCCAATTCTTTTCTCCTGGATCTGCTTGATATCTTCCTACCATGCTCAGTGCATAGGCAACATCAAGCCTGGTACATAACATCGCATACATGATGGATCCTATAGGTGAGACATATGAGATCTTGCTCATCCTATCTTTCTCTTGTTTTGTCTGAGGACACATTTCTTATAAAGATGTAAGCCATGTGACACTAGAACCCATCCTCTCTTGGATTGTTCCATAAAAAATCTATTTAGTATCTGGTCAATGTATGTACCCCGACTTAGTCCAAGTAGCCTCTTTGATCTATCACGAATGATCTTTATCCCTAGAATGTAGGTTGCTTCACCTAAATCGTTCATAGAGATGAATTTTTTCAACCATTCCTTAACTGATTGTAAGGATGGTACGTCATTTCGAATAAGAAATATGTCACCAATATATACTACTAGGATAATGACCGCATTCCCATTAAAGCTCTTATAAACACATGGCTCACATTTGTTCTTAATGAAACCAAATTCCTTTATGGCTTCATCAAATAGAATGTTCCATGACCTGGATTCTTGCTTCAATCCATAAATGGATTTCTGCAACTTTCAAACCCATTTGGCTTCACTTGGTGTCACAAACACTTCTGGTTGTGTCATATAGAGATCTTCCCCAAGGTTCCCATTAAGGAATTCTATTTTGACATCCATCTACCAAATATCATAGTTATGGTAAGCTGTTAGGGCAAGTATGATTCTTATGGATTTAAACATGGAAACTGGTGAGAAGGTTTCATTATAGTCAATTACTTGATTTTGTTTGAATCTTTTAGCCACTAGCCTTGCATTATAGGTTCTAACTTGACCATACATGTCTATCTTTCTCTTCAATACCCATTTGCATCCAACAGGGTTTACATCAACGGGATCATCGACCAGAACCCAAACATGGTTCTTATACATGGAATCCATCTCAGAATTCATAGCTTCTAGCCATCTTGCAGCTTCTGAGCTTTCTACTGCTTCCTTTTAAGAGATAGGATAATCATTGTCCAACAATAATGATTCACCATCCTCGGTGACTAGGAAACAAAATCTCTCTGCTTCCCTTACCTCTCTTGAGCTCCTATGCAGTACTTGTGTTTCTGGAACCTCTTCCATGGGGTCCTGTGGAACTTGTTCCTATTCCAACTCTTGTGTATCTTGAGCATGACCTTCGTCGAAGTCAATCTTTCTCCCACTATACTTCTTGAAGATGTGATCCCTCTCAAGAAAGACGGATTTTCAGGCAACATACACTTTCTTTTCTTTAGGGTTATATAGGTAATATCCTTTCGTTTCCTTGGTATATCCTATAAAGATACACTTCGTGCCCTGGGGTGCTATTTTGTTTCCTTAGAAGTCCATAACAAATGCCTCGCATCCCCATACACGTGTGTGTGACAATGTGGGTTTCCTTCCATTCCATAATTCGGATGGAATTCCATTTGGTGCCTTAGTTGGTACTTGGTTTAATGCGTATGTTGCGGTTTGTAATGCATATCCCCAAAAGGATAATGGAAGATCTGCATGACTCATCATCGACCTCACCATGTCCAATAAGGTGAGGTTCCTCCTTTCACTAACACCATTCCACTAAGGTGTATAAGGAGGAGTGAGCTGAGATAGAATCCCAAACTCCCGTAGAAGATCGATGAACTCTTAGTTCAGATTTTCTCCACCTCGATCCGATCGAAGCTTCTTTATCTTCTTACCAAGATGATTATATACTTCATTCTTGAATTCCTTAAATTTCTCCAAGGATTCTAACTCATACCTCAATACGTAGACAAATCCATATATACTCAAATTATATGTAAAAGTAATTAAGTAAGAATATCCACCTCTAGCTTCTACTGGAAATGGTCTACATACATCCGGGTGTACCAATCCTAGAAGCTATGTGGCCCTTTCACCCTATCCACCAAAAGGTGGCTTGGTCATTTTACCTTATAAACAATCATGACATCTATCGTGTAGTTTTAGCTCACTTGAGTCTAAATATCCATCATGGCAGAGCCTTGTCAAGCGCTTCTCGTTCACATGACCAAGGTGGTGATGCCACAACTGGGTGATGTATGAGTCATGTGAGTATGTTTCATTATCGATTACCAACACTTGGTTTTCGTAATTTAATACATACAAACCATTATTCAAATGTGCCATACCATAACATACGTTGTTCTTATAAAAGAGACAACCCTTATTTCCAAACATGAAAACAAATACATCCATATCCAAACAAGATAAAAAAATTATGTTCTTGGGAACACTAGGCAAAAAATAACAGTTTTGTAAAACCAAAATCATTCCACTTGGCAATGAGAGGTGGTAGTTGCCAATAGCCAACGCATCCAGCCATGCGCCATTGGAATCTCTAAGATCCACCTCTCCTCTGGAGATCATTTGAAATCTACTTGGTTCTTCCATTTGAATACAGATGTGAGCCCCACAAGCTGTATCTAATACCCAATGTATAGAAATAGAAATACTGCACTCGATAACAAATGAACCTTAAGCATCCCCACGATTCTGGCTGCAGTTCCTCTTCCAGTGGCCCTGCTTGCCACATGTAAAACACACCTCCTCACATTCCTTGCCCTACCTATGAATCTTCTCCTTCTTGGAGGGATGGTGCTCAGGGGCTTTAGACCGTTTATATGTCTTTGTCCCCTTTTCCTTGTCCTTCCTTTTCTTGTTCACCATAGGGACCGTGGGTTTTTCATGACCCATATCCTTGTCTACCTAGTGAATCAAGGTCAGAAGCTCCGATAGACTCTTCTCATTGCCGCTCATATTATAGTTTACAATGAATCTAGAGAAGGTCTTGGGCAGTGATGATAGGATGAGATCTGTACGCAGCTCATCCGGGAATTTAATTCCTATGATGTCCAGGCGTTCAATGTAGCCAATAAGATTGACTACATGAGGCCCAGCTGGTGCAGACTCTCCAAGCTTAGTTGTAAACAATTCATTGGAGATATCATACCTCTCATGTCTTGCCTTCTCTTGGTAGATATCCTTAAGGTGGACATCATGCTATACACGTCCATGTTTTCATGTTTCTTCAAGAGCTCATTGGACAAGGACGATATCATGAAACACTGGAAATATGTAGAATCATCCATGTGTTTCATGTAGAGAGATAATTCCTCGTCACTAGCCTCTTTCCTAGGCGCAACTGGAATAGTCTCTTCCAGCACATACAATTTCCTTTCATGGCGAAGGATTACGCGTAAATGCCTCTGCCACTCTTGGAAATTTGTACCTGTGAGAAGGTTCTCCTTCTCGAGTATAGTGCACAATGATATATTTGAATTCATTTCTTGGAGTTTCTAAAAATTGAGATGAGAAAAGGTTTATTTCTTTATTACACAAATTGAGATAAATAAATAAATTAATACTTATTAGTCTTCCACTATTTTATCAAAATCCAATATCCCTCGCCATTGACATCGGAATATTCTATTGCCTAAATATTCTAGTGGAAAGAATCCATATTGACCTTTGCATTACCCAAAATAGGGTTCGTCAAGCAACTTGAAGGGTTTTAGGTAGGCATTCCAAATGCCAACTGCATTAACTCGCAGCTCCTTGATCCGCTGAGTGGACTCCCCAATCCTGAAATCCTTTTATTTTGTATTTCCTCAACCTTTTCCTCTTGGTCACACCAGGTCCTGCTGTGGCAGTCAACCCTTCATGTGAACCAAGTCAAGTCAACCTAAAACCTTGAATTAGAATTCCCTAATAATTGAAATCACCCCAACTAGGGTTGGTCAAGCACATTAAACTATTGTTCGATTCTAACCAGGATTATGGAAGGCTATATCGACTTAATATTTCTTTTGAGAGATTTTATCCTTATACATAAATTTCAATTTTATTATCTTTGATTACATGCTTTTTAATATTAAGTGGGATATACTTAAGTGATTAACCATGTCTAAGATAATAATTACGTATATTCTGGTTTTATTTTAGTTCCATCTTTCATTCTCGTTTAATTCATTTATTTTGTGATCGTGACAACACACCCACAATAAATAAACCATGCAACTGATAGAAATAAAATAAATGGTATGATCATGAGCTTTTCTATTAGTTAGTTTATCTATCAGTTGATAAACTAACCCAAGACCTAGGGGGGAAACACCTTGAACCTTTCGCGTTCGTGTTTATAGCTTTCCACCTGTCCACCTTTGTATCTCCTTGGATTGGTTTCACCTTGGTTCCGGACTTGAGCCGCCTCCACTAGCTTGGGAGCTCCATCCATTACATATGCATTTATCTCACACACAGATGTGGGGTAAAAGGGGGTTTTTACAAAAAGAATCCTTGGGCGCGCAGACCCTACATATTAATGAGGAGATGGCTCACAGGCCATCAAATTTAATTTAAATAAATAAATTAAAAGAAACCATTCACATACAAAGGTCTTGGTCTAGCTCATGATCATCCATAATTCCAATGATATTTACGCATAAATAACTCTAGCATTCAATTATTTAATTATTCTTGATTAAGATAAATCACGCTTGAATTAATTAATTATCTTTAATTAATCAATCCGTTTATCATAAAACCCTTTTTTTGAATTTCTTTGATATTATCATCCATCATAATTTTAAACAAATAAATTCATTTAATATTATGATTGTACATAACATGTACCTTGGAGTCAACCCAGTGAATTCCCATTTATTACGCAGAGGTTAAGTTAAACACATATATATAAAACACCTATCAAGTGTTGTGCCTCAGCTTTATGACTGCACCATGGTACATGTCTCAAGGGTTTGTATAATATGATAATAAATTTAAATAAATCTGCGTAATTTGGGTGAGTACACGGTGTGTGGTTCCGACTACACGGCATGTACTTTTCTTCACTGTCCATCTGAAGTACATGCCCGGGGACAGGGTGTGTTAATGTACTTCAAAAATATTCGGAATACATGGCGTGTTCTATGGGACACACGTTGTGTAGTTTCCGTGTTACACAGTTTCCAACCGGGCAAGCTGTGTACATGGTAAATGGCCCAACCCTAACCCGAAGGGACTACACGCCGTGTTCATTGGACCACACAGTGTGTAATCCGGAAACACTGTGCCACCTATTTCTGGTCAACACACTATGTCTTAAATTCATAGAAATAATCCAATACATGGCCCGATTTGGCGGATCAGTCAATGCATTGAACCTAGATTACACGGTATGTAATTCCCAATACACACTGTGTATTATGGTGATTTACGGCCAGAAATGTTTGTCTCCTTCGGATGAGTTCCTCTATTTTATTTTAATCAAAATTAAAAGAAAAATTCGTTTCTATGTGGTGAATGAGAAACGAGGGAGGAGGAACAGATCTCGAGATTCAGATTTCCAGAATGATTAAACATGAATTCAAATAACTGAATTATTAAATGAGTAAATCACCAATGAAAAACTAAATAATTATAATCAAGGATATGAGCCCTCTGATACCCCATGTATATTCCGGGCACAACGGAAGCGTGTTGGTGGGGTTTTACCCAACTTTAATTTTAACGTTAACAATGTTCAATCCGAGATCCATCACGATTTAAAACGTTGGATCTTCGGAATAGAACGAAGAACGAAAAAGAAAAGAAGAGTCCTGGAACTGTTGAGATAGGATCATCATATTTTGGTTAAAATTAATTTAATTAATTCATAAGAATGACCTCGATGGAATTATTTTTTCATTGGAGTCTCCGGTCATGATGATGTGATTCGTCGTTGTGTCATAGAATCCAAGTACATGATTCCTCTAGAGGTGATCCACACATGCTCAACGTATCTCTGAACATCGCCGAAGTGATATCTGGGTGCTAGCATGGAAGAACCATCGCTTGCGATGTCCTCCTTCTACTGCCTTGATCTGGTGGAGGATCTCGCTCTCATAACTTGAAATCGTTCTTGGTGGAAAGGGAATTCTCTCTTGGCTTGAGAGTATTTCCAAAATCCATTGTGCACAACAATGGCTCTCCTCAATGAGAATAATGTAATTGGGATTATAATACTTAGAATAATAAAATTAATTAATTTCCAGAAATCGTTTAATCATTTCATTTAATTCTTAGTAATACCCCATCTCTTAATAATGACAGTTGACCATCATTATTACTTGACATGCACCCAACATATAACATTTAATATCATACAATTAAATAAAAAATATTTTTCTCACAAATCCTGAAAAACAAACTACACGGTGTGTATATAAATATAGACGGCGTGTACTTTTATTTTTCATTTTATTTATTTCCACCACCATATTTATTAGACCTTGATTAATGGCTATTTATTTCTTAAATAAATGTAACTGCATTACTCGCTAATAAATATATATATTATTTCACCAAAAATATATTCTCTCGAATAACTAGTGTCAAAATAAATGCGATCAGGCATCCTTAAATAATTATTAAACCACAATCGGGAATAATATTTATTTAACTTTTTAAATTAATATTTAACTGAGATACATGGACACACTTAGTGTGTGACCCTCTAGGCCTCTTTCCTAGTGGAATTTGGTGAATTCTTCCTAATGTCCAAGGTTAAAATCTAGAAACACGCCAAGGAACCCATATAGAAAGAAGTTAACGCCACAATAACGTGTCTCCTCCTACGAACGCTTACCATGTAATATAATCCATTTGTCTCGATATCTCCAATCAAGTGGGTTACATGCTAATGCCATCAACCCATGTGATCGATAATTCTTTCTTTGACTTACCAAAATTGAACTCGCCCATACCTTACCATGGAAATGGATTTATTTAGGCTATATCAATTCCATCAAAGGGCCTGAGATATCTACTTCTGTTACGTAACATAAGGGACAAATCATTTCTCGAATTATCTATTAATGCAGTATTACTCGTGACGCACCCAACGTATCCTACCTCACTGCGAACAGTGTGTTGTCACAGTTTTCAGCAATACATCTAAGTGCGCGAGTTGTAAGACCCATTAATAATAATAATATTAAGTCTAAGGACCAATACACACATCCGCGGATAGAAACATCCAATGACACTATGAAATGTTGATTTCCTTCTGGCGGCTCTCGTTCTCATAATATCCTCCTGGATATTACCAAGGGCGCACACCATGAAATGGTGCCTCAATGTTTTATGAGTCCTCACCCCTAAGGACCTATATTATTTGTGTCCCTCAAATAATATCATCCAGCCATAGAACATATATTCAAGAACAGTTCTATGGCCCTTCTGGGTTCTCATCAGAGCAGGGATCCACTATGACCATTAATGCAACAGCTGTCCATAGGACATTATCACATGAATTGTCACGCAGAAGAACAATCAAGATGTGATAAGGCTTTTATTAATGAATAAAGTAAAAGTAGTTGGTTCTAGACCACCAACTCCAACAATTATGGGCAGCTTCCTTTCATAAGCCCCATCCAACATTGTCACTTCAAAGTGGAACATGGGAAGCTCAGTTGCATAAGCCCCATGAAACATTTCCACTATATTTGCAGCTCCTGGGAAGAATCCTTGCATAAGACCCTTCCATCCATTGTCTCTCTATAGTGTCACACGAGTAGCTTCCTTGTGTATGCCACATCTACTATTTCCACTTCATAATGGCACCCAAGCATCTTTCATGTGTAAGCCCCATCCAGCATTGCTGATCATTAGCAGCACACAAGCAGCTTCTTTGCATAAGACCGATCCACTATTCCCTCTGTAAAGTTTCACCTAGGAAGCTTCCTTACATAAGCCCCAGGCACCATTTCTGCCCTATAGCATCACCCGAGAAGCTTCCATGCGGAAGCTCCATCCACCATTGCTTCTTCAAAGCGGCACCCATGCATCTCCCTTGCATAAGCCCCATGCACCATTGTCTCTCCATAGAAACACCTAGGATGATTCCTTACATAATCCCCATCCATCCATTGCCACTCCATAGTGTAGCTTCCTATCATAATCCCCTTTCACCACCCTTCATGGACGCATCATTGCGCTATGATCGTCAGGTCCTTTTTACATCTTTTTTCTCACACCGAGTACATACCATGTGAGATTATAGTAAGCATCGACCATGAAATCCTCTCTGGGAAGACTACAGTTTAAGCCCCAAACTCTAACCTGAACAATGTGGTCTTTGATCCTTTCCCACAAAAGGTATGTTGGAAGCCTCCCTGTGGTTCAAGCCCACCAACCATTGGTCCCGACTACCTTCACGTCAGTTCACCAAACCCAACCTGAACTATGTGTCCTTTGATCCTTACTAAGAAAATGTATGTTCGAAGCCTCCCTAAGGTTCACTACCACCATCCATTGGTTCTGACCCCCATCACGTCGGTCCCCCCCCCCGTCGTCCAGGAAGTTAAAATATATTCCCCTTTTGTCCTGAATGACACTAAAATGTCACCCCATCCAGCAGTAATATGTTGTGTCCCCATCTAGTGGTAATCCATTGTGACCCCATCTAGTGGTAAGTCATTGTGACCCCATCTAGGGGTAAGCCATTATGACCCCATCTAATAGTAATTTGTTGTTAATCCCTTATCCAGTGGTAAGCTATTGTCAATCCCATCCAGTGGTAAGCCATTGTCAATCCCATTCAACGGAAAGACATTTTCAACCTCATTCAGTGGTAAGCCATTGATGTCCCAAATTGAAAGTAAGTCATCGTCAGATGAACTATGAGGAAATTGATTCGCCTCAAAGAGGATAGGTAAGAATCCACCCTGAGATTCAAGCCCATCCATCATGTATCATCCTGATCTTTACCTAGATCCTATGTGTTTCGGGAATGTCATGCCCCTACTAGGAGGATTCACTTCCTTCGGGTCCCATCCATGCATCCATTCTCATGGACTGCTTCCTCCGGTGTCCCATCATCCCACTGAACAACGTGGACTTTGATGCTCGTCCACACAAGTACGTAGGAAGTCTCTTCGAGGATCAAGACCAACACTATTGTCACCATCACAAAGGTCCCACCTCATTCCCCCTCCAATTCATTCATCTCTCCATCATCCATCATGATTCTCACTTGGGTCAAAACATCCTAGTGGGATCATGTCATACACCTCCTCATTACTCATATAAGTACACTGGCCGCTTTCCATGCATAATCCAAAGCATGTATCTGGGTTTATGTGCTTTTTGTACATCCCGATTCATTAGCCATTCAAACTACATTGGTGTGTATCCCTGTCGTCGACACAGGGTGCGTAGTAAACCTCCATGGTGTTCAATCCCAGCTAATTGTAAACCTTGGTGTTCCCCCATTTTGGGGTTCACACTCCCTGATCTTCCATCAGTGGTGTCCATATCATCCTTCACAGTGTGACATCTTGCCTTTATAGAACACACCACCTTGGGTATTCTTTTATTGAGTGCTCTGATCCATCCACCAGGGGAACCATCCACGTTTTCTCTCCTAGGGATATACCAATATGATCCATCTCTATGGGATGTTCTGATCACCCTTATTCCATATTCGCAAGAGGTTAAACTCGCGGCCTACCTCGTGTTAAACATGAGATGCCTTAGGAAAACCTTGGAAGACACTCCTTTGGCGCAACCGTCTCTACAAGACATTAAACTCGCGACCTACCTCATGTTAAACATGATATACCTAAGGAAAACTTTAGAAGACATGAATTTGGTATAACCATCTTCTCAAGAGGTTAAATTCGCGACATAACATGTGTTAAACATGGGAAGTTGAGGAAACACTCAGAGACATGCCTCCAGCATAAGATACCCCATGACTGACATGGAATACCTCGGGTTTTGCACCCATGAGACTCCCTCTTAAGAGGAAGAATGTAGGTTCCCCAATATCCATGCATCCAGTGATTCCCAACATACCAGATGTTTTCATCTACTCTGACAGAAAGATTATACCATGTCAAGAGCCCATGGAATGTTGTGATGGAAGTAGAGTAATTAACCGGCATCCACAAAGATATGGCACCAGGAATGAGATTCACGAACCATGACTTAATCTTTAAGGGAGACCCATACGAGGTAACAAGTTCCGAGGAGGAATACAAGGAAAGAGGAACTAACATCCCATCATCTAGTTTCGATCATGGAGAAAACGTCCTTGAATAAGGAACAGATACCGCCTACCTTTGGAAAGCGGGAATGTAGGGCTACAACCGTGTGTCCTCCATACACTGATGTACGCACACCAATGAAAGCATCAGAAACAGGTATTATTTTTGTTTTATATGATATTTATAATTTAGGTAATCACGGTTTCATACATTTGGGGTTGAAAATGGAGGGTACAAGATAACCATTGAGGTAAAATATATTAAAGATTATTATGAGTAGTTTTTTTACCTTTGTAAAATTTTATAAATATTGTATTAATATAGTTTTAGAAAAAAGAAAACTTACTTGATGGGTGATAACCAGTCTCTTCTGGTGATGTTGTGGGGATCGAACCCACAACAAAAGTGTGATAGGGGTTGATCACCTAC
This sequence comes from Viscum album, assembly GCA_963277665.1. Lineage (NCBI taxonomy): Eukaryota > Viridiplantae > Streptophyta > Magnoliopsida > Santalales > Viscaceae > Viscum > Viscum album. Next base: position 786,026,873 of record OY728145.1, read on the forward strand.
CACTCGCCTATGTGATTTCTAGGTCATTATGAAAATGGTTTTATTTATTTTAAATATATGATGGATAAGGGTTTTTTTTAATTTTGGGAATATATGTTTTATCATATTTATAACTATGGCACTGAAATTTCATTTGGTAATTAAGTGAACAGTTTTATTTTGAATGCTTTTTTACTATTTTGGGAACCATATATGATTAATTTAAATAGAATATTATTGAATGTTATTGGTGGATTAATGTTTTATTTTCTATACGTGGAGTATAAGAATATATTTATTCAATTTATTTATAGAAATAAATTTCATATCATGGAGATTATGAGATTTGGGAAATTACATTTTTTCTTTGTGACCTTAAGAGCCAAGGATATTATTTGAAGATAAACATTAAATTTATCTTCGAAGAGTATGTGATTAAATAATTTTTATTTTTTAGTTCCCATTTTTTTCTGGAATATTTTTTTGAATTTTAAAGATAATTATTTTTTATATGATCTATATTGAAATTAGTTTCCTTACTTTAAATTTTGGAGATTAATGTAGTTTTTAATCTAAGAAGGACTTATTATTTTTTGTAAATTAACATCTATTGTACTAACCAAATTGGTTTTTGTTAATTGATAAAGACTACGGGAATACATAGTTATACTTTCGATTGTTTTTTAATCTCTATTGGTTGATTTTGGTGCCTCAGGTATGAAAATTCACCTTTAATACTCATCATTTAGAGAAAATATGACAATGAAGTTCAATATTTTAAATAAATGTGTTTTCTTTTGTTCTTAGTCTTGATAGTAGAATACATCATCACAACTGTGAAAATGATATTAAAATAAAAATGATATTTAAATGAAAATTTTATGCATTTACTTTTCATACCATGAAATAGATGTCGTTTTCAACCGTTGCAAATTTATGCTTTTGTGTTGGTATACTTCCTCAAGATCATATTCAATATCACTCTCCATCTGAACACGATATTATTTTTTCTTACAAGTTCATGTTTTCTTGCATGGAATTCTATAATATGTTATCTCAGGTGACCGTTTTACATTATTTTCTCTAATATTAAGTGGATGTTTTGTTGACCCTATTTTCAATGTTGGATTTCAAAAAAATTATTTTGAAATGTAATACCCTTATTTTTTGATCCTGCGTTTAAATTGTGAGGACACACTATATTACATTTTGGGAGAATATAACACCCAATGTTTTTAAAATGAGACACTATATATAATATCATACAATATGTTCCCCATAGAGATTAAAAAAATGACTAAATATTATTATTTAAATGTGGTGGTAATAACCTAGCCATTGGAATGGGTGGAATGAATGAGATTCACAAAATTATGAAAATATATTTTAGACATGTTTATAAAATTATTTCATTAGTTAGATGTTAATTATAAATTAAAAAAAAGAAATTGAATATAAACGATGTGTTTTTATTAAAAAACCCTGTTTTATGCCCATAATGAATTTTTTTCTAAATTAATTATTTTAATCAACTGTATTTAAAGTTATTAATGAAATTTATATGTTATATATTTGATTAAATGTTTTTAAATTCATTAAATATAATTTAATGTCTTATGAAAATCATAAATCATATTTTTATCAAAGAAGATATATTTTAGTAAATTGTAATTTTTCGGACATTTGATGAGGCACCTATTATGAATCTGTATGTTAAAAATTTTATAAATTTTATTTTATAAAATAATCAAAAAAATTTAACTTTAATATTAAAATTTTCTTATGATAATATATTGGTATTGTTTGGAGGATTTTCAATTTTTTATGACTAGTAAAAAATACAAAATTTTATTAAAAAACTATGTTTTCATCTAATTTATTAATATAGATAAAATTTGGAATAATTTTTTTTGAAATTATAATTTTTTCAAGTATACATAAATAAATACAATTTAGATCATTTTAATCAATTTTAAATTGAAATTGGAAATAAAAATATTCAATCTTTTCAACTTTTCACATTAAAAACCAGATTTCTCATTGTCTCTACACGATTAAATGAAAATCTAGTTTTTCAAATTATTTTAATCTAATTTGGTAAATTTTAATCAATAATATGAATAAAATGTTTTAAATTACATTTTATGTTCAATTTAATTTTTGGTATAAAAAATTTACCTTGGTAGAAAAATTATTTTCCACGATATAGGTAAAAATGAAAATGGTTAATGTTAAAAAGATTTAAGGCTTAAAATACATAAAATTACCACATGTAATTTTTTAGGTATTTCTAAACACTAAAAAGACTCTACAATGTTTATTTTTATCTAATGTGAGAAAAATTAAATCCACCTAAATGTGGTTTTCCTTAAATATAAAATAATTTTTATTTTAATCACATAAACCCACCTCTTTTCAAGTATAAATACCTTCCCTCACACCCATATTATGACTCTAAATCCTTATATATACAATAATAACAACCCAAAACACTCCTCCTAACTCCCCCCCATGTCCATTTTCTATTGGACATAGAAGAATAACAGATCCATGGTTCTCAAGGGTCTCTTAAAGAGGTGATATCCAAGAGGTAATTTTCTAAACAAAATCATTTATTTTCTTTTATTCATATATTTGATCATAACCTCCTTCATCATTTATTTCATGATAACTCTATAATAATTTATATACTTTCTTATTATGTTTTTAATTGAATATATGATATCGTTTTCTTTTCTTATATCCTCTTATGAAAAGAAACAAAATTATTGTCCTTATTATTTTGGTTAATCTCTTACGTGAATAATGATTTTGTCCTTTTTCCATTACCGCCTTCATATAGATTCATAAAACAATAAATATGGTTAAATCAAATTTAAATTGGTATATAATAACCTATTTCATGTTCTATCACTGATATAACCGCATAATTTTATATAAGTTGAAATTGGTTGGTGGTGTTCATATAAACGACCAAAATAAAATAAACATTTATCATTATCATTTCATCTAATGAACCCCCCTAAAGTATGAATTATAAATAATATATTTGATCATTCGTTCTTATGGAATATAATTAATAATATTTAATTAAAAATTCAGTGTTGTAATTCATTTTTATTGGAATGTCTATAATTTTACACAAGTAAATCTGACCATGAAACCATGAAATTCAAACACGTGAAACCATTTAAATAATGAAATGTCATTAATTAATCGGTAAAAAATGTTGTAGAAGCATCAAAATAATGTTTTATAAATATTAATATAGTTCTCAAATTAGTTAATATTATTCCATAAACCATTATACAAGTGTTTTGAAATTTTTTGAATGAAATAAAATGTGTGTTAAGGGTTTTCATAACCCAATTTCCATTATTTGGGTTAAACATATACTTCTTGATCATTTCATTATGATATTATGTGTCAAGTTACTTCTAAATATCTTATGATTTATTTATACTTTTTTATTTGGAATTATAGTGGATTCATCTATTTGATTCATTTTATTAGTTTCCACTTCAATGAAATGATAATTATAATGGAAATTATTTTAAAACTATCTTTTAAAGTTACCCATGAAAATCTCTTTTTCTTCCATGCCCATATTTTATAAAATTATTTAAAAAAATGATTTCACTATTATCAAATTATTTATTAATTTCATTTCTATTAATGTCTCAATTTTTACAAAAAATATTGAAAGTATTATTTTTTTCATTTTCTTAAACATGTTTCTTCGTGAATTTTCCAAAGATAATAATTAAGGAATGTTTTTTAACTTATATGACATGAATGGTTATTCCTACCATAATACAAATTTAATGTTTTGAATATTCCATAAACTTTTTAAAAATTTATTTTCAAATAATATGTTTTCATTGATGATTTCATGAATTCCTGAAAAATTAAAATTTATTTACAAATACAAAATTTATAATCCACAAGACTGTTTTTATAAAATATTTATGAGTTATACTTATTTTATGTTTCTTGTGAAGTTTCTAGGATGTTAGATGGTTATGTGATAAACTATGGTGGTTGAGACCATAATATCTCTTTAATTGACTGGATAAATGGATGTTTTTAAATAGTTGGGTTTCTTGAAATATATTTAAGTAATAGGGTTTTGGTGACTATCCAAAATGTAACTATCATGGTTACTAGCTACATAGCTGAGGGAGATGCAATGTATTTATTATTTATATGGAAAATGATATCAAAAGTTCCCTACTTGAGTTCTATAATTCTTATTATGATTTTTTATGAATATAGGTTTAATTTCAAAAATAATTATATTGATATTTATACAAATATAATTAATCTTTCTGAATAAGAAGGTTTGTTTTTATGATTTTTTTGGATTTTCATTGGGCTAAAATTTTCTATTCATTTATATCAGTTACTGCAATTTTAATAATAATCTAATTTTCTCAAATTATTTTCAAAGGTTGATGGTTGATTATTCATAAAGATGAAAGAAATATTTTAAATTTAATGATATTTCATGAAAATAACTTATGTTTTATAATAGGGATTCCTTTGGTGAAAAAAGGGTATTATGTATAATTGTCAACTTGTAATTTATGGTATTAATATTTAAGTTTTTTTCCTAACTCTCTGAAACAGTAAAACTAAATCATTTTTGTGAATTAAATAAATATAAATCTATTTTAAAATCATTATAAAATTTAATAATTAAGGTTGGGTTGTTACAACAACAGTCACCACAAAAAATTTCTTTGGAAGAGAATCCCTACAGTAGGATAGACAAAACCGTCAATAAATGAGTATGGTTGATAAAATAATTGATCATGGATACATCCTAGTAAGGGAGTACCCAAATAGTGATCATATGAAGCACTATAATGATTATCATACCAAAAATTCCCATATGTAGTCTACTGGTGGCATTACACAAATGGTCACAATTTGGGACACTGAGGCTCAACTTTCAATGTTATCTATCTAGGAACCAAAAGCTATAGATAAAATGGAGTGCTCTCATTTTCCTTAATTGATTTATGAATCATTTTGGTATATTTTAGGTGGTTTCTAGTGAGTAGTTTCAAAATCACAACTCTCTCAGATCATGTATTATTACATATCATGAAAATAAGAGAGGGGGAGGAATTTATCCCTTCCCACACACATGAATTCCATTGGAATACCCTGATAGAATAAGGAATATATTATCGGGATTACATCCTCATTTCACTCAACAACATATTCCCCAATATCATGGAGACCAAGAATTTAAAATATTATATCCTTTTACATACATTGTTGAAATGTTACTACATTCTGATATTAGGAGAATAACTCTATAGGTTTATTCCAAGAATAGTATAGATACAGAAATATGAACATATCCCTTTCCGGATAGCAAGAACAACATATCACCATGTCTATTATAAATAGGTTGATTCATTATAGAATGTTCTCATTCTGTCTCCCTTCCAGAAGAGTTGTCATTATATACTTTTAATGATGAGGCATAGGCCTGTGTTCATTTTAACATTATATATAGATCTCAACATACTAGTTTGGAACATCACTCATGATATGATCGCATTCCCATTAATAAAATCTGGAGGCAAACTTAAATGTAATAATACTTGGATCATGCTCACTCTCAAACTAAGGGTCATTAGTACAATTTTTAAATCACTATTGGGGAGGATTACAGAATTATTGATAAGTTATTCAATATATTCATGATACTTATAGAACCCTAGTTCATATCAATAATTATTCAAAATAAATGAATACACCAACTTATATTAGAATATATAAAGGAGGACACACATATCCATTTCCCATTTCAGATTTATATCAACATATTTTTATGGGAATTCATATAATACCCATACTTTTGACCCCACTCTAAGCAATTCTCGTCAACATACTCCAGTAAAAACACCCAAACAAAGTCATACCCCAATAAAAAATACATAATCTCACAATAATACTCTTGCATGTTCTTGGAAGTAGGCGCTAATCCCTATATGACAAGATGGATCCTAGTATATTCCAACTAATTTTATACAAAAGTTTTATATCCCTTCTCTAACCCAAAAGTTAGGTCACCTTCTTTCATCCACAAAATAGAATGAGGCCAATAATCTTGATCTCATCAATTTATATTTCATATAGGTTGTATGAAACATATCTAGAATTCTTTGAGGACATATCAAATCTTCATCCAAAGGAATAGGTGATAACTACCTCAATTGTTCTCATTATGGTAGTGAATAGATGGATCATAGAGACTCTAATCAAGATATCATCTGTAGAGAAAATCCCCATGGTAATATGTCACTCCAACATAAACATTATCCCTTTTTACAAACACTATTTTATATAGTGGATATAAAAAAACCCCATTTATCACCATATTGTAACCAATCAATTATCTGTAGTAATGTTGCAAGGTCATTTATAGGCCCAATGGAGAAACCTATGGGGTATATACTCAGGGAGGAGTATGATTTTGATAAAGGAGAAGATTCCATGGACATTTGGAGGTAGTAATCAAGAAATAAATTCCAATCTATGTTTTTCTAGGAATACATCTTTTTAAAATGTCCCAAAGGAACTAATAAATGAGTGTGTTCCTTATTTTAGTAAGAATAATTGGAAAAAATTTCTTAAAAATCGGCTAGTAACCTCCTGTATCTAGGATATGATGGTCACCTTTAGGTTTTAAACATTTTGTTTTCTCAAATAGAACTGAAATCAATCTTTTTAATCCCTAAACCAAGACCAGAAATGAATATAAAAAATCTATAGTATTCTAACCCGTTTCACATGTAGACTCTCTAGAAATGACCACTGAAGCCCCATCAAACATCTATATCCTATGATGGGGGTATTTTTGGGTGATTCACTTTACCACAATCCCAGAATAGAAATCCAATGTGGTAAGCCATCGGGTAAATTCATAGCCACGAGAGAGATCAAGTGACCAGTTAACATGTGGTATTGTGGTTTAATACAATATAACAGCTTTAATTTTAGGTTAAAATGATTTCACAAAGAGAGAGAGATATAGGTCCCATAGTATAATCTAATGTTGAGCCTCTCAACCAAATGAGAACGCATCATAAACAAGGAAGCGAATGTTGCAGAGTAAATAAAAAATTTCTATAGGAAGTCACTCCAATCAATAGTATCCATTTAAAACAACCCATTCATGAATAAAATTTATAAAAAAATCACAATAGCATCTAATGTAATGACCCGAAATTTTGAATAAATCTTGTGTCCTAATTTTGTGTGTTATTTTATTTGATACTCAACAAAACTATTTCATTGGATAACATGAGTATAATCAAAATGAGACCGTTGGGTTTCGACTGGTATATGACCGTTGGTCAATAAGACCGCTGGAAACTAAAAGTTTCGATTATTGTCTCTAAATACAAGTGATATTGGTTATTTAATATAGAAAGAAGATTTGATGGCCTCATCCAGTAGTCTCGTGCCAATATAAGCTCATCTAATGGAACTTGGGAAGGAGGTAGCACCACTGGGCTTTTCTATGGACCAAACACAAGCCGAACATCATCGTGTGAAGCTAGAACGGAATTGCCTTCATGAGAAGTTCAAACTAATAGAGATTACTACTCATGCAATGTTGGCCGAGCCGCCCTCAGATTCTCTCACATTAGCACACCTTACACTTATGTCGTATGATGGGGTTATAAGGGGCTACATAAGGAGATAGTAACTGCCTTGTGTAATCCTTTTACTTAAATAAAAATTGTGATTTCTTCTTATGATGAAGTTTGTGAATTTTCAAATTTCCGGATAAATATAGTATGCATATTTTTTTGATGAATTCTAGACAAAGGATATTTGAAAATATTTATGTAAACCTTAAATAATTAATTATGTGTAATGATTTTCAAAAAATGGTCTTCTGCAATTATGTTCAGTATGAAATTTAGAGTCTAATAAGATCAACTTAATTTTTGATGAATAGTAAATTATGAATAGTGATTTTGTGCTTAGGATTAGTAATGTGACCAAATGGATTAGTAATACAACTTAAATAAAGTATTCATATAATTTAGGCACCTTGATTAAGTAATGTTATTCAATAAAATGGTTAGATAAGGGTTTCATAAATTATTAATCAAGTATTACTTTTTTCCGGTGAATAGTGTTTTTTAATTAAAAATTAAATTAAAAATATTTAGAAAATTATTTTTATAAAATGGAAATTATTTTTTGAACTCAGAGCATCAATATTATATTAATGTAATTTTTGGTGATTTTTCAGAAAAAAATTAATTTTTGATGAATAGTGTATTTATTTAAAAATTAAATTAAAAATATTTAGAAATTTATTTTTTATAAAATGGAGTTCATTTTTGAAATCATAGCATTGATATTTGGTTAAGGTTAAATTTTGGGAGTTTTCAGAAAAGGATGAATTTTCAGTGAATAGTAAAAATACAGTTTTAGGGTTTCGGTATGTTTAATGACATCATGACTGCATCATGATGATGTCATGAGATATTTTAAGGGATGGTCGACTAAAGGGGATGAATTATTGTATGAGGTGTCCCAAGCGGCCAATATCATGGGAAAATACCATGGGCAAGCCCATGGTTTTTTCAATACCACCAATGAGGTGTCCCTTGGCCGTTAATGCCTTGTCCCCTCACATTCCCTATAAATACCAACCCTTTCCTCCTTTAGTTTTCTATCCAAAATCATCCTCAACTAAGTTCTCGTCTCCTTACCTCCCAATCAGTCGTCCCATGGTTCCCCCAAGCCCTCAAGGTCCTAACCATTGAGTTTTAAGAGTTACATTTAAGGTGAGGGATCCTACCTCTCACCTTCTTTTCAAGTAATCTCTTTTATGTCATTTCTTTTATGCTCCATGATATTATGTTGGAGGATGTTCTTTTATATTCCTATTACTGTCCTTTTCATTTTCATATTATGAGATACACCCTCTTTCTCTCATCAATTCGTTTTATGAATGTTTAAGTGGCGCCGTTAGGCTGCCGAATTTTTTAGGGATTCTTTCACCTTTCTCATTTTTCAAAGTTCTACTTTTATGTCAAGTCTTTAAAGTTCTTTTTTATTATGTTGGGGTATGATCTCTATATCTATCATACTGATATTTTATGTTCATATGATGATAGAACCTATTTGATCTTGTCAATTCATTTTTGTTGATGTATAAGTGGTACCGTTAGGCTGCCGAATTTTTAAGGGATTCTTTCACCTTTCTAATTTTTCAATGTTCTACTTTCATGTCAAGTCTTTCAAGTTCCTTTTTATTATTTTGGGGTATGATCTATGGGTCTATCACTATGACCTTTTATTTTCATATGTTTAGGGACCCTATTTGATCTTTTCAATTAATATTTGTTGAATTTTACGTGATGTCGTTAGGCTGCCGAATTTTCATAATAAAAATCTTAATTTTTTGTCTGCCTTTCATGTTCTTCATTTCATATGGTATATATTTCAAATTTCATTACCATGTTCTTAAATACTTTATATTATGTCCCTATACTATTTTTTGGATCATTTATGAGTGGGTGACCCATGTCCCCACTCTTTTTAATGTTTTCTAGAACACTGAAACATAGCCGTTATGCTGCTGAATTTCGGTCTCAAAATGTCTCTCTCTTATCCTAAAATTCTTTTATTTTATTAAGTGAATAATCAAAGCTCTTTCTTTTAAAGTGGTATTCACGTATATACCAAAATTTTCTATTTTAAATTCTGGTATTTACATACATGAGACCTGCTTTCCCTTTCTGTGAGTTTAAAGTGGCATAAAGATCATGTCTTTAAAGCAGTTTTTAAAACGTTATGATTATGAAATGTAACCCATTTATTTTATGATATATGAGTTGTTTATGAAATTATTGATGATTATATATGTGGCTCACATGATAATAAATACAAATTAAGGGTGCACCCTGATAGCGCTCCAATGCATTGGGTAAAGACTTAATCTCTAGAGATGACCATTTTTAACGACGCCTTGGTGAATAACCTTGGTAATTTTTAATGAAACCTTGGGGATGGACCTTGGTGAAATGGAAGTGATTTTCAATATTAAATGTTATAGCCACATCTTCATGTTATGATATATGTTATTTTTTTAAGATATTCCCCATGATTTCTTTCTCATGCCTTAAAGTTCTTTTTTATGACTTTATAGATGTATCTCAAGTTCACATGTTAAATGTTTCTCTTGTTTCCCTTACTGGGCCTTCTGATCACCCTTCCTTTTGATGTATGTCCTCAGGTTATGATATGCAGTAATGAACCTAGGATGAACATAAGGAGAATCCTTTCAAGTTATTAAGAAGAATGTTTTATGTTTTCATGTTTTGAGTTCCTGGTTTCCAAGACATTAAACCATAAAGATCCTCGGTTTTGTATACTGTAATGAATGTTTATGTTACAAAAAGGTGGGATGTCATAGTTTGTATCAAAGGATGGTTTAGTGATTTTTGGAAATTAGGATATAAAAACTCTAGGAAGAACCCTATAGAATAGTTTAAATATAGGAAATCTTCCTGGTATTTTGGTGAGTATAGAGTAAGGGGTTTCCAGGCAAATACATCTCTGTCTAGATACGAGGAGGTAGAGGTGTCTCTGGAACAGATGTACATAGGGGTAAAACCCAAAAATACCGCTTTGAGCTAGACTCGAACAGGAACTGGTACACGACAATGGGCCTTGCTGCACTCTTGGTTACGACACTCTCGGGGGATATGCTTTGGTAAATTCCTAAGCTCAATATGAACCATTATTAAAGGAACAAAGATAAAATAAAGATACACATAAGAATATATGATCATGGATATCCTAGATTGGAACCTAGGGGATCACAAGTTAGGATATACTTTTCTTCTACAAGTTTATCCTTTTATGCTTATAGTTTCCTTTTCATGATTATTGGTTAAGTATTTAAGCACCTAATTATACTTTCTTTTCTTGGTTAATGGCAGGAAATGGAAGAAGATGTCCCAACAACCAAGGTGATTGGAAATGTGATGATTACACTATTAATATGACAGAGATGACAAGAGATCAAGTTGAACATATTGTGATTATACCAAACCAGCTATCAAAAAACACAATTAATAATTGGTACCAAGTTGAATGCCCAAATTCATCCAGGAAGAAGAAGACAAAGTCTCAAGGATGTTAAACTGATAAAGATGATAAGGGAAAGAAGACCCAATTTCTTTTTTGCAAAAAGTGTGGGAAGAGGCACCAAGGATAATGTCACAAAGGAACCAGGAGATGTTTTAAGTGTGGGAAGATAGGGCATAAAGTAGCCAATTGCTTTAAAAAATGGATAATGTGATGAATAGAGATAAGGTTCGATCTAATGCACCTAATACTTTTCAATGTCCTAAATGTGAAGAAGTTAGATATTATACAAGGAAATGCTCTCTTGGAATGGATGAGAAGAATGATGAGAATCAACAATCTTCGAGGACAAGGGAACAATTCAAGTCCTTTGCTGAGATGGATCATGATGACTGAAGTACATGTAACTTCTTCGCAATAATTGTCTATGCCATGTTGTATTTTAGTTCGTGCTCTATGAGAATATCTTTAATGTTTTATAAGAACATCGATTCACTACCTAATATGGTTTTATATCATTAAGTAAAACATCTATTGTTATGTACCACATGTTGATGTAGTGAAGCTGTTCTTCTTAAAAAAATGGGTGATTATGGGATTAAAAGATGATTATTATTTTGGAAGACGTTCACAATTTTGGGAACCCTATACGATCGAGGTAAATAGATTACTACGATATTTTCTTTGAGGAATAAAGGTTTACTTATATTTGGATGAATAGATGAATTTAAGGTGAACATATGGTAATATAGGTTACTTATTGAAATGATTAACCCATCTTGGGCAAAACATGTTTAGGTTAGTTACTTTTGTTATAAGATGTTAGGAGTGGTTTATGTTGTTTGGTGATGAATGATGAAGTTTATTTTGGAAGAATGTGTTATCAAATCCTTATTGTATTTGGGTTTCAATCTTAGTGTGGTTTTTTAAAGGAATTTTATGGAAAGTTATTTATGTAATGGTCTATGATGAAGTTTGGGTAGTACCATGGAATTGTTAAGATTTAAAGAAGTTTCCCTTCCTATGGGGTTCTTTCTTTTTGAAGAGTTGTTTTATTTTACCCTTTCTGTTTTTGGTATAATGTTTAATGATAGAAGAAATAGATAGTTAATCTTTTGTGGATTACATGACTCTGTAGAAGATTATTCTTGTGCTTTTGATGAGGCCAAGTGTTTTTGAATTCTCATCATTTGGAGAAAATATTAGTTTTGGTAGAAACTTATTAAAGGATGAAACTCTACTTGAATGTAGGTATATTTCCGTATGTTTTTATTCTATGTAGTAAATTAATTTCTCAAAATTATGAAAAGTAACGTAAAAAAAAACCGTTTTTGGTTTACGTTTCCTACTGGGTAATCAAAGACTGTTTACACATATCATAAGTTTGTGATTTTCTTGTGGTTAACTTTCTCTTAGTCATATTTTCTATCACTCTCCCTCATAACATGACCCTTTGTTTTTTCTTCCATATCCATGTTTTCCTATATGGAATCCTCGTATGGGTTAACTCGGATGACCTTTGTACTTCCCTTTCTTTCTTTTAAAATAATAGTGTTACTGACACTTTTTCTGATGTGGGACTTTCAATGAAAATTTCAAGCCCAATTTTAAAAAATTGCGAGGATGCAATTTCTTAAGGGGGGAATATTGTAATGACCCGAAATTTTGAATAAATATTGTTTCCTAATTTTGTGTGTTATTTTATTTGATACTCAACAAAACTATTTCATTGGATAACATGAGTATAATAAAAATTAGACCATTGGGTTTCGATTGTTATATGACCATTGGTCAATATGACCGCTGGAAACTAAACGTTTCGATTATTGTCTCTAAATACAAGTGATCTTGGTTAATTAATATAGAATGAAGATTTGATGACCTCATCCAGTAGTCTCGGGCCAATCGAAGCCCATCTAATGGAAGTTGGGAAGGAGGTATCACCAATGTGCTTTGCTCTGGACCAATCCCAATCTGAACTTCATCATGTGAAGGTAGAACGAAATCATCATCACGAGAAGTTCAAACTAATAGAGATTACTATCGTGCAATGTTGGCCGAGCCGCCCTCAGATTCTCTAACCTTAGCACACCTTACCCTTAGGTCCTATGATGGGGTTATAAGGGGCTATGTAAGGAGACCGTAACTGCCTTGTGTAATCCTTTGACTTAAATAAAAACTGTGATTTCTTCTTATGATAAAGTTTGTGAATTTTCCAATGTCCGGATAAATATAGTATGCATATTTTTTTAAGGAATTCTAGAAAAATGACATTTGAAAATATTTATGTAAACCTTAAATAATTAATTTTTTGTAATGATTTTCAAAAAATGGTATTCTGCGATTATGTTCAGTATAAAATTTAGAATCTAATAAGATCAACATAATTTTTGATGAATAGTAAATTATGAATAGTGATTTTATGCTTAGGATTAGTAATGTGACCAAATGGATTAGTAATATCACTTAAGGAAAGTATTAATATAATTTATGCACATTTATTAATCAATGTGATTCAATAAAATGGTTAAATAACGGTTTCATAAATTATTAATCAAGTATTACTTTTTTTGGGTGAATAGTGTTTTTCAATTAAAAATTAAATTAAAATTATTTAGAAAATTATTTTTATAAAATGGACTTTATTTTTGAACTCAGAGCATCAATATTATGTTAAGGTAATTTTTGGTGATTTTTCTGAAAAAAATTAATTTTCGGTGAATAGTGTATTTATTTAAAAATTAAATTAAAAATATTTAGAATTTTTTTTTATAAAATGGAGTTCATTTTTGAAATCAGAGAATTGATATTTGGTTAAGGTGAAATTTTGGGAGTTTTTGAAAAAACTTGAATTTTCAGTGAATAGTAAAAATACAGTTTTAGGGTTTCTGTATGTTTAATGACATCATGACTGCATCATGATGATGTCATGAGATATTTTAAGGGATGGTAGACTAAAGGGGATTCATTATTGTATGAGGTGTCCAAAGTGGCAAATACCATGGGCAAATACCATGGGAAAGCACATGGTTTTTCCAATACCACCAATGAGGTGTCCCTTGGCAATTAAAGTCTTGTCCCCTCACTTTCCCTATAAATATCGACCCTTTACCCCTTTATTTTTCACTCCAAATTCATCCTCAAAATCTTTATGGTCTCCTTACCTCCCAAGGAGTCCTACCAAGGTTCCCCCAAACCATAAAGGAACCAACCATTGAGTTTTAAGAGTTTCATTTAAGGTAAGGGATCCTGCATCTCTCCTTCTTTTCAAGTAATCTCTTTTATGTCATTTATTTTGTGCTCCATGATTTTATGTTAGAGGATGTTCTTCTATATTCCTCTTACTGAAATTTTCATTTTAATATGATGAGATATCCCCTCTTGCTCTCATCAATTCTTTTTAAGAATGTTTAACTGGCGCTGTTAGGCTGCAGAATTTTTAAGGGATTCTTTCACCTTTCTCAATTTTCAAAGTTCTACTTTCACGCCAAGTCATTCAATTTACTTTTTATTATGTTTGGTTATTATATCTATATCTATCATACTTATCTTTTATTTTCATATTATGAGAGACACTATTTGATCTCATCAATTCATTTTTTTTTGAAGTTTAAGTGGTGTTGTTAGGCTGCCGAATTTTTATGGGATTCTTTCACCTTTATCATTTTTCAAAGTTCTACTTTCATGTCAAGTATTTAATGTTCATTTTTATTATTTTGGGGTATGATCTCTATGTATATCATACATATCGTTTATATTAATATTATGAGAGACCCTATTTTTTCTCGTCAATTCATTTTTTTTGAAGTTTAAGTGACGCCGTTAGGCTGCCGAATTTTCATAAGAGAAATATTTTTTTTGTCTTCCTTTCATGTTCTTAATTTCATATGTTATATCTTTCAAATTTCATTAACATGTTCTAAAATACTTTATATTCTGTCCCTATACTATTTTTTGGATCATTTATGAGTGGTTTAACCATGTCCCCACTCTTTTCAATGTTTTCTAAAACACCGAAACATAGTCGTTATGCTGCAGAATTTCCGTCTCAAAATGTCTCTCTCTTATCCTCAAATTCATTTATTTTATTAAGTGAATACTCAAAGATCTTTATTATAAATGGGTATTCACATATATACCAAAATGTTCTATTTTAAATTCTGTTATTTACATACATGAGACCTGCTTTCCCTTTCTGTGGGTTTAAAGTGACATAAAGATCATGTCTTTAAAGCAGTCTTTAAAACGTTATGATTATGAAATGAAACTCATTTCATTTATGCTATATGGGTTTTTTATTGAATTATTGATGATGATATATGTGGCTCACATGATAATAAAAAAAAATTAATGGTGCGCCCTGATAGTGCTCCAATGCATTGGGTAAAGTCTTAATCAATAGAGATGGCCATTTTTAACGATGCCTTGGTGAATAACCTTGGTAATTTTTTATGACACCTTGGGGATGGACCTTGGTGAAACAGAAATGATTGTCAATATTAAATGTTGTATCCACATCTTTATGTTATGAAATACGTTATTTTTATTATGATATGATCCATGATTTCGTTCTCATGACTTAAAGTACTTTTTCATGACTTTATTGATGTATCTCAAGTTCACATGTTAAATGTTTCCCTTGTGTCCCTTACTGGGACTTCTTCTCACCCTTTCTTTTGATGTATGTCCCCAGGTTATGAGATGCAGTAATGAACCTAGGATGAACATAAGAATAATCCATTCAAGTTTTTAAGAAAAATGTTTTAAATTTTCAGGTTTTGAGTTCCTGGTTTCCAAGACACTAAACCTTAAAGATCCTCGGTTTTGTATAATGTAATGACTTTTTATGTTACAAAAAGGTGGGATGTCATATCTAAAATAACAATAGTCCAATAAAAACCCCATTCCTATGGGATGGGTGAATTTCAACCTCAATCACAACCCTTGGGTTTGTCACAACTATATCAGGTCTCATAATATTAATGGATGTTCCATATCAACCATATCTAATCGGGAAGGGGTAATATATATCTAAATTTTCATAATCAAATCCATCATATCCTCAACTAAAATCCTCATTTCATCAGAAAAATTATTAAAAATGTAAAACAATTGTCATAAATAAACCCCAACTAACATGAATGGGGGAATTGTTTGTTATTTTCATCAACCTGAAAGGATTAAATAATATTTATTTTTGACATATGTATTGATACCCAATATCTGATTCATTCCTTAAACTATGAGACAAACTACATTTCTTTATTAACCTCAAGGAATGTAATTACATAAACTCAATGAAATTATTCTGAGATGGAGATAGGCGGAACATATTTTAAAGGTGGTAAAAACTACAAGTTTATTAATCATTGATGGTTTTATATGACCATCAGTCATAGAAATTACCTCGATACCACCCTAAACGAGAGATTATGTGTTACAGAACCACCCTATTGTATGCAATGTAAGGGGATAACTTCCTTTTTCTTATATAACATATTGAATTTATTCACAATCAATCTAATAAATGGTGTGAACCAAGAATCAAATATATAGTGGAATAATGTTGATATTATACCATGTGAGTTAGGATGTATAGATACACAAAAATAGACTACACATATATAGAATCATGGGAGGAGATAGAACATGGAAATTATATATTATGAATTACCACATTCTCAAGCGAAACTCTTCAATGATGAAGGGAATGGTTTTTCTACATACCAAAAACTAAAAATATGAGAATAAATCATATCCACATTGGAATGACATGGAAAATATTTAAATAAGATAATGAATATCAGAAATTACAATGTATAACTACTCATGGGAAATATTACCACTAGGTATTATCTTCATAATGTAGTGAATATCACTCCTAACACATACCAATTTATAGAATATCCACCTACAATAGAAGAATTTGATCATTAGAGCATATATAGATCAAGGAATCTGGACTAAAATTATTTAGATTTTAATTATGGTAATTAATTTCAACCATTATTGTGATAGCATATCCCTTATTTGGATGATCGTTCGATGATGGAAGAGATCAAGATTCAGTAGGATTTTAAAATGGGTGAAAATTATCAAGCATATCCATCTCCCTGTAGATTGGTACTGGTTCTGAATTTGATACCTATAAAAATATTTAGTTTCATCAAATCCCAAGATTCTCAAATGGAATCCATGGAGAGGCAATTCTCTCACATCTAACTTGAAATGAAGTTGTTTACCAGATGGGTGGATGAAACATTTATCCCACCCGATTTCAGAAATCCAATAATATAATACATCAATTTAATAGTATATCCAGAACAAAATCCCATCTATTTCATGACAATATGTATATCTATGGTGGGATCTCAAGATAATAAGGAGGTGACTAAGCTGATTTATTTTGTAAAAAATCTAGTATGATTGTACTTCATTTCATAAAATAGATTTATAGCATGATTTATCATGGGTTTGGAATACAATTATAATAAATTCATTTATCATTTCAGATCAATGTTAAGGAAAAAAATAATCTTTGACCTCATATGTTTTGATCAATGTGAAAATAAATTAATTTTTAACTTCATCTTAATATGGTAGAGTTTAAAAAACACACATAGTATCCCTCTCCCATAAGAGAAGTTGTTGAACATTGTTCTATGAATTTTAAATATTGGGTGGAAACACCAAAAATATTGATTAAATATCATTCTAGATTATATGAGTTCACAAAGATTGTAAAATTCAGAGAATATTACATTTAGTGATCTTGGTCCACGTCTCATCCCATACCCACAGAGATAGAAATAATGCATGGTTTGGAGGTGAACATTGTTGTTACCCAAAAACCCTTTATATTTCTCATCCAACCACCCATGCATGCCCATAATCATTTGGAGCCTCCCATCGAGTGAAAGAAGAAGATAAATCACATTCTTCTAGATGAAAAGAGATATCATGTTATTCCATTATTTGAGTATTAGATGAAAATTTTTTAATCCTTCTAAAATGAATAGGTCCCATGTTTTTTTGTATTTATATGGAATAAACATCCTTAAGATACCAGATCCAATGAAACCAATGTGTTTAATATCACTATATATCTTGAATACTTCCTTTTTATTATAAGACTAAGTCACACCATCTTGGAAATTATTGTTTTCAAGTACATCCTCAGTAGAATGGTTGATTCTGGGCTTGTGATATTAGGAAAGGCCCCATTTCAGCTCACCTATTTGACTATCACCGAACTCAAAGAAGAGGGTAACTAGTAACAAATTTCAGCCAAGTGTGGAAAACTGATTGATAACAGGCTAAATCGAATGATAGTTAACTAAGCCCATTTCACCCCGATAGTGAAGCTTCACTAACCATAAGGATTCCAACACATATGGAAGAGCAATTTAATATATCTCTTAGAAGAATACATAATCATATGACTATAAAAAAATTAATTGTAGTAATATTACTATTCCATTCCTAGATAAACATTGACTCTTTACGATTTCATTCCTTCAATATTCATAGATTGAGCACTACTCAATCAAATGAAACCCCCGCCCAATGAAGGGATTATAATTTTTTCAATTAATTAAGTTCACTTAATGGATCATTTCTTCGATGATGAAAATTACCCTAAATATGAGGTCCTCACTAATAACCTATGATCCAGAGGATGAGGACACAGAAGTTGAGGGTATAAGTGATGTCAAGGGAGTGGATGGACAAAATAATCTGGTCACATCCCAACATAAACCATTTACATGGTCGATAACCCTAAGTTAGTACCTCATAATGTCCTAAAGATGCATGGAGATTCCCTATGGATCATCGGGTTTTTTCAAGACTATGTATTTCAAATGACTGACTCGAAGTTGTAGGATCATTTTATCATCCCAAAGAATGTTCGGGCTATCATGAACAATGCAGCCTCTACTAGATTCTCCCTCAGCCTTTCCCTTAGAACAAGGCATTCCTACGTGAAACACCTCATCTCTTAAGCTACATAATAAGAATGAAACCTACCATGGAGAGTACAGAACACTGGGAACAAAATATGAAATTTTAATACTATTGTAGATTATCCTAGACAAACAATCTATCCTATATTCTCCCCAATAATCGAAGTAACAAAAAGCAACAAACGTTCGGGACCCATGGAACACATAAGAGTTTGACTTATAAGATTATAAAGTATATAAACACCTATTAGAGACTATGAAAC
This sequence comes from Viscum album, assembly GCA_963277665.1. Taxonomy (NCBI): domain Eukaryota; kingdom Viridiplantae; phylum Streptophyta; class Magnoliopsida; order Santalales; family Viscaceae; genus Viscum; species Viscum album. The sequence goes on from OY728145.1 coordinate 786,046,218, forward strand.
CATATTTTCATTACACCATCTAATTCATAGAACATGACCCAGATGAATCAATCATGGGACATATCATACATATTTATGTTTTATGAAAACATAAAAACTTCACCATATGAAGGTATCTAGTTGAAAATTGTTATGAATCAACATCATCCATATATGGACCCTTAAAATTTTTGGATATAGTTGGATGGACTTTTCTCTGATGAAGGTACCATTCGTGGGATTCAAAAGAGTGAGAAAATGCCTCTCATAATGATAATAATAAAAGATTAGTTTACAGATATTACATCTAATTTTGAGTTATAGTTTATCCAAAAATACAACATAAAAAATTTCCTACATGGAGAAACATTCATTACATTCCAAATATGGGTAACATAAACATTCCATCAATTCCTAAAATACAACATCAATTGAAATTTTTGCATTAAAAAATTGAAAATGTACCCTTTATCTCAGGTGAAGACATGTACATAGAGGCAGGTTTCAAGGAGAGGTAATGAAAATAATATATGATGGATGGTGATTTTTTGGATGATGCTCCTAATGTATTTGGGACATCCCCTGCAAATAATGAGGCAATTGTTTGTAGTGACTATGTGCTTCCTATAAACTTAACCTAGATAGTATACATCATCCCAACAAGATACAGTGAATCATAGTCTTCACTACATATGTTCATGTGTTGAAAATCACATAATCAGACATGGTCTTTCTGATGGACAGTAAAACTAAAGCTCTATCCGGATTTGAGAATTCTCGTACACCCTTATCAAAAATGTAAATATTCCAAAAATTGTCTTTGTAACAAAGGATCTTCAATCCTTTCCGAATCCATGTTAGAGTATATAGGATGATAAGTGTCCCTAGAATTTATATACAATGACTCTAGAAGTTTTGGATGTCAATATCTACCCATATAGCCATTATTATGTTGACATAGATGAAGGTGGCCATTAATTATCCGCCAAGCTTGAGGATTAATTCAAAAACACTAAGATGGAAGAATAAGAGAATGACCTCAAAAAATCCCGTCCAAAATTTGATGAGGGCATATTCAACACCATCAATGATCCTAATAATGTGAATTTGGGAACAACATGAGATCCAAGACCATTTTGACTAGATTTTTCATGCCTCTCATGGAGTAGTAGACAAATATTTCTTTTATAGAGAAACATTTATATGTGTTGTCTTAGAAAAATATAGAGATTCCAAGAATGAACCGTGATGAGGCTACTCATCACCTAGTATTATCCAATGAACATCGTGGATCCATGAAGGTATCTAATAGAATTAACTACTCTCATGCTACTAATGTAGAATCAGATATTGAAAATCATTAAAAATAAAACATCATCTGAGAGGTGTATTACTCAAAATGGTATGCTAACATTGTCTGTGTTAAGAAAAATGAACAGGAAGATTAAGGTATACATTTAATCTAGAGTAATTAATTTACACCTCCGATTGGATGACATTACATTACAATTCATAGAAATTTTTTTTCGATGAAACTTCTATCTTATAAGCACATTATTTGTGGATAGTTATTTAGTGTATAATTTGGTAAATATTTCCCCTAAAGAAAAAGACGAAACTTACTTTAGAAAATATTTAGTGATATTTTTATACCAGATAAATAAATTTTCATTAATGAATATTGGTGCTAATTTCCAATGATCCTTGAATCATATCTTTAAAAAACCATGGCTTGAATCACAGAATTTTACATAGATGAACAAGTGATAAAATTTATAAAATATTTCTCCCACCGAACTAATATTCAAACAATTTTATGAAAATAAAAACATCATAGTTTTTTTAGGAATCCTCTCAAAATTATTTTGGAGTAACAACAATGACATTAATTGGCCTTATGGTATATAACTATTACATTGGGATTGATCCAGATAAGAAAAGTTCCCTTCTCAAAATGAAACCCCATCATAATCATAAATTACTAAGGGGTATATAAGTTAACCTCTCTAATATTCCTTATTTCATAAAAAACATGTATATAAACTCTGTTTTACTCTAAATTTTAATGAAGAAGTGAATATCCTACTGATGGGATGGGTACTGGGAAGAACAATTTTTAGGATCTCATGTAGTTCATATTTCATTCATCAGTATTGATATGACATATATAAGAAAATAAATATATCTAAGATGTGGTTTCCAATGATAAATTTATTGGTTCTCTCCTAACACAAAAAAATACACAGTGAACAAAAATATTCTTTATTATCACATTAAATCAAGGATACATACTAAGACCCAATATTTTGATATCAAAAACAAATACATCACATTTGTTTTTTGTTGTGACAATTATAAGGAACTCCTTAAACCATCACAAAGTCAACCTTGTTTCCTATATCTAACATCTCATATATACTCATGTCCTCCCTCTATTGACATGGTATTTAGAACTATGGGATAATATGTTATAATATTATGGAATAAAATTCATGTCTTTGATGAATATTAATGGGTTATCTCTAGTTGAATTCCTCACAACACATCTCATCCCATAAAATAGTACACTAGACACCAAACATTAGGTTAAGTAATTTTTCTATTACCAGGAAACGAGAGATTCTTCTTTAAGGAGCCTCCCAAAGTCCTACTATGAAGACAGTGGAACACCTAAAGCTCAACCATGCCGGTCTGGGGTGTTTTTTCTCTAGAAAATTTTATTTTCCCAAAATTATTTTCTATTATTTAGGGATTTACAAATAAAGATAAATAATACCAAGAACATTATGCTATAATGGATCTACCCCTTTATATATATATATATACATAACCTACCTTAATTTAAAAAAATTATCATAATTAGTAATAAAATTAATCATAAATGAGTCTTCCATCATGAAGGAGGACTTGAACACTTCATCAGTTATGTCATAGAATTTATAACAAAATTCATTTTTGAACAAACATTTTATCACATCCCTTCATCAAAAAAGATTTGTGCTGATGCAATAGAAAATGAAACTATAATTATAGCCTATCCTAGTAATGTGAAAGTGTTTTTCTATATGACACATTGAAGGGTGGTACCAATAGTCAGCATTTATGACATAGATGAAATCAATATATTTAGTGATAACTGTGAAGATAATTATCTGATATCTATCCATGGATAGATGTATCCCTAAATATATACTTCAGTAATGAGACCCAACTATCATATCAATACCAAAGGGAATAGATTCAACTAAAAATTGAACATCACACTATATGATGGTATAAATGTGTATTAATCCCTCTAAAAATGAGGCTAATATATATTCCTTCGCAAGGTTATTTAATATGGACAGATTCCCAATATTTGGGGAGAAGTCCATAGAGGCTACTGTGGCACTACTAAATTGTAAACTAGACTCTCCCAATATATTAGGAGGCTTGGATACTACTACAAAAAAATTTGAATGACTTTTTTGAATTCACTTGACTGTTTAATAATTTTCAAATTAATTCAAACTTCATCCATAAAATATATTCTTTTTCCAAAAAAATACATTTTTTTGGACATATTTTGTTGAGGAAACTAGTTTTTTGGGCCATATTCCCAACTATAGCTAAGGAGTTTAAATAAATACATACTTTTACCCAGATCAATTATAAATTGGATCATACTATACCGCTCATGGATTTTGGGGTGAGGAATACCATCTACATCATAATGTACAATATTGTAACAAGATTCGGTGTTCATCACACAACATTATCAAAACATAGATCTAATATATGTTCTTATGAGGTGTGTAAAATTTACCTATAGTAAAAACAATTGAGTCTAAACACTTTTCCCACTATCATGAAGTGGGAAATTGATAGATATAATACTTCAATAATAAATGATCTAATATTCCCAATAAAATAGTGGATAAGGGTAATAAATATTTTTTGAAGAATCTTCTTCATGATTTAGGGGCTTGATATACAACCATGTGACCTAACACAGAAGAGACCCCATATACATTGGGTTATGGTATAGGTGAAGTGTTTCCCATTAATGTCATGTTTCACTCAACATAAATAGTTATTTAAGGAATAAAATTAGATGAATCATATTGGAAAATTTACTTGGATGTATTAGAATTGATCAAAGAGAAATGGTTACATACACTGCATAACCACAATGTTCATTAGAATGAGATGGTGTAAGCCTTCAACCAATTGTATCACCTCCTCTTATTACTTATAGAGACCTTTTACTGATTCTCAGAACCTTGATAATAACTAGAAAGATACCTCCCATACTAGATCTGATGTGTTAAAGTCCTTATATAATACATAAGGTGTATTATAATGAGCTTATTCATTGGCCACAATAGATGGGGAATGAATTATGCCCACAAAAATTCATAGTTTTAGAAGAAAATTATTGCACAAATCCCTTAAATATTCCATGTACTAGATACATTACAAAAAATGTGTACCATATTATATCTAGAACACATGATGTTAAACATCATGGAATTAATCCTTATATCATGATAATAAACTGCATATAAGATGTCTGACTACATGATATTAAACAATATAGAGGATTCTATATCATGAATCATTCACAAAACATGACATATATCTATATGGATGATACAAATTCAGTACCAATATCCATATATGATATTTATATCAACCTAATTTTCTTTTCATGAACTACGTGTGACATGGTACCTATCACCAAAGGATAAGTACTAACACATGGAACTAAAATGCTTGGTCAATCCAAAATATAATTGGAAAATGATACCCTCATTATGTATAGATCGAATCTATATAGTGTATTTTCCATTAATGTATATTGTTAAGATTTAATGCTATTAACATATGATAGATTATGATACCAATATCAAAAATCCTAGGTCCAGTTGACATATGAATTGAAAAATTCTACTTCACTTCATATGGGTAAGAATAGTGCAGAATAGTTTTCATTCAATGACTAAATGTGTCTTAATTCATATTAACATATGATTCATAGTGAATACTAAACTTCAAATCATTAGTCTAACCACAATATTAAAAGGTCCCCATTCGTTTATATTGGTCAGGCCTGCACATCGAATTTTCATTTGATGAACTATGCATGTCTTAATTCCTATCTCCATTGGATATATAGTGATTTCTAGATATCAAATCATGGGTCCATATATATAAATAAATGTAATCATATTCCCTCTACTTATGTATGGTTCATGCCTACATAATTAATTTTCCATTCAAAAATAATGGGTGTATTGATTCATATTACCATAGTATATGTAGTGATGCCCATGTCTTCAAAACTATATCTAGATTCAATGGAAAAAATATCCCCATCCTATGTATCAAAAATACATATACAGAATATTTTCCATTCATGAACTATGTGTGACTTTATTCCTATTACCATAGGATATATAGTGACACCCAAATCTCAAAGCCTCAGTATAACCACAATATGAATTGGAAAATCTTCCCACCTTATGTATGGTTTATACCTCAATATGGATGTTTCCATTCATGAACAATGTGTGTCTTGATTCCAACTATCACCGGATACATAGTGACACCCAGATCCAAAATCAGGGGTCTAACTACAATTCATATTAAGATGAACCCCTCCCCACATATAGACTAGGACAATGTAGGGAACTTCATTATGACAGACTTATAGTTTTATTATTATTACTATAAAATACATAGTGATTCTCTAATATCTAATATTGGGATAATCTAAAATACAAATGAAAACATTTCCCCTATTTTTGGATGGGATAGACCAGTGTAGTAAATTTCTCACCTAGTTATCAAGAGGCTTAATTCCAATTACCAAAATTTACATAGTGATACCAGAATCATCCATTTCATGCCTATTCATGAGTTATTATAAATCAAAATCATTATCCTCCATGAGAGTCAGATCGGTTTAGCGGATGTAGTTCACAAAATATTATGAACACACTGTCAAATTCTTATTCAAAGGGTTCCACACAACACAGATGGCTACCGATATGTATCTAATATCTCATTCTAATAATGAATCATGTGAGCTTATAAAATTAGAAAATCATCATTGACTATTTTGATCATGACATGTTCTAAATAGGGAATAATTTCCTAGTCAAATGGTGTTAAAATTCATGAAAATTTTCTAATCACATGATGTTATGATTTATGACAAGATCCTAGTTTCATTCTAATAAACTATATAAAAAGAACTTTATTCAAAATATATTATACCCCTAATGAAATTGTATTTATGATTTTCATGATTCATTCCTTATCCATGAATATGAGTTCAATAAACACTTGAATAAAATTTCAGGATTATCTATCCCTTATTTTGAATTAGGTTATCCATGAACCAACAACACATCATTGATACATGATAAAATACCAACCAATTTATTATGTTGATATTATTCTCATGGAAACCCATTCACCATGATCCCCCATCCTATTGGTTCCCCCAATAATGAAATTATAAAATTGTCTAGTTAATACATTGAGGAATATCTATGATTCATTATTGAATAACACAATTCCAAATATATTTCTCCTACTAGATCAATTATAAGAAATGATAACTCTTTTAATACTAGAATAAATTATCAATGCTATGTGAAATATATACATCCACCATTATTAAGGTTTGACATGTCATCATTTGTCATCGTCTACCATTAACTCTGTTATTCATGTGATATGATTTACACATTCCATAACCCAGCTATTGAAGAAGAATTAGATTCACTAAATGTTACTCATATGTGAATCATGCCCACTATCAATGTAAGATTATGGAATTTCTTTCTTTAACCATTTCATTTTTTTGTATATATCTCCAATGAAATCCTAACATCCTTGTGCATCAAAATATTGTTGTACATCATATTTTTTACCATAGAATATTTATGTACCCACTATGATATATAAATATCTTTGAAAATTGGGTTCACATTCTCATGGAATTTTAGAATAAATTAGTATAAGAGACTGAAAATTCCATAATATACCCCTCTAGGAATCTATGGTAAATAAATAAATTTATATGATATTGTAATAGGAGAGGATTTTGGTCCCAAGAGAATGGAAGACCTTAATATTAGGTGCTATACATCAAATGATTATTAGTTTTCCCTTCCAATCATTGAATGGTCATTCTTGATATATGAATTTAATGAAATTATTTCCCTCACTTGTTTTCCCCTTATCAAAGAGGGATTAATAATATCTTGGTGTTTCATACAAACATATTCAATGTACTAGAATATTGACTCTAAATAACTTATCATTTACATCAGAACTAAATTTTCAATGATTAATGTTATAAAAAATAGATAGGTATTCCTAGATATAAAATAATATAGCCTTCTATAAGATTAAAAAATACTTCTCTATGTGTTTGGGTAAGTTATATGCAATAAATTGTCTAGTTAAGAACTATGTGTGGCTTAATTCCTATTACCGTAAGATATTTAGTGACACCCTTGTATTAAATACAGATTCCACCCATGAAAAAAATGTTAAATTCCCCTTACATTTTATATGGTTCAGACCTTTATTGGGGATTGTCCAATAAGAACTTAGTGTGGATGGATTCCCATACTATATGATACATAAAGACACTTGGATCCTCTATTACAGGCATATCCATGAGTTCAAAATCACTCCCAACTAAGATAATCAACGACATCTATACCTCTATGGAGGTTACTACACATAATGAGATGTGAATACACCCAAAATGATCTATTTAATTCACTATAACATAGCATAATCAACCATCCGGTTTTCTATTGATTCTAACTCTGAGCCATACTCTTGCCTGCTTAAGGAACAAGGAGATTTTCTATGACTAGTGTGATTGATGATCATTTAATCTAATTGAATGGAACTAAATAATAGTCACACAATGCTAAAATTCTTGACAATATCCTATTGACATGAAAATTACCTATATGAAAACCTTTATTCAAATGATGTTGAATTCAAAAACGTCATCCCAGTCAAATTATGTTAAAATTCATGGAAATAGGTCATTATATTGAATGGTTTTTCTCCATTTATGGTTGCCTATTCAATAATATAATTTTTATCCCTTAAATTATAAAAGTTTTAAATATATGATGGTGTAGATTTTAGGGTTGTCAAACACTTATTCAATATTTTTTCTCTATTAACCAACATCGTATTTTTGATATTTGAGTTGATAAAAAAAATTCCTTATCTTGATTCCAATATCTTGGAACTCCATGTACCTTGGGATTCCCTACTCATGGTTCTCCCCTATAGAAAATTAGTTAGAGTGTAGATAAAATACAATGTATCACCAATTGAATTAATTACTTAAAAACAAAAATCCCTAGAGCTTTAACTTAGTGGGTCATTTGGCCCCATATGAGAGCCTACAACCTTAAATCCAGAATCAATTTTACCAACCACATGGGATATGGGATTTCCTCAATTACTAGTGGTTTAATCATACCCTATATTATCCACTTCAATTTGACTCACCTATTATTTTTTATATTTATAATTTACATATCCCATTATTAAGAGGATACAGTTACCCATGATGTTACACATCCATGTATCATACAAATTTTCAAATATATATTAAAATATAATGTTATTGTAACCCTATATCATATTTATATAAATACATTATGAAGACAATATTTACCTATTTTTAACTCATCTCAATGATACATCCATGGAACATAATGTACATCTTCATGAAAATGTTGTAGTTGCATGTTGTTAAGCTATAAGTCAGCATACGTGTTGTATGATGTTAAACTACACAACAAAATCCAAGTCCCATGATGTTAAACTGCATGAAAAAATCCTAGTCACATAGTTAAAAAATATAATACCTATAGTTGATCCTGGAAGACCTAAAATTTCATACAATAGGTTTTATTATCCATTAACATATGAAACATGTGATTTTTTCACCTCCATGCCAGAATGAAATATTGAAATTCCATTTTCTTATGTATGAGACCAATATATGTAGAGGACCGCTAAGGAAAATAGGCTATCAATGATATCTAATTATTGATAGAAAATCATCCACCCTTTGTACGATCGTGATCTATGAGGGGATCCTCATTTATAGCAACCATATGTAGTTTGATTCTAGCACTATCTGGAAATGTAGTGAGACACGGGTATATTTTTTGGGGTCAAACCATGGGTTTACCATTATCACAATCATCCAAGGTTATTTTTTCATATTCAATGATTTCATCCTTAGTATCTCATGATATGGGAACAATTACACCACAAGTGAAGTTCTATACGAATATGAGATCATTTTTACTCAATAGTACCATCAGAAGTGATTTATCATGAACTAGAATGGTTGTCTGTGAGGTCACTTTCAAGGGAATAATGACTCTCCCCCAACATATGAGTTAGATATATATATATATATAGTTAAATTCTTAATATTTATTATCATGTAAGGATTACAGCCCATGAATATTAAATATGGAAACACATAGAGTCCATGGAATATAAACTTTATAAGCACTAATGATCTTGTCCATTTTATAAGTCTATATACTACATAAGGATGGACGAGTTTTCATGACTCTATATTCCTATGTATGAATCCTATATCTATATATTTTTCTTGTGTATGTAGAGATCTATTAAATGGACACTCACCAGTAGTCCAACGTAAGGATAAAATATTCCTATCATATTGAAAAACCTCTAACTTGTGAAAAACAACATTAAGAATATCTTGAAAATTTTTACAGTAGTTCCAACATCCATACCACAAGATGTTAAAAATACACGGATTCCATCTATGATTCCTTAATTTTAACTAAAATATAGATATATCATCACTAAATTAAATTATATTTGAAGTAAAATGTACTCATCTCATTATTTTAAACTATTGTAAATATGCATCCTCACAGCATGGTGTTAAACTATGTAGAACACAGTCCATTATCACATATTATAAAAATGACCACAAGAGCCTAACCCTAGTCAAAAAATGTTCTATATTCTTCCAACATAATTAAGAGGACCTCATTCTATAAACAACACTTCACTTCATGAGTGTCTTAGATTTCTAGATACCTTCCATTGACCTTGGAAAAGAACACACATCATCAAGGTACCCTCTGTTTTTTCAATGAATGTGTTCCCAATGATCCTATATATGAGTTCTATAATATGAACTAAATGATTCTATTCTGTGAATAATAGAATTTATATCCTTTTGATCCATGAAATCATCATAGTGGAGAACATCACCATTGAGTGATTCAAAATAATCATTGACATGATTCATCCGTAAAATTAATTATGTTCCAAGAACATTGATAAATGATTTATCTAACTCTAAACCTCCATTTAGAATAGATTTTAAGTGATTAAAACTTTAAGAATACTAATTACCCTTGAAACCATATCCCCATGTATCAGGAATTTAAAAAGAGTGTACATTAGTCAGTGCATTACAACCTTGAACAATAGTCTCTGAGTGTCCAAATTATAAGACCATAAACTAATTGTTAATGAGAAATAAACCATGTCATGATGAAAAACTGCAATGGTGATTATAAAAAAATAAATTTTATGTTCTCTAAATTATTCATCGAGATATTTTACAAAAAAATAAAGAACATGAATTAAAAAAAAATTCCTAAAGAACATAGTGTCATTCATATGGACCTAATAAATGTATATCCATTCTCAATATAACCATAGGTCTTGTAGAATGGTATATTAACGATTTGTCACATATCATCACATTGATAACATGTTCACCACTAAGTAAAAACATTTATGGTTCTCAAAAACATCAGGGATATTACATATTCTATAATCCACCATCATGTATTTTATGTTTGAGAAAACACTCACCAATTCCATGAGTGGATAAAATTATATTAGAAATCTATATCATTTAGTTATTTATCTTTGATATTAATTATGGTGTATTGGTAACAAAGACTAATTACTATAATGATACACTACAAGGACTCACTCATGAAAAATGCCATTAATTGGAGATTGTGCCTAGTGGGTGTTCTGGTCAAAGAGGAATATTTCCAATTAAATTCAAGAGATATTATCTTTGATATTGGTGATACCAGTTTTCACCATTACTAATGGTTGACCTATATCTGTATTAATCCATTTTTACTGAACTTGGATATACTGAGATCATTATTTAAAATCCCCATAGCAAAACTATTCAATAATATTAGACATCACTGAAAATCAGTCACCCAGTATTATACCCATTCTCAAATAAAGAATGTAATATTCCACTCCCAAAACACTGCATGCCCCCACTATGTTACTCAATACCACATGGTATGGGGTCTAATTATTATAACCATAAAAGGAAATACCCCTATTATACTAGAACACCCTTGGATTGACTTTTATAAATAACTTAATTCACTATCCGAGTGATTAATTATTCATAAATCTCATGTTTCCCCTATATTTGAGTGGGGAATCCCTAGTTTGAACACGTATAAGTTGGATCTAAATAAAGAATGTAAACCCATCAATTATAGATGTCTCCTCCATATATGGGTGGACCACCATTCCTTGTGAGTCCTTGAAACATCGTATTGCAACTCGACATAGTAGAGATTTTTGAGAGTTTCCTTGAATTATCTACCCCATTCCATCATAAATGATTCAAATAACTAGTAATGTAATTTACACAACCCATATTTAAAATATCACTGTGTATTTTTCATCTGACACATTACATAACCGTGCAACATTCTAAATCACATCAAAGATTCAGGGTTCTAGAACCATTTATGAGTACCCATCCCTCATAATCTCAATAAGGATTAAAGGTGATCAAAAACATCATAAATACTCGTATATAACCCATTATATATCTTAGGATAACACAAGAGAATATGTTATGAGCTAATATAACCTAAATTATTCCAATAGATAATCATAGTGTAAAGACTTCAAACAACAACAATAGATAGTCTTTTCTAAAAGAAACTAAAATAAAATTATATATTGTCTTATATAATATAACCGAATCTATAGAAACTTATGTTATGATAAAAAATACCTTACACCAAAAATATTGAGGATTTACACCCCTTATACATCCAATGAAAATAAAAAAAATGATCACAAGATTAAAATCCTAGAAATGGAGTTGTCTGAAATATTTTAGACTATTCTCATTTGACATTAAGATTTTATGGGTCAAGATATAATGGTAAAATAAGATATAAAAAATCCGTGAAACATGTCAGTATGAAAACCCATTATTGGAAGCCAGATAAAATTAAATATACACACCTGCTAATAATACCCAATACAAATCATTGGAAAATATTATGCCTAAAAAATAAAAAAATAACTTGTAGGGAATATTATCTATCACTATTATGAATCAAGAAACACTCATTAACTCTACTAAAATAGGAAATACATTTACCTTATTCACTGTGAGATTTATGGGCCCAAATTATCCTTCTAGAATAGGAATTCTCAAAAAAATTGGAGTAGGTATTCCAATAGAGTTTCTTGTTCCATTAATCATTATTATATAGTTATTTCACAAGTTATAATATGAGATGATAAATAGAGTTAAATATTTGGGTTCACTTAGCCTTAAGAAATAGATTTCATTGCCAATATACATGATACCAAGTCAATTTGACTCTATGAATGTGATGAATGAATGAAATAAATAAAGTAACATGTAAATGTAAAAATATTTTCCAATTGAAATTGTGAAAACTAGTGTTTAATCTCTACATTTCATAGTGACTAAAATTATTTTTTAAATGTAAAAAACATGTATATTAATATCTGGATCATAATAAAATCTTTTCAGGTGATGTTTGAAAATATGAAAAGGGCTGGAAAGATCTACCAATTTGGTGTTGAAGTTTCATCTTATCCATTTCTTCCCCATATCCACTGGATGAAGAGTCTCAATAAAAAAAGGAAAACTCAATTTCTCCATTCTATGTGATTTGTAATAAGGATGATTTATCAAAAGATAAAACCACAAGTGATTTAGCAACACCTCATGTTTTTCTATCTCTGTAGTCAAGAAACATATCTACATACACAACTAAAAGACTTTCATGTTTATCTATTCATCATCCAATGATGCATCCATTATTGACTATACTATTCAATGTTGTTTATATCCCCCTAATTTCTAGAAAATTGTTATTCAACCAATATAATCTATAGCCAGATATCATATAGTTACCTATATCAAAATCCACCAGCTCCCAAATCATGAAATATCTAGAAAAGTAATTCCTCTATATAAAAAATTGTCTCTAGTGGAGTGTCAATAATAAGGGAATTTATTTTCTTCCAAATTATCAATAATGTTTTTTGGCTCTTGAAGACTATTTTAGGGTAAATTTGATAAAAGATTTGAGGGTGGCACATATTTTGGTATTACATCCGTTGAAGGAGGGATTGAAAAATCCTATGAGGAAGAAATAGAATAAGTCTCATGTGTTCTCCCCTTAGTCTGTAAATCACCTATCACTAGTACCAAAAGGCTAACTTCTATATCAAATCCAACATTACTAACTTGGGACGTGTTACTTTTTTGAGATTGATTCAATGGGGGATCTCTTGAGTTCATAGTAAACTCCATAATTTAATCCTAAAATTTGTTTGAAAATGAATAGGGTTCTTCTACTGGGTATGAAAATTGATTTTGAATAAAAATTAGGAAATAATACACTGAAGCATTGGAATAATCCTCATACATGTATATTTTGACATGAGTTGGAGGAATAATGATATAAAAAATTTATTATTCTATGCCATCATAATCTATAATTTTTTTAATGAGTATATTGTATCATTATATCTAAATAAAAGCTAAGGGATGAAGCGAAAACCTTTGAGTATTTAAAAAATAGACAGAACAGTATTAGAGGGTATGTGGCTTGAAGAATATTATTTTATATATTTGTGATGTATGAACCAAAACTCGATATGGAATATGATATGATCTCATGGTACAGGAACCATTAACATTTTCAAAAATCAACCCAATTTGTTTGGGGTATAACAATGAATTGAAATAAGTATTCGTCTTTAATATATCAATAAAATCAGCAGTGTATAATGATAGAACATCAATCCCAGAGAGGTTTTTTAGCCTGATATGGAATAGGAAATAATTTTTATTATTATTGTCAAATATATAACCCTTAAAATGAACTCATATATAGACAAATATAAATTTAATAGTATTGTTGATTGGTTTAGGTGCATTACCATAAAAATATCAGAGAGTAGAAAATAGATTTGTGTAAGGGATGTCTCATATATATTAATGGGTAACCCTTCATATAGTTCTTCAACCATCACTAATTCACTGACTCAATTGATCAGTCATTCATCCCTGGCTAAGGGACGCCACCTATTGAAAAAGTGAAAAAACCTATGAGCTAAAGAATTATGGATACATCAATTATTTATCAGTATACCCATGAGGCATACTATATAGTATCAAGAATTACCTAATAATAGCCTATTTAACCAAAAAAATATTGAGAATCACGTCGATTAGGGAACAATGATGTTTGAAAAGTCCTACTATGAAAAATTAATATGTTGATCCAACCCTACATAGAAATGATCGAGCATACTTTCACCATATTAATTAACTTATCCCTCAAAATGGTTATCATATCTCATGCCAATAATGAAATTTATTTAAGTTAATACCCAAAATTGACATTAGGAATGAATACTTCATTCATCTCCCCAAGAGAATGTATTCCCACAATTGATAAATATACCATAGGCTAACCTATAAATCAAAATGTGTCTTCTAAAATTAATTGGTGTTGGTGCTTTAATGGAATATCAGTTTTCTAAGAAGTTTTTATTGATGTTACATAATAAACTAAGAGATAAATGTAACCACATAAAGGAGGATACCATAAAATTGATAATAAAATACCTTTTTGATATTCCTATCCTAGAATAGCCATTCATATTCAACAGAGAATTTACTTCCATGGTGAAGATCCTATTTTAAACAAAATGAACATTTGGGGTTTTCCAAAGAGGATGCAGTTTTTATTGAGTAAATAAAAAAATGATTGAAAGATAGGATCATGACCATCCATATATAGAGGGGAACTTGAAAAAATATAGGATATACATGGTAATGGTGACACAATTTTCATGTTTTACTTATAAACATTAATTTGAATTATGTTAATAGAGTGTGCTTGTCTGTGAGATGGTACATTATAAGTAGGAGTAATAATTGAAGTGTTATACTGAAGGATAAATCAACATTCATGTAATACATGTGAATGTGTATAGTTTTGAAACTCAATCATAATATCCAACTTTAGAAAAATTTAAATAAAAAACATTTTACTAAGTGTCAACATTATAGAACCCATCAATCATAGCTCCTTGGTCGACTGCATCATATGATGTCTCCAAAATGGAATACATATGCACAATTGTGTAAGGTATACATTATATGGAGTGAAATCATGATATTAGACACACCTGAAATAAGTTCATATCTTATGATGAATCATATATATAGTGAATCCAATATATGGGTTCTCAATCTCAATACCATGTATGGGTTTCATGAACCATGTTACCCACATAACATCTCTTTATTGCATGATTCGTTTTAATACATGTGATCATGTGACCATTTGAAGGTCATGAAAAATGCATAATGATTATGTGATTATGTGACATCCCCATATATCATGAAATGTAAGAGAAGCAAACCTGTGTCCATGAACATGTATCTTGGTTGAAAAAACATTATCAGTTAGATGGTCTGTTACATGATTCATCAATATAAGGTGATAATGTGATGAGTTTATTTGATGAGATCATAAGATATTTTCTCATGAATGGTTCTCATGGAAGGTTTATGTGAAGTGATATCGTGAAGGGTTCAAACGTGATAGAAAATTTCAACATCTTTATAGATTTACATCCAATGTTAAATGACCATACTCCCACTACCATATTTATTATCTATCCAAACGAATGTTAATAGTCCCCTGATAGACCAAAATCTACTCCGAACACCATTGAGAATACTTTCAAGTGAGTCATGTGGATATTAAAATTCATTATAACTGAGTCCATGTTAATTTGGACCTCACTTATAGGGGGAATTTGATGACACCCTCCAAACGAGAATCAACAATTTTAGAATTGGATAATTACCTGAATCAAATTTATTATCTTCTCCAAAAATGTAAACAGATGAAAAGAATATATATATATTTGGATTTGGAACATGGTTCATACGAATAAAGTGACCTAATAAAAATCATGTGATGGGTTTCTATACATTGATTAATATATTTGTGGAAACATGAAGCCCATCTAATAGGTCTTCATGATCATTTGATACCCGTCAGATAATCCATTTGATCATGAAGATCACCTCAGATGAATCATTTTAATGACGTTTCTTGTATATTGGTAGCTTTTTGGAAATCATGAAATCCATTTATAATATAAAATATCAAAATATGTATGATTTATATAAAGGGAGTTATGTTGATATTCATGTGTAGGGCTACTCTGGTACGAATGATTTGTGAATTGGTCAAGAGAATACCCCAAGGACATGACAATCCCCTCACATGGAGTTTATTAGACATGTCATATTCTTTATTAAAAGGATATCTGACATCACTACCATAGAACGAAGTAAGGACAGTGCTAGGTATTATCAACACTAAGTAGAAAGCACTGATAGGGGGGATTTATCAGTGCTTGCAAAATGGGATGTAAAATGATAGATTTATCAGCACTAAATTAAGCGCTAGTAGATGTTTTTAATAAAATATATGGTTAATTTAAATAAAATTATTGTATTTATATTCAAAAATAATGTTTATTTGTATACATTAAATAAAAAATGCATGTTTATAATTAATATTTTTTTTAATGATTCAAATTTATATATAATGTTTTAAGAAATGTGTTTCTCAGATTTTAGTTTAATATATATACATATTAATTTATTTAAATAATTATTAGATTATAATAAATTTCATTAAATAATGCAGATATTTATTATATTTATTATATATACCAGATCTATTAGATTTATTAGATTGATTATATTCATTATATTCGTTATATTTGTTATATTTTTGATATATTTATTTTATTTATTTTATTTTCAATTAATATATTAATAAGATTATTTAGATTAATTATACTTAGTATATTCATTAGATTCCTTATATTTATTTGATTTATAAGATTCATTATATTAATTATATTTGTTGTATTTATTATAATTATTTTATTTAAAAATAATAATATATATAATTACTTTTTATATATATATTTATATTATAATTATTAAACTTATATGTCTTTCCAATGAATTTGGTCCATAAATATATTGATCGATCATGCGTGCATATATGTTATGTATCATCATAAATGTTCATATATACATTAAACCCTTCTTATTATTCATGATGTCCATTGATGGCTCGTTTTTTGTTATGTATATTTTATTATAGTGTATATATGATTAATACATGTTACCCATATATATTATTATATTTTAGAAAATACTTATAAAATTACATTAATGAAATTTAAATAATAAATATATTTTTTATATTTATAGTTATTAAATTTTAATTATATATTAATACATTTTAAATATATTTATTTTTAATTATAATTATAACTATATATATTTAAATAATTATAACATTATAATAAATACATATATTATAGTTTTATAAATATATATATATATATATATATAATTATAAACTTATAATAAATATTTTAATTATACAACTTATAAAGATATAAATGCATAATCAAATAAAAATATTTACAAATAAATAAAAATATTTATAAATATAATTCCAAATAAATGTTGACAAATTTAAATAATTAAAATTTTATAATAAATATATTAATTATATATATTTTTAACATTATAAATATATTTTTTATAATTTTATAATTATATATATATACACTTAAAACTATAAATAAATATTTATTTATTATGATTTTAAATTACAAATAAATATATATTTATTTAGTAGTTATAATTATAAATACTTATATATTTATTGAAATAATTATAAAATAATAATAAATCTATTAGTAAAATTATATATATTATAAAAATAATTTTTTAATAATTTTATTACTATTTAAATAAATAAATACTTATTCAATTCTAATTATATTCAAAAAATATATATACACATATAAATAATTATAAAATTAGAAGAAATATAGTTATATATATATATATATTCTTATAAATATATATATAATTAATATATTCATTATATATATTTCTAAGATTATAAATAAAATAAGTATATTTCTTAGAAATTTATAACAATTTAAACTATACTATTATAAATATATATATATAGTTACAATTATAAATAAAAAAATGAATATTTATCATATATATTATATTACAAATATATATAATAATAAAAATAAATTAGTGACATTAAATCTTTATCAGCGCATTTTTAGCGCTTATTAAGTACTATGTTTATAAGCGCTAAAACAAGGCTTATAAAAAGAGTCTTTGTGAATGCTATATTATGAGCGCTAAAAAAGTCATTTTTTACTACCACTTTTTGAGCACTGATATAGATAGGCCTTTATTATCACTTTTTAGCTAGTGATGATAAATGGTTCACTGGGTTTTATAAACAAGACCTAACTTTCTCCTCCTTCCTCACACCCCTCAGGCTCTCGTGGAAGTTGATCATCACTCCCACACGTCCTCATCTCCCTCCTCTCCCACCACCTCTCCTCTACCGTGAACAACACCTCCACTGTGAACCTCTCATCCACCGCGAACCCGACCACCATGCACCTCTCCTATGCCACACACCACAACACTGTCTTGCACGAACCAGACTGTCATGTGCCTCTCTTTTGTCCCACACCACACCTTTGTCAAGTGCCACACCTCCATTATGCTCCTCTCCTCGTCTGAGAACATATCCCTTTTTGGTGCCTCTCCTCCGTTGTATGCCTCTCCTCTGTCGCTCGCCTGTCCTCCGATGTGAATGCACCTATAAGGCCCCAGCCTTAAACCTTACTTAATCTTGAGTTATTACAAGATTACACATTTAGGATCTTTTCGGGTTTAGAGTTTTAGATAATTAGATCATAAAACATTCATTACATTCCACAATTAAACAAAGTGGTTACATAAAGATAGTATTCATTTTCATCCATCAACGACAACATATTTAAAATAAAACATGGATTCTCTCTTGACACATCCTTGACACTATCATCATATCATGTACCTTTCCCTTTACCTGTGAAAAACATTTCAAAAAACATGGGATGAGACTAAAAAGGTCAGTAAGGGATATAAAAATATGGAAAGGAAAGTTGAGTATATATATACATAAGAATGAAATCATACTTTACCCATAAAACATAATCACTTTAACATACCTCATCAAATCATGAATAAATCATAGAAATCATAAGAAAAAAGGTAACTTGAGGCATTCATAACATTATTACGTAGGGAGTAACCCTCTTGGTTATGTTTGGAATACCCATCACAGTATATTCCCTACATCTCTTTGGAGAAACCTTAATGTTTAACTCCTTCGTGTTACCCAATGCATTGAAGAGCTATATCGGGGTCACCCGCCCATAGTTTATCACGGAACCACCCATCTTCATAATAATGCCCAATAACCACAACATAATCGTATCACATAAAACATGCATAAAGGAAACATAACATTTCCACATTTCAATCACAAGATATCAATACAAAACATTGATATAAAAACATTATGAAAACCATTTTCAATACCAAAATAAAATAAAAGTAGAGCATGGTATTTATTTTTCTTTTAAAAAAACGTATGGCTTGTAGAGGAAACCGAAACTCAAATAATGGTCACGACGGAGGAGAAGTCATTGTCACCGCATACATACAACAAAAAAATCATTCCCTTTTTTCATTTAGTAAATTCTTCGTATAAAAATATTCCTTTGCAATAATCGTAAATGTCAAAGGGGTTTATACACCGTATAAAATAAAGTTTGGTATAAAACAAAATATGCCTCAATGAAAGGAGATTGAGACGGATTCCCTTAAAAAGATGATTTTTAAATAAAATAGATCTATTATGTGTATTCACTATAAGTACACATAAATAAAGTACAAATGCAAGATATGACATAAAAATATCATGACATAATTTGAAAGTAGGAGATTAACCCAAAGAACGAAAATTGGGTTAAGAAGTTCCCTTACCTCAGGTCCGACATGACTCGATCGTTCTTTAATCTCCTGAATAAAAAACTTGGGTTAATTTCTACTTGCTTAAGAACCTTTTTAAAGTTCATTATTCCTTTTATATCACTTATAACCATGTCATGAACACTATGCAATTATTTAAGTTAATAATGGTCATTTTAACGATCATTGAGACTTGAGTCAAAATATGCTCTTTATAATTACATGTTTTTCATTTATCCATTATATCTAGAGTTATACTGATGATTTATATATCATATATATCATATATATCTAGTATATACATGCATTTATAATATTACATAACGTTTAGAGATAAGAAATGAAATGCACAGTTCATGGAGACGGTAAGCCGTACGTACGCATGAACGCTACTTTCATTTCTATTTAGTATTTTATGGAATGGAATCATAGTGATATAAAGGTATATAATAATTCCAGTATAATATCATATATAATACCATTAATTAAATCCTTTATATGTCTCACATATGGCATTAACGAAATCAAATCACTTTGAGGGGGTGGTAGTCCGCACTTCCTAAAATGAAGATATCGCGTATACCCATAATGGAAGCCATAAAGGTATTCCATAAATGAAAAATAAAAAAGATTAAGGAAAAAATAAACATATTATATATAATATATAAATATAGTGACATCTTAATGGCCACCTTTGAAGGTGTTAGAAGAATATTGAACAATCATCGTTTCGTGAGGCAGAAATTCACTATCCACGGAAATAGTATGTTCTTTAACCATTAGATGTAGGTTTGTGTAAGTGTATCTCGAATAATGCTTATAAAAACATCCTAGTATATGGTATATACTGGTGTTGTTACAGAGGAAATGAATAAAAATAGTTTAGGGGGTTGGAGAATCAAAATAAAACAAAAGAACACAAGTGAAGACATTACCTTAAAACAAGTAACCCTTATTGATATGAGCTCAAAGGCTTCCTTGGGAAGACTTCTTCCCAAAGTGAGGCTTTTAAGAGTTAGAGAGGGATGTGTAGAGACAAAATGGGCAGGGTTTGGTGGAGCCAAATTCTTTGGATCTGTGGGTAAGGTGGTAGAGGTGGAGGCCTTTTATAAGAGGAGAGGAGGGGCACTCTTGGAAAGTAAAGAAATGTTACTATATTTTAAAATGTGTTTCGGATTTAAAAGGTCCCAAATTGATATACTTTTAGGATAAGGTGATGAGGGTTCGAAATATACCCATCCAATAGGATTTTTACAAGTGTAGGTCTTATATTTTACATTATCATCTTATTTTATTTAAATCGTTAAATTATGAGGTAATCGCTGCATCATCATGATGTCAGAAATAATTTTATTTATTTAATGTCTAAAAATTATAAAAAAACTACTATGATGTAGGAAATATTTTTATCTTTCCAATTACTGTTTATAGTAAAAAATATCACTTTTATATCCCCATTTAAAAATTGTTTTAGTAAAACAACTCATGTTTGTGTCATTTTTACTTTTACATTAAATAAAAAGATATTAATGTCATTTGCCTTCCAAAGTGGCTCCATGGGGTCCCCCAAGTTGACCCATGGATTGTCTTGGTCGGCCATGACACATCCAATAAGGGTAGGACATGTGTCAAGATCATCTCATATTATTAAAACAATATTTTTACCTTAAACTACACTAATTACCTCTAATCGCGATTAAAAACTTAAAAGTTACTATTCACCAAAAAATTATTTTAATCCCATTGAACCACATTTTACTTCTTAATGAAAACCATGTATGTTGGATTTTTGAAATTCAAAACAAAAAAGTGGTAATGTTTCATTTAAATGAAAAATCAGTTTTTTAAGTACCACTTAGTGGTTTCACTATTCATCAAAAATTGAAGTTTTTCAGAAAAATACCAAAACTTCACCATAGGCTATATTTGATATTCTGAATTCAAAAATGATGTCTATTTTACAAAATTCAAAACATATAAGTTACATTAATTAATTTAATAATTAATTCTCGATGTCTCAGCAAATAGCGTGTTTTTATGAAACAATAGGTAGCAAAAGATTGACATCAGTTTAAGTCCAATTTCAAAGTGAACTTAATTCCAACGACCACTATTGAATTAAACTGTAAAAATATATTATAATTGAACTTTAAAACAAATTCAAAAGATAATCTAACCATATAATTTAATTAGATGAAAAAGCAATTTTGATGTAAAATGCAGTATTTTTTCACTATTCATTAAAAAATGAACATTGTCAGAAAAATACCAAAAATTTATCCAATGTAAATTTAAATGTCCCAATCATAAAGAATATGTTTATTTTGTCAAATAGAGCTTATAAAATTGTCAAAAGATTGATTTAAAAATGGTTTTCCATCAAAAGGCAGTAAAACAATCTTTTTTAAAATATTAGTGTATTCCAGGCTTAAGATTGGATTTATTCTCATTTTAAGCCTCCAAAACACTATCTAATTCATAAATAGACATAGATAAATATATCTATTATTCATTATTTACTTGGGATGTTACATCCTTCCCCCCTTTAGAAAATCGCGTCCCTGCAATTTATTTACTTATCGAATAAGTGGGGGTATTTAGCCCTCATTGCATTTTCAGATTCCCATGTTGCCTCTTCAACCATGTGGTTTTTCCACAAAACCTTTACCTAATGAATCACCTTATTCTGTAACACTTACTCCATGTGGTCAAGAATCTGGACCGATTTTTCCTCATAAGATAGGTTCTCTTCCAACTGAACTACCTCAGGACTCAAAACATGAGACGGATCTGGCATATACTTTCTCAACATCGAAACATGAAAAACATTGTGTACCTGAGATAAACTCGAAGGTAAATCCACTCTGTATGCAACTGATCTGAATCTCTCCAGAATTTCATATGGTCCAATTAACCTTGGACTCAGCTTTCCTTTCTTACCAAATCGCATCACACTTCTACATGGTGATACTTTGAGAAAAACATGATCACCTACCTCAAAAGAGAGATCCTTCCTCCTATTGTCTGCATAACTCTTCTGCCTGCTCTGAGCTGTTCTCATGTGTTTCTATATCAGCTGAACTTTTTCTGCCAACTCTTCTACCAATTCTGGTCCCATCAGCTTCCTTTCACCCACTTCATCCCAGAAAGCTGGAGTTCGAAACCTCTTTCCATATAACGCCTCAAATGGTGCCATCTGTATACTGTAATGAAAACTATTATTATATGAAAATTCAACCAAGAAAAGATGTCGGTCCCAACTTCCCTGATAATCCATCGAACAAGCGTGTAGCATATCCTCCAATGTCTGAATTGTTTGCTCTGACTTCCCATCTGACTGAGGATGAAAAGTTGTACTAAAATTTAATTCAGTACCCGATGACTTCTGAAGGCCTTTCCAAAAGTTAGAAGTAAACCTGGGATCACGATCAGATACAATGGAGAGAGAAACTCCATGTAACCTAAATATATCTTTAAAATACAAACAGGAAAGTTGATCTAGGGAAAAATTGTCTCTTATAGAAAGGAAATGAGAATATTTAGTCAAGCGATCAACAATAACCCATATTGCATTATTACCTTGAGATGTCTTCAGTAATCCCACAACAAAGTCCATGGATATACTCTCCCATTTCCAATATGGCACTGGTAAAGGCTGAAGCATCCCATTTGGTAACTGCCGCTCTGCTTTAACCTGCTGAAATGTCAAACACATCACAGTAAAATCAGCAATATCTCTTTTCATTTCATCCCACCAGTAATACTCCCTCAGATCTCTGTACATCTTAGTACTGCTAGGATGAACTGAAAATGTAGAACTATGAGCTTCACATAACAACTCTATCTTCAACTGTGAATCACAAGGAACACAAAATCTCTTCCCAAATCTCAAAACACAATCATTATCAATTTTGAATTCAGGAAACATACCCTTCTGAACGATCTCTAACTTTTTCTGCAACTCACTAACTTGCTTCTGTGCTTGCTTGATCCTGTCTAATAGAGATGATTTCACTAATACCTGAAACAAAAAAAAAGAACATCCTACACCAAAACTAATATGCCAAAGTTCATAAAATCCTTAACCAAAGGATCATGTTCCAAGTGAAACATTGTTAATGAAGCATTACTTTTTCGAGTCAAAACATTAGCCACTTTATTTTCTTTTCCCGGGTGGTAATGAATTGTAAAATCATAATCCTTAATTAATTCCAGCCATCTCCTCTGTCTCATGTTCAGTTATTTCTGAGTGAATATATACTTTAAATTTTTGTGATCAGTATATATTTTACACTTTACACCATACAAATGATGCCTCAAAATTTTTAAAGCAAAAATAGCATCAGATAATTCCAAATCATGTGTAGGGTAATTTACCTCATGAGTTTTCAACTGACGTGAAGCATAAGCAATTACCTGATCATTCTGCATTAGGATACAACCAAGTCCTTTCAATGAAGAATCATTGTAGATGACAAACTCACTATTCCTAGAAGGTAGTGCCAAAACTGGAGCATTCACCAATCTTATTTTCAGTTCCTGAAAACAATCATCACATTCTTTTGTCCAGATAAACTTAACACCCTTCCGAGTTAGCTTAGTCATTGGACTAGATAACCGTGAAAATTTTCTAACAAACCTTCGGTAATATCCTGCCAAACCAAGGAAGCTACGATTCTCAGTTACATTTGTGGGTCTTGGCCAATCTTCAACAACCTTTGTTTTTGTAGGATCAACAGTTATCCCATCTTTAGAAACAATGTGACCAAGGAAAGAAATTTGTTGCAACCAAAACTCACACTTGCTAAATTTCCCATACAATTTATTTTCTTTAAAGGTTTTCAAAATAAACCGTAAATGTCTTTCATTCTCCTCTTTACTTTTAGAAAACACCAAAATATCATCAATAAAAACAACCAAAATTTTTCACCTGAGACAACTGAGCCATCATTGCAACAAACAGTTTACTTCTGATTCTGACCATCTCAGGATATTGATTTGAAAGGCCATTTCCCTCTGTATGCCTTCCCAGAAAAGCTGTTCTATTTCCTCTATGAAAAACCATTCTTAACACAGATAAATCTTAGGCGAAGCAACATGGTAATCTGTAAATGCTATATCATTTCAATCATACCATAAATTAATTTATAATTTAACAATATTCTAACTCATAAAGTTGTCAAAACCGACCTCTAATACCATCTATAACGCCCCAGCCTTAAACCTTACTTAATCTTGAGTTATTACAAGATTACACATTAAATATTTTTTCGGGTTTACAGTTTTAGAGAATTAGATCATAAAACATGCATTACATTCCACATTTAAACAAATTGGTTACATAAAGATAGTATTCACTTCCTTCCATCAATGACAACATATTTAAAATAAAACATGGATTCTTTCTTGACACTTCCTTGACACTATCATCATATCATGTACCTTTACCTTGACCTGTGAAAAACATTTCAAAAAACATGGGATGAGCATAAAAAGCTCAGTAAGGGATATAAAAATATGGAAAGGAAAAATTAGTACATATATACATAAGAATGAAATCATAATTTACCCATAAAACATAAGCACTTTAACATACCTAATAAAATCATGAATAAATCATAGAAATCATAATACATAAAGGTAACTTGAGGCATTCATAACATTCTTACGTAGGGAGTAACCCTCTTGGTTACGTTTAGAATACCCATCCCAGTATATTCGCTAAATCTCTTTGGAGAAACATTAATGTTTAACTCCTTTGCATTAACCAATGCATTGGAGAGCTATATCGGGCTCACCCGCCCTTAGTTTATCACGGAACCACCCGTCTTCATAATAATGCCCAAAAACCACAACATAATCGTATCACATAAAACATGAATAAAGGAAACATAAAATTTCCACCTTTCAATCACAAGATATCAATACAACACATTGATATAATAACATTATGAAAACCATTTTCAATACCAAAATAAAATAAAAGTAAAACATGGTATTTATTTTTCTTTTAAAAAACAAGTATGGCTTGTAGAGGAAGCCAAAACTCAAATAATGGTCATGACGGAGGAGAATTCGTTGTCACTGCATACATACAACAAAAAAATTCCCTTTTTTCATTTAGTAAACTCTTCGTATAAAAATATTCCTTTGGAATAATCATAAAAGTCAAAGGGGTTTATACACCGTATAAAATAAAGTTGTGTATAAAACAAAATATGCCTTAATGAAATGAGATTGAGACAGATTCCCTTACAATGATCATTTTTAAATAAAATAGATCTATTATGTGTATTCACTCTAAGTACACATAAAGAATGTACAAAATCAAGATATGACATAATTTGAAAGTATGAGATTAACCCAAAGAATGAAAATTGGGTTAAGAAGTTCTATTACCTCAGGTCCGACATGACTTGATCGTTCTTTAATATCCTGAATAATAAACATGAGTTAATTTCAACTTTCTTAAGAACCTTTTTCAAGTTCATTATTCCTTTTATATCACTTATTAACTTGTCATGAACACTATGCAATTATTTAAGTTAATAACGGTCGTTTTAACGATCATTGGTACTTGAGTCAAAAATATGCTCTTTATAATTACAAGTTGATCATGTATCCATTATATCCAGAGTTATACACATGATGTATATATAATATATATCACATATATCCAGTATATACATGAATTTATAATATTACATAACGTTTAGAGGTAATAAATGAAATGCACCGTTCATGGAGACGGTAAGCCGTACGTACGCATGAACACTACTTTCATTTATATTTCGTATTTTATGGAATGGAATCCTAATGATATAAAGGTATATTATAATTCCAGTATAATATCATATATAATACCATTAATTAAATCCTTTATACATCCCACATATGGCATTAACGACATCAAATCACTTTGAGGGGGCGGTAGTCCGCACTTCCTAAATTGAAGATATCGTGTATACCCATAATGGAAGCCATAAAGGTATGCCATAAATGAAAAATAAATAAGCTTAAGGAAAACATAAAAATATTATATATCATATATAAATATATTGACAGCTTAATGGCCACCATTGAAGGTGTTAGAAGAATATTTAAAAAACATCATTTTGTGAAGCAGAAATTCGCCATCCACAGAAACAGTATGTTCTTTAACCATTAGATGTAGGTGTGTGTAATTGTAGCTCAAATAATTCTTATAAAAACATCATAGTATATGGTAGATACTGGTTTTGTTACAAAATAAATGAATAAAAAGAGTTTATGGTGTTGGAGGAGCAAAATAAAACAAAAGAACACAAGTGAAGATGTTACCTTAAAACGGGTATCCCTTTTTTATTTGATCTCAAAGGCTTCCTTGGGAAGACTTCTGTCCAAAGTGAGGCTTCTAAAAATTAGAGAGGGATGTGGAGAGACACAATTGTCAGGTTTTGGCTGAGCCAAAGGCTTTGGAAGTGTGGGTAAGGTGGTAGAGTTGGGGGCCTTTTATAAGAGGAGAGGAGGGGCACTCTTGGAAAGTAAACAAATGTTACTTTATTTTAAAATGAGTTTCAGATTTAAAAGGTCTGACATTGATATAATTAAAGGATAAGGTGATAAGGGTTCTAAATATACCCATAAAATAGGTTTTTGACAAGCGTAGGTCTTAGATTTTACATTATCGTTTCATTTTATTTAAATCGTTAAATAATGAGGTAATCGATGCATCATCATGATGTCGTAAATAATTTAATTTATTTAATGTCTAAAAATTATAAAAAAATACTATGATGTAGGAAATATTCTTATATTTCCAAGGTCTATTTATAGTAAAAAATATGACTTGTATAACACCATTTAAAAAAATTAGTAAAGCAACTCATGTTTGTGTCATTTTTACTTTTACATTAAATAAAAAGATATTATTTTCATTTTCCTTCCAAAGTGGCTCCATGGGGCCCCCAAGTGGACCCATGGATTTTATTGGTCGGCCATGACACATGAAATAAGGGTAGGGCATGTTTCAATATCATCTCATATTATTAAAACATTTTTTTACCTTAATCTACACTAATTACCTCTAATGGTGAGTAAAAACTGAAAAGTTACTATTCACCAAAAAATTATTTTAATCACATTGAACCACATTTTACTTCTTAATGACAACAATTTATGTCATATTTTTGAAATTCGAAACACAAAAGTGGTAAAGTTTCATTTAAACGAAAAATTAGTTTTTTAATTACCACTTAGTGGTTTCACTATTAATAAAAAATTGATGTTTTTCAGAAAAATACCATAACTTCACCCTAAGATATATTTGATATTACGAATTCAAAAATTATGTCTATTTTAAAAAATTCAAATCATATATGTTACATTAATTAATTTAATAATTAATTCCCGCTGTCTGAGAAAATAGCGTGTTTTTATGAAACAATAGGTAGCAAAAGATTGACACTAGTTTAAGTCCAATTTCAAAGTGAAATTAATTCCAACGACCACTATTGAATTAAATGGTAAAAATATATTCTAATTGAACTTTAAAACCAATTCAAAAGATAATCTAACCATATAATTTAATTAGATGAAAAAGTAGTTTTGATGTAAAATGCAGTATTTTTTCACTATTCATTAAAAAATGAACATTGTCAGAATAATACCAAAAATTTATCCAATGTAAATTTAAATGTCCCAATCATAAATAATATGTTTATTTTGATAAATAGAGCTTATAAAATTGTCAAAATTTTGATTTAAAAATGGTTTTCCATCAAAAGGCAGTAAAACAATCTTTTAAAAAATATTACTGTATTACATGCTTAAGATTGGATTTATTCTCATTTTAAGGCTCTAAAACACTATCTAATTCATAAATATACATAGATAACTATATCTATTATTCATTACTTACTTGGGATGTTACAGCACCTCTGTAGCGCACTGAACAAAAACTCCATAATTAGTTTTCTCCTCTTTGTCTTCCATTTCATCTTGTTCACATGAAATTATAGTTTGATATTTATGGTATGTAGTGAATTGTATGTTCTATATTCCCAACTAAAAAGTGTGACCGTTGGTGGTCCTTATTTTCACACTAAATTAATTGTGTGTTAGTTAGTGTTCAATTTCATATATTTTTCCATTGATTTTTTGTGACTCAGTTATGTATGTGAAGTGTGATTCCACTATATCAAAATGTAATTACTTTTTAATGATTATTATTTTTGTCTTTAGGGGTTTAGTAGTAGGTCACTTGACATATTTATGTGCTCTCCATTAATTCCAACAAGTTTTACCTTTGATTTTACGTCAGTGATGAAGGTTTTTCTTTAGAAATCCCTTGTAATACATTTTATAAATTTCTTGGATGTTTTTAAATGGGTTTTTATGAAATTATAATCTTATTTTATGACTTTATTCAGTTTTATGTGTCTTGAAAAAGATTTAACGACATGGCATAGACTTATGTCACAAGACAGGTGTTTTGTAAAAGACCCGAGTGGATTTTTAATGGAATTTAAATATTTTTAAATATTGTTCATTAAAAAATATTAAAAGTGAATATGAAATATTTTAAATTCATGTTTTTCAAAATTAATGTAATTTATCTTAAACTTATGTAAAGGGTTTTGATACCCTTAACTCGCATGGTGGATTAATATGTTTTAAAAATGATATTAAAGATAAATAAAATGGTTCTTAGAACATATTTCCTTCAAGAATAAAAGGGTTTAATATTTTAAAATTTTATTTGTAAAAAATGGTTCAGATTCCAAATGGAATTTATAGTGCATTTTGATAAATATTTTTGGGATGAAATTAAAATTTTTGTTCCCAAATGGATTGAAAAGGTATTGGATTCTCGAGTACATTTTCAAAATGCTAATTAACAATATAAAGGAAATTATTTTTTAAATATGAGAGACCCTCAATTGAGATCCATACATTTATTTTTTTCTAATGTGGCTTGTGACCCCATTTGGGATTCTTTATATTCTAATGATTATTTTGAATTTTATAAAAGGATGTGAAAGTGGCTGTTTCTTATGGGGGTTTATGAGGTGGGGTGAGGGTAACTTCCCAATTATTGAAATTATATTTATGGGATGATCTATTATTTCGTTGGTCGATCACTTCCACTATTTTAATGTCACAGGTGTCCTATGAGACTAATAGGGATCAAGATAAGTGACATCTCTAGTGTGGAGTGCATTGCCTAGTGTTAGGACGCAGTTAGATTGAGTGAGTTTCTAAGATGTTTCATTGTCTCTAAATCTTACTGGATGGAACTAGGGTTTCTTTTGATCCATTGATCATGATAGAGGATAGTGAGTTCTATAGGAATACTTCAATATGACAAGTTAAATAGTGTTAACCTAGGTTCATAGTCTCTTGTTTGAGATCCAAATACAAGAGTCTTACAAAGTTTCACATTATGGTTACATCATTCATAAGACACTTTAGAGGATTTATTTTCTTGTCTAGATTATATTCCCCTAGTTGTTTTATTATATGGATCCATCAATTGGTTGTCTTTTGGATTATGTTTCCTTATTTCCTTAGTGACTATGCATGATCACTGTTTCTCTTTGAGTGTGTATATTCTCACTTTCAAATAGATTCATTTAAATGGTTAAATAGTTTTATTTAAAAAGGAAAAAATTGTCCATTTTTAAAAGAGTTTTAAGAAAATTGATATTCATCATGGTAATTTTTAAAAAAGGTTTTTTCAAAAAAATTTCTAAAAGATGGATAAACTGGGATTTGATATTTATTATATGGTATTAAAAGACCTCTTACCATTTCATTATATTTTTATTTCAAATATTAAGTCATACTTTTTTTATATTATAAAAATGGAGACTGTTTGAAAATATGTAAGTTTATTATTTTTACACTTGTTTTATAATTCTTGTGAAAATATATTTTATACCTTATGTTCAAACTAGATCTTTATGAACTTTTTTATGAAGGGAATCAAAGAGAATTATTTATGATAACATACAAGGATTTTTTAGATCACACCCTTTATATGAACAGGTGGATGAGAGTGTTTGGCACTCTTATATCTCCTTTTTCAATGCTCTATTTGTTTTGTTCTTGATGGTCAGATTGGTCCATGGTTGGATGATGCGAGGTGGCAAGGTACCAGGCATAAATAGTGTTTATTTTGGAGTTATTTCGGATTTTATTCACATTTTTACATTCAATTTAGGTTGTTTGAGTAAGAATGATTTATGTTTTTTTAGGAATCGGGTGATTAGTCTGGTGTGGGTTCTTAATCACTACCCTTTGTAATGATGAATAAGTTTCCATAGGGTAGTTATACTCCATAAATTAATGTTATGAATAAGGAATGGTATTATATAATACTCTATGTGAGTTGGTGGAGGATTATAGGATGAGATTGGAATTAAATGAGATAGGGATGAACTACTAACTTCAAATTTATATCTATGATAATACCATTGAAATAGGCATGGAATTATATGATACCTAACCTATGTTTTGTAGCTAAATATGAGTATTTAGATGTTCATTAGTGATCATTTTGTGTTTTTAATGGGAGATTGATGAAAAGACCAATCTTAACCCTAAAGGGCTGGGTAATTAGTATATCTTATATTTTGATGTATCGGGAGTTAGGATTTTAATTGTTTTAGTCCATGATGGTCATGTAGTTGCTTATGGGTCTAGACATTTAATAACACATAATAGAAAGTTCCTAATTTATTTCCTAGATTTGGAAGTGTAGGTGATTTCCAGGAGGTTATATTGTAATACACTAAATAGTGTTTGAAAATTATGTTCAACATACGTTTTTTGGTTTAAAATAACATTAAAATGATTTAAAAACTTTTCATGGACTTAAGTTGCATGAAATGAGTTCTTCAACTCACCATATTGGATTTTATTAAGGGATGTGTGTGTTTTGAAAGCGTATGAAATGTTGGCTTCATTTTAACAGGGGGTGTGTGATGTTTTAAATGAAAATTTGAAAAATATAGAGTTTCGTCGCTCATTTTAAATGATTAACATTTTTGGGTCATGAAGTTTCCATGAATGATTCATAAAAAAGGAATAGGGTGTTTTTTAAAGAGTGTTTGATGATGATAGGTTTGTTTTAAAAAGGGTTTGTTATTTTAAAGAGTAATGTATGTAAATGGTTGGTTTTTTTAATGAAATTTCAATGATGATTTTATAAATAGTTTTCAAATGAGACTTATAGCCTATAACTATTTTTTTCCTTGGTAAATTTTTATATCCACATTTTTTCAATTAATTTTTTTATGTTTTAATATCACTAAATCAAATATGATGGATATGAATAAAGATTGGATGTATGCCAATTGTTTGACAAGAGAGTATGAAGATAGAGTCAAAGAGTTCATCATGTTGGAAAAAGATAATTCATAAGACCCTTCTAAAATCCTTTTTCCATGTTTACACTATTTTTATTCCTAAAAAATTTGTCCATTGGTGTTGGAATAACATTTCATCTGTCACGGAATAGATCAAAGGAATAAATGTTTGAATAATCACAGGGAAAAAGAGAATGTAGCTAGTGGCTAGGATAAGAGTGTGTTTTATGGATCATCTGATGTAATTACAAGTGTGGACAATGAATAAGACTATATGAAGGACATGATTATAGATGTGAAGGATGATAATGTTCATATTGAGGAATTGACAGAGACATTTGAATATTAAATTATTGATTGACTAAAATTGTTTGAGCAGCTAAAGAGTTGTGAAAAAGGCCTTTGGAGGGTCGTTTCACTAAATATATATCATTGTCAGCCATGTTGAAGTGGTCTAATTTAAAAAGCAGGCAAGAAATGTTGTAACTCCAGTTCTGTAGAATTACTTAATCTCTTGAATGACTTGCTCTCAGAAGACAATGAGCTCCCGAGCTGATCATGCAACGCTAAACAAACTATATGTTTGATGGGTATGATGTTTGAATGAATACACACCTACCCAAAAGATTATACACTATTACTCAAGGGAAAAAATCACTAATATAATGCACAAAGTGTGGTTATTCTCAACAAAAGAAATATTAATTGATTCTTATGAAAGTTGTATGGTAATTACCAATCATTACAAAGTCTATGAGCCTATATAGAAGTGAGGAGACCACAAATAAATTGACGTGGCACAAAGATAGAATAAATAATGTTGGAAAACTACATCACCTAGTAGACTCTCCTCAATGGAATAGAATTGATCATGAGTATCCTGATTTTCGAAATGATCTGAGAAACCATCATCTTGTGTTATCTAAAGATGGAGGGAATCCTTTTTTTTAAAAAATAACTCATAATACATGGCCGGTTGTGTTGGTAAAGTATAACTTTCAACCGTGGTTATACATGAAAAAAAATCAGGTTATATATGAATATATCTAGACCAAAAAAACTGGGTAATGATATTGATGTTTATTTGGATCTAGGGAGTGATGATTTTAAATTACTCTTGGATTCAGGTGTTATGTTGTATGATGCTTATAGAAATAATGAATTCACATTGAGAGCCATGTTGTAAGGGATGAGAAATGACTTTACTACTTATAAGAATATGTTAGGATATATAATTGAAGGATTTCATGGGTGTCCCATATGATAACAAGGTATATTTTCAATTAGGCTGAAACATTCACCGTAAACTGTGTTTCTAGGACATCGCCAATTTATACCCGGATGAAAAAGTACTTCTCTTCGAAGACATCATTCAATGGAATTTCTTAAGAACGTATATATCTGTCTTCACTAACTTGTGATCAAATATATGAGAATGTAAAATATTTGGAAACTACTTTTGGTTAATAGATTTCGAAAAACCTTATGAAAAGTATTTGGAAGAAGATATCAATTTTTTTAATTAACATACTAGAATTGTCTGTATGTCTGGAACTTTCTTTATGTTATGCAAGATGAAAAAATGTATGTGATAGTGTCATTATAACTTTTTTAAATGCACCCAACAAAAAAAGGATTCAATTAAGCCTAGGCTGGACATGGATGACATGGAAATATGATAAGAGTTGGCACTAGTGAAGGGTGAAAAACAAACTATTCTTCCCCCAGCTTCTTACACTCATTCCAGGTAGGAGGGATATCTATTTTGTAAGTTCTTTAATGACGTAAAGCTTCAAGAGGGGTATTCATAAAATATGAATAACATCGGGTCAATGGAAAATTTTATATTAAAGGGTTTGAAATCACAAGACTCCCACATTTTGATACATGACCTAATTTTGATATCTTTACATTTAATTTTCCTATGAATATATGTTATATATTAATGAATCTCTATTTCTTCTTCAAATATATATGCAGCAAATTTATAGACTTGGAAAAATTTCTGAGTATAGAAAAATAAATTTCCATCATATTATGTGATTTTGAAATGTTATTCCTCTGATCGTTCTTTGAAATGATGTTTAATTTGAAGGTTCACTCATGTGAGAGAGATTCAACAATGTGTTCGTGTAAATTATGGAGTTATATACCCCATTTAATTGTTTATTATGATTTATAATGGGTATTTAAATAATTGAAGTTGACCAGAGAGTTTTTTTATGTGGTGATATATTATTAAGGAAGCCATTGAATTCTGTATCGAATATATATCTTATGTGGGAAGAGTTGGTCTACTGAAATTTAGTCACTCCAGGTGGCTTAAAGGTGAAAGAACTTTTGTAATAGAGGTTTTCACAATCAATATTATAGATTGGGAGGAGGCCCACCTTTACGGTTTTCATAATAGTTTAGAGGTCGGCCCATATGTCAATCCCCAAAAATTTATTTTTAGGAATTTTAATCCATAAAGGGATGAAAAATTTATACCAAATACACATAATCGATAGTTTATAGGATGGTTTTGGGACCATATATTTAAGTAGTTAAATGAAAATCCAAGATCAATTTCAGAACGACTTCGATGGATATTCAGAGGAATAAGTGTGTATGTATTATCTTATACTAATTATATAATTAATGGTTATACATTCTATACTAGTGAACATGTTGAATATGTTACTGTGTAGAATAGTGGAGTTACACTTAAAGCATAAGTGATGCATGTTTCTAGTTCTAAGGACATAAATCCAATTTATATGAATATGTTATACTATGGCATCATCAAACAACATGGGAGTAGTATTATATGAACATCCAAGAGCATATTTTTCAATGAAAGAGGAATTATTACATGAGTAATGTTAAAATATGTGAGTTGGTATTTGTGAACGTTGATTTCAGTAAAAAAGGGTACAAATAAAAACCATTTATAATGGCATCAAATGTATTACATGTATTTTATGTTCCAGATACCACAAACTAAAACTATTCAATTGTTATTTTATCCACCAAAACCACTAAAGGGTCAGATAAAAATTAAATGGAATATGACCCTTTCATTTGGACGTTGCAATCATTTTGTAAAGGTCCCAATGTAGATGGTGTTTTTTATGTCAGAGGAGACCACAATGAAGGGACATGGATATTCGATAGAGGGTCTAAATCCCTTCATCCTTAAAAAAAGAGAGTCCAATAACTAGGTTATATATTTTGTTGTAATATGCATCTTGTTACATTATTTTATTATATATTCACTACTAATTGTATGTAATTTAAATTAAATTTTGTAATACTTAAATAGATAATGGATTTTCCACATGATCATGCTCCCAATCCTAAGGCCCAAAAGGTCTCTCAACTTGCTACTAGTTGCAGTGTAGAGGACCAACAATTTTCTCAACCTATTGTTGTTGTTTCTCCCAGTGTAGAGATAAATCCTCCATATTCACTCGATGATGCTAGCACTATAAACGAACATATTGACGATGTTGAATCCGAGGAAATGGAAGGCACTGAAACATTGGTGGTACAAAAAAAGGGCACTATAGTATGAGGGTGTTAGAAAAAATCCTTAAGAAAAAAGGGAAAAACAATAAATAATAAGTCATATAGAATAAGCAGGGCCACCATGTTAACACCAAAAAAGGTTGTGTTCAGTAGTTACATTGGAATCATCACTTGGAAATTTGTGTCGATTAATGTACAGTCGTGGTATCATGTTTTCATTGGGATTAAGACAAAAATGTGGGGGGATATTATGGTAATATTGTTATATCACATATTTAATTTAATAAAAAACTAATATAATAAATCATTGACTTACTCTTCATCATCCTGTGTAGAGTGAATTTATAGTGGATAACTCGCATAAGGACTATATATTAAGGGTTTCTGAAAGTATTCACAGAGGCCTTCACACAATTTTAATGAAATTATATCTTAATGATTATGAAGGAAAATAAAACCGCTTCCACCTCCCATTTATTCACAATTAATAACCCAAGGAGAGTCGGATGTTTTTACTAGTCATCGTGAGGAGCAGTCTTTTTAGTTACATTGTGTTTGGTAATATTTTGTTTGATGATATGTGTATTCACCAGTTTGACTGAAAAGTTCTTAATTATGAAATGGGAACTGAGTGTTGAGAATTGGGAGCAAGAATCAAAACTAGCATACCCCTACCGTAAAGAAAGAATGAGGCACGCCTCACTTGGAAAAGAATTTCTATGTTTTTTAAATCAATTGTAATACTTTTATGCGGAAAAAAACAATCCCATAACTTTGTTCCTATGTTTATATATAGAATAATGAATCCAAATCCAATGTCACTTCCATCCCACACCATGCTCTATGTAAGGAGGTGTGTGTAACTAATGATGGGATACTAATAAATGAAAACATACAAAAATTGTTTGAATAATGTGTAAGTATGACATAATAAATTTCTTTTTAAATCAATATTACACAACAATGATAAATTATTTTCCTACATTTTTTATCTAACATAGTCACAGGAATAAGAAACACCAACCCCTGATGCAGAAAAAAATTCAGTGGCCTAGAAGTATCCATAAATGTATGGTCGTGTCAGAGGTGCATGTTTTGGGTGGACACCCTGAACATTATTTGAAAAAAAACTAGATGATGATCAAAGTGAAGAAATAAAAATGATGAGAGAAAGAATATATATCCTTGAAGAACATATGAAATTTAAGAGATAGATCATGGAAAATATGATGGCACGGTGGATGTGGAAAAGAGAAGAAAAAACTCAAAACAACTAATTCTTGAAGATCCCACCTCACCCCCACTAGCTTTGATGTGAGCCATTCCCCTCAGAAACCTGTCTTTATAGAGGTAATCAATGTTATAATAATTGTTTTTGTGATTTTTGAGTTAGATAGACACTAATACATTTCCTGTACTTATATTATTTAGGGAGAAAATCAATTTGATTTTATCTACCAACACTCACCCATCGCCATGTAGTGAGGGCTATGTTGTTTAATATCCATAACGCCATGGTACACAATAGTCCAATTCGAACATGTCAGGTCAAGGGGTTGATATCATGTCCCATGAGTTGAGCACCAAGCTACCTATTCAAATTTATGATGAAGATATTCATAAGATCAAACAAGATCTTGGAACATTCTTCGCATGACCATCATAGCTTGTAAAAAATTATGTCGATAATGAGGTATTCATTTCCAATTTTTTTATCAAGATAAACATATAATATTTAATGAAAAATGATCGGAACGATTGAATATTATTATAGACAGACATATGGATGGGGGTGAAAATAAACAACATAACAAAACCATCTCAAGAATCAACTAACCGATAAAAAAATATCAAAAGAACCTTAAACCTGCTTGTTATATGTCCGTATTTATTATTATTACTGGCTCATGTGAATATGAGGTTGACATATGGTGGGGTTCACACAATTCTTTTTGATGAAAATATATACATTGGGGAAGATGAAGATTTAATTAGTTTTGGAAATTTATGTGAAATCCTTGAGTATGATTGACTAGGTGGCTTAGTTGTAAATGTATACAAGTGGTATAGTTTCATGATTTAATTTTCCAAAAGCTGATAAACTATAAAAATATGACTAAATAAATTTCATATTTTTCACCAGAATATATGTGAAAAGAAATTGAATTGATTTCCCTATAAACAACAATTTGGACTCATTAACCCTCACATCACCTCTATATAACAAAAAGAAATAAAATACAAGAAATAGAATGAAATAGTGGTAATCCTACTAAAATCATTTAACAGTAAAATTATAGTTGACAAACTGTTCTTAATACCAATGATTCAGGGGTAAAACTCTACAATTTAATCATATCAAATATATTTTAATTTCATTCATCACTTATTTGTTTTTGTGTTCTTAGTCAGTATTGGATGCTCATTATGGTAAATTTGGATTCGCTAAAGATTTATTTCCAAGATTCAATTCATGGATATCAAACAAACCAACCACATTGGATATCATTTGTAATTTTTTAAAAAACTATATCCAACATCATAGAAATAAACATCTTGTTATATAATTTATTTTCAATTTTAATGAATTTTATGTTATGATGGTGAGGTGCATCAATATCATCTATATCATGGAATGGTTCCATTGGAAAATGACAAAAAACATCAAAATTACTTCTAATAGATACAAATTAGGGTATATATAATAATATTTCTCTATCCAAACACATGTAAAAAAATTTAATTATTTTTCACAATGTTTCTACAGTGTCCAAAACAAACAAATGATAAATACTATGGTTATTATGATTTTAAATTTAAGATATATATTTTATTCCATGAACAAACTGACATCCCTAAAAAATTATTTTCAATGATAATTACTATTTAATTTAAAATGTCTCTTAATTCATTGTGTATTTATATTTTTCAGTACTACCATGATTGTCTAAAATACTCCTATTCCCAAGTTGATAAATAGTTGTTTAGAAATGAATGGGAATTATACGTAATGGGTGAATATACAGAAATAGCATGATGATATGATCAGTATGACTTGATGAGTCTGTTTTTGTTTAAAATTGTCTATTTATTTGTAAAACGAACAAGTGCTATACTGAAAACTAAGAAAATTCATTAGGATTGTTTTTTTAATTTTGGAAAATAATTTATAAGTAATTTGTGGAATGTAATAATCAATTGAACCTAAATCTGACACATGGTGTCATCGTTATTTCTTTAAGTGTGTATTTTTATAATAAATTAACAATAAATTTATCAAAAAGAGAAAATGACATAATAAAAACTAAGAAAACATATTCAGGTTTTTTAGATACTTTTGGAAAATGATCCATCAATGATTTGTGGTGATTAGGAATCAAAAACAACTCAATCTAACAAATGGTAGGACCGATATGACTAAAAGTGTCTGTTATCACTTTAAAATTGACATTTTAGCTCAAAACATGTCACTCACTAAAAACCATGAAAACTCACTTTGATTGTCTTTATAATATAGGAAAAATATTCGTAAGGTCTTTTTTATGTGTATGAAGTAGTCTCATATAAAATTGAAACATGATGCGACTTGTATGACTCAAAATACGTGTTTCTAGTTTGAAATGTTATTTTAGTAAAAAAACACAACTTACATACTAAAAAAATGAGAATATACATTCA
Organism: Viscum album; assembly: GCA_963277665.1. Lineage (NCBI taxonomy): Eukaryota > Viridiplantae > Streptophyta > Magnoliopsida > Santalales > Viscaceae > Viscum > Viscum album. The sequence goes on from OY728145.1 coordinate 786,086,052, forward strand.
GATTTTTCTTATACATTAGGATAATAGCTTATATGTCATTTGTGAGGATTAGGAATCAACTTAACCTTAATCTGATGCATGGTCTGACCGCTGTGACTCAATGTGTCTATTTTTATTTAAAATTGACATTAATTTTAGAAAAAAAAACACAACTGGCATACTGAAAACCATGAAAACAAATTTGTATTGTTTTTATAATTTTGGAAAATGATCCATGAGTCATTTTTGATGTGTAGGAATAAAACCCACTTCAATAGAATGCACAATGTGATCGGTATAAATCCAAAGGTGTCTTTTTATTTAAAAATGTCATTAATTTAAGTAAAAAAGAACAATTGGCATACTGTAAACCAAGAAAATGCATTTATATTGTTTTGATACTTCAGGAAAATGCTACATGGGTCATTTTTGACATGTAGGAATCAACCACACCTCAATCTGATGAAAGGTGTGGCCATTATGACTAAAAGTATCTATTATCAGTTTGAAATTTACATATTAGCTCAAAACGTGTCATTCCAGGAAAACTAAGAAAATTATTTCTGATTGTCTTCATAATTTAGGACATTAATTATTAAGTACTTTATGATGTTTATGAAGTAGTATCACATAAAATTTACAGATGATGTGACTGTTATGACTAAAAAAGAATATTTCTAGTTTTAAATGATATTTTAGTAAAAAAACACAGCTAACATTATGAAAACTGAGAAAATTCATTTTGATTATTTGTATCGCTTAGAAAAATGATCCATGAGTCATTTGTAATGTGTAGGATTCATCTACATGTCAATCAGATGAATTTTGTGACCGATATTAATCCAAATGTGTTTTTATTTAAAATTAACATTAGTTTATGTAAAAAACAAGTCACATATTGAAAATCAATAAAAAAAATTTTGGATTGTTTTGATACTTTAAAGAAAATGATCCATCAGTCATTTTTGATGTGTTGGAATCAACCACACCAAAATCTGACACATGGTGTGACAAAAAAGACAGAAAGTGTTTGTCATCTATTTAAAATTGACATTTTAGCTCAAAATCAACCAGTCACTAAAAACCTAGAAACTTCCCTCTTATTATAATCATAATTTAGGATAGCGATTCTTAAGTCCATTGTGATGTGTATGAAGTATTTTCACCTAAAATTGATGCATGATGCGGGCGATATGATTCAAAATGGGTGTTTCAAGTTTGAAATGATATTTTAGTAAAAAACCCAATTTTAAAACTGAAAACCAAGAAAACCCATTCAGATTGTATTGATACTTTAGAAAAATGATCCATGAGTCATTTATTATGTTTATGAATCAACCGCACCTCAATCCGATGAATGATGTTACCGGTATAAATCCAAATATTTCATTTAAATATAATATTAATTTTAGTAAAAAACCATGGCCCTACTCAAAACCAATTAAACCCAATAAGATTGTTTTTATATTTTAGAAAATGATCCATAAATCATTTTTGATGTGTAGGAATCAACCCCACCTTAATAGAACACACAGTTTGACATGTATAATTCCAAATTTGTCATTTTACTAAAATTTTACATTATATTAATGTATTCTTTCATATTAATGTTTAATTTTATCTTTATAGAATATCTAAAATACTGTTTTTTTCATATATAGGTGGAATCGTTTTCTAGATTTGGGATGATTTTTTCAGCAACTAATACCATGGGCAGACATTTTTGAGAGGGGATCCTAGATGATAAAGGATGATACAATAAGGTTTTTAAATTTTTATTAGATACTTATAAATGTAATTATATAAAACATTTTTTGAAATGTATGTAGTATTGTATTCCAAACCCTTCTGTTCACTACTTTGTTACTTTATGCATTGTGCAGGTTCTGTTATGTGTAGGTGGTGTATATGTGTTGTATAGGTGCTTCTCTTGGGTGTGTTATTATATAAATAGAAAATCAAAGGCCAATAAGCCTTTATCTGCCCTACTTTGACCACTGATAAAGGCCCCCTTTGTTAGAACTACTTCAAGGGATGATAAAGGAACCCTTTATTAGTGTTATTTTTTGTGATAATAAATGCACCATTTATAAGAACAAAAAATAGAACTGATAAAAAATTCATTTATATGTGCTGAAATAGCACAGATAGGGGGGGTTTATCAGCTCTTTTATTATCACAGATAATGGAAACCCTTTGTTTGGTTTTTAGTTATTTTAAATTTGACCCCTATATTCTCTAAGATTAACCATTCTTTTATTGAACTATTGAAAGCATTTTTTAGTGTTGATAAAAACACTATCTATAGTAGTGCATGTCCATTTGATCATCTGATTCCCTGATAGACAATAGATTTGATAAAACCATGGGAATTATAAAATAACGGATGAAAAATTATACACTTATGTGAGGAATATATATAGTGTTTTTCATGTTCATAGGTTATGGTCTTTAGATGATCATTTTACTAATCGTGTGAATTATAACAAACATGATTTTTTGATATCACAAAGTACCCCATACATGAAAACAAGATCGTGTGAATTGTATATGACATTAAAAACAGATCTTATGGAGTTTCTTTGGAAATTAGGTTCAAATATATAAAATAAATTTTATTATATATAGTTTCATTACATATGTTAATGAATTAGTGATTATGTGATCATTTTTTATAACATGATGTAATGATAGCATCATGGGTGATAGATGGTTTGATCATAAAAATTGTGTCATGTCACACTCCTTCAACCAAATTATTCCTATATATGTGGTTTATGTATTTTGTAAGGTGGAATATATTTTGTGTGGTCATTCCTATAAATTATACCCTCCCCCATCATAGAGAATAATACACACATGGGAGAATAAGAAAGAGAAGACTTTCTGGAGTAGGTAATCAAGTGGTCACAGTAGTATTCTGCCAGTTATGGCTAGTAAATGAATTAAGGGGTCACATGATATACTTATTTACATTGTGATAACCATGTTGACCACGTAAATGAATTATCACATGCCTTATTATATTAAAAATAATTTTTTTGTATCAACTCGATCACATAAGGTTGAAATAAACTAATACCAAATGAACTTTTTAGAATATATGAATTAAATGCTAAAAATGACAGAGGATTTAGGAAAAAATTGATAGGATTATTTTCCTGATATCTAGTCATTAAATTCATATGTTCTATTTATAAATCACATTAATTCATTTAGATATGTTAGTTAGGTCACATAAATTCCCTTAGAGTGTTATAAATCTCATGGGAAGTCCTCCGGTCATGCCCACCGGATCATGTGACGTTCCATAGACATTTCATCTAGATAATGTGAAGTTATTAAGTCATATTAGATGGTTCATAGTGAGTCATCGAGACATGTTATCAAGGTCTGGGAAAGAACCTTTTACATGTCAACTATATCACGTGATAGACCTCTATATATATCAACTTGTTCAAATGAAAACCATTAGACATGTCAGCCAAACCATGCGATCACCATTGGATATGTCATCTTGATCACAATAAGTCCTTCTGTATTTTAATCAAGATCATGTGAAGTACAACAAACATTTCATCTGGTTCACATGAATTATTTTGGATAGATCATACAGGTCACACGGTTTCCTTCAAAAACTTCATGTTGATAACACAACATCCTTGAGACATATCAGCCAGACACTCTAGAAATTTCAAGAAGATACCTCAAAAAATTTCATATAGACACTCTAGACATATTAGAAATACATCCTAGTCATATATAGTGTTGGAACAAAGGTTGTTCGTTGATAATATTGGAGTTTCGTTTGTATTTGTTGTTAATCTACACATGGTTTTTTCATATTTTTTGTTAATCTTCATATGGATGACTACGGAGTTTTCAAAGAATAGGGTCATACGTTTGAGACTGAAAGTATTATTGAAGGTCACCGGTCCTCAAGCTATTTTCCACGTCACAAATTTTATGAAAGTTGCCACAAATCATACCAAAATATCCGCCTCATCAAGAGGGTCCCAATGCCACACACGTCTCATCAATCAAACGTGATGTTGGTAAGATACTAGCATATTTGTAAACCGGGGACCAGTTCCACAGAATGGTATGTGGTGAAGGAATGTGGTCCATGGAACAGTATGTGGTGAAGGAATGTGGTAGGTAGAATGTTGTTTAAAATAGTTTACAATGAGGTATGCTGTAAAGGAGCGTGGTACGTGGTGGAGGCATGTTGTATGCATAATGTTGTCAAAATGGTTCACAGAAACGATACATGGTGAAGGCATGTGGTACGAGGAATGGTACATAGGAGTAAAAATAGTTCGTAAAGATGGTACGCGGTGAAGGGGTTTGGTATGTGAAATGTTGCCGAAAACGGTTTGCAACGATGATACACAGTGATGAGTTGCATTACGCAGACTGAAAGCCATACGGTATATGAATGGTTAATGATGGACGATAAACGATCATATTTCATAGGATTGCAGTACACGGTGTAGTCTAACAGTATGCAAATGGAATTCAGTTTACATATTGTCCCACATTGAAAATTTGGGTAAATCAGATTAAAAAACGTTGCAGATATATATGCCTTTTTAAGTAGTGATAATCCCCTTTATTATGAGACAATATTGGAGATTAAAATTTCAGGAAGAAATTTGTTGAAGTCTGAAGTGGTGCATAGAGGAAAAGATGGTACACAGAGAGAATCATCCGCGTAAGGGAAACAATTTTTGGAAGAGAGCATGGTTCATGTAGGAATCTCGTGCAGTATGCGGCCGAGCAAGGAAGTACGTGGACCAGGACGATACACAAAGGAGTGGAGTAGTATGTGGTGGAGAAAGGCATTATAAAGAGTAGGATGGTACGTGTTGGATTGGAGAATAACATGGAGTAGGGTAGTTCGCGAATCAGGGAAGTACGCTGAGTAGAAACACAGTACGTGGAAATAGTAGCGGTACGCAAAAACTGCAGTTGAATGTAGAAACAACATCAGTACACAGAAATAGTTGCACAATATGTAGAAACAACTACACAGTATGTGGAAATAGTATCAGTACATAGAAATATCAACAGTACATAGAAACATCAAGTAATACACAAAACACCCAAGGAAGCCTGAAAATTTAACAAATCAGTTTTTCAAATTAATTTTCATAACATACCAATGTACATGAAAATAAATTACATATTTGGGTGATTACGAGTCATCAACAGACCATCCATCTACAGTTGAAGATTCATGATCTAATTATAAACCATTGAAGTGAGCTTCAAGTCATTAAACTAAGTGAGTATTCTTCCAATGCATTGTGAAAGGGGGAGTTAGGGAAAGTGATCTGAGGGGCGTAGTGCACTATCCCTAAAACCGTGTAAAGGAAGTGAGCCGGAAATAGAGTGACTGTGCTAAACTCTTTTAACCCACAACTAATGATTATTAGTGGTTTTTTATGATTTAAATACTTTCATCCTATTTTCCTTGGATGTTGACCATTGTGGTGAACAATGTAAAATTTATGTGTCATTGAATAGCATGTGATAGTTTATTTTTTTTGACTTCCTCCTCAGAAAGGCTTAACAGGTTACTGCCTACATGGGAACATGATCCATCAGTTTAAAAGAAAAATTTGACCCCCTAATTAACCCCTCCCCTCTCAGGGTGTTATGTGGTCCTTCAAGTGGTATCAGAGGACAAAGGATGTTGGGTTAAAAATTTTCTTTCTTTCTTACATGGATAATAAAATGAATTTCATTGGAGTTCCATTGATTGATGGAAGTAACTTTCATATATCAAAGAATAGTTCAATATCTCATTTAGGATCTTTTAGAATGGATGTATTATTTTCTACTGCATAGGGAATACAAGTCACTGATCTTATAAAATTTTCAATGACAGATATAGACAGGAAATTCCATGATGCTAATGCAAAAGCACATAATGCTCTCACTATAGCACTTTATGATCCAATTTATCTAAAGGCAATGAGTTGAACATCTTTCCAGTAAATGTGGTAAAAACAAAAGAATATTTATGAAGGAGATAGAAAAGTGAAGGATGAAAAAAATCAAGTACTACACAATATGTTTGATGGTATGAAGATTCACCCTAATGAATATGTATATGCCTTTTTTAATCGGATTACAAAAGTTGTAGGACAAATATGAGGATTGAGTGAACAAATTAAAGACATATAAGTTGTAAAGAAAATATTAAGTAGACATCCATCCCTTTATAATGAATAATTGTCATCCCTTGAGTAAATATATATCTCCTTACTCTCAGTTGATGATCTATTGAGAAATCAATCGACATATGATGTGAGAATCAAAATAGAATAAGATATGAATCATGTAAGAAAGGAAATGGAATTCTAATACATGGGAGAACTATAAATTTTAGAAGATTGTGTTGATTAAGATGATGAGTAAAAATAAGTTTTTACTCTCATTTCCAATAAACGCAAGACGAGAATGGGGAAATTTGAAGGCAAGCTACCTTTGGCTTGTTTTTGTTGTGGAAGAGTTGGGTACATTGCCTCTCATTTCCCAAGAATGTTCAATGATGAAGAAAGCGAAGATGAAGATATTAAAAAGCCTCAGAAATGGTTTTTCAAAAATATATATTTAATATATTGAAATAAATTTCAACATAAAAGTTTTTTTTGTGAAAAATAAGATGATGGAAATGATCTTTTGAGGAAGAGAAAGCAGAATTCAAATTTGGGAACCATGCTTCAATGATGGATACTATTGTGAAGTTAGAACCATTGATAGATAAAGCTATAGATAATCAGTTGAAAACATATTCTGATCTGAAGACTAAACTTATGGATGCTTTCAGTAAGCTTGAGAATAAATTTAAGCAATGCAATAAGTTAAAATAAATGGTGCAAGAATCTTGAGAATATATTGATCAGCTGGAAGTGGAAATTTATCGACTGGAAGAACTAATGAAAGTTAAATCATCAATCCTTGAAATAAATCATGATGTTGTGGAACTAAAACATGGAATTGAAGTACAAGAAAAGTTCATCAGTGAACTTACCTCAAGATTGGAGGATAATTCAAATATCATTGAGGGACTCTATGAAGTTGTTGCTAATATAATAAGTAAACTATAAAGTGAATCGAGTCAAAAGAAGCGAAGAAAAAAATAAAATTTGAATGGATCTCATATACTGAGCTTCTAGAGAGATAAAAACATGTTTCTGATGTTGTTGAAATGATCTTGAGTCATCAAAGATGCACATGCATGTTGAATAGTGTAATTGGTTGTGATGCTAAAATGTAAAATGATATAAATAAAGTGAACTAGAATAAAGGGAAGTTGAAATTTGATCATGTTGAAAAGCCACTAGAAGTGATTAAAATGAAACCCTTAAATCAAAATAAAAGGAGAACTGAAGATTATCTTCAATTCTCTATAAATCATATGGAGTCAAACTATTTTCTGGAGGAAGAAGGAATGAGGAGAAGTAGAATTGAGAATACATTTCCATTCATGAAGTGTCAGTTTTGTGGCTATCTAGGTCATACCTTTTCATACTGTGAAGAGGCAAGGAGCTATATGAATGGGGAAGAGCTAAGAGTTCAAAAAAGGATAAAATATTCATATCCATCTTCTTATAGAAGAAATATTTTCTATGGATATTGTTTTCATTGTTCTATCATTTTCCATAAAACAATGTATTGAAGGCAGAGATACGACAGAAGAAATTATTTGAATGCTCTGAGACGATTCAATACTCGTCAACTAGAAGGTGTTGCTATTTCAAAAAGGTTTTCTCCTCCCAAAGAATAATTTGAATATGAAGAACCCATGTACATGGAGGAGAGAATTTAAAGTCCATCAGTGTCCTACAATCAATCCAATATATCATGGAATGAATACAGTAAAATTTAAAAATACAATTTTTCATAAGTAGCCCTCAAATATACAAAGAACAACAGCACTTGGATGCATAATAGTGGGTGTTCATCCCACATGATGGGTAATGCATACCTATTAATGAATGTGAAGAAAAAATTCGATGGGGTAGTGAGGTTCAGTAATGATAGTTCTTTAAAGATAAAAGGCTGTGAATGTACTGGGCTAGCTAATGGTGACATGAGGGAAGCTTAGATCCTTTATGTGGATGGTCTGTTTTACAATCTTCTGAGTGTGAGTCAACTATGTGACTCATGCCTTATTATGACATCCAATCAGAAGGGATGTACTATAAGAGGAATGTATGGGAATTATCTCATGAAAGTTTGTACAACAGATCAAAACTTATATCAGGTTGACAGTAAAGATAACATTATCTACTTAATGCATGAAAAGGAAAAAAACATATGGCATCAAATATTGGGTCACATCAACCAGAAAGACATTGAAAAGATATATAAGCTAAATATGGTCATCGATATACCTAATCTGAGTCATGAATGAGAAAATACTTTTGAAATGTGTCTGTAGTTCATATCGTCCGAAGAAGAAAAGGGCATCTCATCTTTTTTATCTCATTCAAATAGACGTATGTGGCTGATAAATGTTGATAGAAATGAAGGAGAATCATACTTCATCCTTTTCATATATGATTACAGTATAATTCCATGTGTAATGGTTATACACAGGAAACAAAAAGTGCTTGACAACATGAAAAAAATCATCGAATCACCGAGAATGATACTAGATGAAGAATCAAAGTACTACAATCTGACAATGGAGAGGAATACACATCTATTGAATTTGAAAATTACCTATAGAATAATGAGATAAAACATGTAAAATCTGTTGTGGGAACTTCACTGTAAAATGGAGTTGTTGAGTGCAGTAATCGACAGGTAAACAACATGGATAGAACAATGCGTCTTGAGATTTGTATTCCTCAACATTACTAGAAAGTGACAATTCAAGTTGCAATATATATTCAAAATCAAACAGAGCTATATATGGGTTATACAGAGACACCATATGAATTGTGGCACGTAATGAATCCCCCATTGAAATATTTTCATGTTTTCAGAAATGAATGTTTCAACCAAAACAAAGAATAAAATTAAGATAAGTATGGTGACAATGTAGATAAAAGAATATTTCGTGGATAATAAATTAATAGAAAATACTAAAAGTGTTTATATATGTGGTTGGTAAGAATTATTGAAAGCAGTGATGTCATGATCATTGAAGAGAAAAATAAAAATGCATTATGGAATTCTTATGTTGATGTGATAGAAGATGAGGAAGAATGTGAACATGGAACAATGCTAATACAGAGGTAGAGGAAGATGTTCAAAAATATCATGAGTCACAACATGATTTTGACTCAGAAAAAGAATCAAAATATGAAGCTTTGGCGAGATAGAATTTGGTCAAACTCTAATGGAGAAATAAAATAGCAGAGACTGATTAGTCCAACATTATTAGGGATCAGAATGCACCTTCGCAGATGAGGAGAATGGGGAATAATTCTCAATATGTATTTCAATAAGTGGTGGAACCATCCACAATTAAAGAGGCTTCAAAGGATGACTCATGGGTAAAATAAATGAATGATTAGCTAGATCATATTGAAAAAAATTAGACTTGGGATCTTTTCAGAAGACCTGAAGGTCACAATTTGATTGGTAAAAAGTATATTTTCAAGAAAAAATTTGACGAGAATGGAAATGTGATTAGAAATAAGGTATTCTTCGTTTGTAAGGTATATTCACAAATCAAAGGTGTGGATGTTGTGGTGACATTTTCTCCTATAGCAAGACTAGAGTAAATCACAGTATTTCTTTCCATGTAAATCGAAAGAGGTTATAATGTGTATCAAATGGATGTCCAGACATCGTTATTAAATGGAGTATTGGAAGAAGAAGTCTACATTGAACAACATCTAGGGTTCATCCTTGGAAATGATGAATATAAGGTCTTTAAACTAAATAATTCTCTCTATGGACTAAAAAAGTGGTTCCATGGGTGTGGTACTCTCGGTCGGACTCTTATCCTAGAAAGCATAATTTTTAAAGAGGAGGAGAGGATCACAATATTTATGTGAAGAATTCTCAAAAGGATCAGTTCATGGTATTGGTATAAATGGGTGATATTATTTTCGGTGGAAGAAAACATGGATCAATGGATGAATCTTCCAATCAAATTAAATTCAAATTTGAAATGCCCATGATTGGTGAACTCACATACTTTTTATTGTTGTAGGTGATTCATAAAAAGGATTACACATTCATTTCTCTAGAAATACATGCAAGAGATCTGCTAAATAAATTTAATATTAATTATTTCAACCCAATGTCAACTCTAATTGCGGTTGTAAGAAGGCTCGAGAAGTATGAGGTAGGGACCTATGTGGATCCCACAATGTACAAAAGAATCATTGGAAACCAACTGTACCTAACGGCGACACGACTATATATTTTATTTTCAAGTTACCTTATGACCCCCTTCCAAAGTAATCCAAATGAAGAACATATGGCAACAGTTAAAAGAATCCTGAGATACATTCAAGGTACACATAATTATGGGATATACTTTGCTACTAGAAGAACTAGTAAACTATCTTCTTTTTCTGATGCTGACTATTTTGGTGATGTAGTGGATAAAAATTCAACCAGTGGTGGAGCATTCTATGTTGGGAAGACACGCATGGGCTGCTAAAGCGAGAAACAAGAAATTACTTCTCTTAGTACTATTGAAGATGCATATATATATTCTTCCAAGGAGTGCACTCAGTTACTATGGATGAAGCAGCAACTGACTGACATAGGTGATGAGGTAAAACAACCAATGGTGATTTAATATGATAACAATAGTGAAACTAATCTTATGAAGAATCTTGTTCAGCATTCTCATATGAAACATATTGTGATTACATATCACATCACCAATGAAAAAGGAGAACAAGTCGTGATCAAAATGGACCACGTGGGAACTGATGAGCAAGTGGTTTACATTTTGACCAATCCACTATCAGCGGTTGTATTTGGGAAATAGCAAGTGAACTTCGATGTTCAATAACCTCCTAGGGAATAAAGATGTTATGATATTCCCCTCTCATAGATTTTTTAACTGTTTTTAATCTATTTATTAAAATGATGCATGTTTAAGGGGGAGATAAAGATCAGGGGAGAAAGTTTTTTTTAACTCTACAAGTCATGATTTGGTTCATTGGGTTTATTTCCAATGGGATTGAATGGATAAATTCAATAGAGTGTTTTCTATTTATTTATTGTTACGGGAAAGATGGAGAATATAAAAATTCATTAATGAAACTATTAGTGGGAAAAGAAACAGATGAGATCTTAATTCATGTCCTCTCTCTTGTTTTCTACACTGGGCACTGCTCACGTAGACTTATAGTGATGGAAGAGTTGTTTTTTAATGTTTCAGGTTTTGATCGTGGCTGGTGTATCAGTGAATTTTTCTGGAAATTTCCAAAAAAAACCCAAAGGGGGAGATTGTCGGAACCAAGGGTATTATTTGATAATATTAGAGTTTTGTTTGTGTCTTTTTTCTATCTGCACATGAAGTATTCATGTTTTTTGTCAATCTGCACATGGATGACTCTATTTTTTGCAAATAATGGGGTCATACATTTGAGACTGAAAGCAGTATTGAAGGTCACCACTTCTCAAGTTATTCTTCCAATCAAAACTTTCATAAATGTCACCACAAATCATACCAAAACATCTGCCTCATCAAAAGGATCCTATATCCATAAACGTCTAATAAATAGGATGTGTGGTTGGCAAGATATACTTGTTTTTATTAATAGGGCTCCAGTTACGCAGAATGGTGTGCAATGATGGCATGCGGTACATGGAACAGTATGTGGTGATGGCATGTGGTTTGAGAAATGTTGTCATAAATAGTTCACAGTATGGTATGTGCTGAAGGTGAGCAGTACGTAATGAAGGCATGTGGTACGTCGAATGTTTTCGAAATGGTTCGTAGAAATGGTACGCAGTGAAGGTGTGCGATACAAGGAATGATGCATAGAACTAATAACAGTTCATAGTGAAGGTATGTTGTGAAGGGGTGAGGTACGTGAAATGATACTGAAAATGGTTTGTATCGCCAGTACGTGGTGGTGAGTTGCAGTACGTGGACCAACAACCATATGGTACGTAGAAGGATAATGGTACACGATAAAGGTTTGTAGTTCAGAGTATTTCAATACATGGTGGAGGCTAACAATATGAAGATGGAGTTCAGTTTACAGATTTTCCCACATTGAAAATTTGGGTAAATAATATTACCGATATTTGTGTAGATATGCGCCTATTTAAGTAGTGGTAATTCCATTTATTATGAGACGACATTGGAGATTAAAAGTTCGGGAATAAATTCAGTGAAGTTCGATGTGGTGTGCGGAGGAGAAGACGGTTCGCAGAGAGAATCATCCGTATTTGGAAAACAGTTTATGGAAGAGAGCATGGTTCTCATAGGATGCTCGGGTAGTATGTGGACAAGCAAGGCAGTATATGGAGCAGGATTGTAAGAAGGGGAGTGGAGCAGTACATGGTGCCGCAATGTAGTACACAGACTAGAATGGTATTCATAGGAGTGGAGAAGTACGTGGAGTATGGTAGTTCACGGATCAAGGCAATACACAGTGGATCATTACAGTACATGGAAACAACAATGGTATGGAAAAACAACATCAGTACGTGAAAACAATAGCAGTATGTGGAAACAGCTGCACTGTACATAGAAACAGCTTCACAGTACACTGAAACAGCAGCAGTATGCAGAAATAAAAGCATTATTCAGAAATAGCAAGTAGTACGCAGAACACCCAAGGATGCCTAAAAATTTACCAAATCATTTTTTAAACTAATTTCCTTAACATAGCAGTGTACGAGAAAATAAATTACATCTTTGGGTGATTATTGGACTTCAACAGAGCATCCATATACAGCTGAGAATGAATGATATATTGCTAAACCATTGAAGTAACCTTCATGTTATTAAACTGGGTGATGATTCTTCCAACACAGTGAGTAAAGGGGATTCAATGGAAGTGATCAATGGGACTCAGTATGCAATCTCTAAAAACATGTAAAGTCATTATGCCTGGCACAGACTGGATGTTTTAAACTCTTGTAACCTGAAACTTGTGAAGATTAGTGGTTTTCGTATAACCGAGACACTGTCTGCATATACTCCTTGGACATATCCCTTAGTGGTGAAACATGTAAAATTGTTGCATCATTTCATTTCATGTGATTGTTTATTTTTTGTACTTCCTCTTCAGATAGGTTTAACAGGTTTCTTTCCTCATGGGAACAAGTTACCTCATTTTAAAAGAAAAGTTTGACTTCTTGTTTCACCCCTCCCTTCTTACGGTGTCTTGACGTCCTTCATCTAGAAGAATCCCATATATATATTATCCTTCCCCATTTTTAATACATCGGAATTCACCGTCGAATCATGTGAACCCCCAACCATGGGTCTTTGATGAAGAATTAGTTATTCATATGGGTGGTTTCAATAATATACTAGGGTTAGACACTCATGAAAATTTATTTATATTATGGGATCTTTATGCCACCCAAGAACTCTTAGTCACTACTATTATCCCCATTACCTAGTCATAAGTGTATAGGGAAAAACATCTCTCATAGGTTTCCACCTTAGTGTATGTCCATCCATATCCTGGATACTCTACCTCATGGGATGTGAACACTCTTACGTGTCTATAATTCTTTCTTATACATCACAAAATGAGATGATCAGTAGTATGTGGGCATCCAAAAAAGTATATTCCCTAACAATGGACTTAATCACTGCAATCACATCAACGATAAAGGGATAAATTAAGAAATGAGGACTCTGATTACTATATAAATAGGACGTGCAAGACTTCTTCTTAAGTACTTATCTCTATATCTAACACTCCTTTATGGATTATTCAATAATTATGGATCACATACATTAGAAGTGTTTCCAAAATTTATTATATTTTTTTAAAACCAACCACATATCATAATCCCTTAAGAACATGAATAAATACTATCACTAGAGTCACAAAATATCCCAATCGGGGAAACCTCAATTTGTAAGCCACATTCAATAATATGTTACAAATACGTCCTCATATGAGAATCAATATTACTGAATTTCCTAATGTATTTAAAATATTGGTAAACTATATGGATATAACCCTCTCCATAAATAGTTATTTGTCTCTTCCCATCACCAAGTTGAGGATGAAATGAACTACATATACTATGGTTCTTATTATAAGCAGAATATGAAGGATAGATTTCTATGGGATAAGATCCATACATAATTCCTATGTTCCATCATATATGTCATTTCCACATGACATAATAAATTAAATACTATTCAAATAATAAGACCCCAAGCTATATCAAATGAACATTGTTGGGTTTTATTCCTATTTCCATAGGATAAGCAGTAATCCTCAAAATGGTACAATCCCATCATCAGTACATCAATCACCTCCCTAGATGATTTTAAACTCTAGAGCACCATGTTTTGTGCCTTCAATGATTATGAAAATACCCATTTCTAATATATAACAAAAAATATATAGATAACCAGTTATACTTATTTATTGTCTCATTAATGTAACCACCTTTTCATATAGAGTGATTCCATACCCAATTATTTTATTAAGACAACAAATATCCTATCAGTATTTGGGATATACTCCTTTACCTATGATAAATCTATAATTGAGTCTTTTATTATGAAATAATTCCTCTTAAAATAGTATGATGAGCCGCATATCTCATCGCCTTGACCAATGTGGTTTCCTACATGTCATTAGGCTTGGAAACAAATGTGACAACATTCCTTTGGAATACAGGCCTATTATTCATTATAGACACGGGATCCATTGTGATTTTCAATGATTGTAAATGCTGAATAATCCAACATCAATGATTGTGGAACCATGCTCAACCCCCCCCCCCCCCCCACACACACAACCAACCAATAATCATACATAAATGTTCATGAAGGAAAAATAGTGAAATCTACATAAATTTGGAAATATTAAAAGAAAAGAGGTACTCATGTGTTGATACAATTCACTCCATCCATGGATAGAATCAAAATCACTTGAATGTTCATTTATAGTTCTTATGACATCACAATAAGGCATGAATTTTTTTATGTACGTTTTCATATGATATTAATTATTCTGAGATAAATATTTTTCATTACAATATTTTACTATATAGAATGGTTCAAGTCATAATAAATTTAAATTTAAGATATATGGTTCACCCCACATGACCCTAA
This sequence comes from Viscum album, assembly GCA_963277665.1. Classification (NCBI taxonomy): domain Eukaryota; kingdom Viridiplantae; phylum Streptophyta; class Magnoliopsida; order Santalales; family Viscaceae; genus Viscum; species Viscum album. The sequence continues at coordinate 786,101,287 of OY728145.1, forward strand.
TAATTTGATGTATTTTATCTTGTATAACAAAAAACAACATAAAAATGTTTATAATGAATCACCATAATAATCATCACATGTTTTATCCCAAATATCCCTACAATACATATAGTGGTACTCAACATGTGATCCTATACTATATGGTTTAGGATCTACAGTGTATGAACTTAAATTAAATGAATTATTTACCTTTTATTATAAAATTAAACCTTAGATAATGGTCCTGTTTAAAAGACATAAAATTTCATGATATATATTCCATCATATATGATAGTAAATTGTTTAATGTTTCCTAACCAAAAATATATTATAATGTTCCTTACCGAAAATATTATTAGACAATGAGACTCTTTATATGTAATGTCGTATTCTAGGAATGAACCTTTATTTTTTGGATACACAATGACCCTAATTGAATTTTCCATCCCTTATATTAGTGATATGTATCACAAATCCATTAATTGAAATGTTACATTTCTATAACTATATGGGGATTGATTCTTGTTTCCAAATGACACATAAATATGATATGATTTCTTATTATTATCCTAACCAAATTTTATGAAACATATCCCATTTTTTAATCCTCAAATCACACTTTGTAATTTTATTATTTTTTTAAATCGTACTGTGTTTCTCATGTTATGGTGTACTTATGGAACTATAGATTTCATGGTTTTTGTAACTGAAGGATTTTAATTTGTCCAAAATATTCCATAATATAAAAAAATTAAATCTAAAATCAACATGATAAATCAATGTATGATTAGAATAGTGTTGATTCATTTCACATCGATATTATATCCTTCCTTCTAGAGTTCCCTCTTTCTTTCTAGTAGAATATACTCTTTTATATCTATAAATTTCTTAATTTATTTCATTGATGTTTTGGTAGTGGTTCTTAATTATCATATCATGATCAAGATACATGATTTAATTCTTTTAGATTTCATAATTGAAGTATCTTATTTTTAGTTCAATCAGTTAGCATTATATTTGAATAATCAATTTTACAACCTAGTGCCTTCCATTTTTTGAACCTCACATGGAATGATTTCATTTACCATTCGATATGTCAAAATATATATGGCTCGTATTCTTTACCTAATGAAAACCATCTATCCACCTCATCATAATTTTCTTATACCCTTCCATTATATGTCCAATTTCAAAACACCTTTCATAAACTTGCACCCATTTTCAATGAAGCCTCAATGTTTGACATGAATTTAAGTTGACTCTCTTACATGATGTCTTATTCGGTAAGGTTAGAATATATTAAATTATTTTATGTATATATATTATCATAATGAAAATGTTTTTATTTAATATTTTTATTACCATAAAGTGTTCATATCTTTTGGTAATAATTTTATCTGACAATAATTGACCCCCATAAACATTCTGATGGAACATGAACTTATAATATCCCCACCTCCGACATCTTTTTAAGATAATTAATTTTTTATATTTAGAAAGTCCTACTTTTTAAATATTCTTTTAGTAGCCCAAAAAAGGAACCCGTAATTTCAGTATATATAGTACTCATACCCTATATATTTTTCTAAAAATATGGTAATTTCCCCTCTTCTAAAACATCATGTGTGATTATTCTAACCTTTTTGTTTTTTCCACCATATCCAATTAAAATATTTTTTGTTAGAATTTACCCTATGAAACCTTAATATTTCCATATAACTTTGAAATGAATCTAAATTTAATGCATTAATATATCATGTATTTCATTTTAAATGGTTTTATATCCAAAAAATACAAATATTGTTTTTTTATCTATAGCTTGTTCTGAGGTATATTTCGACACTTTATTTTTCCATTACTAATTTATTCCATCACTATTCTAAATTCATGTTGGATTAACTTTGTTCTCATCAAATGAACAGAATTTTTAATTCAGACCATGTTCGATGATACAATGTAATAACATGTGTGAAAATTCATTTATAACTCTATGACCATTAACATCATGGAATTACTTTAGCTAAATTTATATAAATATAAACCTTAAGAACCCATTCTGTCCAAATGTAATGGATTTAATCTATAAAAAAATTGATGTTTTCAAAACCCCACAAAGAATAGACTATGAAAAATTCATGTATCTATATTGCAATCTAAACCCCTCCATTGAATTAAAAATGATTGAGTGTAAAATGAAAACCCATAAATATTTTTGGACCATCATTTGGCCTATTAAAAAGATACTATATATTCATTATGTATTTAGATATTAGAAAAAAGTTTAGAATATTAATATTCTATCAAGATATTGATTATGATAGTTTATAATAATCCTATTGAAAATCCTGAAAAATACATCACAAAATATAATATTATCCACATAAATCATTTTGGGAGAACAAAAATCTAGAATGTGTTCTATATAACCTATGTAGATGAGAAAATTAATGAATTATAAAACCAATATCAAAACATTGAGTTTCACTCAAAAAATAAAATTTAGCCACAATATTATATAACAATTCCTTGCATGAATAGGAATGAAATAATGTAATGAACACTGGAGGATGTATTTTTTCCAAAATATCACCATATGTCCTCAATAGAAAACATTGTAGCTTTCATTCAATAAAAATAATAGTGTTATTATCACTATGCTTGGAAGCCACACTGATCAATAACTCATTTGATAGCTACTAACCTCAAAACTAGTGTCCCACTACTTTTATTGAAGGTCACATAGAATCATATAGATTCATTGAATTTATATAATTATAGGGGTTCTTATATTTCACTATGCAATAATTGATCCCCAGTTTCATTCCCCAGCATGATCAAGAGTCCTCAATAGAATAATATAAATCTTACCCACCACATTTTCATATAAAAATAATGTTTTAGTTGATTCAAATGTATACAAAACCACCTTATATTGATATCAACATCTTCCAAAAAATCAGCCTGTTAGCCACCATAATGAGAATCAATTAGAAGAACTCATCTTTTGATAACCTTACTATTAATTCATTGAATACCTCATTTTATATTTATCATAACTCTAATGGTTTTTTAGAGTTTCTACATCTATTAATAAAACTATAACTCTTGAATATTACTTACAATCCTAAAAATCTCCCAAAAATAGACTGCATCAAGGACACACATTAGTTAGAAACACTTCTGTAAACCTTGAGCTTCAAACTTCTACTATATACAATAATCATCCATTCAATTTCCCCATTACCCATGTCCAAATGAAAAACAATATCTTCTCAAACAATCCAATAAAAATATGTAGTGAATATATTACTTTTATTATGTCATCCCAGTATCTTTCATAACATGATATGTCCATCATCATGAAAAATATAAATATAATTGTACATTAGGTTGATGTTATTCTTCGTCACATGGAACAATGAATTTTTACCCATGTGTGTTGGACTCTAACAATAAAATTATAAGAATAAATCATCATAAATTCATTCTAAATGACTAATCATACATTATAACAAAATTATTCCCGTGTTTTCTTCCATTGTATCCACATACTCTTCTTTGATTACGGAGAGGGAAGTGATCGGTTGTAGCATCAACATCTTATTGACTATTGATCCACTAAAATTAAAGTCATATCTAGTCAAGATCTTCATAGAATAATATTTCCCAATATAGTTTGTGATATTATACAAAACCAATGGACCATCCTTTATAAAATATGGTATTTCCTTATTTTACTATATGTGATATTATAATCCACTTCATGGATTACGAATATTCTATACATATATATTCCTTAAAATTATTAACAACTCCAAATAAATAGGAAATATCCAATTGGATTGACATCATGGAATACAAGGGACATACAAAACTATATTAATTATAAATTCTATCCATTTAAATATACTTATCTTCCATTAATGGTGATTTTTCCCTTTGAGTGTTTTCTATTATTAGAGAGAGTTTTTGACAAAGAATAGAATTAATCAATTGAAAATATTTCATTTTAAATTTTAAAAGAACTATTTATATTGATGAAACAATCTTATTTTTTTTCTTATCTCATTAAATCTTAATTCACAACATATTCTTTCATTCATTATGATTTTCATTTAAATTATATAGAAGATGAGTTTCTTAAGGTATATGAACTAATTTATGTTCTATAAAACCACAACATTTCATCCATGTATAATAGTATATTGATGAAAATATATTCATTATTCTCATGGTGAAATTAATGGTGTATTTTTATCTATATGAATGAAATATCTCCAATAAATGATTCAGACATATGGTTCCACTTTCAAGGTTATTATTTAAAACCATAGAGAATTATTTTCATTTTTTACACCAATTAAAGATATATTTGATTGATAAAATAAACTATCCACTTCATATGGATTTCATCAATTATATCCCTATGGAAAAATATATCATCACAACATATTGTAATAGATATAATCCAATTGAAGAACAAAATATAGCAAAAATAAAATGGTAATATGTTTTACTAATAACATTAATATTTCCTAGATGATTACCCCATTAATCTCAAATACTTTGAACTACAACCACGAATTATACCATATAGATCCATTATTTTAAAAATTTTACATAAAAATAGATTTATTTGGTGAATAAATACCTCATGGTAACATTATAGTGTTATTGGATGATTATGTGTGTTGAAAAGGTAGGTTTCCATGGTTAGTTGTGGAATTCCCCAGTGGATGTTTATTAAGAATGTTGGAAACATCCAACACAAAAAATGGATTCTATAAACGAGGTATATAAAATTGTGTATACAAGGTGGTATATTTTTCAAGTGTATTCCAATTTATTGTAGTCCAAAATTTAGAGGATGAATCAAGTATCATGAGATATTCATTTCCAATATTTCCTCATAACAATATTAAAATGTTATTATTTTTGTGATTATGGGAGTTTTCCAATGATGTGGTGATTTGTGAAGGCATCCAGTATCACAAAGTTAGAGTTTTGTGAATGTGTGGATAATCATGAACACATCACTGAAAGATGTTAAATCTTCATTACTATGATTGGTTGTATGAATGGGAAAATTTCCTTGGTGCTTCACAATGACATGAAGGATTTCAAAAAAAGACCGATATCATCATAAAAATATAGTTGCAAGCATGGAACTTCACAAAAGGAATAATACACCTAGAAATAGGTCATACCCCCCACCCCATTTCAATAAAAAATAATTAACAAAAAACCAATTTTATTAATATTTTTAAGATGATTAGATAAGTATTTACTTAAGAAAATGTTCATGATGAAAGGATGTTCATGAAGGGTTTGAAATCTAACTTAAAATTGTATTCATCAAGAATGTGTTGATCTTTGCGAAGGCTATTTATGATTCTCAAGTAGTGTGAGATTTGAAACAGGGTTAGTCTTCAAAAAGGATATGTGGGATTTCTTAAGGTATGGGGATTTTTAAATGCAATGTGAGCTTCAAGAATGTTGTGGGGATTGAAAAAGTAGTATATTCTTGTAAAACATTTGGAATTTTCATGAAAAGTATATAATATTAGTGAAAGTAGTGATCATCATGATAGATTTTAAAAGTGTTTACTAGTAAATTTATGTAAAAGTGTTATTAATTAATTGGATGAATGTGGAAGTTAATAATGAAACAATGAGGTATAAAAAATATTTATTAAAGTGAGAAAAATTAAAATCAACTAAAATAGAAGTGATAAAACATTAGTTGAGAGATCAATGAGATTTTAAATTATGATTCATTGTAAATAAGGAGGGATAATGATTCCACTTCAAACAATGAAGTAGAAGTGTGCCTTATTAAATTAGGAACATAGGTACATTTCCTTTTAATGCTCTTTAGATATATCCTAGAGTAGTTTACCCAAGTAAAATTATTGTGACTCATGCTTGATTTTATTTATATTCAAACATTGATATGAATAAGTGAGAGAAGTGTGTTTTGTTTAATGATGATACAAGAACTGAATGTGAAATCATTTTATCAATCATACTATGTTTCACCCCCCTAGGATAATTATCCTAGTTGGGATAACTATTGGTGTTAGATCCAATGGTTAATTTTAGTTTTTCTCTATAAAGGGTTCTGATGGAGGTTATCATGAATAATGGGATTATGATCATTGATTGAAGTAATTTTCTATTATTCTCAAATAATATTTATCACTACATTGGGTCATTATAAATGAATGTCCTTATAGTAGTGATGCATGGTATTTTGGCCAATTTGGACAATTGTGCTTCATCTAAATCTGCATGAATGGAATTGGTTGATGAATCCAATGTAATAAATGATTTATAGGGATCCCAAAAAATGAAATATATACGAATTTGAAGTCATGTATGTCATGAAATGATCTGTGGGAGATGTTTCTATATATTTATTAGGGTGAATTAAATTTTAGAGAAGAAAAGATGCAGGATCTATGGAACATGTATAATGATCTAAGATTAATCCCCAATGAGTCTGTAGACTCATTCATAGACTAGGTGATTGTTACTGTGTACTTAATTTGAGGTCTAAATGAAGTTATTAAAGGTAGAATAATTTTTATAAACATCATGATATTACTTCTACCCCAGTTAAGTCTGAATGTCTCTGTTTTGGAAGATAATGAACCAATGAAGATGAATTTGGATACTTTACATTATACTCTTGTCACATATAAGAGGAGAAATTATGATATTGAGTCATTGGAAAAATAATTATCTAACTTGGTCAAATTAAAGGCCATACACAATTTTACCAATAAATATGGAGAAGAAGAATAAGATAAAAATGAGGTGACAACATTCCCTTTCTCAAATCAATATAGAGGAAAATGAAGGATCAAAGGGAAACTCCCACTAGAATGAATTCAATGTTAAAAGGTTGGAAATCATACAACCAGTTTCTCCAAGATGATTTAAGAAGATTGAGAGGATAAATTTTTTATTCCCAATAATATTTCATCTTCCAATGTGAATGGTATAAAAAAATATTATATAAATTTCTACAAAAATAAGAATCTCCATCCATAAAGAAATTACAATTCACAAGAATCATAGGTTCAAGAGATGAATATATAAATTAATCAAGGAGAAAATGAAATGGTGGATATTATAGGTAGCTCCCATAAATTATATGAGAGAAAAAATTATGTAGATGACGTTTATGGATGTGTTGATATACATAATTAATTAAAAGACTCTCTTGAAGAGATAGAAGTTTTGAGAGCCAAAAGAAATTAAATCCAACAAAGTGGATCACGATAAAAAAATTATATGAAGTGGTAGGAAAAATTGAAGTTTGTTTTAGAAGAATAAATAGAAAATATTATTTCATAAATTCACAATAACTCCTGAATGGTTGGTGACTACAAGCTCAACGCTGATAAAAAAAAGAGTGATCAATGGATTGAAAAAACACGTTGACTGCTAAAATCAAAAAAAATTATGAACATGAAGAGAATATTGTTAACCAACGATAAAATTTTTTTAAATGAGGAAAAACTCTTGACACATAGTAAGAAATAAATAAATAATCCCCTTTAAGAAACAAAAATGATATAAGTGGAGCATAAAGGTCCATTAGAAAAGAATCAATGGTCATACCCAAGTGGAAATGATATTATAGGGGTCAACCACAAATCAAAATCTATGGTGATTGATGTCAGACTATGAGAGCCCACTACATGGTTGAAAATTTGTTGGGGACACAAATCAGAATCCCAATACATATAGAAAATAGGTAAGAGTCTTTCTTATAACAATTTTCAGGCATACACCTCATATTAAGGGTTATTGCAGTGGAACGATTGTAAATTCAAAAAATGAATCTTTCATTTGAAAATTTCACAAAATGGAATATGCACAGTAATAATTAATACATACATTTAAACATTCCAATAATTATTTTTATGGTTTTGGATTCTGTTTTTAGAGGATATAGACACATATTAAGATATTTCTCATCAACAATGTAGAGGAATGTGCTGAAGAAAAACCATGATGGTCATATGTAGTAACCCAAAGCATCATCAAATGAGTTTAAAATGTATAATAAATTATCATATCTCCAATAAGAAATTAGTCCATCATAATTTAAGGAATAATCAGATTATCGATCCATACAAGGAATTAAGTCAAATACATTATCAAAAAATAGATGAGAAGGATGTGGTTGCATATATTTCTCTCAGATATACATATTGTTATATTTTATGGATCCTTAACCAAGGTTTCATATCCCATAAAATGGGAAAAAAGGATCCAGTCACGTGAATAAAATATGAAAAGGAAGGAATTTAAAAAAAAAATTAACGATGAAGCATGAATATATTTAGCTTCGGAAAATCAAAATTTTGGGGAAACAAAATGAGGAGTGATGATGTCCTAGTTGTTGAAGGTATCTATCAAAACTGAAATAATGTCAATTAACTATGTTACTTGAGGAATTATATAATATTTAATAAGAATATATATATCATAAAATGATTATATGGTTTATTTTTTAAAAGAAAACATGTATAAAGGATCATCTCTACCTTGTGAGTGGAGAAGAGGATATATTATTTTTATCTAGAGAGGAAAAAACATTTTTTGTCATAACCAACTTGGAAATATATTCCAAAAATAGATAGAATATATATTAATATGTGATATAACTTGATAAATCCCTAATCTTTCATTTTATTATAATAACATGTATGATAAGGAATCAATTTTTAGCAGTAATAACTCCAAATAAATAGGGTGGATTAGAGGAGAAATCGGATGATAAATAACATGGCCTGAAAATTTATTATTGAAAAGGATTGAGTATAGAAATTATGGGAGGAATAAATCTTTACATCATTCAATATATCAGATAGGGATATATTATCTCCAAATGATGAAAAAACTCCATATAAACTATGGTATAGAAATAATTCATCATTAAAATAGTTTCAAATCATTTGATGTAACTTTTTTATTCCCAATAATGAGAAACACATAAAACTTCAATCATGTGTAGATGATGGGATATTCCCTAGATATTCAGAAAATAGAAATGTGGATAAATGTTTCATCCAAAGGAAGAGAAAATTAGATTAAAGAAATTATGACACTATAGTAGAAAATGAAAAAAAACCAATCAAGAAAATGGTGAACACTTCCCTGATCATAGTGGGGATGAATTAAGAAAATAAGAAAGAGTATAATTGGTTAATGATAATTCTGAAGAAGATAATGATGATGATTAATATGAAGTGAAAACTATATCTACATGAAAGCTGAAGAGTAAATGTGAAATTGACTAGAAAAATATAATTGGTGATCAGGAAATGCAAGTTCAAACATAGTGAATAATTTCATTATTGAAAACATATTTCATATCTCAACTAGATCCTAAATGTTTTGAGGAAGAATCTATAGATGGAAATTGGGCCCACGATATGATTGATGAAGATGACCAAATTGATAAGATTCAGACATGGTGGATTATTTATAAAATGGAAGAAAACAATGTCATTGGGACGAAATATGTATTTTAGAATGATCTAAATTAATATATAATAATTATTCAAAATAAGGCATGGCTAGTATGCCAAATGTACACTCATATAGAGGGAATTGATGATGATGAAATATTTACAGTTGTTGTGGGGCTAGAGGAAATCATATTATCTTTTCCATTTTAGTTAAAATAACATTCAAAGTGTCCCATATGGAGGTAAAGTCATCAATTATAAATTTAATTCTAGAAATGGAAGTTTATATCAAGAAACCTGATGGTTTTATCATTCTTTAGTACAATAACAATTATTTTCATCTAATGAAGGCACTATGTTTCTTTAAGCAAGCACCATGAGCATACTGTTCATGGATACATCAAATATTAAGGAAGGTTAGTTATTAGAGTTGTGGAATTAATTATAATCTTTTTAAAAAAATAATTTTAATAAATGTATTATGGTTATAGTCAATGTCGATGACATAATATTTCGTGAATTGAATGAATAGTAGTTCATACAGTTCACCGAATTAACAAAAGCTAAGTTCTAAATGTCAAATATTGCTGAAGTTACCATTTTTCTTTGATTACATGTGAGACAAGGTAGGAATGGAACATTTATATCATAATAAAAATATAAAAATAAGGTTCTAAGAACGTTTGGAAGAGAAAATACAATTGAGAAGATGACTCTGTTGGGTACCCTTATGAAACAATCACGTGGTGATGTAGTAAAAGTGGTTATTGTAACATAATATTAGAATATAGTTGGAAGTTTAATATAAATAATAGTGACCGAACCTAATATAGTTTTTCCACATGTCATGATTCATAGTATTAAGGTTAACCAATCTAATTCCAATAACATGTAGTTAAAATAAAATGTCAGTATATCAAAGGAATGAAGGATTTTAGTTTGTTGTAAAATGATTTATCTCATCAATAGTTATTGGGATATACCTATGTAGATTGTGAAGATTCAGTAGATGAAAAAAATAAACATTATAAGGTTAATTTTTTATTTTTGGATTTTTAATTTCTTGGCTCATCAAGAAATATTATTTCATTTCATTGAGCACCATAAAAGATAAATATACTGTCGGTACTCAATCATGCACAAATTTATTGAAGATGTAGCAGTATATTAATGATATGTTAGTTGATGTGAAATCTCTAATCGGAAACAATTATATGAATCCAAGTATTATAAGTCATAAAAAAAATATAGTCCATCACTCAAGTTAAAATAACATTGAAATAAAGTTTCATTTTATCAATTAGAATATGGATCATGGGCTTGTGATGTTGGTTTATGTTTCTACATAACTATAGGATTCATAAATTATAATAAAGGCCTTACCTAAAGAGAAATTTAATGAAAATTTATTGTTTCTCTGATTCTATTTGACTCCCCACACCTGAATTAGTGAATATGTGAGACCCCCTTTCTTTAATATATGGTGTGTCTTTAAATTATATGTTGATATGTGTTATTTAAAATGTGGAAGACCATAATGGAATGAACATGTTGTTTATTGACATCCAAAGAGAATATTTGGCTATAAAATGGTTGAAAATTTCCTAATCAAGGCAGGTGTAGTATATAATTATGGTGAGATATAAATCGAATAATTCTAAATATGTTCAATATAGAGTCATATATCAATACATGCAGAGTTCATGATGAAAATAGATGATAGGTTTGGGAATGAAGTGATTCATTGATGAACATTTCAGGCTTCTCTTATTTTTTACACCAATAACAGGTCTTATGTGATTTGATTGGTTTTTGAGTAATACAATGATCACTAGTGGAATTAAAGGATTTTAGTTTTGGTAGAAGAATGGAGAAGCTATAATAAGGTATCAAAATGTGAAGAGTTTTAAACAAATCGAAAGTGGAAGATTATTGGGAAAAATAGTCATTGTAACGTTGAAGTGTTTTTTTCATTGATTGTGTTTATTTTAAAAGGGTTTTTCAAATTTTAGTTATGTAATTAAATCATGGTTGTTGACAATGAAAGTATTCAAATTTTAAAATGCTCTGTAAGATTCAAAAAAATTGTGAGCTTCATGAAAGGGTTTACCTTATCAAATGCTAGGGGAGAATCAAAATATGAAATAGCTTCATTAAGGATATGTGAGCATCATGAAACATGTGGGGTTCATGAAAGCAGTATATTATTTTAATAAATTAGTATGCTTTTAGTGGATATGCGATCTTATTTAAAGCAGTTATCAATGTGAATGTGTTGAAAATGTATTCCATAGTAAATCCTTGGTAAAGTGATATTCATCAAGTGCATGAAATTAGATCTCAAGGATGTACCAATTGAGGTGTAAAACATATTTATTCAAGTGATCAAAAGAATAATAATTTTCATGTTAAGTGATCTCACATTAGTTGTGTGTTTATTGAGATATCAAAGAATGATGGTTCATAAATTGGGATACATAGTGAGTGGACTCTAAAAATTATAAAGGTAGTTCACTTTAGTGTATTTATTATATTAGAACATTTCCATTTAATTATCTATCAAAATAAACTAGTGTGGATGGAAGAAGTTAAATTCCTTTGCCTCAGGGATAGATTCATTTTTATTCATATATTTCTATATGAATGTGAGGGAGGGTAGTTTTTTTACATGACAAGATCTGAAGTGGTAGTTTTGTTAATCTATCTTACCCTAGACCCCATCTTTGGGTATTGAACCTATTTGGGCCAACAAAAGGAATTATAGTTATTTATATTTTTATTTTAAATGATTTTTTTCTTATGTGTTATCATCTTAAATATAATACTAGTTCTCATTCCAATAAAACTTCCCTAAAACAAAATTACTAAGGGTATCCACTTCTTCACATATTACTGGTTAGCCCGTTATATTAAAATTATTATATTCATGTTATATCAAAACCCCTATACTATTCATCATATACTTTTAAACCTCATTAACATGCCTTTTGGATCTTATCCTTATATAATAGAAACTAGTATAATTACATCATTCAAATATTTAAACAAATAATCCTCGGTTCTTGAAAATTTTATATATATTCTATTTGTCTCATTCATGATCTCCCCGCATTTCACATTAAACATAAAACTCATTTTTGATCCTTTGGTATATTTAACTAGACCTAAACTCCCAAGAATTTTAGAAATTATACTTCCACCATTTATATCAACATAGATTTATATTGATTCATTGTATTAAAATTTTATTGCTTCCTTGTTCTAAATATTCTATCAGAGCAGCTCATTATGAATCATATTTCATTTCATGATGAATTTAATTTCATCATCATCAAAAAATGAAAATATTAGATCATCATATTCATATTCCATGAATAAACATGCTTAATATATAGTATCAATACTATAAGGTTAGTTACATTTGTTTATTTTCCAATCTATAGAGATTCTAGTATATCCTACTCCATTACGGTTGGGTGCTCGGATTAATTTATCATGAAATATTACCTAATACATCTTCCAAGAAAATTTTTGACTATAAACTCAACTTCATATGTAATACACATTCCATTAATATTTTATTCATCCATTCATCTACATAACATTTTTCAGTTCCCTCATGTACACTTTTTCCCTTCATAATTCCTATATACATGAAGATATTATAGGAACAGGTAATGAAATACTCACTATTTTTTTCTGATAACAATATTTTCAGCTTACATCCTATCTCCATTTCATATATCACATTCCACTAAACAAAACCACACAATAACATCTTATTTATGTTTTAGGATGTATACACATACTAATCTCAATGTATAATCAATGAATGTCCAAATGTATTATGACCCACTATGAGATTTAATTTGGTATGGTTCCTAAACATCTATTAGGAAAATTTACAACATTCTATGTATCATTCATCTTCCACTAATGTTAATGATCATATTCAGTTTATCTCCATGTAAACAAATCTCACAACTTCTATAGTCAATCTGATTAATCTTCAGTATGACTTTTCCACTAAAACATTTATTCCTTTCTCATAAAGGTGATAAAGGTGGAAGTTCAAAAAATATGACCATCTATAGGTTTATGTTCCTTAAATTATAACAACCACTAACCCTTCAGTCAAAAATATCATTTCCCCCTTTATAGGTATTTCTATGACCATGGAATTCTTGGTTACTTTACACACCACATTTATAAAAGAAGTTACATGTCAAGATTTATTGTGTTTTCCAAATAGATTTAGGATATTATTAATGAAAAAAATATTTCAAAGTCTATTAAATTAAATGAAACATCCATTCCTCAATTAAACTCAGACATATTCCCTCCTCCACAATATTAAATGATTTACAATCATCTAAATTTTATCATCTAGTGATATTAGACAAAAACACTTAAATAATCAAGTTTCACTGGTGGAGTGGAATGATTCTGTAGAATCTATAATATAATATTCTACCCAAATATTAAAATTATAATATACATTTCCACAAAATTAACCAATTTAAAAAATGGAACATAATCCTGTAAAATCTTATAATATGGAATTCACATTGTATTTGAGTATATAATAATAGATATATAGAAAACCTATCCATTTTCACATATCATTTCATGATTTTAATCATAATAAAACAACAAATTATAAGCCATGGATCGTAATGTCTTGTGTCTTGGAATATTAGGTGCATAATTAAACATCATAAAAAAATTTATTTTATCTCTATATTGATCTCTTAACTTCCTTTGTGATCATAAATCTTCACATGATAAACTATTGATAACATGAAAAAATGGATGATCTAAAATTACTAGTAAGGGAATGAACATAAGAATAAAGCCTTAGAACATGGGTTAGAAAGAATGACATAAAGATATAAAAAATAATTGAACATATGGATTCAAAACATATAAACCTGGGATCATATAAAAATGGAGTCATAGTAATATGGACACAATATAAAACAAGTCTCTAGCATGATTCAGGGATTTTTTCACACAGAGGAGCACAAGAAAAGGATAACCACCGAGACCAATATGCATGGAAGCACGAGTCTAGGCTAACCTCCAAGACTGTTGCACATAATGTTTAATGAGACAGAACATTATGCAATGAATTGGAGTTCTATATGGGCTCACCCATCATAAAATGTTAATTAATATTATTTCCACATACAAAATCATATATAATCTATCATACATAAACATAAGGGTTCCCCATAGTAAGAATTGTGTATCCTAATCATTTCATAATGCATAAAAATTTACAGTATAATAAAAATGTCCATGATGTAAAGGAATTAGACCAGTAATATAAATTCATAGGGAAGAATAGGCATATATCATGAAAAGATATATCGACATGAAGTAATAATATGTAAAGAAGAGTACTTTAGAAACATTAGAATTAAAACATTTTGGTGAGGTTATGGAAAAAATCAATGGTCATTTAAAGAAAGGGCATAATATTTTATATAAAACCAAGAGTCAATAGATAAGGAATTAATCATTAAAAAATTGGTTTTAAAAAAAATATTGTGTCCTAAAACTATATTATAACCAAATTAAATTCATTAATTAATTTTTAAAGAACCTTTTCTTCATGTAACTTATTTAGTATAACCTTATTAATTTAATTCATGTCCTTTTTTATGTCTTAAGAGGTTCAATTTCATTGTTTGGGAATGTTCGTTCCCTTGGTTTTCATGATTGGATTACCTATATAAATATAAGGATAATAACATAAGAAGAGAAGGTTTTTATAATTGAATTTTTATTTTTTATTAAATATCTAGATTATATGGTTATAATATTCATTTTTTTATTTGGGGTGAAGATAAATCATTGTGTACAACTTTAATGATCACTGTTTTTGTTAATTGGATATTTTTTTACATAGAAGATATTTTAATTTGTAAACTAATATCACATGTAAAAATTATTCTAGGACCTTAAATTATACTTAATAAATATATATTATCTTGTTCAACCAAAAAAATGGTTTCATGAATAGAATTGAAGATGGTAAAAAATTGAAAACACATCATCTTTGAATGTGAAAAATTAACACATCTCATACGGTGTTTTCATTTATAGTATAAAGGAAGAGGAAATGAGATATGATGGTGGAATATTTCATTATCATAAAAAAATTCTAGTATATGTATGTTACTGGAGTTATCATAATATTTTTATCAAAGGATATTATTGAAGAAAAACAGAGAAATGAACTTGAAATAAAAAAATGGAAAGAGGAATATACCTCTTGAAAATAACTTCTTTGAAAACCTATTTAGGGGATAGGATTTATACCTTTTAGGATACCAATTGTATCTGGACATGGAATATGGGATTTGGGATATATTAGATCCAAATTTGGAATAGTCACAAGGCTAGAGATGTGTGAGGAGAGGAGGTAAAGAGGGGTTGTATTTATAGTGGAGGAGAGCAGGGGTTTCTCATTATTATAATCATTAGTTAAATATTTTTGCTAAAGAATATGAATAGTCTTGATTATTGTATGAAAATAGTAAACAGATCAGTTGAGTTCAAACCAAAGTCCATTAACATCATCCATGATTTAATCATGATGCAGAAATTAATTTATTTACCATTTATTGTAAACTATCATATTTTAATTTTCACCAAAAAATCATGAATTTTAGAAAAAAAAAAAAAATACCCGAACAATTTTTCCACATGAATAATTCAAAAATGAAATACATTTTATAAAATTAATTTTCATGTTATGAAAATTTTAATTTTTAATTAAAATCATAGTGTACTTGGAAAAAAATAAAATTAAAAATTAAAACTTTTTATTTAACACATTGGGAAATTTATTAAAGTATATTAAAATTATCTTATAATAATATGTCATCAGAATACTTATTTATGAATAAATATTATGAACATAAATTCTCTTTTAAATTATTGAATTAATATTGTAATTCGAATTTAATATACATGACTTACAAAAATACCAACATGTAATTAATAATTTTTAAAATATTTATGAACTTATACTATGATATAACTATATCTTATTATCAATTATAAAATGCATAAATTTTATTTATAATTTTATTAGTGAGCTTACATTTCAATTGGATTGTTTACTATTCATAAAGTTCATATTACTATTCCAATGTTAATGTTACTATTTCAACGGTATATGTTCCTTAACTTTTAGAGATACCATTTGTTTCAATCATTATTCATTAATAAGGATTGTATTATTCTCTATATTTAATCTTATATGATTATAATATAATACATAATTATAATAATTGAATTTTATTAATAAAATAATGGGTTGTTACATTTTTCCCACCTTAAGTAATTTCTCCCTAAAAATTTTATTTTACGTTCTATGCTGAAAACAAGTGCCGGTACTTTTCCTTCATTACATCCTCCAGTTCTCATGTTTCCTTTTCATACTTATGGTTCCACCATATTACTTTTACCTGGTGATTAGTCATGTTACATAGAACTTTATAACTACAATCGAAGATCTTCACCGGCTTCTCCTCATATGAAATATCATATTTTAATTGTACGATCTCTGAAGATAGTACATGTGAAGGATCTGGTATGTACTTAATTGGGATACACGGAAGACATCAGGTACATTATCCATGGTTGGTGGATGTGCTAGTTGATTGGCCACAACTTCGACATGGTCTAGAATCTCAAAGGGGTTGGTGTACTTGGGACATAGATTTCCTTTTTTTCAAAACCTCATGGCCTTCTTCCAAAGAGATATGTAGAGAAATAATATGTCTCCAACATTAAAATCAAGGACCAAAAAATATTGTCTGCATAAATCTTTTGTCAAATTTTGGCTTCCTTGATGTGTTGCTAAATGTTTTTCACCTTCTCCATCATTTCATTTACGATTAAGGCACTAGAATCTTAATCTCACTGAATTCATCCAAACATGCCATTTTTTCACCTTTTCTTATAAAGGGATTCATATGGTGCCATTCAGATGTTATAGTGGAAACTATTATTGTATGAGAATTCATCCAGGGGAAGATGATGGTCACATCCTCCTTTTAAGTCCATATAACAGTCTCTCAGCATACCTTCTAATTTATGAATAGTTCTCTCAAATTGGCCATCAGTTTGTGGATGATAGGCCATGTTGATGTTCAACTCAGTGATTTGAGCATGTTGGAGAATTTTCCAAAACATTTAGGTTCATATTGGATCTCCATCTGTAAAAATAAATAGTGGTACTATGTATATCCTTACCATCTCTTTGATATATAAATGTGTGCATGTTGATCCAAATATACTTCCTCTCAAATTTTTATAAATTGAGTTTTCTTTGTATGATGATCCATAATGACCCATATTGCATTTCTTCCTCCGGATGTCCTTGGAAGTCTAGTGAAAATTTATATAGTAATGTTCTCCCACTTCCATGTTAATATGGGTAGTTGTTTAATCATCCCCTTAGAATTTTTTCATTCAACCTTCACTTTTTGACATACCATGGAATTTTATGTATACCAAAAAATCTCCTTCTTTATATTGTCCCACCAAAAGATATCTTGGAGTTCTGGATACGTATTTATTCTCCCTGGGTGAATAGTGAAATTTGAGCAATGTAATTAATTCAGAAGATCCTTCTTTATCTACAGATTAGATGGTACACATAATCATGAACCAAATCTTACGCCTCCATATTTTCCAATCATGAACTAAGTGGATTTCATATTTCTAATATCATCTCCACTTTTCTGAATTTCCACATCATTTCATTGAGAATAATTTAATTTCTCCATGAGAGATGGTTTAGTAATCATTTGAGAAAGTATTGATGATGTTTCACCCTTAATGATTCTCATGTCCAACATTTTCCAATCTAATAATATTTGATCCTTTATAGTTATTATCATTGATAAAGATGTGGGATCTTATCTACATGGAGCATCTGCCACCTTATTTGCCTTACTATGATGTTAGAAGATTGAGTAGTCATAATCCTTGATGATATCTAACCATATTCTCTGGTTTATGTTAAGATCATTCAGTGTGATTGTAAATTTGAGACTCTTTTTATCTGTATACATCTCACACTTCTCCCCATAGAGATATTTCCACTAAATTTTCAAGGCACAAATCACAAATTCCAACTCCATATCATGTGTGTGATAGTTTTTCTCATGAATTTTCAACTTCCTTAAGGTGTAGGATATCAGTTTATCGTTCTTCATGAGCACACATCCTAATAACTTCTTTGAAACATCACTATTCATTACAAAGAGTTCTTAAATTATCGAGAGTGTGAGAACTGGTGTAATGATAAGACTTTCTTTGATCTCCTTAATTATTTCCTCATATTATTGAGTCCAATTGAACTTCAATCCCATATGAATCATCTTCTTCATTGGGTTTGAAAATTGTGATAATTTCATCCCAAATCATTGTTAATACTCAACTACACCTAGAAATCTGCAGATCTATAATACAGATGTTGGTCTATGACACTATTCAATTTCCTTTCTCCTGAAAGGGTCCACATATATTCCTTTTCTAGTGATAACATGTCCAAATAATGATACTTCATCAATCAATAAATAAAATTTACTAGAATTTTCATAAATTTTATCCCATTGAAAATTCATCATCACGGTATTCAAATGCTCATCATGTTCCTTCATACTCTCAGTATAAATCAAAATATCATCGATAAAGTCTACCAAAAAAATTCAGGGTATTATCTAAAGTCAATATTCATGAAATCCATGAATATTTATAGAGTATTAGTGAGTCCTAAGGGTATCACTATGAACTCATAGTGTCTATAATGCATTTGAAAGTATGTTTTTAGAATATATTTCTTCTTCACCTTTGATTGTTGATATCTGGACCGTTGTTCCACTGCAGAGAAATAACAGGTCCAATATAGTCAATCAAACAAGTAATCTATCTGAGGTAGGGGATACTTGTTCTTTATAATTATTTTATTGAACTCATGATAATAAATGTAGATGTGTATAGAACCATCCCTATTCTTGAATAAGAGGATTGTAACTTCCCATGTTGAAGAACATGGGAATATAAAACCCTTGTCTCGATTCTCTTGTAACATCTTAATCAGCTCTTCCAACTCTACGGTGGCCATTCTATAAGGTGTCCTTGTTATTGGAAAAGATCCATGAATGCACTAATTTGAGAAATAAACCTATATATCAATATGAATACCATTTAATTCTTTATGAAATACATCAGTGTAGTCCCTTGAAATAGTCATGACTTCAAACATGATAAAAATAATTGCTTATAATGCAGTAATATCCACACATGAGAGAATGATTCTAATGGATATTCATATTCATCATTACACTTTTAAATAGTTGTAGTATTCATTGGGAAATTAAGAGTGGTATCCCTTTCCCAATAGGAGATGTTGGATTTGTATAAAGTTAGCCAATACATGCCCAATATAAAATCTAAATCTGCTAAAGGAAGTGTGGAGAGATTTTCTAGGGGTTTTGGTCCAAAAATATTTACCAGAGATGAGTTATATACATTTGGATGCAATAATTTCTCCATTTTTTTCTCACAGATAACATAATCCCCAAATGTTGAGGTGGTTTTTGAATGGTTCTACTAAACATATATGATATGAAAGAATGTGTATCCTGAGAATCAAATAGTGCGTTCACTATTCATTAATGAATAACTAGCTTACCTTTCACCACATTGTTTTTGGATCCACCTTAGTAGTTGTGATAGCATAAGATCTTCCTTTTTTTCATGGAGGTTGTTGTTCATTTCCTCCGACAACCCTTGTCTTAGGGAAATTGTTCTCATAATTCCCATGTTCCTTATAGTTGGAACACTACACTACTGTCAGAGCATTGATTTGAACCTTTCTTTCTTCTTCAACATTAATGGTATTATTTGTATCCCATTGATAGTTCTTATGCAAATTTCCCATTATTCCACATTTTAATCAATTATTCATTCCCTTTATATAGTTCCTAGGATGCTTCTTCCCACAATTTTGAAACGTTTGATGATATATCGTCATTCTATCATGGGATTTTTATACCGAACCACCCATATTATACTCTATATTTTTATTTTTATCCCTCAGGAAAATGAGACCATTGAGGGTTTCTGATCACTATTTCAACCTTCATGGAACAAAAAAAATCTCTTCATAATTTTCAATGTCTCCAAATGTCAACAATATTTATAGACTTTGATTTAGTCTTCTAAAGATGTGATCCACCTTTCTTTTGTTTTTCTGTTCAAATCTAGAGGTTTATATTGCAGACCTTGTAATGTTTTCTTCATACAAATCGATGGAATCATATTATGTCTACTAAAGTCTGAAGAAATCTCTTTCCACCATGGATTAAAGGGTTTGAGGAAAATATTTATTGAAAATATTTTATTTAATTCCCTTAAATATATGGAGTCAATTCCGTCATTGGACATTTTATTCTTGATCAGTGTCCACCACTGATCATCTCCCCATAAAAACGATATGCCACCCGAATGAATTTCTCTTATTCTTAGCAATACAGGACCAAGAATATCTTTTCAATGGAGTAAATTCACTTTCCATGAGGATGACATTAAAAGATCTCCTAAACATGGGAGGGATTTTCCTAATCAGGGATTCATTGGAAACATTTTCCTTCCTTGAATGAGGAGGGAATTTCACATGATTCATGTTATTGTTTAGAACTTCATCCAGCTGAGAAAGTGTTGTCATAAGGTTTTGAGAACCCATTACCATAATATTTGGCATATCATTTAGGAAATCCTCAAATTTTCGATCACATGGATTGTTGGAATTAACTCTTCTATTTCTCTCTTTTATCTATGAAAATAGAAAGTAAAATTTTGGGGCATGAATACTTAGCTATTATGCTTAGAAAGGAAAAATTAAACATAAAAGGATATTCAATTAAT
Organism: Viscum album; assembly: GCA_963277665.1. Taxonomy (NCBI): domain Eukaryota; kingdom Viridiplantae; phylum Streptophyta; class Magnoliopsida; order Santalales; family Viscaceae; genus Viscum; species Viscum album. The sequence goes on from OY728145.1 coordinate 786,122,709, forward strand.
GTAAAAGTATATCTTATCTTTTGATTCTATAGGTTCCAATATAGGTTATCCATGATATATCTCCTCACGTTTCTTCTTATGGTATTCTCTCTTTTTTGTTACCTTAATAATGGTTTGTACTATGCATATGAATTTCCAAAAGCATATCCCCTTAGAGTGTCTAACTATGAGTGTGGCAAGGCCCATTTCCATGCACCTGTTCCCATTCGAGTATAGTTAAAAGTGTTGTCATTGGGTTTTATCCCTAGATACATCTATGTCAGAGCCACATCCACTTGTTCATATCTAGGAAGAGATGTATTTTCTTGATAAACCACTAACTCTTTAATGAATATAATTTATATATTTTTTCTTATACTTAGTCAAATCCATATTTTTATTACTAATTTTCTTTATTACTAATCTTTAAAAATTAACTATACCTCCCTCTAATACCAACTATATCAACCCTATCCATTTCACATATCTTTACATGATTTTATGCATAATAAAACATCACATTACAAGCCAAGGATCATAAATTATTGTGTCTTGGAAGATTAGGTACATATTAAAACATCATTATATCAACTTTTATTTAATCTATATAATAACCTCTTAACATCCATTGTGATCATACATACTCATAGGATTACCTGAGGATAACATGAACAAATGGATGAGCTAAAAATCACAGTAAGGGAATGAACATAAGAATAATGATGTAGGACTTGGGTTAGAGGGAATGACATAATGATATAAAAAGGCATTGTACATATAGATTTATAACATATAAAAAAGGGATCATATAATCCTGGAGTAATTGTAATGTGAAATCAAAATAAAGCATGACATTAGCATTAGTCATTGCTTGTTTCACATAGAGGTTCACAAGTCTAGGATAACCAAAATGATTGTTTTACATGGTAGAACTAGTTAAGGAAAACTGCCAAGATCGTTACACGTAATGTGTCATGAGACTCAAATTTACCAATTCATTAGAGCACTATATGGGCAAACCCATCATAACATGTTCATTAATATTCTTTCCACATACAAAATCATATATAATTAATCATTCATAAACATAAGGTTTACCTATATTAAGAATTGGGTATCATAATCATGTCATATAGAATAACAAAGGGACATATCATATAAATATCCATCAAGGAAAGTAATTATATCATTAATGGAAAATCATAGGGTAAAATAGGCATATATAATGAAAATTTATGTCAAATTTAAGTAAAAACATATCAAAATAGTAGATAAGAAAATTTAGAATTTAAACATTTTGGTGTGGGTAAAGAAAAATATCAATGGTTATTTGAAACAAAAAAGGGAATAATAATTTATATAAAATAATAAGTGAACTAATAAAGTTTTCATAACAAAAAGAATTTTTCTTATATAATGGGGTAATAAAATAGATTCTATAGTGTACTTGAAAATGGATAAGAATTCAGGATGATCCCTTAAAAATGATTTTCTTTTTGGGATGAATTATAGAGAGAATCATTTATCAACATGTATATATATGAAAGAGAATTATTAATGGATCTTGATACATGAGATTAGAGAATATAAATTTCATTTAGAAGACATGCATAAAAATAATAGAAAATATAATTTTGGTAAAAAGAAAGATTGAGCAACCCAAAAAATTGGAGGTTTGGATATAATCCCTTTCCTTATGTCTGATGGTGTCCTTCACTTGATCTTAATGTCTTAAACAACCAAATTATGTACATCTATTAATATTTCCAAAACCTCTTCTTCATGAATTTTATTTAGTATGTCCTTATTATGTTCATTAATAAACTTTTTTATGGGTTAAGAGGTATAATTTCAATCTTTGTGAACATTTGTTTCCTTTTTTCATTATCGGTTTACATACATGTAATGATAGACATGTAATTTGGGAATTGTTTTAATGACTGGTGAATTTATATTGGATTGATAGAACAAAAAATCATTACATGGCCTTAAGAGACTTCCCCAAGAGGTCAAAGGCATGAAATAAATGCCCAAGGGTTTAAAATGAATGTGGGGTATACATTATCCATTAATAATAAAACCATTAAATCAACAAACCATATTCAAACCGATCAATAAATGATGCCTAAACAATGAAATTCAATTCAAGAACATTATTCATATTAAAACAACTTCAGAGTGCGTAACTAGAGATGATAAATGAACTATGAATGTAAATGGAGTATGGAAAACTAAATACTCTAAAAAGATCCTATGTTTCTTCTCTAAACTATCTATATTATCCAAGATCACTAAGTATTCCATGTATCACAAAGTTGTGCTAAAAATGTGCGATACTTTACCTTTACCCCCATCCCAAAAGATAGAATCTACAAAATCAAATATGTTACAAAGTAGGGGTGAGTATAAAACTAGATAGGATTTCCCCGATATCAAACATACCTATTCCACTAGGATAGAAGAGTAAGAAACATTTATATAAAACATTTTATATAAAACATTTTCCCAAAACTGTTTATAACTTAATATAAACAACTTCCAAAAAACAATGAAACCAAAAAGACACATGTTCTATTAAAAATAAATTTACCAAAATTTATCATTCCATAAAAATACCAATAAATCTTTAAAACAATCTCACAATATCCTTTTTGTATACCTTAACCATTCCAAACATTCATACTATCACACGTGCATGCTTTTATATGATAGTTCTGTACTCATGTGTGGCTTCTCATTGATCTACAAAGTCGCCAAAAGTTAATTATATCCATTGTTCCCTTAACCCTTTATCACCAAGAACAAGGTTTTATTTCACCTAAGACCCATATATGCAATATGAACTCACACACCAAGATTCTGAAGGATCATGCCAAAAAACATTTTCCAGTATTTTATTGAAATCCATTTTATCCATTGAAACCATTTATATGCCAAAAAAATTAAATAAAACTACATTTTAATTGAAAAAACCATTCCCAAACACTAATTTAGATATTCCAAAAATCCCACAATTAAAATCATCATTTTAATTTCAAGGTACATAAACAATTTTCACAATAATTTACCGAGATTACACAATTCCAAAAAAATGAAAAATCATCACTAATGAAGATTTATTATGTCCATTAAACCAAGATTACGTGATTAATTTAATTAAATTTAATAAATTTTAAACTAATAAAACCAATTATATTAAGAGGATATGTTATTTAATCCACTAACCTCGACGGTTTTGATGAAACTCGACAACGGAAGAAGAATGCACAAGAAGATGGGTCGATACTCCAAGAAACGACCACAGATCAATTCTCCTCACAATATCATGACCAAAATATAACTTAAATGGCATATAAAATCGTATATATTCCCCAAATAAGTGTTTATATGAGAAACCAAGAAAAGATGATAAGAATATCTAAGTAGATCTAAGAAATCATGAGAGTAATGAGGAATAATGAAGACATACCTCAAGAATCGGGATCAACATTCCATGAATACATATTAGATCTCCTCCCCTATCAAGAACAACACTATATATGTCCGTATTTAATTTAAAAAAATATTATATCTACCCATAATGGGTGTAGATATAATAAAATGAGAATATATAAGTATGAAATATATGAAAATCAATAAAATGGTGAAGATCGGGCACTTACTGTGAGAATTGGGCATAAAACACCAAGGGAGGGATCTAGGTTGTGCCAAAGAGTTTGGTAAATGATCTACAACCTTTAATGGAGTGAATTATTGAGTTAGAGATTTTTTGAATCCAAAAAGGGAGAATTAAGGGAAAATGATAACATTTATAAATATAGGATATAGTTTTAGACTTTTTTCATGGTTAGACTGTACGGTTAGAAGAACCATGCACTAACCGTATGTTAGCTAATACATTAAAGAAACACCTACATAGCCTCATTTCATATTCTCCCTAACTGTGCTCAATCCATGTTAAAGCTACTACCTCTAATCTACAGTTTTTCATGGTTTCTCCTAGGGTATTTTCATAGTTTAGACAAACCATGCGTAGCCGGTGTGTATCTACTTTAGCCCAAAAACATTATCTAGAGTTCACTCAACTCTCCAATCCTTCACCCTTAAAATATATAACCATGAAAAGAATAAATTAATTTTTTCATAATGGAAACTGGGGGGGTACTAAAATCTCCCCACCATTGGTATTTCCATCCTGGGAATGTATAAAACCATTGCTTACCTAAAAGAGTTTTGGTCATTCCTTTTTCATTTCCTTCTCATGTTCCCATGTCTCTTCTTGAATCTGAGCATGTTAACTAAAATCATAAACTATATCAATGTATTTTCCACACATTACTTTCTCCATCCTATCAACATTCCACACCAGGATATATTCTAAATAAGCATCCATCTTTAGGTCTACATGATTCCATCTGATAATAGGGACAGGATCATGTTCATACTTTTTTAACTTGGATAAATGGAACACATTATGCTCCAAACAGAATGGTGGTGGTAATTCCAACTAATATTCCCCCTCTCTAACCCATTCCAGTATCTCAAAAGGGCCTATGTATCAAATATATAACACGCCCTTATTCGAAAAACAATGATGTCCAATCCCTGTAGATATCAACAAGAACACATGACCACATATTGAAAAGGAAAAAAATCGTCGACGATGATCATCATATGATTTTTGAAAACTCTGAGTTGTCTCCATCCTCTTTCGGATCATATTTTTCTTCTTCATTGTCTCCTAGGAAAGACTAGGACCAACTAGTGAATTCTAGCCTATTTCTAGAATGCATAGTGGGGAATGACAATGTTTCTCATACAACTCTTCATACAGAGCCATGTGTATTGATGCCTGATAGCTATTATTGTATGATAACTTCACTAAGGGTACATGATCCTCCCGTGAGCCACCAAAATCCATTACACAATCCCACAACATGTCTTCTAACATTTGTATCATCCGCTCAAACTTGTTGTCTATCTGAGGATGACATGCCATGCTCATTGTCAACTGAGTCCCATGGGTTTTTAGTAAGGATTTCTACAAACAAGATGTGAACCTCAGATATCTATCTAAAACTATTAAAAATAGTACACCATGTCTCTTTACCACTTATTGGATATATATTATGGATGTATCCTCTACTACATGATTTTCCCAAATAGGTATGAAATGGACTGACTTGGAAAGATAACCCGATATCACCCATATGTCATCATGTTTCTGAACCGTTCATGGGAGACTTATGACAAAATCCATAGCTATCTGCTCACATTTCCACACTAGAATTAGTAAATGCTGCTGCCTAACCACTGGTATATGATTCTCTACTTTAACCTACTGAAAAGTTATGCACTTCCAGAAAAACTCGACCACCGTCCTTTTCATGCTGCTCCACCAAAAATGCACCTTTAGCACCTTATACATATATTGTGTTCCTAGATTTACTTCACATATCGAATACTAGTAAGAATGAATAGTTGTTATTAATATTTCATTGGTACAACCATATGATCTCTAAAACACAAAACTGATCTCCGATTAATTTTCCATCCCGCAATGGTATCCCCACCATTGAGCTTTGAAATAATAACTTGGCATTCTATGTCATATGTTTGTGCCTCCTGGACTATATTTACCAAATTTAGAACAATAGTAGATGAAAATTAAACCACAAAATCACCTCATCTTTGATATTCCACATGCATATTGGTTAGGATTTAAATCGACTTACATTCATTTTAAGCTTCTTTCACCAACAAAACATATGTATTTATCCTTAATGCATCTTCCACTGAATTCACTTTTCCTGATGAATACATCATGTAAAAATCAAGCATCTAGAGATACTTCATCCATCTCCTTTTCCCCAGATTTACATATCTCTATGAAAAAATGTGTTTCAAGCTTTCATGATCCTTGAACACATTTAATTTCTCACCAAATAGATAATATCTCCATGTCTTCAAAACATGGACGACCGTAATTAATCCCAAATCAAGTGTTGGATTATTCTTCTCATGCACCATCAGCTCCCTTGAACCATAAGACAAAAAATGATCTCCATGAATGATATCATAGCCCAACCCTGATATCAAAGCATCATAGTACACCACATACGCCAGTCGTGGTTCTATAAAATCAAGATAGGTGTCGATGTAAGATGACATTTCAGATCTTGGAAAGACTGCATTCATTCCTCATTCCATTGGAATGGAACATTCTTCTTTGTTAGAGCATTCATTGTTGATTCTAGTCATGAGAATTCATGCACAAAGCATCAGTAGTAGCCAGATATACCATGAAATCTTAAGATCTCAAATATATTCTTTGGTAGTCTCTATGATATAACATATTCTATCTTTTACGGAACCACTAAATCACCTTTTACCGAAATCACATGGCCACTAAATCATACCACTTGTATCCAAAACTCAAACTTTGACAATTTTTCATAAAAAAAGTAATCTCTCAATATTCCCAAAACTATTTCCAAGTGTTTCTCATGTTTATCCTTTGTCTTTTAATACACCAAGATTTCATCCAAAAACACCACAACAATAGAATACAGATATCACTGAAATATCTGATTCATCAAATCCATGATGACCTCTAGAGTATTTGTTAGACATAAAGGTATGACTATATAATTTTAGTGTCCATTTATACTTCTAATGTATGTCATCAGAATATCTTCCTCCCAAACTCACAATTTGTGATATCTTGATTGCAAGTCAATTTTAGGGAAACATTAGGATCCATTCAATTGATTGAACAGGTCATCATTGAGTGGAAGTGGATACATGTTCATTATAAAAACATAGTTATGATTACAATAATCAATGAATAACCAAATGGTTATATCCACTTTCTTCACAAACAAGATTGATGTTGTCCATGGAGACCTGCTCTGCTGAATGAAACCCTTTCTTTATAGCCGCTCCAACATCACTTTCAATTCCCTTAACATGATTGATGCCCTCGTATAAGATTGAAGGAAAATAGGACGGGTCCTTAGATGGAGTTCAATTATAAACTCTACTTCCCTTAGAGGTAGTAACCCTGTGATGTTCTAAGGAAAGAAATATGGAAATTTATCTACAATTGATGGAATACGATCTTCCTCAAAATCTTATATTGATTCCAAAGTAAACACATTCATTGGATAAGAGATTATTTCCATTTTTGTGCCTATAATCTCTTTGAACAATTATTTACAACCCTCTCTCCTCTGAAGAGTTTCTTGATGCGATCCTTAGACATGAAACTAATTGTTCTTCTACAATAGTCAATGTGAGCCTTCAATTTTTTCAACCAATCCATAACCATGATTACATCATAGACCTCCATATCCAATATCGATAAGTCCCATTTCATCTCAACTCCATCAACAGTTATAGATCATTCTCTACATAAAAATGCATGATGTTCTCTTTCACATAAAGGATTTTGTAGTTTTAACATAGAAGGAATCATTTCATCTTTTATACATAGCAGGTCAACAACATGATAAGAAATCAAGGAATGTGATGCACCAGTTTCAAATAGAACTTGCAAAAATAAAGAATATAAAATAATTGTACCTCTCACTATAGATGGTCCACCCTGTTCCTCAACAATCATATTCTCAGCTCCATAAAATTACTTAATTTCTACACTCTCCTCTTTATTCCCTTACTATGATTTCCCTTATTGAGGAGTTAGGGTATTCCACTAATCACCATTTCTAGATATGCTCTATTAACGAGTATAATTATGTATTACTCTCCCTATCAATGCATACAATGATTGCGACACCTGAGAATTGTCTTGAGAACCTAACCTATGATAACTATGAAAAAAGCACTTAAGGTGACCCATCATTTTGTAATTATTTAATGATCACATTGTTGGTGTATACTCCAGCTTTATGTGGTCAAAGGAACCACATTGGTAGCATCCTACTTGGCACTTTTTTCATGGAGGAAGATTTACTAATCCAGTTATCTGATTCTGATTCCCTCTCCCACCTTGGATATAAGTGTCTCTATTTTTATTCCTCCCATTATTGGAGTTTCACCATTTCTAGTAGGGATCATCATACATCCTCCTACCATAGATCCTGAGATGTCTCGCTTAGCCACCGCCTGTCTATTCCCCTTCTATGTATAATCAATAAAACATAGCACCAAAATATGTGATCAAATCACTTTATTTAGCCCTATTTCAATGATTCGTGCCTTCAAGGATGAACTCACAACAACTTCTAGTAGAAATTGCGCTAAATTCCTGAATTTTGCCACATATTTTCTGGTAGAGAGGTTGTCCTACTTCAGGAAAAATTATTACTTCATCCTCTGGATGTTGAACGTGTGAGGATATAATTGTTTGTTAAAAATTCCAAAAAATCATTCCATGTAAAGCCTTGATCTTCTTTATCATTGATAACTAGTCCCCACTACTTGAATGAAAGATACTCGATCATAAACGTGGTCAGCTTGACATTTTTCTATAATGGTGGGGTGGTGAAATTGGATATACGATTCATCATATTAAACCAAACCTCTACCTTTTCCAGTTCAGAATCACCCCGGAAGATGGATAGATTCTACATCCTGAACTGGATGGAATGATATATATTCCTTGTCTCATCCCTCCATTTCCCATTTTCTATAACAACCCTGCTTTTTAGTACACGAGTAAAAATAATTAATTACATAAACATCACTTGATACAACATAGAAGATCGAGAGGTCTAGTGTCTTTGGGGCTTAGGATCATTACATAACAACTTAAAACATGAAATACAACATCTTTATTGAAAACATCTTTTACATGACCACTATAATCCCTCATACATAGCATTGCATGGGATAACCTGAGGGAATGCATAAGAAAAGGGTGAGCTATAAAGCCCAGTAAGGGAATAAACAAGGAGTAACATGAATAATATAATACATGTTAGAAAATAGGTATATCATTATATCACAATAGAATCATAAACATAAAGTCATGATAAAGCATGATAATCATAACATGGAAATGTGGCAACGACACTTAACATGGAATTAGCATGAGCCAAGTCTCATCGCACATGGAGCATGAGTAAACCCTTATTGCACATGAAGAATGAGTAAAACCTCATTTCACTAGAATTAGCAAGACTAAACACCCATTCCTCATGAGGTATCATGATACTATACTTTTCCCAACTCATTAGATCTCTATAAGGGTGCACCCTTATTAAACATTTAATTTCATGCATAAGTGTGCCACATGGATCATAAAACATTGAATCATTCAACATAATCTTTTAATACACGATAAATGAATGTGGAATACAGAAATGAAATGTATTTAAAAAAAAGTAAATTTACATAATGGTGAATACCCTTGATAGAGAAATTGGCATGGTATTCAATACACAATTACTTTGGTTTGGAAAAGCGCGGTGCAATTTCGGCAGCATAACAGCCGGAAATAAGAACACATTAAAATGGTTGATGAGAGAGAAATGGGTGTCTCATCATATTTACATGACATTGAATGTAATGGGGGTCATATAGATACATATCCCAGCAAAAGTAATGGAATTTATATTCATTATAGAATAGATTTTCTTAAATGTAAATAAGGAGATAGAAATTCCTTTCGGAATTTCGGTATAGTAACAGGTGTACATGGGAGGAATTTAATGAGAGAGAAAGGGGTATACCATAATTAAAACATAAAAAGGGATGTATGGGGGTGGTGTGAAACTACACCCCAACATTTATAATTTAAAATAATAGGGCATAAAAATTTAAAAAATATAGGAAAAATGAGAAAGGAAGAAAAAACCTTATTGGGAAGTGTGCTTCCAAAGGCTTGAGAGAGGCTTGAGAAAAAATTCGTGGGAGATTAGGTAACCTTGTGAGGATTATATAGATAGTAGGGAAGATGTTTGATGAACTCCAAAGGCTTTGAGTGAGGATTAAGTGGGAGCTTGGGTGGGTTATTATAAGAAAGGTGGGGGAAGTCTTTATTATTTAGGATTGGGACACCTCACATTAAACTAATCCAAACCACAAACCATCCAACAGTTTTTCCCCATGGTTTTTGGAAAAGGGAATTTTAAAACAATATTTTATATTGCCAAAGTCCTAACTTCTTAAAATAATGGGGTTTCTTATGTGGAGGTGAGTCACACTCCCAAGGAAAACAATTTAAAAAGACAAGATGTTTAACAAGTCTTGAAGGGCCCATTAATTCTTTTTAAAATAAGTCAAACAAACCCAAAGACACATTATTTTAATGTTAAAACATATATTGTCCGAACATAAAGATTATAGTATTTTATTACATCACTATTGGATCATTATGTTGTTATAAAACAAATTATATATTTAAACGGTATTTATTTTCTTACCCAAAAATTTGACAATCTTGGAAAATTATTAAAAATTCACCATTGGATAATTTTGACATCATAATTCTAGAAATAATATTTATTTTATCTAAATAATTTTCTAAATATGTTACTTTTCACTTTTAAAATAAAAACTGACATTTATCGAAAATTCATGGGTTTTGACAAAAATTGCTTTCAAACCTTAATAAAGATTACAATTGTATTCGTAAAATTATACAATCACTTATATTTAATAAAAATTAATTTAATAATAATATTATTATTTCATTAAAATATTAACCAATTCATAAATCCATTAATTTATAAAAATAGATTTCTTAGTTGAACTTTAACAAAACAGAATACTATTTGAGCTTAAAAAACTATTTACAATGTAACAATAATAAATCAAAGTATATTCTTTATTATATAAAAAAATATTTTACATAACCATAGTGATAATGTCTGGTTACATAAACCCTTATAACACCTTCATAAGACCGAAGGGTAAGGTGTACGATGGTGACCGACTCTTGGGGTGGCTCGGATAACATTGCTCGGGTGGTAATCTCTATCAACTTCCACTTCTCTCGTAGGCGGTTCTGCTCAAGCTTAACATGTTCAAGCACAGCTTGGGATTGGTCAAGAGTGAAGCCAAAGTTACCACCTCCTTTACAAGCTCCTAAAAATGGGCTTCGTATGGGGCATGTCTATTGGATGAGGCCATTTCTTCCTCTATCTGAGTAAATTGGATTTGTTAAAGCCCTTTATTTACACTAATCATGTGATCACTGTTCAATGGATATATTTTCAATGTTCACAATTATAAACAATATTTTAAAATCCAAAAACATAAAACCAAATAATTTTACATTTTATATAAAAGTTTTACATACAGAGGCATTTAATTAAATTAAGAAGGATTTCTATTAATGAATGTTTTGGGTCGTTACATTTTCCCTATCTTGAAACACATGAATGATTATATAAACCAGATCATGGTTCACCTATGTCTCAAGTGAAACCACATTCTCTCTAGCTTCCTCTGTTTAGTTCCTATAGTGCCTATCAGGTTTCATTTTCTAAAAAAACAACAAACTCTGTAAGTCTCACTATCTAGAAATTGATGGATTATCATTTCAAATTATATCACAACAACTATCACAACAAAGTTTTCAAAAAACAATTTTTCTCATGTTCAACTATTTTTGAAAAAACTCAACTTACATTTTAAAAATTAAACTTCTTTTAAAATACCATAAGTATTTCCTTTTTCAAAATAATTCATTTCAAAAATATTATAACTTTATTTCAAAAATAATCACTTCCGAACAACATATAGCATTACTCCGAATTATGTATTGAATCCTAGTGGGAATTCATTCCTCTATTTCATGGCTATATTTCCTCACTGGATACACCCATGATGATGAGATTTAAAAATCCCAGAAGTGTCTCTAAATGGTTATGTACCCAAATCCCTTGTAACTTGAAGTTCAGCCTAAAAATCTTTTCTATATCCATTTATGCTATACATTTCTTGTTTCTACAATCGAGCTCCTTTCTAAGAATCTATCCCATTTAATACATAAGAAGTAATTTCAACTCCAAGACCAAGAACACTAATAAATACTTGATAAGAAAGAATTTAACAGGATGATACCATTTTTAATGACCAATGAATTCTCATTGTCTTGAGATTACAATGAGTCATTATATGGCCTTATGTGACATCCTCAAGATGCCAATGACTGCCATTAAATTTCAAAGTGTTTCAAACAAATGTGGGGTATGATTTACCCTTTAATAATAAAAGCATAAACTCATAAAACCATATCCAAAAAGCTTAATAAATGACTCATTAACAATGAAAGATAATTCAACTACTTCATTCATATTAAAACAACTTCAGAGTGCACATTAAAGAAAGGAAAACAAATGATCAATGTAAAAAATCCAAACTATAACTAAAGACTTTAAGAAGTGCATATAACTCCAAACTCCACTAGTTATATGCTCCAATATCATAAAAAAACCCAAGTATAATGAAGTGGTGGTAAAAACATGTGACATGTTACCTTTCCGCCTGTAGAGGAAGATAATATCTGCAAAATAATCAATGTGACAAAGCAATAGTACATATAAAACTTAGTAGGATATCCCCAAAGACTTCCCTAATCACACCACTAGGATAATAGAGTTACTAACATTTATATGAAATAGTTTAAATAAATTAATTTCTTAAACAACTTTATAACTAAATATAAACAAGTTCAAAACCCCCATTGCATCCAAAAGGAAAGAAGTTCTATTAAAAATTATTTTCCAGAAATTTATCGTTCCAAAAAAATACCAATAAATAATTAAAAATATCTTCGAGTATCCTTTTTTCATACCTGAACCATTCCATTAATTCATACGATCAATCATTAATGCCTCGTTATGACAGTTCCATACACATGATCGATTTCGCATTGATCTTCCAAGACATCACAAGGTAATTATATCCCATGTTTGATTAACCATTTGGAACCAAGAAAAATGTAATATTTCAACCAAGACACATATATGAAATATGAACTCACACACTTATATTCGCAAGGATCATTCCAAAACACATTTTAAATAAAACCACCTTTTTATTAAAATCAATTTTCCATCAAAACCATTTCTAAGACAAACCATTTCAATAAAACACCATTTTCATTATAAAATCCATTACAAACAACTAATATAGATATTCCAGAAAATTTAAAAATTAAAATTACTATTTAAAATTCATAAAGCCAAAAAAAATTGCACAACAATTCATTATGATTACACTATTCAACAAAAACAATAAATCATCCATAAAAAAGATTTATTCCATGAATTGAACCAATATTTGACAATCAATTTCATTCAATTTTATCAATTTCAAGATAGTCAAATAAATCCTAGAAAGGGGAGATGAGAGTGAATCTAACTACATCAAAGGTTTTGATGAAACTCGACAATAGACGAAGAATGCACAAGAAGTTGGGTCAGTACTCCAATAAATGGACATGGATCACTTCTCCTCGCAATATCCTGACCAAAAAACAACTTATTAGGAATCCAAAATATTATATCTATCTCTAACTAGCATGGATCTGAGAAACCAATAGGAGTGGATAAGAAGATCTAAGTAGATCTATGAAAGCATGATATAAATGACGAAGAACTAAGACATAACTCAAGAAGCGTAGTCAAGATTCCAAGATACTAAATTAGAAATCCTCTCCTATCAAGAAAAAAACCATATATGTCCTTATTTGATGTTAAAAATAATAGATCCTCCCACAGAGGGTGTAAATCTAAGAAAACGAGATAAGAACAATGAAGATTTCGACACTTACTGTGAGAAAAAGGCTTGAAAACACCAAGGGAGGGCTCTAGGATGGCTCCAAACCATTTGGGAATGGTTCTATAGCCTTCATGGAGTTATATATTGAGTTAGGGCCGTTTTGGAGCCAAAACGAGTGAATTATAGAAAAAAATGATCGAGTTCCTAAAAAATAGGATCTCATTTTTGACTCTCTGAATGGTTAGACCACACAGTTTAACGAACACTTCAATAATCATGCATTAGCTACTACCATAAGGAAATCCATGTATGACCTCTATGTACGGTCTCCCTAATTGTACTCAAACCATGCCTCATCTACTACCTCAAAACTGCAAATGTGCATGGTTTCTCCAGAAATATCCACATGGTTTATATATACAATGTGAAGACCATGCACATCTACTTTATCCCAAAAAATATATTTAGTTTTCACTAAACTCTTCCATCCTTCACCCCTATACATTATAACCATTAAAATCATCAAATAAGGTTTATAGAGCAGAAAATATGTGTACTTCAATGGTTTTCTAGAATTGAAGTTTTATATTATTAGTTAACATCAATAATATCACATGGTTATGACATTAATTTGGTTATTTTAAGTGAAGATGAATCATAATATTAATCTTTAATGATAACAGTTTTGGTTAATTAGAATTTTTTAATCAGATTTTACAAATTTTTATTTATAAATTAATATCATTTGTAAAAAATATTCTAGAACCTTAAATTAGTCATAATACATATATTATAGTCTTGTTCAACCATAAAAATGTTTCCATGACGGTAATTGAGGATGGTAATATAAATTTAAAACTTGTTGTCCATAAATACGATAAATTAAAACATCTTGGATGGTGTTTTCATTTCACGTATAAAAGGAAGTGAATGAAGATATGATGATTAATTATTCCATTATCATAAAAACATTTTATTATATTTATGGTACCATAGTTATCATAACATTTTTATTGGAGTAGGGTAGGAAATAAAAATAATGGATTTTGAAGGAAAATAAAAGAAATGAAAAGGGGAATTTACCTCTTCAGTATATCTTCCTTGAGAACGTCTTTAGGAAAAGAGGATTTTTTTTATTTTGATGAGAGAAAGGGTGGGTCTACATGGGAGTGTGGATTAGGGAGATATTTGAGTAGAATTTGGAATTAGAACTAGGCATGATAGGTGTGAGAAGAGGGGGTAAAAAGGGGTGGTATTTATAGTAGAGGAGAGGAGGGGTTTCCCATTATTTTATTCGTTAGATTTGTATTTTTTCTCAATACTATGAATAGTCTTGATTCATGTGACCAAAACTAGTAAATAGAGCATGTGAGTTCGAACCAAAGTCCATTTACATCATTCATGACTCATGCTTGATGCATAAATTCATTTATTTATCATTTATAGTAAATTGACATATTTTACTATTCACGAAAAATTCAAGTATTTTTTTAGATAAACCAAAATATTCACACCAACCATTTTTCGATGTAGATAATTAAAATATTTACACCATTTTTAAAAAAATATAAATGTGAGAAATTTTATTTTTAAAAAAAATCATAATTTACTTGAAAAATATGAATTTTAAAATTAAAACTGCTTTTCTAACAATTTAAAAAATTAATTAAGTTCTGTAAAAATTATCTTCTAATCATAAGTCATAAAAATAAATATTTATGAATAAATTTTCTTAAAATAATTTTTATTTAAAATTATTAAATTAAACATTAAATTTTTATTAAATATAAATGACATTCAAAAATAATAACACACGGTTAATAACTTTTGTAATATTTAATTACTTATATTATGATATAATTCTATCATACAACCACTTATAAGATAGATAAATTTTATTTATACTTTCATCGTCTATGTTACTATACAATT
This sequence comes from Viscum album, assembly GCA_963277665.1. NCBI lineage: Eukaryota > Viridiplantae > Streptophyta > Magnoliopsida > Santalales > Viscaceae > Viscum > Viscum album. The sequence goes on from OY728145.1 coordinate 786,138,315, forward strand.
GACCAGTTTACTATTCATAACTGTCGCAGTACTATTCCAAAGGTCAAGTTGCTATTTCATTGATATACATTCCTTAAATTTTAGATATACATTTAGCTTAACTCATTCTTCATTTATAATGTTTTTATTGTGTTCTATATGTAATATTAAATGATTTAACTATGAGATATATTTATAGGGCGGGGGTTGCATTGATAAAACATTCGGTCGTTATAGAGATGACAATTACATACCATGATCCTCTAAATAGAGACTCTATGATGTGGATAAGGAATAATGTAATTCATTTGGGTTGGTATTGGATGGTCCAAAAGGTTTTTTAGATGGGAGGATAAGAGGAGAGGACATGTCATTTTATAAGGGATAGAGAGTGAAATTTTCATAAATATGCAAAATCGTTTAATAATGGGAAGTCAATATCTATACAAGTGACATCAAAATTGATAAATATTTGACGGAATGAAAGGAATGGTTTATCTACACCTCCCTTACAAAAAAGAATTTTCTTTGAACATGATATTCCTTATATCTCTTTGGATACTAACTTTTACCATTTAATTTTTCACCACATCAACTAGTTCTTTATAATTTAATAGGTGTCAACATTGTTACTAAAAAATGAATAGTATACCATAACTATACCATGGTTTATAATTTCAACCATATACTAATATCTTGTAATAATATAATATTTTTAAGAATATTAAATATTTTATCAAAATATTAATTGTTTTAAAATATCAATAATTTCATTTTTGAAACTATTTATTTAATTTGACATTGATAACAATATAGATGTAGTGGAGTTAGAATATTATACATTAACATATCAGTAGAAATATATATTTATCTAAGAAATTCAAGAAGATAATAATTTTTCATGTTAAAATAATTTTAATATTATTAAAATCAGTCATTTTTTATTATTTTAATTTAATTAATACTATGTCAGTAATATATAAAACTATAAGGAAGGTATTATATAATAAAAAATTATAATAAAATTAATATAATAAATATACTATCCTTAAAATGAATATTTATAACTCAACCAACCTCTTTTTCATCGTACATGAACACAAATGATGTTTATAAAAGTAATAGAGTGGTAATTTATACTATTTATTACATAAATTATTTTAAAGGTCATAATCATGGAAAAACATAAAAAATGGGATCTTTACAAAACATATATGAAATAAGTTTTTTATAGGGCCTTCAAATAGAATCTATAAAATATTTAGGTCATTATAACCTTTATCTCTTTATTTTAACCCATGGTTAATCCGTTTTAACCATAAACATGGCAATGAATTTTTACTATTTTTCTATTCAATATAACTAAAAAAATTATAAAATAATATTCATTATTCTAATTAAAAATATGAAATCCATTTTATCATATTAATTCAATAGATGTGGAATAATTTAATTTAATAAAAAACGAACAAAACGTGTCGAAACACATTTCATTTAAGAGATGCATTTTAAGTGTAATAATTTCTTACAGTAAATATGTGATTGTTGATAATTGTTAAATGAAATTAAATTTGTATATTATGATATATAATACATAATTTTTATTTAAATTATTAAATATTAATTATTATTTTAAATAACTATAATGGAAAGATAGTGTGAATTTTTGAATAGTTTTTCAATAAAATTGATTTTTTCTCAACTTATTAAAAAAATTACATTTTCTGAACAGTCCAAAAAAATTAGATTAAGGTGTTTATATATGATGATTTCAAAAATAGTATCCTTTTTATCCAATATATTTTCTGAAAGTTCCATAAATTAATTATTATATATTTTAAAAATATATTTTTTTAATAAGAAGTATATTAAAAAATAAATTGAATTTAATAAAATTTAAGTGACGTTTTATAAGTATTTTATCAATAAATTTATCTTGAGTAATACCTTTTTATATATTTCATAAAAAATTTAATCCTATTAATACCATCTAATTTAACTGTTAGGTCATAATGATCGTACTTTAAAAATAATATTTCATAGTCCTTTTGGTCTTGATATTGTGTGTCATATATGATATCAGAAATGGTTTTTTATTTAAATACATAGGGAGTTACATATTAAAAACCATTAATAAATTCATTCCTAGAAATTTTAACATGAAACTCGTAATCAATATTTTTACATTCAAAAATACATTTTTAGAAATAACATGATATAAAAGGGGTTAATAAAATCTCCTCCTAAAAATTTTGAATGAGAATTATGAAGGTCATTTGAAAAATACATTCATGATTTAAAAATAAGATAATAATTTTGGGAATATAAATTATGGACTTGGAAGAGTAACATAACTTCCATATAATTAAGGATAATTACGTAGGACATTGATCAGATGAATTTCATTCTTCAAGGGAGATTCAACAACCACAAACCCATAAACTAATATAGTGTTAAAATTTAAAACTATTCATAAAAATGAATGAAATATGTTAACACTTACATTTCCAATACCCTATTAATGTAATTGAGTAATTAATTACCATCTATACAATTATAATTTGGAAATATACATTCAAAATATATATATATAATATCATAATTTAATCAGTTTACAGCACAATATCATTATTTTCTCTAAATATCAAGTATTCAAGTTAATTTTTTCATTCATGGGGAACTAGAATAAACAACAAAGGGATAATATAATTACACGAAATCATAATTTTTTCCCTCCAATAATTTTTCATTAACCCAAAACCAATTAGTTATCAAATGATAACATCAAAAATAAATAAATCATCCTATGAAGAAGAATCTCATTTATCACCAAATCCTCAATTGTAACACCCAATGTTCAACTCCGGTCATTCGATTAACAACTACTATTTAAATTATTCAAAATTTTCTTATTATTGAAACCCAAATATTATAGTAATTTCATATTATATTCTTCCATGTTAAATTTAACATTTATCTTCAAATAATATCAATCCCTCTTAACTTCTTGTAAAAAATGTATATGGCATAATCATGTAATCTCCAATATATGATAATCATTTCCAAAAAAAAACATGAATCCCCATAAATCGACATTAAAATAATATATGATTCCAAAATAAATTTCAACCTTTATTCATAAAATAAAATCCCAATACATAAAACCTAAAAAGTTATGTCTATGAATTTGAACATATGATAAACCATAATAATATAGACCAATAGTTTTATCTATAACTCTTTTGCGAACCACACACGAAAACATCATAATTTATTAATTTTTATATAGAGACCTATAAATTTCATATATAAATATCACATTATAATAACTAAATATTCATTACCTGAAATAGTGACCCACACTAGAATCAGATATGTTTAGTTCCATTTAAAACTCAGACTATAAATAGTTGGTCCATAAAATATCTAAATCATCTCTCAATAAGTTTTTAAAAGTATCACCTTTCATAGACATATAATACCGGTACCTTTCATCAATCCATGGGAATGGAAACATAATATATGGTGGGATTATGTTCTTTAAAGTGATAAATAATTTATATATCAATGATCATATAAGAATAACTAGAGAAACACTATATGATAATATTTGATTTACATTTGAAAACTATACACTGCATACCATTGATCATAATATTAAGTAACTTCATTAATAATGGTATTTTACAAGACATTAATCATAATAGAATAAAATAACATGATCCATCATAGCTTAACACTGGTATAAGATAAAAAATTATGGAAGAAACATAAGTATATAAAATCATTTACTTAATAGTGCAGGCACATTTATAATGTCATCATAGTGGAATGACTTCACTCCATAAACTGTCATAGTATTCATGGTTTAGTCCCAAGACTATCGTATTGGATAGAGTCCCTTAATGAATAGGGTTCACTCCACATTCCATTACTATTTATCTCATTCTATATAAATCTTTACCCACTAAATTAGAGATAGGTATAGGTCCCACCCATCACAAAATGAAAATAAAACATACGTGTTCCAAAAGATCATAAATATTTCGACATATCAGAGCCCATGGGACACAAATGGGAAAATACACTATACCTATGGTTTATAACCATAGGTATATCCCATAAATCAATTAGTATAGGTTATACCAACGGTTCTATGAATATTGGGTACTTAATGCAATGATATAGGGATATACACATAATTTCCGTAGAAACTGAGGTTTAGTCTACTATGTATTCAAAATACCCATTGTTTTCATTAAACCATGGGTATAGCTTGCCCCATAGACAAGATATAACATGGTTAATTTAACTATTGGTATATCTACCAATCTCAAAAAAGCATTATCATCCCATCCATTCACAAAACATAAACTATATTGGAACCCAAAAAACGAAATAAATACCATGGTACACACTCATTTTTGTACATATACTAGTACTCACCCGTGCGTTCACAAAACAATATGGTTCAATTCTTATATTCAATAATAAAATGTTATATTTCAATGTTAATAATGAACATGAATATTAAATATATTGAAATTATAAAATAATGATACTTAATATTGGAGTAAAATTGGAAAAAATATAGAGACATCATTAGGATAGTAGATAACAATTTGGATAAATACATTTGAAAACATTTAGTAGAATATACCAGGAATAAAAAATTATTTTAAGTATGATCAATTGCAATACATGAATGAAAAGAACATTCAAATGGTCATTTGAAATTAAAAATACATAGAATTAGTAGTATTTTTTGTATTTGTAGAACAGTATCAATCATTGAAAGTAACTTGAAGTTGTAGGATGTCACCCAATACTCCTGTCACATTGTACAAATATTCACCTTCAAAAGCTTGGAACAGACATTCCTGTATAGAAAAACTTCTTTAAAAATAAGAACACCATACTTAATTTGCAGAATCAATATCATGAATGAAATAATTAGAAAACAAAATTAAAAGAAGATAACATTTGTCATGGTTTCTCTAAACCATGTGTTACTCAAAATCACTTTTTTGTATTTTCTCATTAAAACCACTATGTGGTGAAGTGTGAACCATTAAAAGAGAACCAACATGAAAAAAAACACCAACCAAAACATCACATCTAAAAAAATAGAAATGGGTAACACATTAATACTATATTTTTAGATATGAGACGTATACAAAAGAACAACATTCAGCCTCTTTTATGCATGAAAAAGAACACCACCATAAAATAGGGACAACCAAAATGCTCATGAAAATGGAAACATGAGCCTGCATATTTACATAGGGGACTTCAGAGGAGGACCAGCAGGAGGTTCCATAAGTAAAAAAATAAATATTCATTATTACCTTCATATTGAAAACTGCATACCATAATACACTTCTTTTGGTAAGCACCTAGTCAGAAAACAAATCTAAAAATTAAAAAAATCATCATGAAGTATTACAATATTGTAGTAGAAATAATCTATCATTTTTTCAGTCCCCTTGTTTTGGTATTCTTTCATTTGGGTGTGCAGTTCAAGGAAATATCTTGTTATATCCGTGTTGTCTCAAGACAATTCAATATTATGATGGACCACATCCTCACTATCAAAATCAGAGAATATGTTTTCCTATATTGAGAATGTAGTTAGAGTAAGTATAAAATATTATTGACAAGTGAAATAATAGAATTAGAAATCAAAACAAATATGAACATATATATTTTAGTTAATATAAATGAAAAGATAAGAATAAAATAATTAGAATCGGAATCTGCGTATGAAAACAAATATGAACCTGCAAATTTCAATTCGGAACACATATAAGTTACAAAACATATTCAAACTAGAATATGTATATATGTTATACATATAAGATACAAAATAATATTAAAACCTACATATTTTCACCAGAATATGTATATAACTGATACATATAAGATAAAAAATAATTTCAAAACCTACATATTTGCAGAACTGGTTTATACAATGCATGAGGAATACATAAAATTCACCAAAAATAATAAAAAATTATCACTAATAAGATTTATAGTCTTTAGATCCTAGTTGTCTAAATATGAAAAAAATATGAAAACAAATATAAGATGGTAATATCATTAAAAATCCATATTAAACATGTCATAAAGAAGAAAATTATGTTACAAGAAAGTGGATAACAAATACAAGTCCCAAGAATATTTACATTTTATGTAACCAAATTCAAATTATTTAGGAAAAAAATATTTCATATGAATATCCAGAAGAACCCAATACAAATGAATGGCGATTAAAATATATAAATTTAACCCGTTTCTAGTAAAACGATTATCAATATACTAACATTTAGATTTTATGGAATAATATAATAGTTATTAGAATGTAAAACTGGTACCAGAATGATACCATGATGGAATATATAAGAAAAATGAGTATCTTTATAGTAGAAATTTTTGCAGAGAGCATGTCATTAATAGTAGGAGAAAATCCCCTTGTTCTAAGAGGTTTCAAAAAATAAATTTCGGGTCTTTCTGAACAAATTGAGATAGCCTAGCAGACAATAGGTCATCATCTAAGAATAGTAGAGAATATTATTCAAGTCATTAATCTGAAACCCTAAAAATCATTCTGAAATTGAATCCACAGGTGACCATATTAAGGACATAATTGATGGGGATATCATCTATGAATAATGAAGTTTGAAATTAGGTGTTTGAACAATTAGAATAATCTGAAATCTACAGTTTTTGAAAAATTAGAATAATCATAAATGTCAATTCTAAGGCTTGCACTAAATTCCATATAGAGAAGGAAGAAAAAAAATTAATTATCTCGTCTATAATAAGTTGTACTCGAACCCACAACCAGGATAGGCTATCTCATCTATAACATGGATCGTTAGAAATTTTAAAAGACATTAAATTTCATTAAAATGCATCCAAACTAGAAAATAATGGTTTAATAAAATAACCAGGATAGTATAAATTTTCTTTGATACGAAATTTCATTAAATTGCTTAAAACGTGAAAAACTAGGCTTACCAAACCCATTTCAGCAAGTTCAATTCAACCCAATATAAAATTACCACCTTTCAAATCTCAAAAATCATTAATTAAAATAACCATGATATTTAGAAATTTACTAAGATAAGTAATTTCATTAAAATGCTTAAAAACTGGAAAAACTGGGCTTACCAAACATGCACCAAAAGTTCAATTTAAGCCCTTATAAATTGACCACCTTTCAGATCTAAATATGTTTAAATAAAATCGACATTATAGTTAGAAATTTTCAAAGATAAGGAATTTCATTAAAATGATTAAAAACTGGGAAAACTGGGCTTACCAATAATGTTCAGCAAATTCAATTTAATCCCGCATAAGATTACCAGATTTCAAATCACAAAAATAATTACTGAAAATAACCAGGATAGTTAGAAATTTACAAATATAATCAATTTAATAAAAATTTGAAAAAAAATTGGTGTTACAAAATATGTTCAGCAATTTTAATTAACGACAACATAAAATAACAAAAATCTTAAGGAAATGTGAGCTTGAAATTTTGAAAATAAAAAAGGCAACCATGCATGCTGAAAAAATACATAAGAAATTGACCATTTATGCATAGGAATAAAAAACCAAAACAACACATACCTACCCATATAAGTCATATTCATGTACTGTATAGTAAAACTCAAGAAGTACATGACTATCACCGTATCATTAATCCCTTCAGTTCTGAACAATATAATATTGTTCTATCCTTATCTATAAATCAAATCCACATGAAGAATGAGTTGGTAAAAAACAAAAGGATCAAACCACCTTGATCCAAAAGTGATGTCTATCTTTTGTTTGTCATCCTCTATGAATGTAAATTGAACAGTCATTCCATAAGCCCATGCACATTCATCAAGAATTATGTTATTTTCTATGTAAGGATGAAAATAATTTTATTATGTACCGAATCTCTTAGAAATCACCCTCTTATCTTTTCGTTTTCATATTGGTGCAACTCCATTGAATTTTCTGCTGAGATCAATATCCCATAACAAAGACAAATCCCACTAAATCCCAACATCATCATCTAAAAAAATTACCTTGTCAAGGTTTGGAAAAATATGTTCAAAACATAGTAGTCAGTATAATTATAAACAATAAATAAAACTGACCTTAAATTCACATAAATTATCATATAACATTCAATAAACTCAACCTCTACATGAAACTCTTAATGATGAAATGTAAAAATGTGTAGGTGAAACTTCAGAACATATCAATAAAGAAAGAAAAGAACACCTTTTTTACAGATCTTGACTTCTATAGGTTGAAACTAAGGCATTAATATAGAATGAATAATCAATATAGTCATAACATTAAATGGGTAACAAATATAGACATAACAGTAAAGAAAAATTAATAATATTGCAAATTATAAAAATAATGAATAAAATTCACACACAAATGGAAACTGAATGTGAGCATAATGTTTGAAGAGAAGATGTCGACGTTCAAAGCACCACTCGAAATTGAAGTCGAAACCAAAATTTAAATTGAAACCTAAGAACCAGGATCCAAAAAAATAATTTTCTATATTCATATACACTTTTAAACCAATTAGAAAACAATCAAATAAAACTGTAAATATTTAATCATGAGTATAAGGAAAAAATTATTAAATGAGGATAGAAAACCTTTTTCACAGATCTTAATTTCTGTATGTTGAAACTATGGCATTGATATTGAATGAATTAGAAATACGGACCTATCATTAAATGAATAATCAATATAGAAATAACATTAAACAAAAATTAATAATATTGAACATTATAAAAAAATGTGGAACTCAAACAGAAATGGAAACAGTTCGTATATAGACAGTGGTCAATAATTTCGGTTAGGGTTACCTGTACTTCAAGTGAAAATACTGCACTAGAAAAAAAAAAAGTCAATCCTAAGAAAAAATCATGTGAATAAAAAGTGTACTGAACAAATTCATTAACCGGGGAAAAGTGAAGAACAGTAATACTGGAATTCATCCATGAGGAAAGACTATCTTAAATGAATCTATAGTATATGGATGAGGGAAGCTGGTAAAATATTTTTTGTAAAAATAACTCCCTATAATAATGCATTAACAAAACCTAAAGTTTAATGTATATAGAAAAAAATTCAGATATAATTAATTGTATAAATAAAAAAATTAAATAGTGAATATTCTGAAAAAACATCCAAATAATGTTATATTAATCAAATTGAGATGAAAAATATAGGGATTGGGGAATTTATTACGCATATAATTTGAAAATAATTGATTTTCTTCTATATTTGGAGTAGGCATATACACAAAAGAACAGTTGTTGAATCATAAAAGAAGATGTGTCATATGAACTTGTGAAAAAATCATAAGAAATTTTAAATACTCAATATTGTAGAGAAGAACAAAAAATTATTTTAGGGGGTATATATAACACAACTTATGCAGCATAGTGGAAATTTAGGGTCGGTGAAGACACATGGAGATAAAATAATACTTGTCCACATAATGAATTTGATTCCCTTGTTGCTGTTAGAAACTGAACGAAGTGGGTCCATAAATCCAAATTTAGGAATGTAGATATTTTAATACTGTATGGAAATTTTGTATGAATATAATGAGACGAAAGAGTGAAATTTCATGGCGAATGTTGTAGATATGACTGAAAGAGAAAATTACCCTATACAATAGATGGATGAGTATGCGGTTGATCTTGATTTTCGTGATATGATAAGTTGTTGTAGCAAGAGGACTGGTTTGCTGAAAGAATTTCATTAACCCAATGAGGTAGGTTTTCGAGGATGGAGACGAGGGTTCAGATGATGGGAAATCTTGGGTAAGGATCAGAGATTTTTTTTTGAGTGGATAGCTTCACTTCGGTCAATGAAGATTGTGATGAAATTAGTTGTTGCATTGGAGGCCCGAAAATGACAGATGTCGTCCTGTGATTTGATTCGCTTGTAGTGGATCGGGATGTAGAAATGGGGAGGAAGAGGATGTTGAGGCGGAACAGGCTGAGCGGTACCTAGGAAGAATAGGAAAAGGCAGAGTAGGCATACATGATGTAGCTGGAGGTGGAGTAGGTAGAGGAGAAGCTGGCAAAGGGACAGTAGCCGGATGTGGAGTACCCCATGGTGGAGGATCCAGACACAAACCAAGGGGAGGAGGATTAGGGAGAGGAAGAGCTGTCAGAGGGTAGTGGAGCCAGGTATTGGAGGTGGTAAACCTAGGTGAAAATAAAGAAAATCCTAAGCATGAGGGGTTTTGCGGGGCTTTGATTGGGAAGTGGATGGTTAATTGGTCAATGGATACCTGAAATTGGTGGTGTGGTTTAATGTGGTGATGACACATAAACAGAGATACACCCAAGTTTAGTAGATATAGTAGATTCAATAATTAGAATTCAACAAACTTCTTGGAATAGTTTTAAAACCATTAAAAATATTTTATCATGCATATACATCCATATAACTGACCAATTAATGTCATTAAACAACATCCACATTTTTATTATATTTAACAATAAAATGGAGAAGATTAATAGCTACCCCATCACCAATATCCTTATCCTCATCCCCATCACTATCCTTCACCAACATCATCATTTGGAGTACCAATATCATTATCATCGTCATCATAAACAATAGTAATAGTATCATCACCTCAACCGCCATATGGACCCTCATTAATATAACTATGTGTATCAAATATAGATCACATCATTTCTATAAATTAATAAAAAATCATTATCAACCTATGATGTAATTTAAGGAAATATAATAGAAATTGGTTTCATGAACTATTCATTGATCACCTTACTTTTTTCATTATTATGTATGGATATTTTTTTATCCTCAACTACTTATTCACAAGAATTTTTCATCTTAACGGAGTGACAGGTTTGAATAAGGCTTCATATGGGACAATACCAAGTGGGTATTTTTTCAAGGTCTACATTATACTCTCCCTTATTTCTCCCCACTAAATACATATCTCAAATGATCATTTTGCCCAAAATTATCATCTTATTGAACATATAAGGTCTCCAAGGAACACTGTTGTAAATAAAATGGTGATATTTAATTATGAATTAAATATAGAAATATAAAATATAATCAAAGTGACTTACAATATTTTCTTATGTTTGTGCATTTACAGTACATCCATAATTTTTCCTCCAACTAGAGAGAAATAATTTTGATCAAGTTTCACATCCTTTGATTCCCAATTCATCTTGCTACAAATTAAATTTATTAATATAATAATACATTATTGAGCATTATAAAACTGAGGGACCTATATTCAATAACAAAATTATATAATGAACAAAACCATAAAATTAAGAAGAATATTAATATTTATTAAATTAGAGATCTAATAATACTATAATTACATAATCAATTAATAATAATCATCAAGATAAATATGGGTATGATTTTGGTTCCCCTTGTATGATAATTTTAGTCCAAGAATAAGGTAATATACCCTCTTTTGAAACATCATATTTCATTATCCTAACCAAATTTTTTTTCCTTATTATATAATTAATATATTTATTATTAAAATTTACTTTATAAAACATTACCATTTTCATATAAATTAGAAATTACTGTAACTTTAATGCATTAATATATCATGCATGTCATTTGAAATGGTTTTATATCCCACCAAAACTGATATTCTCTTTTTTTTCTATAGCTTTTTTGAGGTACATTTCAACAATAAAATTTTATATTACTAATTAAATATAAATTCATTCAATGTTCTTGTTGTATTAAATTTATTATCATCAAAATAAACAACATTTTTATTCTATTCATGTTCCATGACACAATATAATAACTTTTGTGAATCTTCATTCATAACTCTATGACCGTTAACATCATGAAATGACTTTAGGTAAATTTATATAAACATAGACATTGAGAACCCATTCCATCAAAATTGAATGAATTTAAACTATAAAACATTAAAATTATAATCGATGTAGTCAAAACCCCACAAAGATAAAATTAGAAAAAAAAAATTCATGTCTCTATATTCAAATATAAACCCTTAAATGGGGTATAAAAAAGATATAGTGTAAAATGAAAATTCGTAAATATTTTTGGACCTTCATTTGGACTATTAAAAATTTACTATATATTCATTAGGTATTTAGATATAAAGGAAAATTTTAGAACCATAATATTCCATCAACTTATTGATTATGGTAGTTTTAAGAAGCCTACTTTTAATCCTAAAATAACATCACAAATTGTAATTTTATCCACTGAAATCATTTTGGAAGTAGGGAAATCTGGAATGTAATTTGTATAACATATATAGATAGGCCCATTAATGAATTAGATAACCCAAATAATTATATTGGTTTCCACTCTAAAATAATATTCACTCACAACATTAAATAATAATAACACACATGAAAGAAAATAAAATAATCTAAAGAACACATGAGGTTGTACATTTCCCAAACATTCATATTATATCAACAAGGGAAAACATTATATCTTTAATTCCATAAAAAGTATTGTGTTACAATCTTTATTCTTAGAATTCACATTGATTAATAACTCACTTGATATCTCCTAACCTTAATACAGTGGTCCCACATATTTTATTGGAGGACCCAAAAAATAATTTGGTCGTTTTGAATTTATACAATTATAGGGGTTCATTAATTTCACTATGCAACAGCTGATCCCTAGTTTCATTCCACAACATGATCACCAATCTTCGGAAGAACATTATCACTCTTACCCATAAAATTTTCCTACAAAAGATATTTTTTATGTGTTTAAAATTTATACAAAACCACTTTATATTACTATCTACATCATCCAAACATTCAGCCAGTTAGCCACCACACTAAGAATCAATAAGAAGAAAACATATTCCAATAACCTAGATATTAATTAATTAAATTCATATATACACATTTATTATAATTATAAATTTTTTTTGCAGTTTCTCTATCTTCTAAAAGAACTATAACACTTGAAATGTTTTTATAATCCTAAAAATATCTAACTAAAAGACTACATCAAGGATACACATCATTCATCAACACTTTGGAAAACCATGACATTCCAACTTCCACTATATACAATATATATCCATTCTAATCCCCCATTACCCATGTCTAACTAAGAAACAATATCTTCTCAAACAGTCCAATAAAAATGTAATGAAGATATTAGTTTTATTTTGTCATCCCAATATCATCTATAACATGATATCTCTATCATTAAGAAAATTATAAATTTAATAGTAAATTAGGTTCATGGTCTTGTTCCTCATATGGAATAATGAATTATTACCCATATGTATTAGACTCTGGCTATAAAAGTTGAGCAATAAACATTCTTAAATTCTTCCTAAATCACTAATTATACATTTTAACCAAATTATTATTTTTTTTTCTTCCATTATAACTACATACTCTACTTTGTATGTGGAGATGTTAGTGACTCATTGTATCCTAAACATCCAACTAAACATTGATCAACTAAAATTAAAGTCATATATAATCATGATCTTCATAGAATAAGAGTCCCCTCTAAATTATGTGTCAGCATACCAAAATAATAGAATGTCCTTTATAAAATATGGTATTTCCTTATTTTCTATTAAAAAATATCAGAATCGACTTCATGGATTCTGAATATTCTTTAGGTTTATATTCCTTCTAATAATTAACATCTCTAACTCAATAGAAAATATCCTTTTTATTTGACATCATGGAATGCAAGGTATATATAGCTACAATTTCATAATATATATTATCCATTTGAATGGCCTTATATTCCATTCATGATGATTTTTTCTTTGTTTTTTTATTGGAAGAATGGGTTGAAATATAATTGAATCTATTCATTAAAAATATTTCATTTTAAATGATAGAATATTTATTTATTTTGATGAAAAACACCTCTTGTGTTCTTATCTCCTTAAATCCTCATTCACGATATCTTCTTTTCTTCTTCCTGATTTTATTTTCATTAATAGAAAAAAAAATATGTTATATTATATTATTTATGTTATAAAACACCAAAAAATGTAATCCATGTATAATAGTATAATGATGAATATCTCTTCATTATACTTATTTTGGTGAAATTGATGGTCTTAGTTTCTCTATATGAAAATATTCTCCTCCTTGAATGATTCAAGATTATTGATCGAGTATCTAGGTTATTTTTAAAACTATAGTGAATTATTTTCATTTTTAACACCAATAAATGATTTCATTGATCGATGAAACAAATCAGACACTTCATAATGATATCATACACTATATCCTCATAAATAAATATATATTTGCATCTTATTGTAATATATATAATCCTATAGAATAAAATAAATATAGCATAAATAAAATGGTAGTATGTTTTACTAATAATGGTAATATTTCCAAGAATATACCCCCACCCATTTATTAAGATAAATTTAAATACAACATTTAATTATACCATATAGATCCATTAAATTAAAATGTTACATGAAAACTCACTTTTTTGTGAAAAAATCCCTAAAGGTATCATTATAAAATTTTCGGATGATTTTGTGTGTTAAAAAAGTTTTCTTCCCATTATTTGTTATGGAATTCCACCATGGTTATTAACATGAAATGTTGGAATTTTACAACATAAAGTAATGGATTCTCTAAATATGGTATATAAAATTCTATTTACAATGTGGTGTCTTTTCCACAAGTATTCCAATTTCCTGGGTTCCCAAATTTGAAGGATGAATCAAGTATCATGAAATTTTTATTTTTATTAATTCCTCATAATGATATGTAAATTGAATGAGATTTATGATGATTGATATTTCCTATGTATGTGGTGATTTTGGAAGGCATTCAGTTTCACAAAGGTAGGGTTTTGTGAAGGTGTGGATCATCGTTAATGCATGATCAAAAGATGGTAAATCTTTGTGACATTGATAAGATTTTTGAATGGTAATATTTCCTTGGTTCTTCGAAAAGACATATAGGTTATCGAAAAAAATCATCACCTTCATGAAAATTTGGTTTCCAGCATAGAAGATTCACAAAAGGGATAGAAAAACTCTAAGTAGGAAATATAATCGGAAGTTATATGCATCAGGAAAGTCTTGATCTTTGCGAAGGATATTTATGATTTTAAAGAGGTGTGATATTTGAAAAATGGTTAATATTCAAAAAGTATATATAATATTTGTGAATGTAATTAGATTTTTGAATGTTATATTGGCATTAAAAAAGTTCTGAGGATTTCTAAAGCATAATACTCGTGTGAAAAATTGAGCAGTTTTATGAAGCCTATCTAATATTTGTGAAAATAGTAACCCTCACAAAAGTTTTTAAATGGGATTTCTAATATATTTTGATAAAAAAAAAATTCATGAAGGGTATGAATGTGGAACAAAATAATGAACTAAATGTGATGTAAAAACTATTTATTAATGTTGGAATAATTATAATCAACTAATGTAGAAGCGAGTAAACTTTAGTTGAGAGAGCAGTGAGATTTCAAATTTTGATTTGTTGTAACTCAGGAGGGACAGTGAGTTCACTTTGATTATTGAAGTAAAAGTGTTACTTATTTGATTAGGCACATAGGTACATTTTATTTTTAATTCTTCTTTTATATATACTAGTGTAGTTTAACCATGTAAAACCATTACGACTCGGGCATGGTTTCATTTCTATTCAATCATTGATACAATAAAGAGATAGAAGTGTGTTTTTTAATTATTAGACCAGAAATGAATGTGAAATACTTTTAATCTATCATACCATGTCCCCCCATAGATAATTTTCCTAGTTAGGTGAATTATTGGTGTAGGATCTGATGGTTAATTTCAGTGTGTCCCTCTAAGGGACTTCGATGGAGTTTGTCAAGATTAATGGGATTAGAATAATTTATTGAAGTCATTTTCTCTTATGGTAAAATGATATTTATCACTCATTTTTATCATTTGAAATGAATGTACTTATTGTATTAATTCATGGTATTTTGGCCAATGATGACAATGGTGCTTTATCTAAAGAGGATCGAATGGAATTGTTTGCGGATTCCATAGTAAAAATGATTTAGTGGGATACCACAAAAAAATATATACTTATTTTATTTCATATATGTCTTGAAATTTTTCGTGGTAAAAATCTAAATATATTTATTGTGGTGACTAAAAAGTTAGTGATGAAAACTTACAGGTTCTATGAAACAAGTATACAGATCTAATAATTCACCCTAATGAGTTTATAGAATCATTCATTGACTGGGTGAATGTTATTGTGGAATTAATGAGAATCATAAATTAATTTTGTTTGGACATAATGATCTTTATGAAAATCCAAATATAAATCCCACCTCAGTAAAATCTGATGGTTTCTATTTTGGATGATAATGAACCAATTGAGATGACATTAGATAGTTTACATTATACTCTTTTTGCATATGAGATGAGAAATTATGATATTGAGTCTTTGGGTAAAACAAATTCCACATAGTTCTCATAAAAGGCTATCAAGAATCTCAACATTGAATATGGATTGGAAGAAAGAGAGAAAAATGTGGTGACATAATTACTTTTCTCAAATCCTCAAAAAGGAATATTAAATATCAAAAGGAAAATCAGACTTTCAAGCATTTGATGTTCAAAGGTTTGAAATTATACAAAAATGTGATCCAAGATGATTCAAGAATATGATGATGATGACTTTTATATTCCAATGCATATTTCATCTGGCAATGTAAAAGGTATAAAAATTTTAAAATAAATTTCATCAAAAGTAATAATATTCATCCATAAGAAAATGAAATTGAGAAGAATCTGAGTTTGATGAGATAGAGAACTGAAATGATCAAGGATAAAATGATATGGTGGAAGTTTTAGGTTGATCCCATAAACGGATGAAAAAAAATTAAGATGATGTTGAAGGAAGTGTTGTTTTAAAAAATGAAATAGAAGCCTCTCTTAATGATATAGATGTTTTGAGATCAAAAACAAAGAAATCTAATGAATTGGTTCATGATGCCAAAAATGATATCAAATAGTATGAATAATAGAAATCTGTGATAGAGGATGAAATTGAAAATCTTATGTCATAAATGCTAGAGAAATCAGGAATGATTGGTGAGTATAGGATCAATTTTGATGAATAAAAAGGGTGATCAATGGTTTGAAAAACACAATAATAGCTAAAATCAAACAGATTTTTGAAATTGAAGTGAATGTTATTATACTATGATGAAATGTTGCAGATGTGGAAAACTGTTAAGTCCTAGTACGATGTTGAGAAATAAGTTCATTCCGGAAATAGAAAATATAGAGTTAAAGTGTAGAGGTCAGGTAGAAAAGAAGAAACAATCATACCCAATTGGAAATTATAGTATAGGGCTTGAGCAAAAACATAGTCCTATGGTGATTGATGTCAGAATATAAGTGACCACTCTAAGTTTGAAAATTTATTTGGTCACAAATCATAATACCAATACTTATATACAATAGTGAATAGTCGATACTATAATAATGTATAGGATTACACCTTATATCATGTGTTATTGTTGTTAAAAGATTTTAAATTCAAAAATTTAATATTCCATTTCCAAATATTACTGAATGGAAGATGTGTATAAAAAAATTCTACATATTGTTCAATATTCCAAGAATTATTTTTACAGTCATGGATTCTATTTTTGAGGATTTAGACATGTATCTTGATATTTATCATCAATAATATTGAATAATTTTCTTAATAAAACCCATTCTGGTCATAATTAGAAACCCAATGCATTATCAAATGCATTGAAAATACATAATAAATTTTTTTATCTACATTATTAAGTCATTACTTTTTACTCTAAGGAATATTAGGATTATTGATCCACCCGGGGAATTAAGTCAAATACATGGGTCCAAATGAAAAGAGATGAGAAGGAAGTGGTTTCAGATATTTCTCACAAATCATCAAATTAATATGGTGTATAGATCATTAACCATGGATTCACATCTCATATAATGGGAAAAAGGGTCTGGGAACATGAATCAAATATAAAAAGGAAGTTTTCTTCAAAATTTAGAAATGATGAAGGCATGAATATTGTTAGCTTATGAAAATCAAAATTTGGGGGGAACAAAATGAGATGTGTTGATGTCCTGGTTGTTGAATCTATCAATAACCACTAGATTAATTTCAATTAACTATAGGACTTGGGTGTTATATAAGATTTACTAATATTATGTGTATACTGAAGTGATTATAGGTTTTAGTTTTTCTATATGGAAAAAATAAGATGGTGAATATTTACCTTGTGAGTCGAGAAGAAGATATTTTATTTTTATCTAGAGAGGAATAAAATATGTTGTGGAATAA
This sequence comes from Viscum album, assembly GCA_963277665.1. NCBI lineage: Eukaryota > Viridiplantae > Streptophyta > Magnoliopsida > Santalales > Viscaceae > Viscum > Viscum album. The sequence goes on from OY728145.1 coordinate 786,156,677, forward strand.
CCATACATGTCCATCTATTCCAACCATACCTAGAAAATATATTAAAATTTACTAAAACTTGATAAATCCTTAATCTACAATGTTATCTTACTCACATGTGCAATAGTTGTCTACAAGGTATGGTTATTATAAATACGTACATGGGAAAAGAAAAACATTCAAAGAGGTTGATTGAATTACTTCATGAAGATGTGTGTTGACTGATCTCACTAGGTTCAATTTACTTAATTTTGTGTTATTTTCTATTTATTGATGGTTCCAATAGAATAGCAAGGGTATTTTTCCTTTCCCACAAGTACAACATGTTATGCTGCATAAAAAAATACTTGATGGAATTTGAATGGATTTGTGGAAAATGGATTCTATTTTTTTGTAATGGTATTGGTATAAAGTTCAAAAATAGGAAAGTGGGAGATTAACTCATGAAACCTTGGATAAATAATCAAGACATTTCAGTAAGAACTAAAAAAAATAAATAGAGTGGTTTAGTGGAGAAACTGGGTCATAAATAACATGTACTGAACAATTATTATTGAAAAGGACTTATCAATGAAATTATATAAGGAATAAATCTTAACATCATTCAACATATCCAATTGGTATATATTGTGTCTCTATGAAGAAAATAATCTACAAAAACTATTGAATCAAAAGAGTCCAACATTTATATTTTTTCCAATCATTATATGTAAGTTTTTTATTCTCAATAATGATAAATATAAATAATTTAAATCATGTGAAGATGAGGGGATATTCCTAAGATATTTATAAAATAGAAATAATTGTATAGTCTTAAATAATATGATGATAAAATTAGTTCAAATAAATTATCTCACAGTAGAATATAACTAAAAAATCATCAATAAAATAGCAAACAATTCCTAGATGATAGTGATGATAAGGTAAGAAAAATAGGGGAGTATAGGTGGAGAATGGTGATTCTGAAGAAGATAATTATTATGAGAAGGATTTTTTTCAAAATTGTATCTACACAAAATCTAATGAGTAAATATGATATTGAAATAAAAAATATCAATGGTGATCGGGAAATTATAGTTAATACATAGGGAATAAGGTATTTATTGAATAAATCTTTCATATTTTAGGTAGATTCTAAATGTTTTAAGGAAGTATCTAGAGTTGAAAATTGGGTTCAAGGTATGAATGAATAACAAGACCAAATTGATAAGAATCATACATGGTGGATTATTTTGATAATGGAAGATAAGAATGGCATCAAGGCCAAATAGTTATTTTAGAATAATCTAATTGAATACAACATAATGATTCAAAAAAAGGCATGACAAGTGTGAAAAATGTACTCTTATATAGAGGGAAACGATGTTGATGAAATATTTACACTTATTTTTATCCTAGAGACAATCATATTATTCATGGACATTAAAGTGAAAATAACATTCAAAGTGTTCGAGATAGATTTAAACTCCTCATTTATAAATTTTATTCAATAAAAAGAATATTATATTGAGCACCATATGGTTTTATCATTGATGGATGTGAGAACAATGTTTTTGGTCTGATGAAGGCACTATATTTTTGAAGCAATCACCAAGAGCAAGGTATTTATATATTGATCAAATTTTAAGGATGGATGGTTTTTAGAGTGGTGGTATTGATTAATTTTCTTGTAAACAATTAATTTTAACAAAGGATAGTGGTTCTTGTCAATGTCAATGACATAATATTTGGTCGATAAAATTAATCAAAGTTAAAACTATTCATAGATTTAATAAAAATTGATTTATAACTATCAAGGATTAGATAACTAACCACTTTCATTTCATTATATGTGTCATAATGTAGGAATGAAACATTTATCTCATTATAAAAATATGCCAATGTGGTTCTGAAAATATTTTGAATAGAAAATATCAAGGAGATGATGACTTTGGTGGGTACTATGATGAAACGATCATGTGATGATGAAGTAAAAGTGGTTATTGTCATAGAATATAAGAATAACATTGGTAATTCACTATACATAATAGTGAAAAGACATAATATAGTTTTAACACATGTCAATATGCCTGGTTTCAAGGTAGTTAAATATAATTCCAATAACATGATGTTAGTAGAAAATATTGTTAAACCAAAGGAATATTGGATTTCAGTTTTTTGTACAATGATTAATATCATCAATAATTATTGGGATACACTAATGCAGATTCAACAGATTCAGTAGATGATAGAAAATCAACATCAGGAAGTAAATTCTATATTAGTGAATTTTTTATTTCATTGTTTGTCATGAAACATGATATAATTTCATTGAGAAAAATAGAAGATGAATATTTTTTCGGTACTCAAGATTTAACATAATCATTTTGGATGTAGTAGTAGCCTGATGATGTTTTAGTTGACTTGAATAATCTTATTGAAATCAAATACAGTAATTTATGTACTTTAAATCATAGAAAAAATATATCTCATCACTGATGTAAAAAAGAAAATTGAGATAAATATTCAGTTTATTAAGGAGAATATGGATCATCGGCTTATAATGTTGGGGTATATGACAAAAGAACCACTGGATTCATACATTATGATGAAGGCCATACCCAAAGAGGAATTTGAGTGAAATTGATTGGCTCTCAGATTCTATTTGAATCCCCAAACATGAATGTGTTTTGGACACCCTCTTTATAATGTTTGGTGTGTTATTCCCTAATAAGATGATATGTGTTATTTATAATTTTAAAGACCCCACAAGAGTGACATTGGGGTTCATTGACAAACAGGGAGACATTTTGGCTATTAAAGGGGAGAAAATGTCCTAATCAAGATTGTTTTAGTAGAGAAGTAGGTGATGATCAAAATCTAATGATGCTAGAGATTTTAAATTGACAATCATATATCAAGACATATGGAGTTCATGATGAAAATAGATGATTGTTTATTGAGTTAATTTATTCATTGATGAACATTTCATGCTTCTCTTGTCTCCCACACTGATCTGGGCACTTATATAATTAGAGTTCTTATTGAGTAAAACATTGATCACTATCAGAATCAATAGAATATTATTTTGGTAGAATATTCAAGAATCAATAATAAGGTATTAAAATATAAATATTTTTCAAAAAATCAAATTTGTGAGGTTATTGGTAGAAAATGTCTTTATAGAAACATTTACGTGTTTTTTGGATGGGTTGGGTTTATTGAAAAGGTGGTTTTCCAATTTCAGTTGTGTAATTGAAGCATAGGTGATGACAATGAAAATATTGATATTTTTCAAAGGCTATGTAAGATTCAAAAAGTTTGTGATAATCATGAAACGGTTGACATTCACACAGGATAAGTGAGAATCACAAAAAGAAGAAGATATCATAAGGTTATGTGAGCATCAGGAAAGTTGTGGGTTTTGTGAATGTAGTATATTATTTTAATGTATTGGGATGTTTCAAAAATAATGTGTGAGATTCTCCAAAGTAATTATCAATGTGAATGTGTTAAAAATTGATTCCCATTAAATCTATGATAATGTGGAATTCATCATGTGGATGACAGTTGAACTAAAAGATACACCAAAATAGGTGTAAATCATATTTATTTTTTTGATAAAAATAATAATCATCTAAATGTGTAGTAAGATCACTTTAGTTGGTTGTTTATTTATATATCATATTATTATTTTGGTTGTAAACAGTGATTAATAGTGAGTCAGTTATGAAAATTTTAGGCGTAGTTCACTTTTTTGGATTTGGTACGTTGGAACATTTCCATTGTATTATCCTTAGACATATCCCAGTATGGTTGGAACTAGTAATTTTAATTTGTATCACAGATTCATTTATTTATATTCATACATTTCTATAGGAATGAGAGAGAGGGCAGTTTTATTTAATGACATGACAAGATCTGAAGTGGAATTTTTATAAATCTTCCTTACCATAATTCACACCCCATCTCATGGTATTTAACCTATTATGGCCAACAAAAATAATTAAAGTTCTATATTTTTTTAAATGAATTATCTCTTAAGTGGTATTACAATAAAGGTAATAAAAATTCTCCTTCATGGAAAACTTCCAAAAAATAAAAATACTAATAGTAACCACTTATTTATATATTATTGGTTATCTCTATTCTATTAAAATTATTATGTTCATGTTATATAAACTCTTGTATACTGTAAATAATATCCTTATTATCCTCCATATAAGGTCTTTTAGATCTTATACCTATATAACATAAACCACTATAATTACATCCTTCAAATCTTCATAAAGATCATCATCAGTTCTTGAAATTTTTATATATGTTCTACTGGTCTCATTCATGAACTACATGAATTTCCCTATAAAAATAAAACTATATTTTTTTAACTTTTGGTATAGTTAAGTGGATCTAAACTCTCTAGAATGTGAGAACATACCCTTAAACCATTCAGATCAACATGGATTCATATTGATTCATTATATAAAAATTTTGTTGCATCCTTGTTCTAAATATTCTATAAGGCATGCTCATTATGGATCACATTTCATGATTTGATGAATTTCATTTCATCACCATCAAAAAATGAAAATCTAAGATCATTATATTCATATCCCATGAAAATGCATTCTCTATATTTAGTATCAAGACAATAAGGTTAGTTAAATTGGGTACTTTTCAAATCTATAGAGCTTCTAGTATATCTGACTCAATTAGGGTTGGGGGATCTTATTGATTTGTGATGACATGTTACCTAATACATATTTGAAGAAAATTTTCTACTATAAATTCAACTTGATACTTGACACACATTAAATTAATGTTTGATTCATCCATTTATCTATATAACATTTCTCACTTCCCGGAAGAATAGTTTTTCTTTCATAATTACTATGTGCCGAAAGATATTATATAAACATATAATCATATACTAACTATTTTTGTTCATTATCAATATTTTCAACTTTCGTCCTATCTCAAATTAAAATATAACATCCCACTAAATATACCTCCAATAACCTCATATTAATGTTTAAGGATGTATAAACATTCTACTCTCAGTGAGTATTCAATGAATGTACCAATGTATTATGAAGCTCTATGAGATTTCATTAGGGATGGTTTTGAAACATCTATTTGGATAATTTCAAACATTTTATGTTTCATTGATCATCCGCTAAAGTTAATAAACAACTTCAGTTTCTTTCTGTGTACACAACTCTCACAACTTCCATAGTAGATTTGATTAATCATTAGTATTCATATTCCCACTAAGAATATCATGAGTTTAATGTTCCATAAATTGTAGAACCTACTATCCATCCCATTAAACATATCATTCCACCATTTTCACATCTAGCTCGCGCCATGGGACTCTTGGTGAAATTACACACCCCATTTATAAAGGTAATTACATATCAAGCTTTATTATGTTGTCCAAATAGATTTAAGATATAAAAAAAGGATATTTCTAATCCAATTAAATAAAAAGAAACATTGATTCTTAAATTGAACTATGACATATCCCATATTCCATAATATCAAATGATTTACCATCATATATATTCACTCTTCAGATGATATTAGATAATGAAAACATTAATAATATAGTTTCACAGGTGGAGTGAAATGATTCCCTAGAATCTTAAAAATATATTTTACCCAAGTATTAAAACTATAATTTATATTTCCACTACATTAAAAATTTGAAATAGTGGATCATAATCTTATAGAAGCTTATCAGAGGAAATTCCCATTGTATTTGAGGAAATCATTATAGATATGTCTATTACAGCCTATCTACCTCTAAACAAGGACTCTATGATGTGGATATAGATGTATAGAATGTATTTGTGTGGGTATTGGTTGATCCAGAAGTTTTTTCACCTGTGATGATAAGAGGAGAGAACATTCCCTTTTATAAGGGATGAGGAGTGGAATTTTCAAAAATACGTAAAATCATTTAATAATGGGAATTCAATATCTATTCAAGTTACACCAAAATTGATAAATATTAGATTGTATGGAAGTTAAGGTTGATCTACACCTCCCCAAAAAGAAAGCTTATATGTTTTAAACATGATATTACTTTTACATCTATAGTTGCTGACTTTTACAATTTAATTTTTCACCATTGTAACTTATTCCTTTTAATTTATTAGGGGTCGGGATTGTTAATAAAAAATGAATATTTTCACATTATTGGACTGTGCCTGATAATTTCAACCATATACTAACATATTTTAGGAGTATAAATTTTTTATGACTACTAAACAATTTGATTAAATATTAACTATTATAAAATATTGATAATTTCATTTTTTGAATCTATTTATTTAGTTTGACATTGATAAAAATACGTATGCAGTGGAGTTATACAATAATACATTAACATATCAAATAAATATATTTATTTAGGAAATTCATACAACAGAATAATTTATTAAAATTGTAATACATTTAATATTTTTAAAATAATTGAATTTTTAAACTTTTAATTAAATTATTACTATGTCAGTATTGTCTAAACATTTATCATAATAATTTAATTAAAAAATTTAAAATTAAATTACCATGATAAAAATATTATCCTTAAACTGAATATTTATAACTCAATCCACCTCTTTTTCATCCCAATGTGAACACAAAATGTTTTATTTAAAATTTAAAGAGCAAAACATTATCCTTTTCATTACATAAATTATATTAAAGGTCATAATCATGGAAATGTGTGAAAAAATAACAGATTTATAGAACATCTATGAAATATCGTTTTTACAGAGCCTTCAAATAGAAACTATACAATTTTTAGATCATCGTACATCTATACCTTTATTTTAACCTATGGTTTACCTTTTTATACATAACCATGGAAATCGATTTTTTCTATTTTTTCAATTCAATATGCCTAAAAATAAATATAACCTTATTAAATAATATTAATTATTTTGATTAAAATTATGAAATCTATTTTTTCAAATTCCATTAATAGATGTGGAATAATTTTATTTAATGACAAATGAACAAAACGTATTGAAAACAGTTTCATTTAAGATATGAATTTTGGAAGCATAAGATTTCCTTCTAGTAAATATATAATTTCTGATACTCATTTTATGAAAATAAATTTTTATTATAAGATATATATTATATAATTAATATTTAAATTTTTACATATTAATTATTATTTTAATTAATTATAATTAAAAGACAGTATGTATTTTAAAATAGTTTTTCAACAAAAATGATTAATTTTTACAATTTTTTAAAGATATATCTTTTCTGAAAAAAAAAATTGAATGTATTTTTTATATGATGGTTTTAAAAATAATATTATATTTATAAAATACATTCTCCAAAATTTTCACAAATGAATTATTTTATTTTCTCAAAAAAGTAAACTAAAACATGCTTTTAGTAAAAAGTATTTTAAGGTAATAAAATGAATTTTATAAAAACATACAATTTTTTATGAATTTATCAATAAATTTATATTGAGTAGGATCTTTATATATATTTCATAAAATTATTAATCATATTTATAACCTCTAATTTAACAATTAGGTTATAATGATTATATTTTAAAATAATATGTCATAGTCTTTTTTGTGATGTTGTGTGTCTTATACGATATTAGAAATAGGTTTCTATTTAAATTAATAGGGTCTTAGATATTCCAAACCATTAATAAATTAATTCCTAAATATGTTAACATGATCCTAGAAATCTATATTTTTACATTTGAAAATACATTTTTCGAAATCACACACTGCAAAAAATATTAATAAAACTTCCTCCTGAAAAATGTAAAATAGAATTATAATGGTAATCTGAATAACACATACATGGTTTCCAAATACAATAACAGTTTTGGGAATAGAAAATTTGGACTTGTAAGAGTAATTTAATTTCTAAATAAATAAGGATAATAACATAGATCATTGATCACATGAATGTTATTCATTAAGGAAAATTAAACAACCACAAATCTGTAAAATGATGTAGTGTCAAAATTAACAATTTTTCATAAGAAAGGAATAAAATATGATAACATTTAAATTTTCAATACACTCATAATGTATTTGAGTAATTAATTCCCATATAGACTATGAAAATTCTGATGTATAATTTCATGATATATATAATTTCTTAATTTAATCTATTTACACTGAAATATCATTATTTTCATTAAATGTTGATTCTTCAAGATAAATTTTTCATCCATAAGGAACTAGAATAAACATCGAATAGATCATATTATTCAAAAAAAATTCTCTTTCTCCAATCACTTGACGTTAACCCAAAACAATTTGTTATCAACCAATAAATTAAAAAATAAATAAATCATCATTAAAAAGAACCACATTTACCATAAAATCATTATTTATAAAACCCATTATTCGACTCTGGTCATTCAAATACTAACTAACTCTTAAAATTTTCAATATATTCTTTTATTGAAACCAAAATATTACTGTAATTTGATCAAATTTTTATCCATTATTAATGTAACAATTATCTCCCAATAATATCAATCACTCTGAATTTATCAAAAAAATGTATATGGAATAATCATGTAATATCCCAGATATGATAATTATTTCTATAAATAACTTTAATCCCCATAAGGACACATTAAATCATATATGATTCCAAAATACATTTCAACCATTATTCATGAAATAAAATCCCATTACTTAAAACCTAAAAATATCTCTCTATGAATTTGATCTTATGATCATCCATAATAAAGTAATTTAGTTCCATTTTGGATAGGTTAATTTCTTCATCGTTTTTTATGTCAATTGGTTAATGTTTATTTCAGTTATGTGCTTAATAATTAATATCTCTAATATTTGAGTTAGTTCATTTGGATTATTTTCTATTAGATTATTTAGTTTATTTTAGTGTTATGTAATTTTTGGTATGATATTATATTTATTTGATGAGTTTTTTTTGTTAAAACAGCTAGTTTATTTTGTTTTAGGTTATTTGCTTTATTTTTGCTTTTTTGCTTTTTTTCATTTTTGTATTGTAATTTTTAGGATATGTTATTTTTTATATTTTGGATTATATCCTTTAATGATTGACGAAATTCCCCCTTTACTCTAATCCACTCAAGCATCGATGTCTACACCTACTATACTAAAAATATACCATTCCTAAAAATTTAAACCAATTTGACATCTAATATCTGATGCATAAAAAAATTATCAATCCAAAATACAAACACAAGAACATATCTTGAATATACACCATTATTCTATTGTGTGAAATTGAAAATTTAATCCAAAAAATAATAATAAATCAAAAATACCTAATTGGTAAATTATATCCAAAAAACTATTACATAACGAAAACACATTTTGTTCTTCTATATCATATTTTCCAAGAAATTGTGTACAATCAAAATGGATTTACCTTTTCCTTAAGTCCAATAATTTTTTTTTATAAAAAAATTAAATTCATAATAGTTTCACCAAAGAAACATTATTGTTTAAAAAAAATAAAAAAAATATTACAAAATGATATTATATTTCAAAATAAACATAATTTAAAACATAATATGACATAATATCCTTCAATGTAACATTACAAAAATTAATCATTTCAATATAACCATCCCCTTTAAAAAATAATTCTCATTAAAATCTATTTAAACACTTTTAACCCTTGTCAATATCTTTTCCCTATCAAAAAACAAAAAATAACAATAAATATATCCTTAGTACAAAGGGTCATTTATAGACTTATATTAAATTGACTCATGATAAGAAAGAATGAATTTTGGCATGTAAATATTACTAAATTGGGTATTTAAAAACTTCTTTATTAATTTGGAATTTCCATTCTTCAATCATGGGACAATGTGAGTTTTTTCTAGGATTTTTTTAAGACAGTTTTATTGATCATTAAATGTTTTTTTTTACTATTTTTGTTTTTATACTTCTTAAATATAATAATTAAACAAATTGAAAACATTAGTAACAATATAAAAATTGATATTTTTTCTATTAATATTAAATTACATGGCTCATATCAAGATTAATAATTTTAGTTCTCCACAAATTTTTCCAATAAATCATATAATCATTGTTATTTTTTCCAAAGAATCCTAAAAAATTAAACATAATTATTAATAATTAAATTTGTAATGACCGCCATTAAATAAAATGAAATAAATAAACTCATTAATCTTACAATATGAAGTCTTGGGTTGATATTTTTTTGGAATGTTAAGAATATTAATACACCTTCTAAATTAGAACCATCTCTGCAAACCCATCTAAAAAATAAATCACTGTTATAAGATCACCAAATCTCCCGAAGATCCATCAACTGTGATACAATAGAAATTACACTATCAGAAAAGATAAATCAATTTGGTAATAAAAATGTTAATTCTTATAAATAACCCAATTATATATATATATAATAAATTTTATTACCCATATATCCACCTAATATTTTCCCTTGATTTCATTACTGATATGACTCTATGAGATTGGTTTCAACTTAATGATATCTTTGTACATAACAATAGTTTCCTTAATACATCTACACTACCTAGAACATTTAAATATAAATTTATTATCTTCATTATAATACAATATTATTTTTGTTTGAAATTCTTTGGAATCATGCATACAGGTGCAATCTTATAAGAAGATCCCAATGAATAAGATAAAATAAAAAAAATAATAAATTCATAATAAATTAGGAAAAATGAAGAATAATAATTTGAACCACTTAGAAAAACACATGATTTAGGATATCCAATTGGTTTGTAAGTACCCATGGGATTTCTTATATCGATGTCCTATAAAGGATGTTTCTATTCTAATGTATGCATCAAGTCATATTCATGCACTAGAGTGGAAGATAATAGAATAGAATCATCAGTTTCTTGATGGATCATAGGAAAATGAGGATCCATAGACATGGTAGGATAAGGATATAACGGTTGGGGAAACTTCATATTATATGGATGTTGTATATGTGGGAACATCCATGGAGGTGGTATAGTGGTGCTATAGAAAATAGTGTCTAAATAAGATGGTTATTGAGGCATGTGTTGGGACATCGATAGAGGCTCAAATAGTGGATGGAAAGTTTTTGTAGATGGGGTGTCTACTAGAGGGTCTTGTTGTGAATGGATAATATGGGTTCTATGTGTAGCTTTAGGATCACCCCTTCCTAGAAAAATACCAGTAGGGTTTGGAATATTAATGTTCGGATTATATGAATGTCCCTATAAGAATTTGTTAAATAAGATTATGAAGATATGCAATTTAATAATGAAGTAAAATATTAAAATTATTATACTCACTAAGTTAACCATGAGAGGCAACCCTATCTCCAAAATTCATCGATCATTATAAAATAATATCTTCATTTATACTTATTCATTATCTTTCATAATCTGTATAAGAATGAAATGTCCATTTTTTGAAATTGTTTTTAGAAATTATCCATACAACATAGATGTCTAAAAATTCAAGAACAATGTAACAACATGATTTGTAAAATATAATTTAAAATCATGTTTTTCATTATTAAAATGACATTTAAAAAAATTCAGAATTGAAAGAAATGTGGATAAATGGAATGAAAAAAATAGTAATTAAACACTCTTGTAATTCCAAACTAAAACTAAATAAAATTAATTACAGTAGTACCAACCCGATATATCAATATCAATGTAAATTTTATGATCATTGAATATATATGTTTCATCTATATAATACCTACCACTAATTTAGGTTCAACATCAATTCTTATAATAGAAATTTTTGGTTCATCCAAGAATATATATTGTTCAACCCAAATGGGCCCATCAATTGTGTCAATGTTTTCACCAATATAAAGAAAAATATGTCTTGGTATTACTTCGATAATCACACAATAATCATGTCATTGGAAATCATTCACATAAAACTCTATTTTTCTATTAATGAAAAATTATCTGGTTCATTGGTAGCTTGGAAGCAAGTTGTTTCATTAACCGTGAATCTAGAGTAATCAATAAATGTAAAGTGTCATATCATTGAATTAACCCTTTTAAATTACATAATTGTTACTCAACCATTTGAGTAGTAATCCAATTAAAAATATTCTCAAAAATTATATAGTAAGACAAATTTTTATATGGAGGACTACTATCTACTGCACTAGCATAACAGTCTATTGTTACACTCAATATTACTCCATCAAGCTTTGTTCTTGTTTTCATTGCCCTATTAGTTGTAACTAATTTATACCCATTGATAATTAATTATTTTCATTCACAATATAATGAATTTGAGACAAATATTTTCACTTATAAAACATGAGAGATGGATTCAACATGTAAACTCAATACATGAAATATATATTAATAATAAAATTGAATGAGTATTAATATTTTATCTTAATTATATAAATTTTTATACCTTGGTTTTCAATGATACATGATACTCATTACTAAGTAAGGTTCTCTCCTTCTCAATAGAAAAGATCAGTGAAATCTAATTATAATTTATGTTTTCCCCTACATAAAATGATAAAAAAAATAGTATATATGAAATAACATAGTGTGAGATAACATATAAATATTAAATTTACAACCTTGATATATTCATTAAATAAAACATTGTTAAACTATACTATCTAATGTCCCATATCCCACTGTACAAGACTTGATATAACCAATTTTTTTGACCCAAGAATTTTTAATGTTTATTGAAGAGATGTAATTGAGGGATAAATTTCCTCATACATCTCATATTCATTTCCCATTTTTCATTTATGTGATGTTCTCACATAATTCAAATAAATTGAACCGAATTACATATATTTGTTGTCAATATAAACTCTCAAAATGTAACCTTAAAGATAATTCTTTTTTCAAAAAACAATATTTCATTTTGAAGATGTTTATTTTGGAAGGATATATACACCAAAAATAAAAATGTTCCCCAATAATTGTTTAAGTTTGAAGATGAACTGTTAAATGCATCATGCAAGTTGAAAATTTGGAATGATTTTTTATCCAACTCACCAAAAAATGCAAGCACATATTGGATCATATTTATAAATAATGATGTGGATAACCCTTAAAAAAAGGACACAATGTAAATGTCACACGTGATTCCCTGTGAACCTTACATTTTTGTACTGTAAATTCAATACTTTTATTTGATTCAATTCATGTAGAAGGATACGATGATCTTCATTTTTTAGGGTTTTTACATTCAATAAAAATTTATTAACTTTTTTAGATTTGTTTCATGAATATCCATCGGACTCCATGATATTCTCTAATACATCCAGCAATGGATTTTTCTCTAATGGTGTCATAAAATAAGTTGAATAAGTAAATTTCCATTCTCTATCACCTAGAAACACAAGTTTCAGTTCTGGTTGAAAACCCTAATCCAATGTGACCTAATGAGATCATAATTCATCTTTTGTCTTCCCCTTAAAATTTATTATAATAGAAATACAAATTTAGAAAAAATATTTTACAAGGTTCATTATGTCTAAACAATGATGTAACAAATTGGTAAACAGTTATAGAAAATCCAAAAATATTACTATTTGTTCTTCCAATAATAAGAGACTTCAGAGTAAATTTTATTACTATTTTTATATTTCAACTGGACATTCACTAATGAAAAACTAAAAACATTCAATTCATTAATAAATCAGTTCTTAACATTCATTGAGGAGGATGTTCAGTTACAAGAGTATTATCAACCCTCTGTTGATTCTTCCTATATTGATGATCTATAGGAATGAATTTTTGATGCCCCATGAAACTAAAATTATGAAGATATTTATGTCTTCTTGATCTTTTGTTACTGATATAAATAAAAAAATCCCTTCATTCTACATCCATAAATCATTGAATATAAATAGAAATAATTTGTAGTATAGATAATGGAAGAAGAAATACCAAATATATTTTTGGATAAATAATTGAATGTTTTCACACCCATATCCCAAAGATGCATCAAATATCTTATAAAAGGTTTCAAATGGAATTGTATATCATTTTCATGATCCGAAGATATAGATATTTTTATACAAAATAAATTTTATTTTTTTACACTCACATTGTTGGAGGATGATTTTTAAATTTGTATAAAAATGTTAGACATGCTATGAGTAGTATTTATCTTACCAAATAGATTAAAACCATCACATGATAGACCCAAACTGTTATTATGAAACCCAGTTGTATAATCAGAGTGTTGTGCATAAAATACCCACCATGATAATCTATCTACAGGATGAACCAACATATAATTATCTTTAATTAAATTAGCATCACACCATCACATATTAGTTGTTTTATCAGCAAACATGAATATATTTTGAATCTCAAGAATCAATGGAATGTGCCACATTAATTTCTGTAGCACATGAGATGGTGTTCCGTCTCCATTTTTCTTCCATAGAGATGTTCCATGCTCTTTATATTCATTAAGTTCTATTTTATTATCCTATAATAAACTAAATATTTTTGGAGAAGCCCAATTTTTTTTACAAAATCCAATATTCATAATTAAAATTCATGCCTTATACTGATTTGAGGGAATATTAGCACCATCTAGAATCAATTCCTCCAAAAGGTAAGAAGATAATCAATAGGTTTATTAGAGATTCCATACATGGTTTTCCTATGATATAACTTCTTTAATAATTCCAAAATTTTCATTTTAGTATACGCCTCACAAATATGAGTTCTGGCATCATTCATTAATATTTTCACTCTCTTATCATCATCATTTTCATTATTTTCATCATGTTAAATAATATAATTTTATTCATTCACTATAAGTATATATATTTTTTGATTATGAACAATTCAAAACCAATCAAATATAAAATTCATTAAACACATTTTGAATTTTTGTTCTTGACTGGATAATATTTTCTTGTCTCTCCATTGTGATACAAAAAATAATAGTCTATTTGAAATCCATATTTTCATAAATGATAGGTAAATTATGCCCAACATATTCTTGGTATTCAAACACAATTATAAAATATTATTATTATATGACCTATATCTTAATAATTATTAAACGAATCATCTAAACCATATCAAAATTATTTTTAAACTAAGTTGAAATCTGATTGGTGTGATAAATCCATGTTTTATGCATTATATTACAAGGTAAAATATTTATTCAAATAGAAAATTAAAACAATAATTTCAAGACCAATTTAAACCAATATTAATATGAAATTCATCAAAGTATAATAGTATCAATGAAAACAAAGAATAAGATAAATAACAAATTGTATAAGTGATACCTATAAATAAAAAACAAGTGAATATATAATAAATGAAATTGCGAAAAACTATTACAAAATACAACTAAATACATATTTATATACTGAATTATTTCATTTATAAATCCCATGTTTTGAATATTAAATTAATGAAATTGAATACTCCTTTCATTATGATTAAAAATATTTACTCAATAATAAAAACAATGAATCTCCCAATATCAGAACTACAAAAATAGGGTATAATAATATAACATAAATTCTATTGTAATTGATAAAAATATAAATAAAAATATAATACTTATAACATATACACTATGATTTACAAAAATAACATAAATATTTCCAAAATTTAATAAAGGAGAGGAAATCCAAAAGTTGTCTGATATATGAAATTCAATACCAAATTTTTTATAAAAAAATAACTCATCCATAATTTGAAATGGAAAATGTATCACTTTTCTGAATCAAAAGCCCAAATATATCTAACTATCAACTACTAAACCGAATGGTGTCTTTCAACTATTTAAATTAATATAAATTCTTTCAACATACACATATAATGTGCATAAATTATGATGGATCTTCTATTAAGTAAGGATTCACAAAAGAAGATGCTTGTAAAAATATTTATATGGATATCGAATAAGAAGGAATGAAAAAATTATTAATTATTGATCTCATATATCAATATAATAGAAAATATAACAATATCAGTTGAAAAGGCCTCAATTTGAAGAGGAAAAATGTTTAAGGGTGAAAGAAAAAGGTATCAAAAGAAGATACATGTATTAGTTTGATTAGTCTCAAAATGGTCAAGGAACCCATGCCATTAAGGAAAAAGAATCTCATAAAGAATATATTGAAATGAATCATCTCAAGTTTTTTAGAAAACAATAATCCAGTAGAAATGATTTTAGGAAGAGTAAAAGAGAAAAATATGTTAATCAAGAATAACCAAAATCATAAAAATAATGATTTTTGTGGTACCCCTCTACCCTTTTACATTTTTATAGTATATGATAACATGAGTGATGTATGATGAAGGGGTATATACAATATATGGGGGTATTCACCATATTTTAACTAAAAAAATTATTACAAATACAAGTTTACTTGATAAAATGAAATTTATAGACAATTAATAAATTTTAAAATACTTCAATTAAGTTAATAACATTATGAATTTGAAAATATATGCTGGAATATATATAATTGTAGTAATATTTTCATGATATAGTAGATTTAAAGACTATTCTAGAGTGATTTATGTTTCAAATCCACATTTTAGTTTTACAAATTTATTTAGTACATTTTTAAATACTTTTTAGTGATTTATTATAACGTAAAATATTGTTATCATTTGAGTTTTTTTTATGATACTCAGAATCTATAGGGAAAGATAATTCTACCAAATAAATGGTTTCGACAAATTCTTTCAATAGGTTTGAAAATCAGTGGGAGATAATTATTCCCACATGAAATCTACATATCCTCATTTGGAAGAGAAAATAATTGTATATAAAATAAAATAGATGGATCTCTATTGGTTTCAACTAGCACTTCACGTGGTATGTTCCTCGCCCAAGTGTACTAATGTTTCTATAATAATAGTTTTGGTGTGATGTTATTTACTATCAATGGAATATTTATCCACTCAATTTGAAATATGTTTTATGGAGTTGGGTTCAATTATAGAAGACATTTTCATTGTTATCTGTAACCTTTTTTCTCTACACTGAGCCCCAACATAGTAGTCTTAGAGGTATTTTGGACATTCCATTTCCAAGTGAATTATTCACACATTGATGTTTAAAAATATTAATTCATATGATATATAAAATTTTCATGGTAATTTGTGTATCAGTAGATATTTTATTAGATTATTTAACAATAATATTTTTTATGTAATGTCAACTGGAATATACATACATGTAGTAAGTGGGAGATTTAGATCACTAAATATGTAAATCATATAGGACTAATGTGGTGATGAGATCCCCTGTCAATATGATTCATGAATTCAATAAAGGAATCATGATAAATGTTATACGTCCTATGTAAGAGTAATTGGAAAACAATATAATTGTACTTAAGAAATGGAATGAAGGATTTATATATTTCGGAGTGGTGCATTAAATAATCAGCATATGGGCCATTCATGATTTTTAAAACATTTGTATAGGTTATTCTAAATTTATAACATCTATAAGGGTACACTAACCTATGTAAAGGTAAAAATGACACATGGAGGGCTATGTAAGTGTATAATGATGTATTTAATGGTAAATTATGATTTATTATATGTAATCATAGGAAAGAAAATATCCCCCCAATACATTAACAAATTACTTAATTAATTATTTACATAATAAGAAAAACAAATACCAAAAAATCATTATATTGGATTTATGTAAAATTATAGGATAACTATAATAATATATATATATATATATTAAAACCACCTTTATTATGACATACTATGGAAAAATATTCTTATTAATCCATGTTTAAAATAATCTATAATAATCGTGACCTAATTGTCTATTGGTTTGGATGTCATACACAAATAGTAATGAAAACAATAGCTATCAGAAGAGAAGAAGGATTCGGAATACGTTAATCTGATGATGAAGTGCATTAGAATATGAAAAATCGTTGAATTAGGAGAGAACACTGGTGGAAAAGAGAACTAATTGTTTCTTAGGTGAGGGGAGTAAATGGATCATCTGTTAAAGGGGAGGTGCGAGGCTGAGGGATATGAGAGAACTCTATCACAAGAGTTTTTAAAAAAATGTTGTTATATTTCAATCTATACCAAACGAAATTTAAAAACCTAGGGTATTTACAAGTATATATGATGAATTTAAATAAATTTCTTGAATATAATGATTCCATCCACCCAATACACATAGATTCTATAAAATGTTGGGTATAGATACAAGGTCATTTCATCATTTTTTAGTAGTGAAAATAAATTGAATTCATATACATTACATCATAGTATAACCCTTGTAAAATAAATAGGTTTCATATATATATATCATATTTCCATCATAAAAAACCACTAAAAGAAATATTAAATTTTATATTTTTGTATTCATATTCCTAGTAATTAAAATTCAATTTAAAATAATGTCATCATATATATAAAATGAATATAAAATATCACTTGGAATAATTCTTATGGAAAATAAATATTCCATTTTAAATCAATTATTTTTAAAAATCATTAAAATTAGAAAGGAATAATTATTCATTAAAAATTAAATTTTAATCATTTAATTGAATCTAAAAATAAATTAGTAGTGGTGATAGTGTGAAAATACATTGATTCTATATTAGTTAGACAAAACATTCCTTCTAATTTTTTTTCATAAAAGTCACAAACTACCTCATTTAGAAAATGAATATATGATTCAACTAAATAAATTTATAAAAATTCATACCTATGTACTGATGGAATTAAACAATTTTATGTGAATACTAAGAATCTATATTAATTTTATTTAGAAGACATGGTTATACCAGAAACATTATTTCCTTCTAAAGAGAGAAATTAAGTCAATTTTCCATAAAAAAAATTTTGGACTCAGAATAACATAAGGTGAGGTAGATGAATGGAAAACATGTATTTCCCAGAAATAACCAATAAAACGTATGTGTACTATGTGAGATAAATAATATGATTTCATCATTATAAACCTAATCATATAAAATTTAAATTAACAATGAGATTATAAAATAACCCCCCCCCCAACTTTGGTATTATTTTAATTGTAATCCAAATGAAATGAAGTACCATTTATGGGTATATATATCCAATAAATAGGATCATAGGAATAATAGAAAATTAAATGGTATTATATACATCAGAAAATAAAGAAACAATTTTTGTATAAAGCATGTGTCCCATAGAAATAAATGTGAGATGAAAATAACATATTGTTGGTATGACATCTTTCATACACGTTGGATGCCCATGAATAATTAACTTATAAATATTATAAATATTTCAAACAAACATAATCATGTATATATAATTAAATATTTTATTTACATATATCTAGTTATCACTCATTGGTTAATAGTTATTTATTAAAACTGGTTTTCAGGTTATATCTACTTTAGTTTTCATTAATATTCTAGTTCATTTGTTTTAGTCCTGGTATTTTGACAACGGTTATAACATCTTCATAATTTCAATCATCATATAAATATAGTATATATTCATTATAGACATATTTAGAGACATCCAAAAAATTTAAGGATAGAAACATGGTCTACACTGTTCAATAAGATAGTAGACCATACACAGTCATGAACACTGTTTTCATTTTCGATGGATGGAATAAAAGAAAGTTAAATACTAATCCACCATTCAAGGATCATTAATATATCATATATAGTATATATTTCATTTATATAAATCATATATATATATATAAAATACATACTCATTATTATATATGTAAAATTTAAATGAAAAGTGAATCATATCACACGAGGGAGGTGTTAGGTCACATAAATGCACGGGCAATGTTTTTTTCATACAAAGGAAAGGATGCTGAGATGGAAGGCATGATATTATAATTAAGAAAATTATTCTTTCATTTATTTAATATTGAAACATTAAAACCATCATAATACCAATCAATGTTGAAAAATGAATTTTTTCTCTATGTAGAGATGGTACGACATACAGATGCGTTATCCATTCTTTAACTACTAATTTTATTAGAAATAAGGTTTATAATGACATTTTAACAATAAAAATAGTATTAAATAATATATAGTATATTTAAATTAATAATTTTTGATAAATACCAAAGATATAGGGGTGTAAATAATAGTATAAAATAAGGTGATTAGTTGAGGTGGTTACCACTTCTTTGGAATGACTTCTTTAGATCTCCTCTATTAGGCTCTGGGGTTGGAATTTTTGGAAAACCAGCACATCTATATTGTGTATAGGGATGTTTAGAAGAGAAATTATATGATTATTTTAATTATATAAGTATCAATGTTTTTCAAATAAGAGAGGGAGGAGGTTCCCATTTATCATGGTGGTGAGGTTCACTTTTTGAATTTCCCAAACTATTAAATTATAATTAATTCATTCTCAAGAAACATTCCATTGAATGGTAAGGTATTTTATGATTTGGTATTATAGTGTCATGATACCTTCAACAAATAGAATTTATACATGTTTTGGTGTCACCTTAAATATTTGGATTTTTATTAACACTTATTTAAAAAAATATTTTAACAACGGTAACACCTTTTTCAATATAAATGGTTTTAATTTTTTACTTATAATATAAAAATAGCATCATAAAAATATTTTTTATGAGTTTTTAGACTATATAAATTCTAGATTTAATTTTTCTATATATTTATTAATTATATATAATTTAATAAAATATTATTTGATAAAATATCATTTTCATAAATTTTTACACTATTTTTATATTTTGACTTAAAAAACATAATGACCAAATATGAATCTAAATGTATAACTTTAGAAAAATGATTTCATATGTATATATATATATATAATTAATTTAACTCTATAAATTACTCAAATTATATCACTTTTATAATTTTTAATATCATTTATTTTTTTTACCTTAATTGAATAATAACTATTTAGTCATTATGTAAGAATTCAATGGAAATTTATAGTACCTAAAAATTAAAAAAAACAAAAAGAAAATAATTTCATTATGCATAAAATTTCTTTTAATAGTTGTTAATAACTTATTTTCCCCATGTGAACAAAAATTTGATATTAAAATCAAAGAGAGTGATATTTTTTAATTTTTATTTATTTATGTAATATAATTGTTTTTTAATGAAAAAGTGTCCATTAAACAATATAATTTTTCTCATAATTTGTTATGTATCAAATTAACTTCCTCAAATAATAATTCCAAGGAATAAATATGGCCTTTTCACTTTTTCAAAACCTATATTGACTTGAATTTCCTTTTACTGAAGTGATAAATTTCACCATAGTTGCTATTTTTATTGACCAAAAAAAATTCATATATTAATTTTTTTAAATAATTAATTATAAATATTTAGTTCATTTTTTCTAATTCTATTAATATAAATTATATAAATTAATTTAAAAATTTTCTCACTAAATGTGCAAAAATTGACTTTAAAAAAATTAATCATGAAATTGGACTTCTTCTTATCCTGTGACTAGAAAAAAAATGTTTAAAAAATAATGATTATACAAAAATTTCATTAAAATTAATAACCAACAGTGATTAATTTATTTTATTGATATAAATATACATTTCAAACATAAAAAAAATATTTTCCAAAAAAAATATCGCTTTTATTTTAAGATAAATTTTAATTATTATCTTTTGATATCTAATTAATTTATTTTATAAATAAATAGAAATATAATTTTCCAATATTCAATAATTATTATTAATATACACTTTTCCAACATCCATGATATTTTGGAAACATAGTATTTTAATAATGTTAATCATTTCTTTTAAACTCGACGTTACATTTGGAAACACTAGTGATGAAATCAAATTTTTTTATTAAAAATATTTTATAAAATCCTATACGATTGTGTTATACAAAATTTAACTAAAATTTATATGTCAATATTCATCACTCATATTTAAATATATGGGGAGTATTACTCCTTTTCCCATACATAGGTTTCCACATAGCTTCATCAAATTTCTGGTTTCGTAAAAAAACATTTTCCAGATTAGAGGTCTTTCTTCTCAGAAAATTTTATCTATTATCTGGAGCCTCTATAAGTGTTTTATCAAAATAATTATCTTTATCCTTTGGTATGAACTCTGATTTTAGTTCATGTGAAGTTTCACTTACGTACTTCCTTATGATTGTTAAATAGAATACATCATGAACTTCGGTGACATTCGGTGGTAGTGAGAATCATTAACCTAATATCCTCATACAATCAAAAAAAATTAAACCAATATAAATAGTTCATATAATCCCATTCTATTAAACTCGCATAACCCTCTTCATTATTTATATTCCTTTTAATACCTTTTAACAAAATTAAAACTTTAGATCTTTTTTATTGTTGTTAACAAAATACTTTATTCATCTCTAAGATGCTCTTATATTTTTTTGAAATGATCTCTGATTCCCTATACATTCATCAGTTATAATGGGTCCTAGTATATTTTTCTGTAAAACATCATTCCTTCATGTTATAGTTTTTTATTTCCTACTGTAGAGTTATTTATAAAAATATTTCTGAATTCTTGAGTGAAATATATTGTTGTATAAAAATTTAACCAAAGGAACATGTTGATACCAAACAAAATTAAAATTTATAAAGGATGTTATCAACATTTCATCTAGTGTTTTCATGGTCCTATCATACTGGACAGTTGTATATCGATGATAATCAATTTTGAAACTTAATAATACCTCAGGACAACTATAGACATCTCCAAAACATCAAGGAAAGCTTGGGATTTTGATTAGATTCAATTTATTTTAGTACACCATTAAATATTACCACTTATTTATTTTATAATTGATTAAGGTGATCAATATAGAATTATTAACTAATAGAATTTTAGTGTTTAGGCATCAAAAGGTTATAGACTAAAAACCAAATGGAATTATTCTCTTTATATATTTTGGGATGTCCGGTGAAGTAATATGTATTGAGGAATTCCCATTTTCATTCGGGTAAAGTTAATTGTTTGACCTTTACCTTAGATATTTGTTTCTCATCCTTAACATTATAACATACTAATCCCATAGAAATATACTCTACAATATCTCTCATTATATCATCCCACCATAAAAACTATAAAATCTCCATTCATATTTTTACTTCTATAATGGATATTGAATGAAGAACTATGAGTTTCATCCATCAGATACTTATTCAAATTTGACACTATAAAGACACGTTTATGGTTGTTAAATAATATTATTCAATCACAATCAGGGATAATCTTAGGAAGATTTCTCAAAATATTTTTTTACTCTAAATATTCTATTCTTCCTATTGAATCTTCCCGTTGATAGATGGTTTAAAAATAATTTGAGAAAGTTAATATTTCTCCACATCCTAAGAAATTTCAAAATTTATCTTTTTCAAATCAAAAAATATCATATCATTAGTGATACTCATCATAGAAAAGATAGAATGATCCTTTTAAATAAGAGAATCAACCACCAGTTTTACATTCCTAGGGTGGTAATGTATTGGGAAAAAATAATATTTAATCATCTCTAACCATCGTCTTGGGAATATGTTTATCTCTTTTTCATTGAAAAAATATTTCTAAATTTTTTTATCAGTACATTTGTCACACATTTATTGTAACATCCAAGGTAAATAAAGAATAAAACATTTTCATATTTATTAATATTTATAAATTAAATATTAATTTTACTTTAAAGGGGTTGTTATGTTCGATAGTGTACCTGATACGCAACAAATAGTTTCTTTGAAATCTTACGTTGCACATTAGTAATAAAATAATATTATTTTAAATGGTAGTTAACACGTAGCTATTGTATTGGTGGGAATGAATAGAAATAACTGAAATATGATTTTATATGTTTGTTAAATGTTTTTTCATTTATCCAATAAAGGATAAAGGATTAACATGTGAAAATAATTCAATTTTAGGCATAGATACTCTAATTTTCACTAAAGGTCCACTTATCACCTTTTGATGGAGAACCGTCATTAAATATAGTTTTGGTCACTCTTATACATTATTTTGGACCAAATAAAATTCTTCTTTAGAATTGGGACATCAAAATTTACATTGTGTAAATTTTTTGCATTTTTCTGATAATGTTCATTTTTTAATGAATAGTGAAAAATGTTGTATTTTAATTCAAAACCTCTTTTTAGTATAATTTATTTATATGATTATATTATCTTTTTAATTGGTTTTAAAGTGAAATTAGAATATATTTTTACCATTTAATCAAATATTGGTCGTTGGAATTAATTTCACTTTGAAATTGGACTTAAACTAGTGTCAATCTTTTGATACAAATTGTTTCATAAAAACACGTTATTTGTTCTGACAGTGGGAATTAATTATTAAATTAATTAATGTAAATTATATGTTTTGGATTTTTTAAAATAGGCATCATTTTTTAATTTGGAATATCAAATATATATAGGGTGATGTTTTGGTATTTTTCTGAAAAACATCAATTTTTGATGAATAGTGAAACCACTAAGTGGTACTTAAAAACTGTTGTTTAAATGAAATTTTACCACCTATGTGTTTTGAATTTAAAAAATCAGAAATACATGGTTGTAATTAGGAAGTAAAATGTGGTTCAATGGGATTAAAATAATTTTTTGGTGAATAGAAACTTAGAAGTTTTTAATCGCGATTAGAGGTAATTAGTGTAATTTTAGGTAAAAAATGTTTTAATAATATGAAATGACCTTAAAACATGTCCTAAACTTATTTTATGTGTCATGGACGACCAATAAAATCCCTGGGTCAACTTTGGTACCCCATGGAGCCACTTTGGTAGGAAAATGACATTAATAACATTTTATTTAAAGTTAAAATTAAAATGTCACAAACATGTGTTGTTTTACTAAAACAATTTTTAAATGGGGATATACAAGTCATAATTTTGACTATAAATATTCCTTAGAAATATAAAAAGATTTCCAACATCAAGATATTTTTTTTAAAATTTTTATACATTAAATAAATTAAATTATTTTGACACCATGATGATGCAACAATTACCTCATTGTTTAACGATTTAAATAAAATGAAAAGATAATGTAAAATATAATACCTAAACTTGTCAAAAACCTATTGGATGGGTTCATTTAGAACTATTATCACCTTATACTAGAAATATATAATTCTGGGACCTTTAAAATCCGAAAATCATTTTATAATAATGTAACCTTTTATAACTTTCCAAGAGTGCCCCTCCTCTCCTCTTATAAAAGGCCCCACCTCTACCACCTTAGCCACACCTCTCAAGAATTTTACTCGGCCAAAACCAGTCCATTTTGTCATTCAACATCCCTCTCTTACTCATAGAAGCCTAACATTGGGAATAATTCTTCTCAAGGAAGCCTTTGAGCTCAAATCAAAAAAGAGTTACCCGTTTTAAAGGTAGTGTCTTCTCTTCTGTTCTTATGTTTTATTTTTCTTCTCCAACCCCCTAAACTATTTTTATTCCTTTATTTTGAAACAACGCCAGTATATTAAATATACTAGGACTTTTTTATGATAATTATTAGAGATACACTTACACACACCTTAATCTAATGGTTAAAGAGCATATTGTTTCCGTGGATGGTGAATTTATGCCTCACGAAATGATGATTGTTCAATATTCTTCTAACACCTTCAAATGTGGCCATTAAGATGACACTATATTTATATATGATATATAATATGTTTATTTTTTTCCTTAATCTTCTGTATTTTTCATTTATGGTATACCTTTATGGCTTCCATTATGGGTATACGCGATATCTTCATTTTAGGAAGTGCGGACTACCGCCTCCTCAAAGTGATTTTATTCGTTAATGCCATATGTGGGACGTATAAAGGATGGAGTTAATTATATTATATATTAAATTATACTGGAATTACAATCTACCTATATATCATTATGATTCCATTCCATAAAATATGAAATAGAAATGAAAGTAGGGTTCATGCGTACGTACGACTTACCGTCTCCATGAACGGTGAATTTCATTTCTTACCTTTAAATGTAATGTAACATTATAAATACATGTATATACTAGATATATATGATATATATGATATCTAAATAATGAATATAACTATGGATATAATGGATACATGATCAACTTGTAATTATAAAGAGTTTATTTTTTACTCAAGTACCAATGATCGTTAAAACGGTCGTTATTAACTTAAATAAGTACATAGTGTTAGTGAAAAGGTAATAAGTGATATAAAAGGAATAATGAACTTGAAAAAGGTTCTTAAGCAAGTATAAATTAACTCAAGTTTATTATTTAGTAGATTAAAGAGAAATCATGCCACGTCGGACATGAGGTAAGGGACTTCGTCTCAATCTCCATTCATTGAGGCATATTTTGTTTTATACACAACTTTCTTTTATACGGTGTATAAACCCCTTTGAATTTTACACTTATTCAAAAGGAATCTTTTTTTATACGAAGCATTTTACTAAACAACAAAAGGAATTTTTTTTTCTTACATATGCGGCGACAATGACTTCTCCGCCACCATGACCATTATTTGAGTTTCAGCTTCCTCTACAAGCCACAACCTAATTTTTTTTTAAATGTAAAATAAATACCATGTATTACTTTTCTTTTATTTTGGTATTGAAAATGGTTCTGATTGTGTTTTTATTATATCAATGTGTTATTGATATCTTATTATTGAAATGTGTAAATGTTATGTTTCCTTTATGCATGTTTTATGTGATAAGATTATGTTATGGTTCATGTGAATTGTTATGAAGATGGGTGGTTCCGTGATAAACTAAGGGCGAGTGAGCCCAATATAGCTCTCCAACGCATTGGGTAATGCGAAGGAGTTAAACGATAAGGTTTCTACGAAGAGATTTAGGGAATATACTGTTATGGGTATTCCAAATGTAACCATGAGGGTTACCCCCTACGTAAGAATGTTATGCATGCCTCAAGTTACCTTTATGTCTTATGATTTCTATGATTTATTCATGATTTGATGAGGTATGTTAAAATGCTTATGTTTTAGGAGTAAAGTATAATTTCATGCATGGACTAATGTTTTTGTTTCGTACTTTTATATCCCTTACTGATATTTTTATGCTCATCCCATGTTTTTGAAATGTTTTTGAAATGTTTTTCACGGGACTTAATGTGGAATAGGGTCAAGGATGGGATCAAGGAAAAGTCATGCTATCTAAAACATGGAACTAGACATGTTTCTTTTTAAGAGTTTTTATTTTATGGAAACTTAGTAGAAGTTTCTACTTTATAATCTTTTGAGATGTAATAGTTATGTCCTAATTCACTAAAACTCTAAAACTGAAAAGATCCTCAATGTGAATTATTCATTTATTTCAATATTAAGTAAGGTATTAGGTCATGGCCTTATAGTTGGTATCAGAGGTCGGTTTAGAAATCTTTATGAGTTAGAAAATTTTTAAATTATAAAATAATTTATGGTATGATTGAAATGATATAGCATTTAAATATTACCATGTTGCTTCACCTAAGATATTTCTGTGCTAAGAATGGTTCTTCGTAGAGGAAACATAACAGCTTTTCTGGGAAGGCATATAGAGGGGAATGACCTTTCAAATCAGTATCCTGAGATGGTCAGAATTAGAACTAAACAGTTTGTTGCAGTGATGGCTCTGTTGACTCAGGTGAAAAATGATGGTTGTTTTTATTGATGATATTTTGGTTTTTTCAAAAAGTAAATAGGATCATGAAAGTCATTTAAGATTTATCTTGAAAACCATAAAAGAAAAGAAATTGTATGGGAAATTCAGCAAGTGTGAGTCTTGGTTACAAAAAATTTCTTTCCTTGGTCACATTGTTTCAAAAAATGGCATAACTGTGGATCCTGCAAAAACAAAAGTTGTTGAAGAATGGACAAGACCCACAAATGTAATCGAGATCCATAGTTTTCTTGGTTTGGCATGTTACTACCGAATGTTTGTTGAATATTTTTCACGGTTATCTAGTCCAATGACTAAAATAACTTGGAAGGGTGTTAAGTTTATCTGGACAAAAGAATGTGATTATTATTTTCAGGAGTTGAAAAGAAGATTGGTGAATGCTTCAGTTTTGGCACTACCTTCCAGGAATGGTGAGTTTTTTATCTACAGCGATTCTTCATTGAAAGGACTCGGTTGCGTCCTAATGCATAATGATCAGGTAATTGCATATGCTTCAAGTCAGTTGAAAACACATGATGTAAATTACCCTACACATGACTTGGAGTTAGCTGCTGTTTGTTTTTCTCTAAAAATTTGGAGGCATCATTTGTATAGAGTAAAGTGTGAAATATATACTGATCACAAAATTTTAAAGTATATATTCACTCATAAATAATTGAACATGAGATAGAGGATATGGCTAGTATAAATCAAGGATAATGATTGTACAATTCATTACCATCTGGGAAAAGCAAATTAAGTGGTTGATGATTTGAGTCTAAAAAGTAATGTTTCATTAACAATGTTGTGTTTGGAACGTGATACTCTGGTTAAGGATTTGATGAACTTTGGCATAGAAGTTGTTGGTGCAGGATGTTCTTCTGTTTTGTTTCAGGTATCAGTGAAATCTTCTCTATCAGACAGAATTAAGAAAGCACAGAAGCAAGACAGTGAGTTGTAGAAAAAGGTAGTGCTGGTTCAGAAGGGTAAGTTTCCTGAATTCAACATTGATAATGATTGTGTTTTGAGATTTGGGAAGAGATTGTGTGTGCCTTATGATTCACAGTTGAAGAGAGATTTGTTATCAGAAGCTCATAGTTCTCCGTTTTCAGTTCATCCTGGCAGTACTAAGATGTACAGAGATCTGTGGGATTATTACTGGTGGGATGGAATGAAAAGAGATATTGCTGATTTTACTATGAAGTGTTTGACTTGTCAGTAGGTTAAAGCAGAGCAGCAGTCACCGAAAGGGATGCATCAGCCTTTACCAGTCCACAGTGGAAATGGGAAAATATATCCATGGACTTTGTTGTGGGATTACCGAAGACATCTCGAGGTAATAATGCAATCTAGGTTATCATTGATCTCTTGACTAAATCTGCTCATTTCATTCCTATTCGAGATACTTTCTCTCTAGATAAACTTTCCCGTTTGTATCTTAAAGAGATAGTCATGTTACATGGAGATCCTCTCTCTATTGTATCTGATCATGATCCCATGTTTACTTCAAACTTTTGGAAAGGATTCAGAAGTCATTGGTACTGAATTAAATTTTAGTATAGCTTTTCATCCTCAATCAGATGGGCAGTCAGAACGAACAATTCAGACTTTGGAGGATATGCTACGTGCTTGTTCGATGGATTGTCTGGGAAGTTGAAACCAACATCTTTCTTTGGTTGAGTTTTCTTATAAGAATAGTTTTCATTCCAGTATACATATGGAACCATTTGAGGCATTTTATGGGAAGCGGTGTCGAACTCCAGCTTTCTGGGATGAAGTGGGTGAAAGAAAGTTGATGGGACCAGAATTGGTAGAAGAGTTGGCATAAAAAGTTCAGTTGATTCAGAAACACATGACAACAACTTAGAGAAGATAGAAAAGTTATGGAGACAACAGGAGGAAGGATCTATCTTTCAAGGTAGGTGATCATGTTTTTCTCAAAGTTTCACTGTGGAAATGTGTGATGCAATTTGGTAAGAAAGGAAACCTGAGTCCAAGGTTCACTGGACCATATGAAAGTCTAGAGAGAGTTGGATAAGTTGCTTACCGAGTGGCTTTACCTCTGATTTTATCTCAGGTACACACTGGTTTTCATGTTTCGATGTTGAGAAATTATATGCTAGATCCATCTCATGTTTTGAGCCTAGAGGTAGTTCAGTTGCAAGAGAATCTCTCTTATGAAGAACAACCAGTCCAGATTCTTAACTGAAGAGAGAATGTGTTGCGAAATAAGGTAATTCACCAGGTAAAGGTTTTGTGGAAAAACCATATGGCTGAAGAGGCAACGTGGAAATCTGAAAATTCTATGAGGGATAAATACCCCAACTTATTTTGATAAGTGAATAAAATTGTGAGGACTCAATTCCTAAAAGGGGGGAAGGATGTAAAATCCTACGTAAATAAAGAATAAAACATTTTCATATTTATAAATATTTACAAATTAATTATTAATTTTACTTTAAAGGGGTTTCTATGTTTGATAGCGTACCTGATACGCAGCAAAGAGTTTCTTTGAAATCTTACGCTGCACACTAGTAAAAAAATAATATTATTTTAAATGGTAGTTAACACGTAGCCATTGTATTGGCGGGAATGAATAGAAATAACTAAAATATGATTGTATATGTTTGTTAAATTTTTTTTCATTTATCCAATAAAGGATAAAGGATTAAAATACGAAAATAATTCAATTTTAGGCATAGATACTCTAATTTTCACTAAAGGTCCACTTATCGCCTTTTGATGGTGAACCGTCATTAAATATAGTTTTTGTAACTCTTATACATTCTTTTGGACCAAATAAAATTCTTCTTTAGAATCGGGATATCAAAATTTAATTGTGTAATTTTTTGGTATTTTTCTGATAAAGTTCAATTTTTTTAATGAATAGTGAAAAATGTTGTATTTTAATTCAAAACCTCTTTTTAATATAATTTATTTATATGATCAGATTATCTTTTGAATTGGTATTAAAGTGAAATAAGAATATATTTTTACCATTTAATCCAATAGTGGTCATTGGGATTAATTTAACTTTGAAATTGGACTTAAACTAGTGTCAATCTTTTGATATATATTGTTTCATAAAAACATGCTATTTGTTCTGACAGCGGGAATTAATTATTAAATTAAATAATTTAACTTATATGTTTTTAATTTTTTAAAATAGATATCATTTTTGAATTTGGAATATCAAATATAGCTTAGGGTGATGTTTTGGTATTTTTCTGAAAAACTTCAATTTTTGATGAATAGTGAAACCACTAAGTGGTACTTAAAAAACTGTTTTTTTTTGTGTAAATGAAATTTTACCACCTCTGTGTTTTGAATTTCAAAAATCCGACATACATGGTTTTCATTAGGAAGTAAAATGTGGTTCAATGAGATTAAAATAATTTTTTGGTGAATAGTAACTTTTAAGTTTTTAATCGCGGTTAGAGGTAATTAGTGTTATTTAAGGTAAAAATAATGTTTTAGTAATATGAAATGACCTCGACACATGTCCTAACCTTATTGGATGTGTCATGGCCGACCAAGAAAATTCATGAGTCAACTTGGGGACCCCATGGGGCCACTTTGGTAAAAAAAAATGACATTAATAACATTTTATTTAAAGTTAAAATTAAAATGTCCCAAACATGTGTTGTTTTACTAAAACAATTTTTAAATGGGGTTATACAAGTCATATATTTGACTATAAATATTCATTATAAATATAAAGAAATTTCCTACATCATGATAGGTTTTTTATAATTTTTAGACATTAAATAAATTAAATTATTTATGACACCATGACGATGCAGTGATTACCTCATTATTTAACGATTTAAATAAAATGAAAATAAAATGTAAAATATAAGACCTACACATGTCAAAACCCTATTGGATTGGTGTATTTCTAACTCTTATCACCTTCTACTCAAAATTTATAATTTTGGGACCTTTAAAATCCGAAAATCATTTTATAATAATGTAACCTTTTATAACTTTCCAAGAGTGCCCCTCCTCTCCTCTTATAAAAGGCCCCACCTCTACCACCTTCCCCACACCTATCAATCATTTTTCTTAGCCAAACCATGCCCATTTTGTCTCTCCTCATCCCTCTCTTACTTATATATGCCTCACATTGGGAAGACGTCTTCCCAAGGAAGTGTTTGAGCTCAAATCAAAAAGAGTTACCTGTTTTAAAGGTAGTGTCTTCTCTTGTGTTCTTATGTTTTATTTTGCTTCTCCAACCCCCTAAACTATTTTTATTCCTTTCTTTTGTAACAACACTAGTATCTTCAACACACTATGATGTTTTTATGAGAAGTATTAGAGCTACACTTACACACACCTTCATCTAATGGTTAAAGAGCATACTGTTTCCATGGATGGCGAATTTCTGCCTCACGAAACGATGATTGTTCAATATTCTTCTAACACCTTCGAAGGTGGCCATTAATATGACACAATATTTATATATGATATATAATATTTTTATTTGTTCCTTAATCTTCTTTATTTTTCATCTATGGTACACATTTATGGCTTTCATTATGGGTATATGCGATATCTTCATTTTAGGAAGTGCGGACTACCGCCCCCTCAAAGTGATTTGATTCCTTAATGCCATATGTGGGACGTATAAAGGATGGAGTTAATGATATTATATATGAAATTATACTGGAATTATAATATACCTTTATGTAATTATGATTCCATTTCATAAAATATGAAATAGAAATGAAATTAGCGTTCATGCGTACATACGGCTTACCGTCTCCATGACCGGTGCATTTCATTTTTTACCTCTAAATGTTATGTAATATTATAAATGCATGTATATACTGGATATAAATGATATATATGATTTCTACATAATGAATATAACTCTGGATATAATGGATACATGAAAAACATGTAATTATAAAGATTTTATTTTTGACTCAAGTACCAATGATCGTTGAAACGACCGTTATTAACTTAAATAATTACATAGTGTTCGTGACATGGTAATAAGTGATATAAAAGGAATAATTAACTTTAAAAAGGTTCTTAAGAAAGTTTAAATTAACTCAAGTTTACTATTCAGGAGATTAAAGACCAATCGAGTCACGCCGGACATGAGGTAGGGGACTTCCTCTCAATATCCATTCATTGAGGCATATTTTGTTTTATACAAAACTTTCTTTTATATGGTGTATAAACCCCTTTTACTTTTACGCTTATTCAAAATGAATCTTTCTTTTATACGATGTGTTTTACTAAACGAAAAAAAGGAATTTTTTTTTCGTACGTATGCGGCGACAACGACTTCTCCACTGCCATGACCATTATTTGAGTTTTGGCTTCCTCTACAAGCCATAACCTATCTTTTTTTTAAAATAAAAAATAAATACAATGTATTACTATTATTTTATTTTGGTATTGAAAAGGGTTCTGATAATGTTTTTATTATATCAATGTGTTATTGATATCTTGTGATTGGAATGTGTAAATGTTATGTTTCCTTTATGCATGATTTATGTGATACGATTATGTTATGGTTCTTGGGCATTGTTATGAAGACGGGTGGTTCCGTGATAAACTAAGGGTGGGTGAGCCCGATATATCTCTACAATTAATTGGGTAACGCAAAAGAGTTAAACATTAAGGTTTCTCTGAAGATATTTAGGTAATATACTGTGATGGGTATTCCAAACGTAACCAAGAGGGTTACTCTCTACGTAAGAATGTTATAAATGCCTCAAGTTACATTTATGTCTTATGATTTCTATGATTTATTCATGATTTGATGAGGTATGTTAAAATGATAATTTTTTATGAGTAAAGTATGATTTCATAAATGGACTAATGTTTTCGTTTCGTACTTTTATATCCCTTACTGATATTTTTATGCTCATCCCAAGTTTTTGAAATGTTTTTCACAGGACTTAATGTGGAATAGGGTCAAGGATGGGATCAAGGAAAAGTCATGCTATCTAAAACATGGAACTATAAATGTTTCTTTTTAAGAGTTTTTATTTTATGGAAACTTAGTAGAAGTTTCTACTTTGTAATCTTTTGAGATGTAATAGTTATGTCTAAATTCTCTAAAACTCTAAACCTGAAAAGATCCTTAATGTGAATTATTCATTTAATTCAATATTAAGTAAGGTTTATGGTCGGGACCTTATATTTATCCATAGGTAGAATACCATAATATCATTACTGAAAAAATTATCCTTACTAACTCCTAATCTAGACATTGGTATCTTTTTTAATGGAGAATCAATTTTCAAGAGTCATAAGCCATAACCATATCATTATATATGTGGACAAATCCTAGTTCCTTTTTAATACATTACTATAGATTAAATGACTTTATACATTATAGGGTTTTGTAATAATAGGTACACTTACTATCCTTCTCATCAATTTCATAAAATATTCCTCACATTCATCAATATAATGGAATATGGATCCCTTTTGAGTAAACCTGATGAGTTGATTCGATCACAGTAAAGTATTATACACAAATCACATATAATATCCATGAAACCCACGAAAACTATGTATCTCAATCAAAATGGTTAGTCTAAGAAATTTTTTAAATAACATATTTCTTTGAAGGGTCTACAATCATACCCACGTGTGAGATTATAGGACCAAAAAATGAAACGTTATAGTTCAAAAATTCACACTTAGTAAAACAATTATAACGCTTATCGATCTACAAAGTCTTCAGCACAATTATAAAATGATCTTAATTCACTTTCATTCTCTTTGAAGACAAAATAAGTTCATCAATAAACACTACCTAAGACTTATCATGGTAATCAATAAAAAGTTTATTCATTATATCAATAAGGATAGAAGGTGAATTAGTAAGACCAAATATTATCACTCGAAATTCAAAGTGTTTATAACTTGTACCAATTGGTTCTTGGGTTTACCCAACATCATATACCTCAATTGATGATATCGAGAAATATAATTAATCTTGGAAATTAATGGAGCTCCATGGAGTTGATCAATCAAATTATCTATATGAGGTAAATGATACTTTTACTTGATTTTGATCTTATTACCTTTTCATTAATCATAAAAGATTATCTTTAATCCATATTTCTTCTTAAGAGAAAAATATGTGCACCCCAACAAGACAAACTTTCATGAATGAATACATTATGAATATTTTTTTATTTTTTTATTTAATTATTTTGACACAATTAGGTTCATTATATATAGAGTATTGGAAATAGGTGTTGCACCAGGGATGAGATTTTTTGAAGATTCAACTTATTAATTAATTCCAATATAAGGAAAATATTTTTGAAACACATCAATGAACACACAAAAATAGTAATATCAATGATTCTAGGATTCTTCATAACCATTTGAGATAAATGGAACCTTTTAATTAGAATCGGGATCAATACGATGGATTCAATTTTCCTTGGAATTATATTTTTTCCATCACATTTATAGGAGATCATAGGTTGGTTCTGAATATCATGTGTAACTTCCCATCCATAATAGTTGATGTCTTTGTAACATATAGAAATCCAATTCATGAAAAAATTGACAATGATTTCAACTAGAGGAATAATGAAAAAAAATTATGAATCACATTCCCACAAACATCAACTATAAAATAATAATAGACATCGTATGTGATCATCATACCATTAATGTTTTTTACCACAATTTTAATACCTAATTTTTTATATACTATTGTGATACCCTTATAAAACTATTTACATATAAAAGAGTGGGTATATTAAGAATTAAATTAGGAATTATAGTTCTATAGATAATGGTTAGTGCACCATTAACCATGTTTTTATTTTACCCTCATCAGAAATAAATATCATATGTGATTTCCCACTTTCTCTGGTCCAACAATGTTGTTGATGTCCATCATCATCATTAATATTTGGATTTGGTAACTGGACATATAAATTCCCATAATCTATACAATTAAAGCCCTATAATATGGTTCGTCTATTTCTCTAATAATTCTCTCTAATTGTATCATTTGAAATATTCGTCTCATCACATAAAAATTTAATTTCCCAATGAAAAACATGTACACACATGAAACATTTTCTAGTTCCCTCATTATAATATTCACCATTTTCCTTCCACATATAGACCATACAATAAGTCTCTTATACTTCACTCCATGGTGTTTAAAATTACATTTGAATTATACTATCCCTTTCTTATCAAAACCATGAGATTGATGTGTAACTATAACCTCTATATCTAACATGAGGTCACACAAAAACATTTCATCATATATATAGAATTACCAAATGGATAACTCTTTTTAGAGGCATGGTTTCCATCCACTATAAAAGTTATCAACAATAATTTTAGTATGGATGATATTACTTGATGATTACATTATATGTCTATTAAAATGATCCTCACAGCTTCCAATGGAATCAACGCAAATATTTTTTAGCTCAATAAATTATTTCTCCATGTTCGTATGAATAATACAAGGAATGAGATTAATGAAAAATAATCTTTTAAATTTTACCCACTATATAGATTCAATTTCATCTTATGCACTCTTATTCTAAATATAAGCCCACCATTGATCTGGTTTTCCATTAAACGTTCAATAAAAAACATAATATTTTTATGACCCAAAAACTAGAGAACATAAAATATATTTCTCTTGGTACTATTCAATTTGTTAGCTACTATAGGATCAGAAAACCCACTAAATGAATTTGGATTTTTCTTATGAAGGACACTATTAAAAAATGTTCAATCCATTTTTTTTAAGATCTGCAAGATTCATATCATAAAAAATTGACTAAGAATAGAAATTTTGTTATGCATTCCAACATCCATAATAATTAGTGTTTCAAGAGAAAAACATTTCATTTTCCACTACAATCACCATTAAAATTATTCATTTAACATACATACATTGATAAAAACTAAAAAACATAGTGTGTGAAACGTTAATCATGTTGGTAGATCACATAATAATGAAAAAAGTATAGGATGGTTAATCATGACACCTCATTCTATAACACATTACAATTATCCTAGTCCATTCATAATAATTACCAAAACATAATGATTTTATCCTATACTTATACTTATACCTATGCTTCATAATGATGTTATATATTCATAATTTCTGAAGGATAACTAAACAATTCTTTTATATTAACTATATAGACAAGAAATTTCACCTTAAGATTTCACATCTTAATATATGAATATTCATTATAGAAAATAATGATTCACCCAAGAATCATATATGTCTAGAAACTATAGAATCACAAAACATAAAAAACTAGTTCATTAAAGACATAAATCATCTCCCACTATGTTCTTGGAAACAATAAACCTTCTTAGACATATTATAGTAATAAATTTATTAATATCCTGGGGAAAGGAATCATAATATTGGGTGAGTAAATATTCTCATTAAGGATAAACTATAGAGATATGATAGATCAAATAAGAACAACATTAGACAAAGGGTATCAGAACATGATCTTGACAATTTAGAACCATACCATAGATATAATAGATCATAATATCGAGTCATTTATTAATGTATGGTAGTTTATATGACAATAATCATAATGTAATCAAAGAAAATTATACAAAATTTAAAAAAAATTGGCATAAGACATAATATTATCTCATACACGTAGGCATAGAAAATATCTTCCTTGTCATTCAACGTATATTTCTTAGGATATTATCATGGAATGTGTTGGTCGGAGTGGATACTCAAGAGGGGGGTGAATTGAGTTCCAATTTAAAATTTCGGTTAAAAAATTTATGGTTAAGAAAACTCCAATTTTAAAAACGGCCCAGTTAATTAAGTCAGTAGAAATGTAAATGTTCAAATGATCAATATGTTTCTCAAAGGGTGATTAATCCTCATATGAAGTAGTGTCGAACCCCAATTCATCTTTTGAAATAGGTTTACTAAATTAAACAAATATAGACACTAACCAAAACTAACTATCAAAGTGTAAGAAAAAAAAGTATTATGTTGTATCAAATATATACAACGGATAAAATCAAAACAGAGTATATGAGGATTTGAAAAACAATGTAAACAAGAGGTTCAGTCTCAAGCCAATACCTAATCATCCCCACTTGGTGATCACATGCCACTAAACAATTTATATTAATACTTGATACATAACCTGTATCGGGCGTTACAACATTTTTCACAAACTGTCCAGGGAAAACACCCTCTACCACTGTTCTTTGTAGGAAAAAAACAATACAAACCACACACAGTCTCTTCCACAGTTATACTTGGGAAATAAATATAAGGTGAAGTTTGATGTGAGGATATTTAATAACCTCCAGTTCAATAATAGGAGATAGTGTGTGATATAAACATACACACACACTTCTTAAAGATGTAAAATAAAGAAACAAAATATAGCAATTATGATGAGAAAGAGTTTATAAAGATCTATGTGTTTTCATATCATCTCTTGACTCCTTATATAGAGAAATTTTTATGTTCAAGTCAATCTTTGGAAGATTTTTCAAAAATAGAGTATCGTAAATCTAGGTTCAAGCTTTCAGTGTTCTGCTTCTGATGTTGATCAAGAGCTGATGAAGCACAAGAAGGCAGGGATGAGTTTATCCCAGAATGATATTCGTGAAACTTGTGGGTTCAAGATCTTAGTGCTGGATGGTTTGGCTTTTTGATCTGGCCAGTAAGATCTATCACACATCTCATGCAATCCTTTCTTCATGTCTGTGTATATGTTCCTCTATTTTTTTTCCCTTTCATCCTTTTTAAATTTGATGTCCGACAATGGGAATGAGTAGATCACGTGCATTCTTTCATGTACCTCATATATTCAATGGTATTGTCTCCTGAAACGTTTATAATCAACATTAATTAATGTCAGAGCATTTATTTTCTAAAAAATGACCATTATAATAGTATTGAGAAATTTATAAATTAGGGAAGAATAAACATCGGTATACTAGTAACGGTAGCCTTCATATCAGTAGGCTTAAACAGTAGGTGCACATCGGTAATCTCCAACTGTAACCTTTAACAATATGCTCACACCGATGACCATGTAATGGTGACCATGTGGTGGTGAACCTATAATATTGACCTTTGACAAGTTTGTTTCCAAATCATGGGGGCATCAGGATCGAGCGGTGGTTGGCCTGTTGGATAGAAGGCATATGATGGTTTGTTGTTCTTCACTGGAGGATCTAGTTAGTGCTCGGTCGTGTTCCCCTAGAAGATGTGGTGGATGTGGATTCTTCTTATTTCAGTGTAGCTATGACTTATACATGCATTGGGATTCTCCAATTCTTATGGTTTGGGAAAGTATTATGCAACTTCCTCTCCCTTTCCAAAACCCGAAAGTTATTCGTATGCTAGGAAATCTAGTGGGTCGTTTTCTTTGTGTTGACTCACGTATCGCTGCATAGTTCCAACCAATAAACCCGCGTATGTGTGTGTGGAAGTAGATGTGTTAAGGCCGCTGGTCATTTTTTTATGGATTGATGTTGGAAGGGAGGTTAGATGCAAGCAACCCCTGGTATTTGATCATTGGTTGGATTTTTGTTCTTCCTGTCGTAGACTCGGTCACACGGCCCTTTCTTGTAGGCGGGGTGCCCAGGGGACGAATTCAGTGCAGGTGAGATCCCTTGCATCTTCTGGTCATGATTGCCGATCCGGGACAGGGTATCTGAGGTACAGGTTGATACCTGTATGGATATCTAATTGCGTGACAGTGATTTATTGGGTGAGCCAGAGGAGGCGCGCGGGGATGTTCCAATGGCGATGGTTCCAGTCAAACTCTAGGATTCTTCAGGTGCAGAGGCTGGTTATCAAAAGCAGTGGCCCCCTTTTCTTTCATCAGTGACCGTGAATATTGTGAAGCTGAAGGGGGCAGAACCATGGGTTGAAGACATCTTTTACTGGTTGAATCTTGTTTTATGGCTCAATGGAGTTGTAGAATAAGTTCCTTTAGCAGTTTATATGGTCAATTTACCAGCTACATCCAATTGTATCGAGGAAGGTGAGGCATGATTGGTAGGGAGTGATTTACAAGGTCTCGGTGAACAAGGTCATGGTAGGGAGGATGCTGACATGCAGCCGCAGTTCATGGGTCACGGTTATTAATAGACCACAGGCTCAACCTCAGTGCAGGGAAAGTCTTTCTTGATGGCTGCAACAAAACCATAATGTGGAAAAGGGAGGCTGGATGGTGAGAGTGTCTTGGGGCCCTTAGACCCAAACACCCTTGATGCTTTCCCTTATGCACTTCTAATGTTTGGGGATTGGGGAAGAATTCTGGCTTGGCGGATAAGGCACGTAAGGAGGGGCCACCTTGTAAGCAAAGGCCTCTCAAAGAAGGCATGGCGTTGAAGCTGGGGAATCGTTTTGAGGGGTTGTAAGTTCATGAACCTCCACTATCTCAGGAGGACGATTCTTCAGGTGATGAAAGATATAGCCATTCTTCAGTGGATAACATAGATCTAATTCAAGCGAAAGGTCCTCACGGCCCTCGAAGGAAGAAAGGGAAAAAGGCATTAAAGATTCAGGGGAGTGGATCGTGGTTCAGGTGAAAAAGTCTAAGGGACGCAATGATTACTCCCACTTGACAAAACTTATTGAGACTAGGTTGGACAAGAAGGGTAGAAACAAGGCAATCATAGACATACAAAAGGGGAAAACGAAGGATCAAGTAGGCATTCAAGAGACAAAGAAGAAGAGGCTGGAGAGTTCTTGAAACTTATCTTGCACTCTAAGGAATAAATGCTTGAGCAAGCTATATGACCTAATGTCTCAGAAGAGGAGATCAAAAGAATCTATGAATGAAAGATAAAATTTGATTCCATAGAGGAGAAAGAAGTTTGGTTAGATATACAAGATAAAATACTGGCTCGAGGTTTCAATCAGAGTAAAATAAACTCAACAGAATTTATTCAGACAATGGAAAGGATGATTTCTCACCTTGAAGAGCTTATCATAGAGGATCCAAATACCCAGGTTAGTACACTGCACTAGGAACTCTATAGAGTATATTGGTCCAGAAATATTAGTCTTGTGTTTAACCATTTTGTGAGTTCTTTCAGCACGTATTAGTACCTTTTGTGAACTTTGGTTTCCCATTTTTCCTAAAAATGGATTTATAATAAAAAAATTAAATTTGTCGGGAACCTAATTTCATAGAATCTGTAGATTTAAGTTCTTAATATTTTCTCCCCCGTGAATGACTTCTCCCATTTTTTCCCCCTTTAATATATTTCCTCCCCATTTGTGATTAACAAAAGGTGTATAAAACAAAAATAGTGAAAAAAAGATAACCTTTATTAATAAAAAAGGAATGCATTGCACAAAAAGTACATCAATCCCTATCAGCAAAGACAATCAATACTCATTCCACATCATATATTCCCATAGAAGATTTGTCCTTGGAAACTGAGGATAAAGGTTCTGAAGATAGAGGGATAGGCTGAGGGATGGAAGTTAACAATGTAAGAGGAGATGCAACAGAAGAATCAGTAGAGTTGTGATGAATATATCTCTAAGGAATCGAGGGGGTCAATCTACGGATGGCCTGAGCAAGAGTCAGCAAATGAGCAACACTGGTGGAACCTGAAGCAGCTGAAGAAGCAGACAGAGCAGAAGGAACTATGATTGTAGTGCAGTCCACATGGAGTAAATCCAAAAGAAGATTCCTGAAGTCCATAATGATACTGCCACCTCTCTCCATAGCAGAAATAAAATCATCCTTATTCTCTATGAATTTTTCCAAAGTAGGAGTGAATTCTCTGAGTCTAATAACCTGATCCTTAAAGGCTTGAGTGACAGGTGGGATCCTTAAATTTTACAATAGAAACTTGAATTGACCATCCATTTGATGTTTGTTGTACACCCATTTGTAGTAGAAGTCAACTAGATATTTGATGGCCATCTGATCCTTAGCAGCTTCCCTTAAATAGTTTCCCACAATTTTGTGAATTTCCCTGGTGATGGAAATTACCTGAGAGTTTGAGGAACTACCACCAAATAACTTTGCCACTTCTTCTCTAAAAATGATCCTGAATTCTTCGATGTCAATTGGAGGAGAGGCTGATGTGGAAGCAGATGCAGCTAGAAGAGCCAGAGAAAAGGACACTGTCTCCTTGAAAGATTTTTTCATCCCACTAATCAGTCTTTTAACATCATCATCTTGCCCTTTCACATGTGTTTCTATATATTTATGAAAATCCTAAAACATTATGAACATTTAATGGACTATATTTTTGACATATGTAATGTCTCTATCCACCGGAGTCCTTGAATCCATATAAGCATCCAATCTGGAAATAGATTATTTCACTAAATCCCAAGATTCTACCAACTCAAAAATTTGACTCCAAAGTTGCCATACTTCCTGGAGTAGAATAGATTGAATACTAGAGTGAATTCTTTCTAAGTCAAATGCTAGATGCTCATGAGCTAGAGCAATATCATTTCCCACTTCTGAAGACCTATCCCTAGACACTTTTTGCAGGTCAGATTTTAGGGAATCAAGATCTATCTTTCTGACATAGTCTTGAGGGAAAGAGGTTTCTGGAGAGACAAAATTGAGGTTTGGATCTGAGGGTCTTTTTTTAGGACTCTCATCTTCTGAGTCATCATAGTATGGACCCAACACTAAAATCCAGGGTCCTCAGACTAGCCTTAAATTTCATACAAAATAACAACTGAGCCTAAAATAGTAGGTTTCTTTCCCTCAATTTGAGTAATCTTCTGATTGGCCACATTCATTTCCTCCAGACCTCCTTGATCAAATGCAACATCAAGAAGGTTCACTTCCACTTCCACCTCAGAATCTTCAACTACTTCCAGGACAGGTCTAGCATCAACTGAATTAGAAGCTTCTTCTTCTGCTCCACTTTCTACCCTTTTTGTATGTCCTATTAGAGGACTAAAACGTAGAGATTCCTATTCAGTTTCAACATAAACTATATCAAGGTTAGCATGTCTTTATTCATAGTCCTCATCCTCATCTGAGGTATCTCTAACTTCTCTTAAAACAGTTTCATCCCCTTCTTCTTCACTGGTTTTATTATCATTGCCCTTTAGAACATGGCACCAAAGGATATGATAGTCGCATGAGGATTAGAGGGAAGGTCAGGGTCACTCATATCATCTATAAGAGATTCCTCTTTTCCTTGAATAGTAGAAACTTCCTCTTCTTCATCTGAGTAGGATGTCTCTTCTTCATTATTCTTAAGACCAGGGTCTCTCTTATTCTTAGCCCAAGTAGGATGAGTCACAGGATTAAACTCATTATACACCATAGCCTCATCACTCACCCATCTCATCAGCCATGGATTCCAGTTAATCTTCATCAACTTGCATATTACTTTGGTGATGCAATGGCTATCTTCTACAACTAAAATTTCTTCCTTATCTCCAGCAACTCCTTTCACATTCAACATAAGAGATATCATATTCGCATGGAATATAGAATTGGATTTGGATCTAGGCTTGGTCATGCCTTCAAGTTGAATCATGAATAGCCTACAAAGTTTAATCTTGTGTCCATGATTCAGAAAATACAATATGAATATGTCATGATACATCAAAACAGTGAAGTCCCCTCTCTTGGGAATTATCACATGATGAACAAATTTAAAAATTAGCTTATCCTCTCCATCCATTTCAGCAGCAATGACTTTCCTTGAAAGTCCTTTCCATGTCATCTCAGATAAAGCTTCTTCATAGAAAAAGAACTCACTAGTGGGAGGAAAAACTTTTAAGTAATATTCATAAATTCCTTCATGAGGAATCCTTAAAAAATCATCCCACTCAGTAGAGAAGAAACATACATTTATTCCATTTACTCTGGAAGTCATCCAGTGCTCATTGTCAGACTGTCCAAACTGTAGATACTCATAGAATCCTTTCACCAACATTGGGTAATAGGGCCCATTGTTATATTCAAAACATTCAAACCATCTCTGAGCTTCCAGTGCCTTAAGAACTAATGATCGACTCGAAATCATCCACTGTAATCTTAATTTCTTCTCATCTACTATTTCCCTTTTGGATAAATGTAGGATCAGTACCTTTGCTACTATAAAGATTCCACTACTCGACTCAGCTCTGGGTCTCTTAGGATCAGGCGCATCTCCTTCATCATTGACCGGGGGCCTCTTCAATCTATCCATTAATATAGAGCAGTTAGAGGTTTTGGAAGAGGATTAGATTCTAAAATGTTAGAGCAATTGGTTTGGAATAGGGTTTGATGTGGATAAACATGTGGTCCGTGTTCTATTTTTATCATTTAGGGATCAAAAAATAAAAGATATAAAATAAATAAATAATAGAAATTTTTTTTTTCAGATTCCGGTCGAGGGCACACAAAACCAATGTCCCAGACATCGAAATTCTATCGGTAAGAAGGTATCTGTAAGGTCTAACGGTAAGGTCTAATGGTTTGGTCTAATAGTAAGATCTAATGGTAAGATCTAACAGTAAGGTCTAACAGTAAGATCTAACAGTTAGTTCTAACGGTAAGATATAAGAGTAAGGTCTAATGGTAAGATCTAACAGTAAGGTCTAATGGAAATATCTAAAAGTAAGGTCTAATGGTAATATCTAACTATATGGTCTGACAGTAATTTTTAACAGTATTAATTTATCATACCTAAATCATGTCTGATGTAATTTAACCTCTCAAAATTCAAAGGCTTTGTGAATATATCATCTAATTGGTGTTCAGTACTAATGAATTCAAGAGTGATATCACCTTTTTGAAAACGATCTCTCAAGAAGTGATGTCTTACATCAATATGCTTTGTCCTAGCATGAGATAATTAATTCATAGAGATTTCAATAGCACATGTGTTGTCACAGTTTATAGAGACATGTTTGAATTTATATCCATGGTCTAGTAAAGTGGGTTTCATCTATAGAATTTGAGCACAATAACTACCAGCAGCTATATATTCAGCCTCTGCAGTAGATAATGCAACAGAATTCTGTTTCTTACTACACCATGATTCTAGTGACTTGCCTCAAATGTGACATGTTCCAGAGGTTCTCTTTCTGTCTAACTTGCAACCAACAAAATCAGCATCTGAATAACTTATTAAATCAAAAGGTTGTCCTCTTGGAAAAAATAGACCTAAATTTATAGTATACATGAGATATTT
The DNA here is from genome assembly GCA_963277665.1 of Viscum album. NCBI lineage: Eukaryota > Viridiplantae > Streptophyta > Magnoliopsida > Santalales > Viscaceae > Viscum > Viscum album. The sequence goes on from OY728145.1 coordinate 786,201,482, forward strand.
AAAAATCATTTTAACAGCATTTAAATGAGATTCTTTGGGATTGGATTGAAATCAAGCACACATGCATACACTAAACATAATATCAGTTCTACTAGCAATAAGATAAAGTAGACTCCCAATCAGACCTCTATAATTGGTTTGATCCACTGGTTCTCCAGTTTCATCAGCATCCAATTTGAAAGTTGTAGTCATAGGTGTATCATTACCTTTACTAATATCCCAACCAAAACGTTTTAAAATTTATTTTATATATTTATTAAATTTTAAAAAATACCATCTTTGTTTTGAAAATTGTGAAATCCAAGGAAAAATTTTAGTTCCCCCATTAAACTCATTTCAAATTCATTTTTCATCATTGAATAAAAATCAGTACATAAAGAATGTTTAGAAGATCCAAAAATTATATCATCTACATAAATTTGTACTATTAAAACATATTTGGAAATAATTTTAATATAGAGAGTAGGATCTTCTATCCCTTTTGTAAAACCATTTGAAAAAAGAAAAGAACTGAGCCTATCATACCAAGCACTTGGAGCTTTCTTTAGACCATATAAGGATTTAGAAAGTTTAAAAACATGATTTGGAAAATGGTGATTTGTAAATCCAGGGGGTTGTTCAACAAATACATCTTCAATTATATATACATTTAGAAATTCACTTTTGAAATCCATTTTATAAAGTTTGAAATTTAGATGAGCTGCATAAGAAAGTAGTATCCTAATGGATTCTAGTCTAGATACAGGAGAAAAGGTTTCCTCATAGTCAATTCATTCTTCTCAACTATACCCTTGTGCAACTAGTCTAGCCTTGTTTCAAACTCTATTTCAAGACTTGTCAACTTTTTTCCTAAACACCCATTTAGAGCCTATGGTCTAGGTGTCCTTAAGTCTATATACTAATTCCCAATCATAGTTTCTTTCAAACTAATTTAATTCCTCTTGCATAGCCATCACCCAAAATTCATCATAGATTTCACCATTGATATTTTTAGGTTCATGTTGTGAAAGAGAAGCTTGATGTTCAACCTGGTTTATTGATGAAGCTCTAGTTTGTGTCCCTAGATTTAAATCACCTACTACAACATCTAAAAGATGATTATTTAGAGTTCTAATACCTCTAGAAAGAGTTGAACTAGACTCTTCATGGTTGTCTATTGGTTCAGGCTCAACAGGTGCAGATTCAAGAAGATTCTCAGAACTAGTTACATATACAGAAGTTTCACTATCATTATCATTAAGCTTCATAATTGACATATCTTCCTCAAGATATTCAAGATAGGTTTTGGGTTCATGTGGATTAGTTTCCTCAAATTTGACATAAACTGACTCTACCACACATTTGGTTTTCTTATTGAATAATCTATAGGTTTTACTCGATATTTAGTAACCTTGTAAAATTCCTTCGTCACTTTTGGATGAAAACTTTTCATGATTATATTTAGTGATAAGGATAAAGACATTGCAACCAAAAACTCTAAAGTAATTAACATTAGGTTCCTGTTGTTCCAAATATCATAAGGGGTCTTCTTAAGAACCGGTCTAATCAAAACTCTCTTGATAATGTAACAAGTTGTTTTAACAGATTCATCCCAAGAGTAAATTGGAAAAATCATATTCATTGAGCATTGTCCTGGAAATCTCTTGAAAAGTACTATTTCTTCTTTTCACGACTCCATTCTATTGAGGTGTTCTAAGAGCAGAGAATTTGTGGCTATAGCCATTGTGTGAGAAATAAGATTCAAACCGTTGATTTTCAGTCTCACGGCCATGATCACTTCTCAAGGCCTTGATTCTAAGTCCATTAAGACATTCTAAATACTTGGAGTATTTGATAAAATAAGAACAAGCTTCACTTTTGTGAGACAGAAATTATACCCATCTGTACCTAGAAAAATCATCTATAAGAACATAAACATAGTGTTTCCCATTTAAACATGAAACTCTTGATCATCCAAACAAATACATGTGAACCAAATCAAGTGGTTGAAAAGTATAAATTTTTTTCTTTGGTTTGAAAGAAACATTGTGTTATTTTTCCTTTTGACAAGGATTATACACTTTGTTAAGAGGAATTCCAATTTATTTAAGTCTCTAACTAGTACATTCCTAGTTAGTTTGCTAAGTGAGTGCACATTACAGTGTCCTGGTCTTCTATGACACAACTAGGATTCCTTAAGAAACACAGTTAAACAAGAAAAATTTTTCTTAGCTAAATAATCTAAATCAATAACATATACATTCTATTTTCTAGGAACAGTAAACATTAAATCATTTTTAGAATTAAAAATATTACATGCATCATTTTTAAACTTGACATTAAAATCATCATCACACAACTGATAAATACTCAGCAGATTGTATTTTAACCCATCAACAAAAAGTACTTTTGAAATTAATACAGCATTAAGGTTACCAATCTAGCCTAAGCCGACGATTTTCCATTTAGCATTATCACCGAATGTGACATATCCACCGTCAACTTTAATCAGAAACTTGAAACATGAATATTCTCCTATCATATGTCTTGAACATCCACTGTCCAAGTACCACAGAGCATTACAGGAGCTCTTTATACAAATTTCCTGCAAAATAGATTATGCATGGGGTAACTTTGGTACCCATATTTTATTTGGTCCATAGTGGTTAGCAAGTAATAATTTTGGAACCCATACTTGTCACACAGATTTCTTATAATCAACAGATATATTTTGAGACATAAGCACTTTGTTTGGTACTTTAGAGAATTGTTTTTCAAGAAATGATCTAGAACTTGAACTAGCTATGAATTGTCCAGATTTTGGAACAAATTTGATTTTAATAAACCGTCTCTATCTTGGATGATATACTAGACCAATTGTATATTTTGGAGCAATCTGTTCTCCTATAAACTGAGTCAAGGTATCTCTACTAGTAGTAAATTTTTCAAGATCTCTTTAATAGTTCATTTGATAATTTGAGTTCAGTATATTCTTTTAACAACTGGGAACATTTTTCTATCTCAATATCCAAATCAGATTTTTAATTAGTATTTAAAGCATGTTGTCTTTTCAATAATTTATATTTATCCTTGAGTTCATTAAAAGTATCCTGAATAATTCCACATTATTCAAATAGTTCATCCTTAGTGATATTATCATCATTGTTTGATTCACCTTTATTCCCATAATTCTAATCATTAGGGATAGGGGAATTGGGTGTCACCTCAGATGTTTCAGTCATGAAACGTAAGTTGGCATGATTGTTTTGTTCACTATCATAAGTGTCATATCCACTGGAGATGTCTTATGAATCACTCTAGGTAGCTTCCATAGCCTTATTATATTCTTTTCCCTTGTCTTCATATTTCTTCCTAAATTTCATCTTGGGGCAGTCTGCCTTCACATGACCTTTATGTTTGCAATCATATCAGATTATTTCTTTTGATTTGTCATTCCATTTAATGTCTTTCATCCATTTTCCCTTACTATCATACTTTCCCTTGTAGTTTGGCTACCTAAAGAATTTCTTCTTTCCGTAGAATTTTTTTAATCTTCTAGAAAGATGAGTCATCTCCTCATCATTGTCTGAGTCTTCACTTGTGGAAGTGTCTAAAATAACTAGACCTTTTTCTTTATCCATGTTCTTTTAGGTAGTAGTATTTAATGGTACTGATTTCTTCCTCGGTTACTCATCTACTTATTGATTCACCTTAAGTTATTCTTCATACATCATAAGTTTTCCAATTAGCTCTTTCACTTGTAGATTTCTTATGTCAGAAGATTCTCGGATGGAAACTGAAATTCCCCTTTATCTGTCATGTAGGCATCGAAGCAGTCTCATGATTTGGTCCTTATTGTCCGCCGGTTTTCCAAGCAGACTCATAGTGTTTAGTATTTTGTTGAACCTGAGAACATTTTAGAGACAGGTTCATCAAGATTAATTCTAAAATTATCATATTTAATGGTGTATGTATTTAGTCTTATTTTTTTAACACTAGTTGTGCCCTCATGAGAAATAGCTAAAGTATACCAAATTTTATATGCAGTTTTACAAGAAGATATTCTATTGAATTCATCATCACCTAGAGAATAATACAAATAATTCATGTCTTGACATTTATAATTATATGTATTCTTAGTAAACTGATACCATATGTCCCTAGTAGTAGCATGAAATACATGTTTCTCTTAAATTGTGTCCCAGATTTCAGGTCCCATGCTCTCTAGATACATTTTCATTTTTAATTTCCACTAAGCATAATTATTACCATTAATGAAAGGTGGCATGTTAGTAGCAGCACCCTCAAATCTATTTTCCATAGTTACTTAGAATTTAAAGAACTGAAAATTTAGATATGACAGAAATTTTAAGATATTTAAGATGCAACTAAAATCATAGTTGAAAATAATATAAAGATATTGAAAATAAATAAACCTCTGATACCATGTACTGGTCGGAGTGGATACCCAAGAGAGGGGTGAATTGAGTTCCAATTAAAAATTTCTTTTAAAAACATTATGGTTAAGAAAAACCCCCAATTTAAAAACGGCCCATTTAATTAAAGAAGTATAAATGTTAATGTTTAAATGATAAACAAGTTTCTCAAAGGGTTATTAATCCTAAAATGAATTAGTAATGAACACCAATTCATCTTTCGAAATAAGTTTTCTGAATTAAACAAATACAGACACTAACAAAAACTAACTATCAAAGTGTAAGAAAAAACTGTTTTATGTTTTATCAAATATAGGAATAGGATAAAATCAAAAGAGAGTACACGAGGATTTGCACAAAAATGTAAACAAAAGGTTCAGTCTCAAGCCGAGACCTAATCCTCTCCACTTAGTGATCAACTGCCACCAAGTAGTTTATATAAAAACATGATACACAGCCTGTATCGGGCTTTACAACAGTTTTTACAAACTGTCTAGGGAACACACCCTCTACCACTGTTCTTCGTTGGAATAACAAACAATACAGACCACACACAATCTCTTCCACAATTATACATGGGAAATACAGATAAGGTGAAGTTTGATGTGATGATATTTAAAACCCTCCTATTCAAGCACAGGATATAGTGATTGATATAAACAGACACACACACTTCTCAAAGATGTAAAATAAAGAAACACAATAGAGTATTTATGATGAGAAAGAGTTTAGAAGGATCTATGTGTTTTGAGATCAGCTCTTTACTCCTTGGAATGAGAAACGTTGAAGTTCTAGTAAATCTCTGGAAGTTGTTTCCAAAACAGAGTGTTGTAACTCTAGGTTCTAGATTTTAGTGTTTTTCTTCTAATATTGATCAAGAGTTGATGAACCACATAATTCATGGAAGAGTTTATCCCAATATGATCTTCTTGAAGCTTCTGGGTTTAGGATCTTAGTGCTGGATGGTTCGGCTTTTTGATCTGGTGAGTAAGATCTATCAGACTTCTCATGAAATCCTTTCTTTGTGTCCATGTATATGTTCTTCTATATGTTTTTGTGTCCTTCCATATTCATTATATTTTGTAGTCCGAAAATGGGAATGAGTAGATCATGTGCATGCTTTCTGATACCTTATACTGTTTACATTATTTTCTACTAAAACATTTAAATCAGCATTAATTAATTTCATATAATTTATTTAATCAAAAATCACCATTAGAATAATATTGAGATATTGACAAAGTATGGAAGAATAAGTTTTGGTAGACTGGTAACGGTATCCTTCATATCAGTAGGCTTCAACAGTAGGTGTACATCGACAATTTCCAACTGTAACCTTTAATAGTTTGCTCACACAGGGTACCATGTAACTGTGACCATATAGCGGTGAACCTATAACAGTGACCTTGTAGCGGTAAGCTTGTACTTGTGACCATATAGTGGTAAAAATTTATTAGTGACCATGTAGCTGTAACCTTATAGTAGTAACCTTGTAGTAGTGACCATATAATGATAACCTTTTATCAGTGACCATATAGCTGTAACCCTGTACTGGGGACCTCTGTAACGGTGATATCTGTACATAGATAAATTCTGCACTGTAAGCTTAACCAATCAAGCAGTGAGATTGAAATTATATAAAAATTGCTCCATAAAAACAGGAAACGTTAATGAAACATAATTAGAAAATAATGAACACATGGTTCTCACTTAAATGAAAACAAGATTTAGGATTATATATATATATGATTTGGTTTTATCAAAATCGGATTTGGAATTAACAAAATAGGATTTTGGATTACCAAAACAAGATTTGAAATTATCAAAACTGGAGAGTCCAACAAAATGGGATCACTCCAAAAAACGTTTTAGTTTTCAAGGTTCACTACAAAGGAAATCATATTTGATAGAGTCCCTTAATGAATTGGGTTCAATCCCCATTCTTGTCCAATCAATCTCATGAGATTTTAAGATTTATCCAATTCATTAGAAAGATATATAGGTCCCACCAATCACATAATTTTAATCATAAATACATGTGGAACATGATCATAACATAAAATTTCAATCCAAAAGAAAATTCTATGGCTATTTATTAAATTGCGAAAAAACTATAGGAATGATATAGGAAATGTCAGACAATGGTATTTTCCCTCATCCGAGAACGAAACATACAAAAGATTTAATGATCATTGTATGACATTTCATTTCCATAAACAGAATCAACAACCATATCCCAATAATATTGACATTTTAATTGATTGAAAATATTGAGGATTTCTTCATTTCCCATCATTCACACCTTATAATATGATCTTGTACCCACTATCTATGGTAGATTAGAATAGTTCATCTATGGACAACTCTTCAAAGAAACATGATTGAAACACTCTATATCTATCACCTTATCGTTTCCATATAAAATTGAATATTTAAAAGGGTTGTGACCACTATTGTATCGTTCCATTAGGGGGTGTTGTTCACACCTTCCTCAGTAGGGACATTTCCCTATATCTTAAAATCACGATTAGAGGATTATAAGTCACCAGTTCAATGAATCCTTGTTCCAATTGAGACTATGGATGGATATCCTTTGAAAAATCACTAGGATTCTGAACATTATCAGTAAATTCCATGTCCTCTTGTAAACCATTACCACTTAGTACCGGAATAGTCTCAACCACCTACACAATCTCTATAATGATAGGGCCAGAATCCGTATGTCATACTAGCTGACTATGGTGCTAGATTCCCTTAAGACCAGCATTATTTTTTGTTCCTGTTCCAATAGTATTATCATGACAATACCTCATCATCAATCTACCACCACCATGATTCATCTTATTATGAACCTTTAATTTCTTCCTGCAAGATATATCATAACCCCTTTAATAGATAAATAGAATCAAACCACATTTTTATGACATATATCTATGAAATTCCAAATTGTTTTATAGTCTACAAAAAATATGGAAGTCTTTAATATTAAACCATAAGGGGGACATCATCATAAAATACTGAAATCATTATAAGGTTAATAATTCTTGGACTTAAGTTAAACTTCACCAGTACCCTAAGACAACAGTTAAACATGGAAACCTGCATGTCTCTATCCATTTTTACTGAAATACCGACGGTATAATAAATTTCAAAAATAATTTTAGGATGCCATAAAATCTTATTTTGACAGATAATTTTAGTCCAGACATGGGTGAAATTATTTTTTAAAGAAAATGGGATAAACTGAAAATCCCATTCTTGAAATCAGATCGTACCTATCATTACAAATATTTATCTGATCCCCCAAGACAAATACTTCAGTTCCTATGAGGAAAACATTATCTGGAAAAATCCCATACTCATGGGTATACATTTCCAATCTAAAGAATTCCATATAGAGGCTTGATTTTGATTAATTTCATTAACTTTAGGAAAATTTCCAATATTGGGGAGCACCATCCTAGAAATAATATAGAACATTTAAATATTAAATCTATAAAAAATGAACTCTTTGTTAGAAATAATATGATTAGTTCCCCTTATTCACAATCCAATCTAGAATAACATCCATAATATGTGTCGATTTGCTTCTGCTAGAATCTATGTCAGCTTCCAGTGAGGATCATCTCCCTTTATTCTTCTATGTCATCCTAATCTCTGTAAGTTGAGTCATATATTTCCCATTAGCCATGACTATCCCCATCATGGAACACCGGGATTCATTTAAGACACTCTCTACTATATGTCGAGTCTTCTCAGCCACCACCACTGTAGATCCACACATATCATAACTGTCAGCCACCAAGAATCCAAATCTGATAATTGGTGGGACCACCATAGATTGAGGCCCATAAATGAAAGTGTTGGCTTATCGAGGACCAGCAGTTGTCTGACCTTCATTTACATCTCTCGTACTCCCCATTACATGTTGAGTCCTTTCAAGAACAACCACCATAGATCCACACTTATCTTCCTTGACAACCACTGTAAAACTAGATTGAACTAGTCTAACCACCTTTGATTAAGGCCCTAAAATGATTTAATTGTCTAATAAAAGATAATTATAGGTCTCGCCTCCCACCACATCTCGTGTAACCAATTTAAACGATGCATCCAAATTAGATCAACCATATTTGTGCATTTTAAAATCTCCCACCACTTTAGACTCATATTGGGACTCCTGGTAGACATCCATTGATCCTATCCAAAGTAAGGTTCTCTGTGTATATCCTCTATCAATAAGAGTGAAACATAATAAATGAGGAATTACCATGTCCAAACACCATATTTTTTATGGAATCTTAAATTTCCTAAAATGATATCAAAGATATCTCAATCCCCTACCTTCTCATCATATATCATGGAACATGATAATAAATCAATCCAAGTATTAGGACACGAAAAAGGAAGTGGGTTTCATAAACATTTCATCAAAGCATTACCCAAGGAAAATAAATGGGTTTCATAAAAATTTAATATTTTCCTCACAGACACAAAATATGTAAAGAATTATTGAGTATGGTATACTTGGAGAATATCTTTATAAATTATTAAGTAAAATCAAAGGATTTGACCATAAATTTGCATTTATTGGGAATATCATATGGAAAACATCATGAGGATTTTAATCTTAAAATTATAAAGTAACTTATTTATAAAATCAATCACAATTATAAAGGAATGAATTTTCATTATAAAGACCTTATAAAATTATAATGGAAGCTTCAATTCAATAGACATTTATAATGGTGGGAAAATTTGTTTGTGGAATATTGGGTAAAAAATATTTCTTCCATAATATTTTTGGAGAAGTCACAAAGTACCTCATTAGGAAAATTACTAAAAGATTCCATTCATATAATTTTATATAAAATAAAGAATTAGTAACAATAAATTTTCAAAAATAGGATAATATTAAAAAAAATTAATTATTTTTATAATTGAAAACATCAATATTGAATAAAAATAGTTTTCAATCAAATAGAGAAATGAAGTTAATTTTAAATAGATAAATATTTTTGATGTTGTTAGAACATAAATTTATTAAAAATAATGTAATTTTTTATAAAGAATTAACCATACTGTACTAAAACATAAGAGTTTCTTGAGATATTTAACATTTTTTTCATCATTGGAATCTTAACTATAAATATTCCCAATAAATAATGAGATTGTAAATTAAAATCATTACTAGGTTAGTATATTTTGAATCATAATACCTATGAAAGAAAGAAAAATAGATGGATATTTATATCCCTAATTTTCATGATAATAATTATTAAATACATTCATTGGAAGTATATACACTACACAAAATAAATAATTGGTGTTTATGGCACATATCCCACAGAAATAAATGTGAGGCAAAAATCCCTTACCATAGGTTTGAATTCCTTTAATTCGTGTTGGAACCCCCTTCATTATAAATATAGATTTATTATAACTAAATTATAGAACCATACTCATAAATGTAATACTGTATATTCTTTTTCAATAATCAATTATCAAAAAAAAATTAAAACTTCTTTATTAAAATTACTATTTCAGGTGATATCATCTTTATTTTTTAGGAATGTTCGGGTTCAATAGTTTTTTACATGTAATTTTATTATGCTTCCTACATTTTGGAATGTTAATAATTATACAAATATAACATTTATTCATATATAAATATTTATAGTCCACTAAAATTGATATATATATATATATATTCGAATGTAAATTCATATAATTGACTGTATGTATTCATGACTGTTATTTTCATTTTTTGACATAGGGAACAAAATAATTGTGTCAATTTACCTTTATAGGATGATTTTACAATATATATATCATATATATTCATCAAATTCATCATCATTGTAATACATGTAAAATATAAATGAAATATGAATCACATCACTTCACAAAGGTGGTTGTACACACATATGTTCTAGTAGAATTATCATTCCCCAAAGGAATATATGGTAAGAGGGTTGAACTGATATTATCATTCTAGAAGTATAATATAATAATAATTATCATATATATATTATAAACCCACCGTAACACAAATCCCAAAAATATGGTGGTGAAAAATGGTCTTTATCACTACGTGGAGACGGTAAGACATACATACACATGAGCGATACTATTACATCCCATTTTATGGGTAATATAGTTTATAAGGGTTTTTTAATTAACATAATAACATTTCATAATTTTTTGGGATACTAAAAATATTATTTATTGATAAATACCATATATTTATAGGAGTTAATTAAGATTATAATATAAAGTGATTGGTTAAGGCAATTACCTCTTAATTGAAAGGTCAAAATTAGATATTCACTAAAGGGATATAAGGATGGTATTTTGGGAACACAAAAACATCTGTAATTTAAATTCATATGTTTATAAGAGAACATTCCATTTTTTTCAATACAGGTGACTCAGGGTGGTTTAAATCCATGAGGAAAGATGTTTTATTTTATAATTGAGGTGTGGGATAATTTTGGATTTTCTTAACAAGTTAAATTATAATAAGTTATTTCAAAAGTAAAAAATGAAAGAAAAAGATCATTGATTAAAAGATAATGTATTATAGTGTTTTAATACCATCAACAGACATAATTTACACATGTTCTGCAGATATTTTAAACCATATCATTTTGATTGAAAATTATTTGAAAATTTTTAATTTTTACTGTTGTAAGAAAATTTTCAATATTAACGGTTGTAATTTTTATATATATGGGGAAAATAAGAAAATAAAAGGAAATTTTTTCAATTATAGACCATGTTATGACCAAATTTTCTTATATAATTATTTTAATTTTTTATTAGATAATGTAATAAAATTTTATTTTGATAAAATTTCCTTTTGGTAAATATTGAATGTATTCATTTAATTTGACATAGGAGACATAAATTAAACATATTAATTAGAAAATAATTTTAGAACACAACCCTAATATGTTATAGATATCATTAAAATTCATGGGACACTATAAATTACTAAAATTACATCAATTTAAAAAAAAATTAATATACTTTATATTATTTTTATATTAATTGAATAGATATTGTTTCAGAGTAGTGTTAGCATTGGGTTAATTATAAAATAAATAATAATTATAAATAAATATCCATCATTAATATAATATTTTATTCAAAAAATGGTAATTATTATTCTTTAATAACCTATTTCTATCCTTATGTTAACACATAAGAGATATTAAAAAAATAGAGTGACACTTTGTATCGTTTATTGATTTAAATTGTATATAAGCCATTTTCATTGTTATATGTGCATTAAAAAATTCAACTTCAAGAATAATTTTTAAAGAGTCTAATTACCATCATTTGATAAGTATAATGATGAATAAAAATAGACTTATGAATTTTTATAAATCTATATTAACGTGATTTACCCTCTACCACGGTGATAAAGTTTTCCACAGTAACTATTCAAATTGAAAAAAAATCCCTTATATAAATAATTTGAACCTACAGATATAAGAAATATAAATAATTACATATAAATAAATGACTATAAATATAAAATTTTAATTTTTATGTATGTTCACAAAATGATATAAAAGTTAAATTTAAAAAATATTTCATTTCCTAGCATAAATTTAATTTATTCTTATTTGATGCATTGAATATGTTTTTTTAAATGTTCGAAAAATTTGATAATATAATAATTTTAACTAATTTATTAAAATATATTCATTACATTTTTATAAAATAAAAAATATATTTCATTCATAAAAAGTATTTAATAAAAACATCACTTCTATTTCCATGAAATGTTTTCTCAATTTTGTCCATTTCGTAACTGAGGATTTTATTTGACAAGTAGTAGACCATATGTTTTTCATAATTTAGTTATGGCTATTCATACACAATAATCCAATATCTAGCTGATAAAAGACACATTATATTTCAATAATTTTATGATGTTTTTCAAAATTCGATGTTTCATGTAACACATGTACTTGAATAAATCAATTTACTTGAATAGAAATATTTCCTAAAAATATCAGGGTGTTACATTTTATAAAAACTACTCAAATATAATTTTTATAGCTCTAAACCCACAATCCTTGATCTAGTGATAAAAACTAGTTCTTAACATTCCTAGATTTGATACTAAAAAATATAAAACAATTTAGACCATCCAAAACATAAAACATTAAAAAGGAATCGTTTGGTCTCTTAAATAGCCAAGGAATTTATTGGATTAGATATTTTGAGAATGTAGAAAAATTCCTACTATACAACATTCATTTATATTCAAATGGTTCATAATAATATCTAATACCTCATACTAAGATATTCACACCTTCCATACTTCATATGGTTGTCATAAATGAAATCATTATTCACCACATGGGGAAAATGGAAAACATAATAAGGGTGAGTTTGAATGATTGGTAAGGGTAATCCAAAATAATAATCAATTAAATGAAATAAATGAGAATACAATAAGATTAAAGTTATGAAAAAATAATTAATTTTTATGACCATAACATAAGATAATTCAAACTCATAAATACCTAGATCATCAATCATGGAATAATACTTTGACATAAGATAAGAGTCAATGGTATAAAATTATATCATAAAATAGAAGGATCATGATTAATCACTTGTGTTCATAAAATAAATAAAATGGTATCAAAATATCATGGATTCATAAAAAAAATTCATTGAATATATAACTTGACATCAACACATTCCAAGGCTAACTACCAATATAATATCACATGGTGGATATAGTCCCATAACAGGTTATGTTTACTAGCTACTCCTGTACATAAAATATCAATAGAATTTTTTTTCCCAAATGCATTGAAGAGATATCTATGTTCACACATCATAAAATTTTCTTGCTTATGGGTAACAAAAAAGTAAATGAATAATAAGGTGTAAAAATATGAAATATCTATGTAAATAAATGAGTTGCATAATCTTAACTCATATAATAGTCAAAATAAATTTTATAAGAAGGCCTTTCAGAAATGATCATAAGGAATATATTATCTCAAAAATGGAAGGGGTATTGTTCTATGAATATTACATAAATGTATATAAATAGAATTTATAATAAATCTATGACATAAAATTTCGGGTTTTAAAAATATTATTACAATAAAATTTTGAAAACATTCTTCATACAAAAAAACCCTTCCTCTTTGAAAATTAGTTTTTTTAAAGAGAAAAAATATTGTGAGAAATATTTTATTTTCACACATCCATAGTAACCTATAAATAAATAATAAATTAATTGAGTTTTCATAACATGTAAGAAATTCAATTCCTATCATACAAGTTAAAATAAAACATTCATTTCAATCATTGGTAAAAATTAAATAAGATCATCATTCAAAAAATGGTAAGAAGATTATATTTAATCCATTTTGTAAAAATAAATTCGTGTGTAAAAATTAATTTTAAAATAATATATAAAAATAAAATAATAATGTTAAACATTATAAATAAGTCTTGGACATTTAAGTGAATGGGGTTTTAACTAATGTGAGAAATACTCTCAGTTTTCTATAAAAATATGATTTCAGTATTTTGAGTACATTATGAGTGGAAAATGAAAGGGAAAATATTAAAATATAGAATCAACCAGTGGAGTTTAATTTTGAGTGGGTAGTATTATAAAATTATTAAATAATTTTCTTTACTTAAAATTAAAGCATAAATAATCCGGATTAAAATGAGATTATGAAATAAATCGTTATCCCTTTTGAAACAATTGAATTGAAATCCCCATGAAAAATTAACATAAATTTAAATATTCAATTAAATAAAAATAAGGATATTAATTATATAACATGTCAATGGATAATTATATACATCTCATAAATTATTTTTTTCTCCAAATATAACTTGTTTCAAAAAGAATACGATTTAAGATGACAAACACTTACCTCGTGCACGAATAACTTCATACATTACCAAACGTCATAAAAAATAAATATATGTTCATTATAAATATATTACATAACAATAATAATATATATATCATACCATATTTTATTTATATATAACCTTTTAACTTCTACTAATTAACTATTCCTTATTAAAATTATTATCATTGTTGATAACTACATAATTATTTATTTATGTTTTTCTTCAGTTATTTTGGTCATTACATATTGATTCTAGTAATATAATATCTATAATTAAAATAATTATAGAAATAATAATATAAATTTAATTTTTAAATCTTTAAATTCATTCATAAGATTTATAGATTTAAAAATTAATTACACCACTCATAGAGATGGTACTCTGTATGTTTGCATGAACAATATTTTTATTTCTCAATGGATATAATGGAAGAAAGGAAAATAATATTTTTGATCTAATAATTTTTATATCATATTTATTACATCTATTCTTTAAAAATATAATTTTTATCATCTACATAAAAATAAAATAAAAAATTATAAAATATCTTTATAGAGGCGGTATACTACAAATTTGCATGATAGACATTATATTATTCCAATTTATTGGAAGGTATGAACATATATTTGATATTATATTCCCAGAAATATTGTTATTTATGAAAATGAATATATATATATATATATTAAATCCTTCATTTTATCCATCTGTGAGAGGTGGGGTGAAAAATGAATTACATCAGTTTGTGAGGTGGTAGCCCTCTAGACACATGATTTAAAGTTTTTCCCATTTTTTGAAAGTGGATATTGATATAGTTCTTTATATTAAAATAGTATGATCATTATATTTGTAAAAATCTAGTTTTATTATATCATAATAATCGAATAAAATTTTATGGAGGTGGAAGAAAAAATAAAATGGAATCCTTTTTTGAAAAATATACATCTTCTTTAGAAAACCTCTTGTAAATTACACCTATCGAGTTCATTATTTGTATTTATGGTCAACAAAAGTACTCCATGGTGTTTTAAGGGAGATAATGAAGTCATTTGAAAAGGAATTTTCTTATAAATTGTTTTTTAATTTTGATGAAAAATCATGTGGTTGTTCTCTTTTATAAATTATGATTAGTCCAATTTTTATATATTCTGAAATCCTTTCAATAATGAGATGACACAATAACATATGTGCCCCAAAATTTGAAATATAATGTACTGGATTCAAGTTAACTTCTAGTAAAACTAGAAACTCATTAGAAACTTTTTTTCAAATATGCAAGTCATTTTACCTCTAATGAAACTCACTTTTCATATTTTATTTTTCACCTGGGTAACTTGTATTATTCTCATTTATGGGTGAATAAAATTAATATGAAATAATAATTGGAAGATAATTTTAAAACATTTTATATTTTCATTCATATCCTTCTCACCTATAATAGGATATGTTTTTTAGGAATTTTAAATTAATAAATAAATGTTTAATTCTTATAAAAAATCATATATGTTGTGCTTGGGACTATTCATTTAATTTGTATTGAAAAAAATATAAAGGTAATGGAATTAAAATTTAATATGTTAAATTAAAAATAAATTTTCATATATATCTTAAACAATCATCCAATAGAATAATTTTGAAAAAAAAAATTCTTCTTATATTTTTAAAATGATTTATATTATTTTCCTTTTATTTAATGAATTATAATTTCGTCGTTATGTTACAATTTATGGTAATAATATTATTCATAAAAATTTAAAATAAATTAAAATGATAACCAAATATGTTTTATCCTTAAAAAGAATTTTTTTAAATAAATGAGCACCTTTTTATCACAATGAGAACATAAAATATATTTTTAAAAGTAAAGGAGTGGCATTTTTTTCTTTTTCTATGTTGAAATTATTTTACTAGTTAGAATGATAGAAATATAAAGACACAATGGGAAATTTATAGAAACTTAATGATATAAGGTCTATAAATGTCCTTAAAAATATAAATTAGTAAATATTTTAGGATTTTATAACCATTATCTCTATATTTTATCCCCTAGAAGACTTTTTTTACCATTATCCATGGTAACAAATTTATAATATTTTTACTATTCAATATGAAAAAAAATTATTTTGATATATTAGATAATATTAATTATTCTAATTCCAAATTGGAGATCCATTTTTATATATTCAATCCAGATAAGTTTTAGAATTTAATTTAATGATAAACAAAAAAATTGTCAATAACCATTTTTTTAAGGAACACATTTTTAAAGCATATGATGATATGACATTAACTATATTACTAGTGATAATCATGATATGGGACTAAATTCATATTCTTAGATATATAATATATAATTTTCATTTAAAGTCTTCATTATTAACTTTTTATAATTAAATAAAATTCAAATTCATTATACATTTCAAAACAATTTTTTATTGAAAAATATATTTCTCAAAATTCATTTAAAAAAAATTTCAAAATAATACCTAAAATTAAACTTTTATATTTTGATATTTTTTATTTCATAAATGATATGTTTTTATTGGCTGATATTTTTAAATATTCTAGAAATTAATTAAATTATTCTCTCACAAAAAGTAGTAAAACTCATTTTTGAAGAAAAATTATCCTTGAAGAACAAAATGACATTACTAAAAATTGAGTGATTGTTTACCAAGAATCATTCAATACAATTATTTTTATTATGACATTTATATATATATATTCTAAATTATATAATAATATTTACGTTGTCATATTTCATTTCTATCCTATAAAGGTCATATTTAATGAAAACATATTTCATAATTCTGTTAGGCATGTTACTGTATATCGTATATGCTATCAATCATGGTTTTCATATTACAAATAGTATTTGTAACATTGAATCCCTTCACCATATTAAAAAAAATTAGATAGTTCAGGTTTACTTATATCAGCATCCCAGAATTCACTTAACTTTCAATCATATTTAACATTTTTAGTAATATAAGCATCCTCTTTCCTATAAACATAATTCCCTTCCAAAAATTTATTTAATCTGTCTTTTTAGGGAACCTCTCTAACAGTCATGTTTCATGAATCATCACATACCATGTGTTGATTTTGAAAGGATTTTATTATTATTTTAATCATTTTATCTAAATAGTCTATAATTGATGAAAAAATATATATATTATCAAAACATATTTAATTTCCATATTCATATACTAAATATGTCTTTGGATCAAGTTGATGTAATTAAATGGATCTGGTACTTATATTCCTTCTGATAACTTCATTATGATAAACTAAAACATTGAAAACACCTTCATGAAAGTTGAACTCTACTCACACATCACTTACATCATTTACATCAACATTTTTGTTGTACTTTCTTTTAGATATTTAGATACTCATTCCGGGATAATGATATCCTCACCAAACACAAAAAATTTCAATCATACTTTTCCAACCCTCCTTACTACATGATAATTGGTTTAACATATTTCAATATAACGTCCATATATTTCATTATCTAATAATAAACTATCTTAATCCATAATAAATTTATATCTATTCAATTGAATTTATCTATCTGGTACATTCAATCTCTCAACACCATCACATTCTAAAACAGTAGCCCCTACTAAATCAAAAAACATCTTGGTGGGAAAAAATGTAACCTAAGCTATCTCTAAATAAACCATTGAACTTTTGAGAACCACTAACAAAACATATTTTCTGATAAAACATATTTAGAATCATTTTCAAGCATAACACACAAGAAATTCCTCAACTATAATCACATTGGAAAATGTAAAGTCTAGAAATGATTCTAATGAATGTTAGTGTCTAGAAACATTGGAGAATTTCATCACAAATATCATAACTCTATGTTCGGCTCAAATTGGAAGATTCAATCAAATTTTCATTAAAAATCAATTTAAAATTGTATGATAAGGTATTTAATGACCATAAGTGGTTTTACATGATCTTGAATATCATCCTATATCCAGAGTATAAATCATTAGAGCATTAGTTTGACCAAAATTGTTAAGATATAATCACTATGACCTTGGAATCATATACATCGATGACTAGTATAATTACCTGACACGTCAAGGATTTTTTATCATCCCCAATTTATAGAGGGTCCCACCTTGATCAATTTTAATCATTAACCATAATGATCATGGGGATTTATCCATTTAATAATTAAACATTTAATCCCTAGATTATGTCCTCATCTTGGACAAAAATCATCAGCAGATAACAATTATCCTACTCCTCACTCATTTACCATAAATATAATAATGGGAGCGATTCATGATTAAATATTTCCTCCATTTTAGTGACCAAAAAACTTATTGGACATCCGGTGAGTTGAAATATATGGGTTGAATCCATCCAAAAAACACAACTTTCGATAACTTCACTGATAATCCACAGATATAATATTACAACAACTTTTGAAACGATGAGGTGTCAATACTAGTTTCTTATTCCTAAAAACATACTCAACCTATTGAAGAGTCTATATGTTCTTATAATATATTACCAATGAAATATAAAACCCTTATTTAATGTATCTAATTCTAAAAATTTATAATTCTTGGTTTTAATTACCATTACTCTTCGACATTATATTATTTAAATGAAGAATTCATAATTCATAGTAATGTAAAATGTGCAAATAATATTTCCACATACACAAATCCATGTTCACATATTTGGTTGAAATTAGATATTTCCATTTTATCTTATATACTATGATTTGGTTTTGATAATGACACGTTTTCCCAAAATATGGCCCCATATTACACAACCAAGAGAAGATTTATAAAAAATAATTGGTAATTAAAATATATTTATCTTAAATAAAATTATTTAAACAATGATTTAAAAAATTTATTATATCCTATATCTAAATAGATTAAATTTCAGTTGTCATTATTCAATATATAAATTTATTTTTTTACTACTACAAGTTCAAGTTAGGTATAATAATGGGATATTTTTTAGGGGAATTAGAATAGATTATGTATCATTATAGAGAAAAGATAATGAAAAAATAGAGCCTCTCCTAGAAAAGTTGAAATAGGATAAAATTATAAATTGACATTATAATTTTAATAAGGCTTGGTTTTCTAAATTTTAAAAATATTTTCATGAATGGTGATAAATATCAATAATTTTGTAAAGATAAATATTTTTTAGTCTCATATTATATTAATACACATAGTATCTCAACCACAACAACTAAGTGTTTAATACCCTTCAATATGTTCTCAATAACATATTACACCTCCATAATTCATATAATGGAATCTATAAATTATAATTCAACTTTTTATATTATCTTTCTAGATATCCATAAACTCTTGAAGTTAATATTCCTTCTCTAATATCCAATATAACAGTTCAGTTCCCAACTCTAAAAATATATTTTAGTGGTCTGAAGATTTAAAATCATGCGGGTCATCTTCACAATATTAAAAATTAAAAAAAAAAATATTTTTTCATGGATAACATAATATAAAATATAATTTTCAGAATCGATATTCCAAAGCATGAAAAATATAGGGGAGATAAATTTAATATAATCTACTATATTTATGGTATAAATATTATTCTCTTGAGAACTATACAAATTAATATGTCATAGAATATCTAAAAAGTATTATTTTCCATTTCTGGTAGAGGTACAAGTAACACTAAATTCTATTTACCATTGTAAAAATAAAAAATCTTTTAGGGGGTTTTAAACTTTAAAATTCCCAAGTAAAAAAATAGGTATTAACTCAATACCATTCTCACCACTTATATTGTATTTTTTATCCTCAACAAATAATGTCTATTATTTAACACTTAGTAGATCATTTTCATCTTGTTTTTCATTTTTACTTCTTTCTTAAACCAATATTATACATGAGGAACCCTCATCCCAACATGATAATTTACTTTGATGGTCTACTAATATAATCATTTATTTTATAAAAACACTTTAAATTGGTTTTATCAAAAAATGTGTAACATTAATCAAAGTGACTACACAATTAATTACAATATTAGTTTAACACATGTTTAATATTTATTCGTATTTCATATACTAATGTGATATAGTAGTCATAGGTTGAATACTAATTTGATTAATTGTATCCTCTCATTCGAGAATTAAAAAATATTGGTGATTGATCATTTAATTTTTTTCATTTATCACTCAATATAAAGGTGTAAGCTTTCTCCTATGAAGAAATATGATATTTAATTCAAATTGATATGGTATATAAGAATTATAATATAAATATAATAAATAATTGCATAATCACCCCATCTAAACTACTATTATATAAGAATGTTCATCAAAAAAATTAATGGGGCCTTTAGTATCTATATAGTGGGTTATTCATAGATGATGAAAAACTATATATAATAGAAGCCCAATAAGATGGAGTTTTAATTAGAAAACATGGATACTATTTGTACGACAACAATAAAATAGAGCATTATTCAAAAAATAAATTTAGAAACTGTTATAGTTTATTAATAAATTATCATCTATTTGATGTGTTTTTGTTGAATAATTTAAAATATATATTATTCTAGAAATATTTATTAATCTACTATCTATTAAAAATAGATATTAATTGGATAAATCCTTCCAAAATATAGTATGGAAATGTTGAATTTTTTATATTTCAAAATAAATGTTTCCCTAAAAAAATTCATTCCCTTTCACTTATTCCAACATTCATGGATGGTAAAAACCACCCACTGATTAAAATTATTAAGTAACATACCAACTAATGCCCTCATTATAAATCATGACTAATAAGGTAATTTTTGTTCATGTATCAAACATCCTTAAAAATTTGTTAATATGTTCTCTTAGTTCCTTGAGTATATCATGAAAGGAAGGTTTTCCACCTCTATAAATTCAACTTTGGTCCATGATACTATAGAAATTTTTCAAGACACTTATTGAGGTAAATTTTTATATGAGGTTTTATAAATCCCTAAAGATAGATATAAAAATATTCTTGTTTCTCCATTTATATAAATGAATATTTTTTAAATAATAGCATTTATTTTTTATAATCCAAGAAATTATTCATACATTTTTATGAGTAATAGAATAAAACTAATTTTTGGAATGTGCCTAGGACTAAATCTAACATCTACATGAAGTTGATGATTTTGATCTATCTCTATACACTGCTAATTGGTAAATATTTAGATAAGTTCAGTACATTGGTAGGATAATGTTATGTTGAACCAAACCTCAATATATAATCCATTTACATTCAACTCTTTTTCAATATCCACATAGCTTCGATGAACCCAATAAGACTATGAAAATTCTTCTATGAAATCACATTAGGGAAAATAAACCCAATAATAAATACACACTTTACTATGATCATTATTTGATAGAATTATAATTTTTTACTTATCATATAAAAGTATCTCATTTAGGTGAATTTTTATTATCCATCACTATTGGAATGTTTGTAATAGTGTGTGACACTATATCATTATCCTTGTACATAATACATCCATCAATAGATTTGTTTTCTTGGGTATTCAGAATGAAGACTTTAACCACAACTAAATAAATTTTTGACTTGGGTATATAATCATCATGCCATAAAGGGGACTAAAATCATATAAATTAATCCTATTAGATAAATCTTAGTTTCTTTTCTCTAATCCTAGGATGATAAAAATCACATGGTGATGTGGTGGACTAAGAGTAGTTAGGTGAAATATCATGTTCTAATCATAGAATTGCACTTCTTTCAAACTTATCTCGGACTAAAATGTGTTGTACATTAAAATATTTCATATTATGAAGGATAAAAAAGTACTAAACCATAATTAATGTTTATAAAAGTATCTAATTCAATATAGTGGTGTTAATCATTTAATTTAACAATAGTAAACTTAATTACTAAGAGACATATTCATTGAGTCTTTAGTGACACTGTTATTCACATAAAATTAATAAAAATATATACATCCCATATTTGATCCTAGAAAATGAAAGAGACAGGTCTATTTATCAGACTCAGTAAAGTGACTGTGTTACTCCTTAGGTAGATTTATCTATATTTATATACATATTGTCTACTTTACACATAATAACATTGTTCCAAATTTTGAAAAGGATCCAATTTATTTTATGTTTTATTCAAATTAAATCATTTTCATATTGAGATGATCCTATTCTTATGGGTAATATTTGGATGATTAAGGATTATATAAAATAGGTAAATGAAGCATAAAAAATATTTGGATAATTTTCTTTATAAAAATAATAGAGTATTATTCCATTGGACCCATGTAAACCATGGTGGATTCTTACAATACACCATGATGAACGCTCATCATGAGCTATTACCAATGCTCATTATATTCCATGATCAATGATCAATACACTCTCTATGAAAATAATATGAAATCCAATGCCTTATTTTATACTAATGGACCTTTTGTTATTAATATATTGTTTGAATAACCTATTTTGAAAATTATTGAAGGGTGAGAAAGAGACAACATAGAGGAGGGATAATCCTCAATCATATCCCATAACACATTATCCAAGGTCCATCAGTTTCTGTATGTTACTTTTTTATAAAAAATATAATGAAGAGTAGGGAATTTTGGGTGATCTAGGTTATTAAAAGGAGACATATGTGGTCCCTTTATGATATAAAACATTAATAATGTCACACATATCTAAATGTAAAAAGGTACCCCTTTGATGAATATTTTAAAGAAGTATTTTCCAAGTGAAGTGATTCAAATATTGGTTAATGTAAATTATATTTCACTAAGCCCATTTTCCTTATTAACGGATTAGTATTCACTATGGTCACATTCTATAGAAAATACCTTCTATATCACCCAATATACCTTATTAACCTTTATAGGTCAATTTTTTTTTGGTACTATCTATGTGAGGGTATCATCATCATGAACCTTTCCTATGAATGTAAACTCATATGAATGTTCTGTTTTTAACATATGTGTTTATTGTTCAATTATTTACCTCTTTGAAAAAGGAGATATTCCAGCATATTAAATATATCAACCAACCTAATACACCTCATACCATTAATCATCTGGGGTTGTAAGATCATATAACTTTTTATAATATAGATCCTTCATGACGATGAGACTATGAAATGAATCCAATCCCAGGATTATTGTTATATTATTGTTAGAAATTGATGTTAGAAAATGTATAATATCATTTTTATAATTCCTTATGAATAAAATATTGAAGAATCCTTTGTTGGCATAGGTAATTGAACAATGGTTTTAGGAAGTGTATTTTGTTGCAACAATGTGACTAATAGATCTAAATAAAGGAGTCTGTAAGGAAGATATGAATTAAATTTCATTAAATATGATGGTTACTTCAACATAAAATTTTGGTATGAAAATGTTATGAAATAATAATTTTAGGTCTATGTATGATTGGATTGAATTTTTTAACAGGTAATGTAAAGTAAATGTGATGTGTTATTTAGTGAATTTTACATGATGGGTGAACACCTTCAGAGACTGGATGGTCGTGTAATGAATCTACATATATAGGAGAATATTTTCAACAAATCTATGTATCTTCATAGTCTTTGAATAGGTCATCTGAGGAAACATTTTTGGACATTCATTTGAATCATGTAATATTTTTATACCATTAAAAATTCAGAAAGGTATTGTTTACCATGTAGAGTCTGATTATATTTTAAACGACTTATATATTCAATTATTCTTCAGGTTGTGTTTTATTTATTTCATTCTTCTAGTTCAACAGGATTTGTAACATCTAATGCAGATTCATAAATTCAATGTAAAACATTGTATCATATATCCTTTATTGGTACTTTTCAAAATGGTGATGTTGAACACTGGAAGATTCATTATTTTATCACATGTGATTTTATATAAGGGAATAACTATTTTTCATTTTATGGAAAGAAAATATGGAATAAATATTGTGGAAGAAATTGGGATTTATAGGATACAATCCGAGTATAACCTCCACAAATTCTCCTTACACTGATTTATACTCTTTTTATGAATTTATTATATTAATACACATTCATGGTCAATTATAATGTGGAATATGAGGTGATAGAAGTTAAATTGTTTTCCACCTGTAAAATTTTATATTTTTTTATCCATTATTTTTATGTGCATGTCCTACACCCACGGAGGCCCTAGTAACATTTCAATAGAAATTCCTTGTTGCATTTTATTTATATATAGGACATTTGGTTTTTTAATTATTGAAAAAGGATAATATTTATACTTATTTCAAAAAATTAATATGAAATATTTACCATTTTTAAATGATATTTAATGGAATAAAATTGTTATTCACTACATGTCCTTAAACTTTATTGAATAATATCCTTCACTCTGACAGTAAACTACCTAGAATGACATAATATTATGACTCAAAAGAGCACATTATCATGTTTTTTATCTAATAAAAAATATTCATTATTCAATTATGTGTGTCATGACACATCAAATTTACATTAATAGAGATATCAAACTAAATGGGTTAGGGATATCTTGGAATCTATATATAGGATGAAATATAATAGTATGGAAACTCTCTCAACATTCTAATCCTTCTCACTTTCCATGATGGAATTAAACCAATGAGAGTCATACTCTATGGTTGTGAACTATATAATACTAAATATTGAATAAATTTATATTTATGGGATATAATTTAATAATGTTACAATGGAAATATTTTTTTAAATAAATCAATGTAAAAAATCTCATTAATGAAAAGGAAACTGATATTTTTATTTGGTAGGAATTATATAATATTGAGTAATCTGTATAAGATTATTTTATTAAATAAAAAAATATTGTGTGGAATAATTTTAAATCTCTCTGATGAATTTATAAAAATTTGTCCCAAAACACATCAACAAATATTACTGGTATAGGAAAATTTTAGAAAAATTATATTCATAAGTAAGATTAAAATTGTTTAGATAACTAAATGAACATATGTCCTATTAAATATCTGATAATTCATGATGATAGAACATATAAAATATATAATATCAGAAATGAGTATAAATATATTTAAGATTAGGTAAATGAGTATGGATATTTTTATAGGACATCATATTAATAATATGAAATATAATATACCTATTAATTGAAACATAATCCAAAATAATGAAATATTGTTTAGAATCCCCTTGTAAAAATATTTATTAATTGGGTACAACATATTTTAATAGAAATCATGTTATAAATAGTCTAATAATGTAAATAAGAACAAGTATAGTTGCGGTATAATTAATTATATTAAAAATAAGTGAAGAAAATATTTTTGAGAGAACTGACATATTGACTAAAATAATATATGGAATCTTTTTACCTTACACACATCATATGGTATGAAATGAAAAAAATATATAAATAATTGTTAAAAAAAATTATACCTCCAATTAGATATTGGAAAATAATATAAACATTATTTTAATGGGTGGTATCTAGATGATAATAAAATTTATCAGATCAAGGTAGAAAAAAATATATGTGATAATAAAAAATGAAAGCTAAAGAGAGATGGAGTGTGTGTGTGTGTGTGTTTGTCTGCTTGTTTCCTTGCAATAATTATATGGAAGTTACTATAAATCAATAGTAATATAAAGCATATAAGAAATATAAAAATATAAAAGTAAATTGAATAGTACATTTCTAAAATATTATGGATAATTTTTTAATTAGATGGTCGATTATAGATATATATTACCTGAAATGATTTATTATTTGGAAGATTACCCAATATGAATTTTATAATTCATTAAATAAGAATAAGTAAAATTTATAATCATATTGGTATGTTATTACATGCTTAAATTCAATAAAAAGTATAATATGGGTGTTGTAATTTAATGTACATTATGAAAATTTGATGGTGTATATAAAAATATAAAAATCGTACATAATAATTCATTAAAGAAGTCAAATCTGTAAATTTTTTTAAGGAATGGGTGAACCATATTTTTATTATTTGATGAAAATAGGATTATAAAGTAATAGAACATAAATTAGAATATTTTTATTTCAATTATTATGTGATGTACATAAAATTATATTTTATTGGTTAAAAATAATAATTTCAATCATGAATATAAAAGTGATCAAGAGAGTAAACCCATCAAATTTTAACATTATTAAAAAGTACTATAACCTCATGAATAAATAAGTTATATATATTCAATTAGTTTTAAAATACAATACTAACATTCATTTAATATATTTTTATACTTGCATTATCATATTAATTTTTTATTCCATTTATCTTATTTTTATTAATCATTTTCAATTATCCAGGACTTAATTCCCATATTGTTTTTGTGTAATGATAGTGGTTGATGATCCATTTAGGTCACGACCCGTCCCAGTGGGGCTCATGCCGTGACTCCACAATCCTGCCTCCAATAGGCTAGGGGAAGGTGACTAGCACCGAGTAGGCATATTACTAAACATGGGAGGCATTGCCTAAGTACCTGTACACACGCAGACATCTCCAAGGCCACAAATGATGAAATGTAAAAACACTAAGGAACAAAATTCATGCATACAACTAAACCCAACAAACCTAGTACGATGGAAGGTAAAGTACTAAAAGTAAATTGTGCCAGAATACAAGCCCACCAAAAAAAAAGTCTGAAAACTGCAAAGTCCAACCTGTAAACAGAAAAATTACTGGGACTGTTTCTCGTAGTCGTAGGAACTCCTCATCCTGTAGGGAACTCAGAAAACTCAGTCTTGTCCTGGTTCACCCTAGACTCTATCAAAAGCATGCTCGCCTACACAAGACACGACATGTGTAGGCAAAGCCCATGCATGTGTGAGTATAACAATACTCAATAGAGGACCTTCAAAACCACAAATCAGTACAAAATGTAATGGTACAGTCATCTATGCACAATATATGTCTACGGAACATATAGCACAAACTAGATATGCTCAAAACCCAGACCCATGGTCTAGAGACAAGTCACACAACCGCATACCCCCAGCTAGGGTTTAGTTCGAAGATTCTACGAAGCACTCATTCATGGAGAACACACTCCACAAGTCTTATAGCTCTAATGATGTCCATCTGAGAGTTATTGTTTGTCGGGAAGCGTCACGAGAGGTAGTTACACTCATTACGGGATACACACTCCTGAGTGAGAAGGTTACGGTAGATAGATGCACTCATTATGGGAGACACACTCATGAGTGGGAAAGATCATGATACATCAATGAGGATCACTGCCAGGGCCATGGAGAATACCAAGAATCATACGGAATTCACTTACTAGGTAGAGGATCAATGCCCGGTGGAGTTGGTCACATCGATGCCGGACTCTACCTAGGGTCAAGAATAGATAGAGGATCTCGATCTAGGCCTCACAGATGGATGCTTGACTCTATCACAAAAAGTCCTACTGAAGGGATCATACTTCTATAGAAGGAAATGATGTCTTAACTTTAGGGGAATGAGAAGAAGGGGAAATAACCCAAACAAGAGATGTCCAAGATACGGTGAACAAGATAACCACACCATTTTCCAAGAAGTACACGGCATGTAGAAAAGTTACAAGCTATGTTGTCTGACCCCGGGTACTGCCCATGTACAATGGCACATGTCGTAAGGCTGGTCAGGTAGAAAACCTAGTACACAGTGTGTAGTATGGTGTACACGCCGTGTCCGAGTGAATGGGGTTAGATCCGTGTACGCTGTCCATGTCCCCGTACACAGTCATCAACCCGTGTACTCCAACCCGTGAAATTAGTACACAGGGTGGCCCGCGTTGTTGGCCTCGCCTAGCCGTGTGATGGAGTACATGATGTGTACTTTATCTCGTGTCCATGTATCCACTAGATACATGTTGAGTCCCATGTAGCGTCCTCTTCCATGCTACGTAGATAGTACACGCCGTGTCGCCTGAAGCCGTTTAGTCCAACCCATGTCCGTGTACCTTCCAAAATACATATCGAGCTTCGGGGAAGGTGTAACACGCTATGTGACCAAGGTCACATGCAATGTGATTCCTCTCTGACCCATGAAACCCTAGCCTCCACCGCAAGCACTAAACATCATGTTCTTCGAAAGTACGCGCTGTGTATTCTAAAAATTTCCAGAATCACAGCCTTCCACCCTCGTGCCTTTTGAGCTACCACATTCATCGATCCAGTCATCTGATACTACAAAACTCCTGAGTTTTTATTTCCCCGACATCATGAAGCTGCTTCCTATTTTTTCAGACCTCTGATCAGCTCCGAAAACATGTTTTGATTTTCCCGCATGACGAACACTCGTAGAACGGCCTCTTCCGATCTGAGCTGATTCGTCATCTACTATCATCATCGCACCTCCGAAAGGTCGTTATGGTGTCTGATCTTCAATTTTGGATCGTTTCATCGCAAAACGCATGTAAAACAATCCATTGTTCATCGCCCCATGAAGAGCATGAATGATGCGAAGAACGAAGGGGAAAAAAGAGTCCAATAAAACAAAATGAGGAACGAACCTCCACCGTAGTTCCTCACAACATTGATCTTCTCCTGTTAGTAGGATTAAGCAGAGTAGAAATCAACAATAAAAAACGTGGACAATCCCAATAAAACCATCCCGTAAGAATGTACAAATCCGTAGATCAACTTGTTCGTTGTTGATCCGTGTTCATCGTTTAAACTCCAAAACTGGTAAAGATGAATGAAAATAACAACCCCTACCTCAAACCAGTTGAGCAATGATCATCGTGTCGTTCTATTTTTATCGTTGAGATCCTTCAACTTCATTGGCACAACGATTCACAGCTTTTATTCGTCTTCATTTTTCACCGAGAGTTTCCTCCAAGGCTCAAGGAATTTCTATAGAGCTTCCCCTCCAAAATTCGTCAACAACCACAAATCGCTTAACCCATTAAAAGGGAAACATGATTCAGTTTTATGTTATGCTACGACATTAATAATTCAATTTTCTGTTTCTTAAAAAATTATGACATGGAATTTAGTATTGAAATAGTTTCCCTATCAATGTGCTATAGCGGACATTTCCATAAAAATAAAATAAACATTACAAATTTATTTCATTTCGATTTTTACTAAAAGAGTCCGAAAATTAACTTTTTCCCTCTTCCCACATCGGTTGAGGTTAGACCCATACGTAGGTTAAGTCGTCATCCCAGACGTAACGGTGCCCTCAGATTTTTAATCTGGGCATCCGTCTGGAAACGGCCACAATCGCACACAAGTACCGGCTCACTTAACTTAAAAAAGATTAGACCACCATTCGGTGCTCCCTGGGCCTCGGAATGATGTGTCGTTTTCATGCCCGGTCTCAAAATAATACCATATGATATTTAAAAAATAAAACATGAAAAATCCGATATATTACATTCTCCCCA
The DNA here is from genome assembly GCA_963277665.1 of Viscum album. Taxonomy (NCBI): domain Eukaryota; kingdom Viridiplantae; phylum Streptophyta; class Magnoliopsida; order Santalales; family Viscaceae; genus Viscum; species Viscum album. The sequence goes on from OY728145.1 coordinate 786,231,246, forward strand.
CCATGGGGCTTTACGTCCCCTAAAATCCAAAACAAAGGCTACTAAAAAAGATTTTGGAACTTGGCACGGATCTGGTCCTCCCGCTCCCATGTGCTCTCTTGAAGATTCCTTTGTTGCCACTAGATGCAAACGAGGGGAATCGATCACCCATGAAGGATCATCTCCTACAGATCCTCGATCTCCACTGGGTACTTTGTAATGGTCACTCCATCCTCGATGTCCATCTCACCCCAGTCGATGATGTGTGATGGGTCATGTGCGTACCTCCTCAACTGGGACACGTGGAAGACATCATCTACCCGATGAAACTGTGGTGGTAGATCTAGGCGGTATTCCACCATGAAAACACTTTACAGTATCTGGAAAGGTCTGATGAACCTCATAGATAGCTTGTCGCCTCGGCCAAATATCTGTAACACTCATCGAGGTGAGAACGGAAGAAAGACGCGGTATCCCTCTTTGAACTCCATAGGTCTTCGTCGTCTATCAGCATAAGACTTATACCGGCTCTGTGTAGTCTTCATCCGTTCCTGGATGATCTGCACCTTCTTAGTGGTTGCTCGCACCAACTCTGGACCCATGAGTGCTGACTCTCCAGGGTCGGTCCAGCAAAGCGGTGACTGGTAGGGTCACCCATATAAGGCCTCGAATGGTCCCATACCAATGGTGGATTTGTAGCTATTGTTGTATGCAAACTCCACCAGTGGTAGGTGGTCCTCCGAACTGCGACCAAAGTCCAAGACATAGGCTTGCAACATATCCTCCAAAACCTGAATAGTCCTCTCTGTCTGACCATCAGTCTGGGGATGAAATGTTGTGCTCAAGCATAGTTGAGTCCCAAAAGCCTCCTGAAATCCCTTCCACAGTAGAGACGTGAAACGTGCATCTCGTTCTGATACTATTTTCGAGGGGACTCTATGAAGCCAAACTATCTCCTGCATGTAGAGGCATCCCAAGATCTCTACGGAACTATGCTCTCTTATAGCTTGGAAGTGGGCTGACTTGGTGAGTCGGTCAATGATCACCCAGATGGAATCATTCCCCTTGGACGTCCGTGGTAATCCTATCACGATGTCCATCGATATTCCATCCCACTTCCACTCTGGAACATCCAGGGTGAGCTAATCCCGCTGGAACTTGGTGCTCGGCCTTCACCTGTTGTCATGTAAGGCATCGAGAAACGAACTCTGGTACTGCCTTCTTCATTCCTGACCACCAGAACTGTCATTGGAGGTCCTGGTACATCTTTGTCACTCCAGGATATACACCTAATGGGAATGTATAAAACTCCCTCAGGACCTCCTCCTTCAATTCCACTAGTACAATAGTTCGTCCTCTAAAAAGAAGTACGTGTTCCCCACCTTGTGGATATCCATCAGGAACATGTATTGTGGATAACTGAGCATGTAAGGCCACACAGTCAATATCTTCTAGCTACACCTCCCTAACCCATTGTAAGAGTGTAGGGGAGACAACCATCGACTGTAGGTAAGTTGTATCCTCTCCATCCATAGAATACAACTGCAATGCAGCTAACTACTCTATCACCACACTCAACAGCAGTGAGCTCGACCTTCTCCTAAGAGAATCTGCCACCTTGTTACCCTTCCCAAGAGTATAGAGGATCTCGAAATCATAATCCTGGAGGAACTCTATCCAACACCCTGCCTCAGATTCAAATCCTTATGTGAGAAGATGTACTTGAGGCTCATGTGGTCAGAGTAGATGATAAATTGCTCGCCCATAAGGTAGTGTCACCACATCTTCAATGCGAAGACTACCGCATCCAACTCGAGATCATGGATCACATAGTTCTGCTCATCTGGCCTAAGATGGCGTGAACCATAATCAATCATTATCTGCCTTTGCATCAGGACACAACCAATCTTGGTCCCCTATGCGTCGCAAAAAAAACTATGTACTCGACACCCTCCTCTGGTAATCTCAAGAATGGGGCACTCGTCAAAATCTGTCTGAGCTTCTCGAAAGCCCGCTAGCACTTCTGAATCCATATGAAAGATTTCCCATTCCTGGTGAAGGCTGTCATCGGTGCTGATATCCGGGAGAAGTCGGGAATTAATCTCCGATAATATCCTGCCATTCCAAGGAAGCTCTGCACATCCGTCACACTCTGATGTGGCTCTCATGCTAACACAGCCTCTACCTTGGCTGGGTATACAGCTACACCATCTTCTAAGATGACATGTCCCATAAAGTGGACCTCTGGAATCCAGAACTGGCACTTTTGGAGATTCCCATAAAGTTGGTTCTCCCAAAGTACGTCAATAACCATCTGCAGGTGTCTCACATGCTCCTCTTTTGACGCCGAGTACAAAAGGATGTCGTCGATGAAGAGCACTATGAACCGGTCCAATTACGGCTTTAAAATATGGTCATGATTCCCATGAACACTGCAGGGGAGTTCGACATGCCGAAAGGCATCACCAAGTATTCATAGTGACCGTAGCGGCATCTGAAATCCGTCTTCAGTATATCCTCATCTCTTACTCGTAATTGGTGATATCATGATCGAAGGTCAACCTTTGAGAACCATTTTTTCCCTCTTAGCTGATTGAATAGGTCATTAATCCTTGGAAGCAGATACTTTTTCTTCACCGTCACCTGGTTCAGGCGCCGGAAATCCACGCACAACCTCAGACTCTTGTCTTACTTCTTGGTAAACAAGACTGGGGCAACCTGGGGTGAAATGTTGGGTCTCACGAAGCCCTTGCTCTGCAAATCCTCCAACTGCACCCTTATCTCGCAAAGCTCTGTGGGATACATCTGATATGCTGATGAGGGAATCAGTGTCGTCCCGGGGTGTAAGTAAATGAATAAGTCGATTTCACAGTGGGGTGGTAATCCTGGAACATCTTCGGGAAAGTCATCCTCAAACTCCGCCACTACTGCTAGTAACTGGGATCTCACAACATCTACTGCTCTAAGGGCAAGGCTAGCCAACTCATGAGCGATTGGATACACTCTCCTATGAATAAGCTCATTCTATGCTGCCTGGGTTTCCCTTTCTCCACCAAAATAAAACCCCATTCCATCACAGTGGACACACTGCACTATTCGCCTAAAACAGTCAATCTGGGCATCGACCGAAGATAACCAATCCATACCGAGAATGACATCATAAGGCCTCGACGCTTCCACCAAGAGGTCCTAACCAAAACACTCACCTCCAAGTGTAATATCACACTGACTACAATGGTGTGTGATCATCGAGTCTCCTCCCGTGGGTGTCTCCAAGTGTAAGGATCGAGTCAATGGTTCTACCAAAATCTCGAGGTTTCCTACAAGACATGTGGATATGAAGGAATAACTAGAACCTGTTTCTATAAGTACGAAAGATAAGGTAGAAAAGGCATAGAAAATACCTAAAATCATACATGGATCCCCTGGGTTATAAGCCTCAGCCGTATGTAGATATCCCCTCCCCTGTCATCCAGCTCCCTGATCCTGATGCTGACCTCTTGGGGGTGGTGGTGGTAGAAGTAAGTCGAAACGTCTACCACCACCCATAGCTCTCCCTGCCCCTCTGCCACGTTCGCCACCTAGTGGGTCTGTCTGCTCCACTCTCTCCCTCTGCCTCGGTGGTCCCTCCACCACTTCCCTATCAGCAGCTCGACGGGTCAGACAATCTCTAGCGAGATGTCCCCTATCGTCGCACTCATAACCTAGATTCTTCCTAGGATGACTAGATCCAGCCTGAGAGCCCTGGACTATCAATCCTCTATCCTGGGTCCTCCTATGACGCCTCCCACATCCATATCCCTATGTCTGACGCCGGCTCCCAACTGCTAGTGTCTCCGCACCTGTATTCATGCTGCTAATTGTCATTGGCTGTCTCTACTCCGCCAAGAATCTCTCAATCACCAAGGCCCGCTCAAGCATTCCAGAATAAGTCGATATTCATAGAGGCACGACACTAGCTCGGATGTCCCACCGTAGACCTCACTCGAAGGTCCGAGCTCTGAAGTATGGATCCCTGAACATATCTGTCGAGTACCGGGTGAGGATGGTGAGCCTCAATGAATAGTTAGCTACTGTCATACTGCCCTGCTGAATCTGGAGAAGCTCCTAGATGTGAACATCTCTCAGCATAACTAGAGAGAACTCCTCCCTGAAGAGTCGCTCAAACTCTGTCCATGAAAGAGTCTCCTCGTTGTGAGTCTTTGTGGTAAGACTCCACCAGCATCCTGCCGAACCCTGAAGAAGGCTCGATCCTATGATCACCAACTGGTCTGGTAGTTTCCTCACTAGGCGAATAACTCTAGTAACCGCCTCAAGCCATTCCTTATCCGCCTGAGGATCGGGCTCACCTTAGAACCTGAAGGGTCTCTATCTCTAGAACTCATGGAGCATGCTAAGCCAGTGTTCCTCGTCGTTTGGTACCACAGTTACCATGAGCTTCTCCATTGGTGGTGGCATAATTGGTGCACCAACTGGTGGCAACGCCTGGGGGACTGGTCCCTATATCGAAGCCTCATCACCGAGGGGGTCATACTCATGATCGCGTTGTTGAATTCGAGTGGGTATTTGTCACGGAGGAATCCTGTAATGAAACAAGATGTACCATGGTCAATGAGCATATCTGGATATCTGACACAAAGGATATGGAAAACACAACCCATTCCTATTTGATGCACGTACCATTCTTTTATTTCCCTGCAACTAGTTGTTTCATGTACTGAGTCGAAAAGCAGGTTATCAAAGTCCTGATGTATGGATACATCAGCCGCCACACCAACACTGGAGTCTTTGGCCAAAAATCCGAACTCGTAATACAAAACACTATTGCCCCAAACTAATCTCACAGACTCTTGGTCCTAAGGTAGAACCAACCACCTCTGATGCCACTCTATCATGACCTGTCCCAGTGGGGCCCGCACCGTGACTCCCCAAGACCGCCTCTAATAGGCCAGGGGATGGTGACTAGCACTGAGTAGGCATATTACTAAACATGGGAGGCATTTCCTATGTACCTATACACACACACACATCTCCAAGCCCACAAATGCTAAAATGTAAAAACATAAAGGAACAAAATGCATGCATACAACTAAACCCAACCAACAGAGTACGACGGAAGTTAAAGTACTGAAAGTAAACTGGGCCAGAATACAAGCCCACCAAAACAAAATTCTGAAAACTGCAAAGTCCAACCTATAAACACAAAAGGTACTGGGACTTCTTCTCATAGTCGTAGGAACACCTCGGCCTATAGGGAACATTGAAAACTCGGTTCTTTCCTGGTCCGCCCTTGACTCTCTCAAAAGGTTTCAGTTCTGCACAAGACACGACACATGCGGGAAAAGCCCGTATAGGGGTGAGTAAAAAAATACTCAGTAGAGGACTCTGAAAACCAAAAAGCATTTCACAAAGTAAAGGTATAGTCAGCTATTCATAGTATATGTCTACAGAACATATATAAAAAACCAAATATACTCAAAACCCTGACCCGTGGTCAAGAGACAAGTCTCACAACCGCATACCCCCAGCTAGGGTTCAGTTCGAAGATTCCACCAAGCACTCATTCTGGTAGAACACACTCCACGAGTCCTATAGATCTGATGACATTCGTCTGAGAAGTACTGTTCATCAGGAAGCGTCATGAGAGGTAGTTACACTCATTATGGGAGACACACTCATGAGTGAGAAGATTACGGTATATAGATTCACTCATTACGGGAGACACACTCGTGAGTGGGAAAGATCATGATACACAAATGAGGATCACTGCCAGGGCCATGGCGGATACCACGACTCCTCCGGAATTAACCTATTGGGTAGAGGATCGACGCCCAATTGAGTTGGTAATGTCGATGATGGACTCTACCTAGGGTCAAGATGGATAGAAGATCTCGATCTGGGCCTCTCGAATGGATTCCTTACTCTATCACAAAAAGTCCAATTGAAGGGATCATACTATTATAGAAGGAAATGATGTCTGAACTTCATAGGAATGAGAAAAAGGGGCGCTAAACCAAACAAAAGACGTCCAAGATATGGTGAACAAGAGGACCATGCCATTTTCCAAGAAGTACACGGGGTGTAGAAAAGTTACACGCCGTGTTGTCTGACCCCAGGTATTGCTCGTGTACAGCAGCCCATGTCATAAGGCTGGTCGTGTAGAAAACATAGTAAACGACATGTAGTATGATGTACACTCCATGTCCTAGTGACTCGGGTTGGCTTCGTGTATGCTAGCCATGTCCATGTACACGGTCATCAACCCGTGTACTCCAACCCATGTAATCGGTAAACGGGGTGGCCCGCGTTGCTCGCCTCACCTAGTTGTGTGATGGAGTACACACTGTATACTCTATTCCATGTCCATGTATCCCTTGGATACACGCCGAGTCCCGTGTAGCCGCCTCTACCATGTTGTGTAAATAGTACACGTCGTGTCACCTAAAGCCCTGTAGTCCAACCCGTGTCCATGTACTTCCCAAAATAAACGCTGAGCTTTGGGGAAGGCGTAACATGTCGTGTGACCTGGGTCACATGCCGTGTGATTCCTCTCTAACCCCTGAAACCCAATCCACCACCGCAAGCACTACACGACATGTTCTTCGGAATTACACGCCGTGTATTTTGAAAATTTCAAGAATCACGGCATTCTGCCATCACACCTTTCGAGCTTCCCCGTTCGTTGATCCGTCCGTCAGATCGCCTTGAAACTCTCAGGTTTTGTTCACCCCGACACCATGAAGCCGCTTCTAGTGTTTTTAGACCTTCTCAGCTCATAAAACATGTTTTGATTTTACCACGCGAACAACGCTCGAAGAACGACCTCTTCTGATCCGAGCCGATTCGTCATCTGCCATCGTCGTCGCACCTCTAGAAGTTAGTTATGGTGTCGAGTATTCAATTTGAGATCCTTGCATCGCAAAACAGATGCACAATGATCTGTTTTTAGTCTCCCCATGAAGAACTCGAAGAATGAAAAGAACGAAGGAGAAATAAAGAGTCCAATAAAACAAAATAAGGAACGAACCTCCACCGTCGTTCAACACGGAATTGATATGCTCATGTTAGTAGTCTTAAAGAGAGTAGAAATCAATAGTAAACATGGACTATTTCCCCATAATCATCCCAATAAAACCCTCTCACAAGAATGTACGAATCCGCGGATCAACATGTTTGTTGTTGATCGGCGTTCGTCGTTTAAACTCTAAAACGGGGAAAGAGGAATGAAAATAACAACCACTACCTCAAACCGTTTGAGGAACGATCATCGCGTCACGATACAGTTATCATTGAGATTCTTCAACTTCATTGGCGCAGAGATTCAAAGCTTCGATTTTTCATCGTTTGTCGCAAATAGTTTCCTCTAATGCTCTACAAATTTATCCAGAGCTTCCCCTCAAAAATTCGTCAACGCCCATGAATCGCTTAACCCATTAAAAGGGAAACGTGATTCCGCATTCTGTTACGCTGCGACATTAATAAGTCAAGTTGTTGTTTTTTAAGCCATTATGTCAAGGCATTTAATATTGAAATAGATGCCCTGTCAATATGCTGTAGCAGACGTTTCCATAAAAATAAAATAAACATTACGAATTTATTTTTTTCAATTTTTACTAAAAGCGTTAGAAAATTAACATTTCCCCTCGACCTGCGCCGGTCGAGGTAAGACCCGTCCTTTGGTAAAGTCATCATCCCGTACGCAACGGTACCCTCATATTTTTTATCCTGGCATATGTTAGGAAACTGCAACAACCTCCCACAAGTGCCGACTCACATAACTTACAAAATTTCCGACCACCATTCCGTGCTCACTGGGCCTCAGAATGATGTTTTGTTTTCGTTCCTAGTCGGTAAATAATTCCATATAATATTTCAAAAATAATACATGGAAAATTTGAGACATTAAAATTTAAATGTTTTAATTAAGACCTATGAGTTCAATGTAGAAAATTTCTGGTCATTATATTAATATAATATTTTCATATTTTTAGAGATACTCTAAAATTTGTAAAAATCAAAAAACATTTCTCTGTTGGATCATTTATGTAGATAAAACCAACATAGATGCTTACATTATTATGTTACTAGTACGATGAAAATGATATCATTATATATCAACAATCATGAATTAAAAATATAATAATATTATTATATAGGAATAAAAATTCCATTGTTAAAATTATGAAATGAATTTTAAATTTATTTTCGATATAAGTTGTATAATACTATCATTTTTTAAAGAATATCATTAAGATAGTTGAAAATAAAATGACTAAAAATATATTTTCTAATGTTAAATTAATTTATGTGTATTCTAATAATATCTAATTTCGATTGAATATAATATACCACTAAAAAGGAATAATTAATAGGTGGTGTTATTTTATAGTTTCCATTACCATGAAATAAACCTCTTCAACTTGATAGAGATTTGATCCTCTCAATATTATTTCCCGCCCATTACCATATAAAATAATTGTGGATGTAAATTAATGTTGAAACACATTATTCAGTAAATTTAATATAATTAAATCATCCTTATATCATTCAGTTTTAAAACATGTGGGGTTTTTTCCTTATAACTATTATTGATTATTATGTTGCTTGTTTGATCATACAGATCATCCATAATACCATAAAATATTATGTCACCATAGTTCAAAAAAAATCTCCCAATTATCGTAAATCTAAACTAGCACTTTCTCATATGAAAAAATTCTTCTCAACTATAACACTTTAGGGACCAAACCATGATATTCTTGTGGTACATTTTTCATTAACAAAAAATATAATAAATATCTCATGTACCATAGATAAACATGGATGTAATTACCCTAGATATAGAATTGATCCCACTTTTTTGATAATTGTACATATTGTATTATCAATTTTATAATTTTACCATAACTTATAATACATTTACAAGGATATATTATTTGAACAATATGATCTATTTCCACAAATAAGAGATAATTTCTACAATTATCTATATTTTTTTATATTATGTTATTCTATCATATGTTGTAGAATAATCTTCACTTTCCTAATTATATCCGCTAACAATACTTGTACTAAAAGATTCCCTTCACCAAATATTTTCTATGTTTCAGGAGATTGACAACACATTACATATAATGCCTTAAAATTTTCTATCTTTATACTGAAATGGAAATGGTTGTTTTAATAAATTTCAATAAAGGAATGATGTTAGTACCATATTCCATTATAATGCATTGAGAAAATCTAAATAATATCTTCCAATTTAGAAATTAATCACTCTGTATATCAATCAGATTGTAGATAAAAATTATTATAGAAATTAAATATATTACTATGTGACTTTTGATGTTCTTTTTAAAAATTTAAGGAAAATCTGTTATAATTATATTATATAATGTAGGGAGTAACTCCATGTAATATTATTATTTATTTAAATTAATGTTTTTCATTTTAATAAAAATATATAGAATAAAAAATAGTTATAAAATGCATGGTTTTAGTCAAACCATCAACAATAATAGAAATAATATTATAAATTTGAGAAGTCACAGTCAATCCCACTATAAGGACTAGGGATATATCCTTCCTTTTTTCATTAATGAAATTTAAATGGGTGAAGCATCCCCTTAGAAAGTTTTCTCTCAACATTGACTAGTTAGTCCTTCAAATAGTTCATCATGAAGTCATCAACATCATTTCAGATTCACTCCCTCCAGTAATATTCCTAAAGGTATATGTATATCTTAGTTCTTCAAAGATTAATAGAAAATGGAGAGATGTATTTCATACTCATAAAATATTACATAAAATAAAAAATCAATTGGAACACATTACTTGCTTCAAATTATAACAATACCATCTTTTATGATATTAGTTTCAAGGAATTTTACACCATTAACAAGTTGAACCATAATTTTTTAACCATGATCATCCTTCTAAGCCTTTTTATTCCTTCCTCTAGTAGTGATTATACTGATACATGAGATTAAGTAAATTTTGTTTCTAGATACACATATTGAAATCCCATATTCATTATATCACCAATTATTAGATCATATTCCAAAGATAGAATAGTTAATGATTTATTTTATTTTTATCCATGTTCATTAACTACCTTATTTATTTCCATATATGATAGTTAAATGTGAAATAATTATTTTTTATCATTTTTATCTGTTTTATTTTTATCATTTATATCAAATTTTTTAATATATACTTAAATCATTATCATCTTTAGGTATTTCTCATTTTACCAAATATGAATCATGCCTCAATATTTTTAAATAAAAATAAAAACCCTACATATTGATGATCATATATTGGATAATTATGATCCTATTATTTAAATTTGTGTAATTAATATAAAATTATATTATTATCAAAAACCAAGACACAAACAAGTTCCTTTGATGAAGCATGAATCAAAATAACAAACTCCTAATTTCGACATGTAACTATTAGCACAAGATCATAACCTATATTATTTTTAATTTTTAAAAACAATAATCACATTCTTTTATCCAAATAAATTTACCTTCTTTTGAGAAAAAAAATACTTTGGGGAAGATAACATGGGTTTTTATATATATATATATAAAATACACCATGTAGTAACTCATTAATATAAGAAAACATCAAATTTCAGTGAGATTTAGAGGTCTTGGACACTCTTTAACCACATTAGTTTAAGATTGGTAAATTGATATTCTATCATTGGAATTAACAATTAAATGGAATGAGATAAGTTGTAGTAAAATAGAATTTTTTTTAATACAATAAAAAAATTCTTTTCTTTTATGGTTTCAAAAAAGAATTCATATAAATTTCTCATGATCTCGATTTTTTTAGAGTATACAAGAATTTTGATGATCATAAGAAGCACATATTTATTAAAATTATTTTGAACAACTATATTTATATGATTCTTAAATAAAATGGTTTCATTAATCAACCCAAAAAATAATAACCAAAACAAAATATGGCCATACATAGTACAAAATTATATCCTAATAAAATATTCTACATCACTTTCAAATGATTGTAAACAGATTGGAGGAAAATCATGGTATAATATTTCCCACCATAGAGTTGATCATTCAATGGATTAATATGAGGCTATAAATAAGTTTTCTTATTATTAAATTTATTATGTTCTCTATAATCAATTAAAATTCATATTAAACCTTTATTATTTATCATAAATGAAAACTCATCACCCTAATGTGAAGAGCTAGAGTGGATTAAACAATTATGAAGTAATACATGTCACGTATTTTTCAATAATAATATATCCATTTGAGCTATTCAATAAAGGGTTTTTGAAATCAAACTTTCATTATCAACTATTTCAATAGTAAATTCAACCTCATTTTTAGCAATCAGACCACTAAATCAGTTGAAAACACATCCTAAAGTTAATTTACCATATTCACGTCACTAAAAGGAATAATTATTTTTTTTAAATTTGTTAAGGGTTACATTAAACCAATATTTAATTAATTTCTCTTTTTCTTGATATGTTATCGTAGGAATGAAATCATTATATTATAAAAATTTAAATAAACTCAATGCATTGAATATTACTTATTTATATCTATAATATATATTAACATGTTAAACTAAAATATAATTCATATAGATAATGACGTAAAACTCCACTAATGGTAAATCAACTAGTATATAAGGTGAAACCATTCTACATGTAGTTATTAGAAATTCTCCATAAATAACTTTTTCATTATTACATCAATGAGGGGTTTTCACTAAAAGGAATTGTCTCATTTATTTAGGTGATAATTCCATTTTACTTCTTAAATACCATGAATTTAAGGGTTTCCCATAGCATTAATTAAACAATACATATATATGATCTTATTTGACAAGTTGTTTAGCTTTTATTGCATCGTTAAATTTTATAAAAATTCAAGATATAGTCGTCAATGATATAGACACACCCATCTACTTATGATCATGATTATCTCTATCATCCATATTTTTCTTAGGACATGCACACCCATAATGGAACATCTCATTACATATAAAACAATTTATATAAGTATTATCATATGTAGTATGACCAATATAAAAACAATTATCTTTATAGGAACGAGACTAATATCTAATCATAAAATACTTGTAATTATTTATAAATCACATAAAAATCACTAGATTTATATTTTCAAGACTTATCACAATTGGGAATCTCAGTTATCTAATTTTAATATATTTTTTGAGAATTTTACACTCATCTATAAACACATGGTCCATTTTTCTCCTTGGTGATATAGAAATAAACAAAATCCATTTCAACATTATTATCTCATCAAACAATGTTAGATAACATATACTTTCATGAGTCTCAAAATCATTTTTCAATCTGAGTTAAAATCTTCTATAAAATAAAATAATTCTTATATGATCATATAGAATTATATTTATTGTATAACTGAATAATCTAATAAGATATGATACAAATGAGAAAAAACCCTCTTCTCTCTACATCACTACCATGAATTTCCTTTACTTTCAATGGTTAATGTTTTATAAATATTTTCCTCAAGGAAAGTATTGTTGAATATTTTTTACACCATATCTTAAATATCATATTTCACCTAATTATTTTTAATAATATACCTCCACTGATTGGATTCACCTTAAAATGATATATTGTTACAGTTACCTTCTTATTCTATGATCAACTCAAAACATCAATATCTATTTTAGAATATTGATCCATCATTTAAATACCACTAGTTATAAGGATCCACCAAAATTTGGACGGTGCTATTTCATGAAGTGTTTCACTATAGAAATATTCCCATATGGATAATTTTTTATCTCACTCACATGGAACCAACACTTATATCCAATGTCAATTATGTAATCCCATACATAATCATCTCATTTCCATTTCTGAAAATTCTAGTTTACTAGTTATGAAGGATATAGTGTTCATATTTTCTTTCTACCTGATTTTTTAATTTTATTATATAGAAACCAATATTGAATTAAAATATATAAGTAGATTTAACATTAAAATACCCAAGATATATCTCATAATAATATAGATATAAATTATAATATCATATGAGTGTCTTTGAGTATAATGTTAACATTAAATGTTATCTAAAACGTTCATTTGATACCAACTATAACAACATTTTAAACAATTATCACAAAATTACAAGATTTATAATAGCGGGTTCACATTATTTAATTTATATGATCTTTTAGGTTTATAGTTATAGATAATTAGGAAAACCAATACACAACATAGTTGATATTTTCATATAACATACATTTTCTCCAAAAACATATTTCTTTGTTTACCCTCCAATTTAATTAAGGAAACATCTTCTTATTCTAGGACATGACACCAGTGACATTTATATAATCCCTTCATATCCTTAGGAACTATGAATTGTTTTTGAAAATGAAGAAATATTAAAATTGACCTGGATAAAGGATATAAAAAATAATGTCATTAATATTTTTGAAATATAATGAAAACCCATAATGAAGTCATCATATTAAAATAATATATTTTGAAATTAAAATAATCATTAATTAAAATTTAATTAAACATATATGTACAATTTTTTTAGAAAATGTAATTATTAATAAAGGAAATATCATATGAATGCATGTTACTTGATAATAATAAGAGCAGTGATTAAAAAGACCTTTCACATTTATGATATCATGATTATTCCATTAATAATGAGTCAATTATATTACCTTATAAAATAAACTAATTTTAATTAAAACTCAAATAATATATTTAATTTCCATGTAGGGGTATTGGGGGATTATCCTTATTGGAACCATTATTAATTAATAACAGTTATAGTTAATCTCAAAATATCCCTTAACAATAACATAATCCGTATTAACTCATTGACATTACCAAATTAATTAGGGAAATATTTTGGGATCACTCATTAGAATATCTATATCAAGATCACCCATTATGATATTAGATTTACAAAAATAATATCATCATCAAAATAGTAAAATATTTCATTTCAATTATAAAATATCATTACATAATTCATTTATCACATAAAATAAATCACATTCAGTTACAAATAAAAATGTGGATAAAAATATTTTTACCTTTAATAAAAAAATAGAAAAGGAAAATTCCATTAAGAGATAAAAAATTTATATTATCTAGAAAATATTGATTCATTTATAATAATATTGATAATGAGTAATTTCTTTGAAGGTGTGAAATGATTTTAAAACAGTATTTCAATAAAATAATTCTTCTTAACTTTGGTAAAATATCAAAATGGCACATACCATAAATGTTTAAAATATTAATTTAATAAATAAATAAATATAATCTTATTTAAAAATGAACAATTACCATTTTTTTAATAAATTTGAATATTCATGAAGATTTTTATTAAAATTTATATCGAAGATGAAGTGTTTAATGTAGTTAAAATAAAATTCTAATGAAAAATTACTCATATTGCTTCTTAGATTTCTATGTATACCATTTATAATTTAAAAATATTAAAAGATTATTAATTTTATTATTTCATAAGGACCATTTTCATTTTTCCTAAATTATCAAAATCACTTTCATCCATTTATTATCCTGTTTTATATAGTTACAAAATCAGTTAATCTCAGATATGATGTTTTTAGGGTCATTAAATGTATAATCTAAAGGTCATTTTGATGTGTTTAACATGGTCTAAGGGTCATTTGAAACGTTATCTAAAAACCCATAAAAATATTATAATTATCATTTTTTGGATTAGATAAACCTTTTTAACTATTAAGGAATTATTTTCATGAAAAACAATTCACATAGCTTCATAAAACAGGTTTTCCACATGTACGCATGAGGGACATTATAAATTTTTAATGGTTATAGGGGTAAAGTGGTATGTAATATCATATCTATGTGGAATAAAAATAATATCAAATATATATATTTATATATTAATTCGATGTTTATATCAAGCTATGTTAGGCGGTGATGGAAATTGTAATACATTACTTTGTGGAGGTGGTTGTCCACATGTACGCACAAAGGATGTATTCAATTTCCATAGGATGGAAAAGGAAATTAAAAAAGGTCATAAAATAAATACAATTATATCTCATTATATTCTGGGTAATAATTTTCTATGATAAAACTATATTGGATATTTTTGAATGAGGTAGAACAGAAGATCAACCCAAAAGGACTCGGCTGAAAGTAACAATTCATGTTTGGAAAACGAAATTTTCCAAAAACATTAATATATCGTAGTTTTGTTTTTTGGATAGACCTAGAACTCAAGGAAATGGGTCTATAATTTATGAAGGTAATTATTTAGGCCTTAGTTGACCCACAGGGCTCAATGTACCTTAATAAGAAGGTTAAAGAGGCACACTTTTATAATTTAGGGGAGTGACACACTTGAAAATATCCATACCATTTCAATATTGTATATATCATATCAAGGAAATTATAACTAAATGAAACTAATTTATAATATAATGGAATTACGGTCCAAATACTCTCATATTATAGGAGTTATGAGAAGATTATGGCAGCATATCACACCAGTTATTCCAAATTTAACATTTTTTACCCTTTACATTGGTAAGCAATTCTCACATTGGTAATTTTTTTTATTAAAAACAATTAAACTAACTTTATTAAAAAAACTAACCTCATAATTAATACTGTTATTTTTTAATGTGATAAAAAATTTATATGTTTTAGAAATTATCAATAATATAAGCATGTAAAACACAATAGGAAATAGTTTTTAATGTGCTTTTTTGTAAAAAAAATTATGTCAAAATCATATAATAATTAATATTTGTATAGAATTAATTATAATTTTTAATTAAATATGGTTAATTTTTATTTCAACTAAATCAAAAATATATTTCCATTATGTAAATATTGGAAATGAAATAATTGTTTTTTTAAATAGTATTTTCACTATTCACTAAAAGTTAATTCTTTTTAGAATATTCCAAAAAAATATATTGTAAAATAATATTTTTTTAATGATAATAAAAATATAGTAAGTTTTATGAAATTAAATTTATAATATAAATAAAATTATCTTTTATATAAAGGCATATAATATAAGGAAAACAATTTATCAAGAATAAAATACTCCATTTTATTTGAAAATTTACATAAAATTATTATAGTTAATAGGAATACATAAAATATAAACTTGAATTTTACTAAGAGATGAAATTTTGTTATTTTTAATATTACCTATATTTTCAAACATTATATTTTTCTCACTCATGTTCTTAGGAGTGAGAACTAAATTTTCTTCACTTTATATAACATTCCTTCCTCTATTAAAATCATTCATCATACTCTTTATCTTTGACCTTATTCATTTATTATAGAGTATAATTTGAATTAAAATTAAGATATTAGAGTAAATATTGTTCAATGGTCTTGTAAATCTCAATGAAAATGATCTTTTAGGATCCAAAAAATCTTGGTTATATTCAAAATAATTCTTTCATGAATTCTTATACTAAACATCCAAGTTAGCATTATCCTAGACAGTATCTTGTGGTGATTTTTTTTCAAAAATATATTATTCTAAAAACATTAAACCTAGATATTGACTCATTTTCACTCAATCAATTATATCCTATGTAATTCCATATTTTCTCTAACATTCTTTGGAGCATCTTACATTCTCATTTCAATTCATTAACAATTTATTCAAACTCTTTCTTATGACACCTAAACATATCACTATCTACTTGTTTGAGTGTTAACATTTCCACCCTTATAGGATTATCATAATAGTTTATATTTTATGACCATAAAGTTTCTACCAAATATTTTTTTTAAAGGTATTCAACATTACAGTAACTCATTTATTAGAGAATTCACAAAAATTTACACCATCTCTTATAGCGCAACAAAAGAAAATAACATAACATTTTCATATTATCACCAAACTACCAAACATCTATTGAAATATATTTTGGTTGTAACTTCTAGTCACAATAAAGATCATAATTCCTACTCCCCCATTAGATGTGTTTAATACACTAATATTTAGTTAAAAAATTAAAAACAAATAGTTATTTATGTTTCATTAAAGTAATTTCATTACATCATATGTCATAATATTTGACACATTTAGATATTTAGTTACTCATACATTCCATAGCATCATCACCTTCTATAATCATTTATAATAATAATTAACAAATCCTCTTTAAGTTGTATAACTTTTAAAATCTCCATCATCTCATATTTAGAAAACTACTATACTCTTATGATCTCTAATAGAGAACTCAAAACATTTCAATATTTATAACATCCATTTTTGAGAGAAAAAAACATTGGATTTATTTATTATTCATAATTTTTTATTTTAAGAATAATTACCACATATAGACTATCTAATGGATTTGATACCATTTATACATCAATACACATTATCACCCTAAAAAAATTTCAATCTTATTCTTCTAATTACTGCATCCTCTAGAAATTTTACCTCTTAGAGATAATTTTTTCATTCTGAACACGTTAACTTCTATCCACGGGACATTTTAAATAACTCACACTCCTCAAAATTATATTAAAGTACATAAATTATAAAAATTGAGACATAATAGTCTTTATATTCTAAAATCATATCATTTAATAAACTAAACTTCTATAAAATCTTTTCATATAACTAGAGTACCACAGATTGCACTATCTAATCTTAGATCAATGGAACATAAAACACCTTGTTCACCTAAAAATAAATTACATTATAAAAAATAATTAATATATATATATTATAATTTCAAACCCATGGTTATTCATAGATCAAATTATTATAATGAAATCATAGATTTCATAAAGGGGAACATGTCACAAAAAAATGTGTGGTGGTGAAAATTTTACCATCACTTTGAGATGAATCCTTTCGACAATCACCTTTGAAAATAATGAATGGTTTTTTGGATTGAAATGGGCTTAAAAATGTTAATATTAGGGATAAATGCGATATTTTTCAACATATTGGTTAATGGTGTATTTTTTGAATGAGGATAACTCTATAAAAGGGGGAAATATATATTCGTGATGGTGAGAAAATAAATTATTAAAATATTGAATAAGTTAAGTTTATATAACATTGATAATAATAGTATGGATTATTTTTTATAACCAAAATGTATTTTTTGATATTTGTTTCTCACATTGGAAAATGTTATATTCTATATAATGTATTTTATAATTTTAGAATCTATTTAGGATCGAGTTGATATTTCTTGATCAGAACATGTTTTTAATAGTGAATGAAAAATTTTTCTTCAGAATGAAGTCATAATTAAACAGAAAACTCCCAAAGGTTAGGTGTTATAAATTTATATAAGAATTTTATCCCATAAAAACATTTAATTCATATATGGAATATTTTATCAATGATATATATGATTTATTCAATTCATCAAAATGATGAACATATCATGAATAGAAGACATAAGAGTAATGAGTATGAAGAGTTTAAATATAAGTGTTTTTCACACCATTGGAGTGATGGTTAGATCATGAATATATATAGGATGATTTAAATAGTTACGTTTATTTGTATATGGCCATGTAATAAAATATTTTAAATCCATAACATGGTTTTTCATCTTCTGTATAAAAATTTTAGCACAGTTTGACCAAAACATCAAATCATTATTAACTAAACCATGTCATGATTCTTATACAATGAATATATTATTAGAACCATTCTATTTTTCTTTTGGATATTCATAAATATAAATAGATATCATGTCATGATGTTTTTTATCATTCCACAACATAATTTGTAGTTTAGTTAAAACCAACCTATTTCACTACAATTTATGATTCATTTCATTGATTTTTAAATTATAGATAATATTAAAAGAGTTTATAACATTAAATTCTAAAAAGGATTATGGGATTTTATAATACCCATTAACCACCCATTAGAATTATTAGACATGATATTTACCTAGAATAAATTCAATTGATTGATTTTTATTAGATGATACTATAAGTTGATTGAAATATGAATATCACGTTAGAAATTAAAAATTATAAGGATATATTAGAATGTTCTATATTGAAAAAGAAATTAGATACAGATCAAATAAAAAACATTTAATTAAAGTAATGTTGAAGATTCAAGGTGTGGTATTTTCAAAGTATATGTCATTAAATAGTGAGATTGTTTTTTGAATGAATTACATTGAGTAACATGATTTTAAGTGAAGATGTTCTAGGTAAATAAAATAATATTAGAAATAAGATATCATATAATTATACATACTATTATTTTTAGTGTTATATTTTTATTTGTTGTATTTTTTAGATCCTCCTACATGTTAAAATTATATCATTATGTAACCCTATAGAAATTCAATATGGGGATGAGAGGAATACATCATAGTCCTTGGATGAAAAGTGAGATTACCCTAAATATTAAAATAAAATAGTTAATTAGTTATTATTTGTAATATGAATACATCATTGGTATATTATCGTTGGATGTATCCCCGTGAGGGTAAACTATGTAAATTCATTAAGTATATGATTTGTTGTATTTTCTAATTTGGTGGTTCTTAAGTGTGATCAGCATGATAGATTAATTTTTTTTATATTAAAACACAACTACAAGGTTCAATTGATCATAAGATAAAATGAAATTTCAATTCACTCTAATCAACCCCCAATTAAGGTCTATATTATGACCTCTGATTAAAACACATTCTCTTACAACCACCAGTTATTATATAGAAAATATTTCTAATAATGTTATCATCATGTTTAATCCAATTAAGCTAAACAATGTTCCCCTATTTTATTGATAAAATTATTAGGAATTCGGGAATATAATAGGTTCAAATTTGCAATCTCTTTCTCCTAATATTTACTTTGTAGTACTTCATCCAATTAGTGTAAGTGATTCTATAAAAATATCAAAGATGAGAGCTACCAAAAAATTGTTTAATTATAATGAAAAAGATCATAATTACTTATCAAAAATAATTTTATAATTAGATATTTAAGAAATTTATGTGTTTAAAAAAAATCTATTGAAAATAAATAAATTCTTTCAAATATTTATGAGAGTGTCATTAAATTGGTAGAAGAAATGTTTCATGTTCATTAAAATAGATTTCTTGATTTAGAAATTAATTCATGAGAGGCTATTTATAGTTTCTTTAACTGAAATATCACTGTTGTTAGTGTTATTCATTGACATTTTCTTGAGATAAAAATGGTAGATGTAATGAATAATAACACATTTAATTACCACAAATTTAGATTTCAAAAGTGATGGAACATGATGAAATTATTTTTGGTAAATTATCATTTAATGATCAAGATATAAAACTAGTGGCATATGAAATACAAGTAAATTTTCATTAGTTTTTAGGACATCCGTAAAATAATTAATATCTAATAAAATGGTGAAAAAATTGATTTATTTGACTAAAAAATAATTTTTTCAGTGTTAACTTTTTACCTCTTCTGGTCTAGATGTTTAAGAGATAAAACATAACGATCAAAGTTATGTTATCCAATACATGATTATATTATTCAAAGGATAGGAACAAAATTTATAACTCTCAATAATTATATAGTGGAGAGGATAGTATTTTTGAATTTTGAATATTTAAAAAATAATATATTTTTTGTGATGAAAATTATTTTAGGAGATACATTTGAAATGATCATTCAGATAAAATTATTGATAAGAGAAGATAAATATGATATTGAGAAAGAACCATTAATTTTTTTTAATGTTAGTTCATCAAAGATATAGAAGATCATATGATTGTTATAGTGTTAAAATATAATAGTGAATTAGAATAGTAAAATCAACTAATGGGTGTTTTTTATCTCATGGTTGTATTACAATTAGATCTTCAAGACATTAGTCTAGAAACATATGATAATAGGTTGATCAAAGGATTAAAAAAATAATCCTCATGTTATGTTGATGATCATGTATCATAAGTAGATCACTAAGATATTATAAAATATGAATATAAAAAAATAAGTGATGAATAAATAAAAAAGTTAACTCTAGGAAAAATATTGATGAATTTTCTAACATATTTGATTTTCTTATTGTTATCATTAAGAAAAATTTTAATAATATTGAACCACTGATGAAAGAAGTTTTATCATTAGGAAGAGATCATGAGTTTCAAATAAAAATATATTTTTCCTTCAAGAATAAAATATATGATTTTTTCAGATAATTTTTCAAAAAAATGGGTCCAATAATTCACAAGAAATATTGAGGATGTGTGTTTTGATTGAATAGAAAATTTCATGGGTAAAATTGGACTTCAATATGATTCTAAAACATCAAAAGAAATGTTTAATGATCAAAATGAAATTATGTAAAAGTATAATGTTTTTAATGATTAGAAATGTATCATAAAATAATATGAAATACTAAAATATGATATATATATATATATATATATATAGAAATAAAAGAAACAAGATATTTCATCTAATTAGGTTACAATTAAATGAAAATATAGGACAAAAAATATTATATTTTTATATATTTTCTAGTTAGATTAATTGAAAATTGATTGTAATATTTTAATATTGAATCAATATATATCCTTCATATCCTAATTGAATCATGGTATATAAATATTCTTTCAATATTTACAATATTGGGAATAATGTTGTTAATTGTTGGGAAATGAGAATGGTTTCCTATGGATGAAAATGTAGAATGAACAGAAGTAATTCAATTTAAATTAAATTTAGAAATATTTTTTAAAAAATTTTAGAAATAAGAATGTGAATATATTTTGTGTACTAATGAAAAAGAGAATAAAAAAACAAACTTCTCAACTCATTACTTATTTTCATGGAAATAAATGAATATGAAGCTGAAGGAAAACAATATTCTCGTTAATATTGAATTATATTCTATGAATAAAAGTACAAAGTGTAATCATGATTCTTATTATGATATCTTTGAAATTAGTGATTAACTGTAATAAATGGATTCCTGGTATTTAATTTTCATCAAACATGATGGTTAATAATAATCATCTAATAAATATTTAAGGGAACTATTTGATTTGGAAATTATTGATCTCCAATTATTATAGAAAGTGAAATACCATATTTTATTTGAACATAATCAAGGAAAAAATTATCTATATCGATGTCCATAAACAAAAGTTTTTGATTGTGAGTGAGTTATGGAATGAATATTTGAAGTTACATTTTAAAAAATGTTAAATATCATTGTAAGGGATGTAAATACTCTTATGTGTGTGTCACGAACAAGACTAGATACCATTGTAAACTAATACCCTAATTATATCTATCATTTCTTCTTGGTACTTCACTATACCCCTGGGTTGGTGACTAGAACATGAAATCATAAAATATCATAGAGGGAAAGAATATGAAAAAAATGAAAGATACAAGATTACCAGTCAGGATGGTCAACACTAGAAAGGAGACATATTAACAGAAAAAAAAACATATAATAGTAACCAATAGAAAGATAATCATCCCAAAGTATCATCATCACAATATGAATTCATTGACGATAAAAATTATAAATATCCATTTTTTATTGAGTGGTTAATGTATCCATAGGTCACCATCATTACTATGTGGTCTAAATGATCAAGAATATCCACCTTCCCAAGTCAGTGTATTACATTTTAATATACCTGGTATAAGAATGTCTAAATATTTCCATAGGAAATGGTAGGGAGAGAGCTATAAGGACCAGTATGGTCTAACCATGTGTCCTAAAATCAATACCATAAATATTTACTATTTATGACAACATATAAAATTAAATAATGTATGTAATTTCATTTTTATACATAAAACCAAAATATGATTTCACTAAATTATATGAATAATATATCAAAACAACATTCAAATAGTACTAAATAATAATTTTATATAAAAATTTATATAAATCTAGGTAAATGAAAATGGAAATTCAAAAAATAAATGGCATGTATAATAAATCAAATAACTCATACCACCATGGTAAAATGCACTATAGTATGTTAGTTACTAGCTATAATATCCTCACACATCTCATCAGAAACCATTGATCATAAATAGTATATACACAGTAAAAATCCCAAAAGGGTAACCCATTATGATAAATTAATCCACATACCTACAGGGGAACTAATCATTAACTTCATAATTTGAAATAATTTAGTCAGTGTGTGACATCATAAATCTAGATCGTTTGAATCAATATCCTATAATTACTTTCCCAACAACCTTATAATATTCTATTCTACCATGCCCTTTAATCAATCAACCAATCATCCAAATAGGAAATAAATTAGTTTAAATCATTTTAAAAGGCAATTTTCCATTTTTTGTTTTCCTTATTTATTCACATTTAAAATATATATAAAAGGTTTTAAACATTTTAGAACTTTTCAATTTACATTTCAATTTATGAATTTTTTTCAAGACCAACAACAAATTATATCATCAATAAAATTCCAAATAAAGAATTTTATTTATAAATCCACCCCTAAATTTGAATTCCATTAAAATTTGGGAGATTTATCAATTTTTCTTCCCATTTTAATTCAATGATCAATCCATCTCAAATTTATGGTAGTAAATAAATTAAAAAATAATTTCAATTTAATAATGATTTTAATGGTTTAGATCATATTAAATAGAATTATGGATCCGCCTACATTTAAATAAGATACAAAAAAATGAACAACTTCAATAATATTTTCCTACAAAGAATAAAGTCATGGAATATCAATGAATAGAAAAAAACAATAATGAACAAAAAATGAAGTTTAGATCAATTAATTAAACAATAATCTAAACAAATTCTAGTAGGAGAGAAGTAATTATCGGAATAAAATACATGAGATGAGATCCTATTACCAGGATGAGATTGAATGTGATCAACGCTACTTTGATCCACCTAAAAAATAGTTTTAATGAGATAAATTCACATATTTGAGCCTATAAGGATGAATAAATGTTATAGGGATGACTGGGAGTGATTATACTTTTACACTGGGGGTTATATAATTCAAATATTTAGAGCCTATAAGGATGAATATATAGTTATAGGGATGACTGGGAGTGGTTATACTTTTACACTGGTGGTTATATATTTTTAAAATAAACTCTAGAGTAATTAATATCAGTGTTCATGGTTTTGAGGGTTGGGATACATGGTAAAACAAAATGTATGTCTGAACCATCCTCCCTTTCTGGGATTTTATTTAGTGATCAATGTTTGGAGACTTCGATAAAATAATGATTCACCAATCATTAAATACAAATTTTACAAATGTTTAATGGTTTGGAAGGTTGGTTTCATCATCTAGAAAACCCATGTTCCCCCTTCCAGTGGCCCTCAATAGGGCTCATGGTCTTTTGGTACAAATATAATGGTTTTCCTTAATCATGCACCATCCATGAAAAGAATAATGTGATCCAAAAATTATCCAAAATTTCCTGAAATAAACTATAATATGTCCCAAAAAAATGGATATCAAAAAATAGGTCATTGAATACCTCAAAATGAGTAATGGTATGTTAAAAACTCCCCACCATTCTATCCCCAGAAATCATGTCTAAAGTTTCCATATCAAGGATATGGGACCAATACTCTCTCATTAGTGCCTCATGATCCCATGTCACATTAGAATCTGAATCAATATTCTATAGAACATGAATCAATGGGATATCCCACCAATGAAGTACCTTTTTCTTAGAATCTGAAATTCTAACTAGATTCACATTCACTGATAAATTAGATTCGACATCAAGATCACACCAACTCAAAACATGAGATAGTTGAGAATGATATATTCGAATATGTGATACATTGAACACATTATTTATCAATTTCAACTGTTATGGAAGTTATAAATTTATTACACTTTCCCTATATAATCAACAACCTCAAAACTTCCCACAAATAATGGGATAATATTCTCGTTCCCCTAAGAAATTGATGAACCAAAAAAGGTGAAACTTTGAAAAACACCTAGTCACTAACTGAAAAATCTAATGGTCAATAAATACAAAAATTATATAATTTTTAGCAGATATGTGTTGTCAAAATTCTCTAGTGAATTAATTTAATCATTATTGTGATCTATTAGACAATGATATATCCAACCCAAAAACATTCACCATCATACCAACAAAATAATGATTTACAAGGACCACTATAAATGTCCTCAAATAGAGCCATATGAATGTAGACTACTTACTATAATTATATGAAAATTGAACTAGTAAAAAATGGACATCCCAATATACCCCAAAATTAAGGATGTAGGCGTGAAGAATGTCTTTAAGAATATGCATATCCTTCTTTGTTCATCCATCAGACTTGGGATGGTATACCATACTCAAAAAAACCTTATATACCATCATCTATTTAAATAATAAAAAAATAAGGTAAAATAGATATCTATATCAAAATATATTTGATATGGAACTCCGTAAAAATGAACAATATGTTTAACATTGAGAATTCTGAACCGATCAAATTTGGTTGTATCAAAAATGGGTAAGAAGTGATCAAATTTTATCACCCTATTGATCATTTCCCAAATCACGTTCATTCTTTGAGTGGTACATGGAAACCTAATAACAATTTCTAAAATAATATCATCCCACTTCCATGATGGCACCGGATGTGTCTGATGTAATTCCAAAGGTCTATGGTTCTCAACCTTATTCTATTGGAAAGTGTAACAATGATAAACAAAATCAGTATTTCCATATCTCATACTTGGTCACCATAAATATTAATTCTTATCATAAAACATCTTCATGTTTATAGGCTGTATCTCCCACTATGAATTATGGGAATCCCCCATCATAGTTTTTACCAAAGTAAAATTAATGACAACTCAATTTTGAAAACAAAATATAACCTTGAGAGATAATGACCACTCAATGAAAGTCTATAAACCATAATGAGAGACCATAATGACACAAAATTTATCATCAATCTGGTAGCCCTAAGGAATCATCTTGAGAAGAGAATAGTTAAATAGAAAACAATACAGAACAACCTCATTAATCTTTTTTCAGGACTCCCATTTTCATCTTTGAAAAAAATATCCATCATGACCCACTAAATAAAATATTCCTTCATAGCCTAGGTCAGAAGATTCATACTCAAAACATCAACAATGAAATTCCCCTTCTTCAGTGTGTAGGAAATTTTGAAGTCAAATGAAAATAGGTTCGGCACCCAAAAACACTAACAAATGAACAAATATTTTTGATAGAATATATAACTCAGTAATTTGTTGACTTAATAATTTGTTAACCTTTCTACAAAATGGAAATGTCTCTAACTCTTAAGTGCATGCACCACATATGTGAGTTCTTGTTCATGGTCAAATAATTATTATAGTTTAGTTTAAGGTATTGAGAACCATAGGTTACCACATTATAACCATGGAAAATAATACATCCCAAACCCCAACATGATGCCTAAAAAAGAACACATAGCCCTACCAGACCTCAGTAAGATTGAACACCGGTGTAGATGTCAATCATACATTCAACTCCACAAAAGAAGTCTAACATTTATTATCCCAAGCATATATTACCCCCTTCCAAGTGAGAGATATCTTCAAATAATCCAACTTCACAAAATTATTTACAAGCTGACAATAATACCTCGCTCGACCAAATATTCCTCCAATCTGAAAAACATTCCATGAATTTCCCATTTCCTAATAGATTTCATCATTATAAGATCAACTAAAATAACATCTTCAGAGACCACATGTCCCAAAAAAATAACATAAAAAATCTACATATCACATTTAGATAATATTGCTGATATTCGATAATTTCCCAGCATTTGTAGAACTAATACAAGATGATGTATGTGATATTCTGCACATTGATATTAAAATAGTATTTAATCCTCAAAACCCACCACATACTTATCATGATACTCATGGAATATTCTTTTCATAAAATCCATAATAGCTACAAGAAAATTTGTTAGACCACATTGAATGACAAGCTACTAAAAATGGGAATACCTTCTGAATAAGGAAGATTTCTAATTGTCAAATTATATTATTCTCATTTTCTAAAAATCATGTGAATGATATGTTTCCATGAACAACGTTACCCCTTTTAATAGGTCAAATAGATCATCAATCCATGGAAACTAATACTTTTTTTCAACATAAATCGATTTAGGTAATGGTAATGAACATAGAGGTGAATTTTTCTATCATCTGTCTGTGTATAGAGAATATGATCCACCCAATTTCACACACACAGGTGTATAAAATAATTCTCCAATAAATTATCTATCTAAGTATTAAACTATTTTAGTTCTACTAGTTCCAAACACAATGAATAAATGTACACTTGTTGAGTTTTGTGTTATAAATCAAATGAAATATCAACCTATCATATGAGTGGATACTAGATAAATCCAAAGAAAAATTGTCAAGTAACTCAATTATGATTGGAGTGAGATCATCAATAAAATATTTCTACTTGAGATCCAAAGAAAATTATGGTAGTGATCTTCCTAGTTCCAGAAAAGAATATCCTACTCTACTTGAACTCAGGCACCATTCTCCCTGAAAGTCATCGCACTCCCTACCTGGAATAGTATAGGAGACCCATCAAAGATATCAGTAAATTATATCTTTAGGGTCCAAAAATTCATAAAAGGAAAGGCAAATACTATCGTAATTTGGGTGAAGAAAATATATAAATGTTAGATTTAAAATTTGAGAAGAAATTGATGAAATCAAATGTTTCAAAGGAATTTATTCGAGCTGCGTAATGATTACCAGGAAAGGTTCACAGAAGGGACAAATTGCAAACCATTCGGTATGAGCAAGGTTTATGACGTGCTGGCCCATGAGGAATTGGCCAGCGAATGAATAAATTTATGGTGAATTTTTACCAATGATCTGAAGCTTCCATGAAACATTTTCGATGGTTCAAATCCAACAGAAGTACGCCTTGCATACCATCCCCGTGAACGGAATGGATCGCGGACAAGGAGTTACTAGAGGCACCCTACCAATTTCATATCCAAAAATCACGGTTGACCAAGTCATTTGTGGGTTATATTTCCATGATGGGCTTCTGGAGAACGTCCCACACGAACCACAGATATAGATTCCTCAGTACCCTATAAAAGGACCACCATTGGAATCGAAATATGAAGAAGAATATGTGGAAAAATATCTATTGTATGGGGAAAAAGGGTGAAGAACATAGAGGGTGCGGAAGGAATTTCTCCCACACCCGAAGTAGTTTGCGAGACACTATCCTACATCCAAAGATGTTCATGGATTCCATACCATAAAAAATAAATAGTTTCATAGAATCCATCCCATGAACCATATGGATAATGCAGTTCGTGGAAGTCCACCTCGTGAACCATGTTCAGAAAACCCTTCGGATACAACCAGCGAACCAATAAGAATATATAATATAAAAATAGTACATAGATTCCCATATGCGGAAGACCCTTCGCAGGTTCCCATATGTGGAATATGGTATGAGGACACCCTACATGGAAGACAGTCCTTGGAGGCCATATCTTTCGCGTACCATCATACATGGCCAACTCCTCGGCATACTATCTTAAGTAGATTCTCTTACACAGTCTGATCTTACATGGCTAGGTTTATGCAGAAAACAGTTTACACCCATAAGTCTATACCATGGGGGCTACGCCTCCACACCACCACTCAGCATCAGTCCTACCATGCAGTCTCAAACCTCTCGGTCGGTCCCTTCACTTCCGTCAGTGACCCCAATAAAAATCGATAGTCGCACCACCATCTTTTCCGGCCAGGTCGATGAAAGCTTCCATTCCGCTCTTATGCCACCCATACATTCATCCCATAAATACCGCGAGAAGATAAATTTCTCATTAACCTCCCAAAAATATCTATCACCTACCTCCTACGATAGGTTGAAAAATAACTCCTTGGACAATCACATCTTGAGTGTTTCTTAAATTCCCAAACACATCCTTTACATCTATCAAACTCTATGTCTCTAGTGATTCTGAATCCTCAAAAATCTCCATGGCCCTAAGAAGTGGAAGTCCAAGGTTTTTTTGACCCCATTGTCTGACTATGCACATCATTCCCTAGTGGCTCTGCATATTAAGACTACAAGATGGTCATCAATAACAGGAAAATTCATCCTCAGGAGAATCATTTCCTACCTTTGTACGTATCAATGGATATCGCGCCACATATCATTTCTCCTGATCCATAAATCCCTAAATTCACAGTTTACACATTCCATACCTATCATGTTCTAGGAATTTCATAACATCCTAGAATGATTATCCTCTAGTTAATAATGGATCCTCCCCTCCATTTTCCAAACTCGATGACCTTAATCTATGATTTATCGTCTTAACCACACGAAGTAAAACTGTATAGTAATAGTCCAATCCACATGACATTAAACTGTGATGCTATCGTCCAAACTATATGAAATTAAACTATAGTATGTTGGATAATTTAGGATTTTCATAAACATGCCCGACCATCAGAGATGGAAGGCCACTGTTCAAGGGACACCTCTTCTTTACTATGCACATCATGCCTCGGTGGCTTTGCATATTTTGCACAAAAAATGGCCTATCATCAAGAGACAAATTAATCCTTAAGTGATTTCATTCCTACCTCTGTATGCCTCAATGGATTCCATGCCTCATATCGTTTCTCCTAATCTGGGATCCTCTATATTCACTATTTACCCATTCTGTCCCTCTCAAGTTTGAGGAAAGTCGGAATATCCAAACATGACTATCCTCCAAGTTAATCATCATCCTAGATATATGACTTTAAAATATAGTATAGCTTCCCAGAACATGATTCGGGGACCTCCCACTTAGGTAAGTCCCCAATCCTCTATGGCCGGACCACATGACCTTTAATGTCAGCTCACACTAATGGGTTCGTTGCTCCGCTCCCTCACCCACCGTCACCCCCGGCCTCTTCCACTATGGGATATCCTTCCCCCACCAATAGGGGATGAGGGGTATAAATTGTCAAATCCTTCCCATCATATTGTCTCTAGCATAGAGCATGAATCTCGTGGGATTAGAGGTTTGTGAGGATTAAAACATCACCACACCATATGAACTATGAGAACTCTAATTCCAGATCAAATCAAGATACGTGTGACGCCTACCAGAAGGCCCAAGCTCAAAAGGGTGCCCACTAAAAAAGGGTCCACCCAACCATGCCCCCTAAAATGGGCAGCTTCCATGCATAAGCCCCACACCATCTGAACTATGACAACTCTAATTCTTGACTAGATTAGGAAATTTATGATGCCTGCCATACGGCCCCAGCTCAAAAGGGTTCCCATTCCAAAAGGGTCCACCCAATCAAGTCCCATCAAATGGGTAGCTTCCACATGTAATCCAACATTATCTAAACTACGAGAAATCTAATTCGTGACTAGATAAGGATATGTATGATTACTTATAGAAGGCCCAAGCTCAAAAGGGTGCCCATTCCAAAAGGGTCCACCCAATCATGTCCCATTAAATGGAAGGCTTCCATGTGTAAGCCCCATACCATCTTATCAATGAGAACTCTGATTCTTCACCAAATCAAGATACTTAGGACACCTGCCAGAAGGCCCAAACTCAAAAGGGTTCCCATCCAAAAAGGTTCCACCCAATCATGTCTATTAAATGTGTTGCTTCCATTCGTAATCCCCAAACATCTGAACTACGTGGGTTCTGATTCCTCTCCCAAGGATACCTAGGAAGCCCTCCTTATGGGCCCAATCCCAACATCAAGTCACCCTTTGTCCCTCCTGGATGACGATAAACTCCAGAGGAAATTATAGTTTTTCTAAGTTAGAATCACCTCGGTGGAATTAAACATATGCATGCTCACGACGATCTTGAAAAAAAGGGTATTCCTTGGAAAACCTCTTAGGGAATGAACCAAGGATTCACGAACATAGGAACATGACTTAAATCTATAAGAGTGTCCTAGAACATGAAACAATCCTTCCCTGGAAGGGTGAGGTAAGCCTAACCTCCCATCCTCTCAAAAAATAGAGTCCTCAAGTGTTGTTGGCCAATTAGTCCGGTGATGAGCGCCAGCCATTGGAAATCTGGCCCATGAATCATGGATACCATGGTTGTTGGGGTTTCTTGGCTCCACGAATAAACCCGTTGGAGACCATTTGAGGAAGTAATGTCTGAGAAGGACTGGTTGTATGACTTCTTGACCCCCATGAAATCACCCACTAGGACCAATAGTTCCCCACATGGTCAATTCAAGATTCTTTAAAGGATAATGACATTGAACGGGTTGAAATAAAAGAATGGTAAATTCTACAAGATTCTGTCTCTGTGGAAAATGAGATGGGTGATGATCCTCATCGTGCCATCTCTACACCACCCGTAAACATGCCACCTCGGAGGCTGAACAAGAATGGGGAACCTGACTTGAATACTTAACCAAGGTGGCGGTTCTACCCACAATGATGAAATAAAAAGGACTCTGCATGTTTGACCGTTGTGTCCGCCCCAGTATGCACAAAATGCACCACCTCAGAGGCTGAACAAAAAATGTGCACCCGACGTGAATCCTTAACCAAGGTGGAGGTTCTACCCCCAATGATAAAATACCAAAGGACACTACATGTCAGACAATTTTTCCGCCCCCAGTATGTGAAAAACCTATCACCTCAAAGGCAGAACAATAATGGTGAACCCGACGTGAGTCCTTAACCAAGGTGGCAGTCTCACCCTACTTAGGACCCATCGCCTTGCAGTAGAATTAAATGGGAAGGGAGCCAAGGTGAAATGCAAAATATTATTGTGTATAGAGGAATGCTACTTTGAATATTTTTAGTGGTATTTATGTCATACATATATTGTAGTTTCCCATAGAGTGACCTTTGATCCAAATGACATCCCCATGATCCATGAAGACGTAAGTGTTAGCGATCCCACGGGCAGTCGGTGCCTCAACAAAGAGCAGGACCCCTTCGCCTACCCAGCATATTCAACGTTGGGTGTCCAATAAGATGATCAAATTGTACCACCGAAACGGTACTCTCCCCATGCTAGAGGCTGCAAGACAAGACCTCCAGTCTGCGAAGGTCCGCCAGCCGCCTCTTCAGCCACTGCCGGAACCTCAGCCCATGGCAGCCCTGGTGGTCATCTGAAATCATTTTAGGATCATGTCCTTGGAATGTGATAATGACTACATCTCTTACCTTAGGGAGGAAGATGAATTCAATCATGACTACTTCATCACAGCTGCATAGGGACCCCACCCCCGGGACCCCACTAGAGAGCGTCGCTGCCAACACCAGATGACCAAGCCTCCTCCCGTTGAGGAGGACCTTATGCCGAAGGCACTTTCCAATGACCTGGAGACTCAGTCCCCTCGGTATTGCCACCAAGGGTGGCGAATATATAGCCAGGGACTTGCTATCACCCTGGTTCCTGAGGAGAATCTCCTCCATACTAATGTGATGGAGTTCAATGGGTAGACATATGACTCTACCCTTTCCACTCATGCCCACCACAGAAATAGGGTGGCACAATATGAGCACACACATGTTTCTGCTAGTGATCGATGGTCCCACCATGCAGATAGAGCAGCTAGATATGGGAAAATACTAATATCTTCTAATGCAAAACAATCCCACCATCCAAGTAGGGTGGAACTCAGCTATGTTTCGGCACAAACACCTGCTAATGCATTTCAAGAATGCCATCAAAATTGGGTAGAAACAAGCTATACACATGATAAAATACCTGATGATGCATATCAAGCCCACCATCCAAATAGGGGGGAAACTAAATATGAGCAGAGTCAAATTCCTGTGGATGTATACAAATCCCGTGAGAAAAATACAGTGGCAAGTGAGCGGATTAAAATCCCTAATCATGAATATGAAAACCACTATTAAAATACGGTGAAAACCAGAGAAGAGAACTAGTGGTAGACTCATTCCTCTATCCCGACACAGGAGAAATACTAGTATATACTGGCAAATCATGAAGGATCGGAGAAGGCACAAACTCCTACTCTCACATCAAAATGGGCGTTCATACTCGATCTAGATAAAGATTTATCCCATCACATCATGTCCATGATGGAAGATCATAGGTAGATTCCTACATATCCTCCAAACATTCTAAGATATCATTACATCAGTGGAAGAGGCAAGAAATCGGTCCCACAACCTGATTTCCTCAAACGAAATGACAAAATATCAAAATGAGTTAGTCACTCGAGAGTAGTTATGAATCCATGCTCTAGTCTAGGAGGGTCGATGGTAATATCACGTGACATATGGAAAACCGGATTGAGAACAAATACACATTCCGACTGGGGGGCGTCAGTCCAATGTGGTGGCTGCTCTAGGGCAGGCATATATCCCTGCCAAAACTCATGATGATCTTCAGTGTATCCCGCCAACATCACGAGATCCAACAAGATAGGGACTCGTATATGAGGGCTAATACCAACAGCATATGGCCTTGGTTACTAGCAAGAGTGTGCCCAAAAAGGAAAATCACCAAAGGTAACTAGAAAATGAAGAGCATGGACATGACACTGTTGGAAGCTGGGGTTCTCAACGCCCTCACATTCATATGAACAATGGCTTAAGAAAATATCATTCCATTACCAAATTATGGAAGTTGAGGTTGCAATTATGAAGGTCCTCCTTGCAATGTCACTACCAGCTGCTCTGAAGGTTCCCCATAGAGCACCCATAGGGGTTTACTCCATAGGTCAAGAATGATCGATCACAAGAGCCTATCTCCTGATGCACATCCGGGTAGACATCCCCTCATCCTGAAGATCATACAACAAGATATTCCTCCCCTTTCTGTCGTCTGCCCTGATGGTCCTCCCCAGGATATACGTTGTAGATATGCTTCTCCCTGTAGTCAGACATCAAATCATGATGGTAGTCCTCTCCATGATGTTAGTCATTATGAAGGCCCTCCTCGCAATGACAGTTGTTGTGAAGGTCCTCCCCGCAGGAACGTCAAGAAACAAGAAGGTCCTCCCCTCATTATAGTACATCCTAAAGCTCCTCCCTATGATTTACACTATAGAAATTATCTCTGTATCCAGATATAAAGACATGATGGTAGTTCTCTCCATGATGATGGTCATTTTGAAGGCCCTTCCCGCAATGATAGTTGTTGTGAAGGTCCTCCCCACAGTGATGCCCAACAACGAGAAGGTACACCCCTCATTGTAGTACATCATGAATGTCCTCCCTAGGATGTACACTATAAATATTCTCCATGTAGCCAAATATCAAGTCATGATGGTAGTCCTGGCCATAATGATGATCATTGCGAAGGCCATCCCCACAATACCAGTTGTTGTGATGGCCCTCCCTACAGTGATTTCAAGTAGCAGGAAAGTCCTCCCCTTGCTACAGCCCACCCTGAAGGTCATCCTCAGGGTATACGCCATCAGGAAAATTCCCACGGTCGGGGATCAAGTTTACATGGTAGTCCTCTCCATCGCAACACCACTTGCGAAGGTCCTCCTCACAACCAAAATACATGCTGGAAAGAAGGTCCTCCCCCATTCAGAAAAAATATGAGAATTCCCTCCAATGTAGAGGCACCCGGAAAGTATTCAGACACATCAACCACTCTGTCTATAATGAGTGATATTCATTATCAACTAAAGGATGGCCCGGGGCAACGCTCATCTATTGAGCCACCACCGCGGCGTCCACAAATTGATAAGGCTCCAACCAGCCCTATTGCTTGGAATGAAATCATCAAAAATAAATCGAGTAGGGAATATCAAGTAGAGGATCCTTTAAATGAACAATAGAATGATATGTTTCTTGTGAGAAGACAACTAGCTAGGGATAATATACCCGTGATGTATTGGCCTATATCCACCTCTCACTTCGACATACCAGGGGAATGAATGCATGACATTCTCCTCAATATATAGAAAACTCTTTGAAATATGAATAAAAAGTTTCTACCCTACAAAGGTTACACTGACCATGTCAGCATAATAGGGGAGCCTCACCGTCTGATCGACTTGGAATCCCTCTTGTCTGCAAGGTAGCCACAATCATAAAGGGCAAATAAAAACCTTGAACAGTTTTTCCTCCATGCACAACATAAATTGGGTTTCCTCATTGTCAATGCCCCCCGCTGGAGTTCACATTTAGGGGTGGGGAGAACATGGAGCTTTACACTTCACCCCATGTACCATCCACCAGGGCCCAATGGAAATGACGTCTTTCAATTTCACCACCCATAGGTGAAAATTAAATGAAGACCCTACTTAGGAAATATGGGATACTCAAAGAAGACCAGCCCAGAGTAAGTCTCAAAAGCCCCAGGGCTTAAGAGATCAATCCATCGAAAAACATATGAGCCAGGTGACTAGGAACATCCAACAGGCTTCCCACGTATGGGAAGCCAACCAAAAAACAGTGATCATGTCTTTAAAATACCATATGCCCCATGTAGTCCCAATGCCACACTTTACTTACACAATTACAGAGGTACATGAAATTGAAAGTGTGGAAACAGCAGTGGCTACCACTGTGATACGGGAAAAACCCCAACACACAGGGCTGGGGGAATTTTAAAATCAAATTCCCCCCATAAGACCAACAAATTTGGGTTGTAGCGCATTAAATGGAGAAAGTGAACAACCCTTGAACGCGGGGCTGGGGCATTTTTTACCTCAATTCCCCGCATGACAGATGTCTGTATTCCACTATCTAGGAAGAACGACGGATAGAGGATTAACCCTTTCCACCCCTTCTCATGGTCCACACCCTCTGAGACAAAGGCGTGTTAAGAGGTCAGACCAGGGCTTCCTTTAGGTCAATCTTCATCAGGAAGCCTAAAGAATACTATAGAATGGAAGGATAAAGTCCAATAAAATTCACTACAATACTTCCTACCATTCAGTACCGGGAAAACCGCCACCAATGCGGTATGCCTAAGTGAAGTTGGTGAGCGTCAAACCCACGTATCACATAGGAAATTATGTAGGGGGAGAAGACACAAAGGAATATGGTTCCCTCTAAGAGGAATTCCTGGCCGAGCATGATGGTGTCCATACCTGGAACCATAAGGAGGTTCAAAATCTGGATTCCCCCTCAGTCAATCCAACATTACCTCCTCCATGAAACTCCAACAAAAGAAAAATAAATCCAAGGGTGTCTATGACCCGCCTCCTCTTCTCCATAAGAGTGAATCCCTCATACTTGAGGAAAGGTTCTCCAATAAGGATGAAGAAATGAAAGAGATTATATGAATTAATGATGAGCTACGTCGAGGGAGTTATCTTACAGGATGTGTTCCCTCTACGGAACGTCAGCAGGTGCTCCCAGAAGATGTTCCCATACCACAGACACTCATCCCAGTGAATGAATCCAAGCCCGGAAGACCGTTCAACCCGAAACTAGAAGGACATCAAGACTCCCCCCCCCATTGTGAAGGCAGATAGAATATACCCATGTAAATCCACAAATGATTCCCCCAGGTGGGCATCCACCCCAAATTCCAGTTACACTGGCACGCCCAATCTTGGCCCCTACCACACCAGCTCAAGCTCAAGCCCAAGATGATATGCATCAAGGACTCTTAAACACCGTAAACTATCTAATGTCTCAAGTAGATACCATAGAGGGGAGGCATACTATGATACAACCAGAGCGCAAACCCTACCCCGAGTGGGTGAGTAGTGTTCCACCACCATCAACCTTCGAGAACCCTGTATTCCAAGTATTCAATGGATTAGGGGAACTCGAACAGCATTTGATGCACTATGCCTATTACTGTGACCCCATGATGGGTACTCCAGAGTAGCAAGATACCATAAAACATTGGTGCTTCATACGAACCATGTAGGGCTCGACTTTCTTATGGTATACTAACCTGCCAGCTAATTCAATCACTGGATGGGAGGACCTATGGAAAGCGTTTCTCTTACAGTTCAGTTAAACGCTACCCATGATGACCGTTAGTGATCTCATATACTACAAATATTGAGGGAATGAGAGAGTCTCAGATTTTATTTATAGATGGAAATTCCTAGAAAATTCTCTGAACCGAACACTCCCCCAAGATGAGATGCTCTTCATGTGCCTCGATAACATTCAAGATGAATTGTGAACACATCTCATCCTAGTGAAGTACACCAGTGGGTATAGATACATCTCTACCATTTCCCAAAGGATAGAATACTCCTTGAAAAGGACCAACCTTAAGTCTCGAGTGGCCCCATCAGCCCCTAGGAAAAGAACGGGAAAGGATGAAGCAGCTTCTGTCATGCTTATGCCGCCCCCGACACTAGCCCCAATTGTGAGGCCCCCACAAAACTGTATGGGACCCACTAGAATCCAACCACCACCCACATCAACAAGATGAATTATGAGGTGCTAAAAGAAATCAGTTGGAGGAACAAAGGAATAGATTTTATTTATTCCGAGACGACTAGGTCTGTGGCTATTTCATAGTCTCCATGAATTGCAATCTACTCCGGCTGCCAGATCCAAAGTGAGCCAATAAATTTGGTCTCGATGACCATCCAGATTATTGTCCATATCACTGGATACTAGGACCCAACATCCATAATTCATTTCTTTTCAAGGATCTCCTGTAAAAGATGGTGGATTTTGGGCAAGTCATGTTGGGCCGCCACCAGCAAAAGTGGTGTATGTTTCCATTTCCAACTACACTGGAAAGAAGGAGAAATATTTTGACAATAGGATGACCTGTAAGACCATAAAATGATTCCATCGAATACTGTAAGAGTAGTTGAAATAACCTACTATTCCCCATGAAGCTCTTAATATAGCACAACCATCCTCCCTGTCCTCATAGTCTTCTAAAGGCAAGAAGGGCAGAAAGTAAGAGCAAGAAGATGTGATATTACCAAAACCAATTTTAGTACTTATTCTTTCAGTCTTAATTCCAATAGACTTGGTTCAATGAGATCTTTCCCGCCAAATGGTACAAAGGCCACCACCCCTCCAAATGGTACAATAGGCACCACCCCGCCAAACTGTACCATCTGAAGCAGACAATCACATAGGAACAGTATCATATCAAGAACAGATCTTCTACTCTATTAATTTAATTCACTTGATGGATCCCTTCTATAGTGAAGACTATGTCCATGAAACTAAATTCCACATTCCTACATGGAGATCTAGAGGAAGAGGCCACAGATGTCGGGGGATCCCTGGAAGGCATGATCAGGGCATGAGTAAAATTCCTAGCCACACCACAAGTCAAATCATTAACATCATGGAAACCTGTTGAAGGACCCCCGACAAATTAAATAGGAACCGGAATGCTCGTTCACCCCCATCAGAGGAAATACATGCCTTGTCATCTTGGAAAATCCATCCGGGGGAGGAAAAGTACCGTACTGGCCAAGGTATATTGGCAGAATAGTCTGTCCAATTGTGGAAACAACTACAGCCCCACCGACTCATGCTACAGAGGTCTAACCATCTACTTCCAAAGCTCAAGGCCCTAATGTATCCTTGAAAGAGAAACCATGAGCTATGAAGTGCCACCCATTAGAGGAAAATTATAAAATTTTAAAGTAGTTTTCTTCAGTATAGCAAATCTGTCAATATCGAATGCATTGATTTTTTCTGTAGATCATATGGAGGCACTCATTGATGCCTTGTTAAGTCCCCAAGAGTTAAAGGCTGAAGTAGTAGTGGCTAAAGTCAACCAAACGGAGACCGGACTGGAATAATGTCACACTATCATCTGATTCATAGATTGGGATGAAGATTTCATCATGCAAAGGTACATCACAACCTTATATGTGTTCTTCAAGATAAATGAAATTTATGTTCGGAGGATCTTCATAGACAAAGGGATCTAGAGTTAACCTCCTCCTGCTGAAAACACTTCATTGACAAGGATATGAAGAAGATATCTTAGCACCCTTAACTACAACTCTGCTGGGATATGAAAAAAGTGATCAGAAACCATTGGGAAGAATCAAGCATAAAACATTGCTCGAAGATCCCATATCAGATTCAAGTTCATGTTGGTGCAGAAAAGTATAACTTTAAACATCTTGTTGGGGAGGCCTTGGCTGCATCGTTTTGTTGTGATTTCATCCTCATACCATCTGTGTATTGAATTTTGTGCTAATGGAAAAAATAGAATGTTTCATTCCAATAAATCAAGTTTTGAGTTCTGTGAGTCACATTACATCGATGTGGGGTTCTATGACTTGGAAGAAAAACATATTTCAGCTGATGAAGTTGATTGGATTAGTGCCCTGAATGGATTGGAGATGGCTCCCGTTGACCCCTTCTAGCAGTTTGGGGAAGAGTACATACTACCCATCAATAAAGTTGAATGTGTAATTACAATCCCGGATACAGACTCAATTGTTTTCATGGTCTCTCCTATGACCACCAAGTACAAAGACATAGAATAATGGGATGACTCCCATGTTTTCAAGAGAATCCCTATTGAATATTCTCTTGGCCCATCCTTGAGACATCCAAATTCCCTTACATCACACAATAAGGAAAAAGAAGATTTATTTCCCAATATTAGATAAGTTACCTAAAAAAACATTTCTCCGTCAGAAAGAGAAGATGATAAAGAAGAAGAGGAGGAGGAGGAGGAGGAAGACCTCAAATAATCCCCTCCTTAATTTGAATAAGGTGATTCCACCATCATTGATAAACTTAAGGAGATAAATCTGGCACTGAAAATGACCCACGATCGATGTTAATTAGTGAGACCATGCCTATAGAGGAACTTGAGGCATATTCCTCTTTCCTAAAGAAGAATCAAGAAGATTTTTCCTATAATTACAAAAACATACAAGGCCTAAATCCTGAAGTTGTCACCCATCATCTGGGCTTACCAAATTACCATGGGGGCTATAAATAGGAATCTAGAATGATCCACAAGACACACACTACTAAAATAGAGGTTGAAGGGAAAAAACTGATCAAATACAACTTTATATGGGAGGTTCAATATCCGATCTGGATAGCCAACATAGTCCCTTTCAAAAAGAAGAATGTGCAGATTAGAATCAGCACTGACTTTAGGGGCCTTAATCGGAATTTACCAAAAGACAACTTCCCAGTCTCGATCACAGAATTTTTGATCGATTTAACAGCCGGATACAAAGTCCTCCCCTTCATGGAAAACAATTCTGGATACAATAAAATTTGTATGGCCCAAGGAGATAAAGAAGATACTAAATTTAGGACCCCTCAGGGGGTGTTTTTCTATAAATTACTGACCTTCGGTCTAAAAACTATTACTGCCACAAATCTATGCGCTATGCATCACATCTTCAAACCTTTTTTGGAAAAATCATCGAGTGTTATGTCGACAACCTGGTGGTTAAGTCATGACAGCGTTCGAACCACCTAGAAAACCTTGAAACAATATTCATCAAATTGAGAATACATAGTTTAAAGATGAATCCCTTGAAATGTCTCTTTGGGGTTACCTAAGGAAAATTTCTCGGCTTGGTCGTATTCCATAGTGGCATCAAAGTTGACCCCGAGTAGGAGAAATACATTCTTGACATACCCCCGCCTCACAAACTCATGGAGATGAGAAGTCTCCATGGGAACCTCACCTACATTCAGTGTTTGATAGCCAACCTAGCATGTAAATGTTTACCCTTCACCAATCCCATGAAGAAATGAGTTATGTATTAATGGGATAACAATTGTCAAGAAGCATTTGACAACCTCAAAAGATATCTCCTAAGCCCGTCAATTCTCATGCCACCAGTTGAGGGGAGACCACTAATTTTATATTTAACTGAACTAGAACGGTCAGTAGGTTCCTTCGTCGCATAGAAAAATGACACCGATAGCAAGAACAACCTCTACTACCATAGTCAGACAATGATTGATGCCGAAACTCAGTATTGAAAGATAGAAAAAAATTGACTGGACATAATCTTTGTAGTTCAGAAGATCACGTATTATCTACTGCACCATGAGGTCCACATAGCCTCCTACTGCAAATCACTCAAGTATATCCTCAACCAACCCATGTTAAATGGGAGCATATCACGATGGGTGGTAATCCTGTAACAGTTTGACATATGTTACATGCCCTAGAAGTCCATCAAAGGTCAGGTATTATCAGACTTGCTGGATGAGAACCCCTCAAGAGAGAAGACAGCAATGGATAACAAACTTATAGATGAAGAAGTGTTTTCCATTTTGGATAACCCCCATATATGGTAAATGTACTTCGATGGTGCTTCCCGAAGCCCAACATGGAAAAGGATAGAGGATCCCAAGCTCAAAAAAGTGGGGCTGGGATTTGTACTCGTATCTCCCAAAAAGACCATCTTTCCTTACTCTTTACAACTTTTGGAAGGGTGTACGAAAAATGAAGTAGAGTATCAGTCCCTCATTGCTGGACTAGAATTGGAACTCTAGGTTCAAGCCAAATACCTAAAAATAATGGGTGATTCCAAGCTAGTCATCAAACAGGTCAATGATGACTATGCTATCGAGAAAGAAGTACTGGATCCCATGATGAACCATGTTCGAGCACTGATGAAAAAATTCCCATCAGAATCAGTGTTGACTCATGTCCCTTGGTCACAGAATTCTCAAGCCAACACTTTGGAAAATGCAGCCACAACCTTAGCTGACCTTGGCTGGGATAAAATAGTCATTAGCATTTCTCACCGTTAGATGCTCTTGTCATTCATCCAGAGAAATATGGAGGAAATTGATGAAATTATCCCTGTTCTTAAGCCTTATGGTCAAACCACTAGTTGGATGACACCCATTAAACAATACATTCGAAATAGAGAACTCCCATATGTTAAGGCTGAAAGGGAGTGGGTCTGAAGGAGGGCAGTCAAACTTAGCTTTTACAATGGGGTGAACCAAGATATGGTCCTCTACAAAAGAGGCATTGAAGGAGTCCTTATAAGGTGCATTGATGAATAAGATACTGATTCTATCATGAATGAAGTGAATGATGGAGCTTGTGGAGCACAATAGTTAGCAACCATGCTCTCTCACCAAATCCAAAGGCTTGGGTATTACTGGCCCACCATGATAAAAGATTGTGCCATATTCACTAAGAAGTTCCATTCCCGCCTTGTTAGTGCTAATTTCATACAACACCCCCCAGAGTTGCTTCATGCAGCTAAATTCTCTTTCTCGTTGCTCGCCTGGGGATAGATGTTGTGGGACCTTATCCTCCCGCTAGAGCGAGACAATTCAAGTTCATACTCATAGCAACTGACTTATTTTCTAAATGGTAGTAAGCCATACCCCTTAAGGAAGTCGGGGTGAAAACATTGTCAATTTTGGGAATGCCAACATCATCACCAGATTTGGTGTCCCCCATATAATACTGACAGGAAACGACACCAACTTATGCTCTGCTGATCTAGATAATATATACCAGGAATATAGAATAAAGGAAAACCGGTCATCCCTCTACCATGCGGTGGAAAATAGCATGAGAGAAGATTTCAACAAGACTATGTCAAACATTCTTAAAAATATGGTCAAAAATGATAAATAATCATGTCCAGATAGCTCCTTCATGCTTGTGGGCTTACCGGACCACAACTTCACTACCACTTAAGAAACCCCATACTCACTAGTATATGAGGAAAAGGCAGTGTTACCTATCAAAATCCAAGTTTTTTTACTTCGTGTGGCCATTTGAGATCAACTTTACATGGATGAACAATCCCATAGACGTTTTGATGAATTGGAGAAGTTATACGAAAAGAGGTTTCACACTCTTCACTATTTGAAAATCTCCCAAAACCGGATCGCACAAGCCATCAAAAAAATGTTCTCCATCGATCTTTATTTGAAGTAAAAATGGTGTTAATCCTCAGAACCTTGATGATACCAGGGAATAATCCCTCAAATCTTGATCCAAGGTGGGAAGGACCATATGTCATACATCGGGTCTATTCCAATGGTGTGTACGCCCTGATATCAATGGACATAAGGCTCATCAAGACTCCCACAAATGCGAAGTTCTTGAAGAAATACTTCACATAATAATTCCCCAATGCCATGGTCCAAACTCAAATACCTTAAACTATGAGTAACAACAAATCCCAATGTGAATTCCCAAACTCTATGAACTTAAAAAATGAGTAATAAAATAATTCCCCAATGTTAAGGTCCAAACTCTATGACCTTAAACTATGAGTAACAACAAATCCCCATGTGAAGGTCCAAACACTAAGTCCTTAAAGTATAAGATAAAAATATCACCCCAATTACAAAGTCCAAGATCAAAGACGTTAAACTATGGGTCAAAAAAAATTCCCTTGTGTGTTAGTTGAAACTCTACAACCCCAAACTATGAGTCTTAAAAATTTCCTCCAAATTTCATGGTCCAAAATCTATGACCCTAAAACACGAGTCATAAAAGTGCTCCCTTGTTAAGATCCAAACAATGAAAACTTAAATTATGAGTTAAAAATAATTACCCCATCATGCCCCCTATCTACCCATATTCATAAAGGAGACCCTTATCACTCCCTGTTTCTCACATCTAGTATAACTCACGTGAGAATAGGATCTGTGATAGGGATTATCTTACGCAAATAAACCATATGGGATTATGGTTGGTCTGGAACCCGTATCAAGTAAAACCAAAATTCTCTTTAAGTTTCCCTAACACATCGAACAAATGTTTCTAGGGAAAATCTAGAACTATGTGTGGCTTGATTCCTACTCTCACTGGATACATAGCAATGATCAGATTCGACATCTAGGCCCAGCCACCAACAAAAATTCCCCTTTTCCCCCATACAGTAGTTGGACCTATGTGGAAGCTCCAAAAAGTTCAAAGTTAATCATGGTCTGGGTATCGTGACATTCCCAATAATATCTTTCCTGTTTGTCACACTCCATACCTTGGAAAACATGGATCCTCACAATGATCCAAGGCCATTTGGGATGGAAGGCCAGTGTCATGTGGACACCTTTGATTGACTATGAATATCATTCCCTGGTGGCTATGCATATTTTTCCAACAAGAATGGCTATCAATCAGTTGAAAATCTATCCCCGAGAGTGCCCTCTCCTACTTCAGTATGCCAAATGGCTTTCAAGCCCCATGTCATCCCTCCTGATTCAAGTCTCCCATGTGACTATGTTTTACACCTTCTATCATCACTCGCATCTATGGAATACCAGAACACCCAGAATGTGATTAACCTGAATCTTTTGAAGACATTTGAAAGTCCAAAATATTTCTCAACACATGACGATAAACTGAATGGCCAAAATTGTCCTCACCGCACTACGCTAATCTGTAAGGTGAAAATCATCCTCACCACATGATGCTAAACTACAAGGCCAAAATCTTCTTCACTACATGTAGCTAAACTAAAAGTCTAAAATAGTCCTCACTGCACTATGCTAAACAGCAAGGCCAAAATATTCCTCACCGTAGGATGCTAAACTACAAGGCCAAAACTGTCCTGACAACACGACGCTAAACTAAAGGCCAAAATCTTCATCACCACACGACGTTAAACTTCAATGAAATGGATTTAGCTAAAAATTTCCCCCTAATATTGAATTCACTATTCTTAGACGGTGAAATGAAACCCTTGGGATCCCTAGTTTCTCACATCAATAATATATCACATGATATTAGGGATATTATCTAGAGATTCTTTATGACATTATGGGAAA
The DNA here is from genome assembly GCA_963277665.1 of Viscum album. NCBI lineage: Eukaryota > Viridiplantae > Streptophyta > Magnoliopsida > Santalales > Viscaceae > Viscum > Viscum album. The sequence continues at coordinate 786,275,950 of OY728145.1, forward strand.
ACGGGCCAGAAATTTGGTCCAAGAAGCACGACCCTAATAGGCATGTCATAGTTCCCTCCCTCGAGAGGAAACTCATGTCCCGGCTATGTGATGTTAAATGACTGGGTATCCCAAGGATGGAACGAATACCTCTCCCGGCGTATGGGTCATATCTACGTAAGGGTCACCATTCCATGAGTAAATCACAACACAAATGTCCCGAATATTCCCTGGTGTACCCCTACCATATTCCAAACTCTGTGCTTTAAGTGATCTTGATTCCCCATAACCATCCAAGGCCATTTGGAATGGATGTACAGTGTCCCGCTGGCACATTTGATTGACTATGCATATCATGCCCTGGTGGCTCTACATACGTCTCCCATAAAAATGAATTTAAATCAAAGGAAAATTCATCCCCATCAGAGTCCTCTCTTATCTCAGTATTCCCAATGGATTCCAGGACTTACTCCACCACTCCTAATTCAAGGGACCTCAAATTCATGGTTTACATTTTACTCCTTTCACTCATCCTAGATTTATCGGAACATATGGACCCGATTCACCTTTGGTCTCTTTTGAGGTTTCTAAATGGTATCGTGTCCACATGCATGAAGTTTATCTACATGAAAAGGAAGTGTAAACCCTCTCATTTTTGGGTTTACCTAAAGAATGTCACCTAAAAAGCCACTTCTAGTGATCAGGGTCACCCCTAGTCGAAGGTCACACATTGTATTCAGAAAGTTCCTAATATCCATAATCCTCAAAGGCCATCGGAGGCGGAAAGGTCGGTGTTCTGGAGACACCTTTTCTTGACTATTCATATCATACCCCAGAGTCTCTGCATACATCACCCATAAAAATGGTCGTCAATCAAAAAAAAATTATTCTCTATGAGAGTCTTTTCAAACCACTATACCCTCAAATAACATTCACATCTTGCCACACCCCATGATTCGTAAATCTCTTGGATGGCAGCTTATGTACCTCCTTTTTCCCATGTGCCTCTATTATAGAAAATACTCTTAACTGAACTGACCACTTTCCAGCTCTCCCCCACACAAGTAAAAATGTGCGTGAAAAATTGCCCACTCAAGGCCAATATGAAGGTTCCTAATGTTCTCAAAAAATACTACTCAGACCAGTCACTTATTGTGGCTCCCAACATCATGATAAATCCAAAATGTAGAAAATCTTACTAGGCCATTGGGAATGGAAGGCTAGTGTACTAGGGATACCTTTTCATGATTATGAATATCCTTCCCCGATGGCTCGGCATAAGTCACCCACAAAAATAGTCACCAATCAAAGGAAAATTCATACCTAGGAGAGTATTTTCCTACCTCTGTACGCCTAAATCAGATCTTAAGCCTCATGCATGTCTAGAATACACAAATACAGGGTCAAGAAAAATCCATAACTCATGTCTTAAGGATACTAGTATATTCCTGACAAACGGTCCTAAGTCAGGTCCTTACTCCATTAATTTTTCTCAAATATGTTCGACCTAAAAAATATGTAATAAGTTTTATTGGTAGAACTGTGGACTTCCAGAGACAGAAAAAGATGTTATACTCGCCATATGGATAATTTTCCGAAGGCACCTCTTTGAAAAATTCGAGTACTGGTTCGTTAAAAAACATTGAGCCTTCATAAAAGGCGTAAATCTTGATAGGTTGATAACCTGAAAAGGGCGGCCCAAGAAAAAGACAAGTTATTCCCGTAAATCCCATGTCAAACTGGATTAGGAAAAAATTAGGGTAATAATGAAAAGTACATAAAAGATTGTGAGATATTCAATCCAACCTGAGAAATAATTGAACTATTCTCATTGAGTCCCTTGACTCAAGTAAAAATTTGATCATTATCTTACCATTCATGTTAGGACCACTTCTACATTGAAATAGCCTCCTCTTCTTCCTGATCAGAGCCCATTCTAATGGGGGGCCATTTTTGGGGTCCCGAAAATTCAGAAAAGGGAAGGAAAATAGTCTTGATAGTTGGGTAAAGTAATGATATAAATGTTGGATTAAATATTTGAGAAGAAATTGATGAAATAAGATTTTGAAAATGAATGTAGCCTTGTCGTGTACCGATTACCGGGAAAGGTTCGCAGAAGGCATAAACCGTGAACAATTCGGTACGCATAAGATCTATGATGTATTGTCCCATAAGGTGTTGGCCAAAGAATAAAGCTATTCGTGGTGAATTTAAACCAGAGAACCGAAGCCACCGAAAAACATTTTCACTGGAGAAAATCAGAGAGAAGTATGTCCTGCATACCAACCCCACAAACCGAGTGGTTCGCAGATGAGGAGTAGATGGCGGCACCCTTCCATTCGCAAATCCATAATCCATGGTTGAATGAGTCATTTTTTGGTTATATTTCCTCCATCAGCTTCCAGAGAAGGTGTCATGTGAACCGTAGATACAGATTATTTTGTACCCTATAAAAGGACCACCATGGGAATCGAAAGATGAAGAAAAGGATATGAAAAGAGAACTCTGGGACGGGAAAAAAAAGGCAATGAACATAGAGGGTGCAAGAGGAATTTCTACCGCACCCAAAGTAGTTTGTAGGACACCATCCCAAATCCAAAGTAGTTCCCAGATTCCATCTTGCAAACAATATATAGTTCGCAGAATCAATCCCATGAACCATATGGAGAAAGCAGTTTTCAGAAGTCCTCCCAGCGAACCATGTTCAGAAAACCCTCCGCATCCAACCAGTGAACCAATAAAAAATATTTAATAAAAATGGTTCGTGGATTCCCATATGTGGAAGATGGTTCAAGGGTTCCCATATGTGGAAGATAATACGTAGACCCCTATATAAAAGACATTCCTTGGTGGCCCACTCTTCTGTGTACCATCATTTGCGGCCAACTCCTCTATGTACCATCTTAAGTGGATTCTCCTATACGGTTAGCTCTTGCGCGGCCAAGTTTATGGAGAAAACAGTTCTCACCCATTGTTCCATACCACGGGGGTTGCACCCCCGCACCATTGCTCGAGATCAATGTCAGGATTCACTCCCAACCCTCAGAGTCAGTCCCTTCACTTCCTTCAGTGACCCCCATTAAAAATCGAGAGGCGCACCTTGAAATTTTCAGGTCAGGTCGATGATATTTTCCATTCCACCATTATGTCACCCAAACATTAGTCCCTTAAATACCATGACAAGATAAATTCCTCATGCAACTCCAGAAAATCCCTATCAGCATCCATCTATGTCATGATGACATACAACTCCATGGACAATCATAGCCTGAGAGTTTCTTAAATTCCCGAACACATCCTTTCCATCCATAAAACGCTATGTCTCTATTGATTCCGGATCCTCATAAATATCTATGGCTATCAAAAGAATAAGTCCACTCTCCCGCATACCCCTTTTTGACTATGCACATCATGCTCTGGTGGCTTCACATATGAACCCTACAAGATGACCTTCAATTAAAGGCAATTTATTCCTCAGGAGAGACCTTTCCTACCTCAGTACGCCTCAATGGCTTCCATTCCCCGTATCATTTCTCCTGATCTGAGAATCCCAACATCCACAGTTTACACAATCCTTCACTCTCATGTTCGAGGCATGTCAGAAAATCCTATCCTAGTTATCCTTCAGTTAATAATGGATCCTCCCCTTCTCTATCCAAACTCTATGACCTTAATCTATGAGTTATCATCCTAACCAAAGGATGTTAAACTGTATGGTAATAGTCCAATATACATGGCGTTACACTATGATGCCATCATCTAAACTATATGACATTAAACTGTAGTATATGGGCTGATTTGAGATATTCATAAACAGCCCCAGCCATCAGATATGGAAGGCCAATGTCTTGAGGACACCTCTTCTTGACTATGCACATCATGCCCCGGTGGCTCTGCATTTGTTGCCCACAAAAATGGCTTGTCAACAAGAGACAAATTCATCCTTAGGAGAGTCATTTCCTACCTATTTACACCTCAATGGCTTCCATACCTCATATAATTTCTCCTAATTCGAGAACCTCCATAATAACTATTTACACATTCTTTTCCTCTATTGTTTGAGGCACGTCGGAATATCCAAACATGATTATCCTCGAAGTTAATCAACATCCAAGCTATATGACATTTCTAACATCCCAGGAAAATAATGAAATAATAAATTTTCATTTTTATTAATATTTTTGAATTAAACATAAATTTTACTTTTAATGGGTTTCTATGTTCGATGGCGTACCTGATACGCAATAACGGGTTTCTTTGAAATCTTATGTTGCACAATAATAATATAATATTGTTATTTTAAATGGTTGTTATCGCCTAGCCATTGTAATGGTGGGAATGAATAAAACTAAACAAAATTTTATTATACATGTTTTTAAAATGTTTTTACAATTATCCAAAAAACGTTAGAGGCTTAAAATGTGAATTAATCTTATTTTAAGCATAATTTACCTTAAAGGTTGATTTACCGCCTTTTGATGGCGAAGACTTTTTAAATATAGTTTTGGTCACTTTTATATATTTTATTTGACAAAATAAAATTCTTCTCTATAATTAAGACATCAACATTTACATTTGATGAAATTTTTCTATTTTTCAGATAAAATTCATTTTTCATGAATAGTGAAAAATACTGTATTTTAATTCAAAACTGCCTTTTAATCTAATTTATTTATATGGTTAAATTATCTTTTTAATTGGTTTTAAAGTGTAATTAGATTAGTTTTTTAACATTTAATCCAATGGTGGTCATTGGAATTAATTTCACTTTGAAATTGTACATAAACAAGCGTCAACCTTTTGATAGATATTGTTTCGTAAAAACACTCTATTTGTTTTGACAACGGGAATTAATTTTAAATTAATTAATCCAAATTATATGTTTTGAATTTTGTAAAATAGAAATAATTTTTTAATTTTCAATATCAAATTTAGCTTAGGCTGATTTTTTTGGTATTTTTCTGAAAAACTTCAATTTTTGATGAATAGTGAAACCACTAAGTAGTAGTTAAAAAACTGAATTTTTCATTTAAATAAAATTTTACCACTTCTCGGAATTAAATTTCAAAAATCATACATACATGGTTGTTATTAGTATGTACAATTTGGTTCAATAAGATGAAAATAATTTTTGGTGAATAGTAACTTTTGACTTTTATTTATCGCGGTTAAAGGTAATTAGGGTAATTCAAGGTAAAAACACAATTATAATAATACACAGTTACATTAACACTTGTCATAACCTTATTTTATGATTCATGGCCTACCATGGGCATCATTGGGTCTATTTTGGGACCCCATGGATCCACTTGGTAGTGATAATGACCCTTTAGATTAATTAATGTAAAGTAAAGATAAAAATGACATTAAAAATATCTTTTAGTGAATTAATTTCTACCTAGGGTTATATAAGTTATTTTTTCCACTATAAATATTATTTGGAAAGATAAAAATATTTCATATATCATGGTATTTTTTATAATTTTTAAACATTAAATTTATTAAATTATTTATGACATAGTAATGATGTAGTGTTTACCTCATTAAAAATGATTTAAATAACTAAGATTATAAAGATTATATTAATATCCAAAACCTGTCCAATTTCTATTGGATGATTTTATTTCGACTATGATTCATATTATCTTCGACTTTAATTAGTTTTGGACCTTTAGAAACAAAAAATTATGATATAATAAAATAACATTTTCAAACATTCCTAAAGAGACCCTCCTCCCCCTTATAAAAATCCCTCAAATATAACCCATTTTTCACACTTCAAAAGACCCTTGGATCATACAAAACTTACCCAAATAAGATCTTAATATCCCTCTCTTCCACCTATAATCCTTACCTTAGGCAGAAGGCACTTTAAGAAGTCCTTTTGGTTCAAACCAAAGGGAGTTACCCGATCTAAAGGTAATGTCTTATCTTAAGTTCTTTTGTTTTATTTTACTTCTCCAACCCCTAAACTCTTTTTATTACTTTATTTTAAAACACAAAAATTATCCTAAATATACAATAATTTTTTTATGAGAATTATTTGATCTACACTTACACACACCTCCGTCTAATGGGTAAAGAACATACGGTTTCTGTAGATGGTGAACTACTGCCTCACGAAACGATGATTGTTCAAATTTCTCCAACCGCCTCTCATGGTGGAAATTATGATGGAACTATATTTATATATGATATATATTATATTTATATTGTTTATATGCTTATATATTTTTCATTTATAGAATAAATTTATGGTTTCCATTGTGGGTAAATACGATAATATCATTTGAGGAAGTGCAAACTATCGCCCCCTCAAAGTGATATGACTCATTCTTTCCTTATGTGGAACCTATAAAGGGTGGATTAAATGATACTATATATGATATTATACTAGAATTATAATATAATTATGTATCATTAAGATTTCATTCCATTACCATACGAAATAGAAAAGGAATTAGCGTGCATGCATACGTACGGCGTACCATCTCCATGAACGGTGCATTCCATTTCTTATCTCCAAATGTTATGTACTATTAAAATACATGTATATACTGGATATATATGATATATATGATATCAAAATAATTAATATAATTATGGATATAATGAACTTTTGACCACATGAACAACTAGTAATTATAAGAAGTCCATTTTTTACTCAAGTACCAAATATCGACAAAATAACCATTATTAACATAAATGATTACATAATGTTTATAACATGGTAATAATTGATATTAAAGGAATAATAAACTTGAAAAAGGTTATTAAGAATTTAGAAATTAAATTTAGTCTATTATTCAGGAGATTAAAGAACGAACATGTCAAGTCAGACACAAGGTAAGGGACTTCATCTCAACCTCCTTTCATTGATGAATATTTTGGTTTAATACATGACTTTCATTTATACACAGTTTAAACGCCGTTGACTTTTCATTTCATTCAAAGGAAATCTTTTTCAACGAATCATTTTACTAAACGACAAAAAAGAATGTTTCTTTTAACGTAAGTGGTGACAATGAACTTTCTCTCGCCGCGTGTATTATTTGATCTTTGGCTTCCTTAACAAGTCATAATGTTTTTAAAAGTAAAATAAAAACCAAATACTCTTTTATGTATTTTGGTATTGAAAATGGTTTTGATAATGGAGTTTTTTAAGTCAATATATTTAAATGAGATGTTGTGATTGAAATGTGTAAATGTTATCTATCCTTTATATTTGTTTTATGTGTTATGATTTTAAAATGGTACTTGGACATTTGAAGGGTGGTTACGTGATAAACCAAATGACAGGTGGTGCCATGATAAACCAGGATGGGTGGTTACGTTATAACCTCCAATGAATTGGGTATGGAAGTCGGGCGTATGGCTATTCCATTTAGTGATATGTGTGGAAGTCAACCGTATGGTTATTCCAACTAAGTATGTTTATGTCCCAAGTTACCTTTATATGTTATGTATTCTTTATAAGGGTTTTAGGAAATATTTTGGTTACAAAAGGGTAATCACTAATCTTTTATTCAGTGAAGAGTATTTACTACTTCATAAAGGTGAAAAGTACTAATTATGATAAATTATTCATGGCTTACTTGTTGTTTTAAAAATATAATAGTTTATATTTTTGTGTATCTATTACTGAGATTTTTATGCTCATAACATGTTTTTGAAATGTTCTTCATAGGACTTAAAGTAGAATAGGGTCAAGGATGGGATCAAGAAAAAGTCATGATGTCTAAAACATGGAACTAGACATGACTATTTTTTCAAGATTTTTTTTTATTTTTTGAAAATTATGGAAACTGAGTAGATGTGTCTACATGTAATATTAAAATTGATGTATATATGTTATGAGCTAATTATCTAAAGCTCTAAAACTAAAAAGATCCTCAATGTAAATTATTAACATAATTCAATAATATGCAATGTTTAAGGTCGGATCCTTATAGTTGGTATCAAAGGTCAGTTTAGATAACTTTAGGAGTTAGGGTATTGTTAAATTAATGTCCATAAATAAATTTATGTTAATATTGAAATTATAGAATTGATTGATTACCATGTTGTTTCGCCTATGATATTTACGTGTTCTGAATGGTTTTCCGTAGAGGAAACAGGCCAGCCATGTTGGGACGACATTTGGAGGAAAACAACCTTCCAAATCAGCAACCTGAGATTATCGGAATTGGAACCGAATAGTTTGTTACAGTGATGGAATAATTGAATCTGGCTATAAATTGGGGAGGTATCTATTCATGAGATCGGCCAGATCAACCATAGAGGAACATGTCATTAGTGGAGAATTTCATGAGGCAACATCTTCCATCATTCATAGGATCATCTGACCAAGTTCTAGCAGAAGGGTGGATTAAGTCATTGGAAAAGATTTTTGAGGTCATGGGGTGTTCAGAACATCAAAAGGTTAGTCTTGATGTTTATTGTTTTGAAGGTGAAGCTGATCAGTGGTGATCAATGGTGAAAAATATCAGGGATAGTGAGGAGATTGATGCTCTTGTTTGGTATGAGTTCAAAGATATGTTTCTAGAGAAATATTTTCCAAATGTGGTGCTTCTTAGGATGAAAAAACAATTCCTAGAATTGAGGCAGGAGGATGACTCAGAGTCTTCTTATGAAGAAATGTTCACTCAACTGGCAAGGTATGCTCCAAATTTCATCTGAGATCTTGATAGTAAGAAAAATTTATTTTTCTCAGGACTGAAGCGGTGATATCAAATATCATTAGCCTCTCGTGAGTTCAAAAGTTATGAAAAACTTGTTCGATGTGCGGAGAAGGTGGAAATAAAGTTTTCCGATGATCAGATGTTCTTTGAAAAACAACAAAATAAGAGGTCCAGTTGGCAGGAATAGGGAAATAATTCATCAAAGAAGCATGGAGGTAAGAAAACTAAATATCCATATTGATAAAAGTGTGGTAAAAATCATCTTGGAGAATTTTTATCAATTTTCTAAAAGGGCTTATGGTGTGGTAAGACTGGTCATATTTCTCATAATTGTAAGGAATATGATCAAGTAGTCAATGAAAATTCAGTGGTAAGATGTTTTAAGTGTAATAAAATGGGTCATTATACACATTTCTATCTAAATAAGAACTCGACTAAGAGAAAGAAGACATACTACAAAAAGAAAGGGGTGGTAAAATCCTTTGAAACTACTTTAGAAAATGTTGGTACATCAAATGAAGTAGTATCAGGTACTCTTTTTTTGTTCAAATTATACCAAAGTGTTTTTTGATTTTGGTTCTACACATTTTTTTCATTTCTGAGAGTTTTTCTAGTAAATTGGGATTTCCATCTCAAGATATGATTCATGAACTTATGGTAAAAAAATCTGGATGAAATTTTGAGACAAAAATAAATTATAAGAACCTATTTGTCCTTGTGTGTGGAAAGAATAGACCTAAAAATCTTATTGTTTTTCCTCTAGTAGAGTTTCATGTTATTTTGGGAATGAATTGGTTGTCTATTTATAATGTTAAGAATGACTGCAGAGCTAAAGAGGTTTCTTTTGAGAAATATTATCAGTTTGTGTACAAGAATGAACCCTTACTTTTGATAACATATCAGGAAACTGAGAAACTATTAAAATATAGAAATGAATGTTACCTTGAACATATTATTGAAAAAAATGAAATATTCATATTAATGATGTGATAGTGGTAAATGTGTATATTGATATTTTTTCTGATGAGTTTCCATGTATTATACCTGATCGAGAGGTTGAATTTACTGTTGACTTAGATCCTGATGCTAAGACAATTTCAAAACCCCCTTATCGAATGGAAGAAATTGATATTTTAGAGTTAAAGAAGCAATTACATGAGTTATTAGATAAAGGTTTCATTCGACCTAGAACATCACCATGGGGTGCTCCTGTTTTTTTGTTAAAAAGAAATATTGTTCAATGAGTCTATGTATTGATTATAGATCATTGAATAACATCACTGTTAGGAATAAGTATCTTTTGCCTCATATCGGTGATTTTGGTTTTATTTGCTCCAGGGATCTCAATAATTTTCGAATATTGACTTGAGGTAGGGGTACCATCAGTTGAAAGTAAAGTAAGAAGACATTCTGAAGACCGCATTTCGTTCTAGATATGGCCATTATGAATTTTCTTTATTCCTTTTGGTTTAACCAATGCACCTTCTGTATTCATGGATCTTAAGAATAGAATTTTTTTTTGAGTTCTTGGATAATTTTGTGGTTGTGTTCATTGATGATATTTTGATTTATTCTAAAAGTTAAGAGGAGCATGAAAGTAATTTAAGGGTTGTCTTACAAACCTTAAAAGAATATAAACTATTTGATAAATTCATCAAGTGTGAGTTTTTGTTACAAAAATTTTCTTTCCTTGGTCACATTGTTTCAAACAAATGGCATAACTCTTGATCCGGCTAAAACAAAATCTATTTAAGAATAGTCAAGTCCCACAAATAAAACAAAGATCCATAGTTTTCTTGGTTTGGAATGTTATTACCAAACGTTTGTTGAGAATTTTTCATATTTATCTAGTCTAATGACTAAGTTAAATTCAAAAGGTGTTAAGTTCATTTGGACCAAAGAATGTGATGATTATTTTCAAGAAATGAAAAGAAGATTGGTGAATGATCCAGTTTTGGCACTGACTTCCATAAATGGTGAGTTTGTTATCTATAGTGATGCTTCATCAAAAGGACATAGTTGTTTCATTATGCATAATGATTAGGTAATTTCTTATGATTCATGTCAGTTGAATCATCATGAGTTAAGTTACCCTACACTTGATTTGGAATTAGCTGCTGTTGTTTTTGCCTTAAAAATTTTGGAGGAATCATTTGTATGGATTAAAGTGGGAAATATATACTGATAAAAAATGTTTGAAGAATATATTCACTCAGAAAGAATTGAACATGAGACAGAGGTGATTGTTGGAATTAATCAAGGATTATGATCGCACGATCCCTTACCATCTAGGAAAGGAAAATAAAGTTGTTAATGAATTGAGTCGGAGAAAGTAATTCTTCATCAACCATGATATGTTTAGAACAAGATTCTCTGGTTTTTGTTTTGATGAACTTTGGCATAGAAGTTGTTGGTGCAGGAAATTATTTGGTTTTGTTTCAGGTGTCAGTGAGATCATCACTATCATAAAGAATTAATCAAGCGCAGAAGGAAGATAGTGAGTTTCAGAAAAATGTAGATTTGGTTCAGAAGGGTATGTTTACTGATTTTAACTTTGATAGTGATTGTGTTTTTAGATTCGGAAATAGATTATGTGTGTCTTTTGATTCACATTTGAAGAATGAATTGTTATGTGAAGCTCATAGTTCACCATTTTCAGTTCATCCTTGAAGTACTAAGATGTACAGAGATCTTCATGAATATTACTGGTGCAATGGAATGAAAATAGATATTACTTATTTTACTGTGAAGTGTTTGACTTTTCAGGAGGTTAAAGGAGAGTGATAGTTACCGAAATGGATGCTTCAGTCTTTAATGGTGTCAGAGTAAAAATGGGAAAATATATCCATGGACTTCGTTGTGTTATTACCAAATATATCTTGAGGTAACAATGCAATCTGGGTTATTTTTGATTGACTGACTAAATCTTCTCATTTCCATCCTATTTGAGAAAATTTGTCTCTAGATAAACTTTCTCGGTTTTATGTTAAAAAGATATTTATGTTTCATGGAGTTCCTCTTTCCATTGTATCTGATCATGATCCTAGGTTTACTTATAACTTTTGGAAATGTATTTAAAAGTCATTGGGTACTGGATTAAATTTTATAACATCTTTTCATTTTCAATAATATGGGAAGTCGGAATGAAAAATTCAGACCTTGGAGGATATGCTACGTGATTATTCACTGGAATACCAGGGAAGTTGGGAACAACATCTTTCTTTGGTGGAATTTTCTTCTAATAAAAGTTTTCATTCAAGTATACAGATGGATCTATTTGAAGAATTATATGGAAAGCATTGTCAAACTCCAGTATTTTGGGATGAAGTAAGTGAAAGGAAGCTGATGGGACCAGAATTGGTAGAAGAGATGGTAGAGAAAGTTCAATTGATTTAGAAGTACATGAGAACAACTCAGAGCAGGTAGAAAAGTTATGCAGATAACCAGAGGAAGGGTCTCTCTTTTGAGGTAAGTGATCATGTATTTCTCAAATTTTCTCCATGTAAAGTGTGATGCATTTTGTTAAGAAGAAAAAGTTGAGTCCAGGGTTAATTGGACATTATGAAATCCTATAGAAAATTGGATCAGTTGCGTATAGAGTGGATTTACCTCCATGTTTTTCTCAGATACTCAATGTTTTTCATGTTTCAATGTTGATAATGTATATGCTAGATCCATCTCATATTTTAAGTCCAGAGATAGTTCAGTTGGAAGATAATATCTCTTATGAGGAAAAACCAGTCCAAATTCTTGATCGTAGAGAACAAGTGTTACGGAATAAGGTAATTCACCAGGTAATGGTTTTGTGGAAAAACCATATGGTTGAAGAGGCAACATGGGAATCTGAAAATTCTATGAGGGATAAATACCCCTATTTATTTGATAAGTGAATAAAATAGTGAGGACGTAATTTCCAAAATGGGGGAAGGATGTAAAATCCCATGTAAATAAAGAAATAATACATTTTTTTTATTAATATTTGTGAATTAAATATTTATTTTACTTTAAAGGGGTTTCTGAGTTCGATGGTGTACCTGATACGCAACAACGGGTTTCTTTAAAATCTTACGTTGCACAATAATAATATATTATTATTATTTTAAATGGTATTTAATGCCTAACCATTGTAATGGATGGAACGAACAGAACTAACTAAAATAATATTATAATTGTACTTTAAATATTTTTACATTTATCCAATAAAATTTAGAGGCTTAAAATGTGAATTAATCTAATTTTAAGCATAATTTACCTTAAAGGTTGATTTACACCCTTTTGTTGGTCAACCCTATTTAAATCTAGTTTTGGTCACTTTTATATGTTCTATTTTACAAAATAAAATTATTATTTATAACTGGGACATCACAATTTACATTGGATGAAATTTTGGTATTTTTCTCATAAAATTCATTTTTTTATGAATAGTGAAAAATACTTTATTTTTAATTCAAAACTGCATGTTAATATAATTTATTTATATGGTCATATTATCTTTTTAATTGGTTATAAAGTGTAATTAGATTATATTTTTACCATTTCATTCAATGGGGTTCATTGGAATTAATTTCACTATGAAATTGGACATAAACAACTGTCAATATTTTGAAAGATATTGTTTCTTAAAAACACGCTATTTGTTTTGAAAACGGGAATTAATTTTAAATTAATTAATCTAACTTCTATGTTTTTAATTTTTTAAAATATAAATCATTTTTTGAATTTGGAATATAAAATATATATTAGGCTTAATTTTTGGCATTTTTCTATAAAACGTCAATTTTTGATGAATAGTGAAACCATTAAGTAGTAGATAAAAACCTGACTTTTTCGTTTAAATGGAATTTTACCACTTCTATGAATTGAATTTAAAAAATATAACATAAATGGTTGTTATTATTAAGTAAAATGTTTTTCAATAAGATGAAAATAATTTTTTTGAATAGTAACTTTTGACTTTTAGTTACCGGTTATAGGTAAATAGGGCAATTCAAGGTTAAAAGAATATTATAATAATACAAAATTACCTTAACATGTGTCCTAAACTTATTGGATGAGTCATGGATGACCATGGGCATCCTTGGGTTGATTTTGGGACCCTATCTAGCCACTTGGGAGTGATAATGACACATTAGATTAATTAATTTAAAGTAAAGACAAAAATGACATAAACAAATATATTTTAGAAAATTAATTTCTACATAGGGATATATAAGTTATAATTTAGACAATAAATATTAATTAAAAATATAAAAGAATTTCCTACATTCTAGTTTTTTTATAATTTTTAAACATTAAATAAATTAAATTATTTATGACACAATAATGATGTAATGTTTACCTCATTAATAAATGATTTAAATAAATAAGATTATAATGATTAAAATAATATCCAAAACCTGTCTAATTCCTATTGAATGATTTTATTTCGACCATGAGTCATCCTATCTTCGACTTTAATTTGTTTTGGTCCTTTAGAAACATAAAATCATTATATAATAAAATAATATTTTCACACTTTCCTAAATAGCCCCTCCTCCCCCTTATAAAAATCCCTCACCTATAACTCATTTCTCACACTTCACAATCCCTTGGATCATCCAAACCCTACCCAAATAAGCTCTAAAGATCCCTCTATTCTACCTATAAGCCTTACTTTAGGCTGAAGGCACTTTATGAATTCTTTTTGGTTCAAACCAAAGGAAGTTACCCAATTTAAAGGTAACGTATTCTCCTAAGTTCTTTTGTTTTATTTTAATTCTCCAACACCTAAACTCTTTTTATTCTTTATTTTTATAAAAAAACCAGTATAAAAAATATACTAGTATGTTTTTATGAGAATTATTGAAACTAAACTTACACACACCTCCATCTAATGGGTAAAGAACATACTATTTCTGTGGACGACGAACTACTACCTCACAAAACGATGATTGTTCAAATATCTCCAACCGCCTCTCATGGTGGACATATTGATGTCACTATATTTATATATGATATATATTATATTTATATTGTTTATATACTTCTTTATTTTTCATTTATATAATATCTTTATGGTTTCCATAGTGGGTAAATACGATAATCTCATTTGAGAAAGTACAGACTACCACCCCCTCAAAGTGATATGACTCGTTCATGCCTTATGTGGAACGTATAAAGGATGGTGTTAATGATATTATATATTATATTATACTGGATTATAATAAACATATTTATCATTTTTTTTTCATTCCATTACAATATGAAATAGAAATAGATGTAGCGTTAATGAGTATGTACGGCTTACCATCTCCATGAATGGTGCATTTAATTTCTTATCTCCAAATGTTATGTACTATTATAAAAACATGTATATACATGATATATATGATATATATTATATCTAAATCATGAATATCACTTTTTATATAATGAAATTTTGACCACATGAACAACTTTTAATTATAAGAAGTCCATTTTTGACTCCAGAACCAGATACCAACAAAATGACCATTAATAACATAAATTATTAAATAATATTTATAACATGGTAATAATTGATATAAAAGGAATTATAATCTTGAAAAAGGTTCTTAAGAAATTAGAAATTAACTTTAGTTTATTATTCATGATATTAAAGAACGAATGGGTCATGTCAGACACGATGTAACGGACTTCGTCTCAATCTCCTATTATTAAGGCATACTTTGGTTTAATACACGACATTCTTTTATACACTATATAAAAACCTTGGAATTTTCATTCCATTAAAAGGAAATATTTACCAACAAATCATTTTACTATATGACAAAAATGAATGTTTCTTTTAACGTAAGCGGTGACAATGGCATTTCTACCGCTGTGAGTATTATTTGATCTTTGTATTCCTTAAAAATACATAATGTTTTTAAAAGGAAAATAAATATCATATACTCTTTTATGTATTTTGGTATTGAAAAGGGTTTTGATAATGTATTTTTTTATGTCAATATATTTAAATGATATATTGTGATTGAAATGTGGATATTTTATCCTTCCTTTATATTTGTTTTATGTGTTATGATTTTATAATGGTACTTGGACATTTGATGGGTGGTTATGTGATAAACCAAATGATGGTTGGTGCTGTGATAAACCAGGATGGGTGGTTACATTATAACCTCCAGTGCATTGGGTATGATAGTTGGCTGAATGGCTATTCCATTTAGTGATATGAGTGGATGTTGACCATATGGTTATTCCATTTATATATGTTTATGTCCCAAGTTACTTTTATATGTTATGTCTTCTTTATATGGGTTTTTTGGTAATATTTTGGTTACAATAGGGTATGAAATGATCTTTTATTCAGTGAAGAGTATTTACTACTTCATAAAGGTGAAAATTATTACTTATGATAAAGTATTCATGGTTTACTTCTTGTTTTGAAAAAATAATAGGTTTCCTTTTTGTGTATCCCTTACTGAGATTTTTATGCTCATCCCAAGTTTTTGAAATATTCTTCACAGGATATAAGGTGGAATAGGGTCAAGGATGGGATCAACGAAAAGTCATGTTTTCTAAAACATGGAACTGGAAATGACTCTTTTTTCAAGAATTTTTATTTTTTTGAAACAAAATGGAAACTGGGTAGATGTTTCTACAAGTAATATTCAAGTTATTATATATATGTTATGACCTAATTCTCTAATGATCTAAACCTGAAAAGATCCTCAATGTGAATTATTAACGTAATTCAAGAATATGCAATGTGTAAGGTCGGGTCCTTATAGCATTAAACTGTAGTATACATTCCCAGAACATTCTCTAGGGCCCTCCCACTGAGGTAAGTCCCCAATCCTCTGAGTCCAGACCACATGACCTTTAAGGTCATCACATATTAAAGGTTTTGTTACTCTGCGCCCCCACCCACTGTCACCCTAGCCTCTTTCTTTGCGGGCTATCCCTCCCCCACCAATTGGGGAGGAGGGATGTGCATTGTAGAATCATTCGCATCTTCTTCTTTCTCACACTGAGAATAAATCATGGGAGATTAGATGTTTCTGAAGATTACGACATCACCACACTATATGAACTATGAGAACTATGTTAACTGACCAAATCAGGATACATAGGATGCCTACCAGATGGACCGAGCTCAAAAGGGTTCCCATTCCCAAAGGTTCCAGCTAACCATGCCCCCTCAAATGGGCATTCCATGCGTAAGCCCCACACCATATGAACTAGGATAACTCAGATTCTAGTCCATATATGGATACGTAGGGCACCTGCCAAAAGTCATGAGAACAAATGGGTTCCCATTCCAAAAGGATCCATCCAATGAACTCCAATCAAATGAGAAGCTTCCATGAATAAGCCTCACACCATATGTATAAGGCCCCAACCTTAAACCTTAGTTAATCTTGAGTTATTATAAGATTACACATTGAGGATCTTTTCGGGTTTAGAGTTTTAGATAATTAGATCATAAAACTTGCATTACATTCCACATATAAACAAAGTGGTTACATAAAGATAGTATTATTCATTCCCATCAATGGAAATACATTTAAAATGAAACATGGATTATTTCTTGACACATCCTTGACTCTATCATCTTATCATGTACCTTTCCCTTGACTTGTGAAAAACATTTCAAAAACTTGGGATGAGCATAAAAACTCAGTATGGGTTATAAAAAAAACATGGAAAGGAAACTTGAGTTCATATATACATAAGAATGAAATAATAATTTACCCATAAAACATAGGCACTTTAACATACCTCATAAAATCATGAATAAATCATAGCAATCATAAAACGTAAAGGTAACTTGAGGCATTCATAACATTCTTACGTAGGGAGTAACCCTCTTGGTTACGTTTGGAATACCCATCACGGTATATTCCCTAAAATCTCTTTGGAGAAACCTTAACGTTTCACTCCTTCACGTCACCCAATGCATTGAAGAGCTATATCGGGCTCACCCGCCCTTAGTTTATCACGGAACCACCCGTCTTCATAATAATTCCCAAGAACCATAACAAAATCATATCACATAAAACATGCATAAAGGAAACATAACATTTCCACATTTCAATCACAATATATCAATACAACACAAAAAAACATTGTGAAAACCATTTTGAATACAAAAATAAAAGAAAAGTAAAACATGGTATTTATTTTTCTTTTAAAAAGAAGGTATGGCTTGTAGAGGAAGCCGAAACTCAAATAACGGTCACGACGGCGGAGAAGTCGTTGTCGCCGCATACGTATGACAAAAACATTCCATTTTGTCGTTTATTAAACGCTTCGTATAAAAAATATTCCATTTGAATAAACATAAAAGTCAATGGGGTTTATACACCGTACAAAAGAAAGTTGTGTATAAAATAAAATATGCCTCAATGAAAGGAGATTGAGACGAAGTCCCATACCTCGTATCCGACTTGACCCAACCGTTCTTTAATCCCCTGAATAATAAACTTGAGTTAATCTCTACTTGATTATGAATCTTTTTCATGTTCATTATTCCTTTTATACCATGTTATGAACATCATGTTATCAGTTAAGTTAATAATGTTCATTTTGTCGGTATTTGGTTCTTAAGTCAAAAATAGACTTCTTACACTTACATGTTGTTAATTTGGTCATAGTTTCATTATATCCAGAATGATATTAATGATTTGGATAACATATATATCATATATATTCATCATGTACATGTATTTATAATATTACATCACATTTAGAGGTAAGAAATGAAATGCACCGTTCATGGAGACGGCAAGCCGTACGTACGCATGAACGCTACTTCCATTTCTATTTCATATTTTCTGGAATGGAATCATAATGATATAAGAGTATATTATAATTCCAGTATAATAACATATATAATATCATCAACTTTATCCTTTACACATCCCACATATGGTATTAACGAATAAAATCACTTTCAGGGGGCGGTAGTCCGCACTTCCCAAAATGAAGATATCGTGTTTACCCATAATAGAAACCATAAAGTTATGACCAAAATGAAAAAAAACAGAAGCTTAAGGAAAACATAAACATATTATATATCATATATAAAAATAGTGACATCATAATGGCCACCTTTGAAGGTGTTAAATGAGTATTGAACAATCATCGTTTCGGGAGGCAGAATTTCGCCATCCACGGAAACCGTATGTTCTTTAACCATTTGATGTAGTTGTGTGAGAGTGTAGCTCAAATAAATATTATAACAACATCCTTGTATATTGAAGATACTGGTGTTGTTACAAAATAAGTAAATAAAAAGAGTTTATGGGGTTGGAGAAGAAAAATAAAACAAATGAACATGAGAGAATGAATTACCTTTAAAAGTGTAACTCCTTTTGATTTGAGCCTAAAGGCTTCCTTTGAAAAGATTATTCCCAAAGTGAATCCTCTAGGATGAGGAGAGGGATGTGGAGAGAGTAAATGGGAAGGCATTGGCCGAGCCAAAGGCTTTATTAGTGTGTGAAATGAGGTAGAGTTGGGGGCCTTTTATAAGAGGAGAGGAGAGCACTTTTGGAAAGTAAAGAAATATTACTTTATTTGAAAATGTGTTTCGGTTTTAAAAGGTCCCATATTGATATAATTCGTGGATAATGTGATAAGGGTTCGAAATACACTCATACAATTGGTTTTGTCCAGGTGTAGTTTATAGATTTTACAATATCTTTCCATTTTATTTAAATCGTCAAATAATGATGTCATCGCTGCATCATTATTATGTCATACATAATTTAATTTATTTAATGTCTAAAAATCATAAACAAAATACTATGATGTAGGAAATCTTTTTAGCTTTCAAATGACTATTTATAATCAAATATCTGATCTTTATAACCCCATGTAAAAATTGTTTTCGTAAAACGTATTATGTTTGTGTCATTTTTACTTTTACATTAAATAAAACGTTATTTATGTCATTTCCCAACCAAAATGTCTCCATGGGGTCCCCAAGTTGACTCATGGCTTTTCGTGGTCGGCCATGACACAACCAATAAGGTTGGGACATGTGTCTAGGTCATTTCATATTATTAAAGCATTATTTATACCTTAAACTACACTAATTACCACTAATCGCGATTAAAAACTTAATAAGTTACTATTCACCAAAAAATTATTTTAATCTCATTGAACCACATTTTACTTCTTAATGACAACCATTTATGTCGGATTTTCAAAATTCAATACACATTAGTGGTAAACTTTTATTTAACTGAAAAATCAGTTTTCTTGATTACCACTTAGTGGTTTCACTATTCATCAAAAATTGAAGTTTTCCAGAAAATTACCAAAAATTCACCCTAAGCTATATTTGATATTCCGAATTCAAAAATGAAGTCTATTTTACAAAATTCAAATCATATAAGTCACATTAATTAATTTAATAATTAATTCCTGTTGCCAGAGCAAATAGCGTGTTTTTACAAAACAATAAGTATCAAAAGATTGACACCAGTTTAAGTCTAATTTCAAAGTGAAATTGATTCCAATGACCACCATTGGATAAAATGGTAAAAATATATTCTAATTTCCCTTAAAAAACAATTCAAAACATAATCTAATCATATAAATAAATTAGATTAAAAAGCAGTTTTGATGTAAAATGCAGTATTTTTCACTATTCATTAAAAAATGAACATTGTCAGAAAAATACCAAAAATTCACACAAGGTAAATTTTGATGTCCCAATCATAAAGGATAAGTTTATTTTGAAAAACATAGTTTATAAAATTGTCAAAATATAGATTCAAAAATGGTTTACCATCAAAAGGCAGTAAAACAATCTTTTAAGAATATTAGTGTATTCCATGCATAAGATTGTATTTATTTTCATTTTAAGCCTCTATAACACTATCTTAATCATTAATAGACATAGATAAAAATATATATTATTCATTACTTACTTGGGATGTTACATCCTTCCCCCCTTTAGAAAATTGCGTCCCCGCAATTTATTTACTTATCGAATAAATGGGGGTACTTATCCCTCATTGCATTTTCAGATTCCCATGTTGCCTCTTCAATCATGTAGTTTTTCCACAAAAACTTTACCTGGTGAATCACCTTATTCCGTAACACTTGCTCCATGTGGTCAAGAATCTGAACCGGTTGTTCCTCATAAGATAGGTTCTCTTCCAGCTGAACTACCTCTGGACTCAAAAC
Organism: Viscum album; assembly: GCA_963277665.1. Lineage (NCBI taxonomy): Eukaryota > Viridiplantae > Streptophyta > Magnoliopsida > Santalales > Viscaceae > Viscum > Viscum album. The sequence goes on from OY728145.1 coordinate 786,296,769, forward strand.
ATGAGATGGATCTGGAATATACTTTCTCAACATCGAAACGTGAAAAACATTGTGTACCTGAGATGAACTCGGAGGTAAAGCCACTCAACTCTCTCCAGAATTTTGTATGGTCCAACAAACCTTGGACTCAACTTTCCTTTCTTACCAAATCTCATCACGCTTTTCCAAGGAGAAACCTTGAGAAAAACATGATCATCTACCTCGAAAGATAGATCCTTCCTCCGGTTATCCGCATAACTCTTCTGCCTGCTCTGAGCTGTTCTCATGTGTTTCTGAATCAGCTGAACTTTTTCTGCCATCTCTTCTGCCATTTCTGGTCCCATCAACTTCCTTTCACCTACTTCATCCCAGAAAGCTGGAGTTCGACACCGCTTCCCATATAATGCCTGAAATGGTGCCATCTGTATACTGGAATGAAAACTGTTATTATATAAAAACTCAACCAAAGAAAGATGTTGGTCCCAACTTCCCTAATAATCCATAGAACAAGCTCGTAGCATATCCTCTAATGTCTGAATTTTTCGTTCTGACTGCCCATCTGATTGAGGATGAAAGGCTGTACTAAAATTTAATTCAGTACACAACGACTTCTGAAGGCCTTTCCAAAAGTTAGAAGTAAACCTGGGATCACGATCCGATACAATGGAGAGAGGAACTCCATGTAACCTGACTATCTCTTTAAGATACAAACAGGAAAGTTGATCAAGAGAGAAAGTATCTCGTATAGCAAGGAAATGAGCAGATTTGGTCAAGCGATCAATAATAACCCAGATTGGATTATTACCTCGAGATGTCTTCCGTAATCCAACAACAAAGTCCATGGATATATTCTCCCATTTCCACTCTGGCACTGTTAAAGGCTGAAGCATCCCTTTCGGTAACTTCCGCTCTACTTTAACCTGTTGACAAGTCAAACACTTCACAGTAAAATCAGCAATATCTCTTTTCATTCCATCCCACCAGTAATACTCCCGCAGATCTCTATACATCTTAGTACTGCCCGGATGAACTGAAAACGGAGAACTATGAGCTTCACATAACAACTCTATCTTCAACTGTGAATCACAAGGCACACACAATCTCTTTCCAAATCTCAAAACGCAATCATTATCAATGATGAATTCAGGCAACTTACCTTTCTGAACCAGCTCTACCTTTTTCTGCAACTCACTGTCTTGCTTCTGTGCTTGCTTGATTCTATCTGATAGAGATGATATCACTGATACCTGAAACAAAATAGAAGGACTTCCTGCACCATCAACTTCTATGCCAATGTTCATCAAATCCTTAACCAAAGGATCACGTTCCAAACGCAAAATTGTTAAGGAAGCATTACTTTTTCGACTCAAAGCATCAGCCACTTTATTTTCTTTTCCCGGATGGTAATGAATTGTACAATCATAATCCTTGATTAATTCCAGCCATCTCCTTTGTCTCATGTTTAACTCTTTCCGAGTGAATATATACTTTAAACTTTTGTGATTGGTATATATTTCACACTTTACTCCATACAAATGATGCCTCCAAATTTTTAAAGCAATAACAATAGCAGCTAATTCCAAATCATGTGTAGGGTAATTTACCTCATGAGTTTTCAACTGTCGTGAAGCATAAGCAATTACCTGATCATTCTGCATTAGGACGCAACCAAGTCCTTTCAATGAAGAATCACTGTATATAACAAACTCACCATTCCTGGAAGGTAGTGCCAAAACTGGAGCATTCACCAATCTTCTTTTAAATTCCTGAAAACAATCATCACATTCTTTTGTCCAGATAAACTTAACACCCTTCTGAGTTAGCATAGTCATTGGACTAGATAACCATGAAAATTTCTTACAAACCTTCGGTAATAGCCCGCCAAACCAAGGAATCTACGAATCTCGGTTACATTTGTGGGTCTTGGCCATTCTTCTACAACTTTTGTTTTTGCAGGATCAACAGTTATTCCATCTTTAGAAACAATGTGACCAAGGAATGAAATTTGTTGCAACCAAAACTCACACATGCTGAATTTCCCATATAGTTTCTTTTCTTTTAAGGTTTTCAAGATAACCCTTAAATGTCTTTCATGCTCCTCTTTACTTTTAGAAAACACCAAAATATCATCAATGAAAACCACCACAAGCTTATCCAAGAACTCATGGAAAATTCTATTCATTATGTCCATGAATACAGCAGGTGCATTGGTTAGCCCAAAAGGCATTACTACAAATTCATAATGGCCATATCTCGTACGGAACGCGGTCTTCGGAATATCTACCTCCTTTACCTTCAGCTGATGGTACCCCGATCTCAAGTCAATCTTTGAAAAAAACTGAGCTCCCTGGAGCTGATCAAACAAATCATCGATATGAGGAAAAGGATATTTGTTCTTAACAGTGATATTATTCAAGGCTCTATAATCAATGCAAAGTCTCATAGAACCATCTTTCTTTTTAACAAATAAAACAGGAGCACCCCATGGTGATGTGCTAGGTCTAATGAAACCTTTCTCTAATAAATCTTCCAATTTCTCCTTCAACTCTAAAAGTTCAATTTGTGCCATTCGATAAGGGGGTTTTGAAATTTTCTTAGCATCAGGAACTAAGTCAACAGTAGACTCAACTTCCCAATCTGGTATTATTCCAGGAAACTCATCAGGAAAAACATCAGGATACTCATTTACCACTGACACATCATTAATCTGAACAGTTCCTTTATTTTCAACGATGTGTGCAAGGTAACATTCATTTCCATCTTTTACAAGTTTCTCGGCCTCTTGATATGTTATCAAAAGTAAGGGTTCATTCTTGTAAACAAACTGAAAGTATTTCTGAAAAGAAACTTCTTTAGCTCTACAGTCAATCGTAGCATGGTAAATAGAGAGCCAATCCATACCCAGGATAACATCAAACTCTACTAGAGGTAAAACAATAAGGTTTGCAAGTAGGTTCTTTCCAAAGATAAGGATAGGAAGATTATTATAAATTCTTTTTGCCTCGACATTTCCCCCAGGTGTTTTTACCAAAAGTTCTGGAGTCATTTCTTGAGATGGTATTCCCATTTTACTAGAAAAGGTTTCAGAGATGAAAGAATGTGTAGACCCCGAATCAAACAACACACTGGCATAATCTGAAAAAACAAACAAAGTACCTGATACCACTTCATTTGATGGCCCGACATCTGCTAAAGTAGTTGCAAAGGATTTCACCACCCCTTTCTGCTTGTAGTCTAACTACTTCCCATCACTCAAGCTCTTTGTCGGACACTCGTTTGCATAGTGACCCATCTCATTGCACTTATAACATTTCACTAACTGTAAATCAAATTTGTTCTTACCTTCACCTTGATCATTTTCAGTGCAATCACGAGCCTTATGTCCCATATTACCACATCGGTAGCACTTTCCAGAATTCAGAAGACATTCCCCGGCATGCCTTTTTCCACATTTATCACAAACTGGAAACTTAGTTCTCTTACCATCAGACTTTTTTGAAGAATTCTTACCTTTCTCCTGCCACCTCGGTCTCTTCTTCTGCTGTTTTTATAGAACACTTGGTCATCGGCAAACTCCATTTCCACCTTCTCAGCACATCGAACAAGCTTTTCATAACTTTTAAACTCACGAGAAGCTAATGCCCTTCGATATTTTGGCTTTAATCCTGAGTAAAAATGATTTATTTTACTATCAAGGTCCCGGATAAAATTTGGAGCATACCTTTCCAATCGAGTGAACCTTTCTTCATAGGCAGCCACTAAGTCTTCCTCTTGCCTCAATTCCAAGAATTGCTTTTCCATCTTAAGTCGAACAGCCTTAGGAAAATAATTCTCAAAAACATACCTTTGAATTCATCCCAGTCAAGAGCATCAATCTCATCGGCGTCCCTGATATTTTTAACCATAGACCACCACTGATCTGCTTCACCCTCCAAACGGTAAATAGCAAGACTAACCTTTTGATTGTCTGAACACCCCATGATATCAAAAATCTTCTCCAGTGCTTTAATCCACCCTTCAGCTAGAACAGGGTCAGATGATCCTCTGAATGATGGTGGATGTTGCCTCATGAAATGTTCCACCACTGACATGTTCCTCTGCGGTTGGTCTGGATGATCTCGTGTATGGATACCACCGCCATTTATCGCTTGAGTCAACTGCGCCATTACTGCAACAAACTGTTCAGTTCCAATTCCGACCATTTCTGGATGCTGATTCGGATGGTTATTTCCTTCTGTGTGCCTTCCTAGCACTGCTTCCCTGTTTCCTCTGCGGAAAACTATTCTGAACAAACATGTCTTAGATGAAGCAACATGGTAATCTTTAAATGCTATATCATTTCGAAAAAAATATATATATTTGGATAATCATTTAATAGAATTCTAACTCCTGAAGTTATCTAAACCGACCTTTGATACCAACTATAAGGCCCCAGCCTTAAACCTTACTTAATCTTGAGTTATTACAAGATTACACATTGAGTATCTTTTCGGGTTTAGAGTTTTAGAGAATTAGATCATAAAACTTGCATTACATTCCACATATAAACAAAGTGGTCACATAAAGATAGTTTTCTTCATTCCCATCAATGGAAACACATTTAAAATAAAACATGGATTATTTCTTGACACATCCTTGACTCTATCATCTTATCATGTACCTTTCCCTTGACCTGTGAAATACATTTCAAAAACTTGGGATGAGCATAAAAACTCAGTATGGGTTATAAGAAAAACATGGAAAGGAAACTTGAGTTCATATATACATAAGAATGAAATCATACTTTACCCATAAAACATAGGCACTTTAACATACCTCATAAAATCTTGAATAAATCATAGCAATCATAAAACGTAAAGGTAACTTGAGGCATTCATAACATTCTTACGTAGGGAGTAACCCTCTTGGTTACGTTTGGAATACCCATCACGGTATATTCCCTAAAATCTCTTCGGAGAAACCTTAACGTTTCACTCCTTCGCGTTACCCAATGCATTGGAGAGCTATATCGGGCTCACCCGCCCTTAGTTTATCATGGAACCACCCGTCTTCATAATAATGCCCAAGAACCATAACATAATCATATCACATAAAACATGCATAAAGGAAACATAACATTTCCACATTTCAATCACAATATATCAATACAACACAAAAAAACATTGTGAAAACCATTTTGAATACAAAAATAAAAGAAAAGTAAAACATGGTATTTATTTTTCTTTTAAAAAGAAGGTATGGCTTGTAGAGGAAGCCGAAACTCAAATAACGGTCACGACGGCGGAGAAGTCGTTGTCGCCGCATACGTACGACAAAAACATTCCCTTTTTTCATTTAGTAAACGCTTCGTATAAAAAAGATTCATTTTGAATAAACATAAAAGTCAAAGAGGTTTATACACCGTACAAAAGAAAGTTGTGTATAAAATAAAATATGCCTCAACGAAAGGAGATTGAGACGAAGTCCCATACCTCGTATCCGACTTGACCCGACCGTTCTTTAATCTCCTGAATAATAAACTTGAGTTAATATCTACTTGCTTATGAATCATTTTCAAGTTCATTATTCCTTTTATACCATGTTATGAACATCATGTAATCATTTAAGTTAATAATGTTCATTTTGTCGGTATTTGGTTCTTAAGTCAAAAATAGACTTCTTACACTTACATGTTGTTAATTTGGTCATAGGTTCGTTATATCCAGAATGATATTAATGATTTGGATAACATATATATCATATATATTCATCATATACATGTATTTATAATATTACATCACATTTAGAGGTAAGAAATGAAATGCACCGTTCATGGAGACGGTAAGCCGTACGTACGCATGAACGCTACTTCCATTTCTATTTCATATTTTCTGGAATGGAATCATAATGATATAAGAGTATATTATAATTCCAGTATAATAACATATATAATATCATTAACTTTATCCTTTACACATCCCACAAATGGTATTAACGAATCAAATCACTTTCAGGGGGCGGTAGTCCGCACTTCCTAAAATGAAGATATCGTGTTTACCCATAATGGAAACCATAAAGGTATGCCCAAAATGAAAAAAAAACAGAAGTTTAAGGAAAACATAAACATATTATATATCATATATAAAAATAGTGACATCGTAATGGCCACCTTTGAAGGTGTTAAATGAGTATTGAACAATCATCGTTTCGGGAGGCAGAATTTCGCCATCCACGGAAACCTTATGTTCTTTAACCATTTGATTTAGTTGTGTGAGAGTGTAGCTCAAATAAATATTATAAAAACATCCTTGTATATTTAAGATACTTGTTTTGTTACAAAATAAGTAAATAAAAAGATTTTAGGGGGTTGGAGAAGCAAAATAAAACAAATGAACATGAGAGAATGAATTACCTTTAAAAGTGTAACTCCTTTTGATTTGATCCTAAAGGCTTCCTTTGAAAGGATTCTGCCCAAAGGGAATCCTCTAGGATGAGGAGAGGGATGTGGAGAGAGTAAATGGGAAGGGTTTGGCCGAGCCAAAGGCTTGAGTAGTGTGTGAAATGAGGTAGAGGTGGGGGCCTTTTATAAGAGGTGGGGAGGGGACTTTTGGAAAGTAAAGAAATATTACTTTATTTGAAAATGTGTTTCGGTTTTAAAAGGTCCCACATTGATATAATTCGTGGATAATGTGATAAGGGTTCGAAATACACTCATCCAATTGGTTTTGGCCAGGTTTAGTTCATATATTTTACATTATCTTTCCATTTTATTTAAATCGTCAAATAATGATGTCATCGCTGCATCATTATGATGTCATAAATAATTTAATTTATTTAATGTCTAAAAATCATAAAAAAAATACTATGATGTAGGAAATATTTTTAGCTTTCAAATTACTATTTATAATCAAATATCCGATCTTTATAACCCCATGTAAAAATTGTTTTCGTAAAACATATTATGTTTGTGTCATTTTTACTTTTACATTAAATAAAAAGTTATTTATGTCATTTCCCAACCAAAATGTCTCCATGGGGTCCCCAAGTTGACCCATGGCTTGTCTTGGTCGGCCATGACAAAACCAGTAAGGTTGGTACATGTGTCTAGGTCATTTCATATTATTAAATCATTATTTATACCTTAAACTACACTAATTACCACTAATCGCGATTAAAAACTTAATAAGTTACTATTCACCAAAAAATTATTTTAATCTCATTGAACCACATTTTACTTCTTAATGACAACCATATATGTCGGATTTTCAAAATTCAATACACATTAGTTGTAAACTTTTATTTAACTGAAAAATCAGTTTTCTTGATTACCACTTAGTGGTTTCACTATTCATCAAAAATTGAAGTTTTCCAGAAAATTACCAAAAATTCACCATAATCTATATTTGATATTCCGAATTCAAAAATGAAGTCTATTTTACAAAATTCAAATCATATAAGTCACATTAATTAATTTAATAATTAATTCCCGATGCCAGAGCAAATAGCGTGTTTTTACAAAACAATAAGTATCAAAAGATTGACACCAGTTTAAGTCTAATTTCAAAGTGAAATTGATTCCAATGACCACCATTGGATAAAATGGTAAAAATATATTCTAATTTCACTTAAAAACAAATTCAAAACATAATCTAATCATATAAATAAATTATATTAAAAAGTAGTTTTGATGTAAAATGCAGTATTTTTCACTATTCATTAAAAAATGAATATTGTCAGAAAAATACCAAAAATTCACACAAGGTAAATTTTGATGTCCTAATAATAAAGGATAAGTTTATTTTGACAAACATAGTTTATAAAATTGTCAAAATATAGATTCAAAAATGGTTTACCATCAAAAGGAAGTAAAACAATCTTTTAAGAATATTAGTGTATTCCATGCATAAGATTGTATTTATTTTCATTTTAAGCCTCTATAACACTATCTTAATCATTAATAGACATAGATAAAAATATATATTATTCATTAATTACTTGGGATGTTACAATATGAACTACGAGTAATCTATTTCCTGAATAGATCAGGATACGTAGGACGCCTTCCAGAAGGCCTAAGCTCAAAAGGGTTCCCATTCCAAAAGGGTTCATCCAATCAAGTCCCATAAAATGGGTAGATTCCATGTGTGAGACCCACACCATTTGAACTATGAGAACTATTATTCCTAAAAAAATAAGGATGTGTAAGATGCCTGCCAGAATGACCGATCTCAAAAGGGCACCCATCCTAAAAGGGTCCACCCATACATGTCTATCAAATGCACATGTTCCATTTGTAATTCCAAGACATCTAAACTAAATGCGTTCTGATTCCTCCTTCGGGGATACATAGGAATCCCTCCTTGTGGGCCTAATCCCAACATCAATTCACCCTCCTTCCCTCCAGGATGATGATAAAAACCAATGAATATTATAATATGGCTAAGTCAGAATCACCTCTGTGGCATTAAACATATGCATGCTCAAGATGATATTGAAAACTAAGGGTAGCCCATGGACACACTATTAGGGAATGAGCCAATGATTCATGAACAAATGAACATGACTTAAATCTATAAGAGAGTCCCAGAAGAGGAAACAATCCCCCCCCATAAGGGTGTGGTGAGCCTGACCTCCCATCCTCTCGACCAATGGAGTCCTCTATTGTTGTTGTCAAAATCATCAACTGATAAGCGCCAGGATTTGGTATGTAGGTCTATGAATCATGGATACCAGGGTCATCAGGCAGTCTTGGCTCCATGAATAGACCCGTTGGTGACCATCTGGGGAATTTATATCTGAGAAGGACTGGTTTCATGAGTTCTTGACCCCCACGCAATCACCCACTGAGAACAAAAGTTCCCCATAGGGTTAATTCAGCCTTCATTAAAGGATAATGATGTTGAATTGGTGGAATCAATGGAATGGTAAATTCGACGAGAGCCTATCTCTGTGGAAAAAGAGACGGGTGATGGTCCTCATTGTGCCATCTCTATACCTCCCGTAAATACAACTCGTCAGAGGTGGAACCATATCCTTATTAGTAATCTTAAAATCCATCCTGATGATTACATTAAGATGTTTCATTTCGAGAACCATAATATCCAAAGTAATATCGGTTTTTGGTAAAGTGAAAAAAAGATAGGACAATAGATATAAACCTCTATCTTCATGCCAAGGGACATTGTATTATTCGTCACATAAAGAAAAATCACCATAAAAAATATATAGGTTAAAAAAAAGTGGACATAAACGAGGTAGATGCACAATTATAATAAAATATAGTCACTAAATATGAATTTATTGTGATGGTACCTATAATAGTTGGTGTAATTGTATCATCTTCCTATGTAGAATATACTAATATTATAAGAATCTTCATTCTAGATGCCAATGGAAAGAGGTGATTTTTTAATTATGTATATGAATACAGAAAAGTAATTTTAGTTTCCAATGATCTTGTGAAACTTTGTGGAGTAAAAATAAAATTTCATAAATTTTCTAGGTTTCCCGAGCAACCAGAAGTGCTAAAGATATTGTGATAATCATTTAAAACACAACTTGAATGCCAAACCATGACACAATGGAAGAATTTCAATGGAAATATACCCAGAACATTAGGAGGTCTATAGGAATACTAGTTTCTAGATCCACCATGGGGTTCATAACTCTTTTTATTTCATATAAATAAATATATATAGAACCACCACTGGGAGAAAATTGAACTCCTTTAAACCCTAAAATGCCATCCATGTCATGAGAAACCACCAAAAACCTATCCAGTACATCATAATACAACCCGATCATTAGTAGTCATACATGGTAATCGATATTGGGCCAGAGTCCCTTCTTAACCCATTGAGCCTTCATCTACTTATTCTATAATATATTTTTTGAAACAACATAATCTCAATAACTGTGATTTGTATAATGTGTCACAGACTTGTAAGCCCACTAGAGTTTGTAAATCATAATATCCTTAGCTGACATAATAAATTACGGATAAAACTGATCTGTGAAAATATCTCCAATGTATTACCACTCTAAACCCTCATTCTTATTCATCATTACCATAGAATCTTCCATCTCATAGTATGACCATCCACCTCAATGGAAACACACTTCACCTTAATAGATTGGGGTGCTTCCAATAAATCAAAAAGTTTCTCTATATTTTCCATCCGATCTATAGTGTATTGGGTGTCATTAGTTACAGGGAATTTAGATTGTTTATAGGTAATAAACTCTTGTTCATGGCTTCAATATTAATCCCCTTGAGGTTCTACAATAGGTTCATGAACTGGGAGTGGTGTTGGTGCCTATCCTAGATCTTTGATAGCACGCACAACAATTTCAACAACATTATGGTACATGGGAGGATACACTCATTTTCATTTTGCAAAAACATCCCCAGTGGTTAATCCAAGCTTATTCATAGGGGAATTGTGATACAAAGCATCAACATCAAACACTAAATACATCATAAGATTTCTCAGATTGAAAACTCAAATAAAAGAAATGGTGATATAAATCCCATTACATAAGATATAAAATTTTGGATTTTAGTATACGTAAAAAATGGGTGTAAAATACTAGAATAAGATCAAAATAGTCTTCAACGAAGTAATTCTCAATCACCCATTGTTTCATAAGGCTAGTTATGGTGATAGGTCACCAGGGGTTCACTCCCAACTACCTCATAAGTCTTATTAATACATCCCAAACCACATATTAACATCACATAAATAGAGTTAACATCCCATTGATACATATTTTTTGAAAATCATCTTAGATAACCTGGTATTGTAACACGTAAATCGAAACTAACATTGTCCAAATATGTTTCCAATCCCAATGGGATGGAGACTACCACTTGGCCTCATACAAGATAACTATGGTAAAAAATTATACCAATTAAAATAACATAAATGATAACAAGTCATAATTACCGATAATCCCAAGGGGAGATAGTACAAAAAAATGTATAAAATCAGCCAATAGAATGATAAACAACCCAAAAAACCATCATACCAAGATGACTACATGACCTAAAAAAATTTCTCAAATACTCATGTGTAACAAGTGTACAACAGCTCCACTAATCACCATTATAAGCCCATGGTCCAAAGGATCATGAAAATCCACTACCCCCAAGCTTTGATTTTACTTTTCTGATACCATGGATAAAAATGTCTTCAAAATTATGATGTAAAATGTATCATGTGATCTAAAACCACAGTTGTGTCTCACCACATGTTACACAATGAATACCACAACAATTTAAAATTTATTCTTTAGATTACGAAAAAAATAGGGCATGAAATTACATTTTTTATATTTTAAACTATCACACGATTTCATTTCAATATATGTATTATTTATCAAAAAAACATTCAAAAAGTCATAAATGAAAATTTTACATAAAAAATTATATAAATCATTCAGCATGGATAAAATTGACCAACAAATTGAGTTCTTGTATATCAAATATAATAACATGTATCATTTTGGTAATACACATTGTGGAACATTTTTTACTTTCTATATGATCGCCACACATCTCATCAGTGGCCAAAACTCATAAATTATGGGTACACAATCAGAACCCCAATAGGGGAACCAATTACATGTAATCAATCTATACCCTAATCGAGGAACTCATATGAGCCTCTCCAACTGAAATAGAGTTGTTATCATTGTTAAAATAAATCCAGTACTAGGGGATCAATATCTTGGAGTTCTGTTCCAAACCACCAATAAACTACCCAAGTCCCCATGTGCTTTAGTCATAGGAAAAAATACTAGGTATCGGCCTACCCTTAAATAAAATATCCTGAAATTGACACCCACAATATTATTTTCCAATGAAGAATGATATTGTAAAATATATATAAACACTACCTAGAATCAAGATCTAATAAAACATAGTTTAGATAAATAAAATCCAATTATTATCTATCCAAATAAAATGAATATATAGATAGAGACATGAATAAAATACATTAGATGATATCTACATACTCATAAGAGAACGATGGAGATAAACGCCACTTCGATCCACTATGAATAGGTTATTAAGTAGTCACTATCGCCTATTGACAACATCCAAGGATGGAAAATCATTATATAATAAAATGGTGGTGATATCCCATATAAACTGGGGTTCATTATTTATATATTTAAATCTTGATTAATTAAAAATTACACAACAAAATTTATTTGGAGGGTCGCATTGTTAGACAAATAGAGGTCCATAACCAATATCCCTTACAAGTACACTATTTTGGGTGCATGGTTTGGAAAAAAATTTAAACTAACAATGTTTCTAACAAATATTCCCCACTCTCTATGTAATTCATGGTGGGGTGGGGTGGCCTCACTGTTTTGAAAAAAGCATACACCTCATCCAATGGATTGTAACAGGGTGCATGGGTTATTGTGCCAAGCCACATTCATAGACCAACGCGATTCCAAAATTATCCAACTTTCGCCCAAAATAAATCAATATAATTCCCACAAAAAATAATATCAAAATAAGGGTCAATAAATACATGAAATCATGTTATAAAATGTTACAGTAGTGTTGGATAATTAATTATAATTTTTTCCAGTAGATGTCAGGGATATTATTTTTTTCCTAACTATTGAGGAGGGTAATAGTTTCTAGCACAAGTGTCATGGTAACATCAATCATAATATTAGAGAGAATCTATAAAAGTTGAATTTGGATCTAAAAATATCATTCCTAAAAATTAACTATGAAAATATTTTTGAAAAAATATAAAAGTATAAAGATAGTGGTAACCCCTTATTGTAACGCACCGACCCTAGTTACTGAGAGTCGGTTCATTATTACATAGCATTGGCATGATCACAAAAAATCAAAACTTAAAAGACCGATTAGTTTAGCAGCATTGAAAATAGTAGATACATTCATTAGTCTTACATTACATGATAAAATGGAAAACTAAAAAAATAGTCTCCATAGTCCACACTCATATCCCTTCAGACTTTCCTTGCAGGTCAGTCATAAAATACTTCTTCACATCCTGAGAAAAATAAAACATAGAAAGGGGTGACCTCAGATGCTTAGAAAGGATAACAATATTGCAGAAACTCTCATAAATAAACATAAACATTTAAGGTAATGTATAACTAAAAAAGAATTTTAATCTTGAACTTCAACATAATAGGAAAAGATAAAATTAAATAATTCTATTTACTTATTCACATGGATATTCTACTAGTTGAATAATCACATGAAATACCAATAACCACTTTCACAGTAATGGAATGCATAATGTCAAACTATCATAACCACATAGTCAAGGCCTTGTGTTAAGACTAAAAATAATTTTTTTTCAAAGCCTTGTGCCAAGACACTAGTTTGCCTAATGAGACCTACCGATGCATCGAGGATCTATAGCGGGCTCCACCCTTCACTTAATAAGTCCAATGCATTCCTCATATGAAAATTTTGAATCATAACATAAACAATCGTATTGATACTAGCATACGAAATGTCAACAATTTACCCACAAACCTTGAATGGTATAAAAATAACACATATATAGTCAAACATATCACAAAACCATCAATATAATAGGGATGTTTTGTACCATAATAAATCAACTTCAAATAAACTTAAAATCCATCAAAAGATGTTGACATAGATGAAATCAAAACTATTTGAGAGAAATATCATTGTTTTTAAAATAATTTAGAAGTCACATAATTATAAAAGGAAAAATTTACTTTGAAAATATTTCTATAAGCTTTTAAGGGAAGATTTTATGATTTTATAATGGCGTAAAATAGCCGCACCCACCGTATAAGTTAAAAAAAGACATTCTTACCTTAATTCTGTCGAAAAGGATAAAAGGACCTTGTTTGGAAAACGATAGAAAGATTCCTTTATAAATATATTATAAAAGTAAAACAATGGTATAAATGACTTTAACCCATAGTCTATAAAATAGAAAGAATGTTTTGAAATATATTTTTAAGAAACATGGATGTGGATGATAAAGGGGTCCCAGTAGATAATTACATATAAACAACCTCGGATAATGTAGAGATTGTGAAATAAACCCTTACCTTGTACTTTTCCTTGGTCGATGGTAGGTTAAACTCCTTTATAATAGTTAAATAATTTTTATTAAATTATACAATAATCATATACATAAATATGATATCATATATGATCGTTTAATATTTCATTGTTAATAATATTTTAGTATTATTGTCGTTTCAGGTGTTCACTTACTCATTATCTGTTATATGTTTTGTTACATAAGCCATGTTTTTTATCCATAGGTTTTATCATATTCATATCCAGAATGATATCAAGTCCTTAAAAATTATTTTTAATCATCAAATGAAAATTAGTCTTGAATGGATACGATGGGGAATGAATCTCATCTCGTTCATGGATACGGTAGTCCGTACATACGCATGAGCGAAAATATCATTCTTTTGATGTTAAAATAATATATAATTGGATGGTGTATAATATATACAGAATAATTATCATGTTATATTTATTATTTAAATGAATTAAACATAATTATTATACCCATCCAAATAATAATGTATTGAATAACAATTACACCACGACGTGGAGATGGTAAGCCGTACATACGCACGTATGGTGACATGTAATCCAAGGGATGGATAGAATACTGAATATGGTTGTACCATATTTATAATATTATCACATTATATAGAAGATACTGGATTTATTATTTAATAATGGAAATAACAAAGAAAGAAGAAGTGGAAGAAGAAAAGAACTTGAAAGAGGGTGGTGAAAACATTACATCTTCTTCGGGTTCTTCCTTTTGATTTGATCAAAAGGGCTCCTTAGGTGGAATTTCTGATCAAACTAAGGCCTATAGGTTGAATTGATAGAATCTGAGAGGATATTTGGGTAGGTTTTGGCCATTCCAAAAGGATTTGAAGGTTTAAAATTGAGATAAGGGGGAGTGACCTTTTAGGGGTGAGGGGCACCTTAGGAAAAGATAGAAATATTATTTTATAATAAATTCATATTAAGTTTATAATGGCTCCAAAGTGACTTATTTCGAGGCTAAGTTGGGGATGGGTCGAAAACGACCAAATCAATAGGTTTTAGAAAGGTCCGTGCCACTATATTAACCTTATATTTTAGTTTTAACTCTTAGTTAATTAGTTTCACATTTACCATGTCTCTTTGTATTTTTATAATATATGGTTAATAAACAAACTATTAACATCCAATAGAACCCCAAGTGGTTAATTAATGATACAACTATCATTATATAAGTCTCTTGGATGATACTTAGATTTTTAGGAATTGAATATCAATTAATAATATAATATTTGTTTTAAAAACTCTTTTATGTCAATTTTGACACTATTTGGTATTTTGTTTTTTTAAAATTTATAACAGCATTATTACTTCAAAAATAATTCATTTAATCAACCCTAACATGTCATATTAACCTATATAATTCATGGAATTCATTAAAAGTCTCATATTATATTTATTTGGGCATTTATAATATCAATTATTTTAATATTTCACTAATAAGTTAATTATTGCATCATCATTGTGTTATAAATAAATTAAATTATTTAATGTCTAAAAATTATAAATAAAATACCATTATGTATGAAATCGTTTTATATTTCTAATTAATATTTATAATCGAATTTATCTTATGTATAACCCTATATTAAAAATGTTTTAGTGTTTAAACTTTGATTTTAACTCTTTTAACTCGTCTTTGAATTAAATAATAATAGATGTCCTAATCTAAACCAAGTGGACCAAAGAGGTTCATATTTTATTCCTAATGTTGTTTTTGGTCGAATTATACTTTGACAATAGAATTAGAACATGTGTTAGGTTAATAATAATATCATTTTTACCCTTAATTTCCCAATTATCATTTAACCGTGGTAAATAAAAGTAAAAATTTACTATTCACCAAAAAATTATTTTTGTCATATTGAACCACATTTTACTCCTTGATATTAATTGTGTCTCTTAGATTTTCGAAATTCTACTCACATAAATGCTAAAAATAATTTTTATGTGAATTTGAAAATTCTCCTAGGAGATGGGTAAAAGATGGTGAAAAGTTTAATAAACTTTTTATATATCTAAAATTATTATAAACTGACTCCAATTAATAGAATTGAACTTATATAGGTATTATGTATCTATTTTGACCTAAAATAAATTTAAATAAAATAAATAGTTATTTAAATAAAAATTCAGTTTTAAACTATAACTCAGTGTTTTTAACTATTCATCAAAATTGAATGTTTTCAGAAAAATACCAAAAAATCACTATAAGCTAATTTTGATATTCTGAATAAAAATGAAGTCCATTTTGAAAGATAAAATTCATAAAATTTAAAAAAGTGGGTATTACTATTCATAACGGCTATTTTGATTGGTTGTGGTGTGTGTTAGAACTCGAAGTTGCATACAACACATGCTACTGTATTATTCAAAGATAAGTGTACAATGGAAGCTTGGGGTGTTACCTTCTCCCCTCCTTTAAATAATTAAATCCTCATAATTTATAGAATATTACTGCATAAAAAGACTTGAGTGTTTCTTAATCATAAGTTCCTCGAGTTCTCATGTTGCCTCTTCCATCTTATTTTTCTCCATAGAACTTTTACCAGACGAGTCATTCGGTTTCTCTACACTTGTTCTCTCATATCAAGAATCCTGACGGGATATTCACAATAAGATAGATCGATTTCCAATTCTACTTCCTCATAGGTGGGTACATGCATTGGGTCAGGCATGTATTTTCTCAATAATGATACGTGGAAGACATCGTGAACTTTGGAGAGACTTGGCGGCATTTCCAAACGGTAAGCTACAACCCCAATTCGTTCTAGAATTTCGATAGGTCTGATGTACCTGGGACTCAATTTACCTTTCTTACCGAAATGTATAACTCCCTTCCATGGAGATACCTTTAAGAAAACGTTATCTCCAACCTGAAATTCCAAATCCTTCCTTCGGTTATCGGTATAGCTCTTCTGCCTACTTTGAGTGGCTTTAATGTGGTTTTGAATTACATTCACCTTCTCTATCTTTCCGTCCACCAATTCTGGGCCTATGAGTTTTCTTTCACTAACGTCATCCCAACATGTTGGTGTGCAACATCTCTTTCCGTATAACGCTTCATATGGTTCCATTTGAATACTTGAATGGAAGCTATTGTTATAGGAAAATTCTACCAGAGGTAAATATTGATCCCACATACCCTGAAAGTCAAGTGAGAAAGATCTGAACATGTCTTCTAAGGTTTGAATAGTCTGTTTTGATTGTCCATCAGTTTGGGGGTGGTAAGTAGTTCTCAAACAAAGCTCAGTATCCAGGGCTTTCTAAAGAATTTTCTAGAATCTTGATTTAAAACATGGATCACGATCAGAAACAATCGATAGGGGTACTCCATGAAGTCTTACAACTTCACTAATATACAGTCTTGCTAGACGTCCAAGCTGTAAATATTCACTTATATCAAGAAAATGTGCTTACTTGGTATGATGATCAATAATAACCCATATTGCATCGTTCCTTCTAGGAGTATTTGGTAGGACCATGACATAGTCCATCGTAAAATTATCCCATCTCCACTCAGGTATGGGAAGAGGATTCCTGACTCCCCCAAGCTGTTTCCTTCCATCTTTCACTTGTTGACAAACCATACATCTTGACACAAAATCAGCAGTCTCCCTCTTCATTTTGTCCCACCAAAAATGTTCCTTCAAATCTATATAAATCGTGGTGCTCCAAGGGTGTATAGAGAAATTAGAACTCTGAGCATCATCCAACAATACCCTTTTTAGATCAGGTATATCGAGAACACAAATTCTCTTCCCAAATTTCAAAATTCCATCTTCATATAAAAAGTTAATCAATCTCCCATCATTAACAGCTTTAATCTTTTTTTTAAACACTTCATCTTCGGTCTGAGAACACTTTATCCTTTCTAGTAAAGATGGTTTGGTAAACATTTGAAAAAGTATTGAAGCTTCACCTTCCATGGTGATTCCCATATCCTTCTTTACTAGATCCATGAAAATAGGATCCCTCTCATATCTTATCTTGTTCAAAACTCCATGATCTTTTCTAATCAAAGCATATGTAACCTTATTTTCCTTCCCCAATTTGTATTGTATCGTGCAATCATAATACTTAAGTAGTTCAATCCATCTCCTTTACCTCATGTTGAGTTATTTCTCTGAGAAAATATACTTCAAACTCTTGTGATCAGTATAAATCTTACATTTCTCACCATAGAGATAGTTTCTCCAAATCGTCGAAGCAAAGATTACAGCTGCTAACTCAAGATCATGAGTAGGATAGTATTTCTCATTAATTTTCATCTGTCGTGATGTATAGGCAATAACACTATCATTTTTCATAAGGACACAACCAAGTCCATTCTTCGATGCATCACTATAAATAACAAACCCATCATTCCCCAATGGTAGAGTCAATATAGGATAATTGACTAATATTTTATTCAGTTCTTCGAAACATTCTTCACACTCTTTTGTCCAAACAAATTTAACCCCTTTACATGTGAGCTTTGATAATGGGTTAGCCAACCAGGTAAAATTCTGGACAAAATGTCAACAATAACCTTCTAAACCAATAAAACTGCGTACCTCAGTTATACTCATCAGTGCTTGCCATTCTTGGATTTCTCTTGTATTAGAAGTATCAACATAGATTCCATCCTTAGAAACAATATGTCTAAGAAAATAAATCTTCTGAAACCAGAATTCACAGTTGTTAAACATCCCATATAATTCATGTCTTCTCAGAGTTTTCAATATAATGCGCAAGTGATTTTCATGATCTTCGTAGCTTTTGGAGTATACCAAGATATCATCCATCAATACCTCTACATAGTCATCAAGATATTCCTTGAAAACATTGTTCATTAGATCCATGAAAATAGAGGGTTCATTAGTCAGCCCAAAAGGCATTACTATAAACTCGTAATGCCCAAACATGGATTGAAATACTGTCTTCGGAATGTCTTCCTTCATCACACACAACCGATGATATCCAGATCGAAGGTCAATCTTTTACAAGTATTGAGCTCCATGCAGTTGGTCAAATAAATCATCAATTAGTGGTAGGGGATACTTGTTCTTTATTGTTATAACATTGATCTCCCTGTAGTTGATACATAACCTCATAGATCCATCTTTCTTCTTAACCAAAAGGATAGGGGCTCCCCATGGAGAAAAACTAGGGCGAATAAATCCTTTATTACTCAATTCCTCTAGTTGTTTCTTTAGTTCCATTAATTCCACAGTGGCCATTCTATAAGGGGCCTTCGATATGGGATTTCATCCAGGAATTAAGTCAATAGAAAACTCAATTTCTAATTCTGGAGGATGTCCAGCTAAATCTTCTGGAAACACATCAGCATATTCCCTCACAATAAGTACATCCTCTATTTGAAAAATTTTTTCCTCACCCATAGTCATTTCATTCTATTCCTCCCCAATAATTGAATTTAGTTGAGCAACTGGGGGTTGATCTAGATTAGAATTAGGTGGTGATGATTCTACTCTAAAGATAAGGTGTTCCTTATCATCATCATCAAAAATCATAAACCTTTCCTTCTTACAATAAATCCACGCATCATGGTCCGAAATCCAATCCATACAGAGGATTATATCAAACTCAATCATAGGTATGACGATGAGATCAGCAGATAAAGAACATTTATATGCTCTAATGGGAACGAATTCACAAAAAATTGTTGCGATGATACTTCCCTTAGGAGTTTTAACTGATAGCTCCCTTGTAAAAACAAATTGGAAATAACTAATTTTCATAGAAAACTGGGAAGATATGAAACAATGAGATGATCCAGAATCAAATAAAGCATTGGCTAAACATGAGGAAACTATTAAATTACCGACCCCCATGTCTTTCAGAGCTTCTACCTCAGTAGTAGTGATAGAATAAACTTGTCCTTGATACCTTGGCCATTTATGAGGTGAGTTTCCCTGATGCTTAAGACATTCATTTGCATAATGTCCAATCTCCCTATAATTTTAGCATTGAACATCGGTAGCTTCTTTCTTCCCCTTTCAATCACGAGCTTGGTGGCCTTTTTCACCACACTTGTAACAGACTCCCATTCCTTTTAAGCATGTACCGGGGTGTTTCTTCCTACATTTACTGCAGGATGGATATTCAAATTTTTCCTTCTTCCCCTTATTTCCATTCCCAGAGTGATCAGCAGATCTCTTCTTCTCTTGCTCTACTTTAAAGTCATAAGACTTAGAGAATTATTTTTCTTTCTTAATAGCACATGAGACAATATCTTCATATGACGAGAAGGATTGTGAGACTAATTCTCGAAGGATAAACAGTTTTAACCCATCAAATAAATGATCAATCTAACTTCTTGGGTTAGGTATATAATATGCAGCATGCCTTTATAATCTTGTAAAGTTAGACTCATACTTTGCAACATTCTCGTCCTCCTTTTTCCTTAGACTCAAAAATTGTCTTTCCATATCCGCTCGATGGTCATGAGGAAAGTATTTGTCTAAGAAAATATATTTAAACTCCCTCCATTCTATATATGATACTTCATCATCTTCCTTCGTGTATTGAATCAGTAACCACCATTGATCATCATCTCTAGTGAGGCAGTAAACTACCATGACAAATTTTTCCCCTTAGCTACTCCCCAAGGTGTGGAATATTTTCTATAAGGAATTTATCCATTGATCAGCTACTAGTGGATTTATACCCCTATTGAATGTTGGTTTTTTTTCTCATGAAGCGATCTAACATTGATCCTCCACGCTACGGATCAGGGTGCTCCATATGGGTAAGGTTATTATTCATAACCCGAGTGAGTTGTCCCAGTATGGTGATTAGCTGATCAGCACCCGTTGCCTCACCAGCTCCACTATAATTATCTTGAGGAGGAGGGGAATCCCTAAACGGAGTGCGTACATTGATACGGTTTCCATTCCTTCCACTAGGCTCCATTTCTGAACAATGGCATACACTAGATTAGTTTATGAATCGCAATACATAAATCCAAACTTATAAAACAGTTAACATAAATTGAACAGTTTATAGATATAATCCATAATCATAAATATTTTTTTTTGAAGAAGTATATACTCATAAACCCTTCATAATGGTTCGTAAATAAAATGATAATTATCCTAAGCATATCCCCTAAGACTGTCATAACCAAGAGTGCAGTAAGGCCCATTGTCGTGCACCAGTTCCCATTAGAGTCTATCTCAAAGCGGTTTTTTTGGGTTTTACCCCTAGGTACATTTTTACCAGAGCCTCCTCTACTTGTTCGTATCCATACAAGGATATATTGCTCAGAAAACTCACAAAATATCTACAATACCAAAATTCCAGGAAGTTATTCTTTACTAATCCTCAAAGTATATCTTAGGGATATGTGCTCTAATCAGTGTTTATCAAAATCTAGCATCCATGGTATGTACTAAACTTCCTCTGATACCAACTGTAATGCCCCGACCCCAGTTACCCAGATTCATTGCAATTTTACATAACATTTTCATGATCACAAAAGATCAAGTCTCTAAAGAACGATTAGTTTAGTAGCCTTGGAAACACTAAATACATTCATAAGTCTTACATTACATGATAAAATGGAAAACCGCAACAACATAGTCTCCATAGTCCACACTCATATTCCCTCAGACTATCCATATAGTTTAGTAATAAAATACTTCTTCACATCCTGGGAAAAATAAAACATAGAAAGGGGTGAGCTCAGATACTCGGTGAGGATAACAATATAGCAGAAACTTTTATAAATAAACTTAAACATTTAAAGCAATGCATAAATAAAACAAAATCCTTTTAAACTTGAAATTCAGCATAATATGTAAAAGGTAAAATGAAATAATTCCATTTACTTATTCACATGGATATTCTACTAGTCGAATAATCACATGCACTATCAATAACCACTTTCATAATAATGGAATGCATAATTCCAGACTATCATAACCACATATTATACCAAGAATACAAATAATTTTTTTTTCAAGACCTTGTTCCAAGACACTAGTTTGTCTCATGAGACATACTTATGCATCGAGGATCTATAGCGGGATTCACCCATCACCTACTAAGTCCAATGCATTCCTCATATGAAAAGGTTGAAACATTACCAAAACATTCGTACTGAAACTAACATACGAAATGTCAACAATTTACCCATAAACCATGAATGGTATAAAAATAACACATACACAGTCAAACATATCACAAAACCTTCAATATAATATGTATGTTTTGTATCATAATAAATCAACTTCAAATAAACTTAAAATCCATCAAAGGATGTGGACATAGACGAAATCAAAACTATTTGAGAGAAATATCTCTATTTTTTAAATCATTTAAAAGTCACATGATTATAAAAGGAAACATTTACATTGAAAATATTCCTATAATATTATAAGGGAAGATTAAATGATTTTATAATGGTATAAAAATGCTGCACCTGTCTTATAAGTTAAAAAAAGACATTCTTACCTTAATTCTGTCGAAAAGGTTAAAAGGACCTTGTTTCGAAAACGACAGAAAGATTCCTTTATAAATATCTTATAAAAGTCAAAAAAGGGTATAAATGACTTTAACCTATAGTATATAATATATTAATAATGTTTTGAAATACATTTTTAGGAAACATGGTTGTGGATGATAATGGGGTCCCAGTAGATAATTACATATAAACAACCTTGGATAATGTAGAAATTGTGAAATAAGCCCTTAACTTGTACTTTTCCTTGGTCGAGGGTAGGTTGAACTTCTGTATAATAGTTAAATAATTTTTATTAAATTATACAATAATCATATACATAAATATGATATCATATATGATCTTTTAATATTGCTTTGATAATAATATTTTTGTATTATCGTCGTTTTGGGTGTTTACTTACTCGTTTTCTGTTATATGTTTTGTTAAATAAGTCTTGTTTCTTATCCATAGGTTGTATATTATTTATATCCAGAATGATATAATGTCCTTAAAAATTATTTTTAATTGTCAAATAAAAATTATTCTTGAATGGATACGATGGGGAATGAATCTCATCCCGTTCGTGGAGACGGTAGTCCGTACGTACGCACGAGTGACAATATCATTCTTTTGATATTAAAATAATATATAATTAGATGGTGTATCATATATAAAAAATCATTATCATGTTATATTTATTATTTACATGAATTACACAACATTTTTATACCCATCCAAATAATAATGTATTTAATAACAATTACGCCACGACGTGGAGACGGTAAGTCGTACTTACGCACGTATGGTGACATGTCATCCAAGGGATGGATAGAATACTGAATATGGTTGTACCATATTTATAATAACATAACAGTATATATAAAATACTAGATTTATTATTTTAGAATTGAAATAACAAAGAAAGAAGTAGTGGAAGAAGAAAGGAACTTGAAAGAGGGTGGTGAAAACATTACCTCTTCTTCGGGTTCTTCCTTTTGATATGATAAAAAGGGCTCCTTAGGTAGGATTTATGATCGAAATATGGCCTCTAGGTTGAATTTAGGGAATCTTAGAGGATATTTGGGTAGGGTTTGGCCAAGAAAAAAGGCTTTGAAGGTGTGAAATTGAGAGAAGGGGGAGTTCCCT
This sequence comes from Viscum album, assembly GCA_963277665.1. Lineage (NCBI taxonomy): Eukaryota > Viridiplantae > Streptophyta > Magnoliopsida > Santalales > Viscaceae > Viscum > Viscum album. The sequence goes on from OY728145.1 coordinate 786,320,447, forward strand.
TTTATAAGAGGGGTGAGGGGAACCTTAGGAAAAGCTAGAAATATTATTTTATAATAAATTTATATTTGGTTTATAATAGCTCCAAAGTTACTACGGTAGAGGATAAGGTGGGTATGGGTCACAAACCACCAACAAAATAGGTTTTAGACAGTTTTGGGTCACTATATTAACCTTATATTTTAGTTTTAACTCTTAGTTAATTAGTTTCACATTTAACATGTATCTTTGTATTTTTATATTATATGGTTAATAAAATTATTATAAACTTCCAATAGAACCCCAAGTGGTTAATTAATGATAAACCTATAATTATATAAGTCTCTTTTCTGAATCTCAGATTTTTAGGAATTGAATATAAATTAATAATATAATATTTGTTTTAAAAACTCTTTTATGTCAATTTTGACACTATTTGGTATTTGGTTTTTCCTAAATTCATAAGAGAATTATTACTTCGAACCTAATTAATTTAATCAACCCTAAAATTTCATATTAACCTATAAAATTCGTGTAATTCATTAAAAGTGTCAAATTATATTTATTTGGGTATTTATAATATCAATTATTTTTATATTTCACTAATAAGGTGATTACTGCATCATCATTGTGTCAATACTAAATTAAATTATTTAATGTCTAAAAATTATAAATAAAATACAATCATGTGGGAAATATTTTTATCTTTCTAATAAATATTTACAATCTAATTTATCTGATGTATATCCCTATATTAAAAATGTTTTATTTTTTAAACATTGATTTTAAGTCTTTTAACTCTTTTTTGATTTAAATAATAATAAATGTCCTAATCTAATCCACGTAGACCAAAGAGGTTCATATTTTATTAATAAGTTTTTTTAGGTCGAATTATACTTATCCAATAGAATTTGGACATGTTTTGGGGTAATAATATTATCATTTTTACCCTTAATTATCCTATTTACATTTAACTGTAGCAAATAAAAGTAAAAAGTTACGATTCACCAAAAAATATTTTTATATTATTTACGCACATTTTACTCCGTGATATTAACCATGTCTCTAGGAGTTTCAAAATTACACTCACAGAAGCGGTAAAAATAAGTTTTATGTGAATTTGAAAATTCTCCTAGGAGATGGGTGAAAGACGGTGAAAAGTTCAATAAAATTTTTATATATCTCAAATTATTATAAACTTACTCCAATGAATTAATTTTAACAAATATAGGTATTATGTATCTATTTTTACCTAAAATAAATTTCAATAAATTAAATAATTATTTAAATAAAAATTCGGTTTTAAACTATAACTGAGTGTATTTCAATATTCATCAAAAATTGAAAGTTTTCTGAAAAATACCAAAAATTCACCCTAAGATAATTTTGATATTTTGAATTCAAAAATGAATTCCATTTTGAAATATAAAATTTATAAAATTTTAAAAAGTGGGTATTAATATTCATAATGGATTGTTTGATTGGTTGTGGTGTGTGTTAGAACTCGAAGTTGCGTACAACACGCTCTACTGTATTATTCAAAGAGAAGCGTACCGTGGAAGCTTGGGGTGTTAGACTTATCATCTAAAGAAGATATGAACAACCAATTTGTTAAATCTGGTCCACAATTATGCATGTGTTCCAATAATTCAGGAAATAATTTAAGGTGAAATGTACCTCATTTTTTGAATTTTCTAGGATGGGATGTGTTATTATTATATTCTCTATAAGGTAATTTCTATATTGTATTAAATGATTCTAAAAAAGATGGTAAAATGAATAATGAAAAATAATAAATATAATTTGGTGTAATGATGAATTAAAAAAATTGTATTGAAGTTGAATGTTATTTAATGAAATATCAAACAAAGCTTGAGTTTTCAGTGACATAGAATCTTCAACAGAATATTGTTTTGGAGTGCATGTATCATAAGATAAAGATAATGGAAAAAAAGACATATTAATTGAATGATTCATCTACCTTAACATCTAAAGGGGATATAATTGATTGGGTTTGAACACATACACTCAATATTTTCTTTGTCTTGGAAAAGAGATGTCACTATTTGAAATGCGTCATGGAAGAAAACTACTATAAAAAAACATAGATTATTTTTCAATAAATGTTTTATTTGGAACAATGTGGGAAACTATAGATTTTATTTTGATACAGAATAAAAAATTGTTATTTTTCACTAATTATTGAGTAATAAATATAAATATTTCAAAAATAGGAATAATAAAACATCAAAAAATATTTATGTGAATTATATTTAATACCACAATAAAAAATATATATATTTTATTCTATATATAATTTTTTAGGAATATGAAGATATGTTTATGGATTCAAGAGAATATAGAAATTACCCATTTGTTGAAAATTATAACGAAAAATAAAAGGATGTGTATAGTGAAGAATGGAGTTAAATCATGATATAAAAAAGAAGTGGTACAATTGAAATTGATCCGAATAACATTATTTGAGAAAAATTATCACCAAAAAATACATAGAGAATGAGATGAATTATTCATACTTATCTATATCATATGTTTAATGAACATAATTTTATGAATTGATAAATTAAGAGTCATAGGTGGAATCCATGATTAATATTTGAACCAAATTTAAAAGAATGAAGCATTAGAAATTATAGATAGAACTGCACCACATAATTTTATTAGTATAAAATCATTCCTAAAAAGTATTTAAGAACATGTAAGAGTGAATTAGAATAATTTTTGGAGTGACTATAATTGATCAGAATAGGTTGAAGTAGTTTGTGTTGAGTAAACATTTATGTCAGTGAAATAAGGGAATAAATAATACACTTTATAGTTGTTCTTTTTCAAAGGAAGATTATATTTTATCAAATGGATGTGAATTTTTTTCCCTAAATGTAATCTTGAATAAAGAAAGCTATATTTAAAAAACAATATGGTTTCTTCATGTATATGATGATTTAATGGAGATAATATTTAATAAATAACTATATAGCCTAAATAAATCACTAACTTCTTGATATAAAATTTTAGATTGTTGTCAGTAAATTTTGGAGTTCAAGAGAGGAGGGATCGATTATAATATTTATATTAAAATAATATATGGGGATTAGTTCTGATGGTTTCTTTAGATTTTATAATAAATAAATGAAAAGTGGGAATTTTATTGATATTTTTAGTAGTTAATGTTTTCAAAATAGGATATATTAAGGATTTAAGAGTTAACATACACTCTCAAGTTTCATATATATTAAAGTGAATTCGAAAAAGAATATAATTGTTGAAATATGAAAGAGAATTTTTAATGAATTATATAATTAATGAATAATAAAAATTTCAATGTTCATTAGTAGTTGGAATGAAACATGGAAAACATCACAAATATGGGGGAGTAGACATACAATTTTATATAATAATTTTTGGGATAATACTAGATCTTATAGTAGACGTGATTGATATATTATATTTTATACGATTAGCCACATGTTTCCTTAGTATTTTCAATATAAATTATATATATTATCAGTAAAGTGGATAATTATATATAATTATGGAACAATTAACTATAGTTTAGAATTCATAGAAGGAGAAGATCGTGATTAAAAGAGTAATTTATTTGAAAACTGTTATAAATATATTTTGAATTAAAAATATAAAAGTAGTAGAGGATTATTGTTTAAAAAAAATAATTGAATGGATACATAAGAAATAGGATTGAGTATCCTTGATCATAGTTGAGCTAGAAATTATTTCAATTTGGGATTCATATACATATTTCATTCTGATAGACAAAAAATTATATAAACATGGTGAATTTCTCCACTAAAAAATGTTGATTTAATGTTTAAAAAATTACATTAAATTTATAATGAATTTGATGAAATTCTCTTGAATAAATAACAATGATATATGTTATCCATTTATAAAAGAGAAAAGTTATAAAATTACATGGAAATTATATATTTTGTAACTTGGTAATATGTAGAAAGTAAATTTACAAAACTATTTATGTCAGCACTTATTAAGAAGCATCTGTTTGACCGCCGATTTCATCCAATTCCTTATACTAAGAAGATTTAATTTCCCTCTCCAAATTATAAATGTTTCTCACATTGGATAATTTTTCTAAGAACTTATCTTTTCTAGGAATAAAAAGGTTGGAATTGTCTAATTGCATAGGAAATTCATATCATATATAAGGTCCATCAATGAAATGAGTGGATGGATTTATAAATGTTTTTTTATTTCCTAAAATGTATATTGATTCAAATTTGAATTTATATTATCATATTGGATCATTTATCATCTTTTTTAATCGTAATGTTTTCTAAATACCGATATGATATGAATAACAAAATAAAATTAACACTTTGATTTTTATTATCAGTGAGGGTGAATGATTATATTGGGAAAGTCCTTTATAGGTGTAGTATGAATGGAAATAAATGAACATAATGATATATATTGAACATCAACATCAATATATAATGTTGGAGATTATTTATACCATATTTTATTCTATTTTATTCTTCGAAAATTGGATTTCACATGACATAGTTTATAATATGTAAAGATATTTGGATTTTAGTAGGTATTGTAGGTGTATAAAGTGTGTTTATAGTACTATATCAACTAGTGAGAATAGGATTCATTTCATGGGTCAAGTGGTATAGAAATAGATGACTCTAATATGTAAAGCATAAAACTGATACATAAGGATTAAGTCATGTACATAATGGTTAAGTCCCACAAAAAATATTTTTTCTCGGATAAAAAATATTTTTTCATATTGTGGTATGGAGAGCCTTATTGTGAATATCATACATAAGAGTAAATGGGGTAGAAATCTTATATGTAAGAGTTTTTTATGTCAAGTGAATGGTGATTACATTGTGAGGAGACATAGTTGGACTCTAGTAGTTCATTTCAATTAAATGTTTTGGTTCAATGGAATATGTCCATGATATAATGGGTTTAGTGCCCAATAATATCTAGAATTTTAATATTACATTATATGATTAAAGGAACCACACCATGATGGTTAAACCACAAAAAAAGGTTGTGTGGCTGTTAAATTTAATCTCCTATATATTTTACAACACAAATCAGGATCACATCATGAAACATTCTATAAAATATATTTGGAATTTGTAGTTGTAGATGAAACTAACCCATCATGTTCTAATGTATGTTGATGCACCATGACTAATTAAATCTATATAATCTCAATAGATCTGATGACATGGAATTATCAAGATGGTTCATATTTTTCTAAAATATCAATTAATTACTTTTTTAAATTTATATAGTAGATACTCACTTTGAAATAATTTACTTTATTTATTTCTATTAGATTATATTTCATGTTTCTTGAAATATTAATTATGATTTTGAAATTAACAATTATTTTGTTATATTATAACCATGTGTGTATAAGAAGAAAATATGGACATTGGGAACAAAGGACATAAAAAATAATGATTGTATAGGGAACATGGTGTTGAATTTTTGAATATCTTCTGTTTAGGAGGGAATAGTGGTCGGATTAAAAACATTTAATGATCAGAGATTTAAGAGAAGATTTACTATTCATATTAGAGAATATAAGTATTTAAAAAAAAATATAGAGAACACCCTTGGATATTTCATATTTTAATTCAATTTTATATCATTGTAGTTTCAAATAACTACAAAAAGTATAACTTTATGTAACCCATTTGGTATGTTCTAAGTAAAAGCGATGAAAAGGTCATAGAACATGGATGAGAAGTGAGATTTTCCAAATGATTGAAATAAAATACAAGTGATGTAGTAATTTTTTGGTACATCAAAACATAATTTATTTGTGCTCCTTAGAAGTATCCTATTTTTGGTGAAAAAAGATGAATCACCATGGACATAAATTTTTATCATTTTAGTTTGTAAATATTCTAGGTGATAACTTTATTAGATTTATGTTATCTTTGAAATCCCAAGAACATGTCCCTATTGAACATGATTTATGGGGAAATTTCATGTCACCATAATTAAACATGACTCTTTGTGTTTATAGTGGTATCTTAGATTAGAAAAATTATTCTATGTAATGATATTATTTTAATAAAAATACATAATTTATTATAATTTAGTCCCTTCATTAATATAAGGGTCTGAATGGAAAATTTTATTCAATATAAAGAATCCAAACTAGTTTTTAATTTGAATAAAATAACATTACAGCTTTAAAAATTGAGTTATTGGTTATTCAGTTAAATTTATTACACTTAAATATATTATTTTAATTATAAATCTCTATGACTTGTGGATTTCATGTGAAAAAGAAATCAACATGAGAATTTATTAATTAATCATCCATGCACACATTATAGATGGTGGAATACAAATGGAACAATGTCGAATAAAAAATTAATGATTGAAAAAAATCCATAAAAAGGAATGTTCCCCAATATTTTCAAATACATAAAACATAAACAAAATATATAAATATTGAATAAATATACAACAATGTTGGACTTTCCATTAATGAAAATTCCTTTAGAGAAACTATGAGACCAATATTTTCATTAAAACTCTATAAAAAACAACATCATCCTATAAAATTTTAAACCAATTAAAACAAGAGTCAATTAACTAATGTATAACCATATAAATACCTTAGTTCATTGGAAATCATATACTATTAGATATTCATGTTACATCCATGAATTTTAATAAAAAAGGACCATCCATTAACCCTAAAAAGTAAAAAATTAAAATGGATTTCAAACCATTACCCATGTCAATTGGGGATGTTTTTTAATACCATTTATTCTTATAGATTTAAAACCCTGATGTTCCGAACTTAATTTTCTAAAAAATTAATTTCAAATGAGTCCAATATGGAATCCCCCCATTATGAACATGTTGATGTCTCATTAATACATCTTTTAATAGATAATATTGAATCCATATTTTCTAGAAAACTTTCATAATAATATGTTCAGGTGTTATTTCATATGCAACTATTCATGCACTCGTTTATATTTGAGATATTAAAACATAACATCAACAATAACACAATCACCATATAATGAGCCCATGAGTAGTAAATTGGATGAAAAAGAAAAGAAAAATAAAATTATATTTCGTATTCCATTGTAGAACAAAATTAATCAACTCTAGGATTACGCTCAGCTTAATTATAAGTTCTTGAAACCATTCAATTCATAATCATAATATAATCATCAGTAGTAATCAATACACACTCAACATTTTTATGACTAACCTCTTCTTAGAACTTAATAAATTCAAATAAATAATCACTGATCTCATTATTTACTATGAGATATTGATACATATTTTTATTCCTCTCTTCAGTTGGAATTAATGGAATGAATCAAGATCCTACATTACTGAAAATAAAATAATGTTCTATTATGAAATAAAAAAAATTATTTTTAAACATTTGGCTGGTGAATTATTTATAGAAAATTAATATACTCTAATTTTAAAAAGGAAAAAACAACTGTTTTAAGGACTCAATAATATTTATATTGTAAATATATATGAATATTTTTTCTTCTTATAACAAAAAAGAATATATTCATTTTTATATTAATATAAAAAATGGATGAATAATTGATAGTTATATATTCAGAATAATGTTTTTTACATTGTAAGGGAAATTTTATCTATGAAATATACCTTATATGATTCTACCACATGGATTCAATTTCATCCCATTCCTTTTATTCTTAATCAATTTATACCATTGATCCCCCTCTCGTTTTAATTGATAAATTATCATAAAAACCATTTTCATCTCCAGAAAACTAGTAGGACAAAAAAATTCTCCAAATAGTACGTGAAACATATAAATATTAGCCATTATATGCACACACTAAATGAGATTTTGAAATACCTCAAAGAGCGGTACACCATAGATGATACTGTAGGGGGAATGATAATAAATTTAAATAATTATGGTTACTATCCTTTTAATCCATCATTTGATGTAAAATAATCATGATGTGATCAAAAAACTATTACATTCTATTAAAAAAATTTATTAATTCTAACATTTCAAATTTCCAGAAAATAAATTGTTTCCTTTATTTTTCATATCAATTATTCAACTATATTTTATAAAAATAATAATATAAATATTTGACCATCAATATGAAAAATATCCTACAATATACATTATTAGACACCTGTATTTGTCAACTAATCTTTAATCCAATATTTTTACATATTCTATAGAATTGAAGGTCCTTTAATCATAATTTGCTACATAAATTTAAAAATTGACTAAAATAAACCTTAATACAAACTCAAATTCCCCAGAACTGCAATCCTCGAAATAGAGTGAATAATTATTCATTATATTTATATATTTAATAATAAAACAATCAATATATTCCCAAAACCATAATCTTAACCTTATTTGGAACTCATAACATATTTCATTAAATAAAACAAAAGCATTTATTTAAAGAACCTTACGATATTTTCAATGAATTTTAAATAACATTAACTTCTCATGAATTTTTTCATTCACAACATATTTACATTAAAATAAATGTAGTACTTTTAAATCATAGTTAGTGTTTTATAAAAATATGATTTTAATTTTAAAAAACAAGAAATCACTATTTATATTCCCTATGTTAATATTATATATATATATATTATTTATTCTGCACACAAAACTGAACTGAAAAGAAAATTTGATATGTTATAAAAATTACTGTTATAATATAGAAGTTAATTTAGAAGTTATAAAAGGATGTAACCATGTTATGAAATCAAGGAAAAAATTTGAATGGAATGGAATACTATATTGGAAGTATCCTTTATGAAGATCATTTTTATAATATCGGTAAGAAGTTATCTTATCTAGGTATTTCTCTAAGAAAACCTAATGCTCAACTCAAATAATTACATTGTGAGTGAAATCATATTTTAAAGAAACTCAACAGAAGAGAAATCATGACGAGATCTAGGATAGTGGAATCAGCACCCTTGACTACCATTAGTTATATGATATTCATAGATATTATTTGTAGACGTTGAGGGGAAATTAATCTTTAATTTAATATGATATAATTAGTTAATTATTAATTTAATATGTTATATATCAAAGTTGAAAATGGGTGAACATTGGAGTTGGACATGTACCATGTACTTCATCAATCTTCAGGGGTTTGACCATGAATGCATTGTACTCTTATAAATTGGGGTTTCAGAAAAGTTGGTGTGTGATTCCATAAATGATGGTCGAGGTCCCCGATTAAGGGTGGGAGAGAATCTCCCCACGTACAAGTGAGAGTCAAAAAGGAGGCCCCCTTTCTCTAGTTTAATGATATGGTTTAGTAATATCTTCATGCAAGGAAACACCCACTAGGAGGCTAGAGGGATGAATATGGGGTGTGAACGGTGGATGATATACTTAGAGGGGAGTCAAATGGTGTTCCATGTTTGTAACAGGTTATAGCATGTTTCATGCATCATGGGGGTTAATAACAGATAGTTAACTAAAGGCTTCATGGGTATGGGGACATAAAATGGGTTTGGTACAATGGTGGAAACTCATATGTGGGAATATATAGCACAAGCAGTACAACAAGGGAATTGGAAGGCCAAGTTTCAAGACATAGCTATCTGGACCAGTGAGCCACTGTATATTAAGATTAATTTCCCATTAAGAATTTTGGAATTATAATTGGTTACTCTCTATGAATCATAGAAAAAATATGCCTTTTTATGTTTAATAAAATGTACTCGTTGTAACAGGCTTAAAAAATTATTTATCAAATGTATTTCACACATTTTACATTATGAAATTGAAAGAAAAAAATAATATTTAATTTAATATAAATATATATTTTATTTATTTTTATTAACTAAAAAATAAATATCTAAATTATTGAATAATAATTTTGTGCAATTAAATTCATTGTAAAGATAAATATTTCAATATAATCATTGGTTGAATTTTTGATATTTTCTTTAAAATAATCAATTTTTAGGTTAATAAATAATAATATATATATATTTTTCAAACATTACCATTTTTATAATATAATTTTAATGAAATTATAAAAAATACTAATTTATGACCAAAATATTTATTTAAAAATAGTATCTATAATTTATAAAACTCATGTTTAATTTCTTGCTAACGTATTTAAATTTTCACTGTAAAACTATTTTTATTTACTTATATTGAAAAGTAGCTTTCATCGCCTATAGAAACATAATCTAACAAAATGTATTATATATTTAAAATAAAATAGTTAGTATTTTTTTTATTTTAAATTTCATTTTTTGTTTTAAATTATAGATTACATGCCTTAATTTTAATTATCATAATAAATATAATACTATTATTTCCAATGAATTGTTTCATTACCATTGTGTAATTTTTATCTAATTAAATAATTAAATTACATATAAAATAATAAATATTATTTAATTTTCAATCCCATTACTAAATATTTTAAGACTGATTCATTTCATTTTATATACTAAATATGATTTATTATACAAAATGGTAAAATAACTATTTTCTAGAAAATATTTTTTTAATATATTAATTATTTAATTTTAATGGTAGTTTAATTATATTTATAACTTGAATTATATTATTTCTGTCTCAATTTTGTATTTATTACATCCATGTTTTTTAATAATGGTTAATTTATATTATTAATAAAATATATATTTCGCAGTTAATAATATGTTACCTAAAAAATATTAAAATATAATAACATAATGAAAAAATGACATGAAACCTATTTAAAACATGTGATAAAATGGGTGGTAGATTATTTTTTTACCTTATATCGCCTAAAAATCCATTATTTCTCACTTTTTTAACCATAAACCATTCACAGTGTCATTTAATTGTTGGATAATATTTAGTGTTCACTAAAGATCCTATTTCATCTTTTAAAGAAGGGGATAACATCCATCCTCCCATGACTACATTTACACGTTGAAATTATATTTATCCCTACAAAATCTCCCTCTTGAAAAGGTCAATTTAATTTTATGAATCCCCCCATCACCATATGTAAGCCTATGACTTTAATTTCCATGGAGTCATTTGAGAGAATACTCAGGTTCCCAAAGTGAGTATTAATTAATCCTTATCATTTTCTTCGTAATCATTTTCTTCTAAAACTACTCAAATCAAAGTAATATAGTGGGATCAATATCGTTAGTATAATTAAGTGAAACAATATTAATGGAACAACCCTTGTTTATCTTATTCCATCCACTAAGAAAAAAATATATAGATTGTATATATGTGTGGGCTACCACCTTTATATAGTATGGTTCTTTCTTCTATAAGAACATAAAAAATATGTATTTTAAATGTATTTAAGGTACCAAAATGATGTTTATTATACTATAAATATGAAATGAACATATTATTGGACATTATATTAGTGATTTTAATAATAAAATTTCATAGGAAATTAACCACCTAAAAAAAACATATCATAGTACATACCCTAATCAAGATATAATATATTAAAAACCAATATATCCATACAAATTTTATGATAACAGAATAAAAAAAGAACACACAATCCTAACATTCTATAGATTATGAATTTATTTTGTAAGGTTTTTAACTCTGGTCAAAATACCAAAAGACTTACATTGAAATTGATCACACCACCTAAAATAACCAACTTAAGGGAAAAAATATAATAAATAAAAAAACATTTTATAATATGTGGTACTTAGTAATTATTATATAGATGAATAATATTACTAAGAAGGTATCTAATAAATAAAATTTGATTACTTAGGACATTATGTGCATCAAATCCATGATACTAGTTTCTACTAACTCAAATTTTCTTCAATTGAGTTACAATTTTTGTTATTAAAATCTATATTTGTATACATGTTTGATTTAAAATACATAATGAATAGTTTTTAATATATATCATAATTTTTTGGGGTAGTTTAAAATTCCTCTTTATAATCACAATATCAAATGAATATTAAATTAATTATTACATTACATGGAAATTATTCCTGGTCTCAATTCTTATTTTAGGATTCATACATCTTTCCATACATTGATTTAGTTTTATATTTTGTATATAGTACTTTTTTTGTTATATTATGTGATGAATTATCATTCATTATTATAATTTCAGGTTTTTATATAATCTATTCTTCCATCATGGGGTTTGAATTGAGTTTTACTCAAACTGTAAGGTTTATTTTACCTACATCCTTTTTAAATATTGATTTCTCATATATGATAACCCAGTAAAGAAATTTATATTTACCTTCAATCGAATATATAAATATTTTTTCACATTTTTTATCCTTGGTTTCCTTTTTTCCACTTAATATTTATTTTAAATTGGATGTTCTATTAAATTTTTATGAGATTCGGTATACAAAAAAAATAATACCAAAAAGACATTCTAATTCAGTCATATCTTATCTTCACCAACAAAATCTATTGATAACTCTGTATTTAGATAAAAAATATAAATGCTTCATTTTCAACTACCATGGAATTATTTGAATTATTATGGACGAAAAAATATCATACATATATATTACATCATAACAGATGAATAATCATTATATAACATAATGATCCATTCCAGAATCATATTGGTTTATTTCCTTTGAAAACATGGAATCATAAACAACTAGTTCATATGTGAACTACCCAATATCCCATAATTATCTTTATAACTATCACCCTTATTTTAAATTTCATTCATAATACCTTTATTCACAATAAAGTGAATGGAATCAAAAGAAATGGTGGGCTCAGATGCTCAGTGAAGGTAAAAAATGGATATATCATTATAACATGATCATCATTGTATGATAACATGAGAATAACATTTGAGAAACATACCTTACATCTCATCGATAACGATGTTGAGTCATGGTATAAATCGTTGTAGTTCATATGACATAAATCACATATAATCCATCAGAAAATTATATTGGAATAAAAAATAATATTGGTATACACTAAAATGTAGAACATTTTAAGAATATATAAATAGAAATATATTCACCCATTAGATCAAGGACGTGGAATTAGGCCCCTTTATAACCTTATGAACCTGAAATATAGTTCTATTCATAAACATTTTATCATGAAATCTATTTTATATTTAAAAACATTGTCTCATGAGTTATAAATTATTACCCAATTAATTAGAGGTGGATATAGGTCCCACATATACTTGTTTATAACATGACCACTATCCTTGGTAATAATGTAACCATCATATTTTCTTATAACATATCAACTATAATTAGTTATAATGTAAACAACATAAAATAATAGAAACCAAACATATGTTTCCTAGGTGATCATAAAAAATTTATCATATCATATCCCATGAAAATAAATAGATTTAACAAATAATTCATTATAATATAACATATAGAAAATAAATGGGTTTCAGAAACATTCATCATTGCAACAAATCATAACACATGGACAATGGAATGTGATTAACAAACAAATTTTCATCAAAAATGTAATCAATCATAAGAGAGGATAAATATGGTATAATTGGATTATATCCCTAGTAAATCTTATGTAGAATCAAAGGGTTTCATCTTATATGGAGGATTATTTTGACAGATCATATAGAACATTTAATAAGGAAACTAAAATTACACTATAAAAATAAACTTTTAAGATAAAAGCGTGCATTAAATTATGGATATCGTTTTCTTTAAAAATATAAGTGGAATATTATAATTTATTCTTTAAAATATTAAATGGTCATGATTGTGTGAAATAACATTCATGTAACACACATTAAAACAAAAAAATTATTATATTTGTTCATTTAAAGTCAAAATTACCCCATTCAAACAACTAAAAGAAAATTACTTTTAAGAAATTTATTAGAAATTATAATTTCATTAATAATTATTTTAGATAATCTTAATGTAATATAAAAACTGATTTTAAAATATATTTTTTCCGAAATATTGATATAGAAGGAAAGAGGATTTTCAACAGAAGAGATAAATAAAATATGATTTCCTTTAGAAAAATTACTTATGAGAATATAAAAGAGTAAATGAAATTAAAAGATATATTTTCATAAAATATACAAATTTTAATAATAACTGGCATATTAATTAGAGATATATCATAATATTTCATCATAAAATACATAATCATAATTAATATATATGAACAAAGAGATTATACCATAAAACCACTACCACTTTAGTAACTTCATAATCATAAGACCCATTAATAAAAAATATAAAATGAAACATTAAGTATCATGAAATAAAATATGTTAACAATATTACATGTCAAAGTGGAAGTATGTATGGAACCTAAAAGAATCTAGTGGTGAATGTCACTTATATCTCCCTGATATAAATTGGAGTCATGAAATCTCTAACCACAAGTCTCAATATCCTTAAAAACTATCAAACCTCCCATATAATAAATATTTGTTTATTATACATCAATTATAGAACCGTAATAATTTTTTGTAGTATATGTGATTTAATTATGGCCATTTCTTTTCTGTTTATTATAAATTATAATATAAAACCAGGTTTTGGTTAATAATTGCTATATTTTCATATATGTTTCAGTTTTGTATTTTTTTTATAATGATCATGGATCAAGAATACCTAGAATGTTAAAAATGATATAAATAACATATGAACTCAATATATAGGTGTTTACTGTAATCCATAAAATTTAGAGATAGAAACTTAATTACACCATCCATTGTATTTTAAGTTAAACATAGACGTGAACATTGTTTCCATTTCCTTGAAATATGGAATAAAATAAATGTAAATAATACATAAACATTAAATATTAGTTTATATGTCATATATATCATTTATATTTACTAAATATAACTTTATTACCATCCATTTCAATATTAAATGAAAAATATATAACATAGCTTCATGTATATGGTAGTCCACATGTAATAATGAGAAATGTTATTGCTTTCCAATGGGTTTAAAGGTATGATCAAATGTGTGATATAATAATTCATGAATTATTTTTATGTTAAAAATATCACATATATACTATAAAATAATCATTATATTTAGAATTTAATGGGTTTGGTTGAAAAATAATTACATCTTTTCATGAGGTTGTATGTTTCCATATAAATCTTTGACAGTTATGTTTCAAATTTTATGGAAGTGTAAATGGATTTTGGCTATCAAATTAACATAAAAACTATTTTTGAAAGATAAATTTTTTATAAGTATAGAATGTTTTAATATAAAAAATCATCATGGATTTTATTTTAATGGAATAAATTGTATTAATAATATAATATTTGAATTATTTTTTACTTTTAAGCCATTTGAAAACAATTTGAAACATTTTAAATATATTAAACATAAAGAATGTCTGTAATAAAAATCAATATTTTTCAGTATTCAATGAAAGATTTATCCTTTCAAAAAATTATAAAAAATTAATTCTATGATAATTATGACATGTGTATTTCAAAAATTAAGTATTTTTCAAATACATTTTATATCAGCGAAAAAAATTAATTTTGTTCTGTGTTCACAAAAAATCATTTTTTGGAGAAAAACATATTTCTAAACATATAAAGACTCTACTAAAACTTAATTAAATCATTATTAATATATTTTCACTATCTAAAACCGTTATAATTTTTTTACAAAATATTATTATTCATATTATTATAACCATTATTAACATCATGTTTATATCTATCATGTTTATAATATAATATTTATTGACTTTCTTAGTTCATTAGAAATGGTTCTTCCATGTTATGCATGTTATGAATGAAATTAAACATATATAAAAAGTTATTTAATAATTTATCATGATGTTGTATTATACCCCCCATTAATTTAATTTTTTCCTCAAAATTACATCAAAATGGGTTCTAAAAAATGAGGATACTTCTGCCTCATTACATCCTTTGGTTCTCATGTAGCCTCCTCAAGTTGGTTGTTTTCCACAAAACATTAACTATGTGAGTGGTATTTTTTCAAATCACATCCTATGTATGATCCAAAATATCTACCAGTTATTCCTACAAATAATGATCATGATTTAGTTGTATGGACTTTGAGTTATGTATATGTGATTAATCATGTAAATATATCATTGAGAGAGATACATGGAACATATCATAAACCTGGGAGAGGTTCGTTTGTATAGCCTTGCGATATGATAAAGTCCCTATAAAATATAATTTCAAAGGGAACGATATACATGGGGAATTTTCCCTCTATTTTCATGTCTCATAACCTTATCTCATATAAAAATTCACAAAACCCCCTTATCACTAACTTATCTTCCAAACTGCATCTATTATAATATTTATAACATTTCAATCAACTTTGTTCCTCTCTTATTTTTTACTGAATGGATATAAATTTCACAACCCAACAACCTGGTGACTACATGGTTTAAGACAATATATGTGTGACTACACCAATCAAACATATAATAGGCTAGGGTCTGGTGCCCAATACTAGATAGGAATATCATAAAAATGGTTGGCATTAGCCTAAGTAACATTACACACACAGACACACATCTCCAAGACTATTCAATGTTAAGGAACTAAAAGGAGCTGATAACATAAATGCATGATTGACATAGTTCATATATTAAGGGATGATAATGAGTACTAGAATGTGATAAATCACAAGTGGAAAAAGGATTTAACACGTCAGAATTTTTTCACAACGGTTCTATATAACTGACACGCAAAGCTATAATGATCAATATATCACATCAGTTATTTTATAACTAACGTGTTATATCGACCAGGATCCATATTTTACATCGGTTATCTTATAACTCACATAAAATATATAGATATTAGCATTTTTAATTCTGTTATTGTATAACCGGTGTGCAAATCGAATCTGGCACGCTTTACCACGTCAGTTATAAAATAACCGATGTGATAAAGGAAATCTCGGCACTTTATCAAGGCGGCTATTAAATAACCATTGTGATAAAGGAAAGCTCGGTACTTTACCATGTGGGATATAAAAAACCGACGTGATAAAGCCAATATTAGCAATTTATCATGTCGGTATGAAGCGGAATATATCACGTTGGTCATCAAATAACTGACGTGAGAAATTGTTTTCTACGTCGGTTATTAAATAAAAAACGTTATAAAAATTAAAAAAAAGTGTTTATCATGGAGGTTATTAAATAATTGACATGATAAATCTTTTAAATGATTTATAGCACCCAGTATTCAGTCATTCAGTTTTCTTCGATCGGGCGACATGCGACTCGTCTCTCTTGCGTGGAAAACAGAGAATCGATTCGTTGAAGTCGTTCCCTCTAGCCTCATTTTTCAAACATAAATATTCATATTTATTATTATCATAACTATCAGGGAGACTCACAACACTCAAGTAAGCCTCACACGACTCCTTTTCAGTTTTTTTGCTGTGATGCCCTAAAAGAATTTGTTGGGATGTTATTTTCCTTTGTTCTTGCAATCATGGTTAGTTTCATAGTGTTCATCTATACCATGCTAAATTCTTTTCTAGTAAAATAAACCTATGGATGTGATATCATGAAAGTTTACGATTTTTGTGTGTTCTATCATGTGTGTGTGCGCGTATAGGGGATTTTCAAGGGGGTGGGGGCTATGCAAGTGGGTGGGGGTGTCCAGGGGGGTTGGGTGGGCTTTCCAGTTAGGTGGGGGTGTCCAGGGGGTTTCAAAGGGGGTGGGGGTGTTCATGGGGTGTCAAAGGGAGTGGGGGATGGTGTCTAGTGGGGTGTGGTGACTATCAAAGGGGATTGGGAGTGTCTAAAGGGGGTGTGAGGTATGTTAAAGGGGGTGGGATGGTGTTCAGGGGGTGGGGGTTGTCCAGAGGGTTCGGGGAGCTGACCAGAGGGTTTGGGGTGGGGGTAGTCTAGGGGTGTGGGGGGTCGAAGGGGGTGGGGCTGTCTAAGGGGGTGTGTGGGTGGGGGATGTCCAAGGGAGTGGGGGCCTGTCCAGATAGTTTGGGGGGTTGTTCGGGGGGCTTTCCAAAGGGTTGGGGGTGTCCAGGGGGTGTCCAAGGGGGTATGAGGTGGGGGTGGTGTCCATGAGTTGTGGGGGTGTCCAAGGGGGTGGGGGCTGTCTAGAGGTGTGGGGGGTCGTCCAGGGGGTGGGGGTTGTCCAGAGGGGTGGGGGGATATCCAAGGGGTGATGGTGTCCAAGGGGTGTCCAAGGGGGTGGGGGTGGTGTCCAGAGTGTTTGGGGGGATTTCCAGAGGGTTAGGGGTGTCTAGGGTGTCCATGGTGGTGGGGGAGTCCATGGCTGTGGGGGGGGGGTCCAAGGGGGTGGGGGTTTCGAAGGGGGTGGGGGTGCTATCCAATGGGGTGGGTGGGGGCTATCCAAGGGGGTGGAGGCCTGTCCAGAGGGTTTGGGGGGTTATCCGTTGGGTAGTCTAGAGGGTTGGGGGTGTCTACGGGGTGTCCAAGGGGGTAGGAGGTTGGGGTGGTGTCTCGGTGGGGTGGGAGTGTCCAAGGGGTTGGGGGTGGTGTCCAAGGGGGTGGGGGATAAGTGTCAGTTGGGATTGACTATTGAATCATGGTTTGTGAGATTATGACATGATGATTATATTGTTTCATGGATATTAGGCTATAATTTATTAGTGTTGTTTAAGGGGACAGAGGTGGTGTCCAAGTTGATAGGGGGTGGAGTCCAAGGGGGTTGGTACAGTCTATGTTTGAGGTTTCCGCTATGATTTTTAGGGATTTAAGCATTAAGAATAGATGGGGATGTTTCAATCTGATTCTATTTGGTTATATATTTTGACCAATCATTGACTATGAGAAAATTATGGGTTATGGGGGAGACCATTTCGTGGTTTTCAAAGATGCGTAGTTATCCTGACCCCATTGTGCCATGATGATAGGCTTTACACTTTGATTTTCTCCATCCGAGTTTTTACTTTAAATTTGATTTGATTATCAGGTTTACTCTATTTTCTCCAATTTTCTATCAACCATTGTAGGCCCCATGGTTTTCTTGGATTCCATGGAATTTCCAAAAATAAGTTACTTATTTCATGTTCTTCTTCCTTTATTCTTTGTTTATTTGTTTCTTCTTCATCCAATTCTTCTTCTCCTTCATTTCTACTATTATTAGGAATGTTTTGTCATTTTTAAATTTACATTTTAATAGTAATTGATGTGTTTTAGGGTTATTAGAAAAGGTGGGGGTGTCCAAGGGTGTGGGGGGCTGTCCAGAGGGGTGGGGGGCTTTCCAAGGGGGTGGTGGTGTCCATGGGGTGTCCAAGGGGGTGGGTGTGGTGTACAAGGGGTGGGGTGTCAAGGGGTGTCCAGGGAGGTTTCCAAGGGGGTAGGTGGTGGGGTGGTGTCTAGGAGGGGTGGGGGTGTCCAAGGGGGTGGGGGATGGCTAGAGGGGTGGGGGCTGTCCAAGGGTGAGGGGGATGTCCAGAGGGGAGGGGGGTTGTCCAAGGGGGTGGTGGTGTCTAGGGGGTGTCCAAGGGGTGGGGGTGGTGTCCAGGGGGTGGGGCTGTCCAAGTGGGTGGTGGTGTTCAGGGGGTGTCCAATGGGTGGGGGTGGGGGGTGGTGTCCAAGGGGTGGGGGTTGGTGTCCAAGGGGTTGGGGTGTTGTCCAAGGGGTAGGGGTGTCCAGGGGTGGGGTTGGTGTCCAAGGGGGCGGGGGTGATGTCCAGCGGGTGGGGGAGGTGTCCAGGGGGTGGGGGGTTGTCCAGAGGGGTGTGGGGCTGTCCAAAGGTTTCAAATAGTTAGGATCTATGTAATTTTCAGTAGTGAATGAATACATATTTTAATATTTATACTTCATATTTCTTTTTTACGGAAGGGTGAATTTGGTATCCAGTTGCATCAGGATGTATTCTTTATGAACCTTAAGAAGAAAGAATCCAAGATGAATTTAAAACTATTATATCTAACTATATTTTCTTTTTGAAATCGTATTCAAGCATATTTTTTAAAAATACGTACAAATTTGTTTTATATTTAAAAATTGTTTTACATTCAAATTATGATTTTTTTCATATAAACATATATTTTTCTAACCTTAAAAAGATGTATAATTATGATATTTTTTATAGTTAATAATGAGTCAAGGTTGGATTACGGAACAATTAATGATCAATGAATATGAGGAAGGTGTTGATGCCTTTTTGGAATTTTCTAAAAGAAATGTTCCAAGTAGTGAAATTTTTTTCTGTTCATGCCTGAAATGTTTGACTATGAAGAAGTTGAAAATTAGAGAGATAAAATATCATCTAATTTGTCATGGTTTTAATCCGAGTTATAGACCTTGGATATAGCATGGTGAAACTGGACAGAATGTCACTGATGATGATGATCTCAAAATGGTGACTCTGATGGAACTGAAGAAATGATTCACAATATTGTAGAAGAACAAATATAGATAGAACTGACAGTTGCACGTCTATATGGTGATGCTGAAAAACCATTATATCCCGGTTATACAGATTTTACGGTTTTGTCGGCAGTGTTAATATTGATTAACCTGAAGGCGAAACATGGTCAGAGTGACCGAAGTTTTACAGAGCTACTACAATTGATGAAAGACATTCTTCTAAATGATAACGATCTTCCAGATTCACATTATATGGCCAAGAAAATATTATTACTGATGGGATTGGGATAAAAGAAAATACATGAAGGTCCGAATGATTGTATGATATATAGGAAGGAATATAAATTTCTGTCAAAGTGTTCTAAATGTGGGACATCACGGTATAAGCTGAAAGAAAAATCACATGCTGATGTAGATATAACAAATATCCCTTCAATGGTATTTTGGTATCTTCTGATAATTCATCATTTAAAACATTTATTTGATAATTCACATGATGTAAAAAGGATAATATGGAATGTTGATGAGTAGTTATGTGATGGAAAAATATGGCATCCAGCTGATTGTCCACAACAGAAGAAAATTGTTGAGCAGTATCCTACATTTGGAAATGAAATTATAAATCTCATAATAGGTTTGTGCACAGATGGAATAAATCCATACCAAACCCTCAATAGCACATATAGATCATGGCCTGTTTTATTGGTAATTTACATCCTCTCTCCTGAAGTTCGTATGAAGCAAAAATATTCCATGTTGAGTGTAATGATCTCTGGTCCGAAGCAACCCAACAATGGTATTGATGTTTTCTTGTCACCATTGATTGATGATTTGAAAATTTTATGGTAGGATGGTATTAAGGTGTATGATTCTTATAAAATGGAATATTTTAAACTGCATGCAATGCTTTTGTTAACTATAAATGACTTCCCAGCATATGGAAATTTGTCTTCATACAATGTTAAAGGGAATAAATCATGTCCAATATACGAAAAAAAGACTTCATATTGTCAATTTCATCATGGGAGGAAAACATTATACATGGGTCATCGAAATTTGTGGCCTATGGATCACTCTTATAGAAGACTAAAAAATGCATTGAATGGCTCACAAGAATTTGATATTGCTCCAAAACCATTATCCTTCGATCTGTATTTTCAGAGGTTGAAAAACCTTGATGTGACATTGGGAAAGACACAGTAATCTGGTAATGATAAACATATTTGGACGAAAAGGTTAATATTTTTTGAGCTACCATATTGGATATATCATGAATTTAAACATAATATTGATTTCATGCACATGAAGAAGAATATATGTGATAGTTTTATTGGAACATTGTTAGATATTAAATGAAAGACAAAACATGGGTTGAATGCAAGATTATAATTACTATCAATGGGAATACGTTTGGAGTTAGCTCCCACTCCAAATGGAGGATGAACATTTCCTCCCCTAGCTTGTCATACATTATCAAAGAGGGAGAAAATTAGATTTTTTCAGTGTCTCCATAATATCAAAGTGCCTCAAGGTTATTCTTAAAATGTAAAACATATTGTCTCATTGAAGGACTTGAAGTTGATAGGTATGAAATCTCATGATTGTCACGTCATGATGCAACAACTTCTACCAGTTGCATTGCCTAGAATATTTCCCATCTGTGTCTAAAAGACTATAATGAAGGTGTTTTATTCTTTCAATTCAATTTTTAATAATGTGATTGGTGTGAATGCTTTGAATTTTTTTTAAAAGGATGCAATTTGTATACTTCATCAATTGGAAATGTATTTTCATCCATCTTTTTTTGATATAATGGTGCATTTAATGATTCATCTGGTTTGAAAAATAAAGCTTTTTTGACCTTTATATCTTCGTTGGATGTATCCTTTTGAAATGTATATGAAAATATTGAAGGGGTATGTTAAGAATCCATATCAACTTGAAGCCTCCATTATTGAAAATTATATTTCTAAAGAGGTTGCAGAGTTTTGTATGAGCTACATGGCTCCGGTGTAGCACATAGGTTTGCCTCTATCTTGCCATGAACGAGTTAATAATGAGGTAAAGGGGATTTGTGGCTTGAAACCCAAATAGTTGTCAGCCTTACTGATGAAGAAGTTAGAATCCTACATATTTAATAACATAGCTAATGATCAACCGTATTTTACATTTCATATTAATGAGTTGAAACAATGTCATCCAAAGAATAAAGAAATGTGGATTTTGAATGAGCACAACAAAAAAAATTCATGGTTTAAAAATACCATTCTTGGTATATCAGATGTATCAGAGACATTAAAATGGATAGTGGGTGGTCCATGTTTAAATGTGATAACATGCTTCGGTTATGAAATTAATGGCTATACATTTCATTCGAAATCTCAAGACAACAGAAGTGAAGTTCAGAATAGTGGTGTATTGGTGTTTGCAGAAGAATCCATTTTTCAAGTGCTAAGGACAAAAACCCAATTTTAGCATTAAGTGCATATTATGGAGTGATTGAAGACATATGGGAGGTTTATTACATTAAAATTAAAGTTCCTATTTTTAACTGAAAATGGTTTATCGATAACAACAGTGTTAGACACGATGAATTTGGAATGACAGTTGTTAATCTGAATAGATTGGAAGACACAGCTGATTCTTTTATAATGGAAACACATGAAAAACAAATTTTCTATGTAGTAGATCAATTAGATATGCAGTGGGATGTTGTTTTACAAGGGAAAAACAATATTTTGGTGAGGATGAACTTGATGAAGATGCTGATTTATATGAGATCCCTACTTCCATGGAATGATTAACAGAACACAATGACGAGCATGTTGAAGACATGGTTTGTGTCATAAGGAATGATCACGACGAAGGAATTTGGGAAAACAATCCATTTGTACATTCCTAAAATTACAGATGTCATTTTTTTTATTTCTTATTTACATTTATTATTTATAGATATTATTTTTTTTCAATGAAAATTACATTAACATGTTTACCAGGTTTACCAGGTTTACCAGGTTTTCCATGTTTTAATTTTATTTAGTTTACTTTATCATGTTTACCATTACATAAATTATATATCTATTATTTTTTTCAGTGAAAATTACTTTACCATGTTTACCAGGTTTACCAGGTTTACCATGTTTACCATGTTTACCATCTTGACCATATTTACCATCTTTACCATTGTTTAACATGCTTACCATATTAACAATGTTTACTATTACGTACCTTAGTAAAATTTTCCATTTTCTGATTATATTAGAATTAATATATTTGAATTTGTATATTTGTGAACTAATGTTTGTTTTTTTATCTGAAGGATAATGATAGATCAATCAGTTGATCAACCACATGATTCTGGAGATGAGCATATTGTTCATACCTCTAGGTAGGAACATTCTAATTCTCCTCTTGATGTTCATCAATCATCCTCATGTTCTCCTATTACCACAAAGAGTTGAAGAGTTGGTAAACATGGGTGAAAAGTTTACCAGAATTATCACTTTCCCTTACACAGGATCTGAGGATACTCATTGAGTTTGATGAGGATGATATTCCTAGAGGTCCAAATGCATAAGATTTTAAGAGTTTTGTATCAACTCAGGGTAAGAGAAAAGTAAGCATTTTGTATGTTGACTGGAGAAGTTTGGACAAAGCGATGATCTCTCATTTGTGGGAGATGATTTTGGTAAGATCTTGTGCTATTGTTTGCCTATTCTTTAAATGTTTCTAGTATATATAATATGTTTAACTTCTTCTTTATCAGATGAGATTTGATATTCCTGACACTAGAGGAGTCAGGAAGATATGCTTATCGATGGCTACTAAGAGATGGAGGGATTTCAAATCAACCCACGCATCTGATTTCATTTTTGGTCATAGGAGTTATGACAATCCATGTTGTATATATCCATTCATAGATGAAGACACAAGGAGATAATTTGTTGAAATTAGAAGAAAATATTCATTTTTAGTAAGGGAAATGTAAGCTTTTATAATCTTTATTATATAAATGATCTTATTAATGTTTTTTTAATGATTTCTTATTATTAATTTACAACAAACAAGGAAATCACATCAGAATATCCAATCTAAAAATGTATACCCTCATAGTTTATATCGGGGAGGGTATACATTATTGGAAGAAAAAATGATGGAGAAAAAATTACAAAATCTAACAGCTGGGTCTTCAAGCTCTAGATAGGTGGCCCCTTCATCCCCTCTATATAGACATGAAAAATGGAAGAGATCTCGGATGGGAAAAAAGGGAAATATATTTTGGAAGATTTGAGAATCGTAGCTAAGAGGATTGAAAGATATCTATTTTATTTATTTAAATTAACTATTTTCTTCATATAATGTCAATCATTAAAGAAATGTTCAATTAATTAATATAGGATTATCTTGAGGAGAAGAGCTCACATGGGGTAATTACAACTACTGGGAGGCAAGATATTCTATCTGCTGCATTGGGAAAGTCTGAACATCCTGGTCATGTATGAGGATATCCAGCAGGTGTATCAGTAAGAAAAGTGTTTCCACATTCTTCAACTACTTATAATGAAGGTGTTTATAAAAAAATAGAATCCTTGGAGGCTGAAGTTTATAATATTAATGCGGTGATGGAAGAAAAGATTAGAGAATCAGTACAGTCTATGTTTGCAGACATGAAAAGACAATTTCAGACTGTAGCTCCCACTCCTCCACCTCCCCCTACAGACCCCATTATTTATCCTCCACCTCCGCCAGTAGCTCCCACTCCCCCACCTCAACCTGAGGACCCCATTTTTTATCCTACTCCTCCTCCACAACTTCCGAATTATTCCGAGTTGTATTTTTATGATCCTCAAAATCATAAAGTTTCATATGGGATGGTATATGGGTATAGGAGATACAGTTCATCCTCAAAAATTAGAGGTAGATAATCAGAGGGTCACTGTACATGATATTATAGATAGAACATCTCGAGTAAAATTACCTATAGATGAGGTGAAGACAGTTGGACATAGTATTGACCATTTTTCATTTTGTCCATCCCGACTTCTTTGACTCATTACCATAGACGTATGTATGTTATATCTTCTATTTTATTTTTTTATTAAAGTTGTTTTATCATTTGAAAAGTAATATATTTTTCTCTTTATTTTTATAGGAATATTTCAAATGTAAATAAATACTGTATAGACAACAACAATGACAAATGGATATGACATTAGATACAGATTCTAGTAGTTTTGACAGATTTTCAAGATATTCAAATTTGTTGGCGGATCATTATGAGTTTCTAATGGAAGATCATGTTTGTGGACATGCAATAACTCTGGGGATTGTGAAAAATGATATCATGGAGCATGTTACTAGAGATAAGTTGGGCATCAACGTGGTGCAAATTTTTTCCCTGTAAGTCTTAACACCTTTAACCTGCGTTATATTTATTAAAAATGAATACTTATGTATGTTTTGTATTAGGTATCTTTATAAAAAAAATTTAGAAGAATGAGCGGATAGATGTATACGGGTTCATAGACCCTCATTTGATTTCCCCTAAAGCATATGCATTGGATGAGGAACAAAGAATTATTTATATTGCTAAAAGACTTGAACAGAATATAGTCCCACAATATTGGATGATTCCATTTTGTGAGAGGTATGGAACACATATCTCTCAAAGATTTCACTATCTTTTCACATAAAAAATCACTAACCTTAAATTTTCTTTTATTAGTGATCATTGGATGTTAGGGGTTTTTTTCCCAAGGGAGAAGACACTTTATTGGATATGCTCTGCCCATGGTGATGTGCAGGAATGTTTTAAGAAAATGTTGGAAAAGTATGTTTTAATTTCTCAATAGTTTTATATATAATATTTAATTTTAAATTTATGTCATTCGTATTATTTTCTAATAGGGGATGGGTCTACTTTCGAAAAAAACACAAAGAAAAGGAGTGAGAAGATCAAATATGTAAATGTAAAGGTAAATATCCATTTATAATGTGTACTTTTTGATTTATCACCTAAAAATAATATATTGAATTTACACTCATTCAAACATAATTTTCATGAACAATAAGGCCTCATCGAATTAGGATATTATATGTTTAGATTTATGTATGAAATAATAACAACTGGGATAGTTGTGAACTTTGACCTAGTATGATTTCCTTTTAAACTTTTCCATAATATTTCATTTCATTTATTCATTATAAATGTCATCTACTATCCTTTTAATTTGTAGCTATTTGATGACCATCAACCCTATAGTGCTCAAGACGTCAAACACTTACAAGTGGAATGGTCAAATTATTTTACAGGTTTGATTGAATTTTAGTTGTTTGTCATGTAAAATGTAATTTTGAATATTTTCATTGTAATTGTCTATTTGGAAGTCGTTTAGGTTGGATTTAGTTTTTTTAAGTTGAAATTATAAGTTTTGAATCTTAAATATGTGAATGTTTAATTTTTCCCTACTTCTTATTTTGGTCTACTTATGATGGTTTTTATGGTATGGATTCTGGTCTAGAGGGAGGGGTTCTAAGGGTGTGGGGGTGTTCAATGGGGTGGGGGTATCCAGGGGTGTGGGAGGTCTGTCCGATGGGCTGGGGGTATCCGGGGTGTCCATGAGAGTGGGGGGGGGGGCAGTCCAGGGGGTGGGAGCATTTCCCGGAGGGTGTAATGGATGTCCATGGGAGTGGGGGTTTTCCAAGGGGTGTTCAGGGGTGTGGGGGTGTCCTGTGGGGTGAGGGGGGTTTCTAGGGGTGTGGGAGGGTTTTCCAGTGGGGGGGGGAGGGGTCCATGGTGTCCATGGGGATGGGGGGGGGTAGTCCAATGGGGTGTGAGAGGATGTGTCGCCATCCCTCGGGGATGAACGCTGCTGGAAGGTACTCATCACTCCCACATGTGAAACATTTTGAGAGCTCAAGCTTCGCATGTGGGAGTGATGAGTACCTCCCAGCAGCGTGCCCCCTGAGGGATGGCGGCGCCTCCTCTCCCAACACCAGCTATCCAGGGGCTGTCCAGGGGGTACAGGGAAATCCAGGGGTGGGGGGATGTCAAGTGGGGTGAGGGGTTTTGGTCAGGGTTTGGTCAGGTTTTGGTCTGGGGGTGTCCTGTGAGGTGGTAGTGTCTAAGAGTGTGGTGGGGGCTATCCAGTGTGGTTGGAGGGTGTCTAGGAGGGTGGGAGGGGTGTCTAGGCAAGTGGGGGGGTGTCCAGGGGGTGTCTAGGGGTGTGGGGGGAAGTCCCAGGGGTGGGGGAAGTCCTATGGTGTGGGGGTGTCCAGGAGGGTGGGGGTGTCCAGAGGTGTTGGGGCTATCCAAGGGGTGGGGGGAAGTCCAGGGGTGTGGGGGTGTCCAGGAGAGTGGGGTAAGTATAGGGGTGAGGGTGTACTCCAGCGGTGTGTGGGTGTCCAGGAGGGTGGGAGTTGTCCAGGGGTGTGGGGGGCTGTCCAGGGGGTGGGGGTAGTCCAGGGGTGGGGGTGTCAAGGAGGGTGGGGGTAGTCCAAGGGGTGGGGGCAGTCCAGGGGTGTGGGGTTGTCCAGGAGGGTGGGGGTTGTCCAAGGGGTGGGGGGCTGTCCAGGGGTTGGGGCAGTCTAGGGGTGTGGGGGAGTCCCGAAGGGTGGGGGCAGTCCCGGGGGTGGGGGACGTCTAGGGGTGTGGGGGTGTCCATGAGGGTGGGGGTTGTCCAGGGGTGTGGGGGGCTATCCAGGGGTGGGGGAAGTCTGGGGTGTGGGGGGTGTCAAAGAGGGTGGGGGAAGTCCCGGGTGTGGGGGTAGTCCAGGGGTGTGGGGGTGTCTAGGAGGGTGGGGGTTTTCAGGGGTGTGGGGGTGTCCAGGAGGGTGGGGGTAGTCCCGGGGGTGGGGGCAGTCCAGGGGTGTGGGGGTGTCCAGGAGGGTGGGGGGAAGACCTAGGTGTGGGGGCAGTCTAGGGGTGTTGGGGTGTCCAGGGGTGTGGGGGCTGTCCAAGGAGTGGGGTTAGTCTAGGGGTGTTGGTGTGTCTATAAAGGTAGGGGTAGTCCTTGGGGTGGGGGAAGTCCAGGGGTGTGGGGCGTGTCCAGGAGGGTGGGGGGAAGTCCTGGGGGTGGGGGCAGTCCAGGGGTGTGGGGGTGTCCAGGAGGGTGTGGGGTTGTCCACGGGTGTGGGGGTTGTCCAGGGGGGGCTGTCCAGGGGTGTGCGGGTGTCCAGCAGGGTGGGGGGCAGCCCCGGGGGTGGGGGGAAAGTCTAGGGGTGTGGGGGGTGTCCAAGAGGGTGGGGTTGTCCCGGAGGGTTGGGGAAGTCCGAGGGATGGGGGAAATCCAGGGGTGTGGGGTGTCTAGGAGGGTGTG
Organism: Viscum album; assembly: GCA_963277665.1. Classification (NCBI taxonomy): domain Eukaryota; kingdom Viridiplantae; phylum Streptophyta; class Magnoliopsida; order Santalales; family Viscaceae; genus Viscum; species Viscum album. The sequence goes on from OY728145.1 coordinate 786,349,121, forward strand.
GGAGTTGTCCAGGGGTGTGGAGGCTATCTTGGGGGTGGGGTAGTCCCGGGGTGTGGGGGTGTTCAGAAGGGTGGGGGTAGTCTCGGGGGTGGGGGAAGTCCAGGGGTGTGGGGTGTCCAGGAGGCTTGGGGAAATCCCGGGGTGGGGCGAGTCTAGGGGTGTGGGGATGTCTCGGAGTGGGGGGGGGGCTATCCAGGGGTGGGGGTAGTCCAGGGGTGTGGGGGTATCCAGTAGAGTGGGGGAAAGTCCCGGGGGTGGGGGATGTTCAGGGGTGTGGGGGTGTCCAGAAGGGTGGGGGGAAGTCCCGGGGGTGGGGGTAGTCAAGGGGTGTGGGGTGTCTAGGAAGGTGGGGGTTGTCCATGGGTTTGGGGTCCTGTCTAGGGGGTGGGGGAAGTCCAGGGTTGTAAGGGGGGTGTCTATGAGTGTGGGGGAAGTCCAGTGGGTGGGGGCGTCTAGGGTGTGGGGGTGTCCAGGAGGGTGGGGGGATGTCTAGGGGTGTGGGGGGCAGTCCAGGGGTGTGTGGGGTGTCCAGGAGGGTGGGGGTATTCTTGGGGGTGGGGGCAGTCCATGGGTGTGGGGAGGTGTCTAGGAGGATGGGGATGTCTAGGGGTGTGGGGGGCTATCCAGGGGGTGGAGCAGTCCAGGGGTGTGGGGGGAGGGTGTCCAGGAGGGTGGGGGTAGTTCCGGGGGTGGGGGCAGTCCAGGGGTGTGGGGGGTGTCTAGGAGGGTGGGAGTTGTCCAGGGGTATGGGGGTTGTCCAGGGGGTGGGGGCAGTCCAGGGGTGTGGGTGTGTCCAAGAGGGTGGGGGTTTTTTCAGGGGTGTTGGGGTTGTCCAGGGGGTGGGGGAAGTCTAGGGGTGTGGGGGTGTCCAGGGGTGTGGTAGGGGCTATCCAGTGGGGTGAGGGGGTTCTTGTCTATTTTGGGTAACTTTTTGGTATATTTCAGGGGTGTGGGAGGGTTGTCCAAGGGTTTGGTAGTGTTGTCCCATGGGTGTGGGTATATAGGAGGGTGGGGGGTTGTCCAGGGGTGTGGGAGGCTGTCCAGGTGGTGGGGGATGTCCAGTGGTGTGGGGGTGTCTAGGGGTGGGGGGGGGGGGTTCTGGTCTATTTTTGGTAAGATTTTGCTCTATTTCAAGTGATTTGGCTGGGCATAGCAGTGGTTCGAGTTTATTTAAAAAAAATTACGTCAGTTATTTCATAACCGATGTAAAAAATGCATCGTTATTTTCTATAATGTCGGTTATTTGGAAACCATTGTAATAAATTCATGGGAAATGGTTTTTACATCGGTTATTTCATAAACCGACGTAATAAATTGAAATGAATAGTTTTTTTACGTCGGTTATAAAATAACTGACATCGTAGATATGTTTTTACGTCAGTTATTATATAACTGATGTCGAAAACCTCTTGGCAGACAGGTTTGTCACCTCAGTTTTAAAAATAACTGACATGATAAATGCTTCGAAAGAGTGCTTTATGACGTTGGTTATATAATAACTGACGTGAAAGGTTATATATCACATTGTTTATTAAATAAATGATGTAATAAAGCACTCCTATGAAGCGTTTTCCACATTGTGTTTTTATCAACTGATGTGAAAAACGCTTCGGATTTGAGTTTTTTACGTCGTTTGTAAAATAACTGACGTAAAAAACTCTATTTATAATGTCTCCTGTAATAACGTTAGCCAAAAGACAACTTTAAAAATATAAAATAACTATCGTAAAAACATTTTCTTCACTAGTGAATGCACCAAATACAAACCCAACCATAATTGTAAAATAAGTAAAACCTTATCATATGGATTGTGTTGATGTCAAATGAAATAACAGTATACACATCAATCTCACTATCCCACAAATATTCTCTTCCTTCTCTCATTCCACCCATTACTCCATCAAAAGGAACATAATTTTCATAATACATGACATGTGTAGGAAAATATCGTAGAGGTATGAGTGTAATAAATCATTTTAGGACACACATAAATCACTAAACAAAAATCCCCAAAATTAGTTAGATTATCATTATAAATGTCAATAGGATAAGAGATATGAAAGTAATAAAAAACCAAAAAAACTCATAATAGAAAACCAACCTCAAGTTGTATCAACCAATACATGCATCCACAAAATACTATTTAAGGCTTAAAGGTAATTCTTGTCATGAGAGTACTCAATCCATGAGCTATGTTTTCATTGGAGGAAGTCATCTGAGAATACATTCTCATCGGTTTCCACCAATATTTACTCAATGTATATCTAATTATATTTTCATCAAAATTTGGGTATCACATCCAGGGCCACTGGGGGACACCACAAACATTATTTTATAATCCAACTAGTTAGTAGATCAACTCCCTATACATGGTGGTCACAGTAATACCATAAACCCTGCCATGAAAAACTAGATAATCCCACTATAATCCATTTGGGGGGTACACTAATCTCTATCTAATACTATATCCATGTATTGGCATATAGTATGTTGTTGAGGAAATATTGATCCACTTTACCCTTATTAAAATAGACCAAGTAAGAACAGTCAACTATAATAGGTCTATAATAATGAAATTAAGTCCTCTAAATACCATTAGTGGTTTTATATAGTGTTTACTTTGGGTAAAAGGCAATTATTTCTAACCTATGTCCTACCCATGTATCACTGCCTCACATGCAATGTAAACCTCAAAATACGCAGAGTCCTAAAATTTTACACAATCGATATTGGTTGGACGACACCCATCTAATACCTCCATTCCATTTTCTTATACATGGACAAGCCCATATATTTCGGGTTATTTCAAATTACATGGCTCAACCCATATATGTTGGTTCTTTCTAGGTACACTTCATATCCTACAAACTCAACACATGGTTGTTTTCCCCTATGATACATGGATTGCCACTAGCCAAGGGTCACACGTCATATGGTATGGACCATGCAACATTGTTTCCTTCTGGAATTGGGGATGACCTCGTTGATTGAAGGTTCAAACATTCCAATCGGTTTCTAATGGGTTTGTCCATAGAATCGGAAATATCCAATGATTCCATATCCATTTGGACCTACATTCCAAAGGTAGGTGCTCATAAGTTGTCGACTAATGAGGATTAGGAATTTTCATTGGTCGAGAGGATGGGAGTTCGGACTCATCACACCTTTTTTAGGGGAATTATTTTCTACTCCGGGACTCTCTTTATAGATTTAAGTTATGTTTGTGAATCCTAATTACATTACCAAGTGTAAAATGATCTTTCCCTTAGATCTGACAATCAATGATTGATATATAATAAATTTAGAGAATCTTTTATATGTATTCTAGGTTCTTCATCGATAAAGAATCATCTATATTTGTTATAGATTCTTATTTAATGGTATCCATCCATACATAAAAGTATCTTGGTCATTAAGATGACCATACTGGTTTTAGAGCTACTCAGTGGGGCACTTGAAGTTTATTGTCATTCAGAAGGACATGGATTATTTCAGAGTTGGGATCGTACCCACAGATGGGCTACTTATGTATCCTTTTTTTTGAAAAAGGAATCAGAACCCATGTAGTTCAAGTAAAGGAGTATGATTTTTATGCATGATTTATGTCTCAAAGAAAGATGTCATGATTACTTTTACACTCTAAGCTCACGTGAGTCATGCTCGATGTGAGAAACAAGAGGTATTGGTGAAACCAGACAATTGTGACACGAAAGATACAATGATGTAGAGATTATGTATGTATGACTGCCCAAAATAGATAAATATTAAGATTTACTTCAGGGAAGAAATCCAGGAACAACGTCCATAAAGGTATATGTACATCATAGAGATTTGGGTACTCTAACTTGGGGATTAATACTGAGGGAGATGCCCAAATTAGGAGGGGACTCATGATTGGGTTTTACTCTTGAGAAAGAAGCCCAAATCAAAATTAAATTAATACTGGTTAAGAGAAATTAAGACTGGGGCTTACTCTTGAGAAGGAGGCCCAGGTGAAAGGAACCTGGTGCTTACTCCAGAAAAAGAGGCCCAGGTTAAGGGAAATTATGAATGGGGCTTACTCCTAAGGAGGATGCCCAAATTAAGGGATTTGGGGCTTACTTTTAAGGAGGATTCCCAAAATAATGAGAATTTGGACTGGGGCTTACTCCTGAAAAAGAGGCCCAGGTTAAGGGAAATTATGACTGGGGCTTACTCCTAAGGAGGATGCCCAATTTAGGGGATTTGGGGCTTACCCCTAAGGAGGATGCCCAAATTAATGAGAATTTGGACTGTGGATTACTCCTGAAAAGGAGGCCCATATTTGAGAATTATGACGGGGGATTACTTTTGAAAAGGAGGCCCAGGTTAAAGAGATTTGAAAATAAAAGGGAATTGGGGCTTACTCATGAGGAGGAGGCCCATATTTGAGATTGGGGATTACTCCCGAAAAGGAGGCCCATATTTGAGATTGGGGCTTACTCCTGAAAAGGAAGCCCAGGTTAAAGTAATTAAGGTTTGGGGCTTACTCCTGAGAAGGATGCCCAAAATTTGGGGAATTATGACTGGGGCTTACTCCTGAAAAGGAGGCCTAGGTTAGGGGATCTGGGGCTTACTCCTAATAAGGAGGCCCATATTTGGGAACTTTAAGAATGGGCCTTACTCTTAAGGAGGATTCCCAGATTAGAGGACTTGGGGTTTACTCCTAAAGAGGATGCCCACAGTAATGAGAATTTGGACTAGGGCTTACTCCTGAAAAGGAGTCCCATATTTGAGACTGGGGCTTACTCCTAAAAAGGAGGCCCAGGTTAAGGATTCTATCATCTTAAAGGATGAGGTTGAATGAATGAAATCTCAATATTTAGTGACATAAAGATGTGTAAATCACTAGATTTTGAGATATGTTCCACGAAGTTCCTTTCAGATAAGGAATCCAAATCAAGAAATCATTCCATAAATGGCGTTGAAGGGTGTCTTGAAGACTGAATTTTTAATAGGAGAGGAGGAATGGCATAAGAGGGGTGAAATGGGCAGGAAAGGCACCCAAAAAGGTAGGGGCGCGCATGTCCTGGCAGGCGCGCAGGTACTGTGTGGGTGCGCAAGTCCTGGTCCCGCAGGTATACATACGCGGCACATGGGTACTTGCGCGATTTTCAGCCCTTAGAGTAATATTTTGGCGATCCATGATCAAAGACTTTAGAATCATCCCTAGAGGCTTTCCAGAAGATGGCACGCAAGTTATGGTGAAGAAGTAGGGTGGCACGCATGTGGTTTCATTTCCCTTAAGGGTAAAACACTTAGGCACTCAAGTGTTAGTGAATTCTAACACTTAGACCTTACTCCTCCTGTTTAGACCTTCCATTCTCGGTAAAGAATTACCTTAGAAGTGTTTGTAAGACCTGAAGAGATGACTTGGGCGTTCAGAGCTCTGTATCTAAAATCCGGAAAAATTCCTCTCGAAATGGGGGGCCCACAGGGTCTATTTATAGGTTGGAAAACACCACGGGCGGTTATCCTTTAGGGCGTGAAAGTCACTTGTGCTACCATTAGGTGGCACGCAAGTATACTTGGACGACAGTGAAAGAACTTGCGTGACCCTTTTGCATTTGAAGCCTTGTTCATGACTTTATCGAATTTTGATTCTTTCTTCAAAGGATGAACCAATTTGTGCTAAGTCATTTCCCTTTCCATTCTTTTAGACAATGTGACGAAAAAGGATTGTCAACAAAAGTCCCCCCTCAGAGTTGGATCCGAAAGAATAAGGATGTGACTCTTAGGAAAAGAAGAAAACCAAAGGGAAAGAGGCGTGCAGGTGCGAGTCACGCAGGTGTGAGTCCCGCAGGGCTGGAGCGCCCTGGATGCAGTGCTCTAGCTGTAGGCGTGCAGGTGGGCATCCTGGCCTATAAATATGCGGTCATTTGTCGCGCATAGCATCTGATTTCCAGATTTTCGAGCTCTCACCACACAAGTTGTTCGTTTTCCGCTGTTTCTTCGTTGTCGCGCTGTTGGCAAGGTAATAGGACTTGCGCGGTGATACTTTCATGCCAAAAACATGTGCAGCACATTAACACTTTCACTACACATCCATACTTGTGTGCCAAGTTTAGAATTGCACGCCTTAATGCCTTTTCCATTTTTCTAAAATTCCTTCACAAATTTTATGAAAAATCAACTTACATAAGAGTTAATTTATTAAACTTTTGTGAAGAATCAAATGGTTCTTAGAACCAGAATAGCTGATAAACTGGCTTGCAAGCGGATTGATGATATGATGAACATCATTGGCCATGATTATTATACCGTCAAAAGTAGCACACTTCCAGATTTGGCTATGTATCTGAAGAAATATCATCGCGACTTCCCCCAAAGCATTTATTTTCCTTTGTATGGATATGGTCATCTACGAGAAGTTACTATTCCAGAAGCAAAGAACTATCTCCCATTTTCATGGTTTCAGAATTATACCAACTTTGCTTCAGCAAATATCTCATGTGGAGGATTATTTATAAATACTGGAATAGTGGAGAAGGCCCACATGATGCACCATAGTCCTTGTACGCCAGATCTGAAACCTCATAAGCCTGATCTGCAACCACATTGTCATCCTTCAATCTTCCGAAATGCTCAAATAGATCAATCGAAAGGCTGGAAGAAAAGTTGGGACTTCCATCATGGGGGACGTGTGAAGCGAATTTGGATGTGGGCATATTGGGTGCGACAAAACTATGCAGTGTTTGTTGACGATCTGAATGGAGTTGCGATATACGAAGCTGTTTGTGTTGGGAAAACATATGTTTACATACATGATAACTTCATGCCAGAGATACTCAGCCACTGGAACCCAGAAACTAATTCTTTCCATCTGAATCATGGATAAGTAGGTATCAGTCTATGGGATGTCCACAAGATCTCAGGGGCTCCAATTTTGGGTGACATGTATGATGAATTCATTCCACCCAAGGTGACTTGGAATGATTAAGAGAAGACTCCTGCTTTAGCTCGAGAATTATTTAAGATCTTCCACAGGATCAAGAGTTCAGAGACCTCGTTAACTCATTCTATAAAGGATATTCATCCAGAGGAGTGGATGAATATATTTCTTATTGAAAAGAAATAGAAGGATCCAAAAGAGAAGGATCCGAAGGAGAAAGGATCCAAGAAAAAGAAATCCAAGGATAAGAGGCCCAAACGTCCTACCACCTGCCCAAAACCTGAGAGGAGGGGTGCTCCTGGCACATTCTTGCCAACTCTAGAAGCAAGAGAGTTTGAGAAATGGGGATATGAGGTGAATCAAAGGATCCCGAAGAAGACTCGTCTGGTGGGCTTCTTGGATTTATGGCTCAGTGTTTATCTCCTGCCAGTCAGGGATTCTAAGGGAGGCGTTAGGCCCAGGACCTTTGTCATTGCGGCAAAGTAGGATGAGGGAAAAATGGTTGGGTTGTCTACCACCATTTTAGTTAAAATTCACATGAGTTTACTTCATGTCTTCATGGGAAAATCTACTTTAAGAATAGTGGGACCATTCCATGTTTTATGGGGATGGATTTCCACTCACTTCAGGACTTACAATGTATCGAATGGATAACAAATTTCTGGAAGTTCTTTCAGGTCGTCAGTGCCAGAATTCTCTAGAGTTGCTCCATTAGATGTTAATTCCTATGACATGAAAGTGAGGTTGATCATGTTTAAGGAATTAAACTTATTTCCCTATGTAAATCTACCAACCGGGCGGTTTGTTGATGATGGAATAGCCCATTTGGATCTAAGGGCATACATGATAGCTTGTAGAGATGGTATGCTAGTTGCTAGGATTGAAGGAGAAATTATATGCGAAGCCTATGCCCCATATAGATTTTCACGTCAATTCAAGTGTTTTTAACAGATTGTTGTATCTCCCCCAGTACATGTCTGGTTAGAGCAACATCCAATGGTTGCTCGGCAACTGTGGATGCTTACGTCAAGGGATAAGACTGGGGAGGTATTTTATCTACCATTTGAAAAAGTGGCACATAACCTGATGACTTGGTATTCCGAGCGGTGGATAGCATCAAACCACAAAGGGGTGCTGAATCACCCAGTTTATCAGGTGGGGAAAAGGAAGAGGTCTTTAGATAAGGAAACCCTTCTTCATGAAGGTGATGTTTCCCCACCTAAAGTTGATTCACCAGATTCCTTCTCTAGGACTGATTCACCGGATTCCCATGATGGGGATGATGAGGCACAACAAGTGGCAAAGCAGCCTCATGCCTGAAATAATCCTCCGGTTAGAATCAAGATACCTACTCTATCAACTCCTGGTGAGTTACTTCATTGTGGTAATTTAATCACTACTACTTTATAAATCAATAATTCTTATTTTCTCATTATTTATCTACAGTTGCAGGAGCCGGGAAGAAATTGAATTCAAAGATTGTAGGACCTTCCTTGCAGCCTTCAAATCTAAGACCAGAGGCTGTCCAAACATGGAAGAGTTTATACTGCGGTACTAAGACCACCTGGTTGGATTTTTGTAAGGGCATATACCTTCTTGGAATAGGGAATCATCTAGCTTCTATAGATATCCAATACGAGGATAACCCCAATGAAGTGCGGGCTTACATCAGAGAGGTGGAAATGCTCATATATGCCATTGATGAGTCTGTTCCTATCACCAGGAGGGTGAAGGAAATAATTGATCGTGGCCCTACTGAGGGGGCCGGTGGTTCTGGAGATGAGGAGTGACATGATTATGTGGCTCCTGAAGATGTAAGTTTTCTTTATTTATTTTCTTTTCAACTTGATTCCAGTCGAAGCTTTGTTACATAAGGAAGTTATTTTCCTCATCTTGCAACTTGCAATGAAAGGAACTGAGGTTCCTTCGCTATAGTATAGCCCTGGTGGTACTGCCATCGGGGCTGCTGCTGATTCTCCTCGCGAACCGGGTGAGATATCTCTAGGCTAGAATGCCATGAATGAGGCATTGGACATAGCCTTCCATTCTCCAATTCAGGTCCTAATAAGGGAGACTGCTGATACTCCAAAAAATACAAAAGGAAAAAGGCGACGAAGGAGGAAGTACACCGCTAAACGATTTATCAGTAGTGGTAAGTCCTTCGGATAATCATGAATTTTAAGCCATCAAAAAGATTTCTCACTTACCTTGGGATTGCAGGGGCTTATTAAATTTCCCCTCTGAGGGAAAGGACTAATCCTACCTTAAGGACCACGGAGGGTGCTGTGGAAAAAACGCAAATTCAGGATGACTTGGCTGCTTCTGAAAAAGATCCAGCATCTATTCTCAGTACTGCTCCTACTGCTGCTATAAGTAGAGAAGATCCTACACCAGAATCATTGGCGGCCGCAGCAACTGAATCTTCCATCCTTCCTGAAGAAGCTGTCCAGGGTCAAGGGCCGCAGAATGAGGGTCGCCAAGAGGATACATCAAATGCTCCCACTGGTGAGACTAACGAGGATTCTGAAATATCATTGGATGAAATGATGAATCGTGGAATGTCTTTCAAATAATTTTATGATCACGATAAGTTGTTATGCGATTTATAAGACCTTGGGCATGAGTGTTATCCTTCGCCCAACAATTTTTTTTATAATTTACACTTCTAATCATGACTGAAAATAATATGCAGTTTCATCCATAGAAGCTGTTTAACTGCCAATGCCTAAAGAGGGTGTGGACATTGATGTCAACCCTACCACTGCAGAAACATTAGCTCAAGTGGAGATAAATCCAGTAAACTCTCCTAAGACACATCTTGAAGATCCTTTTGAAATTAGGAAAGATGGGGAGGAGTATCCTCAAGCTGCTGATCTACTGTTAGGTAATGATTTGATTGAGTTTTCAAGATAGACAGCCAACTTCCATTATTCCATGAAACTAACCATGCTTTTAATTGATCAAACAGGGATATCAAGTTCAATGGTTAGAACTGGAGGCGATGTCTCAACTTCTTCCCAAACATCAGTAGAAGGTGAAGCAACCAGGGTTAGGGGGGAAGAAGCAGAACAGGGAAATTCCTTAAGTGCATTAATCCCAGATTACATGCCCCCCCTGTGATGATGATGTTGAATCAGACCCAGAGGTGCTTAAGTTGCTCATCTTCTCATGACGCAAGGCATAGAGAAACATATGGAAAATCATATCTGAGGTGACTTTAGAAGAGCTATCATCGAAGAACCCTCGATTGTTTTCCCAGTTTATCTTGCTAGGAATTGGAAATTTTGGATACCAAGAGATCCATACTGTGGTGAAACAAGTCATCTTTAGGAGGGAGTAGGAGCAAAAGTGTCACGAAGATCTTAACAGGGTGAAAATGTCAGTCAACATCGGTGAATTTGAGGCTGCGGTATCCCGATATGAGGCTGACTATGCTGCCAAGATGAAGGAGTTGAAGCATAAGATCAAATAAAAAGTGGTCCAGAAGATGCGCCTTCAATAACAGTTAGATGCTGTTATAGGGGAACTTGACCAACTCAATAATTCACTGGAGGGAGTTCAAACGAATGGTATGAAGACCATTGTGAATGCCAAAAAAGCACTCCATCAGGCTGAAAAGAGTGAAGTTGGTCGAGTGCATGAGCTTCAAGTAGCTGTTGATGAAGCTCGGGATGCGGTTCATCAATTGAAGACATATGTTGACAGTCTTTTGAAACATCCTAAAAAAGAGAAGGGGCTCCAATCTGTGGATGTCCCTCTAATTCTTGTGCATCAAATGGAAAGAATGATTTCATATTCAATCACTTGTGCACGTATTTTCCTATTATCCCTGAACAAATTTTACCTAATACAATGGGCCTAGTGAGCATAGTTAGATTTTTACTAGGATTAATATAAATTACCCTACAAACATTGAATCTTTTAATTGCTCAATATTGCCTAAATCATAGAAAATGTATGTTTAGTGAGCTGGAACCTGCCTTTACTTAGAGTTCCTTTGTCTTTTTTGGACAGTTTAAAGTCATGCACATTGGAAATAAAGAGGCAAATGTTTAAGGTCGAAATAGCATTGACCGAATGAATTATAATTGACTCAATTATTTGAAAATTTATCTGAAAACATATTACCATACTCAAGTATGAGGGAAAATATGTAAACTATAACTTAAGAAAATTTGAATCTGAGGAATGATATGAAAAAGAGCTAAAAGGCATTAGAAGAAGTAGTTTCCAAGAATGAATTTACCATTATTTAACAAAGCCGTTAGGGGGTTGAATTATGCAGGGCCACCTAAGGGCATTGGCTGCATAGTCAAATAAATAGCATCTTTGGGATGACAAGTCTATTAGGTAGACATTTTATGCAAGGCCGCCTAAGGGCACGTAATGCATAGTCAGGCAAAAGAACTCTCAGAAATTTACTTTCCTAGTGCTAAAAAGCCATTGAAAGTTTATGAAGATTCAAATTTTCCAAAGTATAGAGTTTGCTGAATGGAAAAAGGTACTTGAATATGGAGAAGATATTTCCAAACCAGATTATCGAAGAACTAGATGAATATCACTCTTACGAAGGTCAGACCCAAACGTAGGGAAGGAGAATATAAACCATATACTTGAATACTTTCAGGTCATCATAAAGGATATGGGACAAGTATGTTAAGGGTGGCTATTTTTGAGGATCCCTACATATTTCCATTAAGACAAATAAGGACAAAAGAAGCTTTCGTCCCAAGAATGAAGTTACCAGTATTTAACAAACCCATTAAGGGGCTGAATTATGTTGGGCCACCTAAGGGCATTGACTGCATAGTCTAATAATAGCATTTCTGTCTGATAGGTCCGTTATTTAGATTGTTTACACAAGGTCTCCTAAGGGAACATGCTGCATGGTCAGGCAAAGGAACTCTCAGAATTTCAGGCCTTTTGTGATTAGAAGTCAAGAAAAGGGTTATGAAGATCTGAAAATATTTAAGGTTAAGATTATGACACATAAATATGGGTATTGTCGAATGTATGCAGAGATACACAGATCAATGATAACCATAATCATGTTATTGCTAGATCCATAATTGAAATGATGGACTTCACTATGTATCCCATAAGGATGGGAATCAAGCCATACATAGTTCTTGAAATATAGTTTAACATCGTGTGGGACAAAAGGATTGGAGATCTTAGTTTAGGGTCATTGAGCTTGGACCATTATAAGAAATACACAGTGTGTGTTTTCATAGGGACTTTTCAGCCAAGGGACTGAAAGTGGAATTTGGGGTTAGGACCAAAGACTTGGGGCTGGATTCGAGGGACACTCGAATGTTCCTACGTATCCCATAAGGATGGGAATCAAGACCACATAGTTCTATAACTACCCTCTGTACAAATTTGGTTCAGACATGTGAAGGGTAAAAATGGAATTTAGTGCAATGATGGTTTAACCCAAGATAAAAGGTTCGGGAATTTCCATGTATGCATGTAGTCTTTGGAATGAAACATGATTCAAAATCAATGTAAATAATGATTCCCTATCAGGTGAGGGTATCAAATAATGTTATAGTTTATTGTCATACTGGACAAAATTGTTGTATAGTTTAACGTTGTATATTAAGGACGAAAGTGAACCAATGTAAAGATGTTGATTCTAGGGCGGTTTCACGATTCAACATTGTATGAGATGGAAGTGAACCGATGTGAAGAGATTAATTTTGGGCTTCAACCTTGGTAGGTTGCCTACGTACCCATCCTAGAAGGCAAGGATCAAAGTCTGTGTAGTTCAATTAAAGAATGAATTAATGATCATGTTGTTTTTAGGGAAAACGACCTAAAAAATGATGTTGTTGGGACTTTAACATGGTTAGTTTCCCAGAGATAGTGTTATGGTTGAATTTTTCTCTAAGCTCATGTGATTCATACTTGGTTTGAGAAACAAAAGGTAGAAACAACCATAACGATGCACAGTTTAATGTCATGTAGGACATATAAAGGGACTATGCAGTTTAAAGTCTTGTAGTTAGTACTATAAGTGATGCATATTTTAGTGTCATGTAGCAGGGACAAAGTACAGTTTAATTTCATGTAGGACATATCAAAGGACTTTCTGTACAGTTTAGCATCATGTAGTTAGGATGATGGGGACAACACAGTTTAATGTCATGTTGGACAAAAAGAGGAATGTGCAGTTTAATGTCATGCAGTAAGGACAAAAGAGTACCCCATTTAACGTCATGTTGGACGTATTAGGGACTTTTTCATAGTTTAACGTCATGTTGGACAAAAAAGGGATGATACAGTTTAGCGTCATATTGGACGTATGCCAATAGTTTAAGGTCATATGCATGGACCGTTGGTTATGCAGTTTACCGTCTTGTTAGACGAAAGGGAATTCTATATAGTTTAACATTATATAGCAAGGACGATGAAGGGGGACACAGTTTAACGTCATATTGGATGAATTAGGGAACTTTTTCACAGTTTAACGTCGTGTGGGATGAAAGTAACACAAATAGTTTAAGGTCATATGTATAGACCGTGGATGATGTTGTTTGACGTCATGCTAGACGTAAGGGATGTGTAAATAGTTTAAGGTCGTATTCATGGACCGTTGGTTATGTAGTTTAACGTCTTTCCGGACATAAATGACTTTTATATAGTTTAGAGTCATGTAGTTAGGACGTCCCAATTTAGCATCATGTTGGATGAAAGTACAAATAGTTTAAACTCATATGTATGGACGATTGTTATATAGTTTAACATCATATAGCAACAACGATGAAGGGGACACAGTTTAACTTCATGTTGGACATATGTGCGAATAGTTTAGGGTCATAAGCATGGACTGTTGCTTATGTAGTTTAACGTCTTTCTGGATGATGGTGCAGTCTAAGGTCATACCAGACCAATGATGATATATTTTTTGTTTATACAAAATACTTCTTCAAAAATCTGGAATTTTTTGGATTAGTGATGAGTTCACCATCCATCGAGATTAATAAATAAGCTCCATTTGAGTAGACCCTATGTATTGAGTAAGTTCCTTCCCATTTTGTCTCAAGCTTGGGAGGTTTCTTTCCTGGTATCATTGGAGTTCTGATAACTAATACCAATTCTCCTTGAATGAATGAACGAAGAAGAACTTTTTTGTTGAAAGCTCATGCTAATCGATTCTGATAGACTTCCAAGTGGTGCAAAGTGCACGATATTTTCTCATCTAACCGTTCAAATTCATTCAATCGCTTTTTAGATTTCTCATCTGTAGATGAGTGATCACAAATGGCTACTCTAAGTGAGGGTAATTGAACTTCAATGGGAAAGACGACTTCCGTTCAATATACCAGTGAATATGGAGTTGACCGCGTTGTAGTGCGGGTGGTAGTCTGATATGCCCATAAAGCATGTAAGAGTTTATCAGGCCATGATTTCTTATCATTATCCACCATCTTTTGCAGTATATTGACAGATTCTTATTGAAGGCTTCTATTTGGCCAATGGCCACTGCATGATATCAAGATGAATGGTTGGATTTGATGTTGTATTCTTGATACAATTTCTTCACCTCGGATGAATAGAAGTTGGTTCCATTGTCCGTCAAAATGGTATGAGGGACACAAAATCTCGTAATGATGATAGACTTTATGAAGCTAAAAATGCATTTAGAACTGAATTCCTTGAGAGGTATTTCCTCTGCCCATTTGGAAAAGAAATTAGTAGCAGTAAGTATATACTTAAACTGCTTGGCCGTAGCTGAAGGGAACGGTCCCACCACATCCATTCCCCATGTGTAAAATGGCCACGAGTATTTAGCTGTATGAAGAAACTTTGGAGGTTGATTAATGAAGGTGGCATGTAATAGGCATGAATGACACTTCTTTGTGAAATCAACACAATCTTGTATCATTGAAGGCCAAAAGTATCCAAGCCTTCGAATCTGATCAGACAGTCTATGTCCAGACTGGTGGGCACCACAGGCTCCTGCATGCACTTCTTTTATGAAAGCCATTGTCTCTTCGCCATCAATGAATCTGAAGAGAACTACTTCAGAACCACGTTTGTATAGAATTTTCTCTAGGTGATTTGGGATATCATAAAGAGTAAAATTGACCAAAAATCGCCAGATTTGTTCTTTCTCAGCTCTATCAGGTGGACGTGTTCCATTTTGAAGGTATTCTCTGATAGGTGACATCCATCCTGTAGTATGACTATACGGTTCAGGAATGAGACTAATTTCATTAATTTCCTCTGTTCGGATTCAAACATAAGGTGAAATTGCATGACGGTGGGCAATACTGATGGTTGTCTCGTCCCTATTTGGATCTGCTAGAGTTGTGGCTATATTAGCCAGTGCATCAGCTTGAGCATTTTGTGATCGTGGGACATAAGAAAATGTTGGTTCCGAATGTAATTACGCCATTAACTCTCTGATGTAATCATAAAAAGGGATTAGTTCTTTTTTCTTATGGCATAATCCCCATTGACTTGTTTGATTACCAGGTCTGAATCACCTTTCACCTTTAAGTGATTCACTTGTGCTTGAAGCGCCAATTCCAAGCCTGCTATGAGAGCTTGGTATTATGCTTCATTATTGGTACCACCTTCCCATAATAAGAAGGAATAAGGTAACACTGCCTTTTCTGGATAAATGAGCACAATTCCTAAGCCAACTTTTGTGAATTTAGGATTTTCCATTTTCCTCCCTATTGGACTTCTGGAAGCACCATCAAAATACATTTCCCATGCCTGAGGACTTTCTTGAATAGAGAAGACTTCCTCATCAGGTAGTTCAATATCTGAAGATGTGTCTTCCACTGAAGGGTTTTCAGCCATGAAATCTGTCAGATCTTGGCCCTTTATTTCCTTCTGAGACACATACTAAATATCGAATTGCTGCAAAATAACTTCCCACCTTGCCAGAAGTCCTGTAAGCATTGGAAGACTAAGGATGAATTTGAGCGGGTTATTGCGAGATACCAATTGGACCTCGTGATGTTGCAGGTATTGTCTCAAATTCTAAACTACACAGATTAATGCCAGGCAGCACTTCTCAATACTTGAATACTGGGTTTCTTCTTCAAGCATAGTCTGACTGAGGTAGTAGAGGTTTTTTTCATTCCCAGCATCATTCTACTGAGCAATAAAGGCACCCAATGATCTCTCTAAAGATTTCACGTAGAGGATAAGTGGTCTTCCTTCATCAGGTGGCATGAGTACCGGTATACTCAAGAGGTATTTTTTAACACCCCAAGATTTCATAGTATGTACTTCTTCAAAACAATTCAATAACTTGCACTACACGTAACACTGAGTTCAAGCGCACCATGACATACCAAACAAGTCGTTCAAAAGTGGTTATGAATAGTATTAACTAAATTTTGAACCTTATATAATCCTTATAATTTTAGAATCCATATTATTAGCTTCTTATACATAATTTAATAACAAATTCAATTTATTCATATAAAAGTAGTATTTTTTCAAAAAATGAACTTTTAAACACTTTAATAGTGAGCCCTTTTTAAATCCAATATTTTAAACTTTTATATGTTCAATTTGACTAAATAAACTTATTCTTTAGAATGGGGACATCAAAAATTTGCAATGTAACACCTCAAGCTTCCATGGTACCCTTTTCTTTGAATAATACAGTAGCATGTTTTGTACGCAACTTCGAGTTCTAACACACACTACAACCAATCAAACTAGTCATAATGAATAGTAATACCTACTTTTTAAAATTTTATAAATTTTATCTCTCAAAATGGAATTAATTTTTCGATTATGAATATTGAATTTAGCCTAGGGTAAAATTTTGGTACTTTTCGGATAACTTTTATATTTTGATGAACAGTTAAAATTACTAAATTTTAATTAAAAACAACTTTTTTAATCAAAATAATTAGTAGTGATAAATTATGAATTTGAGTGGTTTTAAAGTATATTTAAAATATATTTTTACCATTTAATACAATGTTGGTCATTGGACATAATTTCACAATTTAACCGGACATAAACAAGTGTCAATCTTTTGATATTTATTATATCATAAAAACATGCTTTTTGTTTTGACAGCGTGAATTAATTTTAAATTAATTTCTTCCACTTATGTGTTTGGAATTTGGAAAAATGGATTCCATATTTTCAATCAGGATTTCCAAATTGTGTAAATAGGTAACTTTTATTTTTAGATATTTTGAATAATTACTTCGATAAATATTTTATTTATCATGGTTAAAAGGTAAATCCGGTAAATAAGGGTTAAAAAATAATATTATAATAATAATAAATTACCCTAAAATGTGTCCTAACCTTATTTGTGGATACATGTCCGACCATGGGCATCTTTGGGTCAATTTGGGGACCTCATGGATCCACTTGTAAGTGATAATGACACTTATATTAATTAAGTTAAAACAAATACAAAAATGACATAAGCATATATCTTTTAGAAAAAAAAAAATTTACGTAGGGTTATATATGTTATATTTTCTACTATAATTATTCATTAGAAAGATAAAAATATATCTTACATAATTTTATTTTATTTATAATTTTTAGACCTTAAATAATTTAATTTATTTATGACACAATGATGATGCAGTAATTACCATAATAGTGAAAAATTAAAATAATTGATATTATAAAAACCCAAATAAATATAATTTGGGACTTTTTATGAATTACAATAATTTTATATCTAAATAGTAAATTTTATGATTTATGTAATTAACATTTTTCGAAGTAATCATTCTGTTATAATTTTTACAAAAATCAATTATTAAATAGTATCAAAATTGACATAAAAGAGTTTTTAAAAAACAATTATATTATTAATTGATATTAAATTCCTAAAAATCTAAGTATAGCCCAAGAGACTTATATCGTGATAGGTATATCATTAATGGACCACTTGGGGGTCGGTTGGATGTATATCATAAGTTTATTAACTATATAATATAAAAATACAAAGTGACATGGTAATTGTTAAACTAATTAACTAAGAGTTAAAACTGAAAGATAAGGTTTATATAGAGACCCAAACCTGTCTAAAACCTATTGGTTGAGTTTTTTTCGACCCATAACCACCTTAAAATTTAAATAATCCACTTTGGAGCCATTATAAACCGAATATTAATTTATTATAAATTAATAATTTATGTTTTTTCTAAAGAGCCCATCCTCCCCCTTATAAGAGGACCCAACTTCTAACCAATTCTTCACACCTTCAAAGCCTTTTTATTCATCCAAACCCTGCCCAAATACTTTCTCAACTTCCCTCACTTCATCCTAGAGGCATTAGTTTGATCAAAAAGCCAATATAAGGATCCCTTTTGATCAAATCAAAAGGAAGAACCCGAAGAAGAGGTAACGTCTTCACCACCCTCTTTAAAGTTCCTTTCTTCTTCAACTTCTTATTTCCTTGTTATTTCCATTATAAAATAATAACTCTAGTATCTTATATATACTGTGATGTTATTATAATTATGGAACAAACAAATTCACTATTCTATCCATCCCTTGAATGACATGTCACTATACGTGCGTACATACGGCCTACCGTCTCCATGTTGTGGTGTAATTGTTATTCAATATATTATTATTTATATGGTTATAATAATGATGTATAATTCATATAAATAATAAATGTAACATGATAATTATTCTGTATATATGATATACCATCCAAATATTTACTGTTTTAAAATCAAAAGAATGATATTTTCGCTCGTGCGTACGTACGGATTACCGTCTCCACGATGCAATGAGATTCATTTCCAAGTTCACCATTTATCGACGATTATAAAAATATATAATACTAATATGTATGTAATATATTAAATAATAATGATACTGGAGATATATATATATTTATATATATATAAGGTTTTATGTACTTACATATATCATATTCACTTACTTCCGTTCAATACTATATGAAAACAGAAACATCGTTTATGCATACGTACGGACTAGCGTCTCCATAAACGGTGTTTTCCATTTCATATATATGTCTATTATACATATTTATATTCTAAATATATATGATATAATTATCATGCTTTATATTCTGGAAGTATTTAAATCATGATCTATGTGATACAATCAAGAGTAACATGTTAAAACACGTACGATAAAGAAAGCGATTATTACCTGAAATGTTAATTTAACATGGAAATTATTATTAAATGGGTAGTATAAAGTCATAAATGAATCATGTATGATATTATAAATATTAATATGGTTCTGGTATAATTTAACAATATACTACAATCTTCGTATAGGAGGTTAAACGTACCCTTGACTAAATAAAAGTGCAAGATAAGGGGTTTTCATCTCACTCCTTATTCCCATGAGATTCATGCCATATTTCCCCTATTAACTTTTGTGTGGTGTATGTAGTGACCATAATTGTTTTATTTGTGTAATACACTTTAATTTATGTGTATTTACATATTCGTTATATGATACCTCTTTCATGGGTTGTATGTTTCGTATGTTACCAAATTGGTAAGGGTTAATTCCTCAATCTCATTATTATCCGAGATTGTATATGTGTAAGTATTTACTGGGAAACATTTATCATCCATGTCCATTTTTCATAAAAAATGATTTCAAAATGAATATTTTAAGGATTTTGAAAGGTACTATTTATCAAGATCAGAATTTCAAATGTTTTAATGATTTATCTTTCTAAATCTTTTTAATTAATGTCCATGTTTTCAAAATGATTTTATGGATTTATTTATATGGACATGACTGTTTGGAAATTATAATTATTTTCAAAAGTTTGAAAGTTGTATGGGACACTTTGATTCAAAAATCTCTTTTAAATTAATTCTTTTATAAATGTGTGACTTTTTGATGATTTTACAAAAAGGATATTTCTCTCAAAAAGTTTTACTCATCATTTTCATCTATGTCAACATCATTTGATGGATTTTCAGCTTATTTGAAGTTGAATTATTAAAAAAAACGTCCATTGAAGTATTTGTTATATGTTTGACTGTGGATGTGTGGTTTTTATACCATTCATGGTTTATGTAGAAAGTATTGACATTTCATATGCTTGTTTTAATACGAATGTTTATGTTATGTTTAAACCTATTCATATGAGGAATGCATTGGACTTAGTAAGTGATAGGTGGAGCCCGCTATAGCTCCTCGATGCATCGGTAGGTCTCATGAGAAAAAATAGTGTCTTGGCACGAGGCCTTGACAAAATCTTATTTGTAGTCTTCGCACGAGGCCTTGGCTACATGGTTATGATAGTCTGGCATTATGCATTCCATCATTATGAAAGTGGTTATTGATATTGCATGTGATTATTCGACTAGTAGAATATCCATGTGAATAAGAAAAAGGCATCATTTAATTTTATCTTTTCCATATTATGCTGAAGTTCATGTTTTAAAGTCTTTTGTTTTAGTTATGCATTGCCTCAAATGTTTATGCTTATTTCTGAAAGTCTCTATTGTATTACTTACCCTTACTAAGCGTTTGAGCTCACCCCATTCTATGTTTTATTTTTCCCAGGATTCCAAAAAGTTTATTGTGATTGATATGTAGGTTTAAGAAAAGGGAATAATGGAATTCATAAAGGATTATTTATGTTGTTTTCTATGTTATGAAGTGTAATGTAACATTCATGTATGTAATCTATTTTCCAAGACTGCTAAACTGATCGGTTCTTCGGGACTTGATTCCTTGTAATCATGCCAATGTACTAAAATAATGCACTGACTCTGGGTAACTGGGGTTGGGGCGTTACATATTTCATGAGAATATCGAATGCTTCTTGACATTCTTCAGTCCACTGGTAAGTGACTCCCTTCTTCATCAATTTGGTGAAGGGTATACTTTTTCTTGCCAAATTGGCGATGAAACGCCGAATATAGGCTAAGTGTCCTTGATTCCCTCTTAATTCTTTCAAATTTCGAGGAGGTGACATACCAAGGATTGACTTTGTCTTCTCAGGATCGACTTCAATACCACGATGGCATACAACAAAGCTGAGAAATTTTCCTATGGTTAACCCAAAAGCACATTTTAAGGGGTTCATCTTCAAATTATGTTGTCGAAGCTTATGTAACATGACTTCCAAATCAGACAAGTGATTAAAAAGTTGTTTGGATTTGACCACCAAATTTTCCATATATCATTCAATAAACTTCCATATAAATGGTTTGAAGATACGATTCATGGCACACTGATATGTTGCACCTGCATTCTTTAAGCCAAAGGGAATTACCCGGTAGAAAAACACACCCTGAGGGTCTCTGAAGGCTGTGGATTCCTCACCATCTAGGGCCATTCAGATTTGATTATATCTGGAATATCCATCAATGAAGGAAAGTTCTTCATAGCCAGCTGTTGCATCAATTAAAAGTTCGGTAATCGGAACTGGGAAATCATCCTTAGGACAATGCCGATTAAGATCTCTGAAATCGATGCAAACTCTAATTTTTCCATTCTTCTTCTTTACTGGGAAAATATTAGCCAACCACTTGGGATATTGAACTTCTCTAACGATGTTAGCTTTGATAAGCTTATCCACTTCAGATTCAATTTTGGAAGCATAAGTTGGGTGTGTTCTTCTCACAGCTTGCTTAAATCCTTGATGTTCTTCTGGTAAACCCAAATGATGAGTAGAAACATCAGGATCAATCATGGGCATATCTGTATAGTTCCAAGCAAATATGTCTCGATTTTTCTTTAAAAAGGAAATATACATCTCTTGTTCTTCAAGAGTCATGGCCTCACTGCTTAAAGTGGGGCATGGATCTTCTTTTGTACCCAGATTTATTTCTCTGAGTTCATCCACGGTGGTAGAGATACCCTCTTCAAATGCTGGAGGAGCATCTCTGAGATCTTCCTCTTCTTCTTCAACATGTGTTATTTCTTCTATTTATACTTTCACAGTATATGATAAAGCAGAATTTCCATGATCAGAAGAGATGTTAAAATTTGAACATCTTGATGAAGAAGCTTCCATTTCTGACCCAATTGATGATGAAGGATCTTCCTTGGGAAATAAATAGGATATGATGGATTGAGAATCGACATCATTGTTCACCTCCTATATTGCTATAACTTCTTCTGGACTGATTGGCGAAGTATAGACTTGTTGGATTTCAGCAGATGAAATGAAGATGTCACCATTTGGGCTTTCATCACTACTTGGAGGATCACCAATTTCTCCCATGTTGTCTGGAATGATTTTTTTAATTGAAATTATGGATCTTTCCATAAGAGTATTTTGATTTGGGTCTATCCAATCAATTTTACTAATAGAAAACACATAATATGTACTCACATGCCAAATGGATTTATTGGAATCTTCTCCAAACCATATGGAGCATTAACTTTGGTAATCTCCTTTGTTATGGATTTATCCTTTTCTTTCATGTGATAGAATTTAACCTCAATGTATTGAGACTCACATGTCTTGAACGGGGCCTTATCACCATATAATGTCCCAACATGACCATCGAAACAATATTTGAGACATTGATGGTATGATGAAGGGATAGCTGCATGTTGATGTAGCCAGGGTCTTCCAAGCAAGTTGTTGAAGGCTGAGTCTTGATCAACTACCATGGAATCTGAATTGGATACAAGATCTCCAAACTGAGTTCTGAGTGTAACTTCTCCTCATGGTTCTTGTTCATTTTTATCATTTCCTTGTAACCTCATGGTTGAAGGAGATAAATCAGATTCCATGAGGCCTAATTGAAGAAGTGTATGAATGGGCATGAGATTGACTCCTGAACCATTATCAATGAAAGCTCTTCGGACGTCTACACCATTTACATTGCTAGATAAGTACAAAGGTCTAATATGCCCATGAACAATATCATCTTAATCTTCATCACTAAAAGATATTATTGCATGGAATTATGTAATATTATTCTCTATGTGATAGACTTCAGCTGTAGCAATTTCAGTTTCAAACTCCTGAGGACTTGACAAAGCCTCGATGAGTTCCTCCCGAAGATATTTTGACAGATTCAAAGCATCCATAATTGATAACTTGGATGGTACTTGGTCCAAGTGTTTCAATACATCATACTTTTGATCCAGAGGTCTATGTTTCCCAACAGGAATATGTAGTTTAGCAGGTGCCTTGGAAGCAGATGATTTGGAAGTTGATTCATCATGTATTGGGATAAGAGTTGGAAATATTCCTGGTTTTGGAAGATTAGATAGATTAGATCTATTTACTTGTTGAGAGGATGAAGGTGGAACCTCCAACCGATCCTCCAAAATAACTGTTCCAGGACTGAATTTATTATTGGTAGAAGAACTTTCATGTTCTTGCTGAGCTCGATGAAGGGATCTACCATGCGTTTCTACTGCATACATAATTCTAGCAGAGGTATAATTGGAATAGTGGCTTCTAAAAGATCAAAGTCTTACCCTGTATCCTAAGGCTCTAGAACTTCCTCTGATTCCTCTGTTTGATACAGGGAATTTAGGCTCATCAAAATCGAGACTGCGACTGGCATGTGGATCTGTTAATTGAATCGTATTAACAGAACCGAAAATCAACTCTTTATTCGATGAAGACTCTTCATAATTAACCTGTTTGGGTTGTGCCGTTTGGTGGGATGGTGCCCGTTAATTTAAAGTATATGGCATGTAGTCTGGCAAGTTCAAATACAACTTAGGCTTTGACACGTACTCATCTTCTTCTGATTCTTTTTCTTTCTTTGAATCATGCAGTTTCTTTGAGGATTTTCCCTCTGATGAAGAGGGTTTTGCTGCGGCATTTATGGCATATGGTACAATTGGTTTCCTCAATTGCATTCTCAAAATAGCATGAGTTATATTGATCGCCTTTCTGACCATCCAATCATCATATTTTTGTGCATTTTTGTTCTTAACTTCTTGCCACTCACCTTCCTCCTCTGGAACTGTAGTAGTAACACATGCTACCTGAGCTGAAGAACCTTTTAATTTGACTTGTCTTGAGTCAACCATCATTTGAAAGAGGTCTTTGAAGAAAAAACACTCCTGGATGGGATGCCCCAATATTAGATAAATGGGGAAATAATTGGGACGGTATTCATCTCCTTCCTTGTTTGGCCTATTGGGCCTTGGCAACTGAACCAAATTATTTTCCAGAGCCGAAAAGAAGTAACCAGGAACTTGTTCATTTCAGAAAGAGTATATTGTTCTCTTCATATCCTCAAATTGTTTTCGTTTTTGATCTCTTTGATCATCTTGACGAAACGGCCTTTGTTGTTGGTGCTTAGGAGGTGGAGCCCTTCGAAAAGATGATGGTTTTGAGGTAGATGTAGGTACAGGTGCTTGTTTAAGCATAACTGTAGGAGTTTCTGCTTTACCCATTCTTCTTCCTGGAGCTGATGGAATTTCACGAGATTTATCCTTAGTCTTTATAAGAGAATATTCAATCTGTTGAGTGATTTAAGTAAGGTCTTGAAACCCTCCTGTGTATTTCACAGGGATTAGTGGTGTGTGTAATTCGTCAAGCATATTTTCCACATAGATTGGCAATAGTTCCACTTGAGGGAGTGCTAAGATTAGGGAATATGTTAATCCCTTCTAGCGAGCAATGAAATCAGAAACTCTTTCATTATCCCTTTGCTTATAGTTTGTAAGATCAAAAACTGTTTTCTTTGGAAAAGTTGAGTTGAATTGAAGAAGAAATCGTTGACGAAGATCTTCCCATCTGGTAATTGACCGGGATTTCAAGATCGTATACCAGACAAAAGCTAGTCCTTGCATGGTTCACACGAAGCATCTGAGTTTCAATGCTTCTTGCTGCTCTGAATTTCCCATCATAGGATCGCAACAAGACACGTAATGTGTCAAATGTTGTTTAGGGTCACCTGATCCATTGAAAATAGGGAATAGATTTTTCCCAAAATTTGATGGGGGAGAGATTGAATCTACCCATATAGGGTAAGCTTTGTTTTCTGTTTGAACCTACGCACTCTTCCCTTCCATATCTTCCAATCGAGCTGTTAATGACTCAATAGGAGTTATTAACTTCCGAGAAACATCCGGTTGAGCTTGAATTTGAACAGGTACACTGACTGGAGCTTGGACAGAAGTGGTGGTTGGTACTGAAACCGATGGAAGCACTGCCAATTGTTGTTTCATTTGACCTGTAGGATTAGACCTATGAGGGTGCACTGATAAAGGATGATATTCTTGGTCCATCTTAGTAGCTGTAACAAACTCCCTTGGTTGACTGACTCCAGCATGCTTAGGAAGAAGACTACCTTGAAGTAGTTTTGTGTTCAACCTCCTCAATTCTTTCATTTCTTCCTCTTGTTGTGAAAATCTTTGCTCTAGTGAGAGAAATTGTCCTACGGCAGAGGGAGGATATGTAACCTGATTCATTTGCTTCCCCTTGTTTGATCCCTTTCGGAGAGGGGGGAGTGGGTTATTTGAAGGAACACCCAGATTTTGGGTAAATATTTGATTTCGTGTACGCACACCTTCATCATTTGTGTCTGTGCGTACAACTTCCTGAGCAGGAACCTCTTCATCTGAGTCCCCTGAGTGAGCCTCATCTGGTGGATCAGCAACAACGGCATTGATGAAATTTATTGATGCATAACTCATCACATCCCTTCTATCAGCATTTCTGTGATATTGTCTTCTTCCATATCTTTGATGAGACATTACCTTTGGTTGATTCAATCCCTCAGGAACTTCTT
Organism: Viscum album; assembly: GCA_963277665.1. Taxonomy (NCBI): domain Eukaryota; kingdom Viridiplantae; phylum Streptophyta; class Magnoliopsida; order Santalales; family Viscaceae; genus Viscum; species Viscum album. Next base: position 786,374,708 of record OY728145.1, read on the forward strand.
GATGAATCATAATTTGGAGGTAATATCTTGATAATTTGTCTCTTCGTTCCTCTTGAGGCTTCTTCCCCAATCGAGAAAAGACCAACTTTCTCTGAGGAGGGGATTGATGATTTGAAAAAGTCCCCAGTCCGGTGGACTGGGGCTGTTCCTGCTGTTCCCGCTCAACTCCTCAAATTCTATTTGTTGATTCCGAGGGTTGGTTTAAAAGACTCCCCAGTCTGGCAAGCTGGGGTGGCTCTTGACATGCTATGTCTGAGAATTTCTTAAAATCTCTCCTGATCTTGCGGATCTTAGTCTGGAAATTAGCTGGATGCATCATCCTGTATCCACTTTTATCACCCGGCTTGAAAGACCTTTGGATTATTTCCGACACTTCTGTCACTTGATGATTTGCTTGCTCCGTACGAGAGGCATGTTCAATATTCTCGTTTGCTTGATGTAGGAGTAATTTAATAACTTGTTCTCTGTATTCTTGATTTTGAGAAGAACTAGTTGAGGCCTATTATTGGGAATGCTTTTATTACAAACAAATCCCAATGACTGTGGCCAGACATTGGCAATAACATTGCATGAGACCATTTTTTGTGGGCTTTGCTGACTGGAGAGCATAGAAAAATGTAGTGCTCCATGAACACCCCATCCTCTAACATTAATACCAGATGGGGCATTGGAAATTAACTGGCGTAATCTTCTTAGTGCGCCAAGGCATGAACACTGAAGGGATATCTGCTTCTTTTCAGCCTTCGGATATCAAGATACTGATAGATATGCCAAGTCAATTTGATGTTGTAACCCTTCTATCATCTTAACATGATTTTCATATTCATCATAAGATAATACTTTCTTTTTCAACTGACAATTATTTTTCCATATGTTTAGACGAATATCATGAATCCCATCTTCCATCAACATATTTTGAATTTCATACTGAGAGTCATCCAGAGGCCAAAACATTACTGGCACTTCACCCTTCTCCAGTTGTTTTCTTATGTTCAACATTTCCTCTTTATCATTCAATGAAGATTATTCTACCTGATTTGACCATAGATGGTGCTTCCTTGTTGCTTCATCGGATTCAACAAGATTGGTAGAGAAACCACTGATCAAACTAGAAGATGCATGACTTAGGGGTGCTTCGGAGAATGAACTACACCCTAGGATATCTTCTGATTGAAAAAGTATTTCACCTGCTAGAAATGAAGCATCAGACATGACTAGTTTCGCATTTTCAAGTTCCTCAAGATAAGAGGGCTTTCTCGGCACTACATTGTCCACTGGAGAATTTTCCAGGAAATGTGCATCACTAATGTGGAGAGGACTTTCGCAGAAAAATTCATCATCATGGGGAGGACTACCATGGTGGGTTACAGAAAAAGATGAGACCACTTTCTCCTTGGTCTTCTGTCCACATAAAGGGTTATTATAGCTCTCATCTAAAGATGAAACTTTGAGATCGACCGAATTTTCCTGAAGCAATCCTTCATGAGTAAGTGTTTGTTGAAGACCTTCGGAATTAATGTTCCCAATATTGGGAACTGAGGGAGTAGACTCTTGGATTCCAACAGATAACTTTCTGAGGGCTTCAAGAACTCCAGCATCGAGCAAGGCCTTGTTAAAGATTGTCTCTTGATCTCTTGACTATGCTGGGTGGGTCTTCTTCTTAGACGCCTACTTACTCACCTTGGAAACCACTTGTTGACGAAAGTGGCTTCTCTGAGAAGGTGTATGTTCCTGATCAGGAGAGATGGAAAGTTTAGGCTGAATATCTCCACTCAAATCAGGTGTATGTGTCTGACTTGGTTATCCGTATGATATGGGGGAGTATGCCCCACAACCCTCTTGGATTGGAACAGATGTGTGTGTCTGTTCCGGAGTGAACTGTTGATGTGTCACTCGACTGGTAGGGATATATTTATGTGTCTTTCCCTGAGATGTTACTGAAGCTATTATAATATCCTGGAAAGCATCCAGAATATGAGTAGGGATTTTCTTATGCTCTTTTACCATTGATAGAATATTCATGGTTACTTCAGCTACCAGAACAGGGATATACATCCATTTCGTGCTTGGAGTAGGTGTGTGTTCCTGCTCCTTTCCTCTTTTTCCTATCAGTGAATCCTGACAGTACTCAAGTGTGGGGGAAGAGAGTTGAGTCTGCCTCCTATTTGTCACCAGATCTTTCTGACTGATTTCCCCGCGTGCTACCAAGTGAGACTGTTGGTAGGCTTGATCAATACTAGCAGGTGTATGTGCCTGCTGATTGCACTTCACTGAACGTGGTTGACGAGCTCCATAATATGTAGTCAGACGAGCCTTCTGACTTGCTGATGATGTAAAAATAGGTATATGTTCCTACCTATAGTACTCTACCAGAATTGCCTGGCAGGATTGGCGTGATGCTTCCAGACGAGTCTGCAGGATAGCGGAATTAAAATAGGTAGGTGTGTGTGCCCACTCATTTCATGCCCCCAAGTTAGGTTTGTGGACTTCTCTGGAGATGGAAGAGATGAGAACCTACTCACCGTTAACCGTATTTCGCCTCTAGCGATTCGTCTTGCATGCTTGGGTTTGAGGAACCTAAGCCAAACGCCTGGAGTCGACACCCTCATCATGTTGAGGGCGCACTGCCGCACGATTCTGGCAGTGATGGTTGATGGGATCCCTTGGGAAGGACTCATGCTTCCTTGAATTAGGGCCCTGAGGGACTTTCTCATTCACCTCCCCAGAATATGGGAGTGAATGGTGATTGCGTTCCGGGGATAATGACCCGAAACGGTTGGAGACGGTAGTTGGCACCGCCTGCTTCTTGATCACTGGTCATCACTGTTCAGACGACCAGGGTGAATTGTTCACATGGAGGGCTTGTCAAGAAACCTCCAGAGTTGGAATGGTACCGTGTTGACGGTACTCCTTAACCATCACATTTGATACCCAGCGTTGAAGACGCTGAGTAGGTGATGTCGTCCTCAGAGCGGATGATGATCCAATAGGAGTACCAGCAGTGGCATTCGCAACAGTAGTATTCAAAGGTGTGAACATGAGAGTAGCCATTTCTTAGAATGCATAAATTCTTGGAAAAGAGTGCATGTTTGATATAACAAATGTAATCAAGATAAATTCAGCCACTACATCTTTTGGATGAGCACATATGTCAATGATTGTTTTTTTGGCCCTCTCATTGAATTTAAATAGGGTCCTAACAAATAAGAAAAACATTATTTTAACTTAGTTAAGGATTCACGTTAGGTTCACCATTTTTTGTTTCCCTCTGGAATTGGGAATGACCTCATTGATTGAAGGTTCAAACATTCCAATCTATTTCTAACGGGTTTGTTTGTATGACCAGAAACATCCAATGATTCCATATCCATTTGAACCTACTTTCCAAAGGTAGGCGCTCATTAGTTGTGGACTGATGAGGCTTAGGAATTTGTATTGGTCGAGAGGATGGGAGGTCGGACTCATCACACCTTTTTTAGGGGAATTATTGTCTACTCCGGGACTCTCTTTATATATTTATGTTTTTTTCGTGAATACTTCTTACATTACCTAGTGTAAAATGAGATTTCCTTTAGATCTGACAATCAATGATTGATATGTAGGAAATTTAGAGAATATTTTATATGTATTCAAGGTTCTTCATCTATAAAGAATCATCTATATTTTTTAGAGATTGTTATTCAATGGTATCATTCAATACATAAAAGTCTCTTGGTCATTATGATGACCATACTAGTTTTAAAGCCACTCAGTGGGTCACATAATGTTTATTATCATTCAGAAGGACATGGATTATTTTAGAGTTGGGATCGTACCCGCAGATGGGCTACCAACGTATCATTTTTTTTGGAAAAGGAATTAGAACCCATGTATTTTGAGTAAAGAGGTATGATGTTTATGAATGATTGATGGCTCAAAGAAAAATGTCATGGTTACTTTTACACTCTAAGCTCATGTGAGTCTTGCTCGATGTGAGAAACAAGAGTTATTGGTGAAACCAGACAATTATGCCACAAAATATGCAATGATGTGGGGCTTAGGTATGTATGACTTCCCAAAATAGATGAGGATTAAGATTTACTTTAGGGAGGAAATCCAGGAAAAAGGTTCATAAAGATATATGTATTTCATGGAGATTTGGGTACTCTAACTTGGGGCTTAATCCTGAGGGAGATGCCCAAATTATGAGGGGACTCATGATTGGGTTTTACTCCTGAGAAGGAAGCCCAAATCAAAAGTAAATTTTGACTGGTTAAGAGAAATTAATACTGGGGCTTACTCCTAAGAAGGATGCCCAGGTGAAAGGGACCTGGGGCATACTCCTGAAAAAAGATGCCCAGGTTAAGGGAAATTATGACTGGGGTTTACTCTTAAGGAGGATGCCCAAATTAGGGGATTTGGGGCTTACTCCTAAGGAGGATGACCAAATTAATGAGAATTTGGACTGGGGTATACTCCTGAAAAGGAGGCCCAGGTTAAGGGAAATTATGATTGGGGCTTACTCCTAAGGAGGATGCCCAAATTAGGGGATTTGGGGCTTACTCCTAAGGAGGATGCCCAAATTAATGGGAATTTGGATTGGGGCTTACTCCTGAAAAGGAGTCCTAGATTTGAGAATTATGACTGGGGCTTACTCATGAAAAGGAGGCCTAGGTTAAAGGTATTTTAAAATTAAAGGGATATAGGGCATACTCCTGAGGAGGAGGCCCATATTTGATACTAGGGATTACTCCTGAAAAGGAGTCCCATATTTTATATTGGGGAAAACTCTTTAAAAGGAAGCCCAGGTTAAAGAAATTAAGGTTTGGGGCTTACTCCTGAGGAGGATGCCCAAAATTTTGGGAATTATGATTGGGGCTTACTCATGAAAAGGAAGCCCAGGTTAGGGGATCTGGGGCTTACTCCTAAAAAGGAGGGCCCGATTTGGGAACTTTAAGACTGGGGCTTACTCCTAAGGAGGATGCCCAGATTAGAGGACTTGGGGTTTTCTCCTAAAGAGGATTCCCACAGTAATGAGAATTTGGACTGGGGCTTACGCCTGAAACGGAGGCCCATATTTGAGACTGGAACTTACTCCTGAAAAGGAGGCCCAGGTTAAGGATTCTCTCATCTTAAAGGATGAGGTTGAATGAATGAAATCTCAATCTTTAGTGACATAAAGATGTGTAAATCACTAGATTTTGAGATATTTTCAGCGGAGTTCCTTTCAGATAAGAAAGAAAAATCAATAAATCATGCCATAAAAGGCCTTGAAGAGTGTCTTGAAGAGTGAATTTTGAATATGAGAGGTGGAATGTCATAAGAGGGTTGAAATGGGCAATAAAGGCACCCAAAAGAGTAGGGGCGTGCAAGTCCTCGCAGGTGCGCAGGTACTGCGTGGGCATGCAAGTCCTGGCCGTGCAGGTATACCTACGCGGCACATGGGTACTTGCGTGATTTTCATCCCTTAGATTAATATTTGGGCGATCCTTGATCAAAGCCTTTAGAACCACCCCTAGAGGCTTTCTAGAAGATGGCGCACAAGTTATGGTGAATAAGTAGGGTGGCGCGCAAGTGTGTTCATTTCCCTTAAGGGTAAAACACTTAGGCACACAAGTGTTAGTGAATTCTAACACATAGACCTTACTCATCCTATTTAGACAATCCATTATAGGTAAAGAATTACCTTAGAAGTGTTCAGAAGATCTGAAGAAGAGACTTGGGAATTCAGAGCTCTGTATCTGAATTCTGGAAAGATTCCTCTCGAAATGGGGGGCCCACAGGGTCTATTTATAGGCTGGAGAAGACCGCGGGTGGTTATCTTTTAGGGCGCGCAAGTCACTTGTGTGACCATTAGGTGGAGAACAAGTATACTTTCATGATAGTGATGGAACTTTCGCGACCCTTGTGCATTTGAAGCCTTATTCATGCCTTTGTCGATTTTTTATGTTTTCTTCAAAGGATGAATCAATTTGTTCTAAGTCATTTCCCTTTCCATTCTTTTAGACAATGTGACGAAAAAGGAGATTCAACAATCATATATTACTTACCTTCTTTCAAAGTCATTACTGGTATAGATAGGGGTCCCACATAGTGTGTAACTGAGGATTTCATTCCGTGTTATAAGATATTTTCATAATCCCATGGTTTCCTTCGTGCTTCATATCCCACTACATTAGCTATCAATACAAAAAATGTACTCACAGGTGGTCATGGATCTATGTTGAAAGACCCTCACCATCATCACTCATTAGAAACCGAGCCTCAAACTTCTCAGAAATTGCATCATTGAGTAGTACCATGATGTCATAATTTATCAACATGGAAAATCAGAATCCTTTGTTAGATTTGATCCACCGTTATCATCCTCTATCACCTCACCTCTATCACACAATGGATCATGAATGAAACCCTCAATATCGATATTTTTCTCCAAATAATGTTCATTCAATGATAAAATATTGGATATTCGATGAACCGTAGTAGAATTAATTTTCCCTCAATGAACGTGTGATGAACATGGGGGATAAAATCACAAAACCAAAAAATAAAGACTGACCCTTTTCCATCTTCTGATTTTCATTGATTTTTTTCAATTAAAAAGATGAAAAATGAATAATAATAATCAATAAAAGGATTCCCCCAATAAATGGATAAATAATATTTAACCCCCAAAATGATCAATCCCGGAATCAACCTATTGGAAGATTTGTTTTTTCTTCATCATGGGATTATTATCGGGGAAGAAATCTAAAATAATATCACCCTAAATTGTCTTTAGACCAGTCAAAAATGTATAATGATCCTACATCATTGTCACTAATGAGATCCAGGAACACCCTAGGTGTAGAAGAACCCTATGGTATCAATTTGATCATTATAACCTTTGTCATCCACTAACGATTCCTCCATATGTATCTAGGGTTATGTGGATAACTTTGAGATTTACCCATAACCAGTTATTTATAAAAGAGGGATTTAGGCTAGGGTAAATTAACAAATAAATATATTATATTAATACATTATTTCAATTCTTCACCTTTTACCATGAATAACTGAACTTCCAAATGTGCTCCATAGTTATGTCATGCTTAGGGTAAAACATTTGCATAGAACTCAATAGGGACCATAGATTTCTGGCCCCAAGAATTCATTCAAGATTTATTACACTCTTTTAGAAAATCTATGTTAATGTGGTATTAATATATTTAAAAATCTTACATAAAATTTTAGGTCTCATTTGGCCTAATAATACTTACTCATCACAGTTCTTGGATTTAAAATCTGACCAGATATATTTCAAATAATCACATGGAAAAACCATGGATGTTACAGTCCCCCTATCTTAGGTTTTTTTGTCCCAAAAAGAAAAATGTAATTTATCAAAAACATGTGGGTACTACGCTAGTATCTTGGTCTCCATCTCGTAGGTGTGCTCTTAAAGAATATTGTGATCCCACCAACTACAAAATAATGGAAATGATTTCCCATATGGGTCTTATCCTAATGATCAATAATATGTAATGGGTACTCTACAGAGGTAGCTACATTATAAATTTCAATATTTCCCCAGTTGATAACCTATGATGACTTGGGAAAATACCTCCTTAGATATAAAATATGGAGAATTTTTTTCATGCAATCTAACTACAGGGGTAGTTCCCAGTAGTATGAAACCTCACCGACCATAAGATGTTTCTTGATAGAGACCATAAATCTCATTGAAATCATGAAACCTCATCTAAATGACTATAATCTACATCGATGGGAGACTATTAGAGATGCATGTTGTCTATACATGATCTTCAAATTCCTATATTTTCTATCTATATAGGAATTTTTACAGATCTATGTAGTCTTCATTCACCCCTACATGACCTGCTCCTTCTATTTTGTATCTCACACCATCAATGGTCCCATGAGTGCTACCCCATTTGGAATTTTCCAACATAGTGGTGACCTACAACATTTCCCATATAATTAATAGAACAGTACCATACAAATGGTATAATTGTGCATATTTTTATATGAAAACTCCAACAAAGTTAAGTGATCCTCTAAACTACAATGAAATTCTAAAAATCATCCTTACATAATGTCCTCCATAACCTGAATGTCCCACTCAATATTGTCATCGGTCTAGCCATGGAACAACATGATGAAATGAAACAGATTGCCAAATTCCTCATATAATATATACATAATCATGAAATGAATTGATCATTACTACTTGAAATTATCATCGAGGGAACTCTATGGATACTTGCTATCCCCTGCATGCAATTTCATCTCAATATCTCTACTAAAAGCTTCTCTTGTATATGTAGTATGTTGGAAAATATGGTCAGATAGTCTATGATAACCCATATGGCATTATGTTCACTGTTATTCCATGGAATCCCTATCATGAAATATATATATATATATATATATCCCACAACAAATCCCTTATATCGCCTCAATAGGTGGAGCTAAACCCATTGGAACTTGGTCTTTAGCCTCTACTTACTAAAAAGTGAGGAATATAGAGGCAAACACCTCTACACACTTATTTATATATGTAAATAAAAACTATAATTTCATGTCATGGTACACATTTCTAACACATATATGTACCTTATAAGGGGTTTATGAAATGACCTTGATATATCCTTATACAATTACACTTGAATGATAGTCCATCATCTAGAAAGGTTGACATGATCCCCACCTTTAATAATCCATCAACATCCCATCCAACATGCATCAAAGTATGTATGGTCACATAGTTGATAATTCTATAATATTATATGAAACCTTGTGTAGGATATACGTGGTAACAAATATTTACTATAGATAATATTCACTATCCTCTTCTACAAAGGTAAATTGCAATGAGGATAACTACTTTGATTCCATGGTTAAAAACTAATAACCAGATCTCTTAGTAAGTGCATCTGAAACAATATTCTCCTTACCATGAGTATATACTATAACAAAGTAATAATATTGAAGAAACACTATACATCATATCTAAATCATGTTATGATTCATTTAAGATAAGATATACTTGAGTTTCTTGGGGTCAAAGAAGATGATAAAACACTCACCTAGAAGGTAGTGTCACCACATTTTTAGGGCAAAAACAACTTCTCCCAACTCAAGATCATGATTCATGTTGTTCTTCTCATGTGGTATCAACTACTCATACCCATGTTTGATTGTATACTCCATATTTACTAGAATAAAACCAAATCTAGTCCCTGAGGAATTTCAAAACACTATGTACAAAACACCCTCCTTAGTCAATCTAAAGACGAAGATGGTTATTAACCTCTACCAAAGATCATATAAATCCACATGGAACATCTTTGTCTATGTTAAGGGATAAGCTTTCTTTTTTAAATCATTAAATATTGTTGATATTATTTTTAAACTTTCTATGAATTTTATATTTTATCTTTCCAACTTAAGCGAGCCCTGCACTACATTCGGAATCCTGGGTGGCTCCCAAGATAACAGTGTGTTTCATTGTGAATTGAGTCCTATAAATTGTTTCACGTGATGGTTTGGTTGGGAATTTAATGCCTTGCTCAATCACATTAATAGGGTTTTCGAATTTTTTTTCTTTCCCCGAAACACCCATATTGTTCCCTCATCCATAGTTGGGTATGCACTTGGTTTCCAAAGGCATGTGGCCACATGGGTTTTTACATCCAACAACCCTTGGGGACCCTCATTGGTCAAGAGTATGGGTTTTCAGGATCATCACACCCTTTTGAGTTTATTTATTCCCCACTTCAAGACGCTCTTATAGATTTAAAACATGTTCTTGGATCCCTTCCTAATCCTGATAAGAGACCGATTACCCTAAAAATGACTATAGATTGATTCTCTTTCATGTGTAAAAGACTAAGATCTCTTTAGTCAATCCATTTTTATGTGTCTAATCTTCTCAAATATTTTATGATAATTGGTGGCTGCATATATGCTGAATCTATAGAACTATGTGATTCAAAATGTACTACCATTTATGGAGGCATTTAATCTTCCAAGGAGGGGATTGAGCCATTATGAGGAATCCTACATATCCTAGTAATTTCATGAATCAAAACCCACATTTTTTTACTCGACCCATACAGTTTAACATTATAAAAAATGTACTTATATGATCCCTCTGGGACTCTGAGTATTCTAGATCGAGTCCTGTAGGGATGCCCTCAGTATCCTGGGTATAGAGAGAATGAAATTTTCCGTAGTTCATTTGTTTAGGGATTATATATTGAGGTCACATCTATCCTTAAAGAGGTTCATGGTGTAGATGTTATAATTATTGAAGATCCCTATACTCACGTGATATATGATTGGTGTAAGAAATAATTTATGAAAATTGGTCATATCATTTATCATAAAGTGGGAATTATGTGTTTGTACTTCTATGATATGATCTATCATGGATCTTGGGTCTGAGAGAGACATCATGTGTATCCTAGTTATAGAAGGGATCGAGTTCATCATAGTTCAGTTGATTTGTCATCGTGTTGGTGGATGAGGTATGGTGATCATATCTTGGGACTAATTTGGTCCCGATGGGTGAGATGTTGGAGTCGTAAAAGGACTTAAACCTAAATGGTTGTTTATTTAAGCTCGGGCCTTAGGAACTCATCCTTTGTATCATGGTAATAGAAGGAATTAGATTAATCATAGTTTAGTTTGTTGGTACTTTCACATTGAGGATGCATGTACCATTTTGGAGGTTTAAAGTGCAGATGTCATGATCATTTCAACTCTCAAATCGCACATGACCCATGCTAGTTGTGAGAAACAATGGATATAATATAGTCAATTTCAATGCTTTGAATAAGGTACATAGATTTGGGGATTTCCCTTGATGATCAACATGGATCTCAAACCTTCTGAATAGGTGTCCTATGTATCCAGAATATGAAAATGATTTTATTCATCATACGCCTTTTTATATTAGGTATTACACCATAAAACCTCCCTATTGACCTGGAATGATTATCTAGAGGGTGTCTCTTGGCATAGTCGACATGAATTGGAAGTCATTACATGACACAGGTAACTTGTTCAAGGGAGAATAACATGATTCAGCTGATGTGACATGGTATCATTCACAGGAGTTGTCTTGACACATATGGAGGGTGATGTGATCATCAGTATGACATGATTTGAAGGATACCGTGTATATTGGATGACATCCCTAAAGGGCATCATGAGACCTGGCCATCAGGTCTAGAGGGAATCGTCCGTCACATATGACTTTTCCCAAGGGCCTCATGAGACATGGCTGTCATGTATGGATAGTGTTTTGGGTGAAAATTATTTTCCCATAGGGTTTCATGAGATCTTAGTCGTCATTCCCAGATGCAACCATGAGATTTGACTAACATGAGTGAATGACGTTATATGATCCAGGTGATGTATCTAAATGACATCACAAGGCTCAGGTGATAGACCCTGAGGGTATTGCAAGATCAATGTGGTGTACCCCAGGGGAACGTATGACGTCCTCTAAAATTCCATAAGGATTCCATGTGTCCCAAATAACATGTTGATGGAACGTTTTTAGATCTAGGAGACTTGTCCTAGCACTATCATCTGCCATTGGATGACTCACATGAAGCACATGAGTTCCAACCATCAAATTTTTCACTCAGGTCTTCCACTTTTAATATATGTTCTAACCCTTATATTATGAAGAACGTAGGTTCATACAATATGAGTTTCTTTGATTCTATTTTGATTTGGAGTACATGTGGTATGTTCTTCGTGGGCCTTTCTAGAAACCCTTCACGCGATCTATGAATGATCATATGAAGGACCATATGCGTGGATCATGATTTCTCCAGCTGTTCTCTGGTATATTACCTGAGGAAAGGATTATTGGTCTCGAGATCAGTAACTCTGAGAAGTCCTCTCTAGACCTAGCGTCTGAGAGTCAATATGCCAATATTTAATCCTTCTAGAGTATGATCATTTTTTCATATTGTGGTGGGGAATTGAAAGGCATCACCACTGAGGTTGTCCAGTGATTTCTGGGGAATATCTAGTGCAAGTCCATGATGGAGTTAGTGAAGGGCTTTGGCAGTGCATGGCTTCACGAGTCTCTACCATGGACCGATCTGAGGGTGTCGCTTGATTTTCAAGGACAGTGAGTCCCTTACATCAACGCCTCTATGATGTGATTATTTCCAATTAATGGGGACATGTTTTGTTACATGGATGTGTCTAAAAACTTACTTTTTGTCATGTTGACATGTCCTAGGGTCTTCACGAAATCCATGTTCCTATTTAAAGTAACCCGCGAGATGCTCGAAGACTTTCCTAGGAATTTAGGAAAGATAAGGCTGATTTTTTTTGTTCCTCGTTATGCCATGACACTAACTTATTTAAGGTGTTTAAGATGTTTTATGACTATGAGGGGCTTCCATATCCTCCCTATTTTATTCTATTTGTTTTATGTGAAAAATTTCAGGAGTCATGCAAGATTGCATGAGTAGTTTTAATTACCCTATTATTTAGTGATGGGTCACGTGATTGATTTTGGCCACATGGTGGTGCACCTGAAATTTTTGGACAAATCCATATGTTTCCCCTTAGGGGGAGAAGGGATGCTCATGGTTGTATCAACATACCAAAGGCTTTCTGTGCGATGAGGCTGACAAGGCCAAGGGACTCTGTGAGATGAGGTGGACATGTTGACATGGACTCTCAGTGCCTTACGGATCGCTAGGGGTGCGCCGCATGTCTTTCAGCGACTGTGAGTAACTGTCACCTCCTTCCCTTTTATATATATTGTTTTATTTTAAAAATTCTCGGGGGTCTTATGAATTTTGATTGATCTTTCTAAGGGAAAATGGTATACCCTGTTTTGATGCATCACACGATCTTTGTGACTACTAGGGTCCTCCACCTTTGTACATTTTCCTCCATATTTGGAAAGGATTTTTTGGGCATCACCCACTGATTGTCCATGAATGTGAAATATGGGATCTGGAAATGGTATGTGCAGCAAGTCTTTCTTAATCATCTTGTTTTCCTATGACGCATTGCATAATCAGTGATAGTTCTCACATTAGTATGTTGACATTTTAATGCAGTTTTTCTTTGCTTGACTTTGATACACTACATGTTCATTGATGAGTCTTGTGACAGCGTGCAAAAATTTTCTAGCACCATCACTTTTCTCGCAGTTGATATGTCGTGTGGTCATGGATGAATGAGGGTGTTTTCTTGTGAAGGAGGCATGTGAAATGGTACATGGAAATTGTTTCCAGTCATCATAGGGTTGTCACATAACCCAGGCCACATGAATGTTTTGTGAGACACAACATCGGCATGATGTCGCGGAATGAATTCTAAATCCTTGTGTGATCTTTTATAGGGGCTTGGGAAATAGAGTCTCACGCAGACTCCAATTCTCATTCCTATGATGAAACTACATGGAATACTTACTTTATTCATATGGAGATATCAAGTACGGGATGAAGATCCTAAATCACACATTAACATTGCATGTTTGCGGTGTGTAATTCAATTGGACTAGCATAATGCATTGAGCCTTGATTATTATTTATGTTCAGATTTTGAGGCAAATCAATTAAATTTAATAGGACGTCATTTTCCACAATTGGTTACATAACAGGGTAAGTGGTTATTTAATCTTATTCGGGGTAGAGGCATAATGGTGATATGGGATCCCTTTCATGTTTTACTAATAGTATAGATGAGCTCTTAGCCTTATTAATTCGACATTATATTACCACCCTTAAAAATATGGGATAAGCGGTGCTACCGCCTTTTGAAGAAGAGGTCACACAGTTCCCACTACCTTTCTCTTGAGGGGTTAGGATGTTCCATACCCTTTCACAAGATAGGTTATGAGATTCTTTGTCTGCATCGCATGAAAGAGATCATGGAGTCCCGCATCCATGTAATCAAGTGATCTTCACCCAGAGTTTCATTTATGTGCAACAAAACATCTTCACGCATTATTTATCTCTAAAACTCGGTATTTTCACTATATTTTCTTCCACATTCGGATATCATCCATGGGAAACCATTCAAGTTTCACATGTCTACCTGGAGGCTTCATGATTCCCTGCTTATTCATCTGGCTGATGATGGGGAAGTGAACCCATGAATTATCTTCCTTCCAAGGATCATTGTTACCCACATGTATTTTCTACATGAACAGTGCTTCAAGAACACATGGTTCCATCATGATCAATCACGTTAGAGAACACGAACAGTGGAGTCACTTATTCATGGGGATATTTACCCCATTGTTTTACCATGCACCCGAACCAGTAGTGGTTCTTCTCTTCTTGCATTGTGGTTAGTCACGCATATGATATTTCTACTTCTCAGAGTAGTCTATCAATCATGGGGTCTTCTTATCATCACGTTTTATAGGGTTATCTTAGCATGAGGAGTTTTGGTGCGAGACAAACCATCCACTTGATTTCCTGCTATTGTGTGGTATCCACTCCAGGTGGAAGAGGAAAGCCAAATATATTATGGCATGAGGTCCAAGAAGATGATGTGCAATGAATTCTACACATCTCTAGATATTCACATCATGTTTCCTCCATGTAAATGTGGGAAATGTGTAATTGTGAGCGTCAAGAAATTCCCCCTAGAATTGGATTCGTTTGGAACAAAAAAACCTAGTTATAAGGTAAATATAAAACACTTTTCCATATATCTAAATAATGATAGATTCATACTTTTGTAAACTATAATTCAATGAATATTTTGAACATTATATGATTTCATCCTATTTTCAATAATTTATGATATGCTTTATGTTTCTTTTCTATGATATTATAAGAATCAACAATGCTACACATATATTACACATAATTAGGTAAACCTAAATGTCTGGATCTAAATATTTTAATCATAAAAGTTTCCATTTTATAAGTACTCATGAATTCCCATAAAAATGATAGACTTTACTGATGATATGTTATAGTTACACTACTACAAAAATGGGAAATTGAAGCACTACCCTTTTATCAGCGCAAAAAACTAGCGCTGATAAAGGGGACCCCTTTACCAGCACTTCTTTTAGTAGAAATGATAAAGGGGGGATTTATCAGCACTTTTTTCCTACTCTAATAAATTATATGTTTCAAAAAAATCATGAAAAATAAAATATTGTTATATAAGTATATTTATATTGATACAAATATAATATATATATTTTAAATATGTTTTAGATAGGTATAAAGAGACTATTACATTTAATATATATGAAATTTAGAGAAAATGGCTTTAAAATATTTTAAAAAATATTATTAATTAATAATTTTATAGTTATTATTCATTAAAAATCATTTAATAACAATTTGAAGACAGAAAAAATCAATAAAATTAATAAAAGATCTAAAATAAATTGAATATGTAACTCAAACTTCAAACAGCCATAAATTTTGATCCGGGTGTCTGTTTGAGCTCTACAGCATATCAAATCGAAGCCTACGATGAGATATATGAGATAATAACTAATGAAAAGATTCTATCACAATTTTAGATGCCAAAAAAATTCATTAATGCCTCCAAATCTGAATTTTTAGTCAGGATACCCCGATTTGTTAACATTCAAACAAGTATAACTTTTGATCCAGATGTACGTTAGGCCTGTATCACAAATCATATCAAATAATGTTTCATTTTCTTATATTTTACTAGTTTTGGAGTTTAAATAGGATTTTGGATTATAATTTATGGTTGTTTTAACATTCTATGGCTTTTTAAATACACATATATATCTATTTATTCATAAATATATATGTGTGTGTGTGTTTTTTTATATATGTATGTATGTATTTATTTATTATTTTATAAACACACATAAAAAAGTATTTCATAAATGTATTTAAAAATAATCTTATAAATATATATTAATATACAAATAAATATACGGATAAAAATATATATATAAATATATATATATAAATAAATATAAATATATATTAATATACGAATAAATAAATATATATATATACTAATATATGAATAAATATATTTATATTAATATGAATCTGTATTAATATTTAAATCAATACAACTATATATATATATAAATAGATAGATATATCATTAAATTGAGAAAAAACTAAATGGCATAGTGGTAAAGGTGTAGCTGCAAAAGGGGGGTTGCGGGTTCGAGTTCGGGTGGATGCAAAGGGGTGCATGCATGTGGGTATGTGTGGGAAGGTTAGTGTGTGGGATAGTGTGATAGGGGGTCCATCTAGAACTGATAAAGGGGGGGTCAAGTGCTATTAAAAGCTCCCCCCCAGATTATATAATTCTTTTTTAATTTTTTTTAATTTTTTTTACTTTTATTAGTGCTTTTTTAGCGCTTATAAAAGGGGCCTTTATAAGTTCTTTTCGGAGCACTGATAAAAGGGACCCCCCTTTATCCTCACATCAATTAACACCGCGTTTTTAGCATTGCTAATCGACTTTTCTAGCATTGATAAAGGTCATATTTATAGTAGTGTTATATTGAGATCACAATATTTGTATAAGGATGGTAGAATTCTTATCCCATGGGAAGATTGCTCTATCTTCTATAAAACATGATAGTATCAAGTAGAGTATATTGATTATTCTAGGGCTATGTAGTGGGCCTTACAAGCACTCATAGGATAAATAATTTCCATGCACATCAGTTTAAGTTTTTTTTGCTCGGACCTTATATCGCTTTAGTTTATTACCTTTTAGCTCGGACCATTTATCAATTTTGTTTAATGCCTTTTAGCTCAGACATTCTTTGCCAATAGTTTAATGTCTTTTAACTCATGACTTTTATCACTTTAGTTTATGATCATTTATCTTGAACCTTCAAACGCTTTAGTTTAAGGTCTTTTAGCTTGAACCTTCTATCGCATTAGTTTATGGTATCTTAGCTCGAACCTTATATCGCATTAGTTTAGGGTCATTTAGATCAGACCTTCTATAACTTTAGTATAATGTATTTTATCTCAGACCTTCTATGTATTTAGTTTTATGTCGTTTATCTCACTTTCAATTGGTTATGTTTAAGGTCTTTTATCTCAGACATTATATCTCTTTATTTTAGGGACTTTTAGCTCATATCTTCTATCACATTAGATTATGGACTTTTAGCATGAACCTTCTATCACTCTAGTTTAATGCATTTTGGCTCAGACCTTCTATCACTTTGGCTTAAGGTATTTTATCTTGAACCTTATATTTATTTATTTCATGTTCATTTAGCTCGTCCCTTCTATTACTTTAGTTTACTATCATTTAGGTTGAATGTTCTATCACATTAGATTAGGGTCTTTTAGATCAGACCATATGTTACTTTAGTCTCAGTCATTTTGGCTTAGAATTCTATTTCTTTAGTTTTTTGTCTTTTATATTTGACTATATATTGATTTATTCAAAGGGATTTTAGCACATGCCTTCAATATAATCATGGGATATGGTGAAAACATGTCAGGAATGACTTAAAACTCTCTGAGGTGGTAGGTTATACAGTGGTCTTGCTGAGAATTGTGAGGATCAGAACAACCCTTTTTGCAGAGTTATGCATTTGGTTGATGGGAATAAGCACTTATATAGGAGCCATAGGCATGCATTAATAGTCAAGAAAAGGGTCCCATGAAGCTTGGTATCTTTTCCAAGGGATATGGAAGATATATGAAGGTAATGTGCGTTGAGGAAACAATAATAGGGATACAAGGTCCACTGGATATTTGGAGTATATATGATGTAAATCATAAACCCTAAGATTGAGTTTTTGGATATAGGATGGACCAGACATGTCGGGGATGACCCGTAAATCTCTAAGGTGTCGGGATTGGTCGTAGTGTTGCCAAGGCTTTCAAGGATTAAATATCCTTTATGACAAGAACGAGATTCCTTTAGAATGAAGGTCAAGTCCCTTTATCATCAGTAGAATGATCAATAAATGATGGTCTACAATTATTTCGAAGGGCTGTGGAAAATGTTTGAAGACTCAAATGTCTACATTATGAAGTTGGGTTTGGGAAGAAAGCTATCTAGGAAGGGTTATTACAACCTAATGTAGTCTAGCTCTTAATGTGAATCTTCATATCTACAACCTTTGGTTTCGAATCATGAGGCATGGGCCATCAATGGTTCGAGAATGGAGTGTCATGTTATGGCCTTGATAAAGGGTACAAAACACGGTGACATAATGTTGAGGATGTTGAATTCGCTCAGATATTTTGGTATGGGGATTGTAAATCATGTTCCAAAGTTCTCAGACTGGGAGGATGATATTGTAAAGTCATATTAGGAGTACTTCAGACACACTAAGGTACTGAGTGCTACTACAATGATGTTAGGGCTAACAAGGATTGGAATGTCCATTTTGCAGGGTGACATATTTGGTTAATGGTCATAAACACATATGTAGGATCCATGGGCATGCATTCATAGTCAAGAAAAGGGGCCCTTAAAGGTAGATATATTTTTCATGGAACATAAAAGGTTTACTATGATCTAGGGAACCCAAATATTGAATTGTGATTTTCAGAAACATTAATACCCAATAAGGCTTTGAACTCCCTAAAGGTTGAATCACTGCCTAGAAAGCATATTATAGCAGCAAGGAGATGTTACAAACATTGTGCTATATTTTTCCTGGACTAATGGGTCTAGTGAGCATAGCTTGGCATTTACTTTGTCTACAATGTAGACCATATGAGCTTTATTCCTTATATGTTTTCAACCTAATATTTTCCAAACTCTAAAGATGATTGGTTCCTCCTCAGTGATGTCGATCTCATAAGAATCAAGATGCCCTTTTTATTAGAAAAATATATCACAAGTTAGTGGGTATAAATATCTTTTTCATCATTAGAATGGCCAATCAGAGATCTATTTTTTCCTTTTCTAGGGGAATTAAAGGCTTAGGGAAAACTGAGGCATACAATATGTCATGTGTAGAACATGGAATGAGATTCTTTTAAAAGATGGTGGTCACAACCTGTACTCTAGTTTACTGAGGTAAGTATTTTTGGTTATTTGATAATGAATGAAAAATGGGATCTGGTTTACATAATTTATTTTCATGTTTTGTGTATTTTTCATGGAGTTTAATGTCATGTGGTAAGGGTGTTTTCTATGATGGTTATCATCATGCAGTGTAGACATATTCTTGTGTAGTTAGTTTCCATACACTAAGGATGTTTGAATTGTAGTTTATCTTCATGTGGTGTGGATGTACTTTTGAGAATTTCATTATCATGTGGTAAGGATATAGGAACTGGTATGAGAAGATGAATATTTTGATGTTGGTCTCAAGGGTGACTATCGATGCTTCACTACATATCTCAGGAATGTGAGAATCAAACCCCACATAGTTCTTAAACAAAAAAAATCTCTCTTTGATGGTATGGCTTGTATGGATAAGTGGACATAGTTATTATTGATATCTTAGGCTATTCCAAGAATTATATGTTTAGGAATCATTTTGTGTCATATAAAGATAAGAATAAATCCACACGTATTTCTTGGAGGGACCATACATTTTAGAGTCATGTTGTAAGGATGAATGTGGATTGACGTGAAAAGTGGTAATGTTGTGGCTAAGAATAAGGATAGATGTTCAGAAATCGCTACATATCAAATGAAAAATTTAGAATCATCGATTAAGTAGTTCTTGAAATCCCAAACAGTTTAATGTCATGTGGTGAGAACAGAGGTGAACCAATGTGAATTTATGGGAAAATTATGGTTGGGACCAAGGGTGGAATTCTTGGCATCACTACATATCTCTCAAAAAATGACAATGAAACTCCACATTGTTCTAGAGAGACTATAAAATTAATATCTTTAGGTGAGGTTTTGAGCCTATAAAAGCTGATATTTCTTGTTCATGTAGGGAAGACCTTATTGAAATTCTTAATCCCACATGATCTACACTGAGTGTGATAAACAGAGAACGACAATAGCCCCATGAAAAGGAATTTAATAGCAGTACATGGCAATTTTGTTTCATGTGGTGGCTAGACCAAGATATAGGATCGAGTAGTCCCTACGTATATCATTGAAAATGAGAATAAAAGCATTATAAGATCTAGGAAAACTTGTAATTTAACACAATGTGGTAAAGACAAGGGTGAATCGATGTGAATAAAGATAGATATTGTGTCTCCGTGTAGTTTTACATCATGTGATATAAACATTGGATCACATGAAATAAATGGAAATTAATCCTTTGGTTGGACCCAAGAATAGTGATTTAAGAATAACTACATATCCTATGATAATAAGAATCTTTCCACACTTAGTTCTTAGGAAACCGTACAGTTTAACATCATGTGGCCAGTATTTACTCCATACTATTTATTGTCATGTGGTCATGACATATTTTTATAGATTAACGTCTTGTACTCTAGACAATTTTTTCCAATTTAATGTTATGTACTCAAGATGAATGATGGGGCTTACTATGATATGGGTTCTCATAATGATAGCTTATGAAAATTATTTCTTAATAAATATGGAATTGGTGGGTGGTGTGACATACTTCGTATCCATGGTGGCTAGAAAATAGGATCTATTATGATAATTATTATGTATTACTTAAGTTCCTTCCCACTTGGGTTCCATTTTTATGGGCTTCATTCCAAGTATCATTGAGATTCTAAGAGCCAACACCATTTCTCCTTAGAGGAACAAAAGAAGGAAAACCATTTTAGTAAAGGGATGTTCTATCCAATTCTGGTGGACCTCTAGGTTGTGCAATATGTTCAATCTATTATCATCTAGTTCTTCTAATTCATCGAACAAATTTAGCGATGGTTCTTCATCTAATAGTTTCCCAAAAGTGGATATTTGGGGTAAAGGAAACCATACTTCTATGGGTTATACATTCTCAGTTCTGTACACCAATGAGTATGGTGTTTCCTGTGTGTCGGTATGCATGGTGATAAGGTGGGATCCTAAATCATGGAAAATTTTGTTTGGCCAATACATATTATCCTTCTTCACCATATTCTTGATTATGTTTGATAGATTATTATTGAATGCCTCTATCTATCAATTTTACACCACATTATAGTATGATGAGTGATTGGACTCAATATTGTACTCCATGTATAGCCTTTTCAAATATGTGGAATATAAATTTGTGTTGTTGTATATCAATTTTTTGTGTTGGAATCTGAACCTGGGGGTTATATGGGACATCAAAAAGTTTATGATATTTTTCATACTAACTTCCTTGAAGGTTATTTATTCATACCATTTGTAAAATAGGTTGGTAGAAGTAAGGATGTACTTGAAATGAATAGCTATGGTTGGGAGATATAGCCCCATAACATCCATCCCCCAAATGACAAATGACCAAGAATATTTAGCTCTATGTAGAAATTATTGGGGGCTGATAAGTGAGGTTTTCCTAAATATGGCATGCATAAAATTCCTAGGTGAATTCTACATAGTCATGTATCATGGTTTTCCTGTAATACCCAACCTCATAATTTTTTAGGAGAGCCTAGTTCCAAATTTATGGGTGCTATAGGATCTTACATGGACTTCTTCCATGATCACAAAAACGTATCCTTTGGGTATTCATCTGAGGAGAATTCCATCAAATCCACATTTTTAGGGGAATTTTTGACAATTTGGACCATCCATATTAGTTAAGTTTTCTACCCGGTGCCGAATCTATTCCATTCCAGCCCGATCTGTTTGGAAATAATATTTTGTAGATAACCAACTATGGGATCCATTCATCTAGGAGTGATCCGTGGTTCATCATGCTCTAAGGTGGTGTTAACCTAATAGATTTCTTCCATATCACATATGACGATTGATGAGACCATTATTCATTATGTGATATATAATATTTCTTCCTCCTGGTCAGGGTTGGTCCGGATGATGAATTCATTAGCTAGTGCGTCGGTACGACCATTCTACAATTAGGGAATGTGATATAATGTTGGATTAAAATGGAACTCTTCCATTAATCCCCTTACATAGCTAGTGAGAGGGGAATCCTAATCCTTTTTAAATTAATATTCACCATTGATCTTCTTTATCACCATTTTTGAGTCCCCTTTGATAATCAGGTATGCTACTTGTAATTTTAGGGTTTCTTCCAATCCAGTGATGAGTTCTTAATATTATGCCTCGTTATTTGTGAAGCCTTTAGATAGTGAGAAAGAGTAGTGAAAATGTATATTTCTTGAGAAAAAAATATAATCCCTAGGCCAGTAAGGTTATGATTTGGGTATTCCATAAATATATTGATATAGCTCCATGAGGTGCCATCAAAGTGTATATCCCATGTCTAGGGAGTGTCAAGGGCATAAAAGACCTCTTCATTGGGGATCTTGGTGTCTTTCGGTGTTTTTTCTGGGGTAGGATGTGCTATGAGGAAATCATTTTGGGAATTCCCCTTCACTGAATTGTGTGATATGAGTTGAATGTCATATTAATGTATAATGAACACCCATAAATCCAAGAACCCAGTCAATATTGGGAGGCCAAGGATATAATTTAGTGGATCAATACGAGATACCAAGTGGACTTCATCATGATTCATGTAAAACCACATTTTTTCACTACAAAGATGAGTTCAATGAAGTTATTTTCGACATCAAAATATTTGGTTTGAATACCAATCATCGTATAGCTAAGGTAATAGAGACAATTCATTCTTCTCACATCATTTTTCTAGGTGATGAGGGTACCCAGTGAGTGATACATGGTGGCCACATATAATATGAGTGGCCATTATTCCACCGAAGGAATCAAAACTGGTAGGTGCAGCAGGTACTTCTGAAGACATTCAAAGGATTTTTTAAAATTATCATCCCATTGGAAAGAAATTTCATTATTTATTAGCCTAATTAAGCAGATCTCTTTTTTTGATAGGTTGGATATGAATCTATGAATGTAGGAGAGGTTCCCTTGGATTTCACTCAGTTCTTTTATATTTTTAGGGGTGAAATTTATAAAATAGAACAATTATTCTTTGGTTCAACCTCAAATTCATGGTGTCATACCACAAATCCAAGTAACATTCTTGATGTTACCCCAAAACTACACATTATCATATTCATCTTTAAACTATTTTTCGCAGCTTAATGATAATTTTTCAGAGATACTTGATGTGATGACACCACAATCGAGATTTAACAACCCAGTCATCGACAAAAATCATTGTTATCCTTCCCACGAATGGATTAAATATGTGATGAATGGTGTGATAATATATGGTGAAAGTGTTATTTAATACAAAGGAAAATACCTAATAGTTGAAGATCCCATGAGGCACTCTGAAGGCGGTGGCCTCTTCATCATCGAGGGTTATCCTGATCTAATTGTACCCCAATTACCCATCCATGATGGAAAGGCCTTGGTAGCCAAAATTTCCATATATAAAGTTTTTTTTGGTTGGTAATGGGAAATCATGATTCATTTAATGTCAATTAAGGTCTCTTAAATCAATTAAAACACAAATCTACCCATTATTTTTCATGATGGGGTTTACATTGGCAAGAAATCATGGGTATTGAGCTTATCAAACAATTTTGTCTTTGATAAACTTTTTGACTCCCACATCTACATTGGTGGGATGATATGGATGCATCCTTATGGAAGACTTTTTGAAGCCTATATGCACATTGGGTAGTCTAATATGGTGTGTAGCCACATCTGGATTCTGTTTGAGCGTTTATGTATAGTTCCATCTAAATAAATATAGGTGATTCTTTATAAATTCATTGTACATCTATTGCGCATAGAGGGGCATGGAGGGAGTAATCTGAATATTCCATGAGTCTTCTTATATTCCCAATTTACTTTTTTAAGATCATCTATGGTAGTGGAAACACCTTCTTCAAATGATGGAGGTCATTCTTATGGTCATCTTCATCCTCTTCCATCTATGAGTCCAAGGAGACATTTTTCGGTGAAGATGTAAATATGTGGGCTTCTCTATTACTATCAGGGTGAGGGAGTATATTAGTAGAGTTATCATCATCCCTTTCTATCTGACTAGTTTTAGGGAGAAACCAAAGATGATTGTTTTTTACATTTTCAATGAGAACCTGAGAGGCTTAGACCTTTAGGGTAAGATATTCTACATAGATCTTGTTTATGGGGAGCACATAGTCACCATAAATCATTATCCAAGGATTCATAGGGGCGATCACCATGACCTGGGGAGCTGGAACCGATATATCATCATCAGCCATTGGATTCTTACTTCCCTTCTTATAGAAATCAAATTCAGCATATGTGGCTATGCTAGTCTCAAAGGGGGTGATGTCACCGTGCAGTATGTTGACTTTTCCATTGATGGGGTACTTCATAAATTTATGGAATGTTTATGGTACCGTTAAGTAGATATGGAGTAAGGGCCTTCCAATAAGGATATTATTTGTGTTGTCTTACTAGATAACCCTAAACTCAACATTATATATTAGTTCACCAAATTGGTCTTTGAGTTTTATCTTCCTATGAGGTCTGTGTTCATGCTTATCATACCCCCTAATGGTTATCTTAGTAGGGGATAAGTCCCCTTTTCTATATCCCAAGTGTTGGAGGGTTCAAACTGGGTTGAGATTTATCCCAAATCCATTATCAATTAGTACTCTTTGGATACTGGTATTATTGGGTTTGCTCGACATGTATATGAGGTTATGTACCCTTAGATTCCCTCTTCCTAACCGTGATCACTAAAGGATATGGGTACATAACATTATAAGGACATAGTCTCCACTAAATAGACCGCAGATGTAGGAACTTATATCTCAAATTTCTATGGTCTCTAGAGGCATTCAAAAAGTGTCTCCCTAAGTTCTTTTTGAAGGCGTAGCGCATTGAGGATCAGGATCTTGGATGGGAATGCAACTACTTGATTTATAATGTTGTATGTTTGTGCTAGAGGTTGGCACTTCCTGATATGGTCATACTCTTGGTTATGCAGTTTAGGAGCTAAAGTATATGAGGTAAATATATCTGGTGTTTTGTAGAAATTGAGTATCTTCTATCAGAATTGTATGTCATTATTGTTAGGACCATGCTGAAGGAAGACATGGTTTGCATGGATTATCTTTTGTTGATCTTGAGGAAGTTTTCAGAAACGAAAGACACCTTTACTTTCTAGGAATTCGGAGTCTAGAAGTTAAGAAGTTCAGAACCTGGTGTTCGAAGAATTCGGAGTCTGGAAATTAAGAGTCTGGATTTAGAAACAGGAAATTGGAAATTCTCAAAATCTAGCTGATAGGATATGTGAAGGCACAAATTGTGACGATGCTTTGCTGTTTTGTAACTCTAAATTGTGAGCATATGAAAGTACTCACGATGCAAGAAAAAGATGGCTCAAGAAGTCATACTGAGAACTTGGTGAAGTCGTAACGAGAATTGAAGAAGTCATATTGAAAACCAAAAGTCATTCCGAGAATCAGGAAGAGAAATTCCAAGAACCAAAAGTCATACTGAGAGCCAGAATTTCGTTCTGAGAACTGGTGAAGTCGCACCGAGAATGGAGAAGTCGTACCGATGAGTGATGAAGAGTCATACCAAGAATTGAAATGGTGTCATGCTGAAGAAGCGGTGAAGATTTATACCGAGAATTTAAGTTATTCTGAAAACTCAAGAAAGTTGGATCCGAGAAAGTGATGCTGAGAATCGGAAAGGGTGGATCCTGGAATATGATGCCAAGAAGGCAAATGATAGGATCCGAGAATGTGATACCGAGAAACTTGTGTAACAAGGTCGGATCTGGAAAAGGAAAAATTTCTAAATCATGAGAAGTGTAAGAAGATTCGAGAAGATTCTAGAAGCATTGACAAAGTCTTAATTACATCGAGATTTTAGGAGAATTTAAGATCTGGGTGAATTTAAGTGAGTGGGAAAATATTTTAGTTTCCCGCCTAAGCACACTTTAGAGCACCTATTAAAGGAGATCAGAGTACTAAGTAAGTTAGATGATGAAGTCGAGAGAGAAGTTATGATAATATAGAGAGAGGAAGAAGATCTTGGCTGACTGAGTTTCATTGTGGTTTCAATCGAAACGAGAATTTGATACTGGTTAACACAGTATGGAGTTTCTCGGATTAAAGAATTTAGTGTGAAGAATTCAGAGTGGATATTCGGAATGGGGAATCAGTACTGGTTGTCACTGTATTGAGTTTCTCAGACTGAGGAAGACTCGGATTGAAGATTTGGATTAGAGAAGAATTCATAGTAGAGAATTTGGAGTGGAGATTCGGAATGGGGAATTTGTACTGGCTGTCACCGTATTGAGTTTATCAGACTGAGGAAGACTCGGATTGAAGATTCGGAGTAGAGAAGAAAATTCGGAGTGAAGAATTCTGAATGGAGATTCGGAATGGGAAGTTCGGACTATAATTGAGCTATCTCAAGTCCAAGGAGTTCTTTCCTTTATTCTGGGTAAGGAAGTAATGATTTGTTCTGAACTTTCTTACACTTGTGTATTTGAAAAGAAGTGCAGGTAATATAAGTTGTTACAAGAAATTATAATTTTCCCTATTGTGCTAAGAGGGTGCACCCGCACAGGAGTGATTGTTTCATAGTGCTTCATGAGTGTAAGGGTATATCCTACTCTTTGTAATCCAAGGATTGTTTTCTTAGTGGATTTTACGGTGCTGGATTGTTTCCAACCATACCAAGGACATAGTTATTCTTATTGAATAGTGAACCTTGTAAACTGTTGTGTTCCTTTGGATGTGTGCGTGTTTGTTTTCTCAGCAGGGAATTATATCTTTAACAGGAAACAATGGTTGTTCTCAATTTTAAGGGAACTTAAAAAGGAAGAAAGGGGTACCACTGATTCCCCCCCCCCCTCTCAGTGTTCCATTTCTCCAACTGAGTCCTTACAATTATGTCCTTCCCCATTGCTTGACTTGATCGGTTTGAACCCCCAAAAAGTCATCATGAAATATAATAGGAAGTGGGTGACTTTTTTAGGTCTCTTAGGAACCTCCTTGCCTCATTTGATCCTACTATAGAAATTTACCATGATCCTCATCTAGATATATGTATTATATGTAGATATAAATGGAATATTGGGCCTGACGACAACTGTGTTGTCCTTATATCCCCAGTTTTGGATCATGCAGTCTCTCGTTCCCCGATATGTTTGGTAAAACAATGTCAGAGGGAATATTTATAATTGTAAAAGGATTTTTCCATGTTTATAATAGGTAGGGAACCAAAGAAGGCCTCTTATTTTAATGAGGATTCTGTTTGAGGGGCCAGTACCTATCATGCATATGTTTCAGGTAAGGAATATGTAAGAGTTACGGATTGCTTTTGAGTAGAATATGACTCTTAATTCTCTATCTCTTCCTACCTCTGATGGTCATTCACACATTTTTTAAGAGCATATGATATTTCTTTCTTGGGTGGTGGATCTATCGGGATTTTGCACAACTAATCTTTTAGAGTAGCGTGAGCTTGATCAACTATTTTCCAATTCATCCAGTTTCCAAAATTCTGTGCACACCAATCTGGAATTTTATACCAACTATCATCTTCTTATTACCGTACTGTGGTTATAAAAGACACCTCCTCTAGTGAGTTTTCTTGAGTCACCTATCCAGATTCTACCATGCCAAGAAATACATCCTTGAAGATATAGTTGTCCTAGATATTATGACACAACCTTCTTTTGTTAGTGTAGTAGTAAGGATGGTCAGTGACATTAACATCATCAGGCCTTCTCAATTTTGGATGTTTCGGAATGTTATTATTAATGGGTAATAATAAATAATTTGAGAATTTTCCATTTTGTATGTATTATAATTTTTTAATCCATTCCTAAAATCTCAGCCGACCTAGATTTTTCTATACTTCTGGCCAAGGGAAATTCTGTTGTTGCTTCCACTTGACAATAGGTGTTGTCAGTTTAGTACCATTTTGGTGATTAGATATTCACCACTGTAGGCTTGAGAGTGATAGCTAAAACTTCTACTCTACATGTATTTTCCCTTGTTTTTTGGGCATGAGTGGAGACTGGGATTGGGTTCATTGGATAACCTCTTAAAGACAATCATTCATTTCAGTGTACTCTCAGAACCCACATGAATATTTCATGGGGATCATGGGTGGCTGCAACTCAACCCTGATATTTTTAGAACATAGTTCCTGTAGTTTCTCCTATGAGAGGGGGAAGTTAATCCAATAGGTTAAAACTTTCTACCATGATATGAAATTAGATACACTCTCATTCTCTTGTTTTTTATAGTTCATCAGATCAATGATATTTTTTTTTCCTTAACGTTGAACTGAACTAATAAAGGAACTGATGATGAAGGTCATCCCATCCTACAATGGACCCCATAAGAAGACTATTATACCTAAAAATGGTTGGCCCTATCATATTTTATATGAAACACCTCACCTTTGTTGCCTCCTATTGATCATAAGGTCCCGTCATTGGCCCACATTAGGATTTGAAGTCTGTGAGATGTTGTTCAGGGTCACTTATACTATTGAAAGTAGAGAAGGTATGGTTTCTAATGTTAGGTGGAGGTGGAGTATCATCCACCCATTTAGGATATGGATTCCTTTCAAGCTTCACAGGTTCACATCTCCCTTCCATGTCTTCCATTCGAGAATCTAGGGATTTGATGACGTTAAGTAACTCCAAGGGAACTGCTCTCTGAGATTCCTACCATCCACAAGGAGAGGTAAAGGAAGATGAGGGGTTCCTACCTTCACCTCACTCTGATTCTAAATTTATCCTATGATTGAATTATTACCTTGAAGAGGGATAGGATATCACTATAATATAGAGAAGTCATGATCTTTTCCAACTTCATCAATTATGTGGACTAGATGTCTAGATCCCAGGAAAATACAATTCTCAGATACCACTTTTACTGGATGATAAACTATGGGAGTGATAATATTCATCTATGGATGGTGAAAATATATAGAGGGAATATTTCCCCTGAATATCCCCTCATTGAATTTTCAGATATCTCATATTTCACTATCAAATTGTGATAACGGTTCTTTCGATGAAATAAATTTAGTTCTTATAGAGTTTATTGGTATGTAGCTATACCATTACCTTTTTCATTGACATTATTCTACCAAGGCGGTGGAAAATCATTATTCAATGGTGCCAAATATTGAATCCTCCATTGATTCATGCTCCACACAACTTTGTTTAGTGAATCCAGATCACCCTCCTCCTTGGGAACATCTTCCATATTTCACCCCTCTGTTTTCGTTTCTTGATCAATTTCTATCATATTGACATTGATGACATTCATAGTGGAATATCAAGAAGTGGTGGTTTTTTCCATTTATTTCTATATATCAATCTAATTTTTCACATCTTTCATCAAGGTCACTATTCAAACCTAGAGAGTTATTGGGCCTTTTTATCTTATGACTCTGGCATGGTTTGATTTCCTTTCTCATATGCTCCTCCTATATCAGTTTATGAATAGTGAATTTGAGTAATTTTCTAATTTTTATTTTCTAGAAAACCTCTACCAACAGAGGTTTGCCTTGCAATGGGAGGAATAGATGGGATGTTGACCATTGATTTTTTCCTCTGATCCAATAGAAGACCAATTCTCTCTATAGTGATAATGATGATGAAAATTCCCCTATCCCTATGGGGTGGGGTCACTTGGGGCCTCCATTGACATTGATTGGTTCTATTTTGAGTATCCATTGTCTGTAGTTGTGGAATTAATGATTATCAGGACAATCATGAAGATATAAATGGACCCAACCCATTAGAGTGTGGTGATTTGGAATCACCACTAATTCTAACAATACCCTATTAGGGGATAAAAAACCTTGAGATGGTGATTGAGATATAAATTCCCCTGGTATAGTAGTATGGATTTCACATACATCTACTAAGGGGGTGTCCTAAATCCTCTTAGGAATTGACGATTTGAAGGGTAGAGGTGTTGGTAGATATTCTTCTATCCTAGGTGACTGAGTATTCTCTAATAAGCCTGATATTAATGCTTCTATTGTGACCTGTTTGATGGGTCATAGTTGTGATTTTATTGGATCTAGGTGTGACGGAAGCCCATGAAGAGAATTATTTTTCATGGGAATATGTCCAGATGATCCCAACATCAGTATCTATATTTGAAATGTGTTGTCATTTCTTCGAGGGGCTAGTTTGATGTGAGGTTTGTTGTATTATTCCTCCATTCATGATTTCTGGGACCATTTAATCATGGTAATTCCATTTTAGTGACCAATTGGATCCAGCATTAATCGGTACCTTTATTTCATCGGAGGCTATAACATTACAATACACCAAATCTGAGGGGTTCTGTTATTATAGGGTTGTGGAAAAATGTAACACTCTATATAATCCCTATACATGAATACAGATGTAAGATGTGGATTGGAAGATAATATAATAAATCAAAATGAAACAATGGTAGAAATCATGTTGAGAATTTTCAATACTAATTTATGATTAGGATCCTGGACCATAGAGATAGCAAGTAGGTCAAGTTGATAATAGAGTACCTTTATTGACTAATGGTGATAATGGTATCTTTGAAAAGGGATATATTGATCCTTTAGTCCCTAAAATGTATCCCAAAAATTTTTTATAGGTAAGTAATGAAATCATTTTATATATCATATGGGATCTCATATCTAGAAGTATCAAGGGGATATAACATGATGGGGAGGTTTTTTTTGGATAACTCTCTCCATTTTTCAATGTCTACCACCTCATCCTCAGACATAGACACCAAAATTTGGTCAGACCATAGAAGACATATCTAATGGTTTCCTGCTAATTGGAGTGGATTTTTTTTTATTTTTATGTGGAACTATATACAGTTTCCCCTGATGTTTAGATCACCTCTCTATAAAATGGTGGTGGAGTTATGTACAACACTTTAAATTGAGGTGTCTAGAAAATGGGAGGATTTCCTTTTTCATGGGAGATATCGTTATGGGGAGGTCGACCATAGTGGAAGATGGTAGTAGAGTCCCTACAATCCATCTCCACACCACCATGAATAGGACTATCATTGTAATGAACTACTTCTACATAGGACTTGATAAAAGAGTCGAAGGACCCTTGAGGTGTTGATAATGTGTCCCAAATGTCCTTAAGGACACTAACATATAGAAGATTATGAATACGGGCCACGTTTTGTGTCTTTGATAGAATATTTCGTCCTACTTTTTTTGATTGTGCAAGGATATGAGCCTATTGTGTGACGGTTTCTAGAACTTTTATATAACCATCTGGTGCTACGAGAGTATGATCCCACTACTGAAAAGCGGATGGAATATTCCAATATATTATCTTGTTATGGATGTGGATATGTTCCTGTCCCAAGGCTTGTTCCATTCTCACTTGGTGAGCTTCATTCAAGAGGGTCATATGATCCTAATCTTGATCCTTTGGGACGCTCCATTGGTAATTTTGGTAGAAGTATGAGCATTCTCCAAGGTTAGTGTCGTTCTCACCTGGTGAGCCCTAATTGGAATAGGAATATGATCCTATTATAAATATGGAATCCCCATAGGAATTGGCCTATGAGCCTTTGGAATGGGATATGTAATATGAGACACCTCCTGTATTGCCTTTGAATAAAGCTATTATAGTCATTAATCAATTGAATTAGGAATATATCCCTTGATTCCATTATCTTCTAGAGTATTCTAGGTATATTCACTGATAGGAATATGAGCTTGTCTCATGGCTTGTTCTACTCTCACCTGGTCATCCTGGCCCGAACAGGTATATATTCCCAATCTTGGGCCTTTAGAGTATGGGACTGGACTTCTTTGACAGGAGTATGAGAATTTCTTGAGGCTTGTTCCCCTCTCACGTGGTGAGCCCCATCTAGAATAGGGATATGAGCCTGATCCTGGGCCTTTATTATTTGCCACCAGAATTTTTCTTTAGGAATGTACCCCTTTCACAAGGAATATGTCACTCTAACCTAGTGAACCCCAGTTGGAATGGGAGTGTGAGACCAGTCTAATTCCTCGTCCTCAATCATAATATGCTGATAATCCTCTTGGATGAGATAAATCATGTGCACTTTCTCTAGTACAATCCATTGTTGATAATGATCAGAGTGTCGAGTTTAATTTGCTATGGGGATATGAGAATGCTCCTATCTCTTTATCCTCAAAAGTGTTAGAATATGATGGTGTATCTATTCATATATTGCTAAAATATATTGGCATTTTAGTAAAGTGTGTTTTGGTATATAATCATGTACATATTCTATCACCATAATGCACTAGAAGATGTCATCAAATTAATAAGGGATATATACTCACTATTTTCAACATTTTTTCATAGAATTGTTCCAATGAACATAATCCATGGGGGTAGGGATATGTGAATCCCCCATTCTTGTCATGGTAATATGCCCACAGACTTGTTCTAAGCAGAAAGGGATTTGATCCTACTTTCCAGTTTCTATTGGAATATGTTGGAAGGCATCATCAGTAGAAGTTGGGATATGAGTCCTATTCGGGATATCCAGTACCTTAAAACCCCGATGAACCATTATTAGTTCTTGTGCAAGGGTTTCATAAGCAGTAGTGTGATGGGTGGTACTCATAGCAGGAAACTAGGGGTACTGGTAGGATTATGCTAGCGATAGACGTTGGTAGGTGCCTTCATCAATGGAACCTAAACCATAAGGAAGCCATATTTAGATTCCTAGCGAACCTTTATCAGATATGGAGGGTAACTTTTTTCATTTTATAGGGTTAATATCCCTACGCGGTTGGTTGTAGCAATGAGGTCTACTGGATTAGCAGCAGCCTTCGTTGAGTGATGCGAATTCACCAGTTTCAATTCATGGAGACCCTCATGGGTAGATTCCATGGTCGATATTGTATATTTTTAGGGGTAAATTGAAACCATCATATTTTCTACCTACCATGGGAGTTGTCCAGTAGGAGATATCTCTTAATGTCGCATAGTGTTCGCGGCCATAGATAATTTATCGAATTGAATGCTACATGATGAAGACATTGCGTCGGGTTTTTGATGTTGTCGATGAGAGAAGTATTTTCAATCACATAGAAAATAAGGAACAAGGTTATCAATTATTTCTATATCATAGGCATAAAAATCCTCAATCAAATATGAATGGTTAACAAAATTTCCCTATTTTCATGATCCGAACATTCTACTCACGTGGACTTGTCAACGTGAGGATGGACTTACAAGAATACCAGTTACAGAAGATCATCTATATATTCATGCCGATCATACTGCTTTGTTTGTATAGGGTTTTCAAAGAAAAGTGGCCTAAGAGATTCCTTTTAGGCATCTCAATGTTTTTTTCATTTTTGGAGAACACAAAATGGATCAATGGATTATAACCCAGTCCTTGTTATTACAGAGATTAATACTGGGATCACTATTTTTTCATATCGTCAGTAAAGAAAATTTTAAAGACACGACCATAGTTACCCAGAGTCGGTGCCTTATTACATTACATTGGAATGATTACAATAAATTTTTATCCTAAATGAAAGAATAGTTTATTATATTTGGAAATCTAGATATATACATAAGGTCAACATTACAACATGAAATGAAATAAAACATTTAAGTTTTATTGGAATCCTCCATAACTATAATCATATACCTGCAAGCCATTCACAATAAACTTCTTCATATCATGAAAAAAATGAAACATAAGAAAGGGGTGAGCTCAATCACACAATAAGATTAATCAATACTGTAGAAGATAACATAAACATTAGTCATGGTGAATAATTGAAAACACACATCTTTAAAAAAACATGAACATAATATAGCCAGAAAAATGTGCTGAGTAAACATTTCCATAACAAATCATAACCATAGGTATTATACTTGTCGAATAACCACATGAAATATGAATTGATAACTTTATAATGAGGTAAATTCATATGTCTAAAATTCTGAAACATATCATCAATGCCTTGGATAAGACATCTAAAAATGATTAAGGTCTCAGCCAAAACCATATCTCACAACGGGCAATGCCTCGGCCAAGTCCACGTCTATTTGTATCATGAGACCTATCGATGCATAGATGGGATATAGAAGGACCCACAAGTCACATAATAATTCCAATTCATTCCTCATATGAGAAGGTATAAACATAAAAAACATATACATTCATATTGAAACTAATATATGAAATGTAAATACTTTCCCCGAACATTAAGCTTAAACATTAACCATTCAGAGTAAATTATAAAATGGTTTTAGGATAGAATGTCCAAAGTGAAACTAGTCATAAACCATTCAATTAAATATTTTATATGATATCATACATAATAATCAACATGAGTTTTTGAAATAGATGAAGATACTCTAACAAAATCATCTGTAATTCTTGAGATAAATACTCTTTTACTTTGAAAAGATGATTTCTTTTGCAAATGTTGTTTCGGTGCGGATGTGCGTCGGGTTTCGGTTCCGACGCTGTTCTGCCAGGACGCGTTCGCGTGTGCACCCGTCGACCCGAGGGGATGGGAGCGCGGCTTGTGGTCCCGCAGTCCCGCTTTCCAAAGGCCGGTGGCATCCGTCCCTTATTCAGGGTCTTCTGCTCCTTGATCGGAACCGGGATGATGGGATGTCGGCTCCTCCTTCCGTGGAAGTCTCCTCGGAACTAGTCACCTAATCTGGGTCTCCCTCATAGATTTAAGAATGATCGTGAATCTCGTTCCCGGCGCCATATCTTCATGGACACCGGTTAATTACGCTGCTTCCGCCCAGACGCTCCAAGGAGTCTGGTCGGGGCAGCAACCTGCGGTGAGGAGACCGGGTAGCACTGGGTGTTGGGGGCGTGTCTTAACATTGCGGCTCTGCATGTCTACCTTCCGTCCCTAATAGGGATTCTCGAAGTCGTGATGGCCTGAGGCATCCCGCGCTGGGTGCGGGGAACTGCGTTACCTGAGGTTTTCCTCAGCTTCCCATGTTTAACACGGGGTATGCCGCGATTTTAATGTCCAGCGGGGACGGCATCGGACTGATCAACACGAGGAGTGGATCAGATGACAGAACCCCTTGCAGGGAACCTCCGATGATGGGGCCAGTACATGGGAGGCTTCCCGAGTAAAGTGGAGTGGAATGAAGTGGCATGACCCCACCGGGATGTGGCGGCCCGAGTAAGGATCAGGATGGATGATGGAGTGAAGAGCTTGGACCCCGTAGAGGCTTCCTACATACCGCGCGTTAGCGTGGATCAAAGTCAGCGTAGTTCGGATATACAGTTTAACGTCATGCTGGACGATGGCAAGCCGACTCACGAGGAGGTCGAGGCTGCCGGGCGGAGGATTGAACCGAACCACCTCACATAGAGGGGGATGGAACGGCCGGGTGGATCACAGTTTCACATCATTCTGGACGCTGTTGTTTGGGGCTTACACTCTAAGGAGATCCATATGCGGCAAAGCTCAGTTGGAGAGGGACTTGGGCCGAAGGTGAGAGACCTCGATCCCTGTCATTCCCTCTACTGGCTTCGGCAGTGGGGAGGCACAATGGAGATACACATGTGCAGTCCCCCACAAGGGCGGATTCATAGGTGAATCGACGCGAATGTGAACCCGGGAGGGGTCCACTGATGGACGAACCGACGTGAATACGACCGGGACGACCAGGTGGTGGGCTTGAACCTCAGGGAGGCTTCCTACGTACCCTGTTTAGGAGACAGGGATCAAAGTCCACGTAGTTCATTCTGTCAGGACTTACGCACTAAGGCCACCTGAGTGCGGCAAAGCTCAGTTGAAGAGGGACTTGGGCCGAAGGTGAGAGACCTCGATCCCTTTCACGCCCTCTACTGGCTTCGGCAGTGGGGAAGCACAATGGAGACACACATGTGCAGTCCCCCATAAGAAACTAGGGGTTTGTAATACCCTACCCCCGTGGGCGAAGGCCACTCCAATAAATCGTCCCTAAAGAGGGGCAATCCCGACATCCCTGCAGAGACGAGCGGGTGGGGGCCACATCCAAACCGGGGGGGACCCTGCGTGCGAGGCACGGGATCGGGTGAAGCGGACGGTTTAACGTCTTGCCGGACGAAGTACAGTTTAACGTCGTGTGTTGAGGACGAAGCGGACGGTTTAACGTCTTGCCGGACAAAGTACAGTTTAACGTCATGTTGGACGAAGAGGACGGTTTAACGTCTTGCCGGACGAAGTACAGTTTAACGTCATGTGTTGAGGACGATGGATGCTTGGCAGTTTAACGTCTTGCAGCGCGGACGATGGATGCTTGGCAGTTTAACGTCTTGCAGCGCGGACGATGGATGCTTGGCAGTTTAACGTCTTGCAGCGCGAACGATGGATGCTTGGAAGTTTAACGTCTTGCAGCGCGGACGAGGTGGTGCCGCCAATGGGTCTGTGTCACTTCGCGCGAGCCTGGAGGGCCGCACGGGAAGACAACGCACGGTGCGGGCACCCGGGATTAAGATCATCGGGCGCCACACAGGCGGGTACCCTCAGGGGGTCAAAGGGGGCAACCCTGGCGGTTTGCGCGCAAAAGAGGAGCTTGGCGCGCAATACCGCGGGTCGGCGCGCAATTGGGCAGGCTGGCACGCAATTGGGACAGCGCTTTGCGCGCGGAAGATGGAGATTGCACGCACCGGGCCTCTGATAGCGCGCAGGGGCAACGACCCATTCTTTAACGAATGGCCACTTACTAAGGGTGGGTGCGCGCAATCGGGCTGGATTGCATGAACCCGGAGGGAAATTGCGCGCAAGAGGCTTCTTTTGCGCGCGAAGGCCTTTGGGTGAGGAGTTGGTCAAAGGAAAGGAGCCAAAGGGGTTGCGCGCGAAGGCGAACCCCGAGGCTTGCTTGCGCGAAATAAAGGAGGTTACCTGAGGATCGGCATTGCGCGCGGAGGGGGTGGGATTGCGCGCACGAGCGACCCTTCGAATTCTGGCAACCTTCAAAACGTTGGGGGTCGCCTTGTATTTATAGGCAACCCCGGGCGCGCAATTCGGTTCGCGGGTGCGCAAGTCGGAGTGGGTGCGAAATAGGGGCCTGGCGCGCAATAGGGTCGCGCAGGGACGTCGGGCGCGGAAAATTACGCGCCGACTCGCCCCATTGCGCGAATCCCGGAAGGATTGCACGCGTATAGCCAATATTGCGTGCGGGCCTCCGAAATTTCGCGCAATGTCTTCAGGCCTTCCGAAACGTGCTTCTGACTACAAATATGACCTCGCTTTCCTCATCCGGAACTTCGTTTGAGGGACAACGGACTTTTCCGGCGTCTACAAAAGCCCCCCCCCCTCGGAATCGGATCGGTGAGAGGTCGCAACGATCGGGTTCTGTGGGAGACGCCGGAATGCCGAAGTCCTGGGTGGCGCGGGACTTTGGCGCGCAAAAAGGGCGTCGGGCGCGAAATTCGCTACCGTGGTCGCGCAAAACGCTTTCCGCGCGGCGCAGACACCCGGCCTCGCCTATAAATAGGGTCCTGGGTTCCACGTGCCGTACACAGGCTTTCCGCGCGATAAGCTTCCCAGCTCTCGTGCGCGAAATTTCTCTTGACGGCTCGAAATTCGCCCGTTCGGCGCGCAAACTCATCCGGATCTCAGCTTGTTTTGCGCGAATACACAGGGTTTTACGCGACCGACTTCCCAATTGCACGCCGTCCACTAGGATTGCGCGCCAACTCCCAAATTTCTCTACCAGCATCCTCCGATTCCGCACGCCTCATCCCTTAACCCACACGACTCCCGGATCTTCTGAGATGGCCGCGAATCAAGTGAATGAGGGGGATGCCTCCATTCGTAGAGCTGAGATGGCGGCGAACGAGGAGGTCTACGGAGCCAAGGATATTGTTTCCAACAATCAATCCTTGTTCAATTTGTTAACGTCGGCCCAGAAGACGTATCCGCTGTCGGACAACCTGCCACTCTAAAACTACGACATCCAGGATGAGGTTCCGGTGCCAGGGTTCGAGGTTGATGTGCCACGGACCTGGGTGACTCGGGAGGACGAGATTCCCCACTATAACATCACCAACAATGGGCATCCTTCCAGGGAGACCAGGCACATAGATGTCTATGTCCTGAACCCGAGGACGCGAACCATTACCGGGAGTGAGCCTACTGCAGAGAACTCTCCAGCCCTCTACTCGATCACGTATCGCCAGAGTGTCACCGACGATACCAGGGGCTGGCTGAAGGACTGGGACTTGAGATCTGGGGGAAATTTCACCAGTGAGTTGGCCTGGGCATTCTGGGTACGCCACACCTGCGATCACTTCGTGGAGGAACTGCGGTACATCGGCCTGTTTGAGGCGGTGTGGACGTCACAGTTCCACTTCTACCAGCAGCCCGAGCTCGGGCCGGAGCTGTTCACCCGCTGGTCCCCGGATACCAACACCTTCCATCTTCATCATGGGGAGGTCAACATCGGTCTCTGGGACATCCACTGCATTGGAGGTATCCCGCTGGAGGGTTACCAATATGATGAGTTCCTGCCTCCGAGGAACACTTGGGGAGACAGGTCACGAACTCCCATCCTGACATGGCATTTACTGGACCTGGCTACACAGCGGCTCGGGGTCAAGGACTTCCGCAAGGACATAGCCTACAAGGAGTGGTTCAGCCAGTTCTTGGAGCATGAACCAGCGGTCAAGATGCCAGGCAGGGGGAAGCGGTGCCCGAACGCGGCTCAGAGGAGCCGGAACGGGTCGTACTGGCGGGTTCTGGAGACGGGAGACCACCGCTCATGGGGGTACCGCGTCATTGAGGCCCGGGACCCAAATGTCCGGTATGCGGCGTTCCTGGCCACCTTTTTGAGTGGGTGGCTCCTGCCAGTGCGGGACGCGAGGATGGGCATCCGCCCGGCGACACTGGTGATGGCGGGCGCCATGGCCGCCAACAAAAGATTCAACCTCGGGGTCCCAGTGCTGGCTAAGCTGTACGCCATCCTGGGACGCATCTCGCGAGGGGGGTCGCCACGAAGGGTCTGTGGGCCCTTTCAATTCTTCCACGGCTGGGTGGCTGCTCACCTCGGTGGGTACACGTTTCCAAACGCCGTCATTCCTCCGGGCGACGGCCTGCGATCCTCCCTACTGAACATCGCGGTGGTCGCTCCGATGACCCTAAATGAGGAGGGCGTGAGGATTCGTATTGCCAATCACGCCAATTTCAACTTCAGCCCGTTCCCCACTCCCGTTGGCCAGATGATCGACAATGGGCAGGGTCTGCTGGAGCAACACGAATACTTCCTGAGCATGCGGGGCGGGGTGCTCGTGGCTCGGATCGACGGGAAGGTGATCTGCGAGCCCTACGTGCCAACCCGGTTCGCCAGGCAGTTCGGGTGCCTTCGACGGATGCCGAAGAGGGTATTCGCTGCTGTCCGGGAGAAGACGAACCCTTGCGTCCTTCGCCAGATGTGGCTAATGTTCGCCGCTTTCGGCTCTGGTGATGTCATCACTCTACCTCCTACCGGGGTCGACGCAGGCTTGGCAACCGAGTACGCCGAACTCTGGGCCATTGCGTACCTCAAGGGGCTTCTACGGAAGCCAGTTCGGCGGCTCGAGGTCACCCGTGCGGAGACCGGGCGTCAAGGAAGGAGGTGAGGCGCCGTTACGCAGGGGAGAACAGAGGCGCGCCAAGCAGCGGAGCCGGCGCGGGCAGGGACTTCGGCGGCAGGCACATCGCAGACTGGCGCCACGGCTTCAGCGCCCAGAGAGGGGGCACATGCGGTGGTCGGGGAGAGGCCCGGGAAGTAGATAAGGCGTCTGCTCGAACCCTCCCACGATGCAGTCTTCCCAGCGCTGTGGTCGGCCTGGATGACCCTGCGGCAGTCTCTGGGGACCGAAACCATCTGGCAGAAGATAACCAAAGAAGGAATCCATCTGCCAGAGGTCGGGCGCCTTCAGGTCGCCGACAGGGTGAACTTCCACCGGCGGTATGCATATCTGACGGCCATGGACGAGTACGCGCGCCAACGTGGCCAGCA
Source organism: Viscum album (assembly GCA_963277665.1). Lineage (NCBI taxonomy): Eukaryota > Viridiplantae > Streptophyta > Magnoliopsida > Santalales > Viscaceae > Viscum > Viscum album. The sequence goes on from OY728145.1 coordinate 786,414,633, forward strand.
TGCGGAGCCGTCCCTTCTGGTGAAGGTGATGCTCGGTCTAGAGCCTGCTCGAGAACAGATGCCGCCGGAGGAAGATGATAGTAATGATTACTCCGAGGAAGAGGAGGAGACGGGGGAGGATGAAGGCTCTGAGGGAAGGTCCCATCCGGGGATCCCGCGGGAGAGCGGCGAGGTGGCCGGCTCTGACAATATCGATATCACTGAGCTCCTCGAGGTCCGCTTCTATCCCTACTCAACCTACTTCATCCATTCTCTTATGCAGCTTCTAACCCATTTCGTCACCTTCCTTAGGAGTGCACGGATGTTGTTCAGGCATCCTCAGTAGGAGTAGGAGAGGCACCAGCAGGACAGGGCGGGGGCCAGACACCCATCATTGAATTGACAAGCGCTGAGGGGTCCCCTACTACAATTGCTCCTGCGGCGGCCGGGACAGCGGAAGATGACACTCTGGATTCCCGTAAGTCTTCTTACTTTAATGTTGGTGCTTGCCGTTGACGATCCGTGACTAACCACGGCATGCCTTGCACAGTGATCTCAATATTGGAGGCTCGTCGGGCTGTCGAACCCGGGCCATCCACGAGTGGACCAGTGGCAGACATGCCGCCTTCTCCAGAACATACTTCTCACACCGAGCCGGCCCCACCAACAACTGATCAGGGGGCAGCGGACGCCGGCGGTGCTGCCATCGGAGAGAGGTCGGGGGCTGACGAGGGTGTCAACGCCGCTGGGGCGAGAGAAGAAGGTCGCCCAGATGTTGGGGAACCTATACCCTGTGAGGACATCCCAGGGGCGGACACTGCAGCAGACCTGCTGGCTGCCTTCCCTGCCTACCGGCCTACCGACCACGAGGAGATGGACGACTCGGACTCGGAGGCGGTCGAGGAGAGCCGGATAACGCGCCGCAGGGGGTGGAAGTGCATCCAGCGCTTCCTCAAGCGACCCCCATTGGAGTTGCTGGGGCGCATGGGATCGCTTCAAACCTGGATGCGCTTCCTGTGTGCCGGGGGAGCTGATGCTCGACGCCTCCATCTGACGGTCCGTGATTTCATGGCCGAAAAGATGCGCGAGAGCCGCCGGCGTGCCGACGTCACACAATGTCGGGACATATCAGAGAACACGCGGGCGCTCCTCGTGGCGGAGCAGGAAGTCCGGCACCTCAAAGGGTAGGCGGCAGAGAAGGAGGCCTTCGTCACAGCGTGCATTGAGCTTGTGGAGAAATTGACGGCCCAGCTGGATGATGCCCAGGCACAGCTGACGGAGGCGGGCCACCAGATGGTCACACTTCAAGTCGAGCGGGAGCGTGCACAGGCCAGGATCGGCGAGCTACGCGCTGCGACCGCCGACGAAGAGAGGGCATGCAGAGAGTGAGAAGCAGCTCTGGAGGCTTCCAACCAAAGGGTAGCGGCGTTGGAAAGATTCATTCAGCATGCTAATCCCTAGGGGATTTGTTTTTTCCATTCCTAGAACATTTTGCTTCCGCTACTCAATACTTCGATCCATTTGTATGAATCAACATATTTATCTGCATCTTTTGGCTTAACGTGCTCAACCACAATTCATTGTGTTGCGGGAGCGTTAACCAAGATTCAGGAATCCACAATTGGGACTGGATTTCTAAGGAAAAGAGGGAGGTCATTCCTAGGAAAGGAGACATCAGACCTAATCGATGTACCATCCCCCCAACTTGTTCCGACACACGATCGGGACAACGCTAGGGGCGTTGAGATTTTATCCGAACATAGGGAAATGAGAAAGGGTGAATCGAGTGTCCCGAATTCAGAAATCCATGACGGTCAGTCTTCCAGGAAATGCCCAAGACGGCAAGCGGACAATGGATCAATCGACCATACTACTGCAATAGACGGACCGAAGGTCATCATTCATATTGCAGGAGGCGGATCACATGTCATCATCAATACCGATTTGGGGGTTCCTTCAGACACAAGGGTGGAAATCCGGATCAAAAGAGCATGCGAAGCGTGGGGCGAAGTGATGATTTGTTCGGACAGAATCTAACACTCCCAAAATTGCGCCACCATGGGGAAAGCGTATTAGGCGGATGCACCAATCTGGCCTTGAATCACCCCAATTCTCAGACAGAACCTATTTGACGAGGAAACTGTCGCTTCCCATCATTGCAATGGGGCATCCCGAGCTAAATCAGGGAGAATATCACAACCGCACCACTCTACCAGAAGCCAGGCCAGACGGTCGGCGACGAGGAGGGGCGGGACTCAGCGATCCCTGAGGCTGGACCCGAGTCGAGATGCCCGGGCGTTCCTACGTACTCCATCAGGCTGGAGATCAAGCCACACGTAGTTCTGAGAGTGCAGTTTTAACGTCATGCGGGACGTAGAACCCCGATTAGGGAGATCTTAGTTTAAGGTCATAGAGCTCGGACCATAGGGGCAGATCTTAGTTTAAGGTCTTAGAGCTCGGACCATAAGAACCTCAAAGTACGCCACATCGTGGTCCTATCCCCTGGATATGCGAAGATGCACTGGGGGATAGTGTCAAGAGTGTCGAGATTTCGCCTGGTCAGAATGGGAGGTGGAAAACGTAATGTGAATCATGCGGCCATTCACTCAAGGACTGTGGGCACCGGCGTAACGATATGGGAGTACTGCCGACCGTGGCGGAAAAGCAGCATTAATATCGCACTGACCGTTGATGGAATGAGGTAGCGAACGAGCATCAACCGCTCAAGCGTAGGATTCATATCGATTCGCTGCCCAAGGCCCTTGGGGGAACCAGCCCGGATCGGTGGGAGAGCACTGAGGCATTGTATCCAGACCGCTCACGGGGGTTCCACCCAGGGCGTAGGCGATGGGTCCGAATGAAGGGGAGCACGAAGCCTGAAAAGTGGAAGGAACCTGACCAAGCTGAACCTGACCCTCCTGGCAATAGACCAGAGTACTCTTGACACCGGTGGACCACTGCAAGGGGTCTAGGGACACGCCTCAAGGGTGACCCGAAGGGGGCGGATTCCCAAGAGAAGGGGGACTCTCTAAGAGGTGGGGGGCTGGACCCGAAGTTTCAAACATCCGGGCGTTCCTACGTATCCCATAAGTATGGGAATCAAGCCACACGTAGTTCATGAAGCGCGGCACAACACAATCGGGCACCAGCGCGGGGAGGGGTGCGGGTCTAGCCCTCGCACCCAAAAGAAGCGGTATTTGGTATTTCCTGTTTGTCCTTAATGGTGGATGGTTTTTCTTTGTGCAGCGACATGCCTGTGATTAAGAAATCCCTGGCCTCACCACAATAATCAAGCCATGAAAGGCATTGATAAATGGCGTGGTTATTAACCAGCGCCCAACGTGAGTGTCCCCTGAGGAGAACATCACGATGCAGTGCCGTTTGTCGTCGGGCGGCCAAGACGATCACAGATTACGGTCGTGTGGTAAGACCAGGCAACACAGTTTAAGGTTGTGTGGCTCGGACCATGGAGGAATCCACTTATTGCGATACGGCGGACCCAGCGGAGGTGGGGACACATCCCAGACTTGCGGTCATGCACAATTCCAGGAGAAGGATCCTGGGATAGGGGCCTACATATGTCTATCAACCGAGGGGCAGAGATGCTAGCCTCCAGCTATGCTGGGCCCAGAATGCGATTGTTCGGGCGACTCCCTCCTCCTCATGGGGACGAGGGTCTAGCTACACATGGACCTTAGGGAGGGCATCAGCATATATCATTGGTTCTCATATCGTGGGAGCCTCGAATGGCACCATTACCCTGGTTGGCCTGCCTAACGTGTTGAGGTGTACTGAGGGTCAGTATGAAGAGAGAGTGTTGAGTTTCCACTACAACGCACTGAGGCGGAGTGTGATAAGGACTGCGCAACCAATGTTCAGAGCCTGAAAGAGTTGACATGGCGATCAAGGATGTCGCTGACCATATTCGTAACACAACATCCGATCGCGTCAGCCTAGGATGAGGCAAACAAACGAGCATCAACCGCTCAAGCGCAGGATTCATATTGATTTGCTGCCCAGGAAGGCCCGAACAAGAGGAAGCGCGAGGCCCGAAAAGCAACACAGGACTTGTCGGGATTGAATCCGAAACTACAGGTCATAGACCGGAGTACCCCAAAACATGCTAACAGATCACCGAAAAGGGTAGGAGGACTCACCTTGAGAGCAACCAAAGGACGGAAGATCCCCGTGATCAACCAAGAGACGGGGCTGGACCTGGAATACAAGCTTCTAGGCGGTCCTACGTATCCCATAAGGATGGGAATCAAGCCGTACGTAGTTCTTGAGAGGCAGTTTAACGTCTTGAGGGATGAAGTGCAGTTTAACGTCATGTGGGACGATGGAGCATGCAGTTTAACGTCCTGCAGCGTGGACGAATGCAGTTTAACGTCGTGCGGGACGATGGATGCTTGGCAGTTTAACGTCTTGCAGCGCGGACGAATGCAGTTTAACGTCGTGCAGGACAAATGCTGAACAGTTTAACGTCTTGTAGCTCGGACGTGGTGCAGTTTAGCGTCATGCAGGACGGAGTGCAGTTTAACGTCATGCAGGACGAATGCTGAACAGTTTAATGTCTTATAGCTCGGACGTGGTGCAGTTTAGCATCATGCAGGACGGAGTGCTGTTTAACGTCATGCAGGACGAATGCTGAACAGTTTAACGTCTTGTAGCTCGGACGTGGTGCAGTTTAGCGTCATGCAGGACGGAGTGCAGTTTAACGTCATGCGGGATGATGGACACTCAGGCAAAGTACTGCTTGAGGAACCTAGCGTTGGTCGGAGGAGTGACACGCTCACCATTCATAGTCTCTAGGGAGTACGCGCCATTGGGATAGACCTTGTGGACGACAAAAGGTCCCTCCCACTTGGGCTCCAACTTGGGTGGCTTCCTACCGGGGATCATTGGTTCTCTTAGGGCCAGTACTAGGTCACCCTGCAGGAAGGAGTGGAGGTGAACCTTCTTATTGAAAGCTCGAGTCATTATCCTTTGATGCCTCTCCAAGTTGTGCAAAGCGCGAAGCCTATTCTCATCCAGTGCTTCCAACTCGACTAGACGGGCTTCAGCAGCTCTACTCGGCGCTTTCTGGTCGTAGACCGCAGTGCGCAAGAATGGTAACTGGATCTCGATGGGCAGGATGGCCTCAGCTCCATACACCAGGGAATAAGGGGTCATCTGGGTGGAATTGCGAGTCGTCGTCCGATAAGCCCAGAGGGCGTTGGACAGCTTGTCCGGCCAACTCTTCTTGTTCTGACCAACCATCTTTTGCAGAATGTTAGAGAGGGTTTTGTTAAACGCCTCAATCTGTCCATTCGCCTGCGCATGATAGCGAGATGTATGGTTCGATCGAATGTTGTACTTGGCGTAAAACTTCTTCAACTCGGTTGCTCGGAAATTGGCTCCGTTATCCGTGAGGATAGCGTGAGGCACTCCAAATCGATAAATGATGTTGGAGGTCACGAAGTCAGCGATAGAACAAGATTTGACCTCTCTGAGCGGAATCGCCTCTGCCCATTTGGAGAAGAAGTCCGTGGCGGTCAGAATGAACCGGCACTGGCGAGCCATCGCCGGCAGGTAAGGTCCCACAACGTCCAGCCCCCAGACTGCAAAGGGCCAAGAATACCTGGTGGTATGGAGAGGCTCTGGCGGCCGATGCACAAAGTTCGCATGAACCTGGAACGCATGGCACTTCCTGGAATACTCGATGCAGTCATGGATCATGGAGGGCCAGAAGTATCCCAACCTCCGAATCTGGTGGGACAGCTTCGGCCCAATCTGGTGGGCACCACATGAACCAACATGAACCTCTTGCATGACTCGTGGGATCTCAACTCCCTGAAGGCAACGGAGGAGAACACCATCAAATCCGCATCTATAGAGGATCTGCTCTAGGCCGGGACTGCTCAGGAGGACAAACTGCGATGCGTGGTGTCGAACTCGCTCGCGCTCGGCCCGATCCGACGGGAGAATGCCATGTTGGAGGTACTCAACCAAAGGCGTCCTCCAATCAGGGGATGATTCGACTGCCATATCTGTGGTACTCGGGGCTCCAGGCACAGGGGAAACCGTGGTGAGATTACTTACCGATGGGCCGCGATCTCCCTCCGGGATAACGGGAGCGATGAGCCTGCGGTGTGTTATGCGGATGATCAGGTTGTCCTGTTTAGGCTCTGCGAGTGACGCAGCAAGGCTGCCCAAAGCATCTGCTCGACCGTTCTGCGACCGGGGAATATGGACAATTTCTGGCCGAGAAGGGAATTGGGCCATCAGGAGGAGGGTGCACTCCAGCAATGGCACAAGTCCCGGCTTCCTGACAACATAGTCGCCATTGATCTACTTAACGACCAGCTCGGAATCCCCTTTCACACACAGATGGGCCACGTCGATCTCGAGAGCTAACTCGAGGCCAGTGATGAGGGCATGGTATTCCGCCTCATTATTGGTACAGCCCTCTAACAACAGGAAAGAGTATGGCAGCACGGCTTGCTCCGGGGTAATGAAGACGATACCCAAGCCCACTCTGTTGAGCTTAGTATTATCGAGTCTTCTACCAGTGGGGCTCCGGGAGGCACCGTCAAAGTGCATCTGCCAGCATGGATCGACATGATCGACTGAGAGAACGGCCTCATCAGGAAAGCCTAGATCCAGTGGCTGATCTGCGGAGGTCAGGTGAGCAGCCAGAAAGTCTGCTAATGCTTGCCCTTTGATGGCCTTCTCAGACACATACCTGATGTCGAACTGCTGGAGAATCACATCCCACCGCGCTAGACGGCCAGTCAACATAGGCCGGCTCAGGATATATTTCAACGGGTCTATCCGAGAAACCAAATGTACCTCATGGTGCTGCAAGTAGTGCTGTAATTTCTGTACGGAAAATACGAGCGCCAGGCAGCTCTTCTCGATGGGGGAATACCTAACTTCCGCATCGAGGAGCTTGCGACTGAGGTAATAGAGGCTATTCTCTATTCCCTCGTTGTTCTTCTGGGCGAGAAGGGCACCAAGGGACCGTTCCAGGGCAGTCACATAAAGGACCAGCGGCCTCCTGGATACAGGCGGCATCAGAACCGGAGGTTGAAGCAGGTACGGCTTGATTTCCTCGAAAGCGGTCTGACACTCCTTATCCCATACATAGGTGGCACCTTTCTTCATGAGCCGAGAAAAGGGCTTACACTTGTCATCCAAATTCGTGATGAATCGGCGTATATAGGCTAAGTGGCCTTGGAACCCTTGTAGTTCCCGGATGTTACCTGGGGGAGGCATCTGGCTAATCGCCCTGATCTTCTCTAGGTCGATCTCAATACCCCGGTATCTTACCACAAAGCCAAGAAACATCCCGGAGGTGACCCCGAAGTCACACTTCAACAGGTTCATCTTTAGGCAGCGAGACCGGAGGATGCCAAACACTTTCTCAAGATCTTTGAGATGGTCCTGACGCTGGCGCGATTTGACCACCATGTCGTCGACGTAGCATTCCACCAGTGTGCCGAGGATTGTCTTGAATATGCGGTGCATCGCCCGTTGATAGGTGGCACCTGCATTCTTCAGGCCGAAGGGCATGACCTGGTAACAAAAGATACCTTGGGGGGCCCTGAAGGCAGTGAACTCCTCATCCTCAGGGGCCATCCGGATTTGGTTGAATCCGGAGTATCCATCCATGAAGGAGAGGGCTTGGAACCCTGCCGTGGCGTCACTCAACAGCTCTATCACCGGAAGGGGAAAGTCATCCTTCGGACAGTGGCGGTTGAGATCACAGAAGTCGATACAGACTCTGATCTGCCCATTCTTCTTCCTGACCGGCACGATGTTGGCCAGCCATCTGGGGTACTGAACTTCCCTCACGAAGTTGGCTTTGATAAGCTTGTCAACTTCAGCCTCAACCATGGCACCGTGGAATGGGTGCATCTTCCTGGGAGGCTGCTTGAACCCGTGATGGTTCTCCGGGAGACCAAGGCGGTGGACGACTACCTGAGGATCTAGCCCCGACATCTCGTCATAGCCCCAAGCGAACACATCACGGTGCTGTCTGAGGAAGTCCACGTACTGCTGCCGCTCCTCAGAGGGCATGGCGGCACTGACCAATGTGGGTCTTGGATCTGCCTCGGTTCCCAAGTTCACCTGTACTAACTCATCGACCGTGGCGGAGATGCCCTCCTCAAAGGCTGGGGGTGCGTCTTCCACATCCTCTCCACTCGGGGGGGGGGGGGGATTGTCCACGAGAGAGACTGTGTTGGAAACTGTATTGGGGCTACCAGATCCTGCTGGGCCGCTGGTGCTGGCATGGGCAGTCGCAGTCATCTCATCAGGAGACTCACAGGCCGTTGAGACCATGGCTACGTCCAACTGATGGATCGGGAGGACGTAAGCGTCATCCAAACTTGCCCAGGGATCACTTGCAACAGCGACAGGCTCAACCTCACCCGTCAGAATCTGCTTATCCTTGCTCTTGTAATAGTCTGCGTCCAGATAGCGGGCTTCACATGAGGCAAAAGGAGAGGCATCTCCCTGAAGCATGCCTACTCGGCCATTAAGGGAGTATTTAAGGCATTGGTGGTATGACGAGGGAACCGCCGCATGAAGGTGGAGCCATGGCCTGCCCATCAATGCGTTATACGCAGTGTCCTGAGAGACTACCATGAATTCGGTGTTGGCAACCAGGTCACCGAACTGGGTCTTCAAACGTATCTTGCCGACCGGGGTTTGCTTGGTGCGGTCGTACCCCTGGATCCTGAGGTCGGAGGGAATCAAATCATCCTCAGACAACCCCAATCTCCGGAGCGTCCGAGTTGGAATCAGGTTAATCCCAGACCCCGTGTCGACAAGAAAGCGCCGGACTTCAAGGCCATTGAACTGTCCAGTAACATACAGCGGACGAATGTTCCCCTGTATAGGAGGGTCTTCATCCTTACCAGAGAACGAGATAACTGCCTGACATTCAGCGTTCTCAATCGCTTTGGCGTGAAAGGCCTCTACAGCCGCAACCTCCGTCTCAAACTGGAGGGGGCTCTTCAGGGCTTTAGCGAGCGCCTCACGCATCTCAGGTGATAGGCATAGAGCCTCAAGGATGGAGAGCCTTACTGGGATTTCGGCCAAGTGCTTCAGGACATCATACTTTCTTGCCAAGTGCGAGCCCCTGGTTGCAGGAGGTTTCTCTGCGGTTGGAGGCATGACGGGCCTTGCCGGTTGGACCGGCGGCTGACTGGTGCTTGGTGCATCTCGCTGTTCACTGGTTGAAGCCCGGGAAGTAGTCACCGTACTGGGGCCAGGAGGCTGGGATGTACTCGTGGCAGGACGGAGCTGGTCGCAGCGCGGCTGAGGCGGTTCTGCCTGGTCCCACACCACAAACAGTGGCGGAGGCGAATCTGTCATCCCCGGATGGGGGGGCTGCACGCGCTGAGCTCGGTTTTGAGCCCGCTGCCTAGTCTTAGTGGCGTGCACGGCCTGGCTGGAGGTACCAACTGTCGTGCCCCAGTGACTCCTGTTGTTGCGGTTCCTCCGACGGTGGCGACGACAGGGGACACTAGGGAGGTCCACCTGGTGTTCTTCAACGTCGGGAACCAAAAAGGGATTTACCAGCTCGACGGTAATAACCGAAGCATACCCAACACTGTCATCGGACGAATCATTCATCACCGGTCGGATCCGAGGAGGGACCCCCATCTCCGGGGGCATGAAATCGCTGAGAGTGCGGGATAGTGGAGGAACTGGCGGGGTGCGCTCTTCCTTCTTGCGCCGCCGTCGTTTTCTCTTCTCGGAAGAGGCAGGCTGGGACGACGATGCCGGAGCAGCACCCACAGATTCTGGGGGCTCAGGCTGATTCAAGGGCGCACGAATGATTCCATGGGTGTGAATGATCATCTTGCGGGCCATCCAGTCATTATACTTCTGGGATCCGCGGTCGGAGACCAGCTGCCATTCGTCCTCGTCGCCACTATCGTCATCTGATCCCACGAACACACCCGCCACATGTGCTGGAGCTGGGCCCATCCTGATTACATTGTTGTTAATCTGGTCTTGGAGCCTGTCCTTAAACACGTAGCACCACCGGATGGTGTGCCCCAGGTCCCGATGGTAAGGGCAGTAGCGGGGGTTATCCGTGAGATGTGCCTCCTCTGGCCTCCAACACTCAGGCAGTCTCACAATCCTCTACTCCAGGGCGCTCCGGAAATAACCAGGGAACTGATCCTCGTGAAATGAGTAAGTCAGGTATCGCGGGGCCCTGGGAGCGTGGTCTTGACGAGGGGCTGGAGGGGCCTGCCGAGGAGGTGGACCCTGATTATCTCGCCTGGGTTGTGGCGGTACATTACGCGGAGGGGCCAGCCGGTTCTGGGGCTGCAGCTGCTGGGCCGGGAACTGAGCCCGTGGAGGCGGATTCCTGTGAGGATGTGGAGCTGGCCTCACCGGAAGCAGCTCCAACTGCCTGGGGGCCTCTATCTGGGCAACAGCAGCGGGCTCAGCCCTGCTGACTCTCCTTGCAGGGATCATAGGAGGCGGCGGGTGTGCCTGACTGGCCTGTTGCAGGGCTTCCACAAGACGTTGTGCTTTGTCTGAGAAGTCCCTGAACCCTCCGGGGTAATTCTGAGTGATCAAGGAAGGGACCAGCTCGGTCTTGACGTTCCCGACTCACATTGTCAGCAACTGCTCCTAAGTCAATGGCATGTCAAGGGAATACGTGAGACCCTTCCATCGGGCGACAAAATCCGCGACTCGCTCATCAAGCCTTTGCTTGCACTTGAAGAGGTCTGTGATACTCGTCTTTCGGGTCGTGGAACTGAACTGGTAGAGGAACTGTCTACGAAGGTCCTCCCAGCTAGTTATCGACCCGACGGGGAGCTGGCTATACCAGACAAATGCTGGCCCTTCCAGCATCTGGACAAAGCAGCGAAGCTTAGCGGCCTCCTGTTGCGCCGGAGTTCCCAACATAGGCCCGCACCTCGAGTTGAAATGGGCCAAATGCTGTGGCGGATCTCCAGTCCCGTTGAAGGGGGCGAAAGTGGGGTTCCCGAATCCTGGAGGTGCCGGCATGTCATCCACCCATGCTGGGTATGGCTTGCCGTCCGGTGGGATCGCCACTTGTCGAGTCTCCAAGGCTTCCAAGCGGGCGATGAGTGCCGCCATCGGATCGTCTGGACATGGGTTCCAGTCCTGGCGAGGATCTCTAACCACGAGCGCATTTCATGGCTCTTCAATCGGGTCGTCGACCGGGTCGTTGAACTCGGAAGCTCGTGGGATGGCGGGCGGAGCGGCCCTTGGGGCAGCGGGAGGAATCCGAGCGGGGTCTCTCAGGTAGTCACGCCATTCGGGAGGGTGTGGTGAAACATATCGTTCCCTCTTTCCATAGGCAATGGCCTCTCCCCTGTCGGCAAACACGGCATAATCACGGTTGCCCGGGAGAGTCTCGTCGAGGAGTGGTTGTTCCTGCCCCTGCTGTCCTGGCCTAGGATCACCGTAGTCAGGTCGCCGCTCTGCAGTGTGCTCGGAGAGGAGCTGGTCAACTAGCTTCTTCTGCTCGGCGAGCTGTTGATGTAGCGTGGCCTTTTCGGGATCCTCATCCGCCCTCTTTATGGAGGCAGATGGGTCGGCGGGCTTTATAGCCCCGTCGTGCTCTTTACCTTTGTTGACGTTTCGGCTCAACGTCAGTGCTTCAGTGGGTGTGGGGAGACCCAGGAGGTTCCTCTGGTGACGAGTAACTCTCACCGATGGATCCAACTACGGCTTGTCTTCAGGGGGAGTTCCCCCGTCGAGAAGTTCCAAGTCATTCCCCTCTCCCGACAGGTCAGCCATATTGACCGTTTCCGTCCCTGGGGATGTACCCTCAGGGCCACCCAGCGAATCGGGCTGTCTGCGAATCGCACTGATGCGTAGGGTAGCGTACTGTCCCCATCCACGGATATACACGTGGGGGGTGGCTTCCTCGATAACCTTGCGGAGTACTTGAAAACAGTCAATGCATCGTTGTTGGAGGGCCTCGTGGTGCCCAAATGACCCGGGGTGCCGAACCGCGGGGAGCGTGGCCAGGTCGATCTGACGGCACTGCTCACCAATATCCTCCAGGTGCGCTTGACACCCGGGATATGGCATTTGTAGGTGGTGAAGACGGGAGTGAGTCTCCCGGAGAGTTCGGCGGAAGCATTCGAACTCATCCGGGGTGAGCGATTCTGGTGCACCCAAGTCCGGTCCTGCGACTGGCCAAAATTTCTCAGGGAAGTGGCCCTTTGCAAGGACGGTCCAGAAGCTCCACGACTCATCCTCGGGACCCAGGTCTTCTTGGTCCCCTTCAGCGATTGGGAATGGACGGGGAACCGACAGTGGTGCCGAGGCGGGCCGCTGGGCCGGCGGGCTGGCCGACAGTGAATACGGCGAGCAGGCCGATTGGCCTCCATATCCCGGGCCGCCCTATGAGGATGGCGGTGCCCTAGCTACCACATCATGATAGGATGGGCCGGCGAGCGAACATCCTGCCGTAGCGTCGGTTCTCGCCGAGGGTGCACTAGATCGTGGCTCGACCGTCGGTCCCCAGAAAAGGTTTCCGGCTTCTCCGATCGAGGCAGAAGGCGCTTCCGGAGGGGCCGGTACCAACCACAAGCTTGATCCTTGGGGGTCTACCAGGCCCTCGCTACTCCGGATAAACCTTCGGAGAGAAGCGGGGATCACATTGATCTCGCTCTCGGGGAGTACGAGGCTGACGTGCCGGATTCCTACCCCTGCCCCTGACTGGCGGGATCGGGGGGAGGGCTCCGTCGCCGAATCATATTCTGCCTCTGTATCAGAGAAATGAACCGGTCGGATCTCTTTCCGGAATTCCCTAACATTCCTCCCTCGACGTCGACGCCTCGCCTTCCTTCCCCTGGGTGGTTCTTCGGGGCATGGATGATCTCTGTCCTGGCGTCCTCTGGTCGCATCGGTGCTGGGGCCAAGAGGACTGGAAACCAAGGTGCGAGGAGCACCGGGATAGATATCAAAGGGGATGCGGGGAGAGATGATTCCGGGCAGGCCTCCGTGCCGGGATCGGAAGGTGGGATCACCCATGCCTCTTGGATCGGCCACACGGAGTAGACCCTTCTGTTGAATAGCGCTATCGCGAGGTGGTCCGCAGTGGCTATTGCCTGTACCATCAACCGGGAGAGTCAACCCAACCTGCCTTTGGGGCGGTCGGGGCCTCGATCCAGGTCGGGCATAGAAGTTCCCCTGCTCAGGATGCGCAGGGGCCTGGTGACTGGAGCCAGCAGTGGCTTGGGCCATCACGACCGCTGTTGCTAGGGCCCCAAGGTGGGCATCCTCTTCCGCTCGTGCCCGACGTTGGCGTCGGGACAGACGAGTCGGGATTAGCAGCGCAGGCAGGTGGAGAGCCCGTTCTTCGACTTGAGAAGCCTGGCGGTGGTGTCGACGTGGCCTGGCAGGAGCCCTTATCGCGGATCCCTGGAGAGAATCTCGGATAGGGTGGTCCCGGACATCCTCCACCTCATCCGCATAGGGGAGGGAGCTGTCGGAGCGTTCTGGGGATAAACTCCCGAAGCGGTTGGATGTCGAGGTAGGCAGCGGTGCCTCCCTGTGCGGCCCTCGGGGGCGGCATTGGTGGCGAGGTGCAGCTTTCTCGAGGTCTAGGTGGGCCATTTCCCTGGTGGGGATGACTCCCTCTTCCTCATATCTCTGCACCAAGTTGTTGATCAGCCTTCTCTGGATGACCTCTGAGGGGGAGAGAGGGTGTGGTCGCCCCGCAGTTGCGGCTGCTGGGACAGCTGTGGAACGGGCGGGACCGCGCGGAGTATCCGCGTCGGTGTTTCCCCTCCCCCTGCGCCAGTGGGCAGGCGGCGATCGGGCACTGGATTGGGCGACCTGATTCTTGAAAGCAGGGAGAAGAACCCATTAATACTGACAAGAAAAGGAATCGACAACCAATCATTAGTTCCACGACGCCTTCCGTGGGGGGAACCCAGGCCATCGACGTCGTGAGATGGAGTGCCCGATTTCCCTTCCCCAGCCCCTGGCTGGTTCCGTGCCCCGGTGCTGAATGCTCGGCCGGACAACATGCTAGTCTTCCAACACCTCTGAAAGCTATCGGTCTTCATATTGAGGAGAAGAGATTCACGTTGGGTTCACCATTTTCTGTTTCGATGCGGATGTGCGTCGGGTTTCTGTTTCGACGTTGTTCCGCCAGGACGCATTCGCGCGTGCACCCGTCGACCCGAGGGGATGGGAGCGCGGCCTGTGGTCCCGCAGTCCCGCTTTCCAATGGCAGGCGGCATCCATCCCTTATTCAGGGACGTCTTCTCCTTGATCGAAACCGGGATGATGGGATGTCGGCTCCTCCTTCCGTGGACGTCTCCTCGGAACTTGTCGCCTAATACGGGTCTCCCTCATAGATTTAAGAATGTTCGTGAATCTCGTTCCCGGCACCATATCTTCATGGACACCAGTTAATTACACTGCTTCTGCCCAGACGCTCCAAGGAGTCTAGTCGGGGCAGCAACCTGCGGTGAGGAGACCGGGTAGCTCTGGGTGGTGGGGGCGTGTCTTAACATTGCGGCTATGCATTTCTGCCTTCCGTCCCTAATAGGGATTCTCGAAGGCGTGATGGCCTGAGGAATCCCACGCTGGGTGCGGGGAACTGCGTTACCTGAGGTTTTCCTCAGCTTCCCATGTTTAACACGGGGTATGCCGCGAGTTTAACGTCCAGCGGGGACGGCATCAGACTGATCAACACGAGGAGTGGATCAGATGACAGAACCCCTTGCGGGGAACCTCCGATGCTGGGGCCAGCACATGGGCGGCTTCCCGAGTGAAGTGGAGTGGAATGAAGTGGCATGACCCCACCGGGATGTGGCGGCCCGGGTAAGGATCAGGATGGATGATGGAGTGAAGAGATTGGACCCCGTAGAGGCTTCCTACGTACCGCGCGTTAGCGCGGATCAAAGTCAGCGTAGTTCGGATATACAGTTTAACGTCATGCTGGACGATGGCAAGCCGACTCACGAGGAGGTCGAGGATGCCGGGCGGAGGATTGAACCGAACAACCTCACACAGAGGGGGATGGAACGGCCGGGTGGATCACAGTTTTACGTCATGATGGACGCTGGTGTTTGGGGCTTACACTCTAAGGAGGCCCATATGCGGCAAAGCTCTGTTGGAGAGGGACTTGGGCCGAAGGTGAGAGACCTCGATCCCTGTCACGCCCTCTACTGGCTTCGGCAGTGGGGAAGCACAATGGAGATACACATGTGCAGTCCCCCACAAGGGCGGATTCATAGGTGAATCGACGCGAATGTGAACCCGGGAGGGGTCCACTGATGGACAAACCGATGTGAATACGACCGGGACGACCAGGTGGTGGGCTTGAACCTCAGGGAGGCTTCCTACGTACCCTTTTTATGAGACAGGGATCAAAGTCCACGTTGTTCATTCTGTCAGGACTTACGCACTGAGACCACCTGAGTGCGGCAAAGCTCAGTTGAAGAGGGACTTGGGCCGAAGGTGAGAGACCTCGATCCCTTTCACGCCCTCTACTGGCTTCGGCAGTGGGGAAGCACAATGGAGACACACATGTGCAGTCCCCCACAAGAAACTAGGGGTTTGTAATACCCTACCCCCGTGGGCGAAGGCCACTCCAATAAATCGTCCCTAAAGTGGGGCAATCCCGACATCCCTGCAGAGACGAGCGGGTGGGGGCCACATCCAAACCGGGGGGGGACCCTGCGTGCGAGGCACGGGATCAGGTGAAGCGGACGGTTTAACGTCTTTCCGGACGAAGTACAGTTTAACGTCGTGTGTTGAGGACGAAGCGGACGGTTTAACGTCTTGCCGGACGAAGTATAGTTTAACGTCATGTTGGACGAAGTGGATGGTTTAACGTCTTGCCGGACGAAGTACAGTTTAACGTCGTGTGTTGAGGACGATGGATGCTTGGCAGTTTAACATCTTGCAGCTCGGACGATGGATGCTTGGCAGTTTAACGTCTTGCAGCGCGGACGATGGATGCTTGGCAGTTTAACGTCTTGCAGTGCGGACGTTGGATTCTTGGCAGTTTAACGTCTTGCAGCGCGGACGAGGTGGTGCCGCCAATGGGTCCGTGTCACTTCGCGCGATCCTGGAGGGCCGCATGGGAAGACAACGCACGGTGCGGGCACCCGGGATGAAGATCATCGGGCGCCACGCAGGCGGGTACCCTCAGGGGGTCAAAGGGGGCGACCCTAGCGGTTTGCGCGCAAAAGAGGATCTTGGCGTGCAATACCGCGGGTCGGCGCGCAATTGGGCGGGATGGCGTGCAATTGGGCCAACGCTTTGTGCGCGGAAGATGGAGATTGCACGCACCGGGCCTCTGATAGCGCGCGGGGGAAACGGCCCATTCTTTAACGAATGGCCACTTAGTAAGGGGGGGTGCGCGCAATCGGGCTGGATTGCGCGCACCCGGGGGGAAATTGCGCGCAAGAGCCTTCTTTTGCGCGCGAAGGCCTTAGGGTGAGGAGTTGGTCAAAGGAAAGGAGCCAAAGGGGTTGCGCGCGAAGGCGAACCCCGAGGCTTGCTTGCGCGAAATAAAGGAGGTTACCTGAGGATCGGCATTGCGCGCGGAGGGGGTGGGATTGCGCGCACGAGCGACCCTTCGAATTCTGGCAACCTTCAAAATGCTGGGGGTCGCCTTGTATTTATAGGAAACCCCGGGTGCGCAATTCGGTTTGCGGGCGCGCAAGTCGGCGCGGGCGCGAAATAGGTGCCCAGCGCGCAATAGGGTCGTGCAGGGACGTCGGGCGCGGAAAATTACGCACCGACTCGCCCCATTGCGTGAATCCCGGAAGGATTGCGCGTGTATAGCCAATATTGCGCGTGGGCCTCCTAAATTTCGTGCAATGTCTTCGGGCCTTCCGAAACGTGCTTCTGACTACAAATATGACCTCGCTTTCCTCATCCGGAACTTCGTTTGAGGGGCAACGGACTTTTCCGGCGTCTACAAACGTATTTGTATAAAACCATAATTGATGTAATATAGTATTTTCATAATAAAATGAATTATTTTAGAAAGATAATGGTTTATAAAAAACATATAATAGATTTCGCTGGAAAATAGTTAAGGATTTGAGAAATTCTTTTGAAATGGGCTTGTATTTTAGAAAGAATTTTGAATGTTCCCTTTTGAAATGTGTGACTCCCCATAGAATAAAGTGTAATTCTGGTTGGTAAACATATATAGAAAAATCACACATATTTTTTGAGTAGTACATAATAATAAATAATAACTTCATTGAGGTAAGTAGACAATAAAATTAACCTGAATGAAAAGGGAGGTTTGGGTGGAAAACCCTTACCTTAAGTCCAAATGTGTTCCGCTCATAAACTTAAGATCATGGAATATGAAATTATACTTATTAATAACATAATTCAGAACCTATTAGACATGTATTTATTTTATCATAATTTTATTAGGTTCATTATGTAACGCCCCGACCCCAGAAGCCGAGAGCCAGTGCATTATTTTACTACATTGGTATGATTACAAGGAATCAAGTCCCGAAGGAACTATCAGTTCAACAGTCTTGGAAAACAGATTACATACATGATTGTTACATTAAACATTAGAAAAATAAAACAAAACATAAATGATCCTCTGAGAACACCATTAATCCCCTAGCTTAACCATTCTTATCAATCATAATACACTTCTTGGAATCCAGGGAAAATAAAACATAAGAAATGGGTGCACTCAAATGCTCAGTAAGGGTAAGAAACATAGTGGAAGATAACATAAACATTATTCATGGTGAAAAATTGAAAACACATGAATTTACAAATAATAAACATGTACACTTTATGTTAATAATATAATCTAAGTAAATAATGCCATAGTAAAACATAGTCAGGGGTATTCTACTAGTCGAATAACCACATGAACCATCAATATTATTTTCATAATGAGGTAATGTTTAATTCTGGACATTATGAAACATTTTTTCAAGGCCTTGGCCAAGACATCTAAAAATGATTAAGGCCTCAGCCAAAACTATATATCAAATTTAGAAAGGCCTCTACCAATTCCCTGTCTAATTGTCTCATGAAACCTACTGATGCACCGAGGAGATATAGAGGGATCCACTAGTCACTTACTGTGTCCAATACATTCCTCATATGAAAATGTTGAAACATAATATTAACATTCGTATTAAAAATAGCACATGAAATTTCAATACTCTAACCATAAACCATGAATGGTATAAAAATAACACATCCATAGTCAAATATATCACAAAACATTCAATACAATATGAACGATTTGTATCATAATAAATCAAATTCAAACAAGTTTAAAATCTATCAAAAGATGTTGACATAGATTAAAATGATCTGTAAAACTCTTTAAAAGAAATTTCCCTTTTTCATTTAAACATTTAAAATTCACAAAATTTAGAAAGGAAGACATTTAATGTCATTTTTGAATAAAGTTGTCCCATACCACTTTGAAACTTTTGAAAGTAATTAACATTTTAAAAACATTCATGTCCATATAAATAAATCCTCAAAACCCATTTTGAAAACATTGACATTAATGAGAATGATTTAGAAGAATAAATATTTAAACTCTTTAAAATAATGACATAGTTAAAGTGTCCCTTCCAAAAAAACGTAAAATATTCATTTTGAAAATATTTTTATAAAACACGAATCTGGATGATAACGAGTTATCAGTAGATACTCACGTAAAAACAACCTTGGATAATGAAGAGATTGTTGAATTAACCCTTATCTTGCACTTTGCTTTGGTCAAGGGTATGTTTAACCTATTGTATAATGACCATAGTATATTATTAAATAATAAAAGAACCATATTCATATTTATTATGTCATACAAGATTCATTTATGACATTATACTACCCATTTAATAATGATTTCCATGTTAAATTAACATGTTGGGTATTAATCACTTTATTTATTGTACGTGTTTTGACATGTTATTCTTGATAGTATCATTTAGATCATAATTTAAAAACCTAAATAGTATAAAAATTGATATATATATATCATATAAATTTCGAATATTAATATTTAAAATAGATAGATATATGAAATGGAAGGCACCATTTATGGAGACAGTAGGTCGTACGTACGCATAAACGCTGTTTCCATTTTTAATATCGTATTAAATGGAAGTAAGTGAATAAGATATAAGTAAATACATACATATATATATATATATATTAAGTAGAATTATTTTGTCATATATTACATACATATTAATAATATATATTTTTATAATCAAATTTGAATTGTGAATGTGGAAATGAATCTAATCGCGTCGTGGAGACAGTAATATGTACGTACACACGAGCGGAAATATCACTATATTGATGGTGAAATTGTATGTAATTGGATGTTATATCAGATTTACATAATAATTAACATGTTATATTTATTATTTATATCAGTTATACACATTATTATACCCATCCAAATAATGAAGTGTTTGAATAACAAACTACACTATGACATGGAGATGGTAAGCCGTATATACGCACGTATGGTGACTTTGTCATTTATAGGAAAGATAGAATAATGAATATGGTTATATCATATTTATAGTAACATCCATGTATGTAGGAGGTACTTAAATTATTATTCTGGTATGTAAACAACAAATAAAGAGGTAGTGGAAAAAGAAAAGAACTTCAAAGAGTGTAGTAAAATTATTACCCCTTCTTTGGGTGTTTCCTTTTGAGTTGATCAAATGGGCTCATTAGATTAGATTTCTGATAAAAATAACGAATATAGGATGATGTGAGTGATGTTGGTAGGATATTTAGTCAAGGTTTGGCTATGCCAAATGGCTTTGGATGTGTGATTTTGAGAAACGGGGAAGTACCCTTTTATAAGAGAGATGAGGGTCACATTAAGAAAATCTTGAAATATTATTTTATAATAAAATCATTTTCGATTTATAATGACTCCAAAATGATTTATTTCTAGGATAAGGATGGGATAGGTCTAAAATCACTCAACCAATAGGATTTATACTGGTTTATGGCACTATATTAAACTTATCTTTTAGATTTTACTCTTAGTTAAATAGTTTAACTTTTACCGTGTCTTCTTGTATTCTTACACTACATGGTTAATAAAAATACACTAAAATTACAATAGAACCTCATGTGGTTCATTAATGACATATATAATATTATTTAATCCCTTTTGATGAACCATATATTTTTAGGAATATTATATACTTTAATAATATAATTTTTGTTTTAAAAACTCATTTATGTCAATTTTGACATTGTTTAGTATTTGGTTTTTGTGAAAGTCATCACAACTTGATTACTTCAAAAATTATACATTTATTCAATCCTAAAATGTCATATTCAACTATAAAACTCTTTTATGTGATAAAATCTTGGAAATTATATTTATTTTAATATTTATAATAATATTTATTTGATTATTTCATTAATAAGGTGATTACTACATCATCAATGTGTCATAAATAAATTTAATTATTTAGTGTATAAAAATAATAAATAAAATACAATTATGTAGGAAATATTGTTTATCTTTCTAATGAATATATATATTCGAAATGATAACTTATGTAACACCTTGTAAATATTGTTTTACTAATATATATATATTTATGTCATTTTTGTCTTTACTTTAAATTAATTAATATAAAGTGTCATTATCACTCTCATGTGGCTCCATGTGGTCCCAAAATCTACCCAAGGATTCCCAAGGTCGAACATGTGTCAACAAATATGAATATGACACATGTTAGGGTAATTTAATATTATTATAATAATTATTTTTACCCTTATTTATCAGATTTACCCTTTAACTGTGGTAAATAAAATATTTACTAAAGTAAATATTCATAATGTATAAAAATATAAGTTACCTATTAACACAATTTAGACCTCCTGGTTCCAAATATGGAATCCATTATTTAAAATTAAAAATAGATAATTTTCAAAAATTAATTTAAAATTAATTCCCATTGTCAAAACAAAAAGCATGTTTTTAAGAAATAATAACTATCAATAGATTAACACTTGTTTATGTTCAGTTTAAATGTGAAATTACATCCAATGAACTATATTATATTAAATGATAAAAATATAACCTGATGATACTTTGAAACCACTAAAATGTATAATTTAACACTATAAATTATTTTTATTAAAAAAATTGTTTTTAATTAAAATTTAGTATTTTCACTATTCATCAAAATATGAATGTTATTAGAAAAGTACCAAAACTCAATCCAAACTAAATTTTTATGTCTAGATTTTAAATAATAATTTAATTTAATTAAATTTAATATATAAAAGTGTCAAATATTGGATTTAAAAAAATGTTTGTCATTAAAAGGTGGTAAAATTGCATTTTTTTGAAAAATACTTCTTTTATCTAAAAAAATAATTTGTTATTATATTATGTCTAATAAACACATAATATGGATTTGAAAATTATATGGATTATGTGAAATTTAAAATTCTATTAATACTATACACAACAGCTTTCGGAAGGACTAGTTTGGTAAGTCGTGGTGCGCTCAAACTCAATGTTGTGTGTAACGCAAGTTATTGAATTTCTTTGAAGAGATAATGTACTATGAAATATTGGGCTGTTACATTACCCCATATTTCAATAAATTGTGTCCTTTCAATTTGAAATTATTCTTCTAAAATAAATGATTAAAAATATAAAAATACCTTCGTGGAAAACCCACATCGAAAATTGGGTTAATAAAATTTAGTCTTAATAAAATGGAAAGGGAAATAAAAAAGTCACAATCAAATTATAATATCTATTAGGAAAACATTTGTGGAAATTAGATAAAAATAATTGGATGGAAAACATAAATATTTATAGGGAGTTACTAAGGTCATCAATTAAAAAAAGTGTAAAATTGAGGGCCTTAAATCCATCAATATATGATGATTTAAAATGTCATCGGTTCAACAAAACATAAGGTATTAGGAAAACACATTTTTAGTTTTAAGATAACTTCACTAAAGTTTAAGAATTAATTTATTCATAGAATAATAGTACAAAAATATACTTGGCAAGTAGAGTATCATCCTTCAACTAATTCCTATCAAAAACTCATCTTTTATTCCAAAATATAATAGAATTCAAAAATATTCTATTTATCCTAATCGTATAGGGTTCCAAAAATAGTGAATTTATAATTCCATTGGTAGACTATTTAATAAATATACATTATAAAAACCAGTACATCACATAGTCTAGTGGTAGGTGATGCACCATTGTCGCACTTCGGTTGCGGGTTCAAGTCTCACGGCCTTTCCGGACGTGACGAGTTGTCACCCGACCTCCAGGTTTACATTTTTTTAATAATCCAAAAATAATATTAAGAAATTATTTAACCTTAACAATAGTATCCAATGTAAAACTTAATCCATATTAACATTTATACATATCCAAAATACTTCTATCCAGACTCACAGTCCAAAATTTAAAAGGAAGGTAAACACAATGAATATCTTTTTTTCCACATAGTAACATGTGAATAACTTCATCATGTATTATTTAAAAACATGGTAACACCCTGAATTACCATAAAACCTTATTGATTCATGATCCCTTATTCCTTATAGAATACTAGATATATTCCTTATATCCAAAAATTTAAAATACTCCAACCATGATGGAATAAACAAATCATTAATCAGTTCCAATATAGTCACGAATATCCAATATAATTTTTCCAAATCAACCATCTCTTATTCCAAAATCACTACCTCGGTATCTAGACCATATTTAGGTTTATCTTTCCTTCAACCATGTATTTTCCAAAAAGATTAACTTTCTATTGAGTCACTTTTCTTAGTACCATGTAATCTCAAATCCTCAATGAAATAGTACTGCAGTACAATCATTATTTATTTCCATAATTCATATAACCAGTACATCATTGATATAATACTCAGATGACATAATTATTTTATATCAAATTAAGAAAACTAGTTATTACTCTTCATCTATGGTAATATCCTAAATTTATAATTATCCAACAACATCATTATTTGTATACACTGATGATTTGGACATTGATTCGCATAGTGTCCCAACTCCTTGCAGATGAAGCATTGTACTTTTGAAACCATTTTCTTACTCTTGCAATCATAGACTCAGTGTCCTTTTTCTCCACACTTATAAAAAAACCCTCATTCCCTTCAAGAAATTACCATGGTGATTCTTTCCACAGTTATCACATATGGGAAAATCCTTCTTTCTCTTATTCCCTTTATCCATATTTCTCTCTACCATCCTTTTATTCTTTGGCTTCACTTCAAATCCATAGGACTAAGAAAATTCTTTACTTATCTTATTAACACATTATATTATTTCTTCATATAATGATAATACATAGAAGACTATTTCATTTCCAAATGTTTTCTTAATAACATGAAAGATATGATCATTCTTACTCATTAGATCATGTATATTACTGGAGTTCTCATTCCTTCTACTAGATTCCATTTCTAAATAATGGAATACACTAGGTTAGTTTATGAATTGCAATGAATACTTCCAATATTGTAAAATACCTAAGGTAAATTGAAAATATTATGAATATAATCTATAATCATAAAATTTTCTCTTTGAGGAAGTATTTAATACTAAATCCTTCATAATGGCTTGTAAATAAAATTTAAATTGTCCTAAGAATATCCCTCGGGATTGTCATAACCAAGAGTGCAGCAAGGCTCATTGTCATGTACCATGATACCCCAAGTCAAGCTCAAAACTCCTTGTCGGAGTTTTCACTCTTATGTGCATCTGTGCCAGAGCCACCTCTACCTTCTCGTATCCAGACAGGGATTTATTGCTTAGAAAATTCACAAGAACTCGACAATACCAAAATTCTAGGATGTTTTTCTATACTAATTCTCAATGTATATCTTAGGGTAATATTTTCTAATCAATGTTTTTCTAAGTATAGTTTCCAAGGTATGTACTAAGCATCCTCTAATACAAACTGTAATGCCCCGACCCAAGAATCCTGGAGCCGGTGCATTATTTTAATACATTGGCATGATTAAAATGAATCAAGTCCTGAAGGACTGATCAGTTTAGCAGTCTTGGAAAATATATTGCATATAGGAATGTTACATTACACATTAGAAAAATAAAACACAACATAAATGATCCTTTCATAACTCCATTAATCTGTTAGCTTAACCCTACTTATCAATCATAATACACTTCTTGGAATACTGGGAAAATAAAACATAAGAAAGGGGATTTCTCGAATGCTAAGTAAGGGTAACCAATACAGCATAAGATAACATAAAAATTACACATGGTGAATAATTGAAAACACATTCCTTTAAAAATAATAAACATGTACACTTTATGGCAGCAATATAAGCTGAGTAAATACTGCCATAATAAAACATAGTCATGGGTATTCTACTAGTCGAATAACCACATGAACCATCAATACTATTTTCATAATGAGGGAACATATAATGTTGGACATTCTGAAACATTTTATCAAGGCCTTTCCCAAGACATCTAAAAATGATTAAGGCCTCAGCCAAAACCATATATCAAATTGGGAAAGGCCTTGGCCAATTCCACATCTAATTTTCTCATGAGAACAACTGATGCATCGAGGAGAAATAGCGGGCTCCACCCATTACTTACTAAGCCCAACACATTCCTCATATGAAAAGGTTGAAACAGAACATAAAAATTCGTATTAAAACAAGCATATGAAATGTCAATACATTAACCATAATCCATGAATGGTAAAAAAAATAACACGTACATAGTCAAATATATCACAAAACATTCAATACTATATGGAGGATTTTTATCATCATAAATCAACTTCAAACAAGTTTAAAATCCATCAAAATATGTTTACATAGATGAAAATTATTTGTAAAACTCTTTGAGCGAAATATCCCTTTTTCAAGAAAACATTTAAAAGTCACACAATTTATAAAGGAATAAATTTAATGACATTTTTGAATAAAAGTATCCCATACCACATTGAAACTTTTAAAAGGAATTTTCATTTTAAAAAGATTCATGTTCATATAAATAAATCCTTAAAACCCATTTTCAAAACATGAACATTAATGAGAATGATTTAGATGAATAAATATTTAAACTATTTAAAATGATAATCTAGTTAAAGAGTCACTTACATAAAACCTTAAAATATTTCCTTTGAAAATATTATTATGAAACATGAATGTGTATGATAAATAGTTCCCAGTAGATACTAACATAAAAACAACCTCGGATAGTGAAGATATTGTAGAATTAAATATTACCTTGCACTTTCCTTTGGTCGAGGGTACGTTTAACCTCCTATATAATTACCAAAATATGTTATTAAATTATACCATAACCATATTAAAATTCATTATATCATACATAATTCATTTATGACTTTATAATACCCATTTAATAGTGATTTCCATGTTAAATTAACATTTTGGGTAATAAACGCTTTCTTTATTGTATGTGTTTTAGCTTGTTATTCTTGATCGTATCATTTAGATCATGATTTAGATACTTCTAGAATATAACACCTGATTTATATATCATATATATTTAGAATATAAATATGTATAATAGATAGATATATTAAATGGAAAACACTGTTTATGGAGACAGTTGGTCATACGTATGCATAAATGTTGTTTTTGTTTTCATATCGTATTAAATGGAAGTAAGTGAATAAGATATATGTAAGAACATAAATATATATATATATATATTAAGTAGAATTATTATGTCATATACTACATACTTATTAATAATATATATTTTTATAATCATCGTTGAATGATGAATGTGGAAATGAATCTCATCGCGTCGTGGAGACGGTAATCCGTATGTACGCATGAGCGACAATATCAATATATTGATGGTGAAATCATATTTAATTGGATGATATATAATATATAAATAATCATTAAAATTTTATATTTAATGTTTATATTAGTTATACTCATTATTATACCCATCCAAATAATTAAGTGTTTGAGTAACAAACTACACCACGACGTGGAGACGGTAAGCCGTACTTACGCATGTATGGTGACTATTTCATTTATAGGATGGATAGAATAATTAATTTGTTTGTACCATATTTATAATAACATCAGATTATATAGGAGGTGATGGATTTATTATTTTCTTATGGAAACAACAAAGAAAGAGGAAGTGGAAGAAGAAAAGAACTTGAAATATGGTAGTGAAATTATTACCTCTTCTTCGGGTGTTTTCTTTGGAGTTGATCAAAAGAGCTTGTTAGGATGGATTTATGATCAAATTAATGACTCAAGATTGATGTTAGTGAAGTTTTGAGGATATTTTGGAATGTTTTGGCTGATCCAAATGGCTTTAGAGGTGTGATTTTGATTGAAGGGGAAGTGCCCTTTTATAAGAGAGGTGAGGGTCACTTTAGGAAAAGCATGAAATATTATTTTATAATAAATTAATTTTCAGTTTCAAATTTCTCCCAAATAATTTATTTATAGTACAAGGTGGAGATGGGTCAAAAACCACTCAACCGATAGGTTTTAGAAAGGATTATATAACCATATTAACCTTATCTTTTATATTTAACTAATAGTTAAATAGTTTAACATTTACCATGTCTTCTTTCTTACACTACAAGGTTAATAAACATACTCTAAACATCCAATACAAAAAAAAGTTGTTCATTAATTACATATATAATATTATTTAATCCTTTTGTCCAAACTTATATTTTTGGGAATATTATATACTTTAATAATATAATATTTGTTTTAAAAACTCATTTATGTCAATTTTGACACTATTTTGTATTTGGTTTTTGTAAAAGTCATCACAACTTGATTACTTCAAAAAAAAATACATTTAATCAATACTAACATGTAATATTCCCCTATAAAATTATTGGATATCATAAAAACATTTAAATTATATTTATTTTAAATATTTATAATACCATTTATTTGATTTTTTCATTAATAAGGTAATTACTACATCATCATTGTGTCATATATAAATTTAATTATTTAATATATAAATATTATAAATAAAATAACATTATGTGGGAAATAGTTTTATCTTTATAATTAATATTTATAGTCTAAAAGATAACTTATATAACACCTTGTTAAAAAAATTACTAAAAGATATATGTTTATGTTATTTTTGTCTTTAGTTTAAATTAATTAATATAAAGTGTCATTATCACTCTAAAGTGGCTCCAAGTTGTCCCAAAATATACCCAAGGATTCACATGGTCGTACATGTATCAAAAAATAGGAATATGACACATTTTAGGGTAATTTAAATTTATTATAATAATATTTGTTTACCCTTATTTACCAGATTAACCCTTTAACCATGGTAAATAAAATATTTACTGAAATAAATATTCCTAATGTCTAAAAATAAAATTTATCTATTTAAAAAATTTGGACCTCTTGATTCCAAATATGGAATATGTTTTTCCAAATTCAAAACAAAGAAGTGGATGAAATTAATTTAAAATTAATTCTCATTGTCAAAACAAAAAGATTGTTTTTAAGAAATAATAACTATCAAAAGATTAACACTTGTTTATGTTCAGTCCAAATGTGAAATTACATAAAATGAAAAAAATTATATAAAATTATAAAAATATAATCTAATGACAATTTAAAACCACACAAATGTATAATTTATCAATATAAATTATTTCGATTAAAAAAGTTATTTTTAAATAAAATTTAGTATTTTTCACTATTCATCAAAATATTAAAGTAATCAGAAAAGTACCAAAATTTTATCCAAACTAAATTTCTATGTCCCAATTCTAAAGAATAATTTAATTAAATTAAATTAAATATAATAAAGTGTCAAATATTGGTTTAAAAAAGGATCTCCATTAAAAGGCGGTAAAATTGCATTTTTTTTAAAATATGTCTTTTATCTGAAAAAATAATGAATTTGTTCTTATATTATGTCTCATAAATATATAATATAGATTATAAAATTATATGAAGTATATAAAATTCAAAATTCAGTTAATACTATTCATAACCGCTTTCTGAACGACTAGTTTGGTAAGTCGTGGTGCGCTCAAACTCAGTGTTGCGTGTAACGCATGTTATTGAATTTCTTTGAAGAGATAACATACTATGAAATCTTGGGATTTTACACATTATTTCCTTATTTATGAGTTATTTGATTGAATTCTGTCATTTTGGAGTGTTCATTTCCTTGGTTTTCATAATCGGTTCTCCAGTTTTTCAGTAATGGAGTTCATATGGAAATGATGTAAATCTCCAGAATTGAATTTAAACATTATTTATGAACATAAATAGGAGTTAATTTTAATATATAGAACTTGGTTTCATGATATAAGGATGAACCATTAGAATAAATATTAATTACAATCATATAAATTATTTTAGAGGTATTTTGATTATTAAGAACTAGTTTGGTCATATGACTTAATATTATGTACATATACTGGTTCATGAATATGAAGTAGGTTATAATAAATATATTATAGTCTGGTTCAGCCATGAAAATGGTATCATGACCAGTAATTAAGGAGAAATTGAAGAACGAGACATCTTCGTCCACGAAGGTTGTAAATTGGAACCGTACGGACGATGATTTCATTTTTAAAAGAGAGAGAGATGGAGAGAGTAAGAATATTGATAATGGTTATTACATTATCATGGTATAATTATAGTTTATTGATGATAATGGAGTTATAAGTATCAATTTTATAGAGGAGGTTAGGAGATAATAAGATAATAATATAAATTGAAATGATACTAAATGAAAAAGAAATATGCTTTACCTCTTAAAAGAACCTCTTTGAGAACCTCTTTAAGGGAAGGGGTTTTGGTCTTTTGGAAAGACCAAGATCTCCTAGATTTGGGGAGGGACTAAGGAAGGTTATTTTAGTATAACTAAGACATGGAACATGTCTTGAGAGGAGTGAAGATAAGTGGGAGTGAGGGGGGTTACAGTGGACCAGAGGATTGAATATTGAATATTTTATTTATTATTTTATTATTTCCCTCAAGGAAACCAATAGTGTTGATTCATGTGACCCATAATAGTAATAAGTGCATGTGAGTTCGAAATAAGTGTTCTTACATCAGACATGATGCCAGAAATAGTGAATTTAATTGATAATGTATATATATGGCATCTTATCGTATTTCACTATTCTTAAAAAATTTGAGTATTTCAGAAAAATCACAAAAAATCACCCTAACAATTTTTTGAAGCTTATATTTCAAAAATGAACACCATTTTTTGAAATAAATTTTCTAAATATTATTAATTTAATTTTTAAATAAATACATAGTTTATTCGGAAAATAAAAATATTAAAAATATAATTCTTTTTATATCACATTGAAAAATTAATTAAGATCTCATTATCTTGTAACCTTAAGAAAATAAATTATTATTATTTACTATTCATAACTGTAATATTACTATTTATAAGGGTATTTTACTATTCACCAAAAATTAAGTTAGACTTGTCAGACTCTAAATATCTTACTGAATGCAACCGTGTATGTCATTTTTTTGAAATTCAAATCACAGAGGTAGAAAAATGATGTTTAATGTCTTGGTTATAAAAAATCATGTTTTGTAGAGACTTATTGTTTCATGAATTCAATATTAAATTCAATTACGAAATCTGGGGGTGTTACATTATCCCCCCTTACAAACATTTCATCCTCGAAATTACCCGAATGTGACCCCACAAAAAGATTTGGGAAGTTCTTCATCATAAGCTCTTCAGGCTCTCATGTTGCCTCTTCAATTTTATGATTTTTACAAAGTATCTTTTCCAGTAGATTCTTTTGATTCCTCAACAGTTTTTGATTAGTATCAAGAATCAGGATTGGCTCTTAATAGTGTGATAGGTCATGTCCCAATTCTATACCATCATAAGTGAGGACATGTGTTGGGTTCTTAATATACTTTCTTAGCAATCAGACATGGAACACATTGTGTATTTTAAACAGGATAAGTGGAATATCAAAATGATATGCAACAACTCCAATTACCTCTAGTATTTTAAAAGGGCCTATGTACCTAGGGATCAGTTTCCATTTCTTCCCAAATATTGTAACACCCTTCCATGGAGGTACTTTTAAGAAAACATGATCTCCCACTTGAAACTCCAAATCCTTCCATCGATTATTGGCATAGATTTTTTTCTGCTTCGATCTGCTTTGATCTAGCCTTGAATAGTCTTCACTTTAATTGTTGTTTCCTCCACAACCTCTAGACCCAAAAGCCTCCTTTCTCCAACATCATCCCAAAACGTTGGTGTAGAAAATCACTTTGCATACAATGCTTCATATGGAACCATTGGAATACTTCAATGGGAACAATTACTGTAGAAAAAATCCATGTTGGCGCCAAAATTTTGGAATAAAAGAAAGAAGATTAGGAGGCCCCATGGCTAGCTTCGTGAATCCACTTCACGGAGTCCCCCCAGGCAACATGGGCGCCACGAAGAAGAGGAGGCGATACCCTCTGCGAACTCCCCTAACGTTCGTAATCCCGCTGCGAAGCAAAGGAGGTGGTACCCTCTGCGAATTCACATGAAATTAATGTACCCTCTGTGAAAAACAGAAGACGGTACCCTATAAGAACTCCCCTGATGTTCGCGTGCCCGCCACGAATCACAGAAGGTAGTACCCTCTGTGAACGCCCCTGACGTGCTAGAGCCCACTGAAAAGAAACAGAATCCCTCTTCGCACCATGTAAGCTCTGCTTCGTGGTGCATCTTGCCTATAAATACTAAGCTCCCCATGAGCCCTCAGGATGGAAAATCCGACCTTTTGGATTCTTAACTCCCAAATCGCGAAGCACTCTTTGCTCTATGAGTCATGTGCTATTCGAGGTATTTTTGATTCACGAGATGCCTCCACCTTGTCTTTCTTTGATCCCCTCTTCCAAGAGGGATGGCTTTCGTGAAGCCTAAGGGACTTCGTGAAGGAAGGGGATCCCCAAGGGGACCCGGGTTGTCATAGAGAGTTTTTGCTTCGTGAAGCACCCCTCATATCCACGTGATCCACATGCCAAGGTAGGGTCACTTTACTTCGCAAAGCACACTGCTTCACGACACTCTGCTTCGTGAAGATCATGTGCTCTACGAGGCAATACTCCGCGAATGCCTTTCCACTTTGCGAAGCACCTCCCATTTGAACCTCTACCCCATGTTAAGGCTAAGGCACCCAACTTCGTGAAGCACACCCCTTCTCAAGTTCCCTTCACCACGCAGAGAAACCGAACTCCACAAGGCCCCTGCCTACAGACTCCTTTTCTTGGCAATTCCTTTTACCATGTGACCCTCTAGGTTTGCATGATGTGACTTCAACATCCCATGGACGATACCTCCCATAGCATTGCTTCACCTAATTCTTCTTATCATAGGTATGCTAACGACTATTTCTTCTTCCCATAGCCATGCTAACATGGAACCCTCGATGGTTCGCTCTGCGACCCTCCCTTTACCATGGCATTGCCGGTACCTTCCCTCCCAAAAGAAGCAAAGGGTACCGGTTATGTATGTCCTAGGGGTGAGGAGTAAACCCACCTCATCCGAGCTGCTGGACGTTAAACATCCAAGAACCCTCGTCCTCAACACACGATGTTAAACTCTGACATCGTCCTGTGCCTCTCAGGTGGGATGCCCCCACCATGGACATTCTCTATGCACCCTGGTCTCCGTAGGGGAAGATATCCTCCTTCTGGGAGTGGAGTTTGTCCGAGGGTGAGGGTAAACCATCTTGGTGTAAGCCCCCTATCTTTTCTTGCATGAGGCAGCACCTCTACTCCTCCTCACTTCCTTGATGCCAAGGCCAGTGGAGGGCGTGATAGGGAATGAGGATCCTTCGTTCTTCGGTCCCAAGTCCCTCTCCCACTGTGCTTTATCGCTCACGGGCCACCATCTTGGAGTAAGTCCAGGTACATTGGGATGCCCAATGTGTAAGACCCTTCTTCGCTTCCCACAGACGCACCCTTCGCGACGTGATCGTCATGTCTCTGCAACTTCTTGTTTCTCACACTGAACATGACTCATGTGAGCATAGAATGAGCCTCGACCATGACACAACTTTGGCCACCTCAAAGCATAAGCCCCAAATTCCCCATCCCACAAGACGTTAAACTGTACACTCGAACTACGGGGACTTTGATCCATGTCAAGGCATGGTACGTAGGAATCCTCCACATGGTTCATGCCCACCATTCGGTTGATCCGAATTCCTTCACGTCGGTTCACCCTCGTCCCGCATGACATTAAACTGTATCTTCCCACCCGAACTACAGGGACATTGATCCATTTCAAGGCATGGTACGTGGGAAGCCTCCACAAAGTTCAATCCCACTATCCATTTGTTCTGATACCCCTTCATGTCAGTTCGACAACCCCTTTCCATACCTGAACTATGGGGACTTTGATCCCTACTAAGGCAAGGTGTGTAAGAAGCCTCCCAGGGGTTCAATCCCATCATCCACCTGGACCAAGGACCTTATTCACGTCGGTTCTCCCGCGCTGCCACCTCCCGAACTACGTGGACTTTGATCGACGTCAAGGGATGGTACATAGGAAGCCTCCATGAGGTTCAAGCCCAACAACCATTGTCCCCGAATGTCTCCCTTTCAGTGCTCGAATCCCCATTAACAGCCTGGGAAGCCTAGAGTGAAAGCCCTACACCATCCTGAACTACGTGGTCTTTTATCCATGTCAAGGCATGGTAAGTAGGAATCCTCCCTGAGGTTCAAGCCCACCATCCACTTGGACCCCCTTTACATCTTCATGTCAGTTTGCCAACACCCACACCAACCTGAACTATGTGGTCTTTGACACATGTCAAGACATGGTACATAGGAAGCCTCCATGAGGTTCAATCCCACCACCTGGTCATCCCGACCATCTTCACTTTGGTTCACCCCCATCTAGCATGACGTTAAATTGTATTCCACCCTCATCCAGCATGACATTAAACTGTATAATGGAACTACAAGGACTTTGATCCATGTCAAGGCATGGTACATAGGAAGCCTCCCCGAGGTTCAACCCCACCACTAGTGGACCCTGGGGTTTACCTTCACATTAGTGAACTGACGTGACCCTTCCCGAACCACGGGGACTTTGATCCATGTCAAGGCATGGTACGTAGGAAGTCTCTACGAGGCTCAATCCCAAAACCTTCATCCATCCTGACTCTTACCCAAGCCTCCACATCCTGATGATATCATGCCACTTCATTACCCTCCATAGTATTTAGGGAGCCACCCACATGTTGGCCCCAACATCGGTGTTCCCCTCTAAGGGGGTTCCACAATCTGATGCACTCTAATCAGTGTTCTGATCAGTCTGATCCATCCCCGCTGGACGTTAAACTCGCGGAATACCCTGTGTTAAACATGGGAAGATGAGGAAAACCTCAGAGACATGCCAATGACATATGATTCCCCGCGTTCTATGTGGGATTCCTCGGGATTATGCACCCTCGAGAAGTCCTATAATTAGGGATAGAAGAATGATGCACCATTCCCCAGCGTCCAGACACGCCAGTGATGCCCAGCGTGAATACACCCCTAACCGAAGGATGCTGCCCTGACCAGACCCCTTGGAATGTCCTAACAGAAGAAGCGTAACTAACTAGTGTCCATGAAAATATGGAACCAATAAGAGTTTCGCGGACAAAATATTAAATCTATGAGGGAGACTCGGACTAGGTGACGAGTTCCGAGGAAGAATCCATGGAAGGAAGAACTGACATCCCATCATCCCGTTTCGATCTAGGAGAAAGCTTCCCTGGACAAGGAATGAATGTCGCCCACCTTTGGCAAGTGGGAATGCGGGGTAACAAAATTCGGGCCTGTCTCACTCAAGTAGATAGACGCGTGCACCGCAACGAAAGCATCCAAAATAGAAATGGTGAACCCAGCGTGAATATATTCTCCTCAATAAGGAGATTATTAACACTCAGGGCATCCATGGATTGACTGTTCACCAGATCCAGCTATTCGGTGTCGGGTCCCGCCATGAAAATAGTGGGCCTGGCGTGAAACTCACCAGAAGTTGGGGTAGTCAAAATGTTGGGCATCTTGGTCTGCGACGTTGTCGGCGTGGATCCCTCTTACCGGTTATGGAGGACGAAATGGTGCTAGGGAACTGGGTATTGATTTCCTTTTCTTTCATTACTAATGAGCTGATCTCCCTGCCTCCAGGAACCCAGTTGCGGCATCCATAACCCGATCACCTCCTCCCCACCGACGTAGGGGGCAGGGCAATATCAATGCGGCTACCCCGTGCAGTTCTATCTTTTCTATGACGGCCTCGACAACCACGACTACTAGGCACCCACGCCACCTATCCCCTTCGGAGATTATCCAATGAAGGGTAATCAATGACCTTATACATAGGTATGAGGAGGGAGGGGTCATCTCTATGAGGGACATCGCCTGCCTAGATTTAGAGACGGCTTCACCTTGCCATCAACGCCACCCCCGAGGGCCGCGCAGGGGGTCGCTGCTCCCCACTCCAACCTTCAACCATTTCAGGAGCCTCTCCCCGGAGTGCCTCAATGACTCCATTCTCTATGCCGATGAGGTAGGGGATGGTCGGGCCAACCCGATTGGAGTCCCGCTTCAAGGACTCTCAGCGAGGGCCCCCACCAGGCCACGCCAGCGCCGCCACCTGGTTCCTCGAGCTCAAGACCAGGTAGACTACCTACCTGCACCACTAGCACCGGCCTGGATAACCTGATGCCATTGTCAGGCAAAGGCCGAGGAGGGTCCCCGTCATGGGGAGTCAACGTCTGCGGCTACTACGTCCCAAGCCACCACAGATGTGAATCAGCAAACCCCTGCATATGCCGATCAAGGATAGCTATATGCCTAACCTGGATCAAGGCCCCAACCACCCCACGGGCAGACTGGGTTGACTCTCTTGGTCGCAGGCACAAGCAGTGGCCACCGCGGACTAACCCGCAGCAATGCCACCCAGTACGGGGGCCCTCCCCATGCAACCACCATGGAGGATGCGGGCCTTTCCCGTTCCTAGTCCCGGCTTGGAGGTATTCCCCATGCCACCTTCAACCTGAATGAGGACGACCCCCGAGGTAGCACCACCCCATATGGGAGCCTCTATCGCGCTCATTACACTGGGTATGGAGCCATCCCTCCTGCCACGAATAGCCAGGGTGGGGATGTTGGACATCCAGTCACTCTACGATGTGAGAACCTTCCTCACATCCTTTTAGTAGCTGACGAAGGTCCTCCTCATCCTGGTGACCAGAGGGGTGGAGATCAACTTCACTTACCCAGCACCCAACATGGAGGTCCTACCCATGTTCGGCCCAATCAGTACGGGGACCTACCTCGCACTAACGTCGCCAAGGGAACTAGGCATGGAGGTCATACTCGTGCTCCCATCAGCTCCAGTGGGGGTCCTACCCACACCAGTACATAGCACAGAGGTCCTCCCCATGTCCCCTTTGACATCTACCCTGGTGTTCCTCGCACCCTGGCCCAATCAGGTGGATGTACTCCTCGCCCTCACACCAGTGCGGCCGAATGACCTCCCCTTGCTAAGAATTTTTCCTTCCCCGAAGATCCGTTTAGGGGAAGGAAGGCAGGTCGTCGTTGCCACAAAAATTATACCAAAAATCTTCAGACTAAAATCTAACTGGTCTGTTTATCATATTATGACGCAGATTGTGAATCAATGGTGGAACCCTCCCCTCGGTCCTCTGTGTGAGGGACGGGGGCTGGAACAAGGTGTATCAGCCTCATCCTTCCAGAGTGTGAAGTCCACCTAGTTACCACCTCTCTTCGTAGGTGCATCCAAGAGGATGAAATTTTGGGAATCCCACAGGTCTTGACCATGCAGTAGCCACCATCATCACTAGAAGCACCCTCTACCTCGACCAAAGATCATGGAGAGCTATTTTGTGGACTGATGGAAGTTGAGAAACAGTGTGAACCATCACCAGTAACCATGATCCCTGCACAAAAAATTGTGGCTGTTAGCCTGTCGTATCGTGACATTGTGGTCAGGTCACCGCACTCCTCAGAGGATGGTCCATAATTTGGCGTCCAGTCAGCTCGTTCACCATATTCTCCACCGCCTAGTATACTGTCTCAGCGGTCTGCTTTAGTTCCTATACCAGTTCCTCAGCCACCTCCGGTTGACGAGTAGGGAAATACGGGGTGAGACCCTGAATCCGAGCCTAGGAACTTATGGAACATTCTTGC
Organism: Viscum album; assembly: GCA_963277665.1. Taxonomy (NCBI): domain Eukaryota; kingdom Viridiplantae; phylum Streptophyta; class Magnoliopsida; order Santalales; family Viscaceae; genus Viscum; species Viscum album. Next base: position 786,450,864 of record OY728145.1, read on the forward strand.
AGCATATCACTTCCCGGAGAAGTTCTGGCCGGCGGTTGCGTCGAACGTCTGTGCACCGAAATCCATCACCCCAGAGGAATTCGGGTGATTCCTTCAAACCCTATGGGCGACACGCTTCCATCTTCATTATCATCGGGTGGTGTACCCCAGGAGCCAAGTGCACTTTGAGGAAATCGGTGAGCAATGTCATCTAGTCGATTAGGCCGCACTCCCTATGGCCCAACACCCTAAGTCACTAGGTCACCATAGTACCCTCCAACAAAGATGCATTCATATTTTCAGGGTACTCTACAAAATCATCAGGGAGGATACCGCACACATAAAAATCTATCGATGGGGGAAGTACGCTGCCCTTTTTTTCGGCCCTATTCGATGACATCCCGACTTGCTATGAGATTTTCAAAACATGCCCCCGAGAAGGGTCGCAGTCCACATTGTTGACATCATGGACAAGGAGGAAGATCTGGAATTTCTCGATGGAAACTCACCCCCAGAAGGTGTGCCACCACTGTTGGACCCATCCGGAAGGATTACTTGCCAGCTGAGGAACCTCCTCGGTCTCCCTGCGCCCACCAAGTTTTTGGTACTCAGTAGGAATACCAGTAGGGTAAAAGAGCATGTCGGAGCTATCAAGCACTCCGACCCGTTCGCCTTAGTACATAAGATGTAGGAAGACCCCGAGAAGGCCACGTTGGGCCAGAAACCTAATGAGAAGAATAGGTTGGTCAATGAACTACTGGCTAAGCATGCTATAGAGCGACGACCCGAACATGGTGATCCTAGACCGGGGCTGTATGGGAAGGAACAACTTCCCCCTGGAGAGATGCCTCCATGAATTCCTAATCATACTGCTCCCGCAGACAGGGTGGAAGCCGGAACTCATGGCAAGAGGGCGTGATACGTCTCACCAAACCCTCCTAAATGGCGCAGCAATCCAAGGAATCCGGCCCGAGTTTCCCCAGCTGCCTCTCAGGACACTCCGCCCATCGCTCCATGAGTCATTGATCCCATATACCGTGTCAAAGAGCCTGACAATTCACTCGTGGTTAGGGATCCCCGTAAAGCAGGGACCGCCACCCAGATGATCCCATGGCAGCACGCATCGCCCACCTTGAGGAGTTGGAAACACGACAGGTGGCAGTCCCACAATATGGTAAGCCATACCCAGCATGGGTGGATGATATTCATGCACCCTTGGGTTTTGGAAATCCCACATTCTCGCCCTTTAACGGGATAGGAGACCCACCGCAGCACCTGGCCCACTTTTACTCAAGTTGTGGCCCCATGTTGGGCACTCACGTACAGTAGGAAGTCGCCAAGATCTGATGCTTTGTGAAGACATTAGAAGGTCCTGCGTTTGTCTGGTATAGTCAGATCCCCATTGGATTGGTGATCGGCTGGGAGGATCTTCGCTGGAAATTCCTATACCAGTTCAGCTCCTCCACACAGAAGACCAGCATCGCAGACCACTTCAGGTGCAAGCAAAGGCCCGATGAGCAGGTTGCGAACTTCATCTCCCGGTGGAAGGGGCTCACATACTCCCTAGACATGCCACAGACACATGGTCAATTTCTGAAAGTGTGTGTGGGGAATGACAAAACAGAACTGGTTCCTTCCCTGATCACTCAAAACTATCCTGGAGGGTTCCGAGACATCTCAGATAAGGCCCATCACCTCGAGGAAGCTTTGTAATAGGCTCGTATGGCATGTCTGTTGCCCCCTGTGATCCCAGAAAGGAGGGATGCCAGAGCCAAGCCCACTGTGGTGACCCAAATAGAATCCCCCGGGTAGCTAGAATTGCTACTAGTAGCACCAGCTATGCAACCCCGTAGAGGCCCGCCACCACCGGCGCAGCCTCCCACCCAGCAGCGACCACCTCAGAATCAGCAGGTTCCCCCACGCAATGTGCCACTGCTGCCTAGGTAGGATATTCAGGCTCTACCTCTTCAGTAAGCTCCTCCGGCCCCTTTCCAGGGCCAGGATCCCAGATCCCCCTTTCCAGATAGAAGGAATCAGTCCTACTCATTCAACAAGGCTCAGGTCCCTGGGTATTTCTGTATCGCCTTGGAGCAAGGGATCGTGCGACTACCTTAGTGAAGAAGGCCAGAAGAGACCAATCTCACTGATCGCCCAAACTACTGCCCCTACCATTGGATTCTGGGGCACACCTTCAAGCAGTGCTATGTATTTAAGGACTGGCTCCAAGACTAGGTCGATAATAACATAGTCAGGCTGGCCCCAGCCCCGGCATAAGTGGCGGGTGACTTCGTGAGGTCAGAAATCAGTAGCGACGATGAAGGTGAGTGGCAGTATGTTCCTAGCCACTGATCCAAGAAGTACGACGACTGGATGGCTCGTAAAATAGTCACTCGCGCCCATCGTATTATTCGAGCATGCCTGAATCAGCCGGAGCCTTCAGAAGCAATGGACAACACCTCTGTATCATCATCTCAGCCAGCCTCTTCCAAAAAGAGAAAGCATCTGCGGCATAAGAAGAAGCAACGCGCTCCGCCAATGCCATCGACATCCCGCACTCTTGGTGACTTCATTTCCCCTATGATGGGGATCCCTCCCAAAATTCACCCAATGATGGATGACTCTTCAAGTAATAGTCAGGGGTACACTTTAGTTAATACCATGGAGTTGGTAAATACTTATATAACTCCCGACAAAGGTGAATTCCATGAGGACCTCCCCAACATCCCCAGACGATGCCATTATCGGTGGAACCGTGGAAATATAGGTCATCAAGGCACGTTAGCTAGAACTTTCAGCCATGATGTGCACACCACTGAGACCAGACAGCAAGCCCATCACAGATCTCAGCACGCGCAATCTCTTCATTTGGGGCCCTCAGATCTACTTCCACCGCCGTTTGTACTACTGGATCAGGCAGAGTTACCTCGTCCATACCACGGCCAGTCTCACCCTGCTATAGGCCAATCTCAGTTGTCCGGTTCTTATCTGGTAGCTAATATTCACTCCTCAAATAGTGATAAATAGGACATACCTAGCACTAGCTAGCCGCCGGTCCAGCCGGTAGGGCCCTCCGTTCCTCCAATCGCAGAGTGACCTCCTGTGAGCAGAGGTTCACGCCTGGCACAGAAGTACGATGTCCTCAAACATCTCGCCAGAATTCCAGAAAGGCTATCTATCCTTGAGGCTCTGGGCCTATTGTTAGACATGCATGAGGTGCTCACCAAGGCTCTATGGAACCCCCTATAGTTTGAGATGGAGGTTGCAGCTGCAGAAGCCTTCCATGCTAAGGCAATTGAGAATGCTGAATGCCAGGCAATTATCTCATTCTCTGGTAAAGACGAAGACCCTATCATACAAGGGGAACATTCTTCCATTGTACATCACTGGCCAGTTCAGTGGCGTGGAAGTCCACTGCTATCTTGTTGACATGGGCTCTGGGATTAGCCTAATCCTAAATCAGACACTGTGGAAGATGGGGTTGTTTGAGGATGATCTAACTCCCTCCAACCTTAGAATCCAGGGGTAGGACAGGACCAAGAAGACCACGGTTGGCATGATATGTTTAAAGACCCAGTTTGGTGGCCTAGTTTCCAGTACAGAATTCATGGTTGTCTCCCAGGACACCGCGTACAATGCATTGATGGGAAGGCCATGGCTGCACCTGCATGCAACAATCCCTTCATCATATCACCAATGCCTAAAATACTCCCTCAATGGTCGAGTAGGCGTTCTCCAAGGAGATGTGTATCCCTTTTCCTCTTTTGAATCCCTCTATCTAGATGCTGACTATTACAAGAGCAAGGATAAACAGATTTTGGCAAGTGAGATTGATCCCACCATGGTCACAAGTAATCCCTGGGCAGGTCTGGATGACGCCTACGTCTTCCCAATCCATCAGTTGGAGACCATGACCCCCAACAAGGGGAAATGCTTTTTCGTTTCTGGTATGGTAGGAAGGTATATTCCCAAGTCCATGTGATGGTAGAAAATCACTTCATACACCTACACAAACCAGGCTCGGGTGATCCTGAAACCTCTTACCCCCGTAAGGTATCGGGACGTCCGACTCATTGCAACGACGGTACGTCATAAGTGTCTATTCCACCAGGCTGGAAATAACTGGCTCAAGACGACGCACCACTATTTCTTTGATATCATTAAGCGTGTCCTGCTAGGCCGAAGGCCAGATGGGATTGGATCAACTACCTTCATCGCCATAGTTTCAAAGGTGCGTGAATCTCCTGATGCACTGTCCACTACTATCTAGGATGGTACCAGTCTCCCATCAGGTTCCAATGACCGAGGGGAAACCTCACCCACTGGGAATCCCTCCTCTACAAGGGAAGAAGAGGATTTGAAAGTTTCTCCCCCTGCCTTTGAAGAAGGCATCTCTACCATGGTCGATGAACTGGTATAGGTGAACCTTGGTAGTGAGGCAGATCTAAGACCCACATTGATCAGTGTCGCCATGTCCCTCAAAGAGCAGTAGCGGTACGTGAACTTCCTTAAGCATCACTTTGATGTGTTTTCCTGGAGTTATGAAGAGATGCCAGGAATAGATCCTCAGGTTGTCGTCCACCGCCTTGGTCTCCCGGTAAATCATTGCGAGTTCAAGCAGCCTCCCAGAAAGATGCACCCTTCTCACGGTGCCATGGTCGGGGCCGAGTTTGACAAGCTCATCCAGGACAACTTTGTTAAGGAAGTCCATTAACCCAAATGGTTGGCCAAAATTTCTCCAGTCAGGAAGAAGAATGGGCCGATCAGAGTCTGTATAGATTTCCGTGATCTCAACCGCCACTGTCCAAAGGATGATTTTTTCCTTCCAGTGACAGAACTGTTGATTGATGATACAGACATGTTCCAAGACCTCTCCTTCATGGATGGGTATTCTGGGTACAATCAGATCCAGATGGCCCCCGAAGACGAAGATTCCACCACTTTCAGGGCCCCCCAAGGTACTTTCTATTACTAGGTTATGCCATTCGGCTTGAAGAATGCAGGTTCCACCTATCAACGGTCCATGCGTCGCATATTCAAGCCGATCCTCAGGACATTGGTGAAATTCTATGTGGGCGATCTGGTGGTCAAATCTCACCATTTCTAGGACTATCTCCAGTATCTTGATAAATTGTTAGGTTTCCTCCATTCCCGGCACCTGAAGATGAACCCGCTTAAATGTGCCTTCGGGGTCACCTTTGGTATGTTTCTTGGCTTTTTCGTCAGATAACGGGGCATCAAGATTGACCCAGAGAAGATAAAGGCCATCATTTAGATGTCCCTCCCAAGAAATATTTGGGAGCTTTGATGATTTCAAGTCTAATTATCCTACATACATTGATTCATCTCGAATCTGGATGGAAGGTTTAAGCCCATTTCACGGCTCATGAAGAAGGGATCCGCCTATGAATGGGATGAAGAGTGCCAGAACGCATTCGAGGAAGTAAAGAGGTATCTTTTTCAGCCTCCGGTCATGATTCCACCCATCTCTGGAAGGCCACTGATTTTTTATTTCACTGCTCTGGATCGATCTCTCGGCGCCCTGCTTTCCCAGAAGAACAACGAGGGGACAGAAAACAGCCTCTACTACTTCAGTTGTATGCTCCTCGATACGGAGACCAGATACTACCCCCATAAAAAAGAGCTTCCTTGCACTCATGTTTTCCATACAAAAATTGTGGCATTACCTACAGCACGATGAGGTACAGTTGGTCTCTCGGGTAGACTCGCTGAAGTACATTGTGAACCTCCCCATATTGACTGGGCGACTAGCGCGGTGGGCGGTAAAGTTTTAGTAGTTTGACATCAGGTTCATGCTTTAGAAGGCTATCAAGGGGCATGCATTGGAAGACTTCCTAGCTGCCCATCTAACCTCCGCAGATCAATCCCTGGACCAAGATTTTCCTGATGAGGCAATGCTCTCAGTCGACCATGTCGTCCCGTGTTGGCAAATTCACTTCGACGATGCCTCCCAAAGACGCATTGTTAGAAGTCTCAATAATCCTAGGCTCAACAGAGTGGGCCTGGGTATCGTCTTCATTACCCTGAAACAAGCCATTCTACCGTACTCGTTCATGTTTTCAGAAGGCTGCACCAACAACGAAGTAGAGTATCAGGCTCTCATCACTGGCCTCGTGCTAGACCTTGAGATCTATGTACCCCATTTTCATGTGAAAAGGGATTCTGAGTTAGTCATCAAGAAATTCAATGGAGACTTTGTTTTTAGGAAGCCAGAGCTTGTGCCATTGTTGGAGTGTACCCTCCATCTAATGGCCCAATTCCCTCCTCGACCAGAGGTTACATATGTCCCTCGGACACAGAATGGTCGAGCAGACGCTTTGGCCAGATCAGCTGCGTCACATGCATAAACCGAGTAGGATGATCTGATCATACATGTGGCACATGAGAGAGTCGTTCCCCCATCACCCCAGAGGATGACGAAGGCCTGCGAATAAGCCATCTTACGGCCGGATCCTCCATGTCGGGAGCCCCAGGTTATTCAGATGTAGTGGTCAAAATGACTCTTGACTGGAGATCCCCTTTTGTTGAGTATCTCCAAAATGCTTGCCTCCCGGATGATCGGGACGAGAACGAGAAAATCCGATGCCGCATGCTACATTTTACCCTCCAGAGTGGTCCCAGTCTTGATCAGATCCTTTACAAGAACGATTTTGATAGTGTTCTCCTCCATTTCATTCAAGGAGTCAATATTTCTCAGTTCATGCAAGAGGTTCATGACGGTTCCTGTGGAGCCCACCAGGCTGGGTCGAAGCATTCCCATCAGATCCGGAGACTAAGGTAATTCTGGCCCTCTATGATACATGATTGTATTGGGTTCACCAAGAGATGTCACGCATGCCATGTTCATGCTAATTTCATAAATCAGCCGCCAAAACCGATCCAATCCACCAAGTACTCTTGGCCATTTGCGATGTGGGGACTCGATGTTGTGGGACCCTATCCACCGATCACATCTCGCCAGTGTTGGTTTATCCTAACCGCTATAGATGTCTTCTCCAAGTGGGCAGAAGCAATCCCACTCAAGGAAGTCAAGGATCGATCCATTGTCGATTTTGTGAGCTCCAAAATCACCTACCAATTTGGAGTCCCTCAAACTGTCCTCACTGATAACGGAACCAACTTCCGAGTAGCTGAGCTGAAGAAATTATACACCATGTACAATATTTGCTTCAACCATACCTCTCGCTATCACGCGCAGGAAAATAGGTAGATCGAGGTTTTCAACAAACCCCTCTCTAACATTTTAGAGAAAATGGTTGGCCAGAATAAGAAGAGTTGGCCGGACAAGCTCCCCAATTCCCTCTAGGCTAATCGGATGGTGAATCACAATTCCACCTAGGTGACCCCATATTCCCTGGTGTCTGGGGCCGAGGCTGTCCTGACCATCAATATTCAGTTTCCATCATTACGCACTGCAGTCTATGACCAGCATGCACCAAATAAGGCGGAAAAAATCCATCTAGCTGAATTGGAAGCACTCTACGAGAGTAGGCTCCATGCCCTGCACAATCTAAAATGGAATCATAATAAGATAGCTAGAGCCTTCAACAAGAAGGTTCTCCTCCGTTCTTTCCTGCAAGGAGACCTAGTATTGGCCCTCTGAGCGCTAATGATCCCTGGAAAGAAACCACCCAAGTTGGAGCCCAAATGGGAAGGACCTAACATCATTCATAAGGTTTCCCCCAATGGATCATACTCCTTGGTTACCATGTATGGTAAGCGCATAACTCCTCCCACCAATGCCATATTCCCCAACCAATACTTTGCCTGAGACACACGGTCCTGCACGACCTTAAAATGGATGGTCCCACATGACCCTAAACTGTACGATGTTCCCACATGACCTTAAACCATCCTGTCCTACACAACTTTAAACTATGCATCATCCTGCATGACATTAAAATACACCTTCAGAACTACATGTGGATTTATTCCCATCCAAATGGGATATGTAGGAACGCTCAGACGCCTTGCCTTGAGCCCAACCCTGGGCTTTTCTCTTCAATTATCCCCCTGAGGTATTGTTTTCTAAGAGTATCCTTGCATGATATGGTGTAGGCTTCCTTGGCCCGACTCATAAAAGGATTATAAAGGGTCACACCTTGCTTCTGCTCCGGTTCTTCTACCCTCCCACATCTTTACCGCATGATGTTAAACTGCATGGCCTTCAAGAACTACATATGACTTGATTCCCATCCTTATGGGATATGTAGGAATGCTCAGACATTTCATCTGTTGGCCCAGCCCAAACGCCAGAATCTTCCCCCCGGGTTAAGATGTATGGCGAGGGTTCAATTTTTCCTGAATTCTTATCGAGATAACCTCGATTTGTCCATACGTCCCACTCCCTAGAGATGTTCTCCTCTTTGAGAGATAAGTACAGATATGCTTCACCCGCTCTTTGATTGGGACTCCGTCACCTTCCCCATCCGGAAGGGCCCCTGAATGGTATGAATTATAGGCATTTAGTCTCTCTCTTACCACTTTGGGCCAACTCCCTCGAGGATGTTGAGAAACAAGTTGATACAAATCCCACATTTTGAATATGGTTAGCGGTCGATGCTCATTTGTTTCTCCGGACGTTGTGTTTCGAACATGGTCAACAGCTGTCCTAGATCGTTAGGTCCGCCCCAAGATGTCCCAAATATCGAGTGTAGTGGTTTATAATACCCCGTTGTATCTACAAGCGAAGAACTTCCTCTGGGTGAGGCCAACCCTTATGCCCCTTGGCCTTTTCGGGCCCCCGACCCAGGTTCTCTCTTATGGGATTGTACGATATGGTGTGGGATTATTTCCTTCTTCACGTCAGGTTGCTCACTGTGCCATACACATCCTAGAATGACATACCTTACCTCGACCCTCGTTCTCACTGCAAGACGGTAAATTGCAAGCTGGTCATGCCTTCTTGACCAAGGCCCCTTGGCCTTTTCGGGCCCTTGGCCCAAGTTCTCTCTCATGGGATTGTGTTGTGTGGTACAGGATTATGTCCTCATTCATGTCAGGTTATTCGCCGTGCCATACACCTCCCTTGTCTGGGGTATCCTACCACCCTCTTCGTCCTCACTACAAGATGTTAAACTACGAGCTGGTCAGGCCTTTCTGACCGAGGCCCCAGCCTCAGGCCCCTTGGCCTTTTTGGGCCCATGGCCTAGATTTTATCTTATGGGATTGTGCGGTGTGGTGCGGGATTATGTCCTCATTCACGTCGGGTTACTCACCACGTCGTACACTTCCTCATTAGGGTATCCTACCCCCGGGTATCTTCTAAAACTACGTGTGGCTTGATTTCCATCCTTATGGGATACGTAGGACCACCCGAATGTCTGGACTTCGGGTCCAGCCCCATCTCTCAAAAATATCTATTTCGCCTTGGCCCCTTGGCCTACCCTCTCCTTCCTGGAAACCTTTGTCAACCCTCTTCGGCGGTTCACCAGTGTGATTAAGGGTACTCTGGTTTAGTACCTGGAATGTAGTATTATGCTCAGACAAGCCTCTACCCACTTTTCAGGCTTTGTGTTTCTCTTCATTAGGGCTTCCATCACCTTTCACACCCGAAGGGACCCCCCGAGTGGCATGGATTATAGTCCTAAGGGCTCTCCTACTATTACGGGCCAACGCCCCCAAAGGTCACAAACAAAAAATCGATACAAATCTTGCATTGCGAATATGGTCAGCGGTAAATTCTCATTTGTTGTTCCCATTTCAGGCTAACGCGATATGGATACTGCATTTCTGCCATGGTTAATAGTTATCCTCCATCACCACACCAACCCCATTAAGACCAAAACGTCGGTTACATGATTCACATCCTTCTCTACCTCATCATTTACAAGTATAACTTCAAAACTCTTTGTACTATTCCTCAGTGCACATATGCGTGTTAGGAGGACTAGAGTCGTGATAGGGGCTCTGCACCGATTTCCCTTTGGTGTGTGTTCCATGTGTTGCAATAGGCATCTTCCTCCCTTGTATCCCACACCATGTCTGAATCACGTGGGCTTAGGGATCATGTTGAGGTCTTTGCTTACTTGGAAGGTTTATTCCCCTCCTTGGTCCATGCTCTGTGACCGTAATCTAAAATCTCCTCGGAACTATGTTTGGATTGATTCCCATCCTCATGGGATACGTAGGAATTCCTAGACCTCTTTTCTTTGGGTCCATCTTGAGTTATGATAAATTGTCTTTTCTGTCCTGCCTGCCAGACTTTGACTACGGGACCACGTGGCGTGGTATGGGATTACCTCCTCATTCACTTCAGGTTTGCAATGGCCGCACCACGCGCTCCCCGTTCTGAAAATTATCCCTTCTGTTTTCTGTCCCGCACTACATTAAACAATATGTTGTCCCTCACGATATTAAAAGGCATCCTTCAAGAACTACGTGTGGATTGATTCCCATCCTTATGGGATACGTATGACCACTTGAATGTATTTTTTTCGGGTTCATCTCAGTTTGGATCTAGTTTCTTCTGCCCCTTCTCCTCTTACCCCTATTTGGGCCCCTTGGCCGAAGGTTCCCCTCTCAGAATGGCATACGGTGTGATATGGGATCATTTCCCCATTCACGTCGGGGATGTTCTATTTCACCGCACACATTCCCCATCTAGCATCATCTCTGCTATGTCTGCGCTGCATGATGTTAAAATGCATTTTGGGTCCCACCACATGACCCTAAATAGTGATATTGTCGTCCTATCTGCATGACGAAAAATGACATTGCATTGTGACGACCTCATCGTAGAGGACATGACGTTGGATGTTGGTCATAAACCATGCCATTTGTCAAAACCTACTACAACATGACTCTTGTGGCGATTCCAGGGCCTACTACCCTAGGACTGTCGTTTCATAAAAAAAACCACTCACCTTAATGTACAAACATGATTTATCAAATTCCGCTTCTCTTGGTGCGATGTCCATGCCCGTAGTCCCCCTTTTCTCAGGCATTGGTATCTTACCATTCCATCTCCAGAACTACATGCAGCTTGATCCCCATCCTCATGGGGTACGTAGGAACGCCTGTGCACTTTGCCTCAGGCCCATCTCAACTCTCATTTTTGTTCCCTCGGCCTAAAACCTCTCCAAGGAACACGTGGTGGTTGGAACACCTAGTTCCCATTCACATCAGGTTTTTGTAATTACTCACAATGATTTTCTCATGTTTTCTACCACCTATGGTTTGAACTCCATGACCCTAAACTAAGTTCTCCCTATTAGAAGGGACTTTAATCCCTCTATCTACTATGTCTCGTTGATGTATTCAGATGCGTCAAAAAAGAGCTCAAAGTGTGGAATTTTCATAAAGACATTCCTCTCATTCCATGTCCATGCTTCGTGGGCTCACTATTTGGATCATCATCCTCTTCCACGTTTAAAAGTCCCCTCAGACAACATGGATTCTAGGCCTAAGGGATCTCTATGGATGTTAGGCCTAAGGTCCCTCACATCGTTTTGGGCCAACATCCCTAAGGATCTCGGACAACATTTGCTACAGGTCCTGTGTTTCGAACATGGTCAACGGTCGACCCTCATCTATATGTCCCCATTCCAGGCTAACATGATGTGGATGCTGCGTTTTCTCCATGGTTAACAGTTATCCTCCATTGTCACGCAACTATCATTGTGGTCCAGATTTCAGGCTTCATGATTCCCACATATCCACTCTCTCATGGTCAAGTGGAATTCTGACATACTCAGCTCTATCTCTTCTCACATCTAGGTGCGCTTCGTGGACCAGTTAGCATCATTGGGCTGGTATTCACCGAGTTCCCATTCGTCCTAACATGCCCCTTCTTGTGTTTGTAAAGTCCCACCATTACTTCTTGTTTCCCACACTTAGCACGACTCACATCAGCTTAGTAGTTTTGGTAGGATGTGTACCAACGCAGCCAGGCTTCTCATTGTCCCGCATGACATTAAACAACGCTCTTAGAACTACATATGGCTTGATCCCCATCCTCATGGGGTACGTAGGAACGCCTGACAAATCTACTTCAGGCCCAGCCTAATTCTCACTCTTGTCCCTTGACTTGAAGAGTTTCCTCCAGGGGTACGTGGTGTGATTTGGACTCCAAGTCCTCATTCACATCGGTTTCATAGTTACCGCACCACATGCCCCTGGGATCTCCTCTTTCACGTTCTATCGTATGACGTTAAACTACAGGAGGCCATATGTCCCCAATGCATGACACTAAACTACGGTTCTACCCTGAACAATTTCAGGATGCCCCATATTGATCGTGGGATGCACCAGAGACTCTTCGAGAGAGGATTTCCCCTATCAGTGTTGGTTTATGACTACATTGTACTTCCAGAACTTTGTATGGATTGATTCCCATACTCATGGGATACGTAGGGACACCCAGGTATTTCACCTCAAGTCCAGCCTCAGGAATCATAAGATCCTGTTCCTCCCCATTTCATACCCAAGGCCAGACCCCTTGTGAGGGACCATGTAACTACAACTGTACCCTGAACAAGTCTAGGATGCCCCAAGATGACATTGGGAAGTGACAGCTCAATCTCTAGAGAGGCCCTGTCTGAAAGAAAGAATGATCCACAATCAGGCTGGTGCGCCATCTAGTGTGCTTCCACCACGATGGCGTAACTTCAAGAGTGTTGGATTGTATTCAAAAAAAACCCTCACTCCACATTCCACGCTTTGTGTGCCACTTACTCAGACCCTCATCCTCCTTTACATCTGGAGGAACCCCCTAACAGTATGGATGCTCGGACTATGGCCCTCCTATTGTTCTGGGCCGACGTTTCAGAAGACTAATGGATAGAATTTTGAGTCAGGCCCCATGTTTTGAACATGGTCAGTCGTCAGCCATCATTTGTTATCCCCATTTCCGGATAACGTAAAAAGGATATTGTGTTTCGAACATGGTCAACAGTTATCCTTCATTGTCACCCCACCTCCCATAGCATTTCGGATTTTTGGGGTATCGTGATTCACACCTTCCACTCCCCTGTGTTCGGACTAATCCCAATACCCCTGGTGTTACCCCGCTCGTGCACTAGAGCACACTGAAAGAATGGATCTTCATTTTTTTTGAGGTCCTAATCCTTAGATCGGGCCTCTCCCCTGTCTTCTCATAAGATTCGGATTGGTTTCCTAAACCCCGAATACCCGAAGCTTGGTTGAAGTAATATGTTCAGGTAGAATAGCTTGGTGATCACCCCTTGTTTCTCACATTGGGATTGACTCGCCTGAGCTGAGGGACTGACCACCATACATTTCACGAATATAACAGACGCGTATGAATCCAACCTTGATAATGAAACTCATGCATGATATGAAATCAAATAAATCAAAACACGAAAGTGAGTTTGAGAGTTTGTGATCCATATAGAACTCGGGGGGTTTATCCCTCCCATGGATGGGTTGACCCCATCAAAAGAGAGTTGCAGTTCCACCACTCTCCGACATGTGGTGTCCAAGAGTTTCTGCCACCGGCTCAACTCCTGCTCCTCCTCAGCCTCGATGGGGCGCAGCTCCTCGGCCCCAGTTCGAGCCCTCTCTATGTCAGCCTGAATGATGGCCATTTCTTCGGAATCTTGCCTCATATGCTCTTCTACCTCTGCAAGCTGGGCCTTCAATCACAAGATCAGCTCTGATTGTTCGTTAAGAGAGGCTGAGTGCTCATCTGCCTATATCTGTAGTTATTGGACCTCATTTTCAGCCTCCCGGAGCTTCTTGATGTTCGTCGCCTTCCTCCGCTCCCATCCTATTATGAGGCCGCAATCATACTCCTGAATCTTCTCCGCCATATGATCCTAGATGAGCAGTTGAGGGAACTGGGAATCCACTCCCCCAGCACACAAATCGCACAGCCGCAAGCGAAGTATGCCTCTATCGTCCAACCATAATGCTTGGGGGGGGTCTTTTTGATAAATCACACGATCAACTTCCACAATCAACGGCGGACTATATCGTTGTCCTCTTCATCAGAGGTCGTCTCATCCCAGTCCGCGCAGTTGGAGGGCTCGTATGTGGGGTACTCCCTCAAGAAATCTTTAGCGGGATCTGCATCTGGCATTGGATCAGGTGCGGCATCTTGCGTCGAATCAGGCATAGAAGAACTTGGGTTGACCGGTTAAAATCATTATCAGACTCCACCTCAATAAATTTGGGCATGACCCAGCTGGTGGTCCCGCCGATGATGGGGGGAGCTACAACTTGGGTGGGCTAGGTAACTATCTCCACGATTACACGCATTCCCCTAGGAGGGGCGCTGCCAGAAATCCTGACCAGCCTCACCACAGCGTCCCATGGCTGTCAGAGAACTGTACGTAATAGAGAAGGGCACTAACGTCAGTTGGCACGATCAACGTGTGGTAGTAATAAGATCAGTTGAGAGGACTTATGGAGATCGAACTCGTGGGTCCACTCCAGAGTTGATGTTGACGGGACCCTGAATCATGTCCCTCCATATATTGTCGAAAGGTCCATAGATTCTAGAGGAGCCACCTTGGATATCCTAGCCCCTCTAGACACAGAAATGGATGCGTCCATAGGTGCGGGTTCTGAGGGTCCTGCATCATCACCCACCGAGGGGCGAGAATGAGGTCTATGCACAAGGTCCTCTTGCATGGTTCAGATGTTGGTACGAAATCCATAATAACCTGATAGAAGGCCCCAAGGGAAGAAACTTGGGGTGTTACCTCGAGAGCCTCCGTGCAATCGTCGAGACCCGAGTCTTGATCGCCGACTTCGCCTTCCTCCAATGGGATCCCTCCACCAGCCTTGTCCCCCCAAGAGTATTTTTCTAATTCTTTCGATAGGGGGAAGTGCTCTCTCAGCTCGGCGGTTGAAAACTATGGGGGAACCGTCTGATCCAGCAGTACCCTCACCCGGTCTGTCATTGGACGCGGGGCACCCCTGGAATGTACAAAGTCCTCTAGCTCAGCCAAATATTTCTCCGCCTCTGCTGGGGATACTGCAAAACTAGGCTGGACAGGGCCTAAACCCTATAGGTCCATCTCGAGATGGTTCAGGTGTTGCCACATCTCGGGCAGGCCGAGGAATTGCCGGTTGACATCCCAGATGTCCCAGGCCTCCGAGAAAACCACATTATCTGGAATGTCAACATGGCGCAACCATTTCCCCAGATCCTAAGTGGATATCCTGCAGAATCCCCTCAGTGGCCACCCCTCCAGATGTATATGCTCTCCTGGGACCATCGGGTCCACTGCCTCTATTGGATCTATCGTTTCTGCCTAACCCTTAGCTGGTGTAGGCCACGCTGCTACGGTAGCCCCACCACCATGAGAGGCCCTTGTCACCTTCCGACCCAGACCTCGGGATAGGGAAGGCCCGCCATCACAAAATCTAACAGTTGGCTGCTTCCACATTTCCCCCGGATAAGCTACCTCCCAACTTATGGCATAATCCTTCACTAGTCCAAAGGTGGAAGTAGGTGGGGGCAATGCATTCTGAATTTTCCGATCTTCCCGTGGGAACATAATCCCCAATTTCCTCATCATACACAGGTACTCCTCGTGGCGCAACTCCTAGTAGACCTGTGGCGTCAGCCGCTGCAGGCACTAGAATTGCCTTTCAAACCGGTGCATGGTGTACGGCTCGCAGAGAGGCTCACGGTCCAGCTTTTCCACAAATACTCCACCTCGAAAGGCCATGAGATAGGCCTAATTCTCTTCTGTCCCCAGACCATCATCGTTGAATTCCCCGTTGGCAATAAAAATGGGTGACAATTAAACTCTTCCACCTTCCATACCCAGTTTAGTACCAAGGGTATGGTCAATTTGGCTGGAAATATCCCGACAACATTCAGGATGGATGGAAAGAAGTTTGACCCTAGAGGTGAGATGGGGATCGAGTATTCGTAAACCCCCCTGATGTGCATCGTGATCCACCCGTACAGAAGTTGGAAGGGCCCACATTTCCTATACGGCCTCTTTTACTGCTAACATGTTGTAGCATCTTGTACAATTTGGAGAGCATCGGAATCCCCAGATTGACCGCCCCCCCCTGTGGCCAGCATGGATGCCATGATGAATGAGCTAGGTCACACCCCCATGTTGGTATCGCTCACTGGTAGGATCCAAACATAGATAAGGGCCGCGATAAACACTGACAGTCTGACTATCGGCTGCTATTCGGTATTGACACTGAAACCCCAGGTCATCCATTGGCTGTCCTCTAAGAGCTGCCAATACAAATTCTACGTTCCCCGTTGGGCCCCCTTTGGGCAAGTTTGAGTCCTAGAGGGAAACTCCCAATCCTTTGGGAAGTTCAGGAACTACTTGAACCACTTCTTGAAGTGGACTTCCTTCACCACTTCTTTTTCTTCTCCGGGGACTAGCCCTATTAGTGCCAGCGCCAGTCACGACATCTGATCCGGATCATCCCACGCACTCATGATGGGGAGGAACCCATCATACATAGCCCCCACGATCGGGACCCCCGAAATCTAATGGACATCCCATAGAATGATGCCGACCTCCACATGGTGCAGTTGAAAAGTGTTGGTCCAATATGAACACCTGCTCAACAGCTCTGGCAACAACAGTTTCAATTGATATATGTGGAATTGGGAGGCCCATGCCACCACATACAAACCCACTCTCCTCTGATCAGCTCCAAAATCCTTGAATGAGTCACCTACCCAGTAGGCCCATGCCCAATCGTTTGTGAAGTTGCCGCACTGGCGCAGGTCCCACTCATCGGACCACCCCTTCTTTGAATACCTCAAGGATGCCTTCAGTATTGTACGATACATGGGAGGGGATGTCTCCCGATGCAATGGATTCCCATAATCATTGTTCAGATGATTGTATAGGCAGTCGGCGGTGACAGGTGTGAAGTACTCTCGTGCATGACCATCAGCCACCCTGAACCATTGGCGCTGACACGATGTGCTCTTGAACCAGTAAGCTAGTTTTTCCCTACTCACCGCAGGAATGAAGACGTCATCCGTTAGCCCGAATTCATACAAGGGTAGCCTCCTGCACCACAAATAGTTCTTTTTTCTCTCTGATAGAAGCTTTATCAAATAATTATGGTCTAAGTGGCTATGGGCCAACTCTCTAAGGCCTAGACAACTTACCATTTCATCCCTTCAGGCGGCGTCTGCGAGCACCCCTAGCGCAGCTTCTTTATAGGCCATTGGGTTTGAAAAAAACTAGGAAAAATTTCAGGTCGGGCCATGAAACAAGTTCGCGGAGTTCGTTCACGAAGACGAATCATGGAGCCTGGCCTCAGACCTCAAGCGCACGTTAACGTGGCACTGTCGCGGAGTCAGAGACTCGTGGTTCGCCGCGAAGCCTGATTCGTGGAGAGCAGGTGCGGAGTACGCGAAGCATCGTGAATCGAGAGTGAAAAAGGTAAAAATTGCGGAGAAGGGAAAGGAAAAACGATATGGTTGGTCCCATATTTATAGGCGGCAGCCTTCGGAGGTTTGTGGTGCGTCAAGCCCGCACGGAGCTTCGCGGCACGCCGGCCCACGCGGCCCCTATCCTCCTCATGCATCCTTTTCGCGAGTGAACACCGCGAATGACTGATTATTTTGGTGATTTCCCTCAGACTTCGACCCTCAATACATCTGCGGCTTCAAGTCTGAGGGTGGAATTTGTTGGCACCAAAATGTTGGATGAAAAGAAAGAAGAGAAGGAGGCCCCATGGCCGGCATCATGAAGCCACTTCGCGGAGTACCCAAAGGAAACGCGGGCACCACGAAGCAAAGGAGGCGGTAGCCTCCGCGAAGGACCTTGAAGTTCGTGATCCCACCGCGAAGTAAAGGAGGTGGTACCCTTCGCGAACGCCCCTAACGTTTGTGCACCCGCCACGAAGCACAGGAGGCGGTACCCTCAGCGAACACCACTGATGTTCGTGTGCCCGCCACGAAGAACAGGAGGCAGTACCCTCCGTCAATTCCCCTGACGTTCGTGATCCCGCTGCGAAGAAATCGAAGCCCTCTTCATGTTGCGTAAGCTCTACTTCATAGTATGTCTTTCTTATAAAAACCGAGATCCCCCTGAGCCCTTGGGATGGACAATCCGACCTTTTGACTTCTCATCTCCCAAATTTCGAAGCACTCTTTGCTCTGTGAATCATGAGCTACGTGAGGTATTTTTGCTTTGAGAGATGCCTCTTCCTTGTATCACTTTGATCCCCTCTTCCGAGAGTGATGACTTTCGCGAAGCCTAAGGGCCTTTGCGAAGGAAGGGGATCCCCAATGGGACCCGGGTGGTTGCGGAGCGTTTATGCCTCGCAAAGCACCCCTCATGTCCATGTGATCCACGTTCCAAGGCAGGGTCACTGTACTTCGCGAAGCACATTGCTTCACGACACTCTGCTTCATGAAGCGCTTGTGCTCTGAGTTACAGTGCCTTGAGAATGCCTTTCCACATCATGAATAATCTCCCATTTGCACCTCTACCCCATGCTAAAGCCAAGGCACCCCACTTCTCGAAGCACACCCCTTAGCAAGTGCCCTTCACCACACAGAGCAACTGAGCTCTACAAGTCCCCTATCTATGGACTCCTCTTCTTTGAAATTCCTTTTCCCTTGTGACCCTCCAGTTTTTCACGATGTGACTTCAATGTCCCTGGAACGATACCGCCCGTAGCGTTGCTTCGCCTAATGCTTCGTCACATAGGCACGCTAACGGCTATTGTTTCTTCGCATAGCCACGCTAACATGGACCCCTCATTGGTTCACTCTACGACCCCCCTTTACCATGGAATTGTCGATACCTTCCCTCCCAAAAGGATTAGAGGGTACCGGTTATCTATGTCCTAGGGGTGTAGAGTAAACCCACCTCGTCCGAGCTGCATGATGTTAAACTTCCAAGAACCCTCGTCCTCAACACACGACGTTAAACTGTGACATCTCCACATGCCTCTCACGCGGGATGCCCCCACCTTGGAAATTCTCCACGCACCCTGGTCTCTGTAGGGGATGATATCCTCCTTCTAGGAGTGGCGTTTGTCCATGGGGGAAAGGCAACCATCTTGGTGTAAGCCCCATAGCTTTTCTTACAGGAGGAAGCACCCCTAATCCTCCTCACTTCCTCGGTGCCAAGGCCAGCGGAGGGCGTGATAGGGAATGAGTATCTTCCATTCTTTGGTCCCAAGTCCCTCTCCCACTGTGATTTGTCTCTCATGGGCCTCCATCCTGGAGTAAGCCCCGGTACATTAGGCTGCCCAACGCGTAATCCCCTTCTTCGCTTCCCATGGACTCACCCTTCGCGACGTGATCATCAGGTCTCTGTAACCTCTTATTTCTCACACTGATAATGGCTCCTGTGAGCTTAGAATGAGCACCAACCATGACACACCTTGGGCCGCCTCAGAGCGTAAGCCCCAAATGCCCCCGTCCTGCATGACGTTAAACTGTACACCCGAACTATGAGGACTTTTATCCATGTCAATACGTGGTACGTAGGAAGCCTCCACGAGGTTCAATCCCACCATTCAGTTGTTCCGACTTCTTTCACGTTGGTTCACACTCATCCCACATGACGTTAAACTATATCTTACCACCCTAAATATGGGGAATTTGATCCATGTCATGGCATGGTACGTAGGAAGCCTCCACGAGGTTCAAGCCCACCATCCAGTTGTTCTGACACCCCTTCATGTCGGTTCGACAACCCCTTTCCATACCCGAACTACGGGGACTTTGATCCCTGCTGTGGAATGGTATATAGGAAGCATCCCTGAGGTTCAATCCCATCGTCCACCTTGACCAAGGTCCTTATTTATGTCGGTTATCTAGAATTTTCACCTCCTGAACTACATGGACTTTCATCTATGCCAAGGCATGTTACGTAGGAATCCTCCACGAGGTTCAATCCCAACAACCATTGGGCCCGACTCTCTCCCTGTCATTGCGATGAGCCCCATTAACACCCTGGGAATCCTAGAGTGAAAGCCCTACACCATCCTGAACTACATGGCCTTTGATCCGTGTCAAGGCATGGTACTTAGGAAGCCTCCCTGAGGTTCAATCCCACCATACACCTCGGAACCCCGGTCCATCTTAACGTCGGTTCACCGACACCCACACCAACCTGAAAAAATAGTCTTTGATCCATGTCAAGACATGGTACGTAGGAAGCCTCCCTGAGGTTCAATCCCACCAACTGGTCATCCCGACCATCTTCACTTTAGTTCACCCTTGTTCAGCATGATGTTAAAATGTATTCCACCCTTGTCAATCATGACGTTAAATTGTATACCAGAACTACGAGGACTTTGATCCATGTCAAGGCATGGTAAGTAGGAAGCCTCCCCGAGGTTCAAGCCCACCACCAGTGGACCCCCGAGTTCACCTTCATTCCAGTTCACTGATGAGACCCTTCTTGAACTATGGGGACTTTGAACCATGTCAAGGCATGGTATGTAGGAAGTCTCTTTGAGGCTCAAGACAAAAACCTTCATCCAACCTGACTCTTACCCAGGCCGCCACATCGTAGTAATATCATGGCACTTCATTCCCCTCCACATTATTCAAGGATCCTCCCATGTGTTGGCCCCAATATCGGTGTTCCCCTCTAAGGGGGTTCCTCAATCTGATCCACTCTAATCAGTGTTTTGATCAGTCCGATCCATCCCCGCTAGACGTTAAACTCGTGGAATACTCTGTGTTAAACATGGGAAGGTGAGGAAAACCTCAGATTCAAGCCTATGGAATATGATTCCCCGTGTTCGATGTGGGATTCCTCGGGCTTCCCCGTCCTCAATAAGCCCTATAATAAGGGATAGAATAAAGGCACACCAATCCCTAGCGTCCAGACATGCCAGTGATGCCCAGCGTGACTACTCCTCTAACCGAAGGTTTCTGCCTTGACCGAACCCCTTGGAATGTCCTGAAAGAAGCAGAAAAATTAACTAGTATCCATGAAAATATGGCGCTGGGAAGAGTTTCACGAACAACGTATTAAATCTATGAGGGAGACCCAGACTAGGTGATGAGTTCCGAGGAGGAATCCACAGAAGGAAGAACTGACATCCCATCATCCAATTTCAATCAAGGAGAAAACTTCCCTGAAAAAGGAATGAATGCCTCCCACCTTTGTAAAGAGGGAATGCGGGGTAACAAATGTTGTACCTATCGTACTCAAGAAGAAGGATGTGTGCACCCCAACGAAAGCATCGGAAATAATACACTAAAGGAAAATATTGATCCCACATACCATGAAAGTCATGTGAAGATGATCTCAACATGTCCTCTAAGTTTTGGATAACCCTTTCTGATTTCCTGTAAGTTTTTTGGTGATAAGAAGTACTCAATAGAAGCTCAGTATCCAAATATTTCTGAATACATTTCTATAAATTTGATGAAAATTTCAGATCACTATTAGAAAAAACTGAGAGAGGTGCTAAATGAAGTCTCACAAGTCAATTTATATTGAGTCTTTCTAGGTTCTCTAATGTAAAATCCTCCCTTATAGAGAGGAAATGTGCAGATTTCATAAGTCGATCCACAATTACCCATATTACATCATTATTTCTTGGAGTTTTGGGTAATCCAGTGAAAAAATCCATGGTGATGTCATCCCATTTTCATGTAACAATAGTTAGAGGTTTCATTACTCCTTTTGGATGTTTTCTTTAGATCTTCAATTTTTGACAGACTAAACATCTTGAAATATAATCAATAATTTCCTGCTTCATGTTGTCCCACCATAATTGTTCTTTCAAATCTATATACATTTTAATGCTACCAGGGTGTATAGAGAAATTTTATCTATAAGCATGGTCCAATAACTTCCTTTTCAGCTTACTTATAGAGGGAATACATTACCTCTTCACAAATTTCATAATTCCATATTCATATACGAAGTCATCCAACTTCCCATATTTCACAACATTAATTTTTTTTAAAGGTTCTCATCATCAGGTTGAGATATTTTAATCCTTTTTAATAAATATGCTTCAGAAACCAATTGAAAAGTAATGATTTTTCACCTTCTTTGATAATTCACATGTCCATCCTTACTAGATCCATGTACAAAGGATCCTTATCAATCCTAATTTTGTTGAAAACTCCATGATCCTTCATTCTCAATGAATTAGATACCTTGTTTTCATTTCCTGGGTGGTAGTGTATGGAAAAATCATAATCCTTGAGTATTTCAATTCACCTCTTTCACCTCATGTTGAATTATTTCTCTGAGAAGATATATTTTACAATCTTGTGATCCATATATTTCTCACATTTTTATTGATTGAGATAATGTCTCCATATCTTCAGAGAAAATATTACAACTGCTAACTCAAGATCATGAGTACGATAGTTTTTTTCATGAATTATTAACTACCTTGATGCATCGGTAATAACTCTATCATTCTACATAAGGAAACACACAAGTCCTTTATTTGACTCAATACTATAGATCACAAAACCATCATTACCCTATGGTAGAGTTAGGATCAATGAATTCAGTAATATCCTCTTAAATTCTTCGAAACAATACTCACATTCTTTTTTCCGTATGTACTAAACCCCCTTACCTATAATCTTAGTCATTGGGTTGTATAAATGGGTGAAGTTAGGAACAAAATGTTGTTAATAACCTTTTAAACCAATAAAACTATGTACCTATGTTATGTTATTTGGAGTAGGCCATTCTTCCATAGACATTGTCTTCGCAAGATCAACAAATATTCCATCTTTAGAGAGAATGTTCCCTAGAAAGGAAACTAATTGAATCCAAAATTCACACTTGATAAACTTTCCATATAATTCATTTCTTCTAAGAGTCTTAAGAATAGTGAACAATTTATTTTCATGATACTCATATATTTTTGAGTATACGATGATATCATCAATAAATACCACCACAAAGTCATCATGATATTCCTGAAAACACTATTCATTATATCCATTAAAATATATGGTGCATTAGTTAGTCCAAAAGGAATTACTGTAAACACATAATGAGCATACCTGGTTCAAAATGCTATTTTTGGAATGTATTCATTACTCACAAGCAATTGATAATATCTAGATCGAAGATCAATCTTCGAAAAAAAATAGAACTCCATGAAGTTGATTAAATAAATCATCAATGCAAGTTAGGGGATACCTTTTCTTTATTGTTTATCCTTGATCTCCCTGTAGTTAATGCACAACCTCATAGATTCATCTTTATTCTTAACAAAAAGAACAGGGGCTCCCCATGGATAAACACTAGGGAAAATATATCCTTTATCACTCAATTCCTCGGGTTGTTTCTTCAGTTCCTCTAACTCCACATTGTCCATTCTATAAGGTTTCTTCAATATGGTCCTTGAATTAGGAACTAATTTAATGGAAAACACAATTTACCACTCTGGAGGATGTCCAGGTAAGTCCTCTACAAACACATCAACATATTCTTTCACAATAGCTATATCCTACATCTAAACATTCCCTTCCTCACCCATAGTTATTTCATTCCCTTCCTCCCCAATAATTGAATTGAGTAGAGCTACACTGGGTGGATCTAGATGAGAATCATATTATGATGTTTCTACCATAAAGATAAGGGATTCTAAGTCATCATAAAAAAATTGTAACCACCTTATTTTTACAATAAATATTTGCATCATGGTTCAAAAGACAATCCATACCAAGGATTATATAAAATTCAATCATGGGAATGAAAATAAATTCAGGAGATAAAGAATGTTTATATGCCATAATGGTGACCTCTAACACAACATTGTTACAATTATACTTCCCTTATAGTTTTGACTGACAACTCCCTTATTAAATCAAATTGGAAATATCTAATTTTCTTGGAAAACTGTGAAGATATAAATGAATGAAATGATCTAGAATCAAATAAATAATTTTCTAAGTTTGAGGAAATGATTAATGTACCTACCACAACATCATTAGGAATTTCAATATCAGTGGTTGTGATCATATAATCATTTCCCTGCTCCCTTCGCCTTTTCTGTGACATGTTTCCTTAACACTTTGGAAAATCATTATCATATTTTCCCATATTCTGTAAATTATATCATTTAACATTAAGAGATTATTTATTCCCCTTACAATCACCAGTAATATGGAATTTTTGTCCACATTTTTAGCATACTCCTTTTCCATTTAAGTAGGAACTAGGGCGTTTCCTTCCACAATTATCATAGGATGGAAATTCTCTTCCCTTATTCCCCATTTAATTATTTCCTTTTACAGAGTTTTCAAAAAGAATCTTCTTCTCTTTCTTTCCCTTAAAGGAATAAGACTTAGAGAAATTTTTTTCCATCTTAATAACACATGAAACTATATCCTCATATGATGAAAAAACATTGTGAGACCTGTGCCCATCAGAGGAATGGATTTAGGCCATCAAAAAATCAATCAATTTTGATCCTTATGTTATGTATTTAGTCAAAAAAATCCTTGTTAAACATGTGAAGTTAGTTTCATACTTTTCAATATTATCATCATCCTTATTGCCTCAAATTATGAAACTGCCTTTCCATATCTTCTCACTATTCACGATGAAAGTATTTCTCTATAAATATTTCCTTAAATTTCCTCCATTACATCTCTTCTATATCTTCCTCCTCATTTTTGTTTTGGATTAAAGGAAACCACTGATCCGCATCTCCCGATAGATGATAAACTTCCAAGATGACCTTCTCTATTTTGTTACATCCCAAAGAGATAAATATATTCTATGGGGAACTTATCCACTGCTCAGCTATAAATTGGTTTGCAGTCCCATTTAATGATGGAGGATATTTTTCCATAAAGAGATCGAGGATATCTCCTCCAAGTTGTGTAATAGGATGCTCCACATGGGTAAGGTTATTTTTTATAACCTCAGATAGTTGTCCCAGTATAGTTATAAGTTTCTCAGCACCAATCGTAGCTCCAGATCCAAAATCATTTTCTTGAATTGGAGGGAAATCCCAACATAGGATACACGTGTTCATGCGGTTTACATTCCTCCCACTAGGAACCATTTCTAAATAATGGAATACACTAGATTAGGTTATGGATCATAAGGTATAATCTCAACATTGAAAAATACTTAGCATAAATTGGAATCCTATTCATGGATAATCACATATTTCTAAACATGGTTTCTTTGAGGAAAACATTACATTTAAATCCTTTATAATTTCTAGAAAAGATAATGACAATTATCCTAAGAATATCTCCCAAGAGTTCTAAACTAGGGGTGCAGTAAGGCCTGTATTCATGTACTTGGACACCTCGGGTTCTGTCCAAAACTCATTGTAAGAGTTTTCACTTCTAGGTATATCAGTTCTAGAACCACGTCCACTTGTAATATCCAAATGGGGATGTATTTTCTATAAAGATCCACATAATCTATTCATTACCAAAATACAAGGATATTATTGTATTTTTATCCTCGAAGACTGCCTTAAGGGATTTTTCCTTAATATAAGTTTTCTAAATATAGTTTCCATATTTTCTACTGAACTTTCTCTCACACCAACTGTAAAGACTTGATCCTAATTACTCGGAGTCGGTGCCTAATTAAATTACACTGGCATGATTACAAGAAAGTCATATCCCGAAGGATTGAATAGTTTAGTAGATTTTGAAATCTAGATATATACATAAGTTCAACATTACAACATGAAATTAAATAAAACATATAATATCTATTGGAATCATCCACAGTTATAATCTTATCCCTGCAGGTCATTCACAATAAACTTCTTCATTACTGAGAAAATCAAACACAAGAAATTGGTGAGCTTAAATGCTCAGTAAGAGTAATAAATACAGTGGAAGATAACATAAACATTAGGAATGGTGAATAATTTAAAACGCATTCCTTTAAAAATAAACATCAACATAATATGGAAGGAAAAATGAGTTGAGTACACATTTCCAAAATAAATCATAGCCATTGGTATTCTACTAGTTGAATAACCCCATGAACTATGAATTTATAGATTCATAATGAGTGAAATTTATATGTAGGACATTCTAAAACATACCATCAAGGCCTCTTCCAATAAGTCTAAAAATGATTAAGGCCTCGACCAAAACCATATCACAAAATGAGAAAGGCCTCATCCAATTCCACGTCTATTTGTCTCATGAGACCTACCGATGCATTGAGGGGCTATAGAGGGCCCCACCCATCACATAATAATTCAAATGAATTTCTCATATGAGTGATGATAAACATAAACAACATATACATTCATATTGACACAAACATATGAATTGTAAATACTTTCAGTGAACATTAAGTTTAACACTAACCATTTAGAGAAAATTGGAGAATGGTTTTAGGATAGAATTTACACAATTAAACTAGTAATAAATCATTAAATTAAATATGGTAGATTATATAATACATAATAATTCAAAAGGGTGTTTTAGATATATTAATATACTCTTATAAAATCTTCGAGTGATTCTTGATATAAATACTCTTTTACTTTGTAAAGAAACTTTATTTTGAAAAAGTATTTGTATAAAACCATAATTAAAGTAAGATAGTTTTTTCATAATAAAATTAATTATTTTAAAAACATAATTGTTTCTAAATACATATTATATAAGACCCTTTAAAATAGGTAAGTATTTGAGAAATTATCTTGAAACGGGCTTTTATTTCGGAAAGAATTTTGAAAGTTCCCTTTTATAATGTGTGACTCCCCAAAGAATAAAGTAGTATTATGGTTGGTGAAAAAATAGAGAACACTCACACATAATTTATGAGGAGTAAATAATAATACATTATATCTTCATTAAGGTAAGTATACAATAAAAGTAACCTGAATGAAAATGGAGGTTCAGGTGGAAAACCCTTACCTTAAGTCCTAATGTGTTCTTCTCTTGAAATTAAGGTCCTATAATATGAAATTAGACTTATTAATATCTCAACTAAGAACATATTATACAAGTATTTATTTTATCATAATTTTATTTAGTTAATTATTTCCTTATTGACAAGTTATAATATTGAATTCTTTCGTTATGAAGAGTTCGTTTCCTTGGTTTTCATAATAAGTTCACTTGTTTTTACGTAATGGCGTTCATGTGGAATGGATGTAAATATCTAGAATTGAATTTACACATTATTTATGAAAATAAATAGATTTTAATGGTCATTTTTATCATTTGGTTTCATGAAATGAGGATGATTCATTATATTAAATATTAATGACAATCACTTAGATTATTTTAGTGGTATTTTGATTATTATGAACTAGTTTGGAAATATTACTTAATATTCTGTACATATACTAGTTACTAAATATTAAGTAGTTTATAATAAATATATTATAGTCTATTTCATCCATAAAAATTATTTCATGACTAGTAATGATGGAAAAATTTATGAACGAAACTTCATCGTCCATGAATGTTGTAAATTAGAACCTCACAGATGAGGATTTCATTTCTAAAAGAGAGCGGGAGGGAGGGAGTAAGAATATTGATAATGGTTATTAAATTAACATGGTTCAATTATATTATATATATTATACTGGAGTTATAATTATAAATTGTATAGATTATGTTCAGATATGATAATAATAAAACAAGATAAATTAAAATGAAACTAAATGAAAAAGAAAGATGTTTACCTCTTTAAATAACATCCTTGATAACCTCTTTAAAGGAAGCGGTTTTGGTCTCTTGGAAAGTAAAAGATCTCCTGGATGTGGGGAGTTAATGAGGAAGGTGACTTGGTTATAACATAGTCAAGTAACAAGGCTTGATAAGAGTGAAGAGAAGATAGAGTGATATGGGTTTTTATTATGGAGGGGAAGAGTGAATTTTGAATATTTTATTCATTATTCTATTATTTCCCTCAATAGAACCAATAATGTTGATTAATGTGACCCATAATAGTAATAAATTCATGTGATTTAGAAATAAGTGTTCTTACATCATCCATGATTCTAGGAATAGGGAATTTAACGGATAATGTATATATACGGTAATTTAATGTATTTCACTATTCATAAAAAATTTGAGTATTTCAAAAAAAATCGCAAAACATCACCCTATCCATTTTTAAACATGTTGAATTAAAAAATGACCTCCATTTTTTGAAAGTAATTTTCTAAATATTATTAATTTAATTTTTAAATAAAAACATATTTTATTTGAAAAATAAAAAATTTAAAACTATATTTCATTTTATATCACATTGAAAATTTAATCAAGATATCATTATCTTATAACCTTATGAAAATAAAATATTACTATATAATATTTATTATGGTCACATTACTATTAATATTACTATTCATAAGGGTATGTTACTATTCACCAAAAATTATGTTTGTCTTATCAGACTCTAAAAATCTTACTGAACGCAACCATGTATGTCGATTTTTTGAAATTCAAATCAGAGAGGTGGAAAAATAATGTTTATTGGATATGTTATAACAAAGTAGTGTTTTGTAGAGAAGTAGTGTTTCATGTATTCAACATTACGTTCAATTACAAAATCTTGGCGTGTTACAAAAATGGTTTGATGAATGATAACATGGTAATTTCTTTATTTCACAGATTCGCGCCAAGTTCACCATTTTTTCATTGAGATATGTGGCATTGAATGGGTTTCGATTGAGGGTTTGTTTTAGGGGTAGTTTTATGGCCTTTCTCAATCACCTTCATTAGGTCTTCCATTTTTTATGTATTTCCCAGAAAATCCCAACTATTCCCTCATCCGTAACTTGGTATGGACCTTCTTTCCAAAGGCAGGTGGTCACCTGGGTTTTTAGGTCCATCGACTCTTAGGGACTCACATTAGTTGAGAGGATGGGAGATCAGGCTCATCGCACCATTTTGGAGGGAATTGTTTCATACTCTGGGACTCTATTTTAAATTTAATATGTTTTTGTAGATAGATTCCTAATCCCAATATGGGAATGGTTACCCTAAAAATTTACTAAAGGTTAATTCTATTTTTGTGTAAAATATTAGGATCTCTTTAGAGAATCCATCTGTATATATCTGAGGTTCTCCACAATTTTCCAGTAATGGTCAGCCATTTATATGCTGAAGCTGTATAACTCTGTGATTCATAATGTTCTTCCATGAAAGGAGGAAGTTAATATTCAGATAAGAGGAATGATCCACTATGAGGCATCCTATGTATCATTTCTATTACAGGAATAAAAACTCACATAGTTTTTTCAACTCATGTAGTTTAACGTCATGAAAAGAATGAATTTTATAGGTTCTTTGGGACACCTATTATTCCAGCCTGAGTCCTGGAGGAATGTACTACATATACCAAGTATATTAAGAATCATATTTTTCATAGTTAACTTTTTAGGGATTATATATTGTGGTCACCTATGCCATTGTAGTGGATCATGTTGCAAAATATAGGATTATTATAGATCTCTATGCTGACAAGACCTATGCTTTGTGTGAGAAACAAGGGACAAAAAAATGATAATTGTATTGATCATTATATGAGACATATGTTCTAAAACTACTTTGAGATGATTTATCATGGAACTCGGGTCTTAGAGAGACATCCTACATGTCCTATTTATGGCAGGAATCATATTCATCGTAGATCAATTGTTTTCTTCATCTTTTTATGGATGAGGTAAAGTGATCATCTCCTAGTATTGATTGGGTCCTGATGGCTATTATTTTGGAGTCGTAAAAGGACTTACACCAAAAGAGTCATTTACATTGAACTCGGGCCTTAGGAAGGCATTCTATGTATCCGGGGTACTTTTGGAATCAGAGTAATTGTAGTAAAATTTATTGGGGATTATACACTAAGGCTTCTCATACCATTTTGGAGGATTTTGGTGTAGATTTCAGGATCATTGAAACTTTGTATTCCCATGTGATCCATGTTCCTTGTAAAGAATTGGGGATATAAATTAATAAATGCCATTGCTTTGAATACAAGACTTAGATGCTGGGATTTCTATGGATGGTCAATATGGAGCTCAAACCCCAGAGATATTTTTCCTTTATATCATGAATATGGCATAAATCATATTATTCATAGTTTCCTTTATATTGGGGCATACATTTCGAGGCTTCCCTGATTACCTGACATGCTCATCCATTGGGTGTCACATGACCCAGTCGACTTGTCTTGGAATCCATCACATGACCTGGATGACTTGTTTAGGGGGGGAATCACATGATCCAGCTGATTTACCCTGGTTTCATTCGCAATAGTTGGATTGAAACATATTAGGGTAAAGTAAGGGTCAGTATGACATGATTTGAAGGATTCTGTGTTTATTGTTTAACATCCCTAGAGGGAATCGTGAGACCTTTCCATCATGTCTGGAGGGCCTTGCAGGTCTGAGAAAAATTTCTCATAGGGTTTTGTGAGACTTGGTTGTCATGTTTGGAAGGTTTCTTGGGTCTCAACTGACTTCCCAAAGGATGTCATGAGATATTAGTTTTCATGCCCACATACAACTATGAGATGTCACTGACATGAGTGAAAGATGTTATATGAGTCATGCGATGAATCTGAAGGATGTCACAAGGCTCAAGTGATAGACTCATAGGGTCTTGAGAGATCAATGTGTCATGACCAAGGGGACCGTAGGACTTTCCCTAATTTTTTTTGATTATTTCCAGTATACCAAATAGAATGTGGAAGAGAGTCATGAGATCTTGGTGACATTTCCTAGCAATGTCACGTGTTATTGGATGACTCACACGAAGCACATGAGGGCCAACAAGCATGTTTTTTCTTAAGTCTATCACTCTTTATCTTGGTTATAAACCTTGTATTACAAAATTATTGGGTTCATTCAGTATCATTTTCTTTGATTCTTGTCAGATCTAGAGGACATGCAGTATGTTCGTTGCATGCCTTTTCAGCAACCCTTTTCTTGGTCTATGAAAAATCACATGAAATACCTTATACAGGGAGCATGATTTCTCCATATTTTCACTAGTATATTACCAAACTGAAGGCTTTATAGTCATAAGATCAGCCTCAATGAGAATTATGCTCTAGGACTTGCACTTGAGAGTCCATAGGGCTAGAATCGAACCGTCCATAGTCAAACCATTTTTCATGTTGGGGTGTTTAATTTATAGGAATCAACACCATATTTTTTTAGAACATTTTGCAAAAAATCTAGTGTGACATTAAGATGGATTTGGAGAAGGTCTCTGGTACCACACGACTTCCTGAGTCTTTTTTGTGGAACTATTTGTGGGCGTATCTTTATTTTAAGTGACTTCATGTTCCTTTAATCAATTCCTCCATTGTTGGATTATTTCTATGTAATGGGGACTTTTTTATCATGTGGATGTTTCAAAAGTCTTCCTTTGACATGTTGACATGTCCAGGGTAATTTTAGAGATCTAAGTTCCTTTTTAATGGAATCTGTGAGATTCTCAATGACTTTTCTAGGACTTTCTATGAGGCAAGTATGGTTTGTTCGAGGGTCCTTCAGAACCATAATGTTGACATATTGACTGTGTTGTAATCATTTTTTGACTGCAAGAGGCTTCCGCGTCCTCCATGTTTTATTCTCATTGTTTTATTTGAAAAATGTTAGGATTCATCTGAGATTTCATTAGTAATGTAAAGTACAATAACTTTATTTTTTGGAGAATTTTCACGTTACTAATATGGGTCATGTAGGGGTGCATGAGAATTTTTTTGGAAAGTCCATCCATTTGTCCTTAGGGAGTCAAAGGGAACCGCATAGTTTTCTTGACATACCTAAGGCTTTATGTATGATGAGACTAATAGTCCAAAAGGACTCCGTGAGATGAGGTAGACATGTCTCCAAGGAATTGTGGTGCCTTAAAGATCTCTAGGGGTGTTCCACATGTATTTCAACAACTGTGAATAGCTCACACCTCCTTCCCTTTTATTTCATTTCTTTTATTTTACAAAGGCTTAGAGGTCTTGTAAATTTTCTTGGATGAAGAAAAGGGAAACTGTTCTTCCCTTTCATGATGCATAACATGATAATTGTCACTAATAGGGTCCTTTTCCCTTAGAAATCATTCCTCCTTATTTTCAAATAATTTATTTTCCTTCACCCACTGATTGTCAAAGAGTGTGTCACATGAGAAATATGGTGTCATGTGATGGAACGAGTGCCTTATCTTGGTCAGTCATACCATTTACCTATGCTTTCTCACATGATCAATAGCGTATCTTGTGAAATCATGCATAGATTATCAACGAAAACTTCCCGTCTTGACTTTGATGCACCACATGTTCATTGACGGATCTCGTGACGGTGTGCGAACATTTTCATCGATTTTTATTTTTCTTTCCATTGATATGTTGTGTGTTCTTGGATGATTTTGGGTGTTTTCATGTCAAGGAAGCATGCCAAATGGTGCATATCAAGTGTTTCTAGTCATAATAGGGTTTTCACATAACCCAAGACACTTGAATGTGTTGTGAGACCGAATTTTTTCATGAGGTTTCCGCATGACATCCATATCCTTATGCGATCCTTTAAAGGGGATTGTGTGAAAGAGTCTCACACAGACTCCAGTTCCCATTCCTAAAATTCATTCACATGAACTATTTATCTTCATCACATGTAGATGTCAAGTAAAACATAGATTTTCATGCTGCTCGCATGAATATTTCATGTGTGTAGTGTGTAATTCTGTTTTACTGGGACATTGCATCAAGCCTTGAATATTATTCATGTTCGGATTTCACAGCACATCACATAAATTACTTAGGACTCGATCATAACTGGATGCTGAGTCACTATACACAATTCATCACATAATTGAGTATGAAGTTATTTAATCTTCTTCTAGGAAGAGGTGGGATCGTGATATGCGGTCGCTTCCTTGTTTTCCGGGTTGTGTAGGAATGATCTGGAACTTATATTTTCTATAGTATGATGTCCACACTGTATAAAAACCCTTCTCAATATGGGATACCCAATGCTACGACCTTTTCAAGTTAGGTCATGTGGTGCCAAATAACTTATGAATGAGTGGTTAGGTGGTTCCATACCCATTCACAAGATAGGTTATGTGACGCCTCGGTAGCTTCGTATGAGAGAGATCATGTACTCTCCCATGTGAGCTGCTTCACGTAACCATTTTACAGGATCATACAAACTTATTTTCATACCATTATATGGGATCATGATTCTCTATTTTCTGAAAAAACAAGATATCATCCTTCTCATTTTAAGGGCACAAAAAAGGTGCATGACAACAAAAAAAACACAAAAGGGAGAAAAACAAATGAACAGCAGGATTTTAACATGGTTCGATCGGAAGACCTACATCCACAAGAGAAGGGGGTCTTTCTTTATTTCTTATCTATAGATAAAACTCAATGTAGGCTCACAACACTGATAGATTACACCACTTATTTCAAGTGATTATCCTTATATTTATAGAATGTAAATATCAATGTTCAAGGGTGGCTCATATGCCCTTGACAAATCCTCCTGCTTCCAGCTACTTCAAAGTTGGAATGTGTCCATAACATCAGATTCCCACCAAGGAAGACCCCTCCTACAACCACCGAGGTTAGTTGCCGCCTTCAATGACTTCCTCGGTGGAAAACTCCTCCCCATATTGGAAGTGGCCCCCACAAATATCCCACTCATGACCAATTAGGGGTAGAAACTGGACCTGTAGTCTCCTTGAAGGCATTGAAAACTTCATCAACTATTCGAACACGCTTCTTCACACTAGATGATGTGGCACTTACAATTTCTTCAATTGATCTCAATATGAATACAATCTCCATCAAATTATACCACCATTGGGACTCTTTCCTAGTAATCATCGCTGCATCCCCATGTGATACTTCAAATATTCCACCTACTATGTAAATCTTGAAACCTTTCGCATCGAGCCTACATAATGATACCAAGTTCTATCTCATACTTAGAACAAATATCACGTCTCCCAGTTTTCGTACTCCTCCATCGGGTGTCTATAATTTTTGCATCCTGACTACTCGAACCTCACATGTTGACACATCACCAAGTCTAGCTGAATCCCACACCTGTTAAATGGTATGAAATACACCTTTCATTATTCATATGTTTGTTGAGATCCCCGAATCCAAAACCCATCATTTTTCCTTTGTATTTTGAGCTCGGCCATTCTTCCTTTTTAAAAATAAACATTCCCACATTAAGTGCCCATATCTTTTGTAGTAATGACACTACACTTCTCTAGATTTGATTCTCCCGTATTATTGAAAGATTCTCATTGTCATGTAGAATTCACCATCTTCCGTTAATTTTGTGATGTTCACATCCTTCTCTTCAAAATTATATTTCCCATAAATGTACCGTTTTCACACTCTATAATCACTTTTATAGTGACCCTTTTTCTCATGCCAAAACATGTGATTTCATTAGGATCACATCCCCTTGATTTTGACCTCCATTATTTACCTCCTAACTTCCGATATCGGCTCCTCCCACATTTATCATCTCACATCATCATGATTTTCTTTCCTAAATGTGTCGCGGATCTTCAGAATGCCTCTGAATCTTGAAGTGATTCCATCACCTCATCCAGCTTCAATGTTTCCTCCCCCACAAGATATCCGGTCACAAGTCCATAATATGAACTTAGTATAGATGAAAAAAAGTTCATTATCTTCCTCTCCAACCTTCACACCGAGCCCCAATAATTATGTTAGGATATTATTGAATTCAATGGTGTTATCCAACAAATTTGTTCCCTCATCCATGCACAATTGGTACAATTTCTTCTTTAGAAATAATTTTTCAGAGGGAAACATCTCAATATATCGCTACTCCAAATTCTTCTAGATCTCCTTCAGTGAGGTCTCATCCAACACCAAGTACTTTACCGCATTCTCCAGACATAGTTGAATTATGATGATGACCCGCATCTCGAGCTTTTCCCAATCATCATTATTGTTTGTCTAGGGATTTTCTACAATCAAGTTTTTGATCATGCCCTGTTGCACAAGAATATCTTTCACCATGCTTTTCTACAAGACGAAGTTGTTCCGACCATCAAACTTCTCAATCTCTAATTTTGGTAGCGCACTACCACCAGCCATCTTCGATGTCTCAAAACATTATTACCACCGTTGATGTTTCACCCTTCTGAAAACACTTTATGGAGTGATAATTTTAAAATACTATACATATGGATGCGTCCGGAATGGTTGAAATAGTCGGAATCAACTCCTTGATCATCGAAAGAAGAGTATGATTGGTCGAGATATCGCGAAAACAAATTCAACGGTCCAGATCATCTACTAACATGGCGATGACATGGCATGTTAGAGAAGCCACCAGAATCTCACCGAAAATTTCACCAGTGGCGTGAATAAGCACCATTTTATCCAGAACAGGGTTACTATTCACCTACAATTTCACCAGAACATTGACCAGCTCTATAGGGCTCGTTTCAACTCTATTTTCAGTGCTGCTTGTTCCATTGGAATTATCTTGTCTTCTTCTTTACGAATCTGGCCTCAAAAAAAATTATGATCAATTTCTATTTTCTGGTCCCTAAAAACCCTCTCATCTCCTTGTCATTTTAAACTCTCTCACTCCAGCTCCCTTTGATACAACATGTAACGGGGAAGTGGATGTGCATGAGAAAAACAGAAAAATGGAGAAAAATAGATGAACACTAGGTTTTTAATGTGGTTTGGTCAGATGACCTATGTCTACAAGAGAAAGCGGCCTTTGTTTATTTTTTCTCATCAAATAAAACTCAATGGAGGCTCAAAACATAGATATATTACACCACTTATTACAAGTGATTAGCCATGTATTTATTGAGGAAGAAATCAATATTCAAGGGTGGTTTATCTACCCTTGAAAAATCCTCCTGCCACCAGCTGCTTCAATGTTGGCAGGTGTCCACAACATCGGCTTCCCACCAAGGAAGACCTCTCCTGCAGCCACTGAGGTTAGTTTCCTTCTTTAATGACTTACTCCACTGCAAAACTCACCCCATATTTAAAGTGGCCTCACACTCACAAAGCAGAATCTTCCCTCTCTTATTGGAAATATATCTATATTTATAGGCGAAGCAATGCACCACAGTTGCGCATCCAAGAATGGTGGTGCATTTGATATTGTTTCTCTTCCATTCATCACACAGGCTTATTCCCCCATAATATTCTAAAGTAATTCTATGTCAAGGTATAGTTTCAAATAATTGAAGCTTCCAACATTTTTCATGGGATGCCCATTTGGATTTGCAAAATCGCACGTTCTGAATGAGCCTTCGCGTATTCATGTGATCCCTACCCGGAGATTAATTTATATTCTATAGAACTTATTCAGGAATAGGATATCTATAAAACTCAGTATTTTCACCATAGGTTCTTACTCAATGTATACAGACATGGTAGTGATTCCTCACTATCCCTTCCATGCATGCTATATTTTCATTTTGGACTATATAATGTCATCACTGTATTAATCACATTCACTTTTTATAAAGTTAAATAACCTAGATGTTTAGATTTAAAAATATAGAGGCCTCCCAAACTGATCCCTGTTAATTGTATATGTTCTAATCATATCCCTTCCATGGATAACCTTTGCAGTATCAGGGGTTTACTCAGAGGCATTGTAATTCCCAGGTTGTTCTTCCAACTGATTATTGTGAAGTGAACCCATGTGTTATACTCCATAAAATCATCAATGTTTCCTGCATGTATTTTGAACGTGAACAGTGCTACAAGAACAATTGATTCCATCATGATCGATCTCATCAGAGCACACGTTTAATCATGCAATTTGGTTGACTTATGGAATTACATCCTATGGAATTACCATAATGAACTCGAGAGTTATAGTGTGGGTAATTTCTTGTGATGATCTAAGATAATAGAACTTTTGATCTTCATGTGATATTATATCAATAATCATCACATGATGATGATGTCTGCAAGAAGAGTTATTCACAATGTGTCCAAACCCTTAGTTATTCTATCGGCCAAAGAACATGAAGCTAAAGATGATCATATCTATGGATGTATTTTTTGTTATACTCTTAATTTGTGGTGATTTATGTTGGTGTGTATGTGATTTTCATACTCATTTAGACTTAATAAATTGTCTATGGAGTCAACATTACATATCTACTTAACCAATGTAGTCCCTTATAAATGGGGACATTTCCCCAATGTTCTTTTGGTGGTTCACTAATCATGTGAATCTATGTTAGGATGATGATTTTTATTCCTCTCATAATATGATATCAAATATGGTGTGTTCTCAAGAAACATTTCATCAGGTTCTCTTGTCATGAGGAGTTTGGAGCGTGAAAGATCATCCACTGGATGTCTTAATAATGTGTGGTATCCACAATAGGTGTAATAGTAATGCCAAAAATATGATTTTATGAGGTTGAAGAATATGAGGTGAATGAAAATAAACCCAGAGAATGATATGCAGTTCATGTTTCCTTCCACGGAAAAGTGGTAAATGCTCCATTATTAGCGTCAACATGGTATCTTAAACATTTTAGAGTCCGTTGATTCACCATCATCTAAGATGAAATGTCCAATAAATTCAACCTGTAGAATATAAAATTGAAACATTGAGAGATTCCCATAAGTATGTTTATCTCAGAATATGTCTAGAACCATCTTCATGTGTCTTTTATTCTCCTCCTTAGATGGTGACTACATAAGGATATCATCAATGAATCCCACCAAAATGCAATCTAGAAAGGTTTAACAACCAAGTTCATGATTACAATAAACATTTCATGGAATTTTTTTATACAAAAAGAAATAACTAAGTACTCATAGTGACTATAACATTATCTAAATGTCATCTTTGGTATATCCACAGTCTACACTCATAGGTGGTGACAACCAGATCTGATGTCATCCTTTGAAAACTGTCATGTACCTCTAAAATCATCAAAGAGGATTTTGATCCTTTTAAGTGAATAATTATTGTTAAAAATTACTTGGTTTTAGAGCCAATAATAAAAAAACCTCAACCTCCAATCCCCCTTAGTGAAAAACACTAGGGCTTCCTAGGGAGAGACACTCGATCCTATAAAGCTAATCATGTACAAGTCATATGACTACACCATCAGCTCTTGATGCTTTATAGGGGTAAGCTGATATGATGTAATATATATTAGAGTCGCCCCAAGGTGAAATTAAATTAAAATTATTTCTCTCATTGGGATGTAAGCTTGGAATTTCCTCAAAAATGTCTTCCTTGAACTCCACCACTATAGTAGGAAACTGGTAGCCCATAACCTCAACTAGTCCAAGAGTCATATTATCCAACTGGTGAGTAATCAGCTTCAAACCACCTATATATATTAGTATCTCCTACTATTCCTTTTTTTCCTTCTCAACTATGAAGGGAAAACACGAACTAGCTATATGGATGCACCTCATTCCCCACTTAAAATAGTCATTCTAGGAGTGAAAAATATATAGACATTTCATTCCTATGATGAAATAATAAGCCTTTCTATAGATCATATAACAACATATAAGAGTATATCTCCTCTAGGTGCCTAGTGAAACCATCATCATATGTCTATGATCACTGAGTCACCTTTGTTCAGATTCTCTAAGTTCAAGGGTTCACTGAAGAGTTCAATCATAATATCTAAGGCTTTAACTAGATAAGTGTCCATGAAAGAGTGGATCACACCCATGTATATCCAAATTTATAAAAATTTTATAATAAATGTATCATACCTCTTATCATTAAGGGTGAATCGAGGTCATATTCCTCCACATATTTTTCTTATCCCATCCCCTAACCATCAGTTCCCTGAGCTTGACATGGATCACCCAAGGGAGGTGGTTGCAATATGTTGAACCGCCTTCCACTTTATACTACTCTACATGTTCTAGTACCACATCTTCCACCCTTAATACATCCATTATCCTTACTATATTTATGTATTGGAGTACACTCTACCATCTCTCGATCGGTTGTACAATGGTTTATACAAATATTTGTGAGATATCCATGATTTTTAAATAAAAAACACTACCTCTCCTTTGTTTGACTGAAATAATCTTGAGATCCCTAAAAAATTTATCCTCTATCCTGGGATCACCTCATATATCATCTCACATACCCATATCCTAGTGACTATTTTTCAATAGCTATTTTTAACATATCAACCCTTATGTTTCCACTACCAGTGCTAGTTTTCAACATTTTCTATTTCTTGAAGGTCTCCACTATTAAAGATCACTAAAAAACTCTAGCATAGGTGGGAATAGAATGATATATCATTGTAGCCTTCACATCTCAATAATTCCTCTACTTAAATGTATATAATCTGAATAAAAGATCTCACACTATATTCTGGGGGTATCATGAGGGGTTAGTACACCTCATTGAATATTTATCAACTATCGTACTACCATTATATAAAACTAGAAACTTCTAGATCAACACAAATGAAACATGGTTAGAAAAAATAATCCATAAAGAGACACTACAAATATGACTATGCTATATCTATCTCATTATTTGACTAATTCACCAGACTACCACAACCCATTAAAGTCTTGAAGAAGACCCATTGTACACACCATCATGTAATCTATAGGCATCCGCGCCAGGGAAAAATTAGGAGAATACCTCTAGAAATTCCTTATAAATAGGGGGACAAGATCACCCAAAAACATAGGATGTAACTACCTTTGAAACCCATGTGATACACTCATCCTATGTGCCTCCTCAGACGGTGCAACTGGTAAATAACTGCAACTATAATGGTTGTGGAATAACTAGAAATCCACCTAAAGGTACCACCTCCTGTACAGTTCCATATACTAAATACTAATAACTCATCCAATCCTCCTCTTCATATCAAAGTGGAATCCAAGATATATGTATTGATAGGCACATCCTAAAATAAAAAATACACACCACATTTAATTAGCATATTTGGGGAGACGACTCAAGGAGTTCTTGCAAACCATAACCCAATCCTATAAGATGCATGTACTAATGAATTTTCCTTCAACCAATATATAAATTAATTAAGTAAAAACATCGTTATCAAAGTCTTGGTG
Organism: Viscum album; assembly: GCA_963277665.1. Classification (NCBI taxonomy): domain Eukaryota; kingdom Viridiplantae; phylum Streptophyta; class Magnoliopsida; order Santalales; family Viscaceae; genus Viscum; species Viscum album. The sequence continues at coordinate 786,490,805 of OY728145.1, forward strand.
AATGGATATGTCATCCACCACACCAATATTGGATTCTCGTATATGAAATCCATACCTGATGGTCGAACCATATTCTGATACCATTTTTTCTCAACCAAAAACACTAAATCCTATGAATGTGGTGATAGGATGAGTGTTACATCCCCAAGACCACATCCAATATACTAGGGGATAGAAACCAAAACTGAGTAGGTATATCAAACACATGGTAGGAATTAGCATAAGTACCAATACACACACACACATCACCAAGAAAATACAATTCTAGGAAAGTGAAAAATACATCTAATAACATAAATTGATTAATGAAATCATTCCAACATTAAAATATGAAGATAAGTACTACAATGTGATAAATGGGACAAATAATTTCCCAACCAAAACTAAAAAATATTCCATTCCAAGTAAAAAGTTGGGGATTTATCATGACCCAGACCAAGCCAGGGCTCTAGCCACAACTAACCCAAGACAACCTCTATAGTCCAGGGAGTCATGACAAGCACCGAAGGAATAACTATACTTGGGATGCCTTTTCCTAAGTACATGTACGCATACCCACAACAAAATTAATGAAAACGTATAGAGGGAAATAATAAAAGATTCAAGACTACTATAAAGTAAAACAAACATGCATGGACCCATATAGAGTACCAAAGTATGGTAAAATAACTAAATATTAAATGAAAAAAAAGGCCCAACCAGAAATATTCCCCAACCTAAAAAAATTGGAAAATAGCTAAAAGTGATCCTCACTCTTGAATCCCAAGCAATGACCACCATACAGGGTCCAGGCACCCAGTATCCCAAATCTCTTCTATATTCATAGTCAACATGTCCGTAATCTGCATAATACATTACATATGTAGGACAATACCATACAAGGGTGAGTATATTTAGACATAGTAAAATACACTGATAGCTTAGGTGGTTGAGTAAGAGATACAAAATAGAGGAGGAAGATAGTATATGCACATGGTATAGTGAAAGAATTCAGCTCGACCCTAGAAAGAGTGAAAGTAAGATCATCCAAGTATAATGGTACAAACATAGTTAGTAGATGAACTAATCGTCAAGCCTTAAGCACATACAACAGGTGATTAGACTCATCTAACCATGATAAGATATACATAGAAAGCATGTGGTATTCCCTTTGTTTCTTCACCCCTCTTGAAATGAGAGTAACCAAACCCAAGGAGTGGATACCAAATAAGGATATATATATATATATATATATATATATATATATATCCTCAGTCACAAAATCCAAAACAAGTGAGTAAGGGGATGTCCATCTCACAAATCAGTCTTAGAATAAGAGTATCCAATGGTTTTAAAAGTCTAATATTGATGTCGAACAACCCATGTGTCTTCCATGAACACACAAGTCTAAGAAACTCATTCACCCCACCTTGAAACTACCCTCTTTGAGGGGAATTGAATCATCATCATGGTGTTGGTCAAATCACAGTAATGTGTCTTGGAAGGGAAATTATCCCTTTTCTCATGAGTCCAAATCCATGTCAAACCACTTCTTGTTAAAATTACACACAACCGAAGGGCCACAATTTCATGGTAGAGAATCTTTTCCCTAGTATAAAAAGTAGGTTCCACTCTGTTAGTCAATGGAGGACCCATTCCTAGCCCATATGGAGGGTTTCACTCTGATTTTCTAGGACACATGCCTATCCCAACTAGAGGGCTTCACTCTAAGTCATCGAGGACAATTGCCCTGATAATACTGGCGGGACCCACTCAGTTGGTCGAGGACCCATGCCTAATCAAACTAGAGGGTTCCTCACTAATAGTCATCTAGGACCCACACCCATACCAACTGAAAGGTTCCTTTTGGGAATCTATAGAGGATCCATTCCCAGCTTAGATGGAGGGTAATAATCTACAATCCATCAAGGACAACTACCCTTCCCAGCTAGAGGGTTCCACTCATGAGTATTTATCTGGTGATCCTACCTAATAAATTTCATCGTCTGGGTTTCCTTAGATGGTGTTGTACCTGAATAATATCCTATCATATCATGAAATAAAAAACTAAGGGATCTATCAAGTTCTATGTGGAATGAAGTTAGGATAGGCTAATCGTGGTCCAAAACCTGATTTCAAATGAAGATGATATAAAAGGTCAAAGTTTCCCAAAAATGAAACTAGTGGTACACTATGTGTGAGGGGATCCACACGGTGTGTGGCTACACTTAGCATCCTATACATATCCCTAGAAGAAACATCGCTTCATCCCATGTTGTATTACAAATTGTGTACGTGGACTAGATAGTTTCTCCTAGCTAACTGGGACCAGGTCCATGGGCAGCATGTCGTGTCTGTGTACCATATTACACGGGGGTGTAAGTGACCTTGTATAACTCCACAAAGGTTCCCATCCATGTGAATCATCCCACGTATTGTCTAAAAATGGAATGTTTACACAACATGTGTGGTAGACTACATGTCATTTAACCCTTATGCTTTCTCAAACCCTAGCCACCACCGGAGGAGGGGCTACACACTATGTGTTCATTACTGAACATGGTGGGTAGTCAGATTTTCTCTAGAAAACATAGATCCAAAATACCTACCTGGAGTTGTTTGACTGGATTTGACTTCATCACTATATATGGATGAAAATGATAGATCTATACAGTTATCATAGAAAAAGGAAATCTTTTTATGGAAAATAGACAACATTCATTGATGGAGTTTCATCATTTATTTCACACTTCAATGGATTCCAAAACCATTGATTTGTACTTCAATCCTCAAATAGGAAATCCTTACCTCACAAAAATACCAAATATATGTCTTACTCATTGATCCATCTTGTTTTAATTGATCCTCTTTGAATTTAGTGATCAGATCAATTTTGGTGCCACCCAAAAAAATTCGAGATGGGACTGCAAGCATCAAACTAGTGAATATCATGAAGAAACAAGGGGAAATGAACACGAAAAAGGTTTAATTGATCAAGGTCAAGAAATATTGTCCAATAATTCATGAATGGGGATTCTAGATTATAAAATAACTGAAACAATTTGATTTTTATACATGGTCACATGAAGAGGCTTCAACAAGGGAACATATCACAGAACAAAGATTGATCTACTCAATTATTTTAATCCAAGGGAGTAAAAAAATCATACCTAAATTTTTTATTTATCATTGATGAACAAATCATCTTCCCATAGTTTTATAGAATCTACTACTTTTGTTACGTCCTGATCTACTTGGTCCCATATTTTCATCAGCGTTTGAAATGATTTGTTAGAGGAAGGAAGAAAGGGAGATTCACAGGTGATTTTAGAGTTCTAATCCCACCCTGGAAAAATCTCCATGACAATATATTTAATTACTAATCTATTGTGATGAAAATAAACTAATTCATTCATTCATTTAACTCACCACCAATTAGTGAGGGGTTAGAAAATCCCTCACAAACTCATTTTATGTTTGGACTAGGGTAAAAAAAGGTTTTGGATTTAGTTGTGGTTTCATATTTCTAATATGATTAACCATTTGAGAGTAATACATTTATCTTTGAGGTATCGTGCATGCACAAAAATAAAATATTTTTAATATTTTTATAAAATTTATTGTGCACCCACTTGGCCTCAAAATCATAGGTTTTCTCAGTTCATAGCTCTAGAAATATTTATATAAATATTTCAATGTCATAAAAGGAAGGATTCATGTCATTATATCATTCCCTCCTTTAATTTATTCATCCCCGAAATTGAGAAATAGGAAAACAACATGGGATATTAATCCTTAACATGGATCTCCCATCCCTAGGAAATCTCATACACAATTCCATGTTGGGATTGTACACGAACCAAAGGTACAGTCCATCCAAGAAGGGTCCACCCCTATAAATACTTGATTTCCATTATGTGCTCTGCAAGATGGATCCATACTAGATGTCCATCTTCCCCCAGTCTATGAAATGTGTGGGGGAATCCACATATCTCCATATATACGACACATAGAAGATTCCGTGCACCCGCTCTAGATTTGGGGGGTAGGGTGACATGGTAGGGAACCTATTCATCCCTCTACATGATCTCAAATGGCCCGATGAACTTCATGGACCATTACCACCCTAGTCGAACCTCTATATTTCTCATCATGGGGAGACTCTCAGAATAAAAAAGTCTCTATACTCAAACTCAAAGGACATATGATGGTGAAATGTGTAAGACATTTTTTCAACTATAGGCAGCCCTCATCTGCTCATGGATTACCTGGAGTTTCTTCGTTGTCGTCATCACCATATTTAAGAACATAATAGATGACTCTCCATTTTCATTCATGAACAAGTGTGGCCTACAGGGTCTCCCATACAGGGCCTCAAAAGGTGGTATTCTAGTAGTATAGTGGTATATATTATTGTATGAAAACACCACTGGGGGAATGTGATCCTCCCATATTCAACTGAAGTCTAACATGAAATCTCTCAGTATATCCTCTAGAACTTGGATAGTGTGCTTGGTTTTCCCATTGGTCTTGGGGTGAATGACTGTACTCATTTGCAATTTAATCCCAAATGCCTCCTAATTACCTCTCCATAATCTTGATGTAAACCATTCATCTCAATCAGATACAATGGTCAAGGGAACCCCCTAATGGAGAATAGAATCCCTTATTTACACCTTCCCTAAACCCTCCACCAATCTATGCTCCCTGGTAGTAAGGATGTGTTCCAACATTGTGAGTCAATGAAATTTCATCCATATGGCATCATGACCCATCACTGTCTGTGGAATCTTTATGATTAAGTCAATAGATATTATATCACACATCCTCTCTAAGATCTCATGGGGATGCAACAAACCTACCATAACGTAGTTCTCATCCTTCACCTAATGATAGGTGAGGAACCAAGAGATAAAATTAGGTATGCTTAATCTCATGTCAGACACCCAAAAAATCCTATATAGATCTTTATACATCTTCCCCACGTCGGAATGTACATCTACAGGAGAAGTTTGGCACTCCTACATCACCTTATCCAGCAATGTTGCTGGAACCACTATTCACCCCCGGAACAAGATGAAGTGATTACCTCCATTAGAATATCCATCTAGTGAGACTCCTATGGATATTTGATCATGTATGACCTCACAATCAATTTCTCCCAATCGTGATTGTCTCACATGATCAAGAATAGAAAGAGTCAACATCATTAACTGAAGAAAAGTTATACCCTCCCACTCCACTAAGGTAAGTTGTAGGGAAGCTAACTACTCAAAAGACTCATGAACTAAGAGAGCATGGGACATCATACTAAGGGAATCTGAAAAACAATTTCCCTTCCTTGGAGTATTGACTATCTAAAATAATATTATTTTAGGACCTCCAAAAAGAACTGATATCTCATGTTCAGGTCTCTCTGAGTGAATATGTACCTAAGACTATGGTGGTCTGAGTAAACCATAATGTTCTCTCCCATAAGTTAGTGTATCCATGTCGCAAGTGATAAGAGTACCACTTCCATCTCTAGATCACTAGTCACGTAGTTATACTCATGGGGTATCAACATCCTCAACTAATATGTGATAACCGACTATTGTTGCATCAGCATGCAGTTAAGCCCAACTCCTAAGTCACCACAACACACCATGAACTCCACACCCTCCTCTAGTAGTATCAAAACTAGATAAAATATCAACCTATTATACACCTCTTCAATGAAATTTTGGAAATAATCATACTAGGTAAACTGCTACTCTTTTTCCTCAAGATAGTTGAAGGTGTTGTAGTTTTGGATAAATCTACCACATTACTTCTGTACTGCCCCACCAAACTGAGAAAGCTCTACATCTATGAAACGTTATTTGGTGGATCCCATTAAATCAATACTTATATCTTTTTTTGGTCAATATCTTAACCATTATCTGTAATGAAATGCCTCAGGAAGTAAACTTCATGAATCTACAACTAAAACAGCATGAGCTTTCTATAAATATGGTGCTCTCAAAGCAAGTCTACGACCATCTTCAAGTACTATTCATTCTCCTCCTCAGTTTCATAGTAGAAAATTATTTCATAGATGAAGACAATAAAAAAATTGTCTAGGTAATAAAAGGAAAAAATGGTTCATCAATTCCATAAACACCACAGGGTAATTCAACAACCCAAAGAGAATCGCTAATAACTCATAGCATCCCTAGAGACTTCATAAATACAACAATAAAAAAGCTGCCTTATAGACACGTAGTTTATTGTATTAAGTTTTGATATCCATATTTGAGAACCATATTTCACCTCAAAACAATTCAAAGGGGTCGTTTATCCTCATAAAGGGAGGATTTTTCTTTATCATTTCTTGGAATAGGAAATAATAATCCATGAAAATCCATAAACACGCATCCTCCTTTTTCAAAAATAGGATTGGAGCTGTCGAAGGGGACACATTGGGTATACTAAAACCTTTCTATTGAATTAATTACAATTTAACCATATCTCTCGGATCTTGGTAGGTTCCATCCCTTATTATTCATAATATATAAAAGTTGTCCTTGGATTAAAGTCGATGAAAAATTCCATCACCCACCATGGATGTTATCCCAGAACATCCTCAAAGAAGACATCTATATAATGCTACACAAGTAATGGGAACCATATTCCCAAACGAAATTCTTCACCAAGGAATAAAATCTTCAATTTATGGTTTATAGGCTACAAGATCCTTCTTACAGAACTCAGATGCCCTTCCTCAAGATCTATCTTTCATAATAGGCAAATCGCATCCCATCAGTTAGTAAGAATTTGACTTGTCTTTGGAGATAGTCAATTAAGGATCAGACCATGGATACTAATACATACATAGGATTATGTCATTAGGTTCAAACATGATGACAAAAAGGTCCCATGTTAACCTCTATTCATTGATAGATATCTCAAACTGTCGGTGGATGAATGATACAAAAAAAGTGTTCCATATAAGAACTTCAAGATGTAGTTGTTGTGACAGTGACTCAATTGGGAGCTCTGTATCTCACACCAAGATATGAGAGATAAAGGAATAACAAGAACAGATGTATAATAATACTTATGGAAGAGTAAAATAAATATATATTTTACATCAAATAATCTCATCCACTTCAGATTTATAAGCCTCCAAAGCCTGAAGCTGTCCTCAACCCTATCTGCCAGCTCCCTGATCCAGACGTGGGATGCCTATTGGTGGTGGTTAAAGTATCTCAAAGTATAATCCAACACCTATAGATACTCCTACTTATCTTCTAACTATTCTTCCATAGGGACCACCCTATCTATGCTTCATTGATCTATGATCCTGGCGATGCCTTTGATTTGGCTATCCATCATCTATCTCCCTATGCTGATCAGCATGCCTTGTCAAGAATCCTCTCTCCATGTGATGTTTTCTATCACAAGTAAATCACCACACCTCTCCAGGATACCCTATAACACCATGTTGGCTTTCATCATGCATCTTATTCTTACCATGGAAGGAGATCTTATGTTGGGATCCTGGCGCCTTATGTATACTAGTTGATGCAGACGACTGGGATATGAAACACCCACTACTAGATCCAACTATCTGCCAATCCTATGAAAAGAAAGACTCTATCACTAGTGACCACTCAATTACCCTAACATATCTGGGTATGTACAATGTAACTACATTGGATCATATCTCTCTACAGAGTACCTACTCAAAATTTCATGATCAGAAGTAGCTATCCTGAATCATGTTAGGGGAGTTGGGAGTAATGTGTATGAACCTAGCTACATACCCATACACCATCATCACTCCCTGTTTATTCTCTATAATATTATGAATTTGGATTGAACGTAAGAATGACAGGTTTTAATCATCATGGGGAAAATTCGGGAAGTCATCCCATTATTATGTCAACTCATCATGCATTTGTGTAACAGAGCTCCACCTTTACCTAGCTGCTCCATGGAAAAGGATGGCTTCCAGTGCCCCAGTTATTTTGTGGGGTTATGAAAAATACTAAAGATATGGACCACCTATAATAGCCAATCCTCTACTACCTGCAGATATGGATTTCCATGGAACATCATTTGTATTTGATACTCGAAGTCATGAAATGCGCTAATTTTTTACATGTCCATAGCATGATCTTCTAGAATGATATGTTTCCCAATAGGGGATTTAACCCTACCTTCCCACCTGGAGGAAGGGGATCGCATGATGGACTCTAAAATGAGGAATCATCCCTCATTAGGTCATTATCATGGACAAGAGATGGTATCTTGGTTGGCTGTCATCGTGCATGCATCTTGAAAGTTATCAAAGAGTACAACAATTAGATCAGAATATATATATATATATATATATATCAACAATAATGGGAAGCTTACTTAATAAATAGATTCAAATACTCAATCCAATTTGATCCAAGTACCATTAATCACTATAACAAATGTATTAGTATGCCGATTTGACAAGTCGCCATTCAAGATCATGGTGAATGGATATGTTGGTCATCGCTCCATCACTAGATTCCACAGACCGAGAGCCTCATCTGAGACATCTTGACTCTATTTCTCTAAAACCAAACAATCCTCTTTAAGGGGATACATCAGAACACCATCCAATGGAATGTACTTTCTATGTTACCTATCTATCATGACCCGACCCATGCTGGGGCTTGAGAAATAACTACCCCAATCCGACCTCCATAGGACATGGGGTGGCAAAAATCAGAAAAGGAATCAATAAACGCATTGATGCCTTTTCCTATGTAAATGTATTTAAAAACACAACAAACTCAATAAAAAAGTGTATAAGGAAATAATAAGAGATTAAAAACTTCTATAAAGTAAACCAAACATGCATGAACCTCTAGATAGTACAAAATTACAATATTGTAACTAAAAATATTAGGGGAAAGAGCTGAAAGAGATCCCTTCTTCTAAATCCCTTGTTGTGACAACCATACATAATCCAATCACCTAGTATCCCTATTCTAATTTGCAGTCACATTCAACATGTACATCATCTGCATAAGACATAACACAGGTTAGAAAATCCCATGTTTGGGTGAGTATATAAATACCCAGTAGAATGGATAGAAAGCTGGGGGAGGAGTAGTAAGAAATACAAAAAGGAATATGAAGAAAGTAGATACACATGGTATAGTGAAATAGAACAACACATCGCAAAAAAGAGTGAATGTAAACTCTTCTAAGAACATGGGGATAAACATTTTGAGTATATAATCTTCCCATCGAGACATCTCCACCAATAGTAAGAGAGTAGGATCATCCAACCATGAAAAACTAGATACAAAAACCAAGTGTCATACCCCGTGCAACTTCACCTATCATGGAAGGATAGTAACAAATACCAATGAGTTGGTACATAGGAAGGATATATATATATATATATATACTCGCAGAATCCCAAATGAGTGATTAAGGGGTTCTACATCTCAAAACTCATCCTAATTTAAAGAGTATCCAATGCATCCAAAAGTCCAAAAAGATGCCCAATATCCCACACTTCTACCCTGAACATACAAACATAAGAAACTCATTCACCATACCTCGATACTATCCACCTTGGGCGGAAATGAGTCACCCACATAGTTTTGGTCATGTCACAAAAATTAATGTTGGTGTGGAAAACATCCCTCATCATCATGAGTCCAAAACTATATCAAACCACATCTTATCACATTGCATCACAGTTGAGGGGCTATAATTTATAGGTAAAGGACCAATGAACTAGTACAACGGGAGGTTTTTACTCTATAAGGCAATGGAGGACCTATCCCTAACATAACTGGAGGGTTCCAATCAGACGGTCAATGACCCATTCCCAACCCAGTTAGAGGGTTCTACTATAATTCATCAAAGACCCATGACCTTATAGTTTATAAGGGTTCCCCTTAGGAGGTCAAGGACCAATGTCGAGTGAAACTGGAGGTTTCCACTTAAAGTCGTCAAAGACCCAACCCTAGCCCAGTTGGAGGGTTCCACTCAGATGTCTATAGCTGACCCATTATAATCCCAACTAGAGGGTTACACTCTAGAAGCCATCAATGGAGAATGCCCAGTCCTGATAGAGGGTTCCACTAAGGACTATGTATCTGGTGATCCTACTTGATCACTATCATCATTGGGGTTTGTTTATAAGTATTTTTTCTAGAAACATTTCACATCACATATTGAATTCCACAACTTAGGGTACCATCTTTTTCTATACAAAAAAAACACTAACCATAGGATACTTGTGGGGAAAATTATGAGTTAAAACTAAGGAGATTCAATAGTTCAAATTTTCCCAAAAATGAAATAGGGGTAAAAAACATGTGAGGGGACCCAAAAGGCATGTGGATTTAAATTATAGCATGTTCATGTACTTGTATGGAACATGAATTCATCCCATGTAGTAGTACATGTTGTGTAGGTGAACTACACAATGTTTCATGGATAACAACGACCAGGGTCGTGTGTCCATGCTTTGTATGTGTATCGGAGTACACACATGTGTATTAGACCACATGCACTTACAAACAAGTTCCAATATATATGAATCATCACACCAGTTTTACAAGATTAAAGGGGTAAATGATGTGTGATGGATATTACACGTCATGTCCTCAGGAATTCTCAAACCCTGCCCGCCTATCTGAGGGGGGATGGATGCACATTGTTTGTTCTTTGTTGAACATGGTGCATAGTCAGGTTTTCTCTAGAAACTCATATCTAATCTCAAAAAATATATCTATTCAATTGCCTTCTATTTTAGTTCCATATATCACCAAAAATGATGGATAAATCTGGAAATCATGGATCTTGGCTTTCATTTACGGGAAAATGGCCACCAATCATCAACGGAATATCATGGTTCATTCTACAAACTAACATGTTTTCCAAATACTTTTATTAGTAATCCAATTATCAAATTTTCCATCATCATCTCACAAAAATCTGAGATCTATATCATGTTCATTGATCCATTTTTGTTTTTTTAATAGGATGTTAATTTGGGGGTCCGATCGAGCTTGGTATCGCCCATGAATTATCGAACTGGGAATGCAGGGATCGAACCTATGAATATCGCAAATAAAAGAGGGTAGAAAATGAAAAGAACAAGGTTTAATTGATCAAGTCCAAGAATTCATGTCCAATCAATCAAGAATGGGTATTCTAGATTATAAAACAACTGAGACTATTTAATGTTTTTACATGGGTACAGAAAGGGGATACAATAAGGGTGCATATGAAAGAATAAATAATGATATACTCAATACATTTAATATAATGTCATAAAAAGAACAAAATTAGAGTCCTAAATTTATTTTTGATTGATCATTGATGAATAATTCATATACCAAAAGTTTGATAGGATCTTATGCATTCATAGAGTCATGAACTACTTGATTTGGGAGTTTCGTTGTCATTTGAGATGATCTTCCAGACAAAGCAGGAATGCGATATTCCCTAGAGATTCTAGAGTTATGATAAAACCCTATAAAATTATCCATAATAAAATATATAAGTATTTATCCTTATCTCTGAAAATAAACTAATTAATTAATAAATTAATTCACTCATTCATTACATGAAATTCCAATGAGCGAGGGGTATATACATCCCTTGATAACTCATTTTATATCGCAACAAGGTTAAAAAAATATTGGATCAATCCATTATCGTGGATTTCTGATTCAATTAACTATTTAAGAGTTTCCCCTTTTTGATTGTGGTATCATGTGTCTGAAAAAATAAAATATATTTAATAATTTTATAAAATTAATTTCAGGCACACCATTCCCCAGAATTACATGTTGTGTCAGTTCTTATCTATGGAAATATATGTATAAATGTTTAAAATTCTTACACAGAAAAAGATAGGGATCTATAGGATTGTTTCCAAATGTAATATCGGAACACACCCCAGTCTATCAATCCCGTAACTATTCTATTTCTTCTCTCAGTCCTCCAATGACTACATCAGATAGTTTGTTGTCGACAAAATACAAGGATTTTGTAGGTAGATCTAATACATATTTTAATATAATAATACTTAATAGGTCACCCTAAAATCTATATGAATAATTAATTAAGATTATTTTTATAATAATAAGATATTTCAATAGGATAAGATATATACTAATAATAAACAACCATGTAAACTCATGACAAACAAACAGTCTCAAGTGGTCTAAACCAAAAATTCCTTCCAAAACATATAATATGAGGCTTCAAGGTAACAATTGTTATGGGAGTACTCACTCCATGATATAAGCTATTGATGTAATTTCTCCTTCTAGAAGTCATTCTCATTTGGTTTCGCCAAGAATTTCTCACTGGATCTCTTAGGATCTCATCATCCTATTAGGGGATGATGCCTAGGGAGACTAGAGGACACCTCATACCAAACTCGATTGTCCTTCTAGATAGGGGATCAATTCCATGTACATGTTGGTCATGTAAATACCATGAACCCCACCTTGTAATGATCTAGCATTCCACCCTAATCCCACATGGGATAAAGTGAACTCTATCCAATAATAAACCCCTGGAGTGGATCAAGATCCAATGAAAGGGACATAATTTCACACTATACCCTTATAAAAAAGGATCATGTAACCTCTATAAACTAGAACTATTATATACTATTGAAAAAATGATCTATAAAGTCACTCATAGGTAATACACATTGTGTACTAATGGTACATGACATGTCTTTCCAAACATGGGTCATCTCATGTATAAAAATCTTACAGAAAAAAGAAAACATAAAATTACATAGAGTTTCCCCAAAGAATATTAAACTTTTAGAGGTCATATTAAACCCTTCATGTTGTACTATCATATTTCCCTATATAAGTATTCACCAGTGTAAACTCAATCGTGTCTGAGTAAATGGCTCAACCAGTGTATTTTGGCCCTTTCTGAGTACATGGATAAGCGAGAGTACTCAACCCATTCATGTGTATCCTATAAGATACATGGAATTCCACCAACCTAGGATCACATAGAGTGTGGTAATAACCACATTAAATTTCATCCTTATATTTTTTTTAGAAACCCTAGAACCATAGTTAGGGGACCACATAACATGCATCTCTCAATAATATCTCATGTAATGAGGGATGTACAAAATATCATGGTTTCATTATTTAGAATTTTCTAGTGAACTGGGCCACTAATCTTGATGAGATACTCAATGTAAATCATGGATCCAAGGGGATAGACCATCATCATTATCTCTCATTGAACTGACCTCAATATACTCAGGAAGTTCCATGGTGAGTTGTATCATTTTGTTTCCACGCATCAACAAGAAAAACATGAATCACTGGTTCCATTAAGTACAACCTTGATGATCATACATTTTTTATCCTCAATCACACCCTCAATTACGAACCACAACTATGGTATCATTCCATTTCACTGAACAATGTTCTCGCAATAATCAAATATATAGTATTTTTCAAATCGCATGCCAATGAAATTTCCTATAATGAAATTGTGAAGAAAATAGGGGAGAAAAGAACAAACCATGAAAAATAGAATGAACCTATCCATGAATTGGTTTTACAATATGAATTTCTCATGGAATGATGTAAAAAGAGTAATAATTTTCAATAAAAGTATTTTCCTGAACCAAAGAAGTAATAATCTCAAACCTGTGAACATGATCGGCCCATGAATAACCATATTCGTGGAGTTGATTCATTTTTATCATGGAATATTCATCAAGGATGAAATAAATATAAAATAATCCCCTAACTAATTTTTAGAAAGCTCGCTAATGAATAATGATCCTGTTTCATCATCATTTGTGAGATCCACAAACTCTATTAGTGTAGAAAAAACGTGTATTAACGATATGATTCTCCAGTATATTTTTTTCTACCAAAAATCTACAAATTATCTTATCTAGGTCTCTATGGTTATTAGGATAACCATGTAATTTAATAATAACTGGTTATTTATAGATAAAGAATGCATTTCAATTAAATTTAGAAAACAAATTAATTAATCTAATAAATTCATTTATTTATTCTATTATGCCCGCAAAAATCCCAATCTCTCTATGTTCTACATGGCTATGTAATACCTTACGTTAAAAATGTGATCTAAACTCAATAAAATACTTGGATTTTTTATCCAAACCTCTTTTCAGTAGATATTTCACTTTTTATGAAAATTATCAGGCACATGATATTAATATATATAATATTTTTAAAATATTAATTCCGGGTTCATTGGGACATAGAATCAATCTTTGTCTCTGTGTATGGTTATAAAAATATTACTTCATATATTTTAATTCAAGAAATGGAAAAAACAGAGATATCATAATAACCTTCTCTTTAATTTCCTATACTATCTCTAGACCTAATAGTTTTCTTCATTAAAATTCAAAACCACACATTGGTGTTCTACACTTATTCATATAGAGGGATTCATAAGGTTCAGTATGAATGATTATTTGAAAGATATTGTTGTATTAAAAATCAAGATGGGGAAGGATTTGATCATAATCACCATTTGAATTCCTTGATATAGATCTCGGAATAACCCATAGGGTTTCAATTGTTCATTTAGACAAGCTATAATTTTGAGGATGATACGCAGTTATGAAACTCAACTCATTATCAAGATCATCTTCAAGTCGTCACTATAAAATCATGGTAAACCTTAAATACTAATTAGATATATTTAAATTTGGTTCTAAAAGGAACCATGAAACCTTTTTAATGCATATCCATTCAAGCTAATCCAAAGAATAATCTTCTCTAATAGTGCTAAATTGTGTTGACATGGTAAGGAAATCTACTATAGCCATATAGCGTTTTTCACATTATATGATTTATGGAGTCTGATTAAAACAGATATGGTGATTTTTTCCCATTTCCATTATGATATACTAAATGGTTGTAAAAAAACCTAATACTTTTTTCAGTTGGGCTAATTTTTCTGACATACCAATCACCAAGATACAAACTCTGCAATACCCCTCTTTTTCACACTACTAGAAATACTCCTTCAAATCTCTATACGTCTTCATACTTCATGTATTAATAGATAATAAATAACTATGAACCCCCTCTAAGAACTGCTTCATAAAAACTGGTACTAAGTTGTAAAAAACATGATACATGAACATTATAACTCCATCATAATCAAAGTTAAACTCATGAAGATTTATCAATGACTTCTATAGATATATATTTTCCTTAAATGCATCTTTATTCATATCTTGTATAGATCTCAGTACACTCATTTTAAAAAAAATTATTTTTCCACTTATTTTAGGATTCTAGGATCAATCCATTTCATATCCATAATTATTTAATCTGTTTTTATCCTCATCATGGGCAATCTAGAGTTATCCTTTGACTCAACATAGCATCTACCATGATAAATTTCCCAGGGTGGTATTGTATCAAGAAGTCATAAAAATTAATCATCTCTAACTATCATCCATGGTTCATGTTCAATTATATCTTTGAAAATATACACTTTAATTTTTTTTTATCATTATATATATCCAACTTTTATCCATAATGATAATGCCTCGATATCTATAATGAAAAACTTATTGCAGGTAAAACTAAATCATCAGTAGAGTAATTTTAAACAAGAACTACCATGTTTAATTGGGAACTAGCTATATCCATTTCATTCTAGATGATAAATCATCCCAATATCTTCTATAATGAATCTCCATAGATTACAAATCCTTCTACAATAAATGGTAATGTACACACAAGTGCACTGTATAACCTTATCTTCAGTTCCGTGATGTTTTCTTCACATCCATTGATCAACTGGAATATGGATATTTTCAAAATTATCCTATTGATTATAGAATAAAGTTATTATAATGTTTAAAAAATTCATCATTAATATCCATCCAAACCAAAAATACTTGGATCTCATCTACAATAGTTGGTCTTAAAAAAATTTTAGTAGCCTCCATCTTCAATATATCTACCAATATACACTCCCTTATAACTATATGACCCAAAATGGGAATTAAATGTTAAAAAGTAACTTTTTTTAAAATTTAAATATAGCTACTCATTCCCTATTTTATTTTTAAAGATAATTCATTGGCCTTCATGCTCTTAATTTACCATTGAATAAAAAATAATATGTTCTATAAAGACTACCAAAAACTGGTCAAGGTGATTTATAAAGACTCCATTAATTAAATACATGAAGATAGAATGAGTATTATAAATACCGAATGGAATAATTGTATACTCATTGGGTCAATAACTTATATGGAGTTCTTTCTTGTGTATATCATTCTTCTAGGACCTAAGTTAAAAACATCCAAAATGAAGGTGAATCATGGAAAATTATTGATCTCCATTCTATTGATAAAATGTGTCCTTAATTCATAATAGATTATGCATGTTCTTTATTAGGAAATTATTTATTTTATGATAATAAATAATGATCCACATTGATCTATATTTATTTTTAAAAATTATAATTGGTGCACCACAAGGTGAAAAACCTGGCCAAATGAATACCATATCATAGTTCTCCAAGACTGTCTTCTTCATCTCTTGCAACTCAATTGTGTCCATTTTATAGGGAGACTTTAAAATATGCATGGAACCATGTATGAGTTATATTACGATCTAAATATCTTGAAATATTGGAATATTAGGAAAATTTTCTATATATTCATCAAAAACATCTTGAAAATATTAATAGCATTGATGCTAAGTTTCTCCCCAACCATCTAAGATAAAAAAAACCTTCTCAATAGGAATAAAAAACCCATATTATAGATGTTATTTCTATTTGATGTTCATTTTTATTGTAAAACATATATATTATAATTGATTTCTATGGAATATAAAATATGACCTCCCTTTCATGGAAATTTATGTGGGAATTTTTTTAGAGAAATAAATCCACGAATAAGATAACATCAAATTCTTCCATAGGGGGAATAATGATAATTTTAGGAAAAAAATTCCCAAAAACATTAATTGGAGAAAAATAAATGACTTGAGATGTATTCTTCATACTGTTAAGGGTTTTTACAGATAAATCAACATATAATATTAATTTTGGTTCTTCAACACCCTTATCAATTTCATCAGATATAAATGAGTGGGAAGATCTAGAATCAAATAAAACATTAGTATTTCTAGATTGAATGACAAGTCTACATTCTAGAAAATAATTCTAATAACCCATTTTGTTAATTTTGATGACATGAGAATTACCTTTGACATTAACCATAGAATTATATTATTATTGATTATTAGTAACTTTTATTATTTATGTAATGGTTGGAATAATTCTTATACAACATACAATGGAAGAATTTGAGTCTGCTGGCGAATCAGTTGGTGTGTTACTTTCCTCCATTGTATGAGCTGCCCTTTTCACCTTCTTTATACATTTACTACCTCTATGACTAGCCTTCCCACATTTAAAAAACCACACATATCCACTCATGCAATTCCCCTGATGTCTCATCCCACATTTCTTGTATATGGGTGATTTTATTTTTATTAATTTGATGATTTATTTTATTTCTCTTAATTCTTGATATCCATTTAATTTTCAAAATCATTAAAATAATGTAAATATACCGTTTCCATTTATACCTTTATTTCATATTAAACAATTTCTTCATATAAAATAATTTATCTTATAGTTGACTCATTTCTAGAAATTGGTTTCAATACACCAAATTTTCAATCAACATTTATTTCAGGGAAAATGATTAAACTAGAAGAATATGTTTAACGACTTTTACAATTAGATTCATAGGTACCAATGTATTTATCATTATTTTATTTATGTTCAAGAAATTCTTTCCCAATCATTATGTGCAAAATATAGAGAAATTTAATTACTAAAAAATAATTTATTACACACAAACTAATACATGGATTATATTTATCAATATTACATAGTGTTAATGATAAAAGTAAACTAACATTGTGATTCTCCATCCCAATGATATTCATTGAAAATTACTTTTTTATTCTCTAAACACTAGAGAACAAAAAATATAATTTCAATGGTACTGGTCAATTTATTTACATCTAGTGGTTTAGAGAAACCACTAAATGATGGTGTAAGTTTTCTCATGAAGGACACAAAATAATGTTGTACCCCACTTTTATAATTTGGATGTTAAACGTGATTTATATCTTGATAGTGTTGTGTAAGCATTGAGATGTGATTTTTTATTCAGGCTCCAATAACATTCGGTCTCTTGGTATTAATATCATTTGTGTTTCCATCACATTCAGAATTAACATGGTTCCTTCATGTTCTAGATATTGAATAGAAACAAAATGCATAGTGTAAGAAACACTAAATATTGTGGGAAACTAAAAAATCATGAAAACCCATTTATGATATGTCTTAATCATGAATCCATATTTAAAATATATAAGACCTTACATAAAACCTAGGTCATTAAGTTTCATCAAATCTTCAAATACTATAAAAGGGATTGTAATGAGTTTACAAATCTCCAAATAATATTCATCGAGATTGTCCAACAATGTGTGCAATAAAGATCATTTTCATAAACCTGGTAATAATTCAGCCCTACTCAATGCACCATTCTCAGAGTTTTTATACCTAGGTACAAATTTGGTAGAGCCACATTGACTTTTAATTTCAAAAGATATTTGATTAAAATGGAAAACCACACTCTTTTATTTACTATAACATAATATGTTATCTAATACTAAATATTATCCTAATGGTCCACACTTATGTTTTCTCATCCTAGTTTCTAATGGATAACTTAACTATTTATCTGATCCTAATGGTAAAGGGATAAAATTTGCATACATATATATTAAATATTAATATATGAATATTCCTTACAAGTAATAATGATATTTTCCAAAATTGAACATGTCAATCTTAATTGTATATATGGATATGTAAATGACTGGTTCATAACTAAACTACATCATCTCCCCCTTGATATATCATAATTGACAATGTTATTAATAACCTAGGGAAATAAAAAATAATAATGTGTGATCTCATATTCCTGATTAGGGTAATCATCATGATATCAATATAACACATGAATAAGGTTTTGAGATAATGAGAATTGCATTTGAAAACCGTACCATTGATATTATAGATCATAAAAAAGAGTAATGGCATAAATCATGGAAGTTTATAAGACATGAATCATAAATTAATCAAAGAAAATAATCCATGAGAAAATAAAACTGGCATATTACATAGAATTATGGTATTCACATAATCTTAAAACATTTCAAACTTGTATAAATAGATACAGTTTCTCTTATTATGTTAAGGTAAAGAAATCATGTCCTCATATATCGCTATGTACACAAAATCTTGATCAACACATAAAATTATTAACAAGAAGTGAGGTCAATGAATTAAATATTTATCTCATGACTTATCATTCATTACTCATTTCATTGGATAGAGACAAAGGTCCCACTAAATCTTGGTTATAACACCACGAATTTCCTAAGAAATAACGTAACCTACATCCTTATTGATACCATTAACTCTCTTCTTGTTTATAAAATAGCCACAATAATATAAATTAAATTATACAAATGTGTTCTATAAGATCAAAAAACATTCATCATATTAGAACCCATGAAAATAAATGTTTATCAAAAACATTTCATTATAGAACAGCCCATGGAAAATAAATGGGTTTCATAAACATATCATTATTTAATCATTTCATAACCCATGGAAAATGTAATGGGATTCACAAAAATCTAGTCATTATAAAAATAAACAATACATGGAATTAAAAATAATTATAACACTGAATTATGGATATATTAAAGAACTAGTAAAATAAAATAATTTCATCTTTGATGGGAATTTATTTAGAAAGATCAATTGAAACATACTATAAGTTAATTAACATTTCCACTTTAAAAATAACCTTTTAAAACAATAATTTCACATAAAATTGTGAAAATACTATTATTTGAGAATATCCAATGAATCATATAAAGTAATATTAAAAATATTTAGTTTTATGAAGGTGTAAAATATAATTCATGTTATACATATTAAAATAAATATTCCTTTCAAATGTTTATTAAAATTTAAAAGTTCATTGCTTACCAAATGAAGAGGAGTTTTCACTAAAACATTTTTTCTAATGATTAACATGGTTAAATATTAATTACAGCATTATTTGGGGAATATTAATAATATTTTATGAAATATTTTTAGAAAACAATGGCATGAAATGTTTTTTTACCAAAGGGAGAAATAAAATATATTTTCTTTAAAACATTAATTTAGACTCGTGAGTACATAAAGGGAGGATAATGAATGGAAAAAATTTATTTTAAAATAATTCTAGAAGTGAAGGAAACCCAAGATATTCATGAGAGTTAGATCATACAATCTTAACATTGGAAGTATAAACATAAACAATCTCAATGAACATTGAGATTTTATGATAAAATCTTAGCCACATTGGTGACCATTGAATAAAAAGATACATTAAATATAAATTGAAAATGAATCAATAACTATAATGAAAATAAGAATATTAAATATATAACATGTCAAAGGGGTAGTATTTTCACAATATAAAATAAACGAGTGGAGAATATGGAATATGTATCCTAGAACTAAAAAATAGACTAAAAGTCCTTTACATCAACTATCAACTTAATTCATACACATTTGGGCCTCATTTATAATTAATATAGGTTTATTAAAAATATATTCCAAAACCATAATCATATTTTTCATACTATATATTATTAACATATTACCATTTAATACATTTTATTTAACAATTCCATATTAAAATCATGTTTCAGGTAATAGAATATTCAATTTTTATGTATGTTCTCGAGTTGAGTTTTTATTCCTTTTACATCGATCATTTTTCTATCATCTCCATAATTATATCCATGATATATATATTTTAATGTCTCGTAAATTCCAGGTAATTTTTTTTATATGGAATTATTTTGAGACTAGGTACGGAGACGGTGAGTGATTCCAAGGCTCGTAGTGCCTGGAATGATCCATCAAAAAATGTTAAGCTTTAAATATTGTGAATGATCAGTTTTACTAAAAAAGTAGAATAACTCTTAAATGGGTGTCTAGATCAAAAATATAAAGGAACATTTTCATTCAAGGTGGTTTTTTTACCCTAGATGCGACTTAAGTTTAGTCGGCGCATGCCTCCAGCGAGAAAACCCTGAAATGGAATAATCATAAATAAAATAATAAAATAATTTTTTTATTTTTAAAATTATTATAACTCGTGAACGGTGACTTGGATTGAAAATTTGAGACCATCATTGTTCTTTGAGGGAATGATTTCTTTAGGAAGATCCTAACATTAGATGTCGCGGGCCAAGAGTGGAAGTTATTTTTTGGCTGAAAATAAAATAATTTACAATTATTTTATTTTAAAAATCCTTATAACTCCTAAATAGTAACTTGGATTGCAAATCTGAAAGTATCGTTGAGCTCGTGAGGGTGTGTTCCCCTTAGGCGGAGCGTAACCTCAACTGGAACGGGTTAAGGGTGAAAGTTATTTTTTGAACAATTGTTTTAAGGTTCATTTAAATAAACGTGCAATCGGGTTTTTCTAACTTTTAAACTAGTGCTCAGATCAAAAATATGATGGCATCGTTGAACTCAGAACATCGAGATTCACTTAGAATGGACTTAATCTCGACCGACATGGGCCGAGGGAAAGAGTTATTTTTTTAGAATTTTTAATTAAAAAGTTAAAAATAAAATAAATTTATTTTATTTTATTTTTCTTAATTTTTAAATTATTTCAAAACAATGGTTTTCCAACTAAGATAAAACTGAATATGTTCTTTTATTAAATGAAACAGCATAACTACTTTATAAAAGAAACATAACAGAATGGTTGATTTGTGTTTTTTCCATTAATGGCCAATAAGACAATGCGGGATTGATGGCGCAATCCTAGTTCTGCTCCAAAGATCTGGTGGGTGATGATGACGAATTCCAACACCCTTCTGAATGGATCGTCACCAACAATGATCGACTAATTTCCTTAAACAAAGGATCACAGAATGGAGAAAACCATTAAATCAAGGATCTAAAAACACCAGTGGGAATTATTTTAGTGATGAAGAATGAAGAATAATTCTAACAGATCAATGATAGAATATAGATCAGAGCTTCATCCCGCATCAGTGACAGATCCTCAATTTAGGTAGGGGTTTAATTGTTTTATGTTTTCCCCATTCTTATTCTAAAACATTGAATGTGGATCAACCGACGAATAGGTTGATCTGCTGATTGGGTGTTCTTGCGGGAGGGTGTTTACCTTGTGTTTTTTTCACCAGGATTGTTGATTATTCCATAGAATTATGATCCCAATCCTCCACTATTTTTAAACATCTAATTGGGTGGGAGCGGGCTGACACGAACAAATCCCAAGCCCCTCCGCTTATGCGTTCTTCGTGACTGCATCCTTGAAATGGAGGCAAGGTGGATCTGAGTTCATGGTAGTGATGGAGGTGACTTGAGAGGCCCAAGGGAGTAGGTTGATTCAAAATTGGACCACCAGAGTAGACCTGGTATCCTACGAAAGGTTTCACCGACATAGCACCACTAGCGTAGCGGCACTAGCGACCACAGGTGGGAGGTTGCGCCAACCGACGCTGTGTGTGGGATGAAAATTCCGGACCTTTCCGGCCACACTAGTGGAGGTGGTGCACCCCTCATGCATCGTACTAGAGGAGGGTCATGGCTCATAGGTCGTGGGAGCTAGCTGGATGCGAAGCAAGCATGGCACCCCGAAGGATGAGCGTACCGCACTATACGGGTCGCATTCTGACCATGGGGGGCGGCCGATGGACCAGTTGCGCGTACCCCAACTAGACTGTGCCACTCGAGTAGCACTGCTAAATTTTAGCGTTTTTCTGCTTTAGCAGACCAGGCCGATGGGATAAAGCCGAGCTACACAGCGGCCCGGGCTAGGAAAAGATACCAGCTCGCCAGTGTAGGCCGATCTGGATAAATTTGGGTCAATTGGTGACCAAGAGTACTGGACCCACGACCAACCTCAGATGGGTCTAGTGAGACCCAATGCTCTAGGCTAATGTTCCAATCGGACAGGGTTGGGTCCTACGGGACCCTGAGTCAGGTTGGTCAAGTCAGTCCGAACTAGTCGGACAGGGCCTAGATGCAATCACCCCTGTTTACAAAAAGAGACATATATCCTAGACCATGAATCTGATTGACACGCTGTCTACAGCGTAGGGACTAATGTTATGGGGTAGTCATTATGAAATCCTCTAAGTAATATTTCATGAATTTTGTCCTAGAAAGTCTTTGTGACTCAGCTACCTAGTGATACTCTGTGACTTAGCTATCATCAAGACTTCATGACTCGGCTACCCAGTGAGACTTTGTGACACAGCTACCCTGTAAGGCTTCGTGACTTAGCTACACAACAAGGATTAGTGACTCAGCTATCATCAAGACTTCATGACTCTACTATCCATCAAGACTCCGTGACTCAACTATTAGTGAGCCTTCGTGACTCATCTACCCAGCGATACTCCATAAATCATCTATTAGCGAGACTCCATGACTCTTCTACCTGGCAATGCTTTGTGACTCAAGTATCAATGAGACTTTGTGACTCAACTACTGAATATTTCTAGGAGACCTAGATAGCAACAAAATAATCATCAGGGATGAGTTCCATTGTCGTGATTGATGTAAAGTGTTTTCAACTTTTGGTTTTGCTATCAACACTTTAAGTTATACTTATTTCGAGATGACTCTAGTGACTCTAATATTTTTGCATTATTTTGTGATTTATTTTCTGGATTTTTTTGATACCTGAGTTGGTTTTACGGTCTCTATTAAGTATTTAATTACTCATCCATGCACGGGATTTTCCTTCATGTGTTGTGACTGGTGTAGACAACCGATGACTTAGTAGAGGACATGGTGGCCCAGGACCGGGCAGTGCCCAGTGAGGTCAGGCAGGCGGGACATGCTTCTACGGCTTCTAGAAGCTGATCTATACTTACCCATCTGGTGGTGTTACGATAAAACGACTATCATAGTTTCCTAGTATTTTCTTGTTTTCAGTTCATTATTTGTTGGGTTTGTATTCTAGACCATTTCACCAGCAAAGTTTACTTTTACTCAGTGGTTGTTTAGTGGCATGCATGTTTATTTTTCTTTATTTGGGGTGTGGTTGTGTGTGTGCACATATAGGTACTCAGAAAAATGCCTCCAATTAATATGTTGACACATTCGGGGTTAGTCTCCAACCCCTAGCCTTCGGGAGGCGGGCTTGGGGTCTGCCACGGCATGGGCCCCATGGGACAGGTCCTGAAAATGTGGTATTAGAGCTAGTCGGTTCTACTAGAAGAACCAAGAGTCTATAAATTTGGATGGGGAAACAATGTTAAGTGTTTTCAGTTCAGTTTTAAAGACAAGGATTCTAGTGTTGGTACGGTGGTCAACATATCCATAAACCAGGACCCTGAATTTTGTTTTATGACCCAGTACATGAAAACAGTAGTTGCATGCACCTTTGAGATTTTTCCATGATATTTTTGAGTCCGAGTCATCTTACCAGATATAATAAATTGACTATAGTTCATCTTTTTTCTCTTTCAAGATGCCTCCATACATCCATCCAACCAGCATTCTAGTGTGTGACCATGAGGATGGTCCATAGAGTGGTGAGGCTTTAGTACAGGGAAATTTTCCCGAGATGGTTCCTTCGTGAGGTTTCCCAACAATACCACATCTTGTTGGTTAGTAGTTACTACTAGCTCTACCGATAGAGGATACATGTAGGATCAGTGCCTTAAATAGGTTTCAGTGACAGATACCCCTTAGGTTCCAAGGTGAGTTTTACTCACACGCTGCTAAGGATTGTCTTGAGGTGGTGACTGAGTTTCCATCTAGCCAGGGAACCATTAGATCAGATGGTAGTCTTGGAAGTGAACCTTATGCGTGGCTCGGTATGTTGATGGAAAGGTTTAGATTACCTGATCTTACGATGAGGTGACTTTTCCATAGACATATCTTGAGAACCTTTCTCAGAGAAAGGGAAATTTCTATAAAATCTAAGGGGTATGTGTGCCCAAGAGCTTCTATAGGATGACATGTCGGTAACTGAGTATTCATTGAGGCATGCAGACTTTTCCAAGTACTCGATGAATATGATACGACCAGTGCTTCAGGTCTTGGACCTTTGAGAAAGGTATGTTTAGATACATCTAAGATAGCTCTAGTCCTCTGTACATTCCTACTTATACTAGGGTTCTAGAGAGAACCTTTATGGTTGGAATTCCTTTGGATGAGCAGATACATCTAGTGGATGTCAATAGTGGGCATGCAAGCATCTGACATCAGCCTCATATACATGGTTGTGTAAGATGTTCTGATAAGAGGTCCCAAGGTAGTGGTTCTATAGATCAGGGCCCATAGGTTGAGTATAGTTAGCCTAAGAAGAGGTAATTATTTTTAAAAGATGGTAGGGGACATCTCTTTAGGGATTTTACAGCCCATCGTGCTGAAAGTGAAACAGTGGATGGTCCTCCGAGGAAGAGGAAGTGACAAGAACATATGAATCTGTAGGGCGGAAGATGTGGAAGAGGATCTAGGAGAGCAACATAAGGGGGTATATATTTCGACATGTTACAACCACCACCTCAACGTATTCCACACCAGGCTCAGGGATCTAGAGAATAGGGGAAGGGAGTAGCTGCATGTGGTCAAGGAGTATGACCCAAGGGTTCCAGGAATGATTTGAGGTACAATATGTATCTACAACTATTTTTCATATTAATAGACATATTTTCTAATAATTCCTTCTTTTCATGAATCTTGTTCAAGACTAATAGTTTCTGGTTAAACCATTTACTTGATTCTTACATCTGGAGATACCTATGGGAGGATACTCGATAATCACACTTATGTAGATGGTGTGATCTGACCATTGAGGAGAGAGTTTCGGTTAGAACCTCTCGGTGGAAACGTCGAGGCCTTACGATGTTAGATTGGGTATGGAATTCTCATCCATAGTTCATGCTCAGATTTACTATTTTAGGAAAAATAATGTGGTACATCCACAACATTGGAATGGGGTTTTACTTGGTCGAATAAAAAGGAAACCCAGGTAGCACAGGATAAACACATGCATAGGATGGTGCAGCTGATCACTCTTGAGTCATCCAACCTTACCCCCATGGTAGTGGAAGGTTTGAATTTTCAGTTCCCAATAGTAGTCATGGAGTGCAGGAACATCCTTTCAAAATATGTTACTATGATTACCTCCCTGCAGGGAGAGGGACTTACGAATCATTCTACACCCTATGATGGCACTAATATCAGCATCAGTGTATCAGAGGGCTTTCATAGAGCTTCTAAATTAGGGGGCGTAGGGTGGGGGCTTACAGAGGTAAGGATTAGTAAGACCTAGTGTTTGATGTTATTTGTGGATTACCAGAATTTTAACCAAGTGGCCATGGAGAATGAGTACCCACTACCAAAGGGGTCGATGGGCACATCAATTAGACAAAAATGGGTAACCTTTAGCATGGATAGAAATGTTCCCCTAGGCTTTTTAGCCGTTGAGATAGGGAAGAAAGATGAAGTTCCTCTAGGACTATGACATCATAGTAGTCTAAACTATTGGTAAGGGGAATGTTGTAGAGGATTATCTCAGTAAGAGACCCAATTCACGGCTACTGGATGAGGCCTTAGTGCAATTATACTTCCTTTAAATATCATATGTGGATAGAGAGGAGGCGTATTTTCTTCATAAAATGTTCATTTCCCCTCAAATCTTACAACGAGTCAGGGAGGTGCAACTCAGAGGTGCTAGCTACAAAGGCCGACATGCTTAGTTATCATAAGACAGACACCTGATGGGTTTTCAATAAGTGGAGAGCACATTATCATTTTAAAATGGAACATAGTAGTACCGGTGGTGTTGAGAGATGAGATTTTGAGGGATATCCATCCCCCCCTGGAGGTTCACCCTAGAGTGGTGAAGATGTATCGGGATCTCTGAAATCAGTACTGGTGGCTAGGGATGAAGAAATCAGTTGCCGAGTAAGTTTCACGATACCATCTGGGTGATCATAGACAAACTCCCCAAGTCATCCCACTTCATACCCATTTTAGAGTAGAGTTTTGAAGAGGGAGTGGGATGCCTATATGTGTAAGAGATAGCTCAAATCCATGGAGTTTCATCTATGGTAGTATTAGATACCGATTCTCACCTTAAATCCAAGTAGTGGAAGGGATTTCAGGAGGCATTTGGGACTTAGCTATGCTTGAGAAAAGCCTTTCACCCTCAAACTAATGTTCAGATGGAGAGGACCATATAGACCTTGGAGGACATGATTCATGATTTCATCCTTGATTTTCTTTGTAGTTATAAGGACCACCTACCACTGGTGGAGTTTTCATACAACAAAAACTATCACCCCACCATTATCATGGCACCATTCGAGGCATTGTACATGCAGCTTTGCAGATCACATCTATGCGGGATTGACCCAGGAGAGTCCGAACTCATGGGTTCATAATTGGTATGGGTTACCACTGAAAAGGTGAAGATCATCTAAGAGCGTATGAGTAATGCATAATAAAATACTTAAATGGTATAAAATAACATACAAAGGATCATGGAGTTTGGGGAGGGAGATCATGTTTTCCTTCAGGTCTCACCTCGATGGGTACTGCAGAGATTTGGCCGGGGCAAAATTTTATCTCTGAAGTTCATTTTATCTTTTTAAATTCTACGAAAAGTTGGTGAGGTGGCATACCGCCTAGCTCTCCCCCCAGAGATGAACTGGGTGCATGATGTTTTTCACATGTCTCAGCTGAGGAGGTACATACATGATCCATCGCACTTCGTTGAATGGGCGAGATGGACATTGATGATGAGGTGAATTTTGCAGAATTATTAGTGGAGATAGAGGACTGAATGGAGAGGGTCATTCATGGATGGATAATTCCTCTGCTACATGTTTGGTGGTAGCATGAGAATCTCCAGGAGAGCACATGGGAGTGGGAGGATCAGATTCATGCTTAGTACCCCCCATTTTTGGTTTAGATTTTTTTTGGATTATGAGGACATGAAGCCTAAAAAGGGGGAATTAATGTAATGTCACCAAAATTCGATGTAATATTTTTATATGAAATTATTTCAAGACTAGAAGCTGAGACGATAAGTGATTCTGAGGCCCAGAGTGCCCAGAATGATCTATCGAAAAATGTTAAGCATTAAATAGCGCATGTGAGTGGTTTTCCTGAAGAATTCGAATAAATATTAAAGAGGTCCCTAGATCAGAAATCATAGGGAACCATTATATTAAAGATGACCGTTTTAACCTAGCTACAACTTAAGTTTAGTCAGCACAGGCCTCTAGTGAGAAAACCTAAAAATGGTATAACCATAAAAAAAAATTAAATAAAATTACTTTATTTATCAAATGATTATAACTCACGAACAGTGAGTTTTTGGCCCTAAATAAAATAATTAATAATTATTTTATTGTCAAATGCTTGTAACTCATAAATGGTAACTCATATTTGAAATCTAAGAGTATCGTTAATCTCAAGAGGGTGTGTTCCTCTCAGGTGGATCCTAACCTTGACCGACATGGGTTGAGGGTGAAAGTTATTTTTTGAACTATTTTTTTAAGATTCATTTAAATAAATGTGTGAGCGGGTTTTCCTAACTTTTAAACCTGTGCTTGGATAAAATATATGAGGGCATCATTGAACATTGAATGGGGGGATTTTCCTAGAATGGACCAAACCTTGACCGGTGCCGATTGAGGGAAAGAGTTATTTTTCGTTCTTTTTAAATAAAAAATCCGAAAAAATAAAATAAACTTGTTATATTTTATTTTTATGAATTTTCAAATCGTTGCAGCTCAATGGTTTTCCAACCAAGTGAAACTAAATATGTTGTTTCATTAAATGAAATAGGGTGACAACTATATAAGAGATACATTGATTCACGTTTCGTCCTTTAATGTCCATGAAGACAATGCAAGATTGTTGGTGCAATCCTGGTTCTACTCTGAAGCTCGGGTGGGTGACAACAAGTAATGAAAACCCCCTTTAAATAGATCATCACTAATGAAGATCAACCAATGGCTGTAAAAAAATCATAGAATGATGAATGTTGTAGAATCAATGATCGGTGAACGTCGATGGGATGGATTCAAGAGATGAAAAATGATGATGAACTCTAATGGATTGAGGATCGACAACGGTTCAAAGATTCATACATTTTCAACGATGTATCCTCAATCCATGTAGGGGTTTAATTATTCTATGTTTTCCCCATTCCTATTCTAAAACAACAAATGTGAATCAACCCATGAATAGGTTGACCCGTAGATCGTGTGTTCTTGCAGAAGGGTGTTTACCATGGGTTTTATGCACCAGGATTAATGATTTTCCAACAGAAATATGATCTCAAGCCTCCCCTATTTTTAAACTTCTAATGAAGAGGGCGCGGGCTAACACGAACAACGCCTGAGCCCCTCTACTTCTGTATTCTTCATGGCTGCAACCTCAAAATGGTGTCAATATGGATTTGAGGTCGTGGTTGTTATGCTAGTGACCCAAGAGTCCCGAGGGTGGAAGAAGATTTGAAATTAGACCACCAAAGCGGACCAGATGGCCCGCAGAAGGTGATGCGGGTAGCCGCAGGCAGGAGGCGGAGCCAACAGGCACCGCATGCGGGACGAAGTGGTCAACCCTCACCATCTACACTGGTTTAGTCATTGCACCCAACATGCATTTTGGTGGAGGAGGTTCACAGCCCATCGTATGGCTGGATGCGGAGTTAGCGTGGAACCATGTAGGAGGAATGATATGCTCCATGTGGGCCATGTGTTGACCACGGGGGGCGGCTGACTGACTAGTCGGCCCACCAGCCCAGGCCGGGCCAGCGGAATGGACTTCCTGAGAATCCCGAATAAATTCTCAGGCTTTTCCACTTTAGCAAACTCAGTCGATGGGATAAAGTCGAGTTGCGTGGTGACCCAGGCTTGGAAAATAGACTGTTTCGCCAATGCGGGTCGGACCAGATAAATCTGGGTCACTGGATGACAAAGGGGATTGGCCCCATGACCGACCTTGAACAGGACTAGTGAGGCCTAATGGGGAATATGGAAAAGGTTTGGTTACGAGAGAACT
This sequence comes from Viscum album, assembly GCA_963277665.1. Classification (NCBI taxonomy): domain Eukaryota; kingdom Viridiplantae; phylum Streptophyta; class Magnoliopsida; order Santalales; family Viscaceae; genus Viscum; species Viscum album. The sequence continues at coordinate 786,520,994 of OY728145.1, forward strand.
AAGGTCAGGTTGTTCGGGTCGGTTCGATCCAATCGGACTGGGCTGAGACGCAACCGGCCCCTGTTTACAAAAAGGCACGTATCTCCTAGATCATGTGTCCGATTGACGCACCATCAATGGAGTGGGGACCCATATAATGGGTTGGTCCTTAGGAAATCCTATAAGTAATATTTCCTGAATGTTTACTCAGAGAGGATTTGTGACTCTGCTACCCTTCGAGACTCAGTGACTCAGCTATCAGCGAGACTTCATGACTCAGCTACCTAGCAAGACTCCGTGACTCAACTACCCATTGAGGCTTCATGACTCTGCTACCCAGGGAGACTTCATGACTTAGCTATCAGTAATACTTCATGAATCATCTATGCAGTGAGACTCTGTGACTCACCTATCAACAATACTGTGTGACTCAGCTACCCATCGAGATAGCGTGACTCAGCTATTAGTGAGAATCTGTGACTCAGATACCCTGTGAGGATTCATGACTCAGCTATCAGGAAGGCTTAATGACTTAGCTAATAAATTGTTCTAGGTAACCTAACTATCCTAAAGGACTCATGTAAGAGTGACTTTGTAGTGAATGATGTTCATTGTTTTTAATTGTTGGTTTTTCTATCAACACTTTAAGTTATACCTATGTCGAGCTATCTCTAGGGACTCTAATCTGTGTGCATTATTTTTGTGATTTCTTTTGTGGATTTTTGTGAGACAAGAGTTGGTTTGAGGGACCCTACTGAGTATTTCATTAATCACCCTTGTACGGGCTTTTCCTACACGTGTTCTGTCTGGTGCAGACGACCCGTGACATGGTGGATGAATTGGTGGCCCAGGAAAAGGCGGTGCCTAGTGAGGTTAGGAAGGAAGGATGTGATTTTATGGCTTCCAGTAGCTACTCTATGATTACCCATCAGGTGGCGTTTCTAGAAGATGACTATCAGAGCTTCCTAGTATTTTCCTATTTTCAGTTCTTCCTTTCTTGGGTTTTTATTCTGGCCCATTTGACCTACAGAGTTTAGTTTTACTCAGTGGTTGTTTAGTGGCATGCATATTTATTTTTCTTGTTTTGGGGTGTTGTTATTCTGTTTTTGTGTGTAGGTACTCAAGAAAATTCCCCCCATTTATAGGTTGACGCCTTTGGCATTAGTCGCCAACCCCTGGCCTTTGGGAGGCGGGCTTGGGGTATGTCACGGAATGGACCCCATGGGACGGGTCATGACCTATATCATATTTATTCATTTTATATATAAATTGTGTTATCCATAAATTTTAGAGATATAAAATTATTTATACCTTACTTGGAGATGGTAGCTGATATGTACACGTGAACATTTTTTACATTTCCTCTGCCTATGGAATAAAATAATGTTAAATAATATGTCAACATTAAATAATAATTTTTTATACTATATACATAATATATATTCACAAAATATTTCCTTAATTCCAATAGCATCAAAATGAAGTGAGAAACATATCACATCGATCTATAAAGGTGGTAGTCCACTTGTACGCACAAGCGACGTTATCATTTTCCAATGAGTGGGAAGGTAATAATATAGATGTGATGATATAATTAAAAAATTACTTTTATTTCATAAAAATCACATATATAGTTAAAATCCAAAATTATGTCCATCTATGAATGGAATGAATGTAAAACAAATTACTTTTATTCGTGAGAAGGTGGTCCACTGTACACGTGATCAATGGTTTCATTTCCCATTTGATGGAATATGAGATTAAAGTAGGTTATTACATTATAATAAAATTATATTATTGTATGGAAGATACTGTTTTTATTAATTACATAAATTTATTTATATCTAAGGGGACTAAGAAGAAATAGAAATGTAGTCGGTTAAGAATGAAGCCTCTTTTATGGACATCCTCATTAGGTAAGCACAACCATCTTTATTTTGAGGGTTTACAAATAAAAAATTACTAAAAATTATGAATATATATCAATATATTTTCTTTATCTAAAAAACTTATACTTTTTTTCAAAATATGATTCATCATATTCATACCACCATTTTTAATGTCTAGTTTATAAAAGTCTTGTTTAAATAATAAAATTAATATTTTATCATGGATAGAAAAAACATGGTTTTAATGTAACATAATATTTCTAATAAGTTAAATTTTATTGAAAAAATATTTTTTAAAATATTAGGGTGTTATGTAAATTCTTCTAAATTTTAAAATAATTAACTTTTATGATTGGGTATTTTTGATAAAATAATCCCTTTGATTTTTTCCCTATGATCATATATTTTTATCAACTATTTCATTTTATATGGAACATTCTCCTTATATTTTCATAGTTTATAGGATAAATTAATTTTTATCTTAGATTTATTTGAAAAAAAATTAAAAATTATTTCTAATGATAAATCATATTTATTTTTTCAAAATGATTTTTTGAAGCACTAAAATACAGGTTTTCATCTTTTTCATTGTCCATTTAAAATCATATTCCTCATAAATGATATTCTTCAAATGTTACCATGCACATTATTTTACATAATGGATTATGTAATTTTATTATCAATCAAATATATTAATTATCATTTCTGTTTTCATACCATGTCATTGAACATGTTTAATTTTTCATATGTATGTATAATGGTGGGTGGGGTCTTATATCACCCTCCAATATATTGGTTCAGATTTTAACTCTCATGATATATATATATATATATATATATATATATATATGCAAAGACAATATTTCTACTCTTAGACATTGGATAATGTGTGTGACTCACATATTTTATATACACATGGGTACCATTACGATGATTAGTAAGTGTGGGTTCATATGTGTGACTCAATATGGAAGTGTTTCATTATAAATGTGATTGTTACAAAATTTTAATATATGAATTTATTTATTCATATATGAAAATTTCATGATATTTTCTTGTGTTATATAATTAAATATGGCATGTTTTATGATCCATTATTTTTTTGGTGTAACCTTCTAATGTATCATGATTATACCCATACGCTCTTCTTATTCTAAATTATAATCATTGATTGACATTGATTATGGTTACTCTTATTGATTTTTTAATCTCAACCCTTTATTATGGTTCCATTTCCCTAGGTTATGATGATAGAAAAAACATTAAATGATTAAAATACTATAATATTTAGATAATTTGATGGAGATGTTGAATAAATTTTATGGATTTTTAGGTTACCAAGTGGTGGTAAATATTTCAGCTAGTTCAAAATAACATGGATTGTATTGGTTAATATTTTTTTCTAATTATCTAAAACACTACTCCAAAAAGGACTTATGAATGTATATAATTAATTATTTTCTTTATTTCATGTAATGGTGATCATAATATCCATAGGGAATCATTTTTGGTATTAAAGCATGGTATAGTCAACTTTAGGGATTAGGATGTTAGTTGAGAATAATTAAATTTTTAATAGGTTATGTTTGACCATAATTGAAAATGTATAGATATACATTTTTGGTTAGTAGAGATAATATTTATTATTTAGGTATTTTTTAGGTGATCATAACTAAACACAAAAGGGGAAATTATAAGTATAAGATAATAACCTAAACTTTTTTTTAATGTGATTATTATTGAATTTTTCTAGAATTTACATCCTTGTGTGGTGTTTTCGACGCTTTCACCCGAGTGTGTGCGTCTGTCTGTTGGAGTGATACAGGAGTGAATTTGTTACCCCGCATTCCCTCTTTCCAAAGGCGGGTGGTATCCGTTCCTTGCTTAGGGATGTTTACTCCTTTATTGAAACGGGATGATGGGATGTCGGTTCTTCCTTCCGTGGATTCCTCCTCGGAACTCGTCACCTAGTCTGGGCCTCCCTCATAGATTTAAGTCGTGGTTTGTGAATCTCATTCATGGTGCCATATCTTCATGGATGCCGGTTGATTAAACTACTTCCTTCAGGACATTCCATGGGGTCTTGACATGGTAGCAACCTTCGGTCGGAGTAGATGACAACATCAGGCATGTCGAGGCATCTCTGGGTGTGTGGACATTAGGGAACCTGTATTCTTACTCATAAGAGGGAATCTCAAGGGTGAAAAACCCGAGGCATCCCACATTGAATGTGGGGAATCAGATTCCATAGGTAGGTATCTGAGTTTTTCCTCATCTTCCCATGTTTAACACAGGGTATGCTACAAGATTAATGTCTAGCAGAGACGGTTACGCCAAAGGCGTGTCTTCCGAGGTTTTCCTTAGGCATCTCATGTTTATCATGAGGTTGGCCATGAGTTTAATGTCTTTCGGAAACAGAATGGGGGTGATCAGAATGTCCCATTGAGAGGGATCAGAGGTGGTGTGTCCGTAGAGGGGAGATGTCACAACGTGAAAGCTGATCTGGACACCACTGAGGGTGGATCAGGGTGTATGCACCCTAGAATGGGGGAACATCAAGGTTTACCATTGGCTGGGATTGAACCTCGGGGAGGTTTCCTACGTACCCTGTGAAAAAAACAGGGATCAAACCCCATGTAGTTTGAAGGGGTGATGAATCGGGGTGTACACAAAAAACAACGACCCGGAGACATGCTGGGGATTACGTGTGGATAGTTGCCCATGTACTGCTAAGAGTAGTGAGGAGGGTGGATGACATGATCCCACTGGGATGTAGTGGCCCAGGTAAGAATCATGATGGATGATGGAGAATTGCATGGAGTGGAGGGGTAATGAAATGGGAACATCGTGAAGGTGATGGTAGTGATGGTCTTGAGCATCGAATAGACTTCTTATGTATCCCTGTGGAAAGGAATCAAACTCTGCGTAGTTTGGCGGGATTATGGGACACCTGAGGAGGCGAGCCATGAGAATGGATGCATGGATGGGACCCAGAGGAAGTGGAACCTCTGAGTTGAGGCATGACCTTCCCGAGACACATAGGCTCGTGGGAGAGATCATAATGAGACATGACTGATGGGCTTGAGCCTCAGAGAGGCTACCTACGTATCTTCGTGGCATGGAACCAAAGACCAATTAGTTCATCTGACGACGGTTTACCGCCGAATAAGGTTGAAAACGGCTTATCACTGAAAGAGGTCTCAACGGCTTACCGATGGATAAGGATGTCAATAGCTTACCGCTAAATAGGGTCACAACGGCTTACTGCTGATCGAGGTCACAACGGATTACCTCAAGATGGTCTAGAACCTCATGGAGGCTTCCTACGTACCCTGCCTTAGCAAGGATCAAATACCACATAGTTCAGGATGGTGTGGGGATTACACTCTATGCTGCACAACATTTGGGTGAACCGATGTAAAGGGGGTTAGAGAAACCAATGAATGGTGGGCTTGAACCTCGTGAGGCTTCCAACATACCATGCCTTGGCATGAATCAAAGTCCTCGTAGTTCGGGAAGGTGTGTTGGCAAACCGGCGTGAAGATAGACTGGGGGTCCTATGGGTGATGGGCTTGAACCACGTGAGGCTTCCTACGTACCATGCCTTAACACGGATCAGAGTCCCTGTAGTTCGGGAAGGGGTGTCGGCGAACCTACGTGAAGATGGATCGGGGGTTCGATGGGTGATGGGCTTGAACATCGTGAGCCTTGCTACGTACCATGCCTTGACATGGATCAAAGTCCTCGTAGTTTGAGAGGGGGTATCGGAGAACAAACATGAATAAGGACCCTGGTCCAGGTGGATGGTGGGCTTGAACCTCAGGGACGCCTCCTACGTACCATGCCTTGACAAGGATCAAAGACCACGTAGTTCAGATGGTGCGGGGATTACACTCTAGGCTGCCCAAGTGTTGGTGAACTGACGTGAAGAGGGTCGGAGCAACCAATGGGTGGTGGGATTGAACCTCGTGGAGACTTTCTACATACCATGCCTTGACATGGATCAAAGACCACATACTTCGGGTATACAGTTTAACGTCATGCGGGACGAGGGTGAAATACAGTTTAACGTCTTGTGGGATGGGGTTTTGTCATGGTTGATGCTTACTCTAAGACAATGTGAGTCATTCTCGATGTGAGAAACAAGAGGCAGCAGGGACCTGACGATCACGTCGTGAAAAGTGCATCCGTTGGATGTGAGGAGGGGGCTTACACGTGGAGCGGCCCAAAAAGTGTCGAGACTTACTCCAGGATGGAGGCTTGTGTGCCGCTATGGAGCGACAATGGTGGATGGGTCTTATGCAAGGAATTTTCCTGGGTGCCGCTATGGAGTGGCAATGGTGCATGGGACTTACGCAAGGATACTACTCGGGTGCCGCTATGGAGTGGAAATGGTGAATGGGGATTATGCAAGGAAGCTGCCCGGGTGCCGCTATGGAGCGACAATGGTGAATGGAGATTATACAAGGAAGTTTCTTGGGTGACTTCCTCATGACTGGACATGAGGGATCCCAACCCACTGGTGGGTTGAGACCTTCACCTATGCACTGGTTCACAAGTGGGATAATGCCAAGGGGCATTAGAACCAGTCCGAACAAAGGGAGTTGAAAAGTGTGAATCACATGCCTGACATTCGGAACACGGTGAGGGTGGCGTGACGATGGAGGATTACTGTTGACCTTGTTTGAAACACAACATCCATATCGCGTGGGCCTGAAGTGGGGAAAAACAAACAAGGGTCGACTGTTGACTGTGTTCGAAACACAGGACCTGACTCGAAGTGTTGTCCAAAGTCTTCCGGGACGTTGGACTCGGATGGTAGGTGAGCCGATGTGGCATGGGACAAAGGCGTTAGGGGGTCCCTCTATACATTTAAGTGGATTAGGATCCTAATGAAGGACATGTAAAGTGTGAGGTGTAGTGATGGAATTTTTGAATAGATTCCAACGCTCTTGAAATTATGCCACTGTAATCACGGCATTATGCATCTTATTCTTGGAGCATAAGGCATCTATTTTATAGGGCAAGAGTCGTCCTGTGTTTGGCACATAGGGTGTACTACAGTTTAGATTCATATAGATAGGACTGTTGGATACTCATGCATGGAGTATAAGGCATCTCTTATTTGAAGTAATATGAATCCTATGTCTAGAACATAGGGTGTACTACAGTTTATAGTCATGTATAAAGGACTACTGGAATCTCATTCTTGGAGCATAGGGAATCTCTTTTTTAGTGCAAGAGGCATCCTATGATTGGCACATAGGTTGTACTACTGTTTATAGTCATGTAGATAGGACTATTGGTATATCATGCTTGGAGCATAAGGCATCTTTTATTTAGAGTAAGAAGCATCCAATCATTTGTTAGATAGGGAGTAATATATTTTATAGTCATGTAGAAAGGACTATTGGAATCTCATACTAGGAGCATAAGGTATCTCTTGTTTGGAGCAAGAGGCATCCTATATTGATCATATAGGGATTACTACCATATAAAGTCTTGTAGATAGGACTACTGGAATCTCATTCTAGGAGTATAAGGCATCTCTTATTTAGAGAAAGAGGCGTCCTATATTGATCATATAAAGATTACTATAGTTTAAAGTCTTGTAGATAGGACTATTGACATCTTATTCTTGGAACATAAGGCATCTCACGTTTAGAGAAAGAGGAATCCTATGTTTGACACATAGGGTGTACTACAGTTTATAGTGATGTAGAGAGTACTATTAGGCGTAAGTCACCTAGAAATGGTTGGTGTTGGGACTTATGAAAGGGCGGCCCTTTCTGGTTCAACCTGGCATAGGAGCTAAGTGATTGGGTTTGGAGGAGTTTCCTGAGGAATGGTTCGACTCGAGGTACTCGAGGAATTGATGATGAGAATCTCAACTCACAACATGGGAATGAAACCAAGAGGAATATATCGACTCAAGGTGTTTCATGATGTGTGGAGGAGTATCTCAAATCATGGTATTATATAGGTGGAAGGTGGGTGCGCATTAGGGAGAAATGGAAAATCCTCACATCCCAGGCTGAAAATTTCATGGTGCGACTCTCCATTTTTCATGGGGGTTAGTGACGGAAGTGAAGGGACCGGCCCGGAGGGCCGGGGACCGCATCCTGGCAATGTCCCCAAGCGGGGGTGTAGGAGAAAAGCCCCCGGGGTATGGACTAGTGGGTGCGAAGGTATAAGCATCACAAAGGAAATGTCTTCACGAAGTATCTTCACGGCACATGGCCTCGCGAAGAAAAGGCATCTCGTGGAGCAAAGGCAACTCACGGAGCAAAGGCCTCTCACGGAGCAAGGGCAGATCATGGAGCCAAGGGCTCACACATATCAAGGTGGCTCACAGAGAAAAGGCCTTTCGTAGAGCAAGGACGGCTCACGAAGCAAATGGATCTTGCGTAGCACTGGCAGAGCATGGACTCGCGGAGCAGCATCACGAAGGAAGCTGCACGCGGAGCAAGGGAGGCTCGTGGAGTAAAGGGATCTTGCGTAGTACTCGCGGAGCATGGACTCGCGGAGCAGCATCATGAAGGAAGTGGTTCGCGAAGAATGGGCTCGTGGAGCAGCATCGCGAAGGATGCTGCTAGCGGAGCTCTGCGAACTGGGATATCAGTTGCCCAAGGGGCGATGTGGACATATAGAGAAGGGGGGTGAGCTGGGTATTTATAGGAAAGGGGTGTCGTGAAGTAGGGCTCAAGCAGTGCAGAGAGGGGTCGAGTGGCTTCACAATGGGCTCGCGAATGTCAACTGGGGTCGCAGAGCATCCCGCCTTCATTGCTTCGCAGTGGCGTCACGAACATCAAATTCATTCACGGAGTGTCCAGCCTTCCTTGCTTTACGGTGGTGCTCCGCGATCGTGGAGGGGGCTTCACGAATGGGCTTCACGAACCAATTTTCCATCCCAACTTCAAATTTCCATAACTCCTAATCCGTAAATACTTTCAGTCTCTATGACCTACCAAATCTAAGCTTGTGAAACGGGCTACGATCATGGATCATGTATGGAACCATCTGAAAAATTTTGGGGATGCATTTTCCAGGGTCTACATATGGATACAAGATAGTGGATGTGGTTGTGAAAAAGATTCACCTTGTGGTAATCCCCTTGAAAAGGCTAGTTGACTATCAATTCAATATATTATAAGATTCATGATAAGCGACTCAATACTACACACCTGGATAGAAAAACCCAAAGGATATAATTTAATTTAATATATTATATTTACATTCTGTTATGATGGGTTTAGTCTGCCATAGAATTAGGTTATAGTATATGAGTAAACTCAACCTTAAGAAATGTAGATTTAATCTAAAGTGATTTAGGTTAAACTAAAATCTAATTTAATAATTTTTAAGACTATAAAATATTAAGGTTGAATTTTTCATTTAATTATTCTACAATTATTAACGTATGGTGACAATTACTAGTCAATAATGACTAGATCCATCTTGGATTTGTAGAATCTGAAGTCCAAAAGAACCAATATAAAATTTTATTTCATATAAAACATGGATATTGTATCATTGGTATCCCTATTAATATAAGAGTTTAAGTGAGAAACCTTATGATTATGCCAACACCACTATCTGGAATCATTATTAGTAATGTGATCTTAGTTTATTTTCAAAACATGCCAAGAGAAAGAAGGATGCAGTATCATAGAATATCTAGTTATGAATATGATGAAGGGATAATGATTCATTTTCCTCAAATCAATAATTTTTCAAGTGTAACTATGAAAAATTTGTAAAAAGAACATATATATGCATTCTTTGTAGAAAATAAGTAAAATAGTAACTAACTTCCAATGAAATTTAAAGATATTAGTGGATATAGGAACATAAATTATGTTTGTTTAGATGTACCACTAATATCTAAATAAATTAAATGTGGAAAATATGAACATGGTACAAGTTGATCCATAATACAAGGGATAACAAGGTTTATAAGAACTAATAGTTTCCAAGACATGGGAAATACTACCTAACCAAAACAATGAATGTGGGTTTCCAAATTAATTATGAATTAGGAACACTGATTACCCACTAAAGAACTGTGAGTTTTGTATTCATATGATATTTTACAAATACACTTATACCTAGAAATGTTAAAAAGAACCTAAAATAACCATTATATTTACTATATTTTGAATTAATAATGAAAAATATAGTGGTAATATTATTGAAACCTGAGTATAAGAGCTCAATAATAATTTTTTTTGTTGAATGTATTTGATATTAAAATCATATTATCCATCCTTTTGTAAAATTTCATTTTACATTAGGCTTGGATTGGATCTCATGATGTAATATCCCAAGCTTCCACCGTACGCTTTCCTTTGAATAATACAGTAGCGTGTGTTGTACGCAACTTCGAGTTCTAACACACACCACAACCAATCAAACTAGCCGTTATGAATTGTAATAACAACTTTTTTAAATTTTATAAATTTTCTCTTTAAAAATGGACTTCATTTTTGGATTCGGAATATCGAAATTATCCTAGGGTGAATTTTAGTTTTTTCTGAAAACTTTCAATTTTTGATGAATAGTGAAAAAACATTGCGTTATAGTTTAAAACCAAATTTTTATTTAAATAATTATTTATTTTATTTAAATTTAATTAAGGTAAAAATAGATACATAATACATATATAATTTCAATGTAATTCATTGGAGTTAGTTTAGAATAATTTTAGATATATAAAAATTTTATTGAACTTTTTCACCGTATTTTACCCACCTCCTTGGAGAATTTGGAAATTAACATAAAACTTAATTTTACCGCTTCTATGAATGGAATTTTGAAAATTCGAGAGACACGGTTAATATCAAGGAGTAAAATGTGGTTCAATGAGATAAAATTAATTTTTGGTGAATAGTAACTTTTTACTTTTATTTACCACGGTTAAAAGTAAATAGGGTAATTAAGGGTAAAAATGAAATTAATATTACCCTAACACATGTCTTAATTCTATTGGAAAGTATATCTCAACCAAAAAAAACTTTATAAATAAAATATTATCATTTAGGTCCAATTGGATCAGATTAGGACATTTATTATTATTTAATTCAAAGAAGAGTTAAAAGAGTTAAAATCAGAGTTAATTTACTAAATCATTTTTAATATAGGGATATAAATAAGATAAATTCGATTGTAATTATTAATTATAAAAATAAAACGATTTCCTAAATAATTTTATTTTATTTATATTTTTAGACATTAATAATTTAATTTATTTATGACACAATGATGATGCAGTAATTAGCTAATTAATGAAATATTAAAATAATTGATATTATAAATATCAAAATGAATGTAATTTGAGACTTTTTATGAATTACACTAATTTTATAAGTTAGTATGATATATTAGTATTGGTTATATAAATTTACTTTGATGTAATAATGCTGTTATGAATTTATCAATAACAAAATACCCAATAGTGTCAAAATTGACATAAAAGTGTTTTTAAAACAAATATTATATTATTAATTTATATTCAATTCCTAAAAATCTAAGGTTCAGCCAAGAAACTTATATCATGATAGGTGTATCATTAATGGACCACTTGGGGGTATCTTGGAGGTATATAGTAAGTTTATTAACTATATAATATAAAAATACAAATTGACATGGTAAGTGCCAAACTAATCAACTAAGTGTTAAAACTAAATGATAAGGTTAATATAGTGACCCCAACCTGTCTAAAACCTATTGGTTGAGAGGTTTTAGACCCAAACCCACCTTAACCTTTAAATAATCAACTTTGGAGGCATTAGAAACTGAATATGAATTTATTATAAAATAATATTTCTAGCTTTTCCAAAGGTGCCCCTTACCCCTGTTATAAAAGGGCACTCCCCCTTCTCACTAAATCACACATTCAAAGCCTTTTGGCTCGGCAAACCCCTGCCAAAATACTCTCTCAACTTCCCTCACCTCAACCTAGAGGCCTTATTTTGATCATAAATCCAACCTAAGGATCCCTTTTGATTAAATTAGAAGGAAGATTCGACGAAGAGGTAATGTTTTCACCACCCTCTTTCAAGTTCTTTTCTTCTTAAACTTCTTCTTTCTTTGTTATTATAAAATAATAAATCCAATATCACCTATATACTGTGATATTATTATAAATATGGTACAACCATATTCATTATTTTATCCATCCTTTGAATGACATGTCACCACACGTGCGTACGTACGGCTTACCGTCTCCACGTTGTGGTGTAATTGTTATTCAATATATTATTATTTGAATGGATATAATAATGATGTTTGATTAATGTAAATAATAAATATAACATGATAATTATTCTGTATATATGATATACCATCCAATTATATATTATTTTAATATCAAAAGAATGATATTTTCGCATGTGCGTACATACAGACTACCGTCTCCACAAACGCTATGAGATTCATTCGCCATCGTATCCATTCAAGGCTAATTCTCATTTAATGATTAAAAATAATTTTTAAGGACTTGATATAATTCTGGATATGAATAATATACAACCTATCCATGACAAACACAACTTAGTTAACAAAACATATAAAAGAAAATGAGTAAGTTAACACCCAAAACAATGATAATACTAAGATATTATTAACAAATCAATGTTAAAAGATAATATATGATATCATAATTATGTATATGGTTCTTGTATAATTTAATAACAATGTTTTAACTATTATACAGGAGGTTAACATACCATTGACTAAGGAAAAGTACAAGGTAAATGTTTATTTCACAATCTCTTCATTATCTGAGATTGTTTATACGTAATTATCTACTGGGACCTCTTTATCATCCACATCAATGTTTCTTAAAAATGTAACACAAATCATTATTACTATTTTAAGTAATATGGGATAAATTCATTTATAACCTTGTTGAAGTTTTATAAGAAGTTTGTTAAGGAATCTTTCTGTCATTTTCCAAACAAGGTCATTTTTAACCTTTTCGACAGAATTAAGGTAAGAATGTTTTTTTAAACTTATATGTCGAGTGCGGTTATTTTTTGCCGTTATAAAATCATCGAAGCTTCCCTTACAAGATTATAAGAATATTTTTAAATAAAATGTTTTATTTTATTAATATATGACTCTTAAATGATTTAAAAATAGAAAGAGATATTTCTCTAAAAAGAGTTTTGATTTCATCTATGTCAACATCCTTTGATGGATTTTAAGTTTATTTGGAGTTGATTTATTATGATACAAAACTTCCATATTTTATTGATGGTTTTGTGAATTTTTTTACTGTGGATGTGTTTTTTTTATACCATTCATGGTTTATGAAGAAAGTATTGACATTTCGTATGGTAGTTTTAATACGAATGTTTATGTTATGTTTAAACCTGTTCATATGAGGAATGAATTGGACTTAATAAGTGAAAGGTGGAGCCCACTATATCTCCAAGATGCATCGGTAGGTCTCATGAGACAATCTAGTGTCTTGGCACAAGTCCTTGAAAAAATATTATTTGTAGTCTTGGCATGAGGCCTTGGCTATGTGGTTATGATAGTCTTGAATTATGCATTCCATCATTATGAAAGTGGTTATTGATATTGCATGTGATTATTTGACTAGTAGAATATCCATGTGAATAATTAAATGGAATTATTTCATTTTATCTTTTCCATATTATGATGAAGTTCAAGTTTAAAAGGCTTTTGTTTTAGTTATACATTTCCTTAAATGTTTATGCTTATTTATAAAATTTTATGCTATATTTTCACCCTTACTGGGTATTTGAGATAACCCCTTTCTATGTTTTATTTTTCCCAGGATTTGAAGAAGTATTTTATGAATGGCCTTCAGGGATAGTATAAGGGGTTATGAGTGTGGAGTCAAGATGTTGTTGTAGTTTTCTATTTATGATGTAATGTTAACTTTATGAATGTATCTAGTGTTTCCAAGACTACTAAACTAATCGGTCTTTCGAGACTTGGTCTTTCTTGTGATCATGCCAATGTTATGTAATAATGCACCGACTCTGGGTAACTGGGGTCGGGGTGTTACAGTTGGTATCAGAGGAAGTTTAGTACAAACATTGGAAGCTAGATTTAGATAAACTCTAATTAGAGAACATTGATTTAAGATGGACTTTGAGGATTAGTATAGAAGAACTTCCTAGAATTTTGGTATTGTAGAGATTTTGTGAGTTTTCTGAGCAATATATCCCTGTCTAGATATGAGTAGGTAGAGGAAGCTCTAGCATAGATTTACCTAGGGGTAAAACACGAAAAACACCACTTTGAGCTAGACTCGAACGAGAACTGGTGCACGACAATGGCCATTGCTGCACTCTTGGTTACGACACTCCCGAGGGATATGCTTTGGATAACTCTCATTTTCTTTACAAATAATTATGAAGGGTTTATGAGTATATACATCCTCAAAGAAAACATTTTTATGATTATGGATTATATCCATAAATAGTTCAATTTATGTTAAGTGTTTTAGAAGTATGGAATTATGTATTTTGATTCATAAACTGATCTAGTTTAAGCCATTGTTTAGAAATGGCACCTAGTGGAATAAATGGAAACCGTATCAATGCATGAACTCCATGTAGGTATTTCCCTCCTACTCAAGATAATTATAGTGGAGCTGGTGATGCAATTGGTGCTGATCAACTAATCACCATACGGGGACAACTCACTCAGGTTATGAATAATAACCTTACCCGTATGGAGCACCCTGACCCACAACATGGAGGATCAATGTTAGATCGCTTCATGTGGCAGAAACCACCAACATTCAATGGGAGTAAAAATCCATTAGTATTTGAGAAATGTATTAGTTTCCTAGAGAAAATATTTTAGGATTTGGGGAGTAGTGAAAGGGAAAAAGTTATCATGGCAGTTTACCACCTCACTGGAGATGTTGATCAATGGTGGTCATTGATTCAAAACATGAAGGAAGATGATGAAGTATCAAATATGTAATGGAGGGAGTTCTAAGATCTATTTTTAGAAAAATTATTTCCTCATGACTATCGAGCAGATATGGAAAGGAAATTTCTGAGTCTGAGACAAAAGGAGGATGAGAATGTCGCAAAGTATGAGGCTAACATTACAAGGTTAGCAAGGTATGCTGGAGATTATATACATAACCCAATAAGTAAGATTGCTCATTTCTTTGATGGGTTAAAACCATTTCTCCATCGTGCATTAGTCTTACAACCCTTCTCGTCGTACGAAGACATTGTCTCATGTGCTATCAAGACTGAAAAGAAATTCTCTATGTCTTATGACTTTAAAGTAAAGCAAGAGAGGAAGAGATCTACTGATCAATCTGGGAATGGAAATAAGGGAAAGAAGGGAAAGGTTGAATATCCATCCTGTGGTAAATGTGGGAAGAAACACCCTAGTACTTGCTTAAAAGGAATGGGAGTCTATTACAAGTGTGGTGAAAAAGGCCACCAAGCTCGTGATTGCAAGGGGAAGAAGGAAGCTACCGATGTACAATGCTACAATTTCAGGGAGATGGGACATTATGAAAATGAATATCCTAAGCTTCAGGGAAACATACCTCAAAAAAGTCCAAGGGATCAAGGAAAATCTTATGATATCACTACTACTGAGGTAGAAGCTCCGAAAGACGTGGTGGCAGGTAATTTAATGGTTTCCTCAAGTTTAGAAAATTCATTATTTGATTTTGGATCATCGCATTGTTTTATATCATCCCAGTTTTCTATGAAAATTAGATATTTACAATTTTATTTAACAAAGTAGTTGTCAGTAAAAATTCCTAAGGGAAGTATCATAGCAACAAAGATTTGAGAATCAGTCCCCATTAGAGCACATAAATGTTCTTTATCTTCTGATCTCATCGTCATACCTATGATTGAGTTTGACATAATCCTTATTATGTATTGTATTTCAGACCATGATGCGAAGATTTATTGTAAAAATAAGTAGGTTACATTTTTTGATGATGATGATAAGGAACACCTTATCTTTAGAGAAAAATCATCACCACCTAATTCTTATCTAGATCCACCCCCAGTCGCTCAACTAAATTCAATTATTGGGGAGGAAGTGAATGAAATGACTGTGGTTGAGGAAAGGAATGTTCAAATAGAGGATGTACCTATTGTGAAAGAATATGTAGATGTGTTTCCATAAGATTTACTAGGACATCCTCTAGAACGAGAAGTTGAGTTTTCCATTGATTTAATTCCTGGATCAAGGCCTATATCGAATACCCCTTATATAATGGACACTGTAGAATTATTTGAACTAAAGAAACTACTAGAGGAATTGAGTAATAAGGGATTTATTCACCCTAGTGTTTTTCCATGGGGATCCCCTGTTCTTTTTGTTTAAAGGAAAGATGGATCTATGAGGTTATGTATCGACTACAGGGAGATCAATGCTATAACAATAAAGAACAAGTATCCCCTACCTTGCATTGATGATTTATTTGACCAACTGCATGGAGCTAAAAACTTTTCAAAGATTGACCTTTGACCTGGATACCATCAGTTGTGTGTGAAGAAGGAAGACATTATGAAGACAACATTTCGAATAAGGTACAAGAATTACGAGTTTACGGTAATGCCTTTTGGGATGACTAATGCACCCTCTGTAATCATGGATCTAATGAATAGAGTTTTCAAGGAATATCTCGATGATTTTGTGGTGGTATTTATTGATGATATCTTGGTATACTCTAAAAGCTACGAAGATCAGGAAAATCACTTGCGCATTATCTTGAAGACTCTGAGAATACATGAATGATATGGGAAGTTTAGAAAGTGTGAATTTTGGATTCAGGAGATTTCTTTTCTTAGCCATATTTTCTCTAAAGATGGAATCTCTGTTGATCCTTCTATGACCAAGGAAATCCAAGAATGGCCAGCACCTACGAGTATAACTGAGTTACACAGTTTTATTGGTTTAGCAGGTTATTATCGACGTTTCGTCCAGAATTTTTCCCGATTGGCTAACCCATTAACAAAGCTCACACGTAAGGGGGTTAATTTTTTTTTGGAAAAAAGAGTGTGAAGATTGTTTTGAAGAACTGAAGAGAAGATTAGTCAATGATCCTATATTGACTCTACCATTGGAGAATGATGGGTTTGTTATTTATAGTGGTGCATCGAAGAAAGGACTTGGTTGTGTCCTTATGTAGAATGATAGGGTTATTGCTTATACATCACGACAGTTGAAAATTCATGAGAAAAACTATCATACTCATGATATCGAATTAGCAGCTGTGATTTTCTCTTTGAAGATATGGAGGCACTACCTCTATGGTGAAAAATTAGAGATTTATACTGATCACAAGAGTTTGAAGAATATTTTCTCACAAAAAGAACTCAACATGAGGCCAAGGAGATGGCTTAAACTACTCAAGGATTATGATTGAATGATACACTACCACTCAGGGAAGGAAAATAATGTGGAAGATGCTTTGAGCAGAAAAGATCATGGAGTTTTTAACATGATGATAATTGAAAGGGATCCTATTTTTATGGATCTAGTGAAGATGGATATGGGAATAACCATGGAAGGTGAAACATCAGTGCTTTTTCAAATGGTTGTCAAACCATCTTTACTAGAAAGGATTAATAGTTCTCAGACCGACGATGAAGAAGTTCAAAAGAAGATTAAAGATATGAATGATGGGAGATTGAGAGACTTTGTGTATGATGAAGGAATTTTGAAATTCTGGAAGAGACATTGTGTTCCCGATATACCTGATTTAAAAAAGGAATTGTTAGATAATGCTCATAGTTCCAATTTCTATATACACCCTGGGAGCACCAAAATGTATAGAGACTTGAAAGAACATTTTTGGTGCGACAACATGAAGAGGGATATTTCTGATTTTATGTCAAGATGTATGGTTTGTCAACAAGTGAAAGCCGGAAGGCAACAACCTGGAGGAGTCATGCAACCTCTTCCCATACCGGAGTGGAAATGGGACAATATTACGATGGACTTTATCATGGGGCTACCAAAGACTCCTACAAGGAATGATGCAATATGGGTCATTGTTGACCGTCTTACCAAGTCAACACATTTTATTGCTATAAGGGAAGATTTACCACTTGAAAATCTAGAAAGGCTATATATTAATGAAGTGGTGAGACATCATGGAGTACCCCTATCGATTTTTTCTGATCGTGATCGCCATTTTACTTCAAGATTGTTTCGCACGGAATTCGGGGATGACCTCCTGGATGGGAGATTCAAACGTTCCGATCGGTTTCTAACGGGTTTGTTCGTAGAACCGGAAACATCCAATGATTCCACATCCGTTTGGACCTACTTTCCAAAGGTAAGCGCTCATTAGCTTGTGGGATAATGAGGCTTAGGAATTTGCATTGGTCGAGAGGATGGGAGGTCGGACTCATCACACCTTTTTGAGGGGAATTATTTTCTACTCCGGGACTCTCTTTATAGATTTAATTTATGTTCGTGAATCCTTATTACATTACCAAGTATAAAATTAGCTTTCCTTCAGTTTAACAATCAATGATTAAATATTTAAGAAATTTAGAGGGTCTTTTATATGTATTCGAGGTTCTTCATCAGTAGAGAATCATCTGTATCTATTTAGAGATTCTTAGTCAATGGTATCCTTCAAAAACATTTATAAAAGTCTCTTGGTCATTATGATGACCAGGATCGTTTTAAAGACACTCATTGGGGAACTTGATGTTTATTGTCATTCAGAAGGACATGGATTATTTCAAAGTTGGGATCGAACCCATAAGTGGGCTACCTACGTATCCTTTGTTTTGGAAAAGGAATCAGAACCCACGTAGTTCGAGTAAGGGAGTATGATGTTTATGATTGATGGCTCAAAGAAGGATGTCATAATTAATTTTACACTCTAAGCTCACATGAGTCATGATCGGTGTGAGAAACAAGAGGTATTGGTAAAACATTAGGCAATTGTTCCATGAAAGATGCAATCATAAGAAATGGTTTGGGGCTTATGTATGTATGAATGCCCAGATAGATTTTAGGATTCACTTTTAGGGAGAAAATCCATGAACAGGGTCCATAAAGGCATATGTGCTTCATAGAGATTTGAATACTCTAATCTTGGGGCTTACTCCTAAGGAGGATGCCCAAGTTAGGAGGGGACTTATGATTGGGTTTTACTCCTGAAAAGGAAACCCAAATCAAGGGTAAATTAGGACTGGTTAAAAGGAAATTAGGGGACTTGGGGCTTATTCCTGAAAAGGAAGCCCAAGATTATAACTGGGACTTATTCCTTAAAAGGAAGCCCAGGTTAGGGGTTAAGGTTTGGGGATTACTCCTAAGGAGGATTCCCATATTTGAGATTGGGGATTACTCCTAGTAAGGATGCCCAAATAAAGGGACTCAGGGCTTACTCCTAAGAAGGATGCCCATATTTGAGATTGGGGCTTACTCATAAGAAGGATGCCCATATTAGAGGACTTGGGGCTTACTCCTAAGAAGGATGCCCAGATTAAAGGATTATGATTGGGGATTACTCCTAAGGAATATGCCCAAGTTAAGTAATTATGGTTTGGGGCTTACTCCTGAAAAGGATGCCCAAGTTTGGTAACATTAAGAATTTGGGGCTTACTCATAAGGAAGATGCCCATATTAAAGAACTTATAACTGGGGATTATTCCTAAAAAGGAGACCCAGGTTAAGGATTCTCTCATCTTAAAGGATGAGTTTGAATGAATGAACTCTCAATCTTTGGTGACATAAAGATGTATAAATCACTATGTTTTGAGAGATAATCCACAGAATTCCTTTCAAATAAGGAAGTCCAATCAAGAAATCATGCCATAAATGGCTTTAAAGAATATCTTGAAGACTAAATCTTGAATAGGAAAGGTGAAATGGCTTAAGAGGGGTAAAATGGGAAAGATGGTCACCCAAAAAGGTAGGGGTGCGCAATTCTTGAAAGGCGCACCAGTCTTCCGTGGGCGCGCAAGTATTGGTTGCGCAGGTATACCTTCGCGACATGTGGGGTACTTGCGCGATTTTCAACCAGCATTAGAATACTTGAGCGACTCATTATTAATCACTTTAGAATCCTCTTGAGGTTCTTCCAGAAAAGGGACGCGCACGTTCTGTTGAAGGAAATAAGGCGGCGCGCAAGTGTTGATAATTTTCAACACTTAGGCCTTCCTTCTTCTCTTTAGATCTTCTGTTCTAGGTAACAAATTACCTTAGAAGTGTTCCGGAATATTTGAGAAGAGACTTGGGTGTCGGGAGCTTCAATCCGAGTTTCTGGAAAAATATCCTCTGATTGGGGGGCCCACATGGTCTATTTATAGGCAGGAGAAGACCCCGGGCGGTTACTAGGCAGTTATCACTTAGGTCGCGCAAGTCACTTGCACGACCATAAGGCGTCGCGCAAGTAGACTTGCATGACCACTAGGCGGTGAGCAAGTGTACTTGCGCGACCATGAGGGAACTTGTGCGACCTATGGGAAATGTTCTCCTTGTTCATCCCTTTGTCGATTTATGATGTTTCTTCAAAGGATGAATCACTTTGGACTAAGGTATTTCACTTTTCCGATCTTTAGATTCTGTGATGAAAGGAGTGTCAACAAAAGTCCCCCCTCAGAGTTGGATCCGAAAGAAATGAGGATTTGACTCTGAGGAAATCAAATACATCCAAAGGAAAAGGTGGTGCGCAAGTCTTCAGTGCGCAGAAGGCAGCGCGCAAGTGTGCTGGAACTTGACTTTTATTCAGAGTTCCTTTGTCTTTTGTGGGCAGTTTAAAGTCATGCATACCGGACATAAATGGGCTAATGTTTAAGGTCGAAATAGCTTTGACCAAAATGTATTGAAATTGATTCAATTCCTTGAAATTTTATCTGAAAACATATTACCATACTCAAGTATGAGAGAAAATATGTAAACTATGGCTTAAGAATATTTGAATCTGAGGAATGATATGAAAAGGAGCTAAAAGGCATTAGAAGAAGTAGTTTCCAAGAATGAAGTTACTATTATTTAACAAAACCCTTTAGGGGGTTGAAATATGCCGGGCCACCTAAGGGCATTGGCTGCATGGTCAAATAAATATCATCTTTTGGATGACAAGTCTGTTATATGGACTGTTTATGCAAGGCCACCTATGGGCACGTGCTGCATAGTCAGGAAAAAGAATTCTCGGAAGTTTACTTTCCTAGTGAAAAAATCCAGTGAAAGTTTATGGAGATTCAAATTTTCTAAAGTATAGAGTTTGTTGTATGGAAAGAGATACTTGAATATGGAGAAGATATTTCCAGACAATATTATCGAAGAACTTGATGAATATCACTCCTACGAAGGTCTGACCCAAATGTAGGGAAGAAGAATAAACCATAGACTTGAATACTTTCAGATCATGAAAAAGGATGTGGGACAAATATGTTAAGGATGACTATTTTTTTGCAGATCCCTACACACTGTCGTTTAAGAAAAATAAAAACAAAAGAGGCATTCTTCCCAAGAATGAAGTTACTATCATTTAACAAACCCGTTAGGGGGTTGAAATATGTAGGGCCACCTAAGGGCATTGGCTGCATGGTCAAATAAATTGCATCTTTTAGCTGAAAAGTCTGTTATGTGGACTGTTTATGCAAGGCCACCTATGGGCACGTGCTCCATGGTCAGGCAAAAGAATTCTCATAAGTTTGACATTTTTGTGACTAGAAGTCATGACAAGGGTTATGAAGATCTGGAAATATTTAAGGTTAGGATTATAACACATAAAGATGGGTATTGTATAATGTATAAGAGATACATAGGTCAATGATAACCATAATCATGTTTTGGCTGGGTCCTGAATTGAAATTTTGGACTTCACTACGTATCTCATAAGAATGAGAATCAAGCCATACGTAGTTCTTGAAATGCAGTTTAACGTCGTGCAGGATGAAAGTATGAGAGATCTTAGTTTAGGGTCATAGAATTCGGACCATAATAATGAATACACAGTGTGTTTTTTCATGAGGACTTTTCAGCTAAGGGACTGAAAGTGAAATTTGGGGTTAGGCCCAAAAGGCTTGGGACTGGATTCGAGGGATACTCGAATGTTCCTACGTATCCCATAAGGATGGGAATCAAGTCCACGTAGTTCTAGAAATACCCTTTGTACAAATTTGGTTCGTACATGTGAAGGGTGAAAGGGGACATTAGTGCAATGATGGTTTAATCTGAGACAAAAAGTTTAGGTATTACCATGTATGCATGTAGTCTTTTGAAATGAAACATGATTGAAAAAATCAATGTCAATAATAGTTCTATCTCAAATGAGGAAATCAAAGAGTATTGTAGTTTATTCTCGTACCAGACAAAAGTGCTGCATAGTTTAACATCATATAACAAGGACAAAAGTGAATCAATGTAAAGATATTGATTCTAGGGGCGGTTTCACGAATCAACATCATATGAGATGGTGGTGAACCGATGTGAAGAGATTGTTTTTGGGAATGAACCCTGGGAGGTTGCCTTCATACCCAGCCTGGAGGGCAAGGATCAAAGTCCATGTAGTTCAATTAAAGAATGAATTAATGATCAAGTTGTTCTTGGGGACAACGATCTAAATAAAATGTTGTTGGGACTTATACATGGTTAGCGGCCCAAAGAGAGTGTTACGGTTGAGGTTTTCTCTAAGCTCACGTGAGTCATACTCGGTGTGAGAAACAAGAGGTAACAACAACCATAAAAATGCAGAGTTTAATGGCATGTAGGACATAAAAAAGGGACTATGCAGTTTAAAGTCTTGCTGTTAGGACTATTGGTGGTGCACAGTTTAGTGTCATGTAGCAGGGACAAAATACAGTTTAATGTCATGTAGGACATATCATGAATTTTCTGTACAGTTTAGCGTCATGTAGTTAGGACGATGGGGACAATACAGTTTAACGTCATATTGGACGAAAGGGGGACTGTGTAGTTTAATGACATGCAATAACGACAAAATAACAAACCATTTATGTCATGTTGGACGCATTGGGGAATTTTTTTTTCCACAGTTTAATGTCATGTTGGATGAAAGTGCGAATATTTTAAGGTCATATGCATGGACCGTGGATGGTGCAGTTTAATGTCATGCTGGACCTTTGATGATTATATAGTTTAATGTCTTTCCGGACGTAAGGGACTTTTATACAGTTTAGCGTCATGTAGTTAGGACGTCACAGTTTAACGTCTTGCTGGACGTAAGGGAATTTTATACAGTTTTGCGTCATGTAGTTAGGACGTCACAGTTTAACGTCTTGCTGGACATAAGAGACTTGCAAATAGTTTATGGTCATATGCATGGACCGTGGATGATGCAGTTTAAGGTCATACTGGACCATTTAGGGAACTTTTTCACAGTTTAACGTCGTGTGGGACGAAGTTGCAGTTTAAGGTCATACTGGACCATTGTTGTATAGTTTAACGTCATATAGCAAGGAAGAAATGGTGCCGCACAGTTTAGTTTCATGTTGCAGGGATATCTTATTTTCTACAGTTTAACGTCATGTTGGGCGAAAGTGCAAATAGTTTAAGGTCATATGCATAGACGGTGGATGATGTAGTTTAAAGTCATACTGGACTAAGGTTGATGCAGTTTAAAGTCATACTGGACTATTGCTGTATGAACCAATTGTAAGAATCTTGGTTCTGGGGACCATATTTTGTGTTTATACAAAATATTTCTTCAGAAATATGGTATTGGTTGGAGTCGTGATGAGTTCTCCATCCATTGATATTAATGAATAAGATCCATTGGAGTAGACCTTATGTATTGAATAAGGTCCTTCCCATTTTGGTTCAAGCTTGGGAGGCTTCTTTCTTGGTATCATTGGTGTTCTGAGAACTAATACCAATTCTCCCTGAATGAATGAACGAAGACGAACTTTTTTGTTAAAGGCTCGTGCTATTCGATTCTGATAGATTTCCAAATGGTGCAAAGTGCACAATCTTTTCTCATCTAACTGTTCCAATTCATTCAATCACTTTTGGGATTGCTCATCTGTAGATAACTGATCACAAATGGATACTCTGAGTGAGGGAAATTGAACTTCAATTGGCAAGACTACTTCTGTTCCATATACCAACGAATATGGAGTTGACCGTGTTGCATTGCGGGTGGTAGTCCGATAATCCCATAATGAATGAAAGTGTTTATCAGGCCATGACCTCTTATCTTTATACACCATCTTTTGCAGTATATTTGATAGAGTCTTGTTAAAGGCTTCTATTTGGCCATTGGCTGCCGCATGATACCGAGATGAATGGTTGGATTTAATTTTGTATTCTTGATACAATTTCTTCACCTCAGAAGAACAAAAGTTGGTGCCGTTGTCCGTCAATATGGTATGAGGGACACCAAATCTAGTAATGATGTTACACTTGATGAAGCTAATAATGCATTTAGAACTGACTTCTTTGAGAGGTACTGCCTCTGCCAATTTGGAAAAGAAATCAGTAGCAGTAAGAATGTACTTAAACTGCTTGGCCGTAGCTGAAGGGTAAGGTCCCACCACATCCATTCCCCATGTGGAAAATGGCCATGAGTATTTAGCTGTATGAAGCAACTCTGGAGGTTGATGAATGAAGTTGGAATGTACTTGACATGAATTACACTTCTTTGTGAAATCAACACAATCTTGTATCATTGAAGGCCAAAAGTATCCAAGCCTTCGAATTTGATCAGACAATCTATGTCCAGACTGGTGGGCACCACAGACTCCTGCATGCACTTCTTTCATGACAGCCATTGTCTCTTCACCATTAATGCATCTGAAGAGAACTCCATCAAAACCACGTTTGTAGAGAATTTTCTCTAGGTGGTTTGGGCCATCATAAAGAGTAAAATTGACCACACATCGCCGGATTTGTTCTTTCTCGGATCTATCTGGTGGAAGTGTTCCATTTTGAAGGTATTCCCTGATAGGTGACATCCATCCTGTAGTATTACCATACGGTTCAGGAATGGGACTAATTTCATTAATTTCCTCTGTTCTGGCTTGAACATAAGGTGAAATTGCACGACGGTGGGAAATACTGATGGTTATCTCGTCTCGATTTGGATCTGCTAGAGCTATGGCTATATTAGCCAGTGCATCAGCTTGAGAATTTTGTGATCTTGGGACATAAGAAAATGTCGGTTCTGAAGGGAATTCCGCCATTAACTCTCTGATGTAATCATACAAAGGGATTAATTCTTCTTTTTTGACGGCATAATCCCCATTGACTTGTTTGATTACCAGGTCTGAATCACCTTTCACCTTTAAGTGATTCACTTGTGCTTGGAGCACTAACTCAAACCTGTAATAAGAGCTTGGTATTCAGATTCATTATTAGTACCACCTTTCCACAATAAAAAGGAATTAGGTAACACTGCTCTATCTAGAGAAATGAGCACAATTCCTAAACCAACTTTGTTGAATTTAGGATCTTCCATTTTCTTCCCTATTGGACTTCTTGAAGCACCATCAAAATACATTTCCCATGTTTGAGGATTATATTGAATAGAGAAAACTTCCTCATCAGGGAGTTCAATATCTGAAGACGTGTCTTCCATTGAAGGATGTTCAGCCCAGAAATCAGCCAGAGCTTGGCCCTTTATTGCCTTTTGAGACACATACTGAATGTCGAACTGTTGCAAGATAACTGCCCACCTTGCTAGACGTCCTGTAAGCATTGGACGACTAAGGATGAATTTGAGCGGATTATTGCGAGATACCAATTGAACCTCGTGATGTTGAAGGTAGTGTCTCAGTTTCTGGACTGCAAAGATTAATGCTAGGAAGCACTTCTCAATACTTGAATACCTGGTTTCGGCTTCAAGCATAGTTCTACTAAGATAGTAGAGGCTATTTTCATTCCCAACATCATTCTTTTGAGCGAGAAAGGCACCCAATGATCTCTCTAGAGCTGTCACATAGAGGATAAGTGGTCTACCTTCAACAGGTGGCATGAGTACCGGTGGACTCAAGAGGTATTTCTTGAGAACATCGAATTCTTCTTGACATTCTTCAGTCCACTGGTAATTGACTCCTTTTTTCAATAATTTGGTAAAGGGTAAACTTTTTCCTTCCAAATTGGCGATGAAACGCCAAATATAGGCTAAGTGTCCTTGAAGTCCTCTTAATTATTTCAAATTCTGAGGAGGTGACATACCAAGGATTGATTTGGTCTTCTTAGGATCGACTTCAATACCACGATGGTGTACAACAAAGCCGAGTAATTTTCCTGAGGTTACCCCAAAAGCACATTTTTAAGGGGTTCATCTTCAAATTATGTTGTCGAAGCTTGTGGAATATGACTTCCAAATCAGTCAATTGATTAGAACGTTGTTTGGATTTAACCACCAGATCATCTACATAGCACTCAACAAACTTCCCTAAGAAAGGTTTGAAGATACGATTCATGGCACGTTGATATGTTGCACCTGCATTCTTTAAACCAAAGGGCATCACCTGGTAAGAAAACAAACCATGAGGAGCTCTGAAAGCTGTAGATTCCTCATCTTCTGGGGCCATTCGGATCTGATTATATCCGGAATATCCATCCATGAAGGATAGTACTTCATAACCATCTGTTGCATCAATTAAGAGTTCTGTAATCGGAACTAGGAAATCATCTTTAGGACAATACCGATTAAGATCTCTGAAATCGATGCAAACCCAAATTTGTCCGTTCTTCTTCTTTACAAGGACAATATTATCCAACCACTTGGGATATTGAACTTCTCTGACGAAGTTATCTTTGATCAACTTATCCACTTCAAGTTCAATTTTGGAAGCATAAGTTGGGTGTGTTCTTCTCGCGGCTTGCATAAATCCTCGATGTTCTTTTGGTAAACCCAAATGATGAGTAGAAACATTAGGATCAAGCCCAGAAATTTCTGTATAGTTCCAAGAAAAAATATATTTATTTTTCTTTAGAAAAGAAATATACATCTCGTGCTCTTCAAGGGTTATGGCCGCACTAATTAAAGTGGGGTGTGGATCTTTCTCTGTACCCAGATGTATTTCTCTGATTTCATCCATAGTGGTAGAGATACCCTCTTCAAATGCTGGAGGAGCATCTCTAAGACCTTCCTCTTCCTCTTCATTATGTGCTATTTCTTTTGTTTCTACTTGCATAGTAGATGACAAAACGAAATTCTCATGATCATAAGAGATGTCAAAATTTTCACATTTTGAAGAAGAAGCTTCCATTTCCGACCCTATTGATGATAAAGGGCCTTCTTTGGGAAATAAAGAGGAGATGATGGATTGAGAATCGACATCATTATTCACCTCTGGTGTTGCTATAACTTCTTCTGGCCTGATTGGTGAAGTATAGACTTGTTGGACTTCAGCAGATGAAATGAAAATGTCACCACTTATGCTTTCATCACTGTTTGGTAGGTTACCAATTTCTCCCATGTTGTCTGGCTCAATTGCCGTAATTGACAATATGGATCTTTCCATAAGAGTATTTTGATTTGGGCCTATTTTGTCAATTTGACTGATAGGTAACACATAATATGTACTCACATGTGTAAATGGATTTATTGGAATTTTCTCCAAACCATATGGAGCATTAATTTTGGTAATTTCCTTCATTGTAGATTTTTCTCTTCCCTTCATGTGATAAAATTCTGCCTCAATGTATTGAGACTCACATGTCTTAAACGGGGCTTTATCACTATACAGTGTTCCAACTTGACCATTGAAACAGTATTTGGAACATTGATGGTATGATCAAGGAATAGCTGCATGCTGATGTAGCCAGGGTCTTCCAAGCAAGACGTTGAAAGCTGAGTTTTGATCAACAATCATGAAATCCGAATTGGATACAAGATCTCCAAACTGAGTTCTGAGTGTAACTTCTCCCAGTGGTTCTTGTTCATTTTTATCATATCCTTGTAACATCATGGTAGAAGGAGATAAATCAGATTCTGTGAGGCCCAATCGACGAAGTGTACGAATGGGCATGAGGTTGACTCCTGAACCATTGTCAATGAAAACTCTTCGGATATCTACATCATTGACTTTTCTAGATAAGTACAATGGTTTTATGTGCCCATGCACAACATAATCTTCATCTTTATCAGTAAAAGATATCACTGCATGGCATTCTTCATGATTATTCTCTATGTGATAGACTTCAGCTGCAGCAATTTCAGCTTCAAACTCCTGAGGACTTGACAAAGCTTCGATGAGTGCTTCCCGAAGATCTTTTGACAGATTCAAAGGATCCAAAATTGATAACTTGGCTGGTACTTGGGCCAAGTGTTTCAATATATCATACTTTTGATCTAGAGGTCTGTGTTTCCCAACAGGAATATGTGGTTTAGCAGGTACCTTGGAAGCAGATGCTTTGGAAGCTGATGCATCTTGTATTGGGATAGAAGTTTGCAACATCCTTTGTTTTGGAAGATTAGACTGATTATATCCATTTACTTGCTGAGATAAATAAGATGGAACCTTTAATCGGTCTTCCAAAATAACTGTGCCAAAACTGAGTTGGCCATTGGCAGAAGAACTTGCTTGTTCTTTTTGAGCTCACTGAAGGGCTCTACCATGAGTTTCTGCTGCATACACAGTGCTTGTAGGGGTAGAATTGGAGTAGTGTCTTCGGAAAGATCCACGTCTTCCCCTATATACTGAACCTCTAGAACTTCCTCAGATTCCCTTATTTTATACAGGGAAACCAGGCTTATCAAGACTGGAATATGGATCTGTTAATTGAATCATATTAACAGAACTGAAGATTAACTCTTCATCTGATAAAGACCCTGCCTGACTAGCCTGTTTAGGCTGTGCCGTTTGATGGGGCGGTGCCCGTGGCTTTGAAGTAGATGGCATAAAATCTTCCAGAGTCAAAGACAACTTAGGCCTCGATACATACTCATCTTCTTCTGATTCCTCTTTCTTCTTTGAATTGCACAGCCCTTTTGAGGATTTGTCTTTTGATGGAGACTTCACTGCAGCTTTTGTAAGAGACACAATTGGCTTCTTCAATTGTGTTCGCAAAATGGCATGGGTCCGATTGATTGTCTTTCTGACCATCCAATCATCATATTTTTTCACAGTTTTGCTTTTGACTTCCTGCCACTCGCCTCCTTCCTCTGGATCTGTAGCGGTAACACACGCTACATGAGGTGAAGAACCCTTCAATTTGACTTGTCCCAAGTCGACCATCTTTCGAAGGAGGTCTTTAAAGACAAAACATTCCTGGATGGGATGCCCCAACATTTGATGAAAGGGACAATAATTGGGGCGGTCTTCATCTCCTTCCTTGTTTGGCCTCTTGGGCACTGGTAATTGAACCAAATTATTTTCCAGAGCTGAAATGAAGTAACCAGGAACTTGCTCACTTCGGAAAGAGTATGTTTTACTCTTCAAATCCTAAAATTGTTTTCTTCGTTGATCTCTTTGATCATTTGGACGAAACGGCCTTTGTTTTTGGCGTTCAGGAGGTGGAGCCCTTCGAGAAGATGAAGGTTTTGAAGTAGAAATAGGTACAGGTGCTTGTTTAAGCATAACTGTAGTAGTTTCCGCTTTACCCATTCTCCTTCCTGGAACTGATGGAATTACACGAGATTTAGCCTTAGCTTGTATAAGGGAATCTTCAATCTACTGAGCGATTGAAGTAAGGTCTCGAAACCCTCCTGTTTATTTTACAGGGATCAATGGCGTGCGTAATTCGTCACGCAAATTTGCCACATAGATTGGCAACAGCTCTTCTTGAGGAAGTGCTAAACTCAGGGAATACGTTAATCCCTTCTAGAGAGAAATGAAATCAGAGACTCTTTCATCTCCCTTTTCTTGCAGTTTGTAAGATCGAAAACTGTCGTTTTTTGCAAAGTTGAGCTGAACTGAAGAAGGAATTTTTGACAAAGATCCTCCCATCCGATGATTGACCGGGATTGCAAGCTTGTATAGTAGACAAAAGCTGGTCCTTGCAAGGTTCGCACAAAGCATCTGAGTTTCACTACTTCTTGCTGCTCTGGAGTTCCCATCATAGGATCACAACAAGACACGTAATGTGTCAAATGTTGTTCAGGGTCGCCTGATCCATTGAAAGTAGGGAAAACAGGGTTTCCAAAACTGGATGGAGGAGAAATTGAATCTACCCATTCAGGGTAAAATTTCTTTTCAGGTTGAACTTGCGCCCGTTTCCCTTCCATAGTTTCTAACCGAGATATTAATGACTCAATAGTAGTTATTAACTTTTTAGAAACATCAGGTTGAACTTGGTTTTTGGTAGGTGCAATGAATGGAGCTTGGACAGACGTGGTGGTTGTTGCTGCAACTGATGGTAGCACTGCCAACCGTTGTTGCGCTTGACCCACGGGATTAGAACTCTGAGGGTGTACTGATAAAGGAGGATATTCTTGATCCATCTCAGTAACTGCAACAAATTCCTTCGGCTGTCGAACTTCAGCATTCTTATGAAGAAGACTACTCTGAAGTTGTTATGGATTCATTCTTCTTAATTCTTTCATTTCTTCCTCCTGTTGTGAAAACCTTTTCTCTAATGAGAGTGATTGACCTTCTCCAGAGGAAGGATATGTAACCTGATTCTTTCCCTTCCCTTTGTTGGATACCTTTTGGAGGGAGGGAAGTGGATTACCTAAGTTCTGAGTAATCCTTTGACTTCGTGTATGCACTCCTTCTTCATTTGTATTGGTGCGTACATTTTCTTGAGCAGGACACTCTTCATCTGAGTCCCCTGAGTGAGTCTCCTATGGTGGATTAGCAACAACGACATTGATGACATTGATTGATGCATAATGCATCGCATCCCTTCTATCAACATTTCTGTGATATTGTCTTCTTTCATATCTTTGATGAGACATTGCCTTTTGTTGATTCAATCCTTTAGGAACTTCTTGACGAGCTATAATTTGGAGGGAATCTCCTGATAATTTGGCTCTTCGTTCCTCTTGGGGCTTCTTCCCCAATCGAGAAAAGACCGATATTCTCTGAGAAGGGGATTGATGATTTGAAAGAGTCCCCAGCCCCTTGCACTGGGGATGTTCCTGCTGATTATGCTCAACTCCTTAAATCCCATTTGTTGACTCTGAGGGTTGGGTTAAAGGAGTCCCCAGTCTGACAAGCTGGGGTGGCTCTTGACATGCTACATCTGAGATCTTCTTAAAAGATCTCTTGATCTTGCGAATCATAGTTCGGAAATTAGTTGGATGCATTAACCTGTATCCACTTTTATCACCTGGTTCAACAGACCGTTGGATGATTTCCGAAACTTCTGTCATTTGATGACGTGTTTGCTCCATATGAGAGGCTTGTGCAATATTCTCGCCTGCTTGATGTAATAACAATTCAACAACTTGTTCTCTATATGCTTGATTTTGAGAGGAACTAGTTGAAGCCTGTTTTTGAAAAAGTTTTTGATTATGAACAAAGCCCATTGACTGTGGTCGGCCTTGGGCAATAACATTTCATGAGACCATTTTCAGCGGGCTTTGCTGACTGGAAAGCACTGTGAAATGTAGTGCTTCGTGAATACCCCATCCTCTGATATGAACATCAGATGGAGCATTGTCAATTAACTGACGCAATTTTCTTAGTGCGCCAAGGCATGAACGTTGAAGGGTTCTCTGTTGCTTCTCAGCCATCGGATACCGAGATACTGATAGAGATGCCAAATCAATCTGACGTTGTAGCCCTTCTATTATCTTAAGATGATTTTCATATTCATCATAAGATAATACCTTCTTCTTCAATTGACAAAGAGTTTTCCATATGTTGAGACGAATATCATGGATTCCATCATCCGTCAACATCTTTGGAATATCATACTGGGAGTCAGCCAAAGGCCAAAAAATGACTGGTACCTCACCTTTTGCCAGTTTCTTCCTCATGTTCAGCATTTCTTCTTTATCATTAAATGAATATTCTTCTACCTGTTTTGACCAGAGTTGGTGTTTCCTTGTTGCTTCATCGGATTCAACAAGATTGGTAGAGAGATCATTGATCAAACTAGAAGATGCATGACTTAGGGGTGGTTCGGAGAATGACCTACACCCTGGGATATCTTCTGATTGAGAAAGTATTTCACTTGCTAGCGATAAAGCATCAGACATGACTGGTTTCGCATTTGCAAGTGCCTCAAGATAAGAGGGATTTCTCGGAACTACATTGTCCACTTGAGTATTTTCCATGAAATGTGAATCACTACTGTGGAGAGGACTTTCGCAGTGAAGTTCATCATCATGGGGAGGACCACCATAATGGGTTACAACAAAAGATGAGATCTCTTGCTCCTTGGTCTTCTAACCACACAGAGGGTTCCTGTGGATCTCATTTGAAGAAGAAACTTCAAGATTGACCGAATTTTCATGAATCAAGCCTTCATGAGGAAGTGTCTGTTGAAGACCTTCAAAATTAATGTTCCTATTATTGGGAACTGAGGGAGTATAATCTTGAATTCTGACAGATAAATGTCTGAGGTCTTCAAGAACTCCAGCATCGAGAAAGGCCTTGTTGCAGATTGGCCTTTCATCTCCTGACTGTGCTGGGCGGATCTTTTTCTTAGATGCCTTATTACTCGCTTTGGGAACCACTTGTTGACGAAAGTGGTTACTCTGAGCAGGTGTATGTGCCTGATCAGGAAAGATGGTCAGGTTAGGCTGACGATCTCCACTCAAATCAGGTGTATGTTCCTGACTTGGTTGTCCGTATGATATGGGGGAGTATGCCCCATAACCCTCTTGGACTGGAACATATGTGTGTGTCTGTTCTGGAGTGAATCGTTGATGTGTCACTCCACTGCTAGGGATAGATTTTTGTGTCTATCCCTGAAATGATGCCGAAGCTGTTATGATATCCTGGCAAGAATCCAGAATATGAGAAGGAATTTTCTTCTGCTCTTTCACCATTGACAAAATATGTTTGGTGACTTCAGCCGCCGGAACAAGGATATACGTCCATTCCGGGTTTGGAGTAGGTGTATGTGACTGCTCCTGTCCTTCTTTTCCTGTCAGTGAATCCTGACAGTACTCAAGTTTGGAGGCAAAGAGTTGAGTCTGCCTCCTGTTTGTCGTCGGGGCTTTCCGACTGACTTCTCCATGCGCTACCAAGTGAGACTGTTGGTAGGCATGATTAGTATTAGCAGGTGTATGTGCCTGCTGATTACACATCGCCAAACGCGGTTGACGACATCCATCATATGTAGTCAGATGAGCCTGCTGACTAACTGGTGATGCATAAGCAGGTGTATGTTCCTGCCTATAGTACTCCGCTGAATTTCCTGGCGGGATTGGCGTGATGCTGCCAGACAAGTCTGCTGGACAGCGGAATTAAAATGGATAGGTGTGTGTGCCTGCTCGTTTTTTTCCACCAAGTTAGGTTGGTGGACTTCTCCGGAGATGGAAGGGATGACAACCTTCCCATTATTAACCAGATTCCGTCTCTGGAGGTTCATCTTGCCTGCTCGGGTTCGAAGAATCTGAGCTGAATGCCTGGAGTCGGTACCCTCATCATGTTGAGGGCGCACTACTGCACGAGTCTGGCGGTGATTGTTGATGGGAGCCCTCGGGAAGGACTCCTGTCTTTTTGAATTAAGGCCCTGAGGGACCTGCCCATTAACTTCCTCAGAGTAAAGGAGTGAATGGAAATTGCGTTCCGGGGATAACGACCCGAAACGGTTGGAGACAGTATTCAGCACCGTCTGCTTCTTGATCGCGGGCCGCCGTTGTCCGGACAACCAGGTAGAGTTGTTAACTTGGAGGTCTTGAAGAGCGGCCTCCAGAGTTTGGATAGTACCGTTGCGACGGTACTCCTTAACCATTGCATTAGAAACCCAGCGTTGAAGATGCTGAGTTGGTGATGTCATCCTCAGAACGAACGAAGTTCCCGCAGGAGTAGTAGCATTGGTTTTCACAGCAGCTGACCTCACAGTAGAGGTGTTCACAGCAGTAGTATTCACAGGGGTGAATTTAAGGAAATCCATTTTGCAGAAGATCTTGAGAAAAGAGTGTCTGTTCCATATAACAGACATAATCAAGATGAATCCGGCCACTGCATCTTTTGGATGAGCACATGTCAATGATTTCTTTGTTGGCCCAAGGGGCCTAACAAATAAGAAGAATATCACTTTAACTTGGTTAAGGATTCACGTCGGGTTCATCTTTTTTGTTTCGCATGGAATTCGGGGATGACCTCCTGGATGGGAGATTCAAACGTTCCGATCAGTTTCTAACGGGTTTGTTCATAGAACCAGAAACATCCAATGATTACACATCCTTTTGGACCTACTTTCCAAAGGTAGGCGCTCATTATCTTGTGGGCTAATGAGGCTTAGGAATTTGCATTAGTTGAGAGGATGGGAGGTCGGACTCATCACACCTTTTTGAGGGGAATTATTGTCTACTCCGAGACTCTCTTTATAGATTTAAGTTATGTTCGTGAATCCTTATTACATTACCAAGTATAAAATGAGATTTCCTTCAGTTTAACAATCAATGATTAAATATTTAAGACGTTTAGAGGATCTTTTATATGTATTCAAGGTTCTTCATCAATAGAGAATCATCTGTATCTATTTAGAGATTCTTAGTCAATGGTATCCTTCAAAAACATTTATAAAAGTCTCTTGGTCATTATGATGACCAGGCTGGTTTTAAAGCCACTCAGTGGGGCACTTGAAGTTTATCGTCATTCAGAAGGACATGGATTATTTCAAAGATGGGATCGAACCCATAAATGGGCTACCTGCGTATCCTTTGTTTTCGAAAAGGAATCAGAACCCACATAGTTCGAGTAAGGGAGTATGACGTTTATGATTGATGGCTCAAAGAAGGATGTCATAATTACTTTTACACTCTAAGCTCACGTGAGTCATGCTCGGTGTGAGAAACAAGAGGTATTGGTAAAAAATTAGACAATTGTGCCATGAAAGATGCAATCATAAGAAATGGTTTGGGGCTTATGTATGTATGACTGCCCAGATAGATTTTAGTATTCACTTTTAGGGAGAAAATCCATGAACATGGTCCATAAAGGTATATGTGCTTCATGGAGATTTGAATACTCTAATATTGGGGCTTACTCCTAAGGAGGATGCCCAAGTTAGGAGGGGACTTATGATTGGGTTTTACTCCTGAAAAGGAAACCCAAATCAAGGGTAAATTAGGACTGGTTAAAGAGAAATTAGGGGACTTGGGGCTTATTCCTGAAAAGGAAGCCCAAGATTATAACTGGGACTTATTCCTGAAAAGGAAGTCCAAGTTAAGGGTTAAGGTTTGGGGCTTACTCCTGAGGACGATGCCCATATTTGAGATTGGGGCTTACTCATAAGAAGGATTCCCAAATTAAGGGACTCGGGGCTTACTCCTAAGAAGGATGCCCATATTTGAGATTGGGGCTTACTCCTAAGAAGGATGTCCATATTAGAGGACTTGGGGCTTACTCCTAAGAAGGATGCCTATATTAGAGGACGTGGGGCTTACTCCTAATAAGGATGCCCAGATTAAAGGATTATGATTGGGGCTTACTCCTAAGGAAGATTCCCAAGTTAAGGAATTAAGGTTTCGGGCTTACTCCTGAGGAGGATTCCCATGTTTGGGAACATTAAGAATTTGGGGCTTACTCCTAAGGAAGATGCCCAGATTAAAGGACTTATAACTGGGTATTATTCCTAAAAAGGAGACCCAGGTTAAGGATTCTATCATCTTAAAGGATGAGGTTGAATGAATGAACTCTCAATCTTTGGTGACATAAAGATGTATAAATCACTATGTTTTGAGAGATAATTCACAGAATTCCTTTCAAATAAGGAAGTCAAATCAAGAAATCATGCCATAAATGGATTTAAAGAATATCTTGAAGACTAAAGCTTGAATAGGAAATGTGACATGGCTTAAGAGGGGTAAAATTGGCAAGATGGGCACCCAAAAATGTAGGGGCGCGCAAGTCTTCCGTGGGCGCGCAAGTATTGGTCGCGCAGGTATACCTGCGCGACATGTGGGGTACTTGCCCGATTTTCAACCAGCATTAGAACACTTGAGCGATGCTTTATTAATCACTTGAGATTCCTCTTGAGGTTCTTCCAGAAAAGGGACGCACAAGTTTTATTGAAGGAAATAAGGCGGCGCACAAGTGTTGATAAGTTTCAACACTTAGGCCTTCCTTCTTTTCTTTAGATCTTCCGTTCTAGGTAAGAAATTACCTTAGAAGTGTTTCGGAAGCTTTGAGAAGAGACTTGGGCGTCGGGAGCTTCAATCCGAGTTTCTGGAAAAAGATCCTCCGAATGGGGGGCCCACACGGTCTATTTATAGGTAGGAGAAGACCCCGGGCGGTTATCACTTAGGTCGCGCAAGTCACTTGCACGACCATAAGGCGTCGCGCAAGTAGACTTGCATGACCACTAGGCGGCACGCAAGTGTACTTGCGCCACCATGAGGGAACTTGCGTGACCTATGGGCAATGTTCCCCTTGTTCATCCCTTTGTCGATTTTTGATGTTTCTTCAAAGGATGAATCACTTTGGACTAAGGTATTTCCCTTTTCCAATCATTAGATTCTGTGACGAAAGGAGCGTCAACAATGATTCTGAAAGATTCTTCAAAAAACCTTGGATAATGAACTTCATTTGAGCATTGCATACCACCCTCAAACAGATGGAAAATCGGAACTGACTATTCAAAACTTAGAAGACATGTTAATATATTGCTCACTTGACTTTCAGGGTATGTGGGATCAATATTTACCTCTGGTAGAATTTTCTTATAACAATATCTTTCATTCGAGTATTCAGATGGCACCATATGAAGCGTTATATGGAAAGAGATGTCGCACACCAACCTTTTGGGATGACGTTGGTGAAAGAAAACTTTTTGGCCCAGAAATGGTGGAGGAAACGATGGAAAAGGTGAAGGTAATCCAAAACCACATCAAAGGTACTCAAAGTAGGCAGAAGAGCTATGCTGACAACCAAAGAAAGGGTTTGGAATTTCAGGTGGGAGATCATGTTTTCTTGAAGTTATCTCCATGGAAGGGACTTATACATTTTGGCAGGAAAGGTAAATTGAGTCCCAAGTACATCGGTCCTTTGGAAATTTTAGAACGAATTGGGGCTGTAGCTTACCGTTTGGCAATGCCGCCAAATCTCTCCAAAGTTCACGATGTGTTCCATGTATCACTGTTGAGAAAATACATGCCTGAACCAACGCATGTACTCACCTATGAGGAATTAGAACTGGAACCCGATCTGTCCTATTGCGAAGGGCCCATTAGGATTCTTGATACAAGAGAAAAATTTATGAGAAACCGAACGACTCGTCTTGTAAAAGTTCTATGGAGAAACCATAAGAGGGAAGAGGCAACGTGGGAACCCGAGGAACTTATGATGAAGAACCCCTGAGCCTTTTCATATGGTAGTATTCTAGAAATTTTGAGGAAGAAATTATTTAAATTAGTGGAGAATGTAACACCCCAAGCTTCCATGGTACACTTCCCATTGAATAATAGAGTAGGGTGAGTTGTACGCAACTTCGAGTTCTAACACACACCACAACCAACAAAACTAGCCATTATGAATAGTAATACCCACTTTTTGAAATTTTATAAATTTTAACTTTAAAAATGGACTTCATTTTTGGATTCGGAATAGCGAACTTTTCCTAGTGTGAAATTTTGGTATTTTTCTAAAAACTTTCAATTTTTGATAAATAGTGAAAAAACACTGAGTTATAGTTTAAAACCGAATTTTTATTTAAATAATTATTTATTTTATTTAAATTTAATTATGGTCAAAATAGATACATAATACCTATATATGTTCAATTTAATTCATTGGAGTTAGTTTAGAATATTTTTAGATATATAAAAATTTTATTGAACTTTTTCACCGTATTTTACCCACCTCCAAGGAGAATTTAAAAATTCACATAAAACTTATTTCTAATTCTTCTCTGAATGGAATTTCTAAAATCCAAGAGACATGGTTAATATCAAGGAGTAAAATGTGGTTCAATGAGATGAAAATAATTTTGGTGAATAGTAACTTTTTACTTTTATTTACCACGGTTAAAAGTAAATATGGTAATTAAGGGTAAAAATGATATTAATATTACCCTAACACATATACTAATTCTATTGGACAAGTGTATCTTGACCAAAAACAACCTTATGAATAAAATATTATCATTTAGGTCCACTTGGATTAGATTAGGACATTTATTATTATTTTATTCAAAGAAAAGTTAAAAGAGTTAAAATCAATGTTTATTTACTAAAAGATTTTTAATATAGGGTTATACATAAGATAAATTAGATTGTAAATATTCATTAGAAATATAAAACGAATTCCTATATAATGGTATTTTATTTATAATTTTTAGACATTAAATAATATAATTTATTTTTGACACAATGGTGATGCAGTAATTAGCTAATTAATGAAATATTAAAATAATTGATATTATAAATATCAAAATGAATGTAATTTGAGACTTTTTATGAATTAAACTAATTTTCTATGTTAAAATGACATATTAGTATTGGTTATATAAATTATTTTGGATGTAATATTGCTGTTATGAATTTATCAAAAACAAAATACCCAACAGTGTCAAAATTGACATAAAAGTGTTTTTAAAACAAATATTATATTATTAATTTATATTCAATTCCTAAAAATCTAAAGTTTGGCCAAGATACTTCTATAATGATAGTTGTATCATTAATGGACCAATTTGGGGTCTCTTGGAGGTATATAGTAGGTTTATTAACTACATAATATAAAAATACAAAATGGCATGGTAAGTGTCAAACTAATTAACTAAGAGTTAAAACTAAAAGATAAGCTTAATATAATGACCCAAACCTATCTAAAACCTATCGGTCGAGTGGTTTTTGACCCATCCTTACCTTATCCTTTAAATAATCAACTTTTGAGACATTAGAAACTGAATATGAATTTATTATAAAATAATATTTCTAGCTTTTCCAAATGTGCCCCTTACCCCTCTTATAAAAGGGAACTCCCCCTTCTCACTAAATCACACATTCAAAGCCTTTTGGCTCGGCCAAAACCTTCCCAAGTACTCTCTCAACTTCCCTCCCTTAAACCTATAGGCCTTAGTTTGATCATAAAGACAACCTAAGGATCCCTTTTGATCAAAACAAAAGTAAGAACCCGAAGAAGAGGTAATGTTTTCACCACCCTCTTTCAAGTTCCTTTCTTCTTCAACTTTTTCTTTAATTGTTATTATAAAATTATAAATCAAGTATTACCTATATACTATGATATTATTATAAATATGGTACAACCATAGTCAGTATTCTATCCATCCTTTGAATGACATGTTCCCATACGTGCGTACGTACGGCTTACCGTCTCCACGTCGTGGTGTAATTGTTATTCAGTATATTATTATTTGTATGGATATAATAATGACGTGTAATTCATGTAAATAATAAATATAAAATGATAATTATTCTGTATATATGATATACCGTCCAATTATATATTATTTTAATATCAAAAGAATGATATTGTCGCTCGTACGTATGGACGGACTACCATCTCCATGAACGCGATGAGATTCATTCCCCATCATATCCATTCAAGAATAATTCTCATTTTAGGATTAAAAATAATGTTTAAGGACTTGATATCATTCTAGATATAAATAATATACAACCCATCCATGAAAAACATGACTTATGTAACAAAACATATAAAAGAAAACGAGTAAGTTAACACCCGAAACAATGATAATACTAAGATATTATTAAAAAATCAATGTTAAAAGATCATATATGATATCATAATTATGTATATGGTTCTTGTATAATTTAATAATAATGTTTTAACAATTATATAGGAGGTTAACATACCATCGACTAAGGAAAAGTACAAGGTAAGGGTTTATTTCACAATCTCTTCATTATCTGAGGTTGTTTATACGTAATTATATACTGGGACCTATTTATCATCCACATCAATGTTTCTTAAAAATGTATTACAAATCATTATTACTATTTTAAGTAATATGGGATAAATTCATTTATACCCTTGTTGAATTTTTATAAGATGTTTGTTAAGGAATCTTTCTGTCATTTTCCAAACAAGGTCCTTTTTAACCTTTTCGACAGAATTAAGGTAAGAATGTTTTTTTAACTTATACGGCGGCTACAGCTATTTTCTGCCATTATAAAATCATTTAAGGTTCCCTTACAATATTATAAGAAAATTTTCAAAGAAAATTTTTTATTTTTTAAATATATGACTCTTAAATGATTTAAAAATAGAAATAAATATTTCTCTAAAAAGAGTATTGATTTCATCTATGTCAACATACATTGATGGATTTTAAGTTTATTTGGAGTTGATTTATTATGATACAATACTTCCATTTTATATTGATGGTTTTGGGATATGTTTGAATGTGGATGTGTTATTTTTATAACATTCATGGTTTATGAAGAATTTATTGACATTTTTTCTGCTAGTTTTAATACGAATGTTTATGTTATGTTTAAACCTTTTCATATGAGGAATGCATTGGACTTAATAAGTGACGGGTGGAGCCTGCTATAGCTCCTCGATGAATCGGTTGGTCTCATGAGACAAACTAATGTCTTGGCACAAGGCCTTGAAAAAATATTATTTGTAGTCTTTGGACGAGGCCTTGGATATGTGGTTATGATAGTCCGACATTATGCATTCCATCATTATGAAAGTGGTTATTGATATTTCATGTGATTATTCGACTTGTACAATATCCATGTGAATAAGTAAATGGAATTATTTCATTTTATCATTTCCATATTATGCTGAAGTTCAAGTTTAAAAGTATTTTGTTTTAGTTATACATTGCCTTAAATGTTTATGCTTATTTAAAAAAGTTTCTGCTATATTGTTATCCATACTGGGAATTTGGCTCACCCCTTTATATGTTTTATTTTTCTCAGGATGTGAAGAAGTATTTTATGAATGACCTGCAGGGATAGTATAAGGGGTTATGAGTGTAGTGTCAAGATGTTTTTGTAGTTTTCAATTTATGATGTAATGTAAACTTTATGAATGTATCTAGTTTTTCCAAGACTACTAAACTAATCGGTCTTTCGAGACTTGATCTTTCTTGTGATCTTGCCAATGTTATATAATAATGACCGACTCTGGTTAACTGGGGTCAGGGCGTTACACATGAAATAGAGGAAATTAAAATTTTAGAGATGGAAAATGAAAATTTAATAATCAAATCATGACTACCAATTAATGCAAAGTTGACTTTAAACTCACTTTGAAAATTTACTCCCACTATATTAAGGTACTTACAATAAATGGTTAATGAAAAACTCAACATTAGTTATATTAATATTATGAGGTAAAATATATGTTACTTATTCTTCCATAATATATGAAGGTTTTAATATCTTATATGTTATACATTTATTCGTGTATATATTTAGATTACCTTATGCATTGGTATTATTTTTAAATAAATAAGATTATGAGGGTGAAATTAATTTAAGGGGGGATATAACAAACTAAAATTTAACTTTGTATTTTTCAAAAGATATTATTATTCTAATAATTTATTCTACACACAAAACTATACAAAAATTAATCATTTATATATTTAAATAAAAAATAATAGGTTATAATATATTCATTAAATTAGTTTTTATAAAAAAAATTAACCATATTACACAATCTATGATAAAAAAAATGAATGAGATGGAATTTGGTACTAAAAATATCACTTTTGGGGATCATTTATCCATGAATGGGAATGATTTATCTATAAATAGATTTTAACTAGTTCAATCCCATCCCAAACAGAAACAATTATGATATGAGTGATAACATGATCCATAGAAATTCAGGCTTGTTAAAATTTCCATAGGATTTATGGTAGTGGAATGAACACCATAAACTTACAGTAAAGGACACTGTGTGGTTCAATATTATATGGAAATATTAACTATATATGTAAATAAAAATTATAATTATGTAATACCTTAATTATTAATGCAATAAGTAATTTCGTACATGTATTTTACATGTTTGAGAGTTTTACATCTCATGAAAAGAATGATTATTCTTCTATGAATATATTTTTTCATTGTCCTTAATATTTAGAGGCATGATTTATAAAATATATAATTTTATTTTCATGATATTAACATAATTTTTAATTTTATAATTTTAATATAACATTAAGGTGAATGGTTATGATTTTTAGAAAACTTTTTTTATGTTAATAATGAAAAATATTTTTTTTTTGATACCATCATTTTTATGAATTAAATATTAAAAAAAACTATATATGAATATTTAATTGAAATTTTACATGAATGTTTTATATCAAATGCATTTAAATTATAAAAGACATGTTTAATGTTTTGGAAACTTATGTAATTTTTTACTCGAAAAATATATTTATTAAATTTTGTTAAAAATTATCTTTATCAACTTATAGAAACAAAATCCTGGAAAATTTATTTCCAATATTATATAAAAAACTTCGTACTATTTAATTTATTCACTTTCGTTGTTTTAATAAATTTTTCATTACTATGATTAATTTTAATTACCATGATAATGATAGAACTATTATTTCCAAAGAATTATTATATTAATATTGTGTAATTTTTATCTAATAAAATAAATTTCAAACTTCTAAAAAAAATAATTTGATATAATAATTCATCTAATATAAAAATATATTATGCCTCATTCATTTTCTAGTTGGTACTAAATATGAATAATAAAACCAAATGCTAAAAAACATTTTTCTTCAAAAAAAATTTCTATATATTAAATTATTTATTTTAAAAGATATTTTTATTATATTTATAATATTATTTGGTTACAATTCAATTATGTTTAGGTTCAGAACACTCAAATTTTGTGAGGAGTTATTTTTTATTTTTAGTAAAATATATATTACTTTTTTAAAACTAGTTATCAAGGTGAAAAAAATGTTAAAATACTAAAACCAAAAGGTAAATGACATGTAACATATTTTATATCTATGTAAAAAAAATTAGATTATTTCTTAAACTTATATCATCCATATTCAATTATTTATACCTTTTCGAACCATTTACCCCTGAATATTGTCCTTCTACTATTTTAAAAATGGGTGTTCACAAAAGATCCATTTTCTTCACTTATAAAAAGGAATCACATCCACCCACATGATGTTCCACATACCCTTAGAAACATACTTCTAATCATACCCAATTATACTAACCTAGAATTATCATGAAACTTTTAAATATCCTATTAATAATATGTTAATCTAATAAAATTATTTTAAAGGATACCTTAGAGAGAAAGTTCAACGTTGAAAAGTGAATATTGATTAATCAATATGATTTTATTATTAATAATTATCTTCCGAACCTACTATAAAAATAGTAATATGATAATCTAATTACTATTAATATACTAAATTTTTATCATATTAATTGAAAACCCTCATATTTATTCCATTATATCAACTAAGGAAATAAAATAATTCTTAAGTACATATAAACTAAAATATAAAAAAAAGTAGTGTGATTTGTTTTCCATCACCTCCTAACATGGATTCACATTAAAATGTATTTAAGTAAAAAAAATTTATGTTTATAAAACTATTAATATTATATAGGGACAATGTTGGTAATTATGTAATACATATTAACAATAAATCATCCGAGTAAAAAAACCACCAATAATGAAAATATTAAACTATCATTATTAATCTGAGTTCACTTAATAAAATTCTACAAAACTATATAAGTTTTATAAAATATAATAGTAAAGTACATTACCCCCATAAAATTCTACATATTATATTGTTATTCTAGTATATCTTTAGTCATGATAAACATAATAATAGAGTTTTGTATAAATTTATCGAACCACCTCAAGTAACTAGCTTATGGAATATATATATATAATAAATAAATAAATAAATGATAATAAATTGTCCTTAAAAATTAAAATATAAATATTAAATTTTACATTTATTAAATTTAAAAACATAATTTTATTATTTAGGAAGTTAGGTGTATGAGTATATGGATCAATATTTGGGTAATGGGTTGTGTTAACACATATTTTCTTCCATTGAGTTACGAATTCATTTTTTAATATATTATTCAATTTTTAATTTAATATTTCTATTGAATAAATTGAATTTTATTTCCTCTATATTTTACAAGTGCTGAATTTTTTTTTCTTATAACTATATTTTCAAGTGATTCTTAAATAAAATATTTTTCTACATGAAAAGGTTTATTGTTAACAATTAATATTTCTTTGGACATACCTCTTTTTATGAACATATTTTATTTTATGTAGTGTATGTAAATCCAAATGGTTATATTATATAATGAATAATCATTTGTTAATTTTATTTAAATCTTAGTTTCAAGATATTATTCCATCATGGGTTTTTGTTTTAATGTTACTCAATGTATAAGGTTTATTTTCCAAACCTAATTTTAAAATTTATATCTCCCAAATGTGTTAATCCATATGGGTAATTTATATATTCTTTCATTCCAATATCATTATCATTTTATATACCTATGTATATAATTTGGGAAATTTTATTCCTACTTATCTTGTATCAAATTGGATGTTCAACACCTTTTTAAGGGATGTGTTTTTCAACAAAGGTAATTCTTATAAAATGTAAAGGGAATAATTGTTTCACTCAAAATTTATCATCTGATCCTTAGTTTATTGATAAATACATATTTATCTTGAAAATTGAAAATTTTTATGTTAATATACCTTTAAATTCATTGTAAATGTTTAACAATAAAATCAATTTTTTATTTCCATATGTGTCCTTTTTTTGAAAATAATATATTGAAGTGTTTCCATGTTAACATATATTTATGTTTCTATTGTAATTTTATATTAATATTATTATATTTTTTTGATAGTTTATAAAATAATTTATTTGTTTCTATGATTTATTAAATAATAAATTTTAAATAAAATCATAATATAATTGATATTTCTTATTTTCAGAGGGATTTTTCTAATGATCCTAAAAATTATTTTTCATCCAATTGTACTTTTATATATATTATGAATGATTTAGGATGATATTAAAATCATAA
The DNA here is from genome assembly GCA_963277665.1 of Viscum album. Classification (NCBI taxonomy): domain Eukaryota; kingdom Viridiplantae; phylum Streptophyta; class Magnoliopsida; order Santalales; family Viscaceae; genus Viscum; species Viscum album. The sequence continues at coordinate 786,565,916 of OY728145.1, forward strand.
CTGAAACCTTAATTCAAAATATTACTTATGTAATTATGTTTTTTAATAACAAGATGATATACCTATTCCTATTTCATTCATATTAATTGAATTCATTTAATTCTTCATCTAGTGACATTCCTATAAGAACACTATATTTCCTCCCATTAATAATAGCGTGTTCACATTGATTCCACACATTGATTGATGGAGGAAATTATTAACTTAAATGAATAATATTTATCTATATGGTATAAACAATATATTATCTATTATCATTATTTAAGGGTATTTACTATGAAATTAATAGATTTTTTGGATAGAATTTTTCTTCCAAAAGCATATCATATTAAAATTATGGATGGAATTATGAATGTTATACATACATTATTACATTTAAAATGGATATGGAATAATATTTATTTCCACGGGTCAATTTTAATACAACGGATGGACTTATATTAACTATCACTCATCTGTAAGGATAGTTATGTGAGGTTTTATAAATATCTTATTAGTTTACTCTTTAAAAAATAAAATATATTGAGATATATATATACAGTAATAACTCAGTTTCCCACAAGTGTGGGTGTAGGTGTGTGACTCAGACAGGTGATTTATATACCGATAAAATTATATTTTCTCAAAATCATTTATGCAAGTATGTTATAGACCATTATTTTTTTTAATATTTCAACTGAAATAAAATTAATGAATTTATTAGATTTCATTACATTAAAACATGAGTCTAAACAAAACATGATATAATATATTATTATAACATAAATGTTTAATTGTAAGTTATGGGTACTAATAATCAGATTAGGTTAAATATGTATTTATGTTTTAAACAATAATAATTAATTGAATAATTCCTAATTAAAAATTTATCAATTTTCAATAATGAAAATTTATGCTACAGAAATACGTTTTCTTCAACAATGAGTTTTGGGGAATATTTTATGGGTAAATTATAATTAAATAATATTTTACTTATAAATTTTAGTTTTGAAAATTAAATCACTTTTTAAATCACCATTTTAATATTATCTTAATGTTAGTTTTTTCAAATTTATGAAAAATATTTATTTTCCCATGATTAGTGAAAGGTACTAATTTTCATAAAATTATCATTTATTTTCATTAAATAAAGTAATCTAATAGTCCCATTTTATTTTTGATTTTAATATTAATGTAATAAAAGTATCATTTAATATAAAATAATATAATTAATTTAATTGTCATAATCATTTTTAATCATTTTGGTATAAGTTCATATTTTTCTTAAAACACTTTTTTCTAAGAAATTATTTAATGAGCATAATGTTTTTTATGTTCTTTAAATTAATTAAACTCTACATATTAATTTGATAAAATAAGTATAAAAATTATATATTCAAAAAAATATTTTGAATTTTATTTTATAATTTTTATAAAGAATGAAATTAATGTAAATTCATGTTTTTTCATAAAATGCATTTTTTTTCTAAAAACAAGTTTTATTTTTCATTTTTTATACTTATTTTAACAATAACTTCAAAAAATATATATATTTAAGTTTATAAAATAAATTAAAAAAATTAATCAAAATCTATAATTATTGTAACGATAAAACATTCATTTTTTGGTTAAATTTAATAGTAAAAGGGTAAAACTTTATCTCATCTATTGAGTTTAAAACAAGTTTACTATTAAATAATCTAATAGATATGTTTACTATTTCAAAATAAACATGGTTAATTTTTATTGGTTGAATATTTTTATACCCTATAATTTACTACCTTGGAATTCAATTTCATTTGGAGCTTATTTCACAAGGAAATGACATTATATTACTTAAATATTTTAAGCAATTAAATGTATCTCCTCTCTATAAAATAATAAAGGTAACCACATTTACACCCTTATTCACAAATTTTGATCCTTATATCTCAAAAATTATCTTCCATAATACATTATGTATTACATTCTTTAATCCCATATCACATAGTCATCTCTTAATACTAATCTTTTAAGAGTTAATGTGTAATCCAAAGGAGGTATCTGATAGATTTGGTATAAATATTAATTGAGCCATTCCCTTTATAATTATTCTTCTATATTATATAAACATGTTGTATCTATTATAACATGATGAATCCATTATCATAATTTCATGGATATTTATTTATGATTATGTGACAACCTTTTTTGACTTATTTTCCATTTAATGTGAAATGAATGTATCACTCATGCATAGGTGTGGGATATCGTATACATGTAGCGATATGATTCATTTTCCATAACTAGTTCACATTGATAAGAATGATGATGGATTTAATAGATATATTTTATTTTTATTGTTAAATTATTATTCATTAATTATAGTATATTATTTATCTTTCTTTCCAATCTTTTTTAACAAAATGATTTTAGTTTTTCTTGTGTATGTATGGATGAACATTTCCATGAATTGTGTAATTCAAATTTCTATCTCTACCTTTTATGTATAGTTTTATATATGTAGAAAATTAATATTTATAATATTTATATCATTATTTACATTCTAAATATTATTTTTCAAATTATTAGTATATAAGAAAGAAAACTGTGTAACTAAATATTTCATGAAAAATTAAATAGTTATCTCCCTGAATAATGATTTTAATAAATAAATATCCAGGAATAGTTTATGATATGTAATAAAAAATAATTTATAGTATTATAGGTATGAATATGGATTCAGAATATAATTATAATAAATTTAAATTAACTATAAATTATGATAAAGTGCTTATGATGCAAAACTAACATGATGTAAGGGTTTTGCATTAAAATTTCACTTTTTGCTGGGATTTCTTTTTCTTAAACTTACTATTATAATATTATATGATTTATCTATTAATAATATTTTATATTTTCTTCTACTATATTTATTCATGTAATTAAAATTTCTTCTCCATTAATCTTACTATATCTATGAACTCAATCAACCAATGGAATTTTCATTCGAATAGTCGACATTATTTTTTCCTTTAGAGGGTAAATGTTTTCATCCATGAAAAAAATTCCATTATAATATGTTCCAAATTTTAAAAATATTATCCAATGATTGATTAATGTCATTTCTAAACATTTTTTACTTTTTATAAAAAAATAAAAAACAATATTCATTTCTTTTTTTTATGTGACCAACATATTACAAAAATTATTAATAGAATATATGTTTTAAAATATACCAAAAAAATTATTTTACCCCCTTCATGGATAATTTATTATTTGAATATTTTATTATATCTTTCAATTTTTATTTTAAAACAAAATTATTTCCTTAATTTCTCCATAAAATTTATATTTTAACATATTTATTTGAAAATGAAAAATAGTTCCGCCAACAGATATTCCACTAATCTATTAAGTTAATTTTTAATCTAGGATTACATCCTTTGATGTTACTTATGATTTACTAGGAACATTATCCTATAATAAAACCACAATTATTCATATTTATGGTATATGATTATGATGATCAAATATTGATGACAATAATTTTTATTTTTTGATGAGTTTTTCTATGATGAAATCATAAATGTTTTAAAGATATTATGTCATGCATATGAGTATATTATGATTATGTCATATGTAGGTTAATTAAATCCCCCTGATAAATTGGATAAAGATTAATGTTTTATATTCTCAAAGGGTGTATATGATGTAATACCAATCCTAGGAGAGGGTATATATGAAGATATTCAAGACTAAAATAAAGTAAATTTGTGTTTATCCTAAGACTAAAATGTTTTGAATGTCTTAGTGGGTATCCCTGATATAAGATTTCGATTTTTGTGATTATAAAACACATTATGAAACTATTTAGAGACACGAACATATTCCAATTTTATTCTCCTGTGGATCATGTTCATTGAATTATTTATGATAAATGTCATTTTAAAAACGAATATTTATGTCAGGATTCATGATTATGATATCTAAATTACAGAGTATAATATTCAATTTTTAATCTAGTTTTATAATAACCTAATTCTCATGTTATTCTTAAATGATCATTGATATCTCCTTTGATTACCCATGCTGAGAATTTTTTCTCATCATTTATTATGTTTTAGTTTCCCCATGATATGACTAAGGGTTTTGTGTATGATATTTCTAACATGTTGGGTTAGTGTGTGATGGAAAGATGGAATATAGAAGATTGAATAGTCATTTTTCAAATTTAAAAAAATTATAATTATCAGAGTAACAAAAAGACCCAAGATTAAAAGAAATAGTGCATCATAAAATAACACAAATAGAAAATGATATTTTTATTGTTTTTTAGATCAGCAATATCCTAATATACTCATAAATCATCACTACTACACAAGTAGTCTACTATTCACTAAGAAACTCACTTTTGTTAGGGAGTTAGAACCCATCCAAAAAGTGCCTTTTTCTCACATGGTTTTATAAACTAGTAATACTTAACAAGATTAACAAACCAAAATCAACATGACTTATGGTTGGGATTCACAAGACAAACAAACTTTTCAATGTGTGTAATAACCTAGGAAGACAAATTTTGGAAATTAAATGCTCAAATACACCTCAAAGACACAAACAGAAGGTTAAGGGAATGAAATAATGAAAAGATGAAAGAAACTAAGAATAACATATGATAAGATAAAAATGAATTTCAATGATTCTGAAAAATATCGAACAATTCAGTAGTAGTTGATCAAATAATGAATTACTTCTTGATCACACCAATGAAACAATAGTTTTATAGTAGTTTCAGCACATTGAAATTATCTTAATAAAATATTCTTTTGTGAGTCCCTATATATGTTTAATAAACTATGTTATGTTTATAGAATATTCTTCCCCATGATCACTTTCTAATGTCTAATATCACATCATTAACTCTATTATATTTTTTGAGTACAAAGAAAAATATAAATAAATAATCACAATATTGAACAGTATAAAATAATAATAATAATAAAATATGCATTGCCTATTATTTAAAAAACCACAGACACAATCAATGAATAATCATGAAATTTTTTTACTGTCATGAGATATTCAATGTCCAACGATATTTCAATATATCAATGAAATTGGTTACATAACAGAAAATGTATACATAAAGATTTGAATCATAGTTTTAAATTGCCTATGTGGTTCCCAATCAGGTCAGTTGAAATCAACTTGGTTGAGATAAGATACAAGATTCTAAATCGGTTATGTGATTCTAAATTATCTATATCAAAATAAAATATGTCATTTAAATTTATACACGGTTGAAATTTATACATTATTGATATAGATATGTCATTCAACTACTAGGATCTATACTAATATACCTATGGAATAAATTTTTTTAAGTGATTACAATCAGCAACATGTATTTGTAAAATTTCAAACTAAAATTAAATAAATAAAGAATGTATTAGCCGAGTTTTAGGCCTTCTTAAAAACACCACATATAAACAAAAAAAATTATTAACAATCAAAAATATATATGATGTCTTCATTAATAAAAATATATATCTTCAAATTTGATCACAGTAAATGTAAAAAATATTATTTTTTTGAAACTAAAAAACAAACAATTATTAGAGATGAATTTAAATTTCAAAAAATTATTAAAATAATAAAATTCAAAATCCCCAAAACTAACATTCTCCCCATTGTGTAATTTAAAACACCAAACAATTAATAGACCAACTTCTCCCACTATATAAAATTTATCGGAAATAAAAAAACATGATCAAATTTGATACAATATCAACATATAAAATTAAAAAAACAAAAATATTATACTCTTCTATTATTTTTCTTTTACACACATTGACTAATAAAAATTATTAAAAATAAGTTTTTATAGTATCATTTTGAAATGAAAATATATTATACTCATTAAACTATAATCTAACTAACATTAATTTTGAACAATGAAAATTGTTTAATAATTTAGCAAACTAGTAGTAACTCCCCCTAAATTCATATTTTTATTACACAAATATAAGAACATTAATTCACATATTCAACATCCTTACAATTTATAGATTATTAACTTTATAATAGTTATCAGGATTTTAATATATATTTTTATTTAAATAAATGTTATGTATTTAAAAATTAGAAAATATAAAATAAGTCTCCATAAACCCAAGTTCAACCATTAATTTCTCAATTCTCCTTTTATATAATAGATTATTAAATATATTTGTAACTTGATCTACTAATATCATAAATTTGAAAAAAAAACATCCTCATTATTAATATTACCACATAATAAAGGAAATATAACATTAATATGTTTTTCCTAGAATACTGTAATAGATTTTTAGATATTGAAATTGCAGAAATATTTTTAATATATATAATAAAGAAACTGTGAAATTAGAAAGTGTTTGTTTTATCCAAAGTCTTCGAGCACTAAAATTTGTATCATTAATGTACCCATCCACCTATATGGAAAATAAAACTCATTGTTTCTTTTAAGAACTCTATGATATTGATCATTTTCCCAATAAGTGACCCATACTTAATGTGATTTTCCTATCAATTCATCAACCTATAAAGTTAGAGTTATAATGTTATATCATATTGAAAAAAATAAAATTAGAGTAAAAAAATTAGTTTAATAGTAATATTTTCATATATAATAATTATTTCAACTTCTTAAAAACTGATTCTATTAGATTAGACTTATATCTTGGAATCATACGTATAAAAACATCACATCAAGACTTGATGTAGTCAAATAAAATATACCACTTTTCATAAATATATACATTCTATCATTCACACATTGCCCAAAATTATCCACATCCAATTTATAATTTGTTCTCATTAGAGTTATCATAGTTTCACATAATTCAATATGAAATTTTTAATGAAATGGTTATCTTATCTTCTTTGATTTATAAATAACCCTCATTTATTTATAAAATTTTAAGGCTAATGAAAACATTTAATTCTCCCATTGAGATCATATCAAATTCAATATTCATTAATTTCAAAAAATCATTACTAATTTTACCATTTGAGTATCATTAAACACAATCATAAACTTATATTTTTAAATCAAAATAACATTACAATATTTATTTATAAGTATTTTTTATCAACCTTTACTTTAACGAAGTAAAATTTTAATAAAAAAATTGTTAGATTTATATATCATGATCTTGGATATTTTATTACATCATATAAGGGATTATATAGTTTGAAAAAATGATTTGGAAAAATATTTATTTTCGAAAACATGTGGTTGATTAACATAGTCCCCTTTTTAATTTTCAAGATTTTAAAATGAACATTTTACATCAATTAGAAGCAATTTATAATTTTGATAAGAAAAAAACATAATAGAATATATGAGTAATATATTATTAATATGGTTCCAATGTTTCTTCAAAATCAAAAAATTCTTCTTGTATATATCCTTTGGAAACTAGTATGGTGTTATTTTATACTATATTACCAATCTCAACCATTTTATTTCTTAAGATCCTTTTAATTAAAATTATTCTTTCATAATTATGAAACTCAAAAAATAGAGTCATTCTTTATTTCAAAATGAATATTTTCATTATTCTTGTAATGTATCTAATTTTAATTAATCAATTATTTTTTAACTTTAATAGGAATAAAATTAGGGGAAAAGGGGAAATGATCGCCAAAATTCAAAACTGATTTTCAAGTTCTTAATCTAGATTCTATATTTCAAAGTAAATTTTATAAATAATGATATCTATTATTTTTCACATTTATATCATCATATTGAGTAGATATTTTCTCCCCATCAACTAATGCATTGTGTTTTTCTATTTTATCTTCAATAAATTTGAACTCCTTAAATTATTCATCATGATTATCATACTCTAAATTTAAATTTTCATTGTTTTCAATTAATATTTCAATAATATATTAACCCATTTACATTGTTATCTTGTTATATATTATATAATATTTATTATTATTTAAAAATCCTAGAATATTTCCTTCACAAATTTCAGAATTACACATCTATAAATTATCATTAGTACTAAAAATATCTGATTTACAATGAAAAGAATCAATGTGATTAGTATTGGGTTTCATTTATTGAAATAGTTCATTATTAATTTATTTATCATGAGTCAAATTTATAATCTATTTAAGATATAAAAAGAAGTATTAAACAATTTTATACACAAGTGTTTCATAAATTTAACTATTTTAGCATTGTTCACTCCCTTTCACGAGTAGTTTCATTTTTCCTCTATACAACACTATTCAGATGTGGGGGGGGGAATTATAAATGTATCCATAATCTTCAAAAAATTCACAAAATATATGTTATGAAACTCTCATCTTTTTCACTTATAATAGATTTTATAACATTATGGTTTTTTATAACCTGTTTACTGAAAATAAACATGACTATGGTTTCACTTTAATGAGAAAGGAAATTAGTAAATTTGAATATACTAAAATAATCTAAAAATAATAATACATAACTCTTACTACCTAAACATGAAGTTCCCATGTGTCATGACCCATCCCCTGGGGCCTGTGCCAGGACTACCCCAAGCCCATCTTCCATAGGCCAGGGGCTGGCGACTAGCACCAAAAGGCGTATTTCCTAAAACTGGGAAGGCATTGCCTTTATAACTTGTAAACTCACAAAACTAAGCACAAAGTAGGATACAAGCACAAAGTAAAACCATATAGTAAACAGGATGTGTACAGAAAGAAAAAGGGGCCGGAATACAAGCCCAACAGGAAATTACAAGAAAACAGGGAAGTAAAAGTAAACTGGAACAACTCCTGTGAACACTCACCATGGATCCTACCTGAAGTGTAGGTATAGCTCTCGAATGGTCATCATTGTGGTATGCCTCACTAATGTCCACCTCTGGGCTACCTCAAATCCCGGTACCCTCAGCCTCGATCAATGTTGTCTATTGTCTTCACCAAACACAACAAGGTGCGGGCGTAGCCCGTGCAGGGGTGAGTATAATGATACTCAGTAGTAACCCTGAGACCCTCGAAGGTCTCACAAAATCCACAAAAGATAAACCACAAAGCATTAAAACAACTAAAAACCCTACTTTGGTATAGGCCCATACGTATACATAAGTTATCGAGTAATCCCATCTCAATCATGAGGAAACACAAGGACCAACTCGAAAGCCCAATGCTCAGTTGTCCCACGAAGGAAAGAATACCACAAAGGTAACACGATGAAGGTAAATACCACAAAGGTAACTCCACACAGAATAATACCACAAAGGTATCACCATTAAGGTAAGTACCACAAAGGTAACACCACACATAAGAATACCACAAAGGCATCACCATGAAAGTATGCATCACAAAGGTTTTCCACACAGATAATTACCACATAGGTAAAGAATCAGATCACATTAGGTATAACTTAGGTATGGTAGTAAGGATGATTATATGTAACTACTTAATCATCTTACTCTGTTAAGAGGCAGACCCATGTAGGATCCTAAATCGTCATACCCACGTAGGATCCTAGTACAGCAGACCCACGTAGGATCCTAGAGTAATCCCACATGGATTCCTAGAGAGGATCCAAGTGGGATACTAGAACACAGACCCATGTAGGATCCAAAAGCACAGAACCACGTAGGATCCTAAGGCATAGACTCACATAGGATCCCTTTCCCATCTTACAGCCAGCCATAGGGTTCTCGCACTAAGCTCGCTTGATTCTGGGAGGGTCCGCTCCTAAAACCATAGGTCCATACTCTAACTTCCACAATGTACAAAAAATAAGTATTCCAAATAACCGCCACATGATAGGGGTCTCAACGCAATAGATGGTGCTTCTATTGGACGCTTGGTCTATAAGTTATTGTTCTATTAGTCTTGAGGGCCCAGTTGGATTCGTGTCCGATCCAACCCAGCTATACCCAAACATTATCCAAAACTCATGTGGGGTATACCAAAAGGACCATCTTGATCCAAGTTTTCTGGCGTTTTAGACAGCTTTTCAAACAGACGCATGTACCTCAAGTTATGGTGGAAGGAGCGAAAAGGTTCAAAGCTGGTCCGGGTCCGGTCCGACCCGGTCGGACCGAGTCTGCCCGACACGGGTCCAGCCCTGGGTCTGACCTAGACCTCGATGGGTGGCCCGAGGCTGCATGGATGACCATCACTCCTCCACTGCGTGGTCGTGCACCGTGGCACCACCGGTGGCCGACAGCGAGCCGGCTACCCTCCTTCACCATCGCGACCTCATGTCGCGGCTCCTGTATTCCAGTAGCGCGAACGTGAGCCGCCACCTCCCCTTTGTGCGGCCCGCCATGTGTCTTCCTCCACCTATACACTTCCACAACCCTCCACCGGTGGCACGGTTGTGCTGCTACCATCTTCGCGGTCGACCAGTGTGTGGTCCGCCGATCCCATGTCCTACCGGTGCCAGTCACCAGTACCAGTTATTGTCTTCCTCCATCGCAATGAATGCATCAAAAACCATAAAGGTTGCGTAGTGGTCAGGCCATGGTCATTTGGCCTGCACCCTCTGCATTAGAGTGGTATCAAATGAATCATGGGGAGAGATTCATCATAAAAGAAATTAACAAAGATCAATCAAATCACACCCCTGCCTTGTCATTTTTTGGAGAAGTCGAGAGGTAGAAGATGAATTCATTGAAGAACGTTGGAATTTTTTTCTTCCGCAAAGTGCTTCCAATCCGGGCTTGGGGTCGGTTCCTTATTCTTTTTTGGAGAGGGTGTTCTTCATTGGAGGAAGAGTTTTTACAAAGTTGTTCTCTTTGCCAACAATTTCTCTATGGAAATGAGGATCCATCAAATTAAAATAGGTTTATCAAATTAATTTATGTTGTCACGATTAAAGTTGGCACAATTAATTAATTGGATATTTGAGAGGTTTGCCCCTATTAAAATGGGTTTGGGTGGTCCCCACCAACATGAATTTAAATTGGCAGGTTTTTCAAGCTTGGGTGACCCCCACCTCCATAATTTCCAAAGAGATGTTTCAAAAGAAAAATAAAAAATTAATTATTTTATTTTTCTTCTTCCATGAAAAAGTGAAAAAATATATTCCACCATCGACCTAATACAGTCGAGGTGAAGTTCTCTTTAAGAGAATAAAGGCACTGCGGGTTCAACGATTTCATCGAATTTCAATTCTGAGAACCGATTCAAAATTTTTAAAAACTCACTCGCACGTTTACTAAACATACTTAAAAAAAGTTCAGAAATTCATTTTAGGCACTCCGGTCCTCGGAATCATACGCCGTCAATTTTCACGGACTCATAAAACTCCCATATAATTAAAAAAATACATGGAATTTCCGGGTCTTTACATTCTCCCCACCTCGAGGCTTTTCATCCTCGAAAGCCACATTACAAAAACTTAGAAAACAAGTGGGGGTTCTGAGCACAAATTTAAGCCTCCTGCTCCCATGTTCACTCCTAGAGGTTCCCATGCTGCCAACATACAAGCACCAAAGGTATCGATCACCCACAAAGGACACTCTTTTCTCAATCCCCAATCTTCACTGTATCCTCCATAAATGTCACCCCTTTGTCGATGTCTAGCTCACCCCAGTCAATGATGTGTCAAGGGTCATGCACGTATCTCCTCAGCTGGGATACATAGATAACATCATGCACCAATTTTAGCTGAGGTGGAAGAGCTAAGTGGGAATCCACCTCGCCAACTCTATTGAGGACCTAAAAAGGTCTGATGAACCTCAGAGATAACTTGATTCCTCAGCCCAATCTCAGAAATCCTCGTCAAGGTGAGACCCGTAAGAAGATGTGGTCACCATCCACGAACTCCAGAGGTCTCCGTCTCCTATTAGCATAAGAATTATTCCTCCTCTGTGCAGTCTTCATCCACTCCTGGATGATCTTTACCTTCTCCATGGTAGCCTGTACCATTTCTAGTCCCAAAAGTGCTGACTCCCCTGAGTCAGTCCAGCACAAAGGTGATCTGTAAAGTCGGTCGTACAGAGCCTCGAAAGGTGTCATCCTAATAATGGAGTGATAGCTGCTATTTTATGAAAACTCCACCAAGGAAAAGTGATCCTCCCAGCTACGACCGAAGTTGAGTATGCAAGCATGCAGCATGTCCTCAAGGGTCTGAATGGTCTGCTCAGTCTGGCCATCCATCTGAGGATGGAAGGTGGGGCTCAAAAGAAGTTGCATCCTGAAAGCCTTATGAAACCCCTTCCATAGACAGGAAGTGAAATATACATCATTATCCAAGATAATCATCGAGGGTACTCTATGTAGCCTCACAATCTCCTACACCTAGAGGCGTACCAAACTCTCTACTGAACCCTGCTCTCTAATCGGTAGGAAGTGGGATAACTTGGTGATTCAGCCAATGATCACCCCAATAGAATCATGACCCCTATATGTATGTGGGCGTACTTTTTCAAAGTCCATGTATATCCCATCCCACTTCCACTTTGGGACCTCTAAAGGCTTAACTATGCCTACTGGTACCTGATTTTATGCCTTCACTTGCTGACAAGTGAGGCACCGAGAGACAAATTCTATTACTGATTTCTTCATTTGCAGCCACCAATGCTGTCATCGAAGGTCCTGGTACATTTTCGCCACTCTTGGATGTACCGCTAGAGGGGATGTGTGGAAATCCTGAAACACTTCTTCCCGAAGCGAAATTGGTACCACATTACGTCCTCTAAAAAGGATGGTGTGCTCCCCATCTTCAGAAAATCCATCTGGTACCTGTCCTAAGGATATTTGAACACATCGATCCTTGAAGTCAGTGTCCCCATGCTATGCCTCCCTGACTCAATGAAGAAGTGGGGGAGTGACTGTAAGATAATAATGAAAACTTTCTCCATATCTTTCAACAAAGGATATCCATAAAGTGTCCATCTGCTCCATATCTTACTGAGTGCATCTACTACAATTTTCCCTTTACCATGAGTATAGAATATCTAGAAGTCATAGTCCTAGAGGAACTCGAGCCAACGTCATTGTCTTAAGTTCATTTCCATCTGAGAGAAGATATACCTGAGACTCATGTGGTCCACGTAGATTGTAAAATTTTCTCCCATTAGATATTTTCTCCACATCTTCAAAGAAAATACCACTGCTGGTAACTCAAGGTCATGGGTAGCATAGTTCTGCTCATGTTGTCTCAGCTATCGAGAAACATTTGTGATAACTGCTTGCTCTTGTATCAGGACACATATGAGCCTGGTACCTGATGTGTCATAGTAGACTACGTACCCAATGCCCTCCTCCTAAAGCCTCAAGATGGGGGCAGTAGTTAGCCTCTGCCTCATCTTATGAATCATCTATTGTTATCTCTCTGACCACACAAAGGGTTTCCCCTTCTTCGTCAATGCTGATAAATTTTCCTCAACTCTAGACAAATCTAGCATAAATCTCTGGTAGTATCCAGCCAAAACCAGGAAACTTCGTACCTCTGTAACACTCTTGGGTGGAACCCAAGCAAGTACCTCATCAATCCTCACTGGACCCACCACAACTCTAGTCTCCGAGATGACATGTCCCAGAAAGTGAACCTCTCGGATCTAGAATTGGAACTTACATAGCTTACCATAAATTTGGTGCTCTCAAAGTGTGTCTAGAACTACCTGCAAATGATAGGCATGCTCCTCCTCAGTAACTGAGTAGATTAGAATGTCGTCGATGAAGACTACCCCGAAGTGATCAAGGTATGGAAGAAGGATCATATTCATGAGTCCCATGAACACTGCTGGAGCGTTGGTAACACCGAATTGCATAACCAAGAACTCATAGAGGCCATACCAATATTTGAAAGTCGTCTTTTGCACATCCTCATCTTGTACTCTGAGCTGGTGATAGCTTGACCTGAGGTCTATCTTCGAGAACCATCATACTCCCTTCAGCTAATCAAAGTGGTCATCAATCCTCAGAAGTGGGTACCTGTTCTTTACTGTCACCTAGTTCAGGCGTCGATAGTCAACACAAAGTCTCAAACTCCCATCTGCCTTTTTGGTGAAGAAAATCGAGGATGCCCAAGTAGAAACATTGGACTAGATGAACCACTTCCCCTATAAGTCCTCCAGCTGTACACGCAGCTCACGAAGCTCCATGAAAGCCATCTGAAATACTGGTGTAGATATTGGTGTCGTCCTAGGGTACAATTCAATGTAAAGTTCCACCTCTCTATGTGGAGGTAGACCTGGAATATCAATAGGGAATACATCCGTGTATTTTTTCACCACTACAGGATAGCTCAGACTCTCCACATCAACCGCTCCGAGGGTAAGGCTGTCCAACTGATGAGTGATCGGCTACACTCTCTTCCAGTTAAGTATATCATATGCTGCAAAGGCTCCCTTCTTATCGGTGAAGGTAAAACTAGTCTCATCTGTGGGGACACACCACACTGTGTGCCTAATACAGTCGATATGGGCATGGACTTTAGATGACCAATCCATACCCATGATGACGCCATAAGGCCTCAATTCCACTACTAAGAGATCCTAGTTGAAGCTATCGCGTCCACAAGTAAGCTCACACTGATGGAACCAGTGTGTATTTGTCAAATCCTCTCCTGTCGGGGTATCTAGCCATAAGGATTGAGCCAACGGCTCCACCGGAATCTCTGAGCTCCAAACAAGGGTAGTGGAAATAAAATAATGAATGGAACTTGTGTCTATAAGTACTGAAACTAAGGTGGTGTAGACATAGATCATACCTGGTATCATCTCCAGAGCACCGTGGTCATAGGCCTCAACTTCCTGGAGCTGAGCTCACCCTTTTCCACCTTCTCCCTATGGTCAGGGTGGACCACCTGGTGGTGTTGGTGATAACATATCGAATCATCACCCATCGCTAGCTACACAACCAGCTCCTCTACCACGTCTTCTTGCTCCCTGCGGACCTCCTCGGTCGAACCTCTGTCTCTGCCTAGGTGGTCCTTCGAACATCTTCTGATCATCCGTACAAAGGGTCAGGTAGTCTCGAGCCATGTGTCCCTACCCGCTGCATGCATAACTCTGCCTACTCCACGCATTACTGGCTCTATCTCTGGGGCCCCACACAACTGACCCTGAATCCTGTAGTCATCCACCTATAGGTCTGGTCCTCTTGGACCTCTTTGACATCTGTCTGCTGTTAGTCACAGAAGACTTCGCTATGTGATGCCCAGTTGTGGGTCTCACTATTAGTGACTGATCAGAAAGAAAACTCTCCACTAAGAGGGATTTCTCTAATACACCCGCCTATGTCGGGATGTTGAGAAAAATCATTGAAGCCCTGATCTCCCACCTGAGTCCCTGCTCGAATGTCCTGGCCCTGAAGAATGTGTCACGTACCATATTAGGGGAGTAGTGTGAGAGGTCAGTGAACCTCACTGATTACTGATCCATAGTCATGCTACCATGCTGCATATGAAGAAGCTCATGTATACACACTACACGAAGGGTTGTTGGGCAAAACTCTGCCCGAAACAGGCTCTCAAAGTCTGCCCAGAAAAATGTCACCTCGTCTTGAACCTGGAACATCAAGCTCCACCATCTTCCTGCTGCTTCTTGTAGAAGACTGGCGACAAGGATCACCATGAGACCAGCTAATGTCCCTACCAATCAGAAGACTCTCACCACAGCCTCCAGCCAATCCCTAGCTGCATGTGGGTCCATCTCACCCCTGAACCTAGGTGGCCTCTGGCACTAGAACTTTTGCAATACGCTCAAGTGTAATGGACTCTTCACTGCTAGGGCTGGTGGCATCGGTACCCCAACGGGTAATGGTACCACTGGTGCCTCCACTGGTGCCACTACTGATAAAGGGCCCTACACGGCGGCCTCATCACTCGGTGGGATTTCATCATGTTCTCTTTCTAGAACCCTAGCTGGTTGTCTATGTGGAAGCATCCTGAAAAGAAACAGGTGTACCATGGTCCATAAGTTATAACTACTGAGCTGACTCAATAAATCACAAAGAAAACTTTTCAAAACAAACACACAATTAGTATTTTCATGCACTGAGTCAGAAATCAGAAGTCAGGGTCCTCGTGTATGGATACGCATGTCATCGCACCAACACTAGATTCCCAAAACTAATAACCACCCTTATAAAACATAACACTAATTCTGTTAAAAGAACAGAGTCCAATGTTCTATGGTAGAATCGACTCCTCTAATACCAATTTGTCACGACCCGTCCCCCGAGGCTCATGTCATGACTACCCTAAGATCACCATTCATAGGCCAGGGGCTAGCGACTTGCACCAAAAGGCATATTCAATAAAACTGGAAGTCATTGCCTTTCTAACTAGTAAACTCACACAACTAATCACAATGCAGGATACAAGCACAAAGTAAAACTATATAGTAAATAGGGTGTGTAAAGAATGAAAAAGGGGCCAGAATAGAAGCCTAACTAGAAAGTACAAGAAAACTGGGAAGTACAAGTAAACTGAAATAGCTCCTATGAACACTCACCAAGGATCCTACCTGAAGGGTAGGTATAGCTCTCTAACGGTCGTCACTATGGCACTCCTTGTCTAATTTCCACCTCCGAGCTACCACCAGTCCTGGTACCTTTAGCCTCGATCAATGTTGTCTGTCATTTGCACGAAACACAACAAGGTGTGGGCGTAGCCCGTACAGGGGTGAGTATAACGATACTCAGTAGGAACCCTAAGACCCTCAAAGGTCTCACAAAATCCTCAAAGGATAAACCAAAAATCATGAAAGCAACTAACAACCCTACTTAAATATGACAATAAATATACCTAAGTTGTCGAGTAAGCCCATCTCAATCATGAGGGAACCCAAGGACCAACTCGAAATCCCAAAGATCAACTATCCCAAGAAGGAAAGAATACCACGACAGTAACACCACAAATTGTAGTACCACAAAGGTAATTCCACACAAAAGAATACCACAAAGGCATCACCATGAAGGTGAGTACCACAAAGGTAATGCCACACTAAAGAATACCACAAAGGCATCACCACGAAGGTATGCATCACAATGTTATGCAACAGATATGATTACCACATAGGTAAAGACTCATCTCACATCAGGTATTACGTAGGTACGGTGTTAAGGATGATTATATGTAACTATTAAATCATCTTACTCTATTAAGAGGAATACCCACGTAGGATCCTAAATCCTCAGACCCACGTAGGATCATAGTACAGCAGACCCACGTAGGATCCTAGAGTAATACCACATGGATTCCTAGAGTAGATCCAAGTGTTATACCAGAACACAGACCCACGTAGTATCCCAAAGCATAGACTCACATTGGATCCTAAGGTACAAACCCACATAGGATCCATTTCTCATCTTATAGCCAACTATAGGGTTCCCGCACTAAGCTTACTTTATTCTGGGAGGGTCTTCTACACAATCCATAGGATGATAATCCAACTTCCATGAATTCCCATGAAGAATTATCCCAATGGACCGCCATGTGATAGGGGCCTCAATGAAAAAGACGGTGCATCAATCGGACGCCCGGTCTGTAAGTTATAGGCCTTTTAGTCCCGAGGGCCCAGTTGGATTCGTGTCTAATCCAACCCAGTCGTACCCGAAATTTATATGAAACTCAAGTGAGTTATACCAAAAGGACCATCTAGATCTAATGTTTCTGGTGCCGTTGATGGTTCGTCAAACAGACGCTCGTAGGTCAAGTTATGGTCGAAAGAGCGAAAAGAGTCGAAGCTGGTCTGGGTCTGGCCCGACCCGGTCGGACAGACCTGGGTCCGACCCTTGGTCTGACCCGTCCCATCAGCATAGCACGATGGGCGGCCCGCACTGGGCAGCCCTCGGCTGGATAGACATCCAGCCCTCTTCTGTGGTTTGGTCATGGGTCGCCCCCCCCTGACGGCCGGTAGCGAGCCGGCCGCCCTCCTTCACCACCACGACCTTGTGTCATGGACCCTGCAAGACAGCGGTGCAGACGCGCGCTTCCTCATCCCCTTCATGCGATCAGATGTGCACAGGCCACCGCCACTACTCCGCTACATCCGATGGGCCGCAACCCTCCACCGGCAGCGCGGTTGCACCGCCACCGTCTTTGCGGTCGGCTGGTGTGTCGGTTGCCACTCTCGATTCCTACCTGTGCTAGTCACCGTTTCCAGTCATCATCCTCCACCATCATGATGAATGCATCAAAAACCACAAAGTCTGCGGAGTGGTTGGGCCATGTTCGTTTGGCCCATACCCTCCGCTTTAGAGAGGTAGAAAGTAGCTCATGTGGAGAGATTCAGCGTAAAAGAAATTAATGAAGATCAATCAAATCACACCCCAACATTGTTGTTCATTTGAGGAGTCGAGAGGTAGAAGATGACGACTTTGAAGAACATCGACATTTATTTCCTCTGCAGAGAACTTTTGATCTGGGCTCGGGGTCGGTTTCTCGTTCTACGTTGGAGAGGGCATTCATCGTTGGAGAAGAGTTTCTACAAAGTTCTCCCCTTTTCCAATTATTTCCCCCAGGAAATGAAGATCCAACAAATTAAAATAGTTTTATCAAATTAATTTACTCTGGAACAATTAAAGTTGTCACAAATAAATGTCACAATTAATTAATTGGAGATTTGAGAAGTTTTCCCCCATTAAGAGGGGTTCAAGTGGTCCCCACCCCCATGAATTCAAATTGGGTGGTTTTTCTATCTGAGTTGGTCCCTACCTCCATAATTCCAAAACAGAGGTTTCAAAAGAAAAATAAAAAGTTAATTATTTTATATTTCTTGTTCCATGAAAAAGTAAAAAACTATCTTCCACCCTCGACCTACTACGGTTGAGGTGAAGGTCTCCTTAAGCGAATATCAGTGCTAAATGTTCAACGGTGTCCTCAGATTTCAATTCCGAGCACCGGTTAAAAAGTTATAAAAACCCACTCACAAGTTTACTGAACGTACTTAAAGAAATGTTCAGAAATTCATTCTGGGAACTCTGGGCCTTGGAATCCTGCTTCGTCAATTTTCACAGACTTGTAAAATTCCCATATAATTAAAAAAAATTACATGTAATTTTTGGGTCTCTACACCATGGGTTTAAATAAATCAGGGCAACTAATTTTCAACCTCATGATTTAATAATATTGTCAAAATATCAAAATGTATCATTTTCTCTTTTACACTTTCAAAAATAATCACTTGCAAAATAATTTCATTGAGTTTTTTATGTTTTATAAACTATAAATGTTTTTAAAACATTTACAATTGTCGAATATGAACATTTCCCAACATTATGTTCCAAATAATATGGTCTATTTCTATTGTAAATAAAAACTTTACTATTTTGGTTTAGTTATGAAACATCTATGACTAAATATTATATTTTCAATAAGAATAAAATAAAATGTTATTGTCTTTATAGAAGTTCCATTTATTATTTCCAAACAATACACATGTTCTAACAATAAAAAGCTATGATATAGTAAATAAATTTTCTATTAACACCAATATATATATTTATTTAGAAATTATAATATATTGGAATGATCATACTTCTAAAAAAACCACTATCTGTTCATTTAGTGTAATCATCGTATGTGAAAGTGCCTCCATCACATGAATTAGATGATAAAAATATAGATATATCACTAGTATTTTACCTATAACACCTACTATCTATATACCAGGTATCAATAGAACTAGTTAGGTATATTACAATTAAAATAGATTATGTAGATAATTGTTTTGTTACCAAATCCATTTTGGTTCTAATAGTAACGGCCTGACCCCAGTTACCCAAAGTCGGTGCATTATTATATAACATTGTCATGATCACAAGAAAGATCAAGTCTCGAAAGACTGATTAGTTTAGTAGTCTTGGAAACACTAGATACATTCATAAAGTTTACATTACATCATAAATTAAAAAATACAACAATATCTTGACTCCACACTCATAACCCCTTATACTATCCCTGTAGGTCATTCATAAAATACTTCTTCACATCCTGGGAAAAATAAAACATAGAAAGCGGTGTGCTCAAATGCCCAGTAAAGATAACAATATAGCGGAAATTTTATAAATAAGCATAAACATTTAAGGCAATGTATAACTAAAACAAAAGCCTTTTAAACTTGAACTTCGGCATAATATGGCAAATATCAAATGAAATAATGCCATTTACTTATTCACATGGATATTCTACTAGTCGAATAATAACATTCAATATCAATAACAACTTTCATAATGATGGAATGCATAATTCCAGACTCTCATAACCACATAGCCAAGGCCTCGTGCCAAGACTACAAATATGATTTTGTCAATGCCTTGTGCCAAGACACTAGTTTGTCTCATGAGACCTACCGATGCATCGAGGAGCTATAGCGGGCTCCACCCGTCACTTATTAAGTCCAATGCATTCCTCATATGAACAGGTTTAAACATAACATAAACATTTATATTAAAACTAGAATACGAAATGTCAATAATTTCTTCATAAACCATGAATGGTATAAAAATAACACATCCATAGTCAAACATATCACAAATCCATCAATACAATATGGAAGTTTTGTATCATAATAAATCAACTCCAAATAAACATAAAATCCATCAAAGGATGTGGACATAGATGAAATCAAAACTCTTTTTAGAGAAATATCTATTTCTATTTTGAAATCATTTAAGAGACATATATTTATAAAATAAAACATTTTCATTGAAAATATTATTATAAACTTGTAATGTAAGCTTCGACGATTTTATAATGGCAAAAAATAGCCGCACCCGTCGTATAAGTTAATAAAACATTCCTACCTTAATTATGTCAAAAAGTATAAAAAAGATCTTGTTTGGAAAATGAAAAAAAGATTCCTTAATAAAATTCTTATAAAAATTCAACAAGGGTATAAATGAATTTATCCTATAGTCTTGAAAATATTAAGAATGATTTGTAATACATTTTTAAGAAACATGGATGTGTATGATAAAGAGGTCCTAGTAGGTAATTACGTATAAACAACCTCGGATAATGAAGATATTGTGAAATAAACCCTTACCTTGTACATTTCCTTAGTCAATGGTATGTTAACATACTTTATAATAGTAAAAACATTGTTATTAAATTATACAAGGACCATATACATAATTATGAAATCATATATGATCTTTTAACATTGATTTGTTAATAAATCTTAGTATTATCATTGTTTCGTGTGTTAACTTACTCGTTTTATTTTATATGTTTTGTTACATAATTCGTGTTTGTCATGGATAGGTGGTATATTATTCATATCCAGAATGATATCAAGTCCTTAAAAATTATTTTTAATCATTAAATGAGAATTAGTCTTGAATGGATACGATGGGGAATGAATCTCATCTGGTTCATGGAGACTGTAGTCCGTACGTACGGACGAGCGACAATATCATTATTTTGATATTAAAATAAAATATAATTGGATGTTATATCATATATAAATAATCATTATAATGTTATATTTGTTATTTACATTAATTACACATCATTATTATATCCATCCAAATAATAATATATTGAATAACAATTACACCATGACGTGGAGACGGTAATCCGTACATACGCATGTATGGTGACATGTCATTCAAAGGATGGATAGAATAATTAATATGGTTGTACCATATTTATAATAATATCACAGAATATAGGTGATACTGGATTTATTATTTTAGAATAACAAAGAAAGAAGAAGTTGAAGAAGAAAGGAACTTGAAAGATGGTGGTGAAAACATTACCTCTTCTTCGGGTTCTTCCTTTTGATTTGATCAAAAGGGATGCATAGGTTGGATTTATGATCAAACTAAGGCCTCTAGGTTTAATTGAGGGAATTTGATATAGTATTTGGGCAGGGGTTGCCTGAGACAAAAGGCTTTGAATGTGTGATTTAGTGAGAAGGGTGAGCGTCCTTTTATAAGAGGGGTAAGGGGAACCTTTGGAAAAGCTAGAAATATTATTTTATAATAAATTCATATTCGGTATATATTGGCTCAAAATTGGATTATTTAAAGTTTAATGTGGGTATGGGTCGCACACCACTCAAAAAATAAGTTTTAGACAGGTTTGGGTCACTATATTAACCTTATTGTTTAGTTTTAACTCTTAGTTAATTAGTTTGACACCTACCATGTCACTTTGTATTTTTATATTATATAGTTAATAAACATACTATATACCTCCAGGATACCCCCAAGTGGTCCATTAATGATACCCCTATAAAGATATAAGTCTCTTGGCATAAAATTATATTTTTAGGAATTTTATATAAATTAATAATATAATATTTGTTTTAAAAACTCTTTTATGTCAATTTTGACACTATTGGGTATTTTGTTTTTGATAAATTCATAACATCATTATTACTTTGAACTAAATTTATATAACCAATTATAATATTTTATATTAACATATAAAAGTAGTTTAATTCATAAAAAGTCTCAAATTACATTCATTTGGATATTTATAATATCAATTATTTTAGTATTTCATTAATTAGGTAATTACTGCATCACCATTGTATCATAAATAAATTAAATTATTTAACGTCTAAAAATTATAAATAAAATACCATTATGTAGGAAATATTTTTAGATTTCTAATGAATATTTACATTCTAATTTATCTTATGTATAACCCTATATTAAAAATGTTTTAGTAAATAAACATTGATTTTAACTCTTTTAACTCTTCTTTGAATTAAATAATAATAAATGTCCTAATCTAATCCAAGTGGACCTAAATGATAATATTTTATTCCTAAGGTTGTTTTTGGTCTTGAAACACTTGTCCAATATAATTAGGACATGTTTTAGGGTAATACTAATATCATTTTTACCCTTAATTACCCTATTTACTTTTAATCGTGGTAAATAAAAGTAAAAAGGTACTATTCACCAAATATTATTTTTATCTCCTTGAACCATATTTTACTCCTTGATATTAACCGTGTCTCTCGGATTTTCAAAATTCCATTCACAGAAGTGTTAAAATTTAGTTTTATATGAATTTCCAAATTCTCCTAGGAGGTGGGTAAAATACGGTGAAATAGTTCAATAAAATTTTTATATATCTAAAATTATTCTAAACTAACTCCAATAAATTACATTGAACTTATATAGGTATTATATATCTATTTTTACCATAATTAAATTTAAATAAAATAAATAATTATTTAAATAAAAATTCGGTTTTAAACTATAACTCAGTGTTTTTCACTATTCATCAAAAATTGAATGTTTTCAGAAAAATACCAAAATTTCACCCTAGTCTAATTTCGATATTCTGAATCCAAAAATGAAGTCCATTTTGAATGATAAAATTTATAAAATTTCAAAAAGTTGGTATTAATATTCATAACGGATAGTTTTATTGGTTGTGGTGTGTGTTAGAACTCAAAGTTGCGTACAACACACGCTAATGTATTATTCAAAGGAAAGCATACCATGGAAGCTTGGGGTGTTACATTCTCCCCTCCTTCAAATAATTTCATCCTCAAAATTTCTAGAATACTACGTCATGAAAAGACTCGGGTGGTTCTTCATCATAAGTTCCCCGGGTTCCCACATTGCATCTTCCATCTTATGGTTTCTCCATAGAACTTTTACCAAACGAGTCGTTTGTTTTCTCAGCACTTGTTCTCCTGTATCAAGAATCCCGATGGGCTATTCGCAATAAGACAGATTGGGTTCCAGTTCTAATTCCCCATAGGTGAGTACATGCGTTGGGTCATGCATGTATTTTCTCAACAATGATACATGGAACACATCGTGAACTTTGGAGAGATTTGGAGGCATTTCCAAACAGTAAGCTAGAGCCCCAATTCGTTCTAAAATTTCCAAAGGACCGATGTACCTAGGACTCAATTCACCTTTCTTGCTAAAACGTATAACTCTCTTCCAGGGAGATACCTTCAAGAAAAAATGATCTCCCACCTAAAATTCCAAATCCTATCTTCAGTTGTCAGCATAGCTCTTCTACCTACTTTGAGCAGCATTGAAGTGGTTTTGGATTACCTTCACCTTTTCCATCATTTCCTCCACCAGTTCTGGGCCTACAAGTTTTCTTTCACCAACGTCATCCCAACAGGTTGGTGTGTGACATCTCCATCCATATAACGCTTCATATGGTGCCATCTGAATACTCTAATGAAATCTATTGTTATAGGAAAATTCTACCAGAGGTAAATATTGTTCCCACATACCCTGAAATTCAAGTGAGCAAGATCTCAACATGTCTTCTAAGGTTTGAATAGTCTGTTCTGATTGTCCATCTATTTGTGCGTGGTAAGCAGTGCTCAAATGAAGTTCAGTATCCAAGGCTTTTTGAAGACTCTTCCAGAATCTTGAAGTAAAATGGGGATCATGATCAGAAACAATCGATAGGGGTACTCCATGAAGTCTCACCACTTCATTAATATATATCCTTGCTAGACGTTCAAGTGGTAAATCTTCCCTTGTAGCAAGAAAATGTGCTGAATTGGTAATACAATCAACAATGGCCCATATTGAATCATTCCTTCTAGGATTATTTGGTATCCCCATGACAAAGTCCGTCGTAATATTGTCCCATTTCCAATCCGGCATGGGAATAGTTTTCATGACTCCTCCAGTCTATTGCCTTACAGCTTTCACTGGTTGAAAAACCATACATCTTGACACAAAATCAGCAATCTCCCTGTTCATGTTGTCCCACCAAAAATGTTCCTTCAAGTCTCTATACATTTTGGTGCTCCTAGGGTGTATAGTGAAATTGGAACTATGAGCATCGTGTAATAATTCCTTTTTTAAATTGGAATATCAGGAACACAAAGTCTCTTCCCTAATTTCAAATTTCCTTCTTCATACACAAAGTCTCTCAATCTCCCATCATTCACAGATTTAATATTATTTTTAAATTCTTCATCATCGGTCTGAGAACTCTTAATCCTTTCTAGTAAAGATGGTTTGGAAGCCATTTGAAAAATCACTGATGTTTCACCTTCCATGGTTATACCCATATCCATCTTCACTAGATCCATGAAAATAGGATCCCTTTCAATTCTCATCATGTTCAAAACTCCATGATCTTTTCTGCTCAAATCATATTCCACCTTATTTTCCTTCCCTGAGTGGTAGTGTATCATGCAATCATAATCCTTGAGTAGTTCAAGCCATCTCCTTTGCCTCATGTTGAGTTATTTCTGTGAGAAAATATACTTCAAACTCTTGTGATCAGTATAAATCTCACATTTTTCACCATATAGGTAGTGCCTCCATATCTTCAATGCAAATATCACACCTTCTA
Source organism: Viscum album (assembly GCA_963277665.1). Taxonomy (NCBI): domain Eukaryota; kingdom Viridiplantae; phylum Streptophyta; class Magnoliopsida; order Santalales; family Viscaceae; genus Viscum; species Viscum album. Next base: position 786,591,138 of record OY728145.1, read on the forward strand.
ATTCGAGATCATGAGTAGGATAGTTTTGCTCATGAATTTTCAACTGTCGTAATGCATAAGCAATAACCCTATCATTCTGTATAAGGACACAACCAAGTCCTTTCTTCGATGAATCACTATAAATAATGAACCCATCATTCCCTGATGGTAGATTCAATATAAGAGCATTGAATAATATTCTCTTCATTTCTTCAAAACATTCTTCACACTCTTTGGTCCAAATAAATTTAACCCCCTTACATGTGACATTTGTTAATAGGTTAGTCAATCGGGAAAAATTATGGATGAAACGTCGATAATAACCTGCTAAACTAATAAAACTGCGTACCTTAGTTATACTCGTAGGTTCTGGCCATTCTTGGATTGCCTTGGTCATAGAAGGATCAATAGATATTTCATCTTTAGAGAAAATATGGCCAAGAAAAGAAATCTCCTGAAGCCAAAATTCACACTTGCTAAACTTTCTATATAATTCATGTCTTCTTAGAGACATAAGGATAATACACAAGTGATTTTCATGATCTTCGTAGCTTTTGTAGTATACCAAGATATCATCAGTAAATACCACCACAAAATCATAGGGATATTCCTTGAAAAAATATATTCATTAGATCCATGAATACAGAGGGTGCATTAGTCAGCCCAAAAGGCATTACCGTAAACTCATAATGCCCATACCTTGTTCGAAATGTTGTCTTCGGAATGTCTTCCTTCTTCACACACAACTGATGGTATCCAGATCGAAGGTCAATCTTTGAAAAGTATTGATCTCCATGCAGTTGGTGAAATAAATCATCAATGCGAGGTAGGGGATATTTCTTCTTTATTGTTATAGCATTGATCTCCTTATAGTCGATACATAACCTCATAGATCCATCTTTCTTTTTAATAAAAATAACAGGGGCTCCTCATGGAGAAACACTAGGGAGAATAAATCCCATACTACTCAATTCATCTAGTTGTTTCTTTAGTTCAACTAATTCCACAGTGGTCATTCTATAAGGGGTCTTCAATATAGGCCTTGATCCAGGAATTAAATCAATGGAAAACTCAACTTCTTGTTCAGGAGGATGTCCAGGTAAATCTTCCAAAAACACATCTACATATTCCTTCACAATAGTAACATCCTCTATTTGAACATTCCTTTCCTCACCCACAGTCATTTCATTCTCTTCCTCCCCAATAATTGAATTTATTTGAGCTACTGGGGGTTGATCTAGATAAGAATTAGGTGGTGGTGAATCTACTCTAAAGATAAGGTGTTCCTTATCATCATCATCATCAAAAATCGTAACTTCTTTCTTCTTACAATAAATCTTCCCATAATGGTCCAAAATCCAATCCATACCGAGGATTATATCAAACTCAATCATAGGTATGACGATGAGATCAGCAGATAAAGAACATTTATTTTCTCTAATGGGGACTGATTCACAAAACATTGTTCCAATGATACTTCTCTTAGGAGTTTTTATAGACAACTCCTGTGTTAAATAAAATTGTAAGTATCTAATTTTCATAGAAACTAGGAAGATATGAAACAATGCGATGATCCATAATCAAATTATGCATTTTCTAAGCTTGAGGAAACCATTAAATTACCTGTCACCGCGTCTTTTGGAGCTTCTACCTTAGCATTAGTGATAGCATAATCTTGGCCTTGATCCCTTGGCCTTTTTTTAGGTAAGTTCCCCGGACGCTTAGGACATTCATTTGCATAATGTCCCATCACCCTACAATTGTATCATTGGACACCGGTAGCTTCCATCTTTCCCTTGCAATCACGAGCTTGGTGGCCTTTTTCACCACACTTGTAACAGACTCCCATTCCTTTTAAGAAAGTACCAGGGTGTTTCTTCCCACATTTACCACAGGATGGATATTCAACTTTTCCCTTATTCCACTTATTTCCATTCCCATATTGATCAGAAGATCTCTTCTTCTCTTGCTTTTCTTTAAAGTCATAAGACTTAGAGAATTATTTTTTATCTTGATAGCACATGAGACAATGTCTTCGTACGATGAGAAGGATTGTGAGACTAATGCTTGATGGAGAAATGGTTTTAACCCATCAAAGAAATGATCAATCTTACTTCTTGGTTTATGTATATAATCTCCAACATACCTTCCTAACCATGTAAAGTTAGCCTCATACTTTGCGACATTATCATCCTCCTTTTGTCTCAGACTCAGAAATTGTCTTTTCATATCAGCTCGATGGTCACGAGGAAAGTATTTTTCTAAAAATAGATCTTTTAACTCCCTAAATTCCATATTTGATACTTTATCATCTTCCTTAGTGTTTTTAATCAAGGAACACCATTGATCAACATCTCCAGTGAGGCGGTAAACTGCCATGATAACTTTTTCCCTTTCACTACTCCCCAAAGCCTGAAATATTTTCTATAGGGAACTTATCCATTGCTTAGCTACAAATGGATTTGTAATCCCATTGAATGTTTTTGGTTGCTACCTCATGAATAAATCTAACATTGATCCTCCACGCTGCGGATCAGGGTGCTCCATACGGGTAAGGTTATTATTCATAACCTGAGTGGGTTGTCCCAGTATGGTGATTAGTTGATCAGCACCAGTTGCATCACCAACTCCACTATAATTATCTTGATCAAGAGGGAAATCCCTACGTGGATTGCGTGCATTGATACGGTTTCCATTTCTTCCACTAGGCTCCATTTATAAACAATGGCATCAACTAGATCAGTTTATGAATCGAAATACATAATTCCATACTTATAAAACACTTAACATAAATTGAACTATTTATGGATATAATCCATAATCATACAAATGTTTTTTTTGAGGACCTATATACTCATAAACCCTTCATAATTATTTGTAAATAAAATGAGAGTTATCATAATCATATACACCAGGAGTGTCGTAACCAAGAGTGAAGTAAGGCCCGTTGTCATGCACCAGATCCCGTTTGAGTCTAGATCAAAGCGGTGTTTTCGGGTTTTACCCCTAGGTACATGTGTGCCAGAGCTGCCTCTACATGCTCATATCTATACAGGGATGTATTGCTCAGAAAACTCACAAAATCTATACAATACGAAAATTCTAGGAAGTTCTTCTATACTAATCCTCAAAGTCCATCTTAAATCTATGTGCTCTAATTAGAGTTTATATAAATATAGCTTTAAAGGATTGTACTAAACTTCCTCTAATTCCAACTTTAACGGCCTGACCCCAGTTACCCAGAGTCGGTGCATTATTAAATAACATTGGCATGATCACAAGAAAGATCAAGTCTCAAAAGACTGATTAGTTTAGTAGTCCTGGAAACACTAGATACACTCATAAAGTTTACATTACATCGTATATTTAAAACTACAACAACATATTGACTCCACACTCATAACCCCTTATACTATCACTGTAGGTCATTTATAAAATACTTCTTCACATCATGGGAAAAATAAAACATAGAAAGGGGTGAGCTCAAATGCCCAGTAAGGATAACAATATAGCGGAAACTTTTATAAATAAGCATAAACATTTAAGGTAATGTATAACTAAAAAAAAAGCCTTTTAAACTTGAACTTCAGAATAATATGGAAAAGATAAAATGAAATAATTCAATTTACTTATTCACATGGATATTCTACTAGTCGAATAATCACATTAATTCTCAATAACTGTTTTCATAATGATGGAATGCATAATGTCAGACTATCATAACCACATAGCCAAAGCCTCATGCCAAGACTACAAATAATATTTTTTCAATGCCTTGTTCCAAGACACTAGTTTATCTCATGAGACCTACCGATGCATTGAGGAGCTATAGCGGGCTCCACCCGTCACTTATTAAGTCCAATGCATTCCTCATATGAACAAGTTTAAACATAACATAAACATTTTTATTAAAACTAGCATACGAAATGTAAATACTTTCTTCATAAACCATGAATGGTATAAAAATAACACATCCATAGTCAAACATATCACAAAACCATAAATACAATATGGAAGTTTTGTATCTTAATAAATCAACTCCAAATAAACTTAAAATCTATCAAAGGATGTTGACATGGATGAAATCAAAACCCTTTTTAGAGAAATATCTCTTTATATTTTGAAATCATTTAAGAGTCATATATTTATAAAATAAAACATTTTATTTGAAAATATTCTTATAAGATTGTAAGGGAAGTTTTGACGATTTTATAATGGAGGAAAATAGCCGCACCCGCCGTATAAGTTAAAAAAACATTCTTACCTTAATTTTGTCGAAAAGGCTAAAAAGGAACTTGTTTGGAAAATGACAGAAATATTCCTTAATATAATTCTTATAAAAATCCAACAAGGGTATAAATTACTTTATCCCATAGTATTTAAAATAGTAAGAATGATTTGTAATACATTTTTAAGAAACATGGATGTGGATGATAAAGAGGTCCCAGCAGATAATTATGTATAAACATCCTCGGATAATGAAGAGATTGTGAAATAAAAACTTACCTTATACTTTTCCTTAGTCGATGGTATGTTAAACTCCAGTATAATAGTTAAAACATTGTTATTAAATTATATAAGAACCATATACATAATTATGATATCATATATGATCTTTTAACATTGATTTGTTAATAATATCTATGTATTATCATTGTTTCGGGTGTTAACTTACTCGTTTTCTTTTATATGTTTTGTTACATAAGTCATGTTTTTCATGGATAGGTTGTATATTATTCATATTAAGAATGATATAAAGTCTTTAAAAATTATTTTGAATCATTAAATGAGAATTATTCTTGAATGGATACGTTGGGGAATGAATCTCATCGCATTCGTGGAGACGGTAGTCCGTACGTACGCATTAGCGACAATATCATTCTTTTGATATTAAAATAATATATAATTGGATGGTATATCATATATACATAATCATTATCAAGTTACATTTATTATTTACTTGAATTACACATCATTATTATATCCATCCAAATAATAATACATTGAATAACAATTACACCACGACATGGAGACGGTAAGTCGTACGTACGCACGTATGGTGACATGTCATTCAAAGGATGGATAGAATACTGAATATGGTTTTACCATATTTATAATAATATCAAATTATATATGTGATACTGGATTTATTATTTTCTAATAACAAATAAAGAATAAGTTGAAGAAGAATGGAACTTGAAAGCGGGTGGTGAAAACATTACCTCTTATTTGGGTTCTTCCTTTTGATTTGATCAAAAACGATCCATAGGTTGGCTTTATGATCAAAATAAGGCCTCTAGGTGAATTGAGGGAAGTTGAGAGAGTATTTGGGCAGGGTTTGGACGAGCCAAAAGGCTTTGAATGTGTGATTTACTGATAAGGAGGGTTCCCTTTTATAAGAGGGGTAAGGGGAACCTTTGGAAAAGCTAGAAATATTATTTTATAATAAATTTATATTCGGTTTCTAATGGCTCCAAAGTGGATAATTTAAAGGTTAATGTGGGGATGGGTCGAAATCCACTCAACCAATGGGTTTTATACAGGTTTGGGTCACTATATTAACCTTATCTTTTAGATTTAACTCTTAGTTAATTAGTTTGACACTTACCATGTCACATTGTATTTTTATATTATATAGTTAATAAACTTACTATATACCTCCAGGAGACCCCCAAGTGGTCCATTAATGATACCACTATCATGATATAAGTCTCTTGGATGAACCTTAGATTTTTAGAAATTCAATATAAATTAATAATATAATATATGTTTTAAAAAAAATTTATGTCACTTTTGACAATATTGGGTATTTTGTTTTTGATAAATTCATAACAGCATTATTACTTCAAACTAATTTTATATAACCAATCCTAATATTTCATATTAACTTAGAAAAATTAGTGTAATTCATAAAAAGTCTCAAATTACATTCATTTTTATATTTATAATATCAATTATTGTAATATTTCATTAATTAGGTAATTACTGCATCACCATTGTGTCATAAATATATTAAATTATTTAATGTCTAAAAATTATAAATAAAATACCATTATGTAGGAAATATTTTTATATTTCTAATGAATATTTACAATCAAATTTATCTTATGTATAACCCTATATTAAAAATGTTTTAGTAAATAAACATTGATTTTAACACTTTTAAATCTTCTTTGAATTAAATAATAATAAATGTCCTAATCTAATCCAAGTGGTCCTAAATGATAATATTTTATTCCTAAGGTTTTTTTTGGTTCAGATACACTTTTCCAATAGAATTAGGACATGTGTTAGGGTAATATTAATATCATTTTTACCCTTAATTACCCTATTTACTTTTAAACGGGGTAAATAAAAGTAAAAAGTTACTATTCACCAAAAATTATTTTCATCTCATTGAACCACATTTTACTCCTTGATATTAACCGTGTCTATCAGATTTTTGAAATTCCATTCACATAAGTGGTAAAATTAAGTTTTATATGAATTTCCAAATTCTCTAAGGAGGTGGGTAAAATACGGTGAAAAGGTTAAATAAAATTATTATATATCTAAAATTATTCTAAAATAACTCCAAAAAAATACATTGAAATTATATAGGTATTATGTATCTATTTTGACCTTAATTAAATTTAAATAAAATAAATAATTATTTAAATAAAAATTCGGTTTTAAACTATAACTCAGTGTTTTTTCACTATTCATCAAAAATTGAAAGTTTTCAGAAAAATACAAAAATTTCACCCTAGGCTAATTTCGATATTCCAAATCCAAAAATGAAGTCCATTTTGAAAGATAAAATTTATATAATTTCAAAAGGTGGGTATTACTATTCATAACGGCTAGTTTGATTGGTTGTGGTGTGTGTTAGAACTCGAAGTTGCGTACAACACACACTATTGTATTATTCAAAGGGAAGAGTACCATGGAATCGTGGGGTGTTACACTAATTAGATAATTAAAAAAAACTATATGCACTCATACAAATTTAATATATTATTCTTTTGTAAACTAGAATTTAGATCCATAGAAATAAAAGTTCTAGTACTCTAAAATGACTAAGTAAACCTTAATGAAAATTAATTTTTATAATTCTCATTCGAATATAATCTAATTCAAGTACCATGTGAGATATTATCTTTTTTTTAAAACAAATATAGTCTTTTATATCCTAAGAATCTGACTATTATAAAACCATTCACATTTTATCATTAATAGTTATATTCATACCCAAAATTTTATTAAATTTTTATTTTAAATGTAAAAAGAAGATAAGATTTCTATTAATCTAGTAATTTCCGTTTTACGATTATCATTATTTTTTTTTGAATTACTTCTAGTTCACCTATGATTTTCCCATTTGAATATGATATTGTATTTATTAATTAGAGATTTTCTTTTTTTATATTCTTTCATTGCATTTCAGTTTTATATAAATAATCAAAAACTAACATAAGTATCCTTCCTTCAACTTCATCATTTTTTTAAAATAAAACATTTTTATCACCATTTAACTTTCTTACACTAGAATATATAACCCATTTATACCATACTTTTCTTAAAATTAAATCTGTCATTTTTTAATTTTTATCCTTTTTTTCAAATTATATCTATAGTCCATACATTATCAAAATATACTATTGAATATATTTATTTTGTTCATATGATTCATTAACATAAGATTCAATATTAGACTCAAAAAACAGAACTATAATCTGAATTATTTATCACTACATTCATTGTTATTTCCATTATGCATAGATTGCACAGTTTCTTACAATATCAAAATAATCATTACTTGGCCTTTAATCCTCTATAAAAGTCCATCCAATTCTATAGGTATGTTTTAACTCATTATTATAAAGGACATTATTTCCCTTATAGTTTCAATTATGGATAATATTATTTTATATGTCTCTTCTTTCCAAACTCATAAATTAATCATCCTATGAAATTATATTTACAACTATAAGATTTAATACTTCCCTTTTTTCATCCTTTTGAAGATCTCTTCTAGGATACTTCATTGAACCACTCATTTATTTAATCTAATTATAAAAACATTTTATAAAATTTTATATTTATAATTTGTCACATTGGTAAAACTCATAATCAGAAAAACTAGCAGTTGAATTTTAATTATATTTGAATGTCAAACCTTTACTTATACCCTCTTCATCACCAATATCATTCATTAACTCTAACATGAACTGAATAAGAATTATTATAAGTTCGTGCATCTAATACTCAATAAAATACATTCATTCTTCAATCAAAATCATATTTGAGAGCCAGATTTTATGTATGTATTTATGTATTCTTTCAGTAAGAAAATAATTCTCCATGGTTTCCCTAAGTACAACAATAATATTTAAAATTTTAGTGAATATCTGGTACATATTGATTGTTTTCTAAAGATCATACATTATAATTTACTAATACTCAACCAAATAAATGCCTAACATTTTTCTCATTAACATATTAATTCTATGATGAGTAAATTATTAAATATTCTAAATTTCATATGTATTTTTACATAGTAAAATATGGATATTTATATTTTCATTAAAATAATAATATATGTAATTTAAGACATTGAAGTTCTTGCCCCCTAACCTTGGGAATTACTTTGTTTTATTCTTCTCTAGGGCTGTTATACTCATGTTGTAGTTCTGGTTGTGTCCAAGATTAAATTTTTATGTTTTTCAAAGTTTCAGGTGAATTTTGGTCTATACACATACAACACATGGTTATTGAAAAATGTGCGGCCTAGCCCAGGTAACCATGTAGAAGGTTCTCGAGTTGGATAGAAGATACTGCACAGTTTTATCAAAGTAAGTCAAATAATGTGGTTTTGTCCTATGGTCGTTCTCTTCTTGGATAGTATCTACCTCACGGTTGGTGCCGGGTTTGGTAAACAGTTTTGTCAAACTGCACAAGCTACCCTGAAATTTTAAATATTCAAAACCGAATTTATCTCTCCCCTCTTTGTATCCCCAATTTAGACCCCACCCTATTGGTTGAATTTGGAACATGAAGGGGTCCCAAACCCCCTTCTCCTTGGCTTATCTTCCTCCATTGATCTATCCTTGAAATCCAAGGTGAGTTTCATAGGTTTTGGCCTCTTTTATCATCTTTCTACTCTACTTCTTTGATTTCTTGGTTTCCCTTTCATGGGTTCTATCTTAGAGAAACCCTAGATTTTAGGTTTGTTGTGTGACTATATTTACTTTGGATCTAGGGTGTGTGGATCATTCTTATGGCCCAAAGATTCTTTCTCTGTGAGTCTCGTTGCATCCGCACTCTATTGAGGTAGGTGTTTCTATCTGTTTCCATTCTAATTCATTCCACTTTATGCCAAGGTATTTTTAAATAAAGTATTATTAAGTTTCACATGTGTGGGTTATGATTTTTTGTATTGTTATAATGTTTCTATGTTGGTAAAAATGGAAGAAGTGATTTAATAGTGGGTTCATTCAATATGATAAATGGTTATGCACATAAAGCATTGGATTAAATGTCAATCGTTCTATTAAAATGAAATTAAGCACTTGTGGTGATTTTTAACCTTAGATAAATTTCATAACATGATTATGGTTTATTTTTGGGTATCTTGGGTGTGGTTTATAATCCTCTTTATATCTTGATAAACTTTACTAAATTGTTTTAGAAAGGTTATTTCAATTTTGGAATGTTTGTTAATGAACTTGACATTTTCTGCAGTTTATTGTGTTGGTTTAATGGAATTTTAAGTCCTTGAAAATGGATTTTAAATGGTTTTTTAGGAACTATGAATAGGACATTGGATGTTGGTACACCCATGGGTGCACAGAGTGCACACATGGATGGGATTACAAATAATGGTGGCCTTGTTTAATTTTGAGACTTAATTTTCAAAAACATATGACCCTCTCCTCCTACTCTATTTTTCAATACTTTTTAAACAATTTTTAATTCTAAATGGTTTCATGGTTTCAAAATAAATTGATAATGTTTTTGAAAATAATGTTTAGAGATATGGATTGTTTGACACTTTGGGAAAATTATTGACATCTAAATGGTATAAAGGCCCACTTGGAACCTCGAGAATGTTATATGATTTCATTATGTTTTGAAGTGGTTTTACACATAAATTTTGAAATGTTTATAAATATATTTAAGATTAATATGGTTTGAAATTCAGAATTCATAGTTGGAAACATATATGTTTTGAGAAATTATTTAAAATCACATGTTACAAAATGTGAAAGCCTGATGTGTCATTTTATAAATGTGTTGATAAATGATTTGGATGTTTATGTGATGTGATGATCTAATTAGAAATTTTTATGATATTATATGTCACGAAAACCCCTATATAGTGATTTATTTATATGTGGTATCGTATAGGTGGTGTTAGTGCTTGGGGTAGCCATATGCAGTGATGACAGGTAAGGTGAATCACCCATGTGAGGGACTCCTACTTACATAATATACATTTACCATGGGTTTGATGGGTGTCTTTTAAAGGTTAAATTTATGGTTGGTTATCAACCCCGGTTAGATGGTTTGGTACCCCTTTGATATCTTATAGGCCAGGTGGGTTGTTCCACTAGTGATGGTAGTTTAGAGAAGCCATTTGGTTATTGACTATGGTTATACACCATATGCTGGTAGATGAGTCTGATTCAAGTATATCTGTGGATCTCACTAAGGTTGTTGTTGGAACTAGAATACACATCCATGTAATTCACCTAATGCTTAAATATATTATCCTAGAGCGTATCTCATTCTGCAAGCTTCAATTTGATAGGTCGTGGATCCCAAATGGAGTTACGGATCAGAAGTTGTGGCTATTCGAAGTCGGACTGCTAGAAATGACCATCTAGTATGGTTTTGGGGCAAAGTATGGATTTACACGTAAAAAGGGAATCTTGTACGTAAAAATGGAATCTTTCACATAAAAAAGAACCTTGCACATAAAATTTCATTGTGTGGAAAATTGGAATGGAATTTTACATGCATTGATATTCAAGGCTTCGCCAAAAAATACAAGTGCACCCCCTTCTTCCCGAAGAGCCCTCGGAGGTCGGTCACTGCTCTAATGTGCGTAAGTTTACATTTTCTGTGCCTGAGTGCAAAACCCTCCATTTTTCATGAAAACATCAGTTTTGCGTGAAAATGCACTAAGGTTCCCAATTTTGCAGGAAAAACATTATTTTGGTGTGCAACAGTGCCACGATTCCCAATTTTGCTCGCACTAGTGCAACACCTATCCAATTGCGCACACACCTTCCATATTGCGCGCCATCCTTCACTATTGTGTGAAATTCTTCCCTTTTGTTTGAACACCTTCCCTCTTGTGTGTAAGCCTTCCCTATTGTGCGCAAACCATCCCTATTTCCCACAATTCTTCCTTATTGCATGAAACACTTCCAATATTGCACGCAACAGTGCCACAATGCCCATTCTTGTGCTCACCTATGCCGCACAGTGCAATCATGTGTGCATCCCATACTGTGTGTCACTCATATTACGTTTAACAGTGCCTAGGCATGTTCCCACTGGTCCATACCATGGGGGATACGCCCCCACACCCCCGCTCGGGTTTAGTGATGGGCTACGGTCACGGCCCTTCGAGTCGGTCCCTTACCTGTCATCACTGACCCCCGTGAAAAATGGAGAGTCGCACTGTGAAATTGTTTGGGCCAGGACCTCAGGATTTTCCATTGCACCTTTATGCACACCCACCTTACACCTTTGGAATACCATGATTTGATATAATCCTCTACACACCAAGAAACACCTTGATTTTTCATATTCCTCTTGGTTTGTTTACCATGTCGTGAGATATGATTCTCATCATCAATTCCCTGAGTACCTTGAGTCAAAACATTTCTCAAGAACCTCATCTGAACCCCATCACCTGACTCCTTTTCCAGGATGAACTAGAAAGGGATGCACTTGCGTACATCCCAACACCATCTATTGCTAGGTTCCTTATGCATAATAGTCATCTCTACATGACTATAAATAGTAGAACACCCTATTTTCCAAACATAAGATGCCTCTTTCTGTAAATAAGAGATTCCTTATACTCCATGCATAAGATTCCAATAGTCCTATCTACATGACTATAAACAATAGTACACCCTATAAAATTGGGGACAGAGAAGAACATATGGAAGCCTCTAGGGCTACCTCGCGAAACTCGTTCATGGAGCTCCCATGGCCCTGCGCCCACCGTAGAGCAAGGAGGCAGGAGGCTCCATGAGCCACTTTGACGTTCGTAAACCCACCGTGGAGCAAGGAGGCGAGAGGTTCCATTATACACTTTGATTTTTGTGAACCCTCCATGCAGCAAGGAGGCGGGAGGCTCTGTGATCCACTTTGACGCTCGCGAACTCACCATAGAGTAAGGAGGTGGAAAGCTCTACGAGCCACTTTAACGTTCGCGAACCTGCTACAGAGAAAGATTTTTCTTCGCACCGATCGAGTTCTACATTAAAATTCCCCTTGCCTATAAATATAGGTCTCCCCTTGAGCCCGAAGGATGAATCATCCTACCTTTCAACTTCCTAGCTCCTGAATCGAGAATCACTCTGTTCTCTGCGAACCATAAGCTACACGAGGTATTTTTGCATTGCGAAATTCCTTTCCTCTTGCATTAATTCCTGCCCTCTTTAGAGAGGGATACCTTTCACGGAGCCTATGGGCCTCTGCAGAGGAAGGGGATCCCCAAGAGGACCCAGGTCGTCACTGAGCATTTATTCTTCGTGAAACACCCCTCATAGACATGTGGCATGTATGCTAAGGCATGGCCACTGTGCCTCTCGATGCATCCTGCTTCACAACCCTATAATTCATGAGGCACCCTCGCTTTGCGAGGTAGTTCTCTGTGAATACCTTTCCACTTCATGAAGCACCTTCCACATGCACCCAGGCCTTAGTCTTAGGATATTCCGCTCCACTTCACGAAGCACAGCCCTTCTCAAATACCCCCCACTACGTGGTGCACCAGAACTTCACCGGGCCCCTACCTATTAACTCATTTTCTTTGCAATTACTTTTCCCGTGTAACCCTCCACGTTTTCATGAAGTGATTTCAGAGTCCCTTGGATGATACTTACCGTTGCATTGCTTCTCATCATGCTCCTTCGCATAGGCATGCTAAAGGTTATTTCTTCTTCACAGAGCCACGCTAACTGGACCCCCAATGGGATCACCTCACGACACCCCTCAGTCATGGCATTTATTGTCGCTTCTCTTCACCAAGGTGCAGAGGGTACCAGTTATGTATGTCATAGGGGTGAACAGAAAACCCTTCCTCGTCCGAGCTGCATGAATTTAAACTATCAAGCACCATAGTCCTCAATACATGACATTAAAATTTGACCTCACCCCGTGAATCCTATGTGGGGTCCCCCACCTAGGACATTTTTCACGTCTTCTCATCTCAATGGGAGTGAAATCTTCCTCACATGTAATGAGATCCTTTTTACTAGGGCGGCGCCTATCCGCGGGGAAGGGTGACCACCTTATTGTAAGCCCCTAGCGTTTCTTGTAGGAGGTTGCACCGCTCCTCCTCCTTTATTTTCTGGTGCCAAAGGCCAGCAAAGGGTGTGATGGGGAATGGTGATCTTCCTCTATTCTACGATGAATCCCTCTCCCGCTGGGCTTTGTCACCCGAGCCTCAACCCTGGATTAAGTCCCAATAGCTATCTCCCGAGGCTGCTAACCACAAATAATACCATGTTTCATCTATGGGCTTCTAACTACACGTAAGCACCTATTTCCTCTTTGGTCCTCTAACTACATGTTTTCCCCCACTCCATTTCCCGCAGATGCACCTTTCATAATGTGATTTTCAGGTCTTTGTTGTCTCTTGTTTCTCACACCGAGCATGACTCGCATGGGCTTAGAGAAAGCATCGAACATGACATCCTCTCTTGGAAGCCTAGAGTGTAATACCCACACCACCTAAACTATGTGGTCTTTGATCCTTGCCAAGTTAAGGTACGTAAGAAGCCTCTCTGAGGTCCAATCCCACCATCTACCGGTCATCCCAACAATCTTCACGTCGGTTCAGCAACACCTCGGGAAGCCTAGAGTGTAAGCCCCACACCACCTGAACTATGTGGTCTTTGATCCTTTCCAAGGAAAGGTACGTTGGAAGCCTCCCTAAGGTCCAAGCCCACCATCCACCGGTCGTCCCGACCATATTCACGTCGGTTCACCAACACCTCGATCAGCCTAGAGTGTATGCCCCACACCACCTGAACAACATGGTCTTTGATCCATGCTAAGGTAAGGTACATAGGAAGCCTCCCTACAGTTCAAGCCCACATCCATGGGTTCCGACCCCCTTCAAATCGGCTCCCACACCATTCCGAAATACATGGTATTTGATCTTTTCCAAGGAAAGGTACGTAGGAAGCCTCCCTAAGGTTGAATCCCAACATCCATAGGTTCTGACCCCCATTCACCTGGACCACCCTTTTCCCGCATGACGTTAAACTGCATGCCCCCTTTTTATCCTGCATGATGTTAAACTACATCCACTATTCCAAACTATGAGTACTTTGATATTTTCCATTAAAAGGTACATAGGAAGCCCCCATGAGGTTCAAGCCCATTCACTTGGACCCCAGGTCCTAATTCACGTCAGTTCACCGACTCTGGCCCCCCGAACTACGTGGACTTTGATCCTTGCCAAGCCAAGGTACGTAGGAATCCACCTGGAGGTTCAAGTCCAACACCCAGTAGTTCTGACCTCCTTCATGTCGGTTCACCCACACCATCCCAAACTACCTGGGCTTTGATCCCTATCTCCAAGATAGGGTATATAGGAAGCCTCCCTGAGGTTCATCCCTATTCAATGGTAAGCCGTTGTCACCCCTTTCAGTAGTAATCCGTTAGAACCCCAACCAGTGGTAATCCACAGTCAAGATGAACTATGTTCACCAAACTACGCAGACTTTGATTCCATGCCACGGGGACACGTAGGAAGTCTCTTCAAGGCTCAAGCCCACCATCATAGTCACACAGAGACAACTCTATCACATTCTTCATCCACTTTACTTAACCACCCATCATCAATCCTAATTCTTACCTGGGCTACCACATTCTAGTGAGATCATGCCAATTCACCTCTTCGTTGATCCTATCAGTAACTGGGTAACTAACCACGCATTAACACCAGCATCATTATTCCCCTAAGGGGCTACTCCTATCTGATCCACTCAAGTCAGTGTTCTAATCAACCCGATCCATCTCTGTTGGACGTTAAACTTGTGGCATACCATGTGTTAAACACGAGAAGCTGAGGAAAACCTCAGAGACATGCCTATATAATATAATTTCTCACATTCGAAGTGGGATGCCTCAGTCTTTTGTTCCCTCGAGAAGCACTATAACAAGGGGAAGAAACCCATATGCACCAGTATTCCAGCGTCCAGACATGATAGTGATGTCCAACGTGACTCCTCCGTTGACCGAAGGTTTCTGACCTGACAGGACCCTTTGGAATGTCCGAAAAGAAGCTTTGTAATTAACTACTGTCCATGAAGATATGGTTCTAGGATGAGTTTCACAAAAAACGTCTTAAATCTATGAGGGAGACCTGGACTAGGTGATGAGTTCCAAGGAGGAATCCATGGAAGGTATAACTGACATCCCATCATACAATTTCGATCAAGGAGAAAATATCCCTGAATAAGGAACAGATGTGGCCTTCCTTTGGAAAGAAGGAATGCGGGGCAATAACATGCGTCCTCTACAGAAGGAAGCACGTGCCCTGGCGGAAGTGTTGGAAATAGAAATGGTGAACCCAACGTGAAGGTCTTCTACTCAATATAGAGATTAGTAGCGTTTGAGACATCAGTGGATTTGCATGTCACCAGATCCAAATATCTGGTGTTGGGTCCCGCCAAGCAAATAGTATGCCTGGCATGAAACTCACCATAAGTTGGGTAAGTAGAACGTTGGATGTCCCGTTCTATGACATTGTCAGCATGGATCCTTCTTACCAGCCATGGAAGAAAGAATGGAGCTGGGACACTAGTCGTATATTCTTTTTTCTTTCATCACTAATGAGTTAATCTCCCTGCTTTCCGGAACCAAGAAGCTGCATCCGGAGTTCGATCACCATCTACCCACCAATGCAAGGGCAGGTGCAGTACCAACCCGGAAGTCCCACGTGGCTCTACCTCTTTTTCAATGGCCTATATACCCACGATCATGGGTCACCCATGCACCATATCCTCGTCTGATGTCATCCAATGATGGGTGATCAATGACCTCGTACACTGGTACGAGGAGGAGGGAATTATCCCAACCCAGGATATGGCCTTCCTGGATTTAAAGGAGTCTGTGCCACATCGTCAACGCCGTCCCCGAGGGCAGCGTAGGGATCCACTAATCCCCACTCCAACATATAACCATTTCAAAAGACTATCCCCGGAACGCTTTGACGACTCCCTGCCCTACGCCGTTGTAGTAGGGGATGTCTGGGCCAACCCGGTTAGAGTCCCATTCTAGGGGCTCCTAGAGAGGGCTCCCACCCGGCTACGTCAAAACCGCCTCCCAGTCTTACTGGGCAAGGAGCAGGTAATCCATGCACCTGCACCACCAGCTTTGGCACATCTAACCCGATGCCAGCATCGGGCGCAAGCCAAAGAGGACGCCCGCCAAGTGGCGTCAACTTTAGTGGCTACTATGGCCTGAGCCACCGCTAATGCATACCACCAACTCCATGTGTATGCTGAATAGGGACATTCATATGCCTGACTCGGATCGAGGCCCCAACTGCCTCATGGGATGGCTGGGTCGACTCTCTTGGTCGCCGGCACAGGCAGTGGCCGTCGCGGCCTAACCCCTGGCAACAACACCCGGTATGGAGGTCCTCCCTGTACCAATACAATGGAGATCACGAATCTTCCCCTCTTCCAAGCTTGCCATGGAGGTCTTCCTTGTGCCACTTTTAGTCCAAATGAGGGTCCTCCCCATGGAAGTGATGCTCATAACGGAAGTTTCTCCTAAGCCCACTACATCGGATATGGCACCATTCCTCCCTCCATAGACCTTTGGTATGGGGACGTTACACATATAGTCACTCTTCAACATGGGAACCCTCCATGTGTCCTCATAGTAGTGGGAGAAGTCCCTCCTCGCCTCAGCAATCAAAGGAGTGAGGGTCAGTTTCGCCTCACCAGCACCCAGCACGGAGGTCCTACCCATGTTCAGATACACTAGTATGAGGTCGCTCCTCATACTGATGTCATCAGAGGGAAGAAGAATGGGGGTCTCACCCATGCTTCTACAGGCTCGAGTGGAGGTCTTACCTGCTCTAGCACTTCCCATAGAGGTCCTCCCTATATACCTTTTGATATCTTCCCTGGTGCTCGTCACCCCCTGGCTTTCTCGAGAGGAAGTCCTCCCTGCCCCAGCACCAGTATGTCCGAAGGACCTCCTCATGACAGCAATTTTCTCTATCCAGAAGAACCATCTAGGGGAAGGATGTTGGGTCACCCCCGCCATAAGAAGGATTCAGGGAAGGTCCAGATAGAGATAAAACTAGTCCGCTTCTCATACTTCGAAGCAGAATACGACTCAGTGTGGGAACCCTCCCCTCGCTCATCCGAGTCAAGGGCTAGGGCGGGAATGAGGCACATCATCCTAGTACTCCCGGAATGCGAGGTCCATCGGATTCTCTCCTCCCTTCACAGGTATATTCAAGAGGATGAAAATCGGGAAACCCCGCAGGTTACGGTCATGAAATCACCACCATCGTCACCAAAAGCACTCTCTACCTAGACTAGAGATCATAAAGATATATTATGGGGACCAATGGCATACAAGAAGCAGGGCGGCCATCTGCTAGAAATTGCAGCAATCATACCATCCTACTGCGATGTGGTGGCCGAGTCGCTACACTCTTCAGAGGACAGTCTGAGATTCGGCGGCCAATCATCTCATTCGTTGTATTCCCCACCGGCTAGCCTTCCCTCCTAGCAATCTGCCTCAGTATCGTTGACAGTTCCTCAGCCACCCCCAGTTGATGAATGGGTCAATCAAGGGCTAATACTTGAATCCAAGCTGAGGAGCTTATGGAATATCCTCACAGCAGACTACTTCCTTGAGATGTTCTGGCCCGTGGCAGTGCTGAATTTCTCCACACCGGAATCCATCACCCCAAAGGAAGTTGATTGTTTCTACCAAACCCTTTGGCTGACGCACTTCCTCATTCATCATCAGTGAGTGGTTTATCCAAAGATCCAAGCGCATTTTGAAGACATTGGCGAGCAATTCCGTCTAGTTGATTTGGCCGCACTCCCTGTGGCCCAGCACCCCGATTCACTAGGCTGTCGTAGGGCCCTCCAACAGCAATGCATTCATAGTTTCAAGGTACTCCACAATATTACCAAGGAGTCTTTACCCCACATGTAAATTTGTGGTTGGGGGAAGTATGCTACCATCCTCTTCAGTCCCATCCAACAGCAGCCCGACTCGCTAGGCGATATTGAGGACATGCCCTCAGGAAGGGTCAAGTCAACATGGATGAAATAGTGGATGAGGAGAACGAACTGGAGCTTCTTGATGATGACATACCCCCTGAGGGCATGCCACCACTACTGAATCCATAGAGAAGTGTTACTCACCGGTAGAGGAATCTGCTAGGTCTCCCTGCACCCACAGAGGCATTGGTCCTTAGCCGAAATCACAACAAGGGTAAAGAGCTCCTTGGATCTTCCAAAAACTCTGAACTGTCTACCTCGGTGCAGAAGATAGAGGAGGACCCTGAGAAGGCTGTGTTGTGCCAATAAGTTTCTGAACAAAAGAAGTTGTTCGATGACCTCCTCACAGAACGTGCTGTAGAGCGACGACCAAACTATGGAAATCCTAGACCAGGGCTGCAGGAGAAGGAACAACATCCCCTCTGCAAGATACCTCTAGGTGACCCCAACCATCCTGCCACGGCAGATAGGGTTGAGGCCGGAACTTACGACAATGGGGCGTGTTATGTATCGCCAAACCCATTGGAATGTTGCATCAATCCAAGGAACCCAACTCGGGTTCTCCTAGTTGCTCTGCAGGTCACTCCACGAGCTGATCCACGATCCATCGAGCCACCTTACCATGTTGAAGAACTTGGAAACACACTCATAGTTGGGGACCCCCATTAAGATAGGGACCCTCACCCAGTTGATCCAATGGAGGCACTCATTTCCCTCCTTGTGGCGTTGTAAACGTGATAGGTGGAACTCCCACCCGATGGCAAGCCATATACAGCATGGGTGGATGATATGGAAGTACCTCTAGGTTTCGGGAATCCGACCTTTTCCCCCTCAATGGGACAGGGGATCCACCACAGCATCTAGCCCACTTCTCTTCAAGGTGTGGGCCCATGTTTGGGACTCCAGCGCAGTACGAGGCTTCCAAGCTCTAATGTTTTGTGTAGACATTGGAGGGGCCTATGTTTTTAAGGTACAACCATCTCCCCATGGAATCAGTGACCAGCTGGGAGGACCTTCAGAGGAAATTCCTCTAGCAGTTCATCTCCACCACACAGAAAATGAGCATCACAGACCTCTTCAAGTGAAAACAGAGGCCAGATGAGCGTGTCACGAACTTTATCGCCCAATGTAAAGGGCTTATATACTCCCTTAACATACCACTGACTCAAGATCAATTACCGATGATGTGTGTAGGGAATGTTAAAACGAAACTAGTTCCCTCTCTGATCACACAGAACTACCTAGGAGGATTCTGAGAGTTCTCTAATAAGGCCCAGTTCCTAGAAGAAGCCCTGCAACAGGCCAGGTAGGCACGTCCATTTCCCCCTGTAATTCCCACAATGAGGGCTGCCAGAGCTGTGCCTACCGTGGTGGCCCAAATAGAGGTCCCCAGGCAACTAGAATTATTTCCAGTGGAGCCGCCTTCGCAACCTCACAGTGGCCCGCCAACATAGGTGCAACCTCTATCCCAGCAGTGTCCGCCTCATAATTGGAAGGTTCCCTCGTGCAATGCGCATCCACCACCCGGGTAGGATAACCAGGCTCCTCCTCCTCAACAGGCTCCTCCAGCTCCTCGTCAGGGCCAAGCTCCAAGGCCCCCCTTTCCAGATAGAAGAAACCAGACTTAATCATTCAATGAGAACCATGTTCCCAGCTATTTCTAGAGTGCCTTGGAACAGGGGATTGTGCCCTTGCCTGAGTGTAGAAGGAAAGAAGAGGTGAACCTCACTGATCACCCCAACTACGGCCCCTATCACTGGATCTTGGGGCACACTATCAAGTAGTGCTATGTGTTCAAAGACTAGCTTCCAGACCAGGTCGATACCAACATTGTCAGGTTGGGCCCAGCCTCGGCATAAGTGGCATGCGTTGTCGTAAGGCCATACAATAGTAGGTGCCAGATAAAGCAGCTGAAATTTGTCTGGCCGAATTGGAAGCACTTGATGAGAACATGCTTCATGCCCTCTACAATCTGGAATGGAATTAGAATAAGATGGATAGATCTTTCAATAAGAATGTTCACCTTTGTTCCTTCTTGAAAGGAGACTTGGTATTGGCCCTCCGGACACCAATGATACCTGGAAGGAAACCACCCATGTTGGAGCCCAAATGGGAAGGACCTTATGTATTCCACACGGTCTGTCCCAATGGTACATAATCCTTGGTAATCATGGATGGTGAGTTTATAACTCCTCCCACTAATTCCAAGTTCCTCAAGAAATAATTTTCCTAAACCTACCAGTCCTACACAACCCTAAACTGGCAGGTCCCACATGTCCTTAAACTGCTTAGGTCCCATATGAACATAAACTGTATTGGGTCCTGCAAGACCTTAAACTACTACTTCCAGCACAACGTTAAACTGTATATCGTCCTATAAGATGCTAAAATACACCCATATAACTACATAAGGCTTGATCCCCATTATTATGGGATATGTAGGAATGATCAGATGCCTCGTCCTGAGTCCAACCCCAAAATATTCTCTTTGACTATTCACCCTTGGGTACAGTTCTCTCGGAGGGTCCTTGAATGGTATAGTGAAGGCTTATTTGGCACCATTCATGTCAGAAATGCGACGACCGCACTATGTGCTTCCTCCTCTTTCTTCTATTCTCCCATGTCCTCACCACACAATACTAAACTGTATGGCCTTCAAGAACAACGTATCGATTTATTCCCATCCTCATGGAATATGTAGAACACCTGGATATTTTGTCTATTGGCCCAGCCCAATCTATAGAGTCTCCCCTCAGGTCAAAGCATATGGTGTCGCACATGCTTTTTCCTTAATCCACGTTGAGTTTATCATGGTCCTATTGTGTGTCCCATTCCCCAAAGACTTCTACCTCTTTCACTGTCCTTCTTGATGTTGAAATATACATGTACACTTAGGATTCACTCACACTCTTTACTTGGGACTCCATCATCTTTCATGTCCGAAATGACCCCTGAATGACATGGATGCTCAGCCCAAGGGCCCTCCTACCATCTCGGTCTGATATCCTTGAGGATTTCCAACTACAAATTGATACAAGTCTCGCATTGCGAATACGGTCCGTGGTCGATCCTCATTTTTTGTTCCCATTCTAGGTCACGCAATATGGACAATGTGTTTCAAACATGGTCAAAATCAATCATTTGTCATTACCGCCACCCCCATAAGTTCGGAATAGTGAGTGTAGTGGTTCATCCTGCCCTGTCTCACCTTCATGTTGTGGTCTCCCTCGGGTGATTCCAGCTATCTGACCCTTATATAATGGGGAGAGACAAGTCCTGCTCCTTATTTCCCACACCAATCATTGCTCACGTGGGCTTAGGAGATATGAGGAGGCAACACCTGCATAAGAGATCATATGAAAACAGTTGGCCGGATTGCCCAAACTCAGGTCCCCCGGCCTTCTCGCGTCTTTGGCCCAATTTCTCACTTGGGGTCGTATGATGTGGCATGGGATTATGTCCTCATTCATGTCGGGTTACTGGATGTGTTGTATACCCCCTCGTTTGGGAATCCTACCCCCATATTTGTCTCTTTTAGAACTACGTACAGCTTGATTCCCATCCTCATGGGATACGTAAGACCGCTTGGATGTTTAGTCTTCGGGTCCAGCCTCATCTAGGCTCCTTGGCCTGCATTCCCCCAGATAGAGGAGTATATGGTGTGGTATTGGATTATGTCCTAATTCCCGTAGGGTTTTGTAAAAACAATGCCATTTACCTCATTCTCTTGAGAGTTCTCCATCCCCGTATTCTATACTCATTTTTCAAATCATCCGCTCTCAAGATGAGCCCCTTGATCCTCTTCGGTTATTGACCAATGTGCCTAAGGGTACTCTGGTTCAGCACTTGGAGTGTCAGACTTTACCCAGACATGCTCCCACCCATCTTCCAGGCTTCATTTTCCCCTTCACTAGGTCTTCCATCATATTTAACATCTGAAGGGACCCCCAAATGGCATGGATTCTCGGCCCAAGGGTCCTCCTACCATTACAGGACAACATCCTCGAGGGTTTCAGACAACAAATTGATACAAGTCCCGCATTGTGAATACGATCATCGGTCAACGCTCATTCGTAGTTCCCAATTCAGGTGACACGATATGGATACTGTGTTTCAAACATGGTCAACAGTCAACCTCCATCGTCACACCAACCACATTAAGCCCAAAATATCAGCCTCATGATTCACATCATTTTTTCACCCCATCATCTCCAAGTGGAATTTTGACACTCCGATTTCTATCCCTTAGTGCACATTTTCACAATAGGAGGACAAAGCTGCGGTAAGGTGCTCTTCGGGGCTCTGCACTGACTTCCCCTTTATGTGTAGTCTATGTATTCTGAATATGTCATCCGCCCTTGTTTCTTACACTGAGTTAAAATCACTTAGGCTTAGGGATTGGACTGAGGTTTGTGCCTATTTGGAATATTTCCACTTCTCCATGGTCCGATCACTAAGAACATAAACTAATATGTTTTCTATAACTACGTACAGCTTGATTCCCATTCCCATGGGATATTTAGGAACACCTAGACATTTTTTTCTTTGGGTCCAACTCGAGTTCCATAGGGGCATTAACTCTTACGGGACCGCGTGGCATGGTACGGGGTTATATCTTCATTCGTATCGGGTTTTCATTAGCTGCACCATGTACACCCCTTTCTAGGATTTATCCCCCCTACTTCCTGTCCACATGACATTAACCTGTATGTTGTCCCACAGGACATTAAACTACATGGCCCTTCAAGAACTATGTGTGTCTTGATTCTCATTCCAATGAGATATATAGGAACACCTAGAAATCTTACCTTTGGGTCCATCTCAATTGGGAGCTAGTTTCTCCTTCCCCTTTTTCTCTAATATCACCTATCCCCTTGGCCCATGGTTTCTCTCAAGGAATCGCACATGGTGAGGTGTGGAACTCATCCTCATTCACGTAATGTATACTTTATCATAGCATGAACATTCCCCTCCTGAATATCATCTCTTTTATATACATCCAAGCCATATGGCGTTAAACTATGTGGCTTGGTCCAATCGCACAACCCTAAACTATTACATTATTGTCCTGTCCGCATGACGAAAAATGGCACTACACTGTGGTATCCTCACTCGAGGGGAAGTCATGTTTTGTATCAGTCACACGCCATACCATTTGTCAATTCTTACATACGGCCTGATTTTTTTGGTGATGCATGGACTTTCTATCCTCGTCCCATCGCTTCACAAAAAAACATCCATTCATCTTAAAGGACAAATGAGATATACAAAAAAACCGCTTATTTTGGTGTGAGGGCCAGACCCACACAACCTTATTATCCCTGGCATTGGTATCTTACCCTTCCATCTTCTAGAACTATGTACGGCTTGATCCCCGTCCTCATGGGGTACGTAGAAACGTCCGTGCACCTTTTCTCAGGCTCATCTTAACTTTATTTTTTGGTACCTCGACCTAAAACCTCCCCAAGGAACACATGGTGGTCGGAACCCCAGGTTCCCATTCATGTTAGGTTTTTCAATAGCCACACCATGTGCTTCCCATATCCTTTACTATCATGGTCTGAGTTCTCTGAACCAAAACTAAGATCTCCCCATGGGAACTGCGCATCACGTTTTTCTATTTTTCCAACCTACGTAGAATTCATTAAATCAATCCCCCATTAATGGTCCACCCTAGGACATTAGGTTGAAAGTGTGCGACCCCAGGACCCTTTTCCTTGGGAAGGGTCTCAAATCCCTCTATCTGATACGTCTTATTGTCTTACTCAAATGAATTTGGACAAAGAGTCCGAAGTGTGGAAATTTCATGGAGACATTCCCCTCGTTCCATGTCCAAGCTTCGTGATCCCATTATTTGGATCCGCATCCTCTTCCATATCTAAAGGGACCCCCTTCACGACCTGGTCTCATGCCACCTCGGCTCACCTACCATCTCGTTCCAACTTACCTTAAGATCCCAGATGACATTTGCGACAGGTCTCTTGTTTCTAAAGTGGTCAGCGATCGACCCTCATCTATCTATCCCCATATCAGGCTAACACGACTAGGATATTGTTTTTTGAACACAGTCAACAGCTATCCCCTATCATCATGCCTCCATCATTGTGTTCCAGATCTCGAGTATCATGATTCCCATATTTCCACTTCCTTATGTTCTAGTGGAATTTCGACATACTAGGCTTTAAGACTTTGTACATCTAGGTGATTTACATGGATGGGTCAGCATCATTGGGATTTCATTCACTTAGAGTCCCCTTGCCCCTAACATGTTCCTTCTGGCATCGGGAATGTCCCACCAGTAATTGTTTCTCACATCGAGAATGACTCACGTGGGATTAGTAGTTTTGGTAGGATGTGTACTGGAACATCCATTCCCTTCATCCCACATGAAGTTAAAGTATGCTATCAGAACTACATTTGGCTTGATTCTCATCCTTATGAGATACGTAGCGACACCCAAGCATTTCGCCTTGGGCCCAGCCCCTGGGTCATTAACCACTTGGCCCCGATCTTGGTCTGGGAAGTATGACCTTTAAAATATGTACACTATCCTCACCTTTTAACGTTATAATATGTCTCTATTGTCCTTATTGTTATGATGTAAAAATACTCATCATTCTAGGTCCTTACTATAGAGGTTCTGTTCGGAATTATGTTTGATCCCTGGTCCAACCGATGCGCCCACCCAATGTGTTTCCACCATGGTGGAGTAATTTTAAGATTGTCAGACTCCATTCAAACAACCCATCACTCCACCCTACATGCTTTTCATGACTCTTATTCGGACCCTCGTCCACTTCCACGTCTAAAGGAACCCGCTAACAGCACAGATGCTCGGCCTATGGCTTGCCTATAGTCTCGGGCTAACGTTCCGTAAGAGTAATGGATATCATTTCGGGTCAGGCCTCGTGTTTCAAATGTGGTCAGTGGTAGGCCATCATTTGTTATCCCCATTTCAGGATAATTCAATTAAGATATTATTTTTCGAACATGGTCAACAATTATCCTTCATTATCATGCCACCACTACAGTGTCTGAATTTTGGGTATCGTGATTCACACGTTCTGCTCCCCTATGTTCGGATTAATTCCAATTCCCATGGAATTACACCATCCATGCACAAGAGCACATTAGAAAAAATTAATTTGACTATTCTGAGAGCTTCATTCTCCGGTCATATTACCCCTTTTCTTTTCAGAAATCTGAATCAGTTGTCCAAACCCTGAGATACCAGAAGCTTGGTTTGCACTCCCACTTTTGAGTGGAGAAATAAGGTAGTTTTCCCTTGTTTCTCACATCGGGCCCGACCCATGTGTGCTTAAGGAATGATCACTGCACGCTCCATAAAATCTACATGAATACAATAAACCAACACAAATAATGGGACACATGCATGCAACTAACATAAAATAATCAAAGCATGAAATTTTTTTAGAGGATTTGTAATCTCTACAGCACCTGAGGGTCTATCTCTCCCATGAATGGGTTAATCCCATCAAAAGTAATTTACAACTCTGCCATTCTCTAGCTTGTGGTATCCAAGATTTGCTGCCACATGTTCATGTCTCGATCCTCCTCGAAAAAAATGGGGCGCAATTCATCGACCGTGATCTGGGCTCGCTCCATGTCAGTCTGAATGATGGACATCTCTTCGGAGGCTTTCTTCATGCACTCTTTTTCCTCTTACAACTGGCCTTTAGTATCAATATTATCTCCAATTGCACCTGGAGAGAAGTTGAGTGCTCATCCTCCCGGACCTACATCCGCTGAACTTTGGTTTCATCTTCTCGGAGCTTCTTGATGTTCACCGCTTTCCTCCACCATCAGCCCACACCAAGGCCATGATCATACTCCCAAATCTTCTCTGCCAAGAGATCTCAGACGAGCATGTGAGGATGCTATACATCCACTCCCCCAACACACAGTTCGTGCAGTCGCAAGCGAAGTATTTCTATCTCATCAATCCATAGTGCTTGGGGGTGTTATTAATGAAGCCTGTGATCAGCTTCCATGATCAGTGACGGACTATTTTTTTGTCCTCTTCATTAGTGTTTGTTGCGTCCCAGTCAGTGCAGTTGGAAGGCTCATATGCAGGGAACGACCTCAGGAACTCATCAGTAGGGTCTGCATCTGGCATTTGATCAGGCATGGCGGGAACTAGGCTATCTGATTGATCATAATCATCGGATCCCACCTCAATAATCTCAGACACAACCCTACTGACAGTCCCACCAGTGATTGGGAACACCACAGTTAGGTCAGTCTAGATATCCACCTCCATGATCATCGGAATTCACCTAAGAAAGGTTCTACTAGAAGTCCCGACCAACCTTTCCACAATACCACATGCCAATCGAAGAACTATACTCGCCACAAAGGATCATGGACGTTAGTTAACATGGTTAATGGGTAACATCCATGAGTTTGGAAGAAGAGACTTACAGAGATCGAATTCCTTGTCTTGTACTTGGGTTGATGTCATCGGGACACCGAGGCGTGGTCCCCTGTATATTACTGGGATATCTGAAATCTCCAGAGGGGTTGCCTCAGGTGTCCTAGCCCCGCGGGACGTAGAAATGGATATAGTGGCAGGCATGGATCTTGAAGGTCCTGTATTTTCATCCAATGAGGGATGAGAACGAGTTCTGTGTATGAGACCCTCCTCCATAGTTTAGATGTTAGCAAAGCGTCTAGAAAGACCTCAAAGATGGCCTTGGATAAGGGGTTTTGTATTTTTACATCAAGGGACTCTGCGAACTCTTCAAGATCTAAGTCTTGATCCCCGAATTTTCCCTACTCCAATGGGATCCCTATCCCAGCCTCTTCCCCCTAGGAGGATTATTCAGACTATTCTGACAGAGGGAATCATTCCCTTAAATCAGCAGGCGACAACCTCGGGGGGACCATACGATCCGGAAACACCTTGGCACAATCTGTCATTGGATAAGGAGCACCCCAGGAATGCACGAAGTCCTCCATTTTAGACAGATATTGTTCCCCCTCAACATAGGACACTACAAATCCAACCCAAATAGGGCATATCCCCATCAAATCCATTCCGAGATGGTTTAGGTATTGCCACATCTCATACAGACTGAGGAATTGCATGTTGACCTTCCATATGTCCCAAGCCTCCGAGAAGACGATAATATATGGCATGTCTACATGGCACAGTCGCTTCCCTGGAGCCTGAGTAGATATTTGGCAGAATCCTCTTTGTGGAATCCCCTCAGGATGGCTCAATTATTCGGGAACCGTTAGGCCCGATGCCGCTATTGGATCCGCTACCACTTCCTCACACTCAACTGGTGTGGGTCTCACCACCTTGGAAGCCCCACCACCATGGGATTCCCTTACTACCTTCTGACCCTAACCCTGAGGTTGGGAAAGCTCACCATCACTGACCCGAATGATTGGTTACTTCTGCATCTCCCATGGATAAGCCGTCTCCCAACTTATGGCATACTCCTTCACCAACCTGAAGATGGTTGTGGGTGGAGGCTGCTCATTCCGTATTTTCCCATCCTCCCTCATGAATATGAGCAACATTTTCCACATCATGCATAGGTGTTCCTCGAAGCGCACCCCCAGATATACCTGTGGGGTCAGATGTTGCATACATTGGAATTGCCTAGAAAATCGGTGTGGGGTGTATAGATCATAGAGAGGCTCATATTCCACACTATCCACAAATACTCCACCCTGAAATTCCAAGAGATAGGCCTGGTGCTCTTCCATTCCCTAGACAAAATCATTTAATACCCTCGTCGGCAACAGAAATGGGTGAAAATTGAACTCCTCTACCTTCCACACCCGATTTAGTACCAATGTTGTGGTCAACTTAGCTGGAAAGATCCCAGAAGCATTCAAGATGGGTGGGTGGAAGTTTAACCCCAGAGGAGAGATGGGGTTCGTGTATTCATAAACCACCCTGATGTGTGCCATTATCCACCCATACAAGAGGTGGAATGGCCCACATATCCTTTGCCGCCTCTTCCCCTCACTGATATTCCATAACATCTTATAGAATTTGGCAAGCATCGGGATCCCAAGGTTGAATCTCCCTCCAGTCTCCAACGTGGATTCCGTGATGAATGTGCTTGGTTGGATGCCCATGTTTTTATCACTCAATGGCAAGATCCAACTGCAGACAAGAGTTACGATGAACGCTACCAGCCTGACTATCGGCTGCTGCTCAGTGTTGACAATAAACCCCCAGGTTTTCCACTTGCTATACTCCAAGATTCGCCAGTACGAGTGCTCCTTTCCCCATTGATCCCCCTTCGGTAAATTCCAAGGTCTCACCGGAAACTGCATGTATTCTGGGATGTTCATAAACATCTTGAACCACCATCTAAAATGAACATCCCATAATTTTTCCTTTTCCTCCCCGAGCACCAGCCTCATCAACGCCATCACCAGTGGTGACATCTACTCTATATCCTCCCACACACCCATACAGTGAGGAATTCATCATACATGGCACCCAGTATTGGGACCCCCGAGATCAGGTGGACATCCCGCAAGATGATCCTGACCTCCCTGTGGTGTATGTAGAAGGAATTGGTCCTCAAAGACCATCTGGTAAACAACTCTGGAATTAGCTGTTTTGGTTGATAAATGTGAAATTGGGAGGCCCAAACTGCCTCATACAAACCCACTATCCTTAGATCTACCCCGAACTCCTCACATGAAGCACCAACCCTATAGGCCCAAGCCCAATCATCTATGAATTTTCCACCCTGGCGCAGGTCCCACTCCTCATAACACCCCTTCCCCGGATTCCTCAAAGCTACCTTCAATATCATATGGTACAGAGGGGGAGAGGAATCTGGCTACAATGCCTTCACATACACATTATTCAGGTGATTATATAGGTAGTCAGCGATGATGGGTATGAAGTCATCCCGAGCATGGCCATCAACCGTCCTAAACCACTGGAGCTGGCACGACGTACTCCTGAACCAGTAAGCTAGCTCATCTGTACTTGATTTAGAAATTAAGACGTCATCCCTTAGCCAAAATATGTATAAAGGCAACCTTTTACACAGCGGGTAGTTCCTCTTTCTCTCTGATAGAAGATCCACCAATGAACCATGGTTAGAATGGCTCTGTTTTAACTCCCTTAGGCCCAAGTTGTTCCCCATCTCCTCCCTTCGGGCAGCGTCCGCAAGGACCCCCCTGGCAGCCTCTTGACAAGACATTAAATTTCAAGTTTGGGTGATTTTTGGGTTTGGTTTGCGAAGCTCATTCACGGAGCTCAATCGCGGAGTGCGTTTGTGAAGACGGTTTATAGAACCCTGACCAGCCTAAATGTGTAATATTGCAAACCACTATCATGAAGTCGAAGACTCACTATGCGTTGTGAAGT
Source organism: Viscum album (assembly GCA_963277665.1). Taxonomy (NCBI): domain Eukaryota; kingdom Viridiplantae; phylum Streptophyta; class Magnoliopsida; order Santalales; family Viscaceae; genus Viscum; species Viscum album. Next base: position 786,620,982 of record OY728145.1, read on the forward strand.
AGAAGACCCAATTCAGAGAGAGAAATCGCAGAGTACTTGGGAGATTCACAAATCAAGAGCACTAAAATCCAAATTTTCAGAGAAAGGAAATGACAAAAGAGAGGTCAGATCCCCTATTTATATGCGACGACCTTTGGAGCCTCGCGGTGTATCCATATTGCGTCGAGCTTCACAGAAGGATCAGCCTACACGTCGCCTATTCACCTCGTGAGTCCTCTTCGCAAGATTGCATCACGAATGGCTGAGGGATCATGGAAATTGACCCTTAGACTTGGAACCTTCATTTCCCCTTGGATCCATGTTTGAGGGGTGAATTTGTTGGCTCCAAAATTGGGGACAGATAAGAACTTATGGAAGCCTCCAGGGCTACCTCATGAAGCCCATTCGTAGAGCTCCCATGGCCCCACGCCCTCCACGGAGTAAGGAGGTGGGAGGCTCCATGAGCCACTTTGTCATTCTTGAACCCACCACAGAGCAAGGAGGCGGGAGGCTCTGCGAGCCACATTGATGTTTGCGAACCCACCGTGGAGCGAGGAGGGAGGCTCGACGATCCACTTTGATGTTCGTGAACCCACCATGGATCAAGGTGGAAGGAGGCTCTGTGATCCACTTTTACATTCGCAAACCCACAGTGGAGAAATCATTTTCTTCATGCCGAACGAGTTCTACTTCTCGGTGCCCCTTTCCTATAAATAAAGGGCTCCCCTCAAGCCCAAAGGATGAATCATCCGATCTTTCAACTTCCGAGCTCCTAAATCATGAAGCACTCTCTTCTCTGCAAACCATGAGCTACGCAATGTATTTTTGCATCGTGAAATGCCTCCCTCTTGAACTAATTCCTCCCCTATTTAGATAGGGATTCCTTCCGTGGATCCTACGGACCTCTGTGGAGGAATTGTATCCCCAAGGGGAGTCAGGTCATCGTAGAGTATTTATGCTTTGTGAAACACCTATCATGCACGTGTGGAATATATGCTAAGGAAGGGCCACTAAACCTCGTGAAGCACCCTGCTTCATAACCTTATGCTTCAAGAGGCACGCTTTCTTCGCAAGGCAGTGCTCTGCGAATGCCTTTCCACTTCGCAAATCACCTTCCACATGCACCTGTGCCTTTTTCGTAGGCTATGACACAACACTTCGCAAATCACACCCATTCACAAGTACCCCCCACTACATGGAGAAACAGAGCTTCACAGGGCCCCTTTCTATGGACTCCTTTGCTTTGAAATTCCTTTTCCCGTGTGACCCTCCATGTTTTCACAAAGTGATTTCAGAGTCCCTTGGATGGTACTCCCGTTGCGTTGATTCGCCTCATGATCCTTCGCATAGGCACTCTAACGGCTATTGCTTATTCGCATAGCCATGAAAATGTGAACCCCCAATGGGATCACTTCAGGACACCCCTTAGTCACGGCGTTCCCTACCCCTTCTCTTCACCAAGGTGCATAGGGTACCGGTTATGTAATTCCTAGGGGTGCGGAGTGAACCCTACCTCATCCAAGATGCAGGATGTTAAACAACCAAGCACCATCATCCTCAGCACATGACATTAAAAAATGACCACACCCCATGAATCCTATGCATAGTCCCCCACATTGGACATTCTGGACATCCGCTTGTCTCAACGGGAGTGAAATATTCTTCACATGAAATGAGATCCTCTTTGCGGAGGCGGTGCCTGTCCGCGGTGAAGGGAAACCACCTTGGTGTAAGCCTCTAACCTTCCTTGTAGGAGGTTTCACCGCTCCTACTCATTTCTTTTCCAGTGCCCAAGGTCAGCAAAAGGCATTATGGGGAACAATTTTCCTCCTCTCTTCCATGATGAATCCCTCTCCAGCTTGGCTTTGTCATCTAGGCCTCCACCCTGGAGTAAGTCCCAATATCCATCTCTCTGGGCTGCTAACCACGTGTAAGCCCCTGTTTCATCTTTGGGCTGCTAACCACGTGTAATCCCTAGTTTCCTATTTGTTCCACTAACTACATGTAATCCCTACTCCATTTCCCACAGACGCACCTTTCACAACGTGATCATCAGGTCTTTGATGTCTCTTGTTTCTCACACTGAGCATGACTCGCGTGGGCTTAGAGAATGCATCGACCATGACATCCTCTCTAGATAGACTAGAGTGTAATACCCACACCACCTGATCTACGTTGTCTTTGATCCATACCAATGTAAGGTATGTAGGAAGCCTCCTTGAGGTCCAAGCCCACCATCCACCGGTCGTCCCGACCATCTTCACGTCGGTTCACCAACACCCCAGGCTACCTAGAGTGTAATCCCCACACGACCTGAACTACGTAGTCTTTAATCCTTGCCAAGGAAAGTTACGTAGGAAGCCTCCATGAGGTCCAAGCCCACTATCCACCAGTCGTCCCAACCATCATCACGTCGGTTCTCCAACACATCGATAAACATAGAGTATAAGCCCCACACCACCTGAACTATGTGTTCTTTGATCCTTGCCAAGGCAAGGTACGTAGGAAGCCTCCCTAAAGGTCAAGCCCACATCTATTGGTTCTGACCCCCTTCAAGTCGGTTCCCACACCATTCTGAACTACATGGTTTTTGATCCTTACCAAGTCAAGGTACATAGGAAGCCTCCCTGAGGTTCAAGCCCAACATCAATTGGTTCTGACCCCCATTCACCTGGACCACCTTCATCCCCCATGACATAAAACTTCATTCCCCCTTTTCTCCCTGCACGATGTTAAACTACATCCACTATTCCTAACTATGAGGACTTTGATCTTTTCCAAGGCAACGTATGTAGAAAACCTCCATGAGGTTCAAGCCCATTCACCTAGACCCCAGGTCCACATTCACATCGGTTCACCGACTCCTTCCCCCTGAACTATGTGGACTTTGATCCTTACCAAGGAAAGGTACATAGGAAGCCTCCTGGAAGTTCAAGCCCAACACCTGGTCATTCCGACCTCCTTCACATCGGTTCACCCACACCATCTCGAACTATGTGGGCTTTGATCCCTGTCTCTTAAACATGGTATGTAGGAAGCCTCCCTAAGGTTCATCCCTATTTAATGGTAAGTCGTCGTCACCCCTTTTAGTAGTAATCCATTGGAACCCAAACTGGCAGTAAGCTATTGTCAAGATGAACTACGTTCACCAAACTACACAGACGTTTATTCCCTGCCATGGGGATACATAGGAAGTCTCTTCAAGGATCAAGCCCACCATCATAGTCACCCTGAGTCGACTCCCTCACATTCTCCATCCACATCACTTAATTACCCATCATCCATCCTAATTCTTATCCGGGCCGCCACATTTTGTTGAGATCATGCCAATTCACCTCTTCACTGGTCCTAGAAGTAACTGGGTAACTAACCATGCATTAGCACCGACATCAGTATTCCCCCAAGGGGATATACCTATCTGATCCACTACATTCAGTGTTCTGATCAGCTTGATTCGTCTCCGATGGACGTTAATCTTGCGGCATACCCCATGTTAAACACGAGAAGATGAGGAAAACCTCAGATGAATTCATATAGCATATAATTCCTCGCATTTTACGCGGGATTCCTTGGGCTTTCGCACCCTCAAGAAGCCCTATAACAAGGGGAAGAAACCCAGACAAGCCAGTGTTCTAGTGTCCAGATAGGCCAGTGATTTCCAACATGAATACTCCCATGACTAAAGGTTGTTTCCTTAACTGGGCCCTTTGGAATGTCCCGACAGAAGCAGTGTAATTAACTGGTGTCCATGAAGATATGGTGCTAGGAAGAGTTTCACGAACACCATCTTAAATATATGAGGGAGACCCAGACTAGGTGATGAGTTCCGAGGAGGAATCCATGGAAGGAAGAAATGACATCCCATCATCCTATTTCAATCAAGGAGAAAATGTCCCTGAATAAGGAATAGATTCCGCCTACCTTTGGAAAGCAGGAATATGGGGAAACAGTTGTGCATCCTCCACAGACAGATGCGCGCGCCGCGACAAAAGCATTAGAAACAATGAAAAATATGGGATGCCTCTTGTTCAGAATAAGAGATGTCTTATGCTCCATGCATAAGATTCCAACAGTCCTATCTACATGACGATAAACTGTAGTGAACTATGTATAACAAATATGGGATTCCTCTTGTTTGGAATAAGAGATGCCTTATTCTACATGAATAAGATGCCAATAGTCCTATCAATAAGATAATAAACTGCAGTGAACCCTATATAACAAATATAGGATGCCTCTAACTCCAAAAAAGATATGTCTTATGCTCCAAGTATAAGATACCTAATAGTCCTATCAACATTACTATAAACTATTATACTCCCTGTCTGAAAAATAATAGGATGCCTCTTGTTCCAAAGAAGAGATTCCTTATGTGATAATCATAATATGCCTCATGTCATGATTACAGTGGCGTAATTTCATGAGTGTTGGAATCCGTTCAAACATTCCATCACTCCACCTCATGATTTTCATGTCCTTCATTCAGATCTTCATCCTATTTAATGTCTGAAGGGACCCCCCTAAAGGCCTGGTTCCATGTTGCATCTTCTCACCTACCATCCTAGTTCAACGCCCCATAAGACTTTGGATGACACATCGAGTCAGGTCTTGTGTTTCGAACACGGTCACCAGTCGACCCTCATTTGATTGTCCCCAATTCAGGCTAACATGATGTTGATGTTGTGTTTCGAACACAATCAACGGTTATCCTCTATCATCACACCACCCTCACCGTGTTCCGAATTTTGGGCATGTGATTCACACTTTTCATCTTCCTTTGTTTGGACTGATTCCAACGCCCTTGGCATTATCCCACTTGTGCACTAGCGTATAGGTGTGGACCTCAATTATATACCTCAACCCACTAGTGAGTTGGGATTCCCTCATGCACAGACATGAGGAAGACATTACGGAAATCTTCCTTGCGCAATCCCCATTCGCCATTTCTGCTCCATAGTGGCACTCATGCTAATTCCATGCGTATGCCCCGCACAATACCAAATAGGCACACTAATGGATATTGCTTATTCACATAGCCACACTAACATGGACCCCTAAATGGATCACTCCATAACAACCCCTCTCCATTGCATTGATGATTTATTCCATTCCCCAAGGGGCGGGAGGTATCGGTTATGTAAGTCCTAGGGGTACGGAGTGCACCCACATCGTTCGAGCTGCAGGATGTTAAACTATTAAGCTCCATTTTCCAAAACACATGACGTTAAATTGTGACCTCGTACTCTGCATCGTACGTGTGTTTCCTCCACCTTGGACACTCTACATGCCCACTTGTCTCTACGGGAGTGAAATCATTCCTCACATGGAATGAGATCCTCTTTATTGGAGTGGCATTTGTCCACGGGGATAGGGCAACCACCTTGGTGGAAGCCCCTAGATTTTCTTGCAAGAGACAGAACCCCTGCTCCTCCTATCTTCTTCCTTGCCAAAGACCAGAGGAGAGATGGGCATCAGGACATTTTTTATCCCTTCTCTATCCCGTTTTTCTTTGTCACCACCTGGGCCTCCATCCTAGAGTATGTTCCGATCTCAATCTCTTTGTACTTCTAACCATGCGTAAGCCCCTGTTTCCTCATTGGGATGCTAACCATGTGTAAGCCCCTATTTCCTCTTTGGGATGCAGACCACATGTAATCCCCTATTTCCTTTTTGGGCCGCTAACCACATGTAAGCCCCCATTCCACTACCCACAGACGCACCTTCCATGATGCGATCGTCAAGCCTTTGCTGCCTCTTGTTTCTCACACCAAGAATGACTCACATGGTCCTAGAGTAAGCATCGACCATGAAATACTCTTTGGGAAGTGTAAAGTGTAATCCCCACATCCTTCCCGAACTACGTGGAATTTTATACTTATCAAGTCAAGGTACATAGGAAGCCTCCTTGAGGTTGAATCCCAACAAACATTGGTTCCAACCCCCCTTCACGTCGGTTCCTACATCCTTCTCGAACTATGTGGACATTGATACTTGTCAAGGAAAGGTATGTAGGAAGCCTCCCTGAGGTTCAACCCCAACAACCTTTGGTTCCGACCCCCATTCACACAGGTTCCCACATCCTTCCTGAACTATGTGGTCTTTGATCCTTGTCAAGGTATGGTACGTAGGAAGCCTCTCGGAGGTTCAACCCCAACAACCATTGGTTCTGACCCCCCTTCACGTCGGTTCCCACATCCTTACCAAACTACATGGACTTTGATCCTTGTCAAGGAAAGGTATGTAGGAAGCTTCCCTGAGGTTCAAGCCCAACAATTATTTGTTCTGACCCCCCTTCACTTCGGTTCCCACTCCTTCCCAAACTATGTGGAATTTGATCCATGTCAAGGAAAGGTACGTAGGAAGCATCTCTGAGGTTCATGCCCAACAATCATTGGTTCCAGCCCCGCTTCACGTCGGACCACCTTCCTCCCATATGATGTTAAACTGCATGCCCCCTTTTCTTCCTACACGATATTAAACTGCATCCACCATCCCAAACTACATGGGATTTAATTCTTGTCTCCTAGACCAGGTACATAAGAAGCTTCCATGAGGTTCAACCCCATCAAGTGGTTAGCTGTTGTGACCCCATCCAGTGGTAAGCTGTTGTGATCCCATATAATGGTAATCCATTGCAACCCCATCCAATAGTAAGCTATTGTGAATCCATGTCAATGGTAAGACGTTGTAAATCCGAGCTCGGCGGTAATCCGCTGTTGTCCCTTCTGTTGTGACCCATATCGTTCGTCCATCCTAGTGGCGTGAGACTAACTCTCAGGCTGCTAATCACGCGTAAGCCCCAGCCTTCCATCGGGTCTTTTTCCTTTGCATGCACCCTAATGTCATGTCCTAACCTATAGGTTACATTTCCTTCAAGTCCCATCAATACGGGTCGCCTCTATAGGTGTCCCATCGCTTCATGAACTACGCAGACTTTGATTCCATGCCACAGAGATACGTAGGAGGTCTCTTCAAGGCTCAAGCCCAACATCACTATCACCATCAAGTTGACTCCATCTAATCATCCATCCACTTTATTAAACCATTAATCATCTCTACTGATTCTTACCAAGGCCACCACATCCTAGTGAGATCATGCCAATTCACCTCCTAGCATCAGTGTTTCCTACAGGGACCATACCCATCTGATCTACTCTAGTCAGTGTTATGATCAGTTTGATCTATCGCTGCTAGATGATAAACTTGCGGCATACCCTTTGTTACACATAGGAAGGTTAGGGAAACCTCAGATACATGCCTATGGAATATAATGACCTGTATTCAACGTGGGATTCCTCGGGCTTCCGCACCCTCAAGAGGACCTATAATAAGGAGAAAAAATCTAGACGCTCCAGTGTTCCAGCATCTAGACATGCCAGTGATGTCCAAAGTGACTACTCTCCCGACCGAAGGTTCCTGCCCTAACCGGACCCCTTAGAATGTCCTGACAGAAGCAGTGTAATTAACTGGAATCTATGAAGGCATGGCACTAGGAAGAGTTTCACGAACAACATCTTAGTCTATAAGAGAGACCCGGACTAGGAGACGAGCTCTGAGGAGGAATCCACAGAAGGAAGAACTGACATACCATCATCCCATTTCGATCAAGGAGAAAATTCCCCTGAATAAGATACTGATGTCACCCGCCTTTGGAAAGCACAAATGCGAAGCAACAGTTGTGTGCCCTCCATGAACGGATGTGCGCGCCCGGGAAAAAGTGTTGGAAAAAGTTGTTTAGGAATTCCCATGGTTTAATATTTTTATTTTCTGGCTTACTTACTATTGCACTCATTATATTTTACTATTTACCTATTCGCTTTCAACATTACTTGGTATCACCTTGTTGGATTTTTTGTTTTGGTATTTGGTTTCCAAAATGGTGAACTTGTTCTGAAAATGGTAATTTGGGTATTTTTTTTTGAAAAGGAAAATTTGTGGTTGTATTTTTTAAAAATTGAAAACCAATTTTATTATCTGTATTTAAAAATAGTGTTTTGGACTATTTCTGGGGAAGGAAATGTAAGGATTCATTGGTGGTTGCATATCGAGCTGTGAATCTCACACCCTACTTATTCCATTTAGTGTCAGTGGACTTGAGCTATTTTGTAGGTTCAAGTTATTTATTTCAAGTTCACGTTGTTGAAGCAGGTTGGCCTTGTGGCTGTTCTATTTTTTATAGGTGGTGACCATGATTTTATGTAGATATCTGAATCAGTTTATTTATTTAATTAATTATGGAGACTAAGTTGTTTTTGGATCTTGATGATTATTAGTTTATTTATTTAATCTTGGTTCATTGGGATGAAATCATTACCATTTGATTTATATTTTATGATCGAAACTAGTTTTTAGCTCAAGGGTATTAGGATCACCCTTTCGGGCATGTCTCGGATCGGGTCAAATGTCGGTTTGGATGACATCCCATCTTGGTTCATGACCAAATGGTATCAAAGGAGGTTCTTTGTTATTAGGGGTATCAGTTAGGTTGGATGCTAGGATTTTTGGGCATTAGGAGGTAGGATATGAGTTTTTTCTTGATCAACACCACTCATGACGAGAACTGAGTTACCAAGGGTTGTCTGGGAATTGATTTATTTTCTTCTTCTGATTTTTTTAGACAAAGGAATGACAATGGAGGTGAGACGATTTCATTTCGTGACCCCGCATGGAGTAGTGACCCATGGGGTGTCTAGGTACATTATTAAAGTTCCCTTTTAGTGTTTATGCATACCTAGGACATGTCCCACTACCATTTCTCTGGTTTATAAATGGATTATAGTTTCTCATTCAGGTAGTTTTTCTTGAGTTGTGACTTGTTTCGGTCTCAGTTGATGTGAGTAAGATTTAAAAATGGAAATAGTTTGAAATGTAAATGACTTCTTTTAGGTTTTTTATTGTCATAATGGGTTTTAAAATAGAAGGTGTTTTGATTTGAAAATTTGGCACATGTTTGGAATTGATAAGTAAGTGTCATGGGTGCGACCTTTAGTCTCCCTCTTGGAAGTTTTTTTTTTGTTTTTGGGTATGTGTGGAAAGTGTGTTTTGGAATTTGTGTATGGAAATGGATGAACACATATATGGTGGTTCCTAGGATATCATTGATGTGTTTTTGAAAGCAATGGATTGGAATTTTTTTTATGAATTGGATTATAATGAGAAAATACTTTTGAAAACTGGTTATGGTTTAATGAGTGGGTTTCGGTATTTGGAAAGTGGAATTGGAATATGGATGTTTTAAAAATTAGAATGGCAGGGGGATTTTGAAATAAGTATTTTGGGTTTTTATGGCACTTTTTTGGCCTTAGATCATGTTGTTTTTTCTCAATAGGTTCTTTTTTATTATCTTTTAAGTTGGTATTGGTTTGGTTTTGTGTTTCTCTTTCAGATCCAAATATACTGACCAAAAGGTCCCCCGATTTTTTTATGAGTTCTTACCATTTATTAGTTCTTCTCATTGGTTATTTTCTATCCTTCAAGTGATCAAGGTCAATTAGAGGATGTGGAGAGTCTTCAGAAAGTTGAGAGTGTCTTCAAATCATTGATAACTCCCATAGATGTTAGAATTTGTATGGTTATGGGTATGTTTAAGGGTCCGGATGTGAATGATTGAGAATTATTTTCCCCACCATTGATATAACTTGGCATGATGTGGGATGTGTATAATTCCTGGTTCATACATCGGTTTTTACCTGAGGAGGTAAAGATGAATGAAAGGGAAAAATCATGGGTATTCAGCAAGTCTAAGGGATTGTGAATTCTTATGATGAACACTTCAAAAATATGGTCTCCTATTCTCTAGAGGTGGTGTCGCAAGATCTAATGAAGTATTCCCTTTTCATTGGGGGTTTTCTTCCAAGGATCAAGGATTGAGTCCACTCTTCCAAGGATCTTAGATTCAAGAAGTTGGATGACAAATAGTTTTTAGTAGTATTGATTTCTAGATCCAAGGCAGTTGGAAATATGGTGACTCTTGTTGCTTATGAGGGTTCCCCATCTAGCGAGAAGGGTGTTTTAGAGGAACTCGTTTCTTGATTGTCTCCACCATTGGGTTTGATTTCCCATTCTTTTGGTTTTTTTTTTCTTCCACCTGTGTGGCCAATTCTGGTATTCGAATCGATCTTGTAGAAATCCTCCAATGATCTACCCTCATTGCAACAATCTAGGTCATGTCCAAAAGTTTGGTAGGAATCATCTCCTAAAAACATTGTTTTGACCAGAAAATGTTAACTCCCGTCTATAAGGAAGAAGATTCTTCAATCATCAAAGCTCCTACAACAAGCCACATAGTGACACTTCTGTACAATCAGGAAATCACTAGGGGAGTGAAAAGACTGGGTCAAATTTTTGGTCTCCGGTGTTGATGTGGAGATTGTTTCATTTTTCTATTGTAATTTTCTTCTTGTTGAAAGTATGTTTTATCTATGTAAGAGACTTGGTAATCATTTTTTCTTATAATCTCATCCTTTATTTTTAATGTGGGTTTTTAAATATTTTGTTCTTATTTTGGTGTTATTAACCCTTCTGTGGGTTAGTTCGGGTCTTAATTTTTAGTTGTTCTTGTTTGCAAATTTTAGCCTTACGGAGTGTTGAATTGTATCTTGTGTTCAGGTTCTTTGTCTACTTCTTGTTCATTCCATTATCTTTCCCCATGTTATGGGGTCTAACATGTGTTTCAAATTTCTAGTTCTAGTGGTGGTGGTGTTTTAGTCATTCTAAGGAAGTTGGATTAGTTCATGTTGAGTGTTCTCAAGTTCTCTATCACAAAGTAAACATTGCTCAGTTAATATGTAATGATTTGTGTCAGTTACCATGTTTGATGAGTTCTTATAGTGTGGAGAACCCTCTCATGTTATCCCATCATTCATTTTTTATGGATTCTTATTGATCTTTTAGGTGTGACTTAAATAGTAAAAGGTTACCCCAAGGTTCATATTTTCTTTGGTTTTTGTTCGGGCATGAAATAGAGTATTTGTTAAGTTTCGGATGGGTAAATTTATAGGGTGGGGAGTTTCTGTAGTAGAGTGAATTATCACACCATGAACATGTAAATTCATTTATTTTATTCTTCACTATGTATTTTCGTCTGTGTGCAGGTAGCACACAGTTAGTGTGAACCATACGGCCTAGCCCAAGTAACTATAGGGTAAGTCCTGGTGTTGGATAGAAGATACCACATGGTTTGAGTATGGTATGTCAGACCAAGTGGGTCAGGAGTACAATCTTTCTCCTCTAGGAAGGTATCTTATACACGGTTGGTGCATAGTTTGGTAAACTGTGCATCCATACAATCCAAGCTACCCATGAATTCTAAATATTAAAAACATTATTTCTATCCCCTCTTTTTATCCCCAATTCAGCCCCCCCCCCTATCTTGTTTGAATTTGGTTCATGAAGGGGTCCCAACCCCCCTTCTCCTTGGATCCTCCTCCTATGTGGATCTATCCCTTATGTCCCAAGGTGGGTTTTATAGGTTTTTGGACCCTTTTCCTCCCCTTTCGTCTCTTCTTCCATGATTTAATGGTTTCTCTTTGGTGGGTTCTATCTTGGCCGAACCCTAGATATTATGGTTGATGTGTGACTCGATTTCCTTTGGATCTTAGGTATGAAGATTGTTTGTGTGGCCCTAATATTCCTTCTCTAAGAGTTTCATCACATCCACACTTCATTGAGGTAGATTTTCCATGTGTTTCCTCTCTGACTCATTTCATTTGATTCTTGGGTTTTTTTAAATAAAGTATAATTTTTTTTTTCACATGGGTGGTATGATATATTGTCTTATTATAATTTTTTTATGTTGTTAAAAATTTCTAAATGTTATTTTATAGGGGATTATTTCAATATACTATAAGGTTATGCACATAAAGTGTTGGTTAAATTGTCAATTTTTCTTTTAAAATGAAATTGGGAACTTTTGGTGATGTTTAGCCTTGGCTACATTTAATTTCAGGATTTTGGTTTATATTTGGGTGTGTTGGGTGTGTTTTGGAAGCCTATTTATTTCTTGAGAAATTATAGTAATTTTTTTAGAAAGGTTCTTCAATTTTTGAATGCTTGTTATTGACCAAAAAAAATTGTGTGGCTAATTATATTGGTTTGATGTAAATTGATATTTTGGAAAATGGATTTTAAATAATTTTATAGGATCATTGAATATTACATTAGATTTTGGCTCACCCATGGGTGAATTAAGTGCACACATGGATGAGATTTAATATAATGATGGCCCTATTTAATTTAAAGAATTAATTATAAACATATTTAAACCTATACTCTTACTCTCTTTCACAGTACTCTTTAAGCCTTCATGAATTATAGTAGGTTTCATGGTATCAAAATATTTGGATAGTGGTTTTTAAAATGATGTTTGGAGTTATGGCTTGTTTGGAACTTTGGGAAAATAGTTGACATCTAAATGGTATAAAAGAACTCTTGGCACCTTGAGCATTTCGCGTGATTTCATTGTGGTTTGAAGTGGTTTTCCATGTCATTTCGGAAATTATTGTGAATATATTTAATATGAATATGTTTGAAATTATTAATTCCATGTTAAAAACTTGTATGTTCTGATAAGTGATTCAAAAGCTTGTGTGGAAAAATGTAAAATTATGATTGGAATTTTTTAAAGGTTTTGATAAATTATTTAGAAGTTTATGCGATGTGATGGACCGATTGGAATATTTGATATTGTGATATGTGATGCGAACACCAATATAGGGATTTCTCTATATGGGTTATCATATAGGTGGTGTCAGTGTTTGGGGTAGGTAAGTGCAATGACGGTAGGTACGGTGAGTCGCATGTATGAGGGACTCCTACTTACATAGTGTATTTTTACCATGGGTTTCCATGGAATATTTTAGAGGATTGGGTGACGATTTCTTATCAACCCTAGATAGATGGGTTGGTACCCCTCAGATGTCTTAGAGTCTAGGTGGGGTATGCCATTGGTGAGGCTAGTTTAGAGAAGTAAGTTTATTATTGACTAAGGAGTTCTACCATATGCTAGAAGGTGAGTCTGATTTGAGTGTGTATAGGGATCACTCTAGGGATTTTTAGGAATTCCCATCATTTATTATCTATATTTTATTGTTCTATTTCTTTTACACATGGTTTATTTTTCTTTTTATCTATGTACTTTCATCTTTTATTAGTATCAAATTGGTGAATTTTTAGTTTTGGGATTTTATTTCTAGAATGGTGAACCTATTTTGAAAATGGGAATGTGGCTTTTTTTGGAAAAGGGAAATCCTTGGTTGTAATTTTAAAATTTTGAAAACCAATTTTCATATATGTATTTCAATATAGTGTTTATGGATTATTTCTTGGAAAATAAATTTATGGATTCTATTTTGGTTTAATACAGTGATGTTAAACTCACACCCTACTTATACCATTTAGTGTTGATAGAACTGAACTATTTTATAGGATCATGTTATTTGGTTTGAGAGCTCGACGTTAGAGCAGGTTGGCCTTGTGGATGTCTCATTTATAGATGTAGGTTATCACGAGGTCACATAGAGATCATTTTAGTGACAGTTCAGTTTCATTTTGTATTGATTTTTTTCTGTTTTATTTTGTATCTATATAAAATTTTCTATTGAGACTCACCTATTGTTTTCTCTTTCTTAATATTATTTTATTTAATTGATCCTAGTTAATTTTCCTAAAATCATTCCCACTTGATTTATATTTGTTGTTTGACACTAGTTTCCAGCCCATATAGATCGTTAATTCCCTTCGGGCCATGTCTTAGACTGGTTCGACTGTCAGGTTGGATGACATCCTGACTTGGTTTGTGATCGAAGATAAGAAAACATTTTATTCCATAATTTCTGGTTAGAGTTTAAGAGTATACAAAGGGTACTTTATATGGTTTGAAATAATGTAGGGAAATTCAATATATATATTATAAAATATTAAACCAAATAAAGTGTCATGACCAAATGATTAAATTAAGTCAAAAATGAAAACTAGGAAAAAAATAACAATAGTCGTTGTGTGGATTATAGTGAATGTCAACACAACTCAACAACATTGATCACATCAGTAGTGGATGATAAATAGATGAAGTCTATTATGATCATACCCGTAAAATTGTAGTCATAGACTAGATTCACCATTTCAAAGTTCTCATATGAATTTGAAATTTATCATCTATGTGAGTTGAATGAACAATTTCATGTTTATTTAATTACATTAAAATTTGAGTGCATCTCAGCTTCTAATATCACAAAATTAACTACAAGATAATATTTAGTATAAAGGTGTGTTTAAAAATCCAATCATAATATTATATATTAGAAAATAATAAAAATTAAAATATACCTATTACATGGTATTTGAAATATCATAGACATTATCAATGAATTTTCTTTCTCTTTTAATTCTTCCTTGTAATATTCATATTTATCTGAGATCTACATATCTTTATGTAATCAAGTAAACCACATAAATTAGCTACATAGAAATTATATATGTGGTGTTCAATAAGATATATGGTTCCCAATTGACTACATAGAAATAGGCTGCATAGAAATTTACTATGTGATTCTGATTTGTCTATGTCATTCTAAATCAGCTATGTGATTCTTAATTTGGTACAAGATAATAGAAAACATGACTAAAATAAATAATTGGTTTAAATGGATTTTTTCTTAAAATAAATATGTGATTTAGTTACACTGATCTAAAGAAAAATGAATTCATCATAAAATTTCTCAATGTGACTGAAATTAGCAACATAGATATCTTAAATTAAAGACATTAGTCAAATAAATTTCATTTGAATTAGGTGACATTATGGGCATGTTAAATAATTCAAACCTAATCATATATGTTATAAACCCAAAAATATATTTACATATAATAACATCATGATTGAAAATATATATATTAACATATAAAAATAATATAGATGAAAAATTATTATTTAATAAAACTAAAATAGTTTAAATTAGTTGAGAAAAATTTTAATTTTAAAAAGTATAAAAATATAAGGATTCAAACACCCCACCACTATCATAAGAAGGGTTCTATTGCGAAAATAATATTAGTACAATGATGTATATATTTTATGTACTATTTTCTTATGTATAAAATTTTCTAAAGATAATAAAACATTATAGTTCTTGTATGGATCATAATGGTATTAATTAAATATTTATCTAATATGATGTAATATAACATTAGGGTATTGTCCTAGTGGTAGGTTATCCCTAGAATACTACATAAAAAGTATGGTTCAAATCCTGTTGGGTTCCATTAATAGGGAATAATAAGGGTTTTGTGTCTATGGGGGAAAAACAGTGGGGAAACTATGAAATTGGAGTGAAATACGTAGAGGGTGCATGCAGTGGCTGATTCTAGTGGGAGGAGAACTGCATATGATATAGATAATAGGGTGATGGATATCGATGGTTAAGACTCTATAGTTAGAGATGTGGTAGCTATGGATGACAAAGAGCCGACATAAATGAAGATGACATTGCTAGGTGAGGCATATTTTGAGGATGACGATAGGCATGGGGCAGGCAGAGGTGGGTGACATTGATGGCAGTTCACGATGGTAAATTGCATTTCTAGGTTAAGCAGTTAGCACAATTGGCGATGGTACTAGTGAAACGATGATGATATGGTGCAAGGTTAGTAGGTTTGTATTTAACATTGATTATTTAACCAAAATGGGTCTGGGTCTATGGGCCTCTTAACATCGATTTAATACCCACTAATCCAATAATGGTCAGCTAATGCGATATATCTACCCAAAATAATAAGTGGGTGTCCTTTTTTCAATAATAATATGGGGGATTTCTCCCTACCATTAAAATAATATAATATGATGTAATATTTATGAATGAAATGTTTGGGATTCCATTTTTGGTATCATTACCATTTTTAGTTACTGTTGGATACTAGGATGATTAAACATTAGTGAGGAACCTTTGGATATTCCAAGATATAGTAGAACATTAAATGTTATGGTAAAGAAAGGATTATGGTTTTAATATAAAATACATCCCAATATAGATTCTATAAAGTGGAAATGGTTTTGGCATAGATTCAAAATGTTGTATCAACTATAAAATCATTGTATTAGGTAATATTTTGATCATCCCATATTCATGAAGTGTGGGCCTATTATTGAATACCTAGAAAGGAACACTTGGTGGACATTCTTTGGTCAATTCATATTTTCATTATAGATAATTATGAAGGATTTGAATATATAATGACCATGGATTACATTCTTTAATACTATGGAGTATATATTGAATATAAGGATTCATAATTTAGGTATCCTATAAATTATTTTTCATGATAACATGATTCAGCATTATGTTCATTATTTATCACACAATACATTTTGGTTTTAGTCAGTGTATAGAACCCTGAAGAATAAAGCTAATACAGAATGTGATTGAAAATTTAATGATTGTACATATGAAAAAACAAAGGAAAATGGATCTATAATAGGAAACATTATGAGTATTCCTATCCATCTATATCATTATATGATTAAAAAACTAAACATGGGTGATTTTTCTAACACATGTAATAATACAAAAATGGATATTCATGGGATTTTAGTTAATGATGATCATAGAGGAATGAGGATTCATATTTTTACATGTCGAAAATGTTGGAAGAATCGCACAATAAATTGACTTAACATAATGTGAATTTTTTATATGTGGACAATAATAGAACAGAGAGAGTAATTACCAAGGGAAAATGTGGTGTTTGATTGAGGGAAATAAATTACATCTTAAAGTGACATTTATTGGTCAATGTATGGTATGTGGGGGACTTGGGACATATCTAAGTCGATTATCTAATCTAAGGGTTAACTCATAAAATACTGAAGGGTGTATTATATATCAATCATTAATGTGGATTATAATCATTTTTGAACACTTATCCTAAAATCCATAATTAGGGATTTAAATGTAGTGTTTGTAAGAATGTTCCCAATGAAAATATAATTATTCATATTTTAGTGTAATTTAATGAGATTTTGAGCATTAATTATCTCTCTCCACATACATCCCTTAAAAATTTTGAGGATAAAGAAATAAAATTTGATATTTTTATATAACCATTGATCCTATTTCTGTGTGAGGATGAATATCAAATTTGAATATATGTTACATACATTTATTTGGTCTCAAAACCTATCCTTGGAGTATTTTTATCTAAAATGGTTGGTGAGAAAGTCAACATTAAATATATTACTATTGTCAAGATTTTGATGATGTATTTATTAAAGACATGCTTGTATTCCCCTTAATCATGATGTTTATTTTTAAATTGAAATGATACATAGTTCTACCACAATTTCAATGAATGCACATATAATAGCCCCAATTGATATGTAGAAATTAAAGAATAAAATCTAGGATAATCTTGATATGGTATTCATTCAGCCTATACAATTTGGTGAAACTACAATAATATATTAATAAGATGGTTCAATACATCTTTTCATTGATTATAAATAATGTAACAATATCACTATCAATATTTAATACACATTATATTGTATTGTTTACTTTTTAGATTAATTATATGGAGTTCGTTACTTTTTAAAAATTGAACTTCCTTCTGGATATCATCATTTGTGGGACAACAAGTATGATATACACATGATAGCATTTCATACGAGGTATGGTTTTTATGAATTTATAGTTATTTCATTTGAACATTCCAATGCCCCTAATATCATCAAGGATTTAATGAATTTTGTCGTTATATATTTCCTCAACAACGTTTTGGAACTATTTAAATAATAAATTAATATATATTATAAGAATGAGGGAAAACAGTAATATCACTTGAATATTGTGTTAATGAACCTGGGGAATGAGTATATGTATATGAATTTCATGATGTGTTATTTCCTAAAACAAAAAGTATCATTCTAGTTTCATATGATTTCTAGTGAGGGTATATCTATGGATCCTTCAATGATGGATTTTATTATGTAATGTCAAAGAAAAATCATGGAATACAAGAACCATAGATTTCATAGGATAAATTGATCCTACTAGATAATTTTGAGGTATTTCTCCAGTCTATATATTCTAATAACAATGTTGACTTAAAACGGAGCTATGTTACCTTGGAAAATTTAACATTATGAATATTTCATTGATCTGATGATAAGGTTGGTTAGCAAACTAGTTCATACACTACCATATATCAGAGAAGAGATTGTGATCTATTATGGTGAATCAATGAATTGATTTGGATGTTTCCCAATATAGAATGATATATTGATAGTTTATTTCACACTCTAATTGAAAAATCATGAGAAAAACATCATGAAACATGATTTGGAATTAGAAGTAAAAATACTTTCATTAAAAGTTTATAAATATTATCATTATGGTGATCTATTTGATATATATAGTGATTATAAAAGAATTAATTATAAAATCAGATAAGACAATTTAAATATTAACCAAATGTTGTGTTGGGAGTTGATAATAGTTTATGAATTCTAAATTTATTACCACCTTTAGAGGTATAATATGGATCTTAATGATCTATGTAAGAAATGCCATTCTAGCATTTTGATGAAGTGAATTGAAATAAATATGATCCTTCTAGATTTACATAACATGAATCTTGAAACCGTGATAGAAGGGTATAGATCTTATATTTTCTTGATGAATTACCCACCATCTATCCATGTGTGGATTAAATAGGCACAAAATGAAGACTTTGAACTAAATTTGAAGGTAATGAATGTTCTAGATTTTGAACATTAATGTGAATGTATAAAAAGGTTCACTAACTATGTATATTTCCCTTCAATACCAACCAAGAAGAAATAACAACTGGATGAATATTATTGACCTCATTTATTATTCACCCTAGAAATATAAAGATGAATATATATCATAATGATTATTTCTGGCGGGATAACCAATAATGTGATACTATGGACTATATATATTGTTCCTAGTATGAAATAAATTTAATAATAATAAACATATGTTAAAGTGGATTTTATACCCATTATACATAAAATAATGGAAAAGGGAACACATTACCATGGACTTCATTATCTAAAAATGAAAAACATTCTATTACATATCATCGATATATGAGTTTTACCATGATGTTCTAGTGATGTCTTCAAAAGATCTGGATATAGATTTGTGTTTCAGTATTATTTATCATAACACTACTTGAAATATAGGTTTTCCCAACGGATATATACCAATGGTTTGCTTAGACCGTTGGCGTATATGAGTATACCAAGCATATACCAACGGTTTTCAATAACCGTTGGTAAAGGTATGTAGATAAGAAGTTATACCAACGGTTTTTTCAAAACCGTTGGTAAAATTGTGTTTATGAGGAAGATATACCAACGGTTTTGCAAAACTGTTGGTAAAAGTTTTTTTTGATGAAGATATACCAACGGTTTTGTAAAACCGTTGGTAAAAGTGAGTTTTTGAAGGGCTTTACCAACGGTTTTTTAAAACTGTTGGAAAAAGTTTTCATTCCCAATGGTTTAAAACCGTTGGGAAAGATTTCCCAGAAATAGACAAGACCTGGGCTACCCCATTCCAAGTGACTGGAGCCCTAAACCGAAGTAGAGAAGTGGGATTCTCTTTACCCTACTGTCCAAATCATTCCATCTTCAAAATTTCCTACATTATCATTTGTAATCTGTAAGTTATACTTTCATTTTAATGTTATGTATCTTCTATTTTGATTTTATGTTTTCAATTGGGTGAAGAGGTGAATTGGGATTTTGTTTACCCTACTGTGAAAATCCTTCATTTCGACCCATCTTCAAAATTTCATAGTTCTACATTTCCTATAAGTGATAATTTTATTTTAATTATCTGCATCTACTGTTTTGGATTTCTATTTATATTTGGGTGTTTATGAATTTTGTTTTCTGTTTGATTTGGGTGCGTGTGTTGAGCTTTGATAGTGGAACACATATAGTGATTATAGTATGAGTTTGGTCTATTGGGATAAGTAGTAAAGTGAATCAAATTTGATTCAAAATGAATTGTGTGTTAATATCATCCATAAATTTTCAGTTTTTAGAAGGCTTGGTATTTCTGGGAATTTTGTGTTAATATCGTTCATATTACACATGATTCACATCATGGTAAGAATGTGTGATGATGTTGTTGAGATTAGAGAGAAAACTCATACACTCTATGTTGTGTATAGTGGAATGGTTAGTCATGAGTGATAATTGGCTTCCTAGGATGATTGTACTAATAAATCATTTAGGGTCAATTAAATATGGTTCTCAATGTACATTGTATATTATGTCTCTTTCTTGGACAATACTCACTTTTATGATGGTGGGGTGATTTTCACTAGCCATGCAGGCATGTGTAGTCATCCATAACAATTTTAGATTTGGTTTTATTGATGTGTAACTATGTTTTTTGTTTTTCTCTTTTGATTTGGTAGAAATGAGAGGTCTGTGGAAATTAATCATGTATGTGGGTGGTAATTTATGATGTAAGATAGTATTCCTTCATTTTCCTTGATATATCCAATAATATTATTTATTTATGTTCAGAATGATTATCTTTGACAAATGATGTAGTTTAATAATTTTTTATTAATGGTCGTAATAATGACTACATGGGGATGTCCAGGTGTTGGGGGATGGGGTGTCCAGGTGGGGGGGGGGGGCTGTCCAGGTGGTTTTCCAATGGGTGTGGGATTTCCGAGGTGAGTGGGGGATATCCGAGGGATGGGGGATGTTCGGGGTGAGTGGGGAGCTATCTGAGGGGTGGTGGGTTGTCTAGGTGGTTGTACAAGTTAATCTCGCCTCAACATTTTAAGTGAAAACAACTACTAGCTTACGGAAAATAAACCAAACACATTTGGATTGTGTTTATAATTTAGTGAAATGATCCATGAGTCATTTGGGATGTGTACGAGTCAACCCCGCATTATTCTGAGGCACTGTGTGGTCGATAGCACTCTAAGTGTCTCACTTTTGTTTAAAATGAACACTGTTTTAAGTAAAAATAACTGACATACGGAAAACTGACCAAACGTATTCAGATTGTGTTGATACTTTAACACAACGATCCATGAGACATTTGTGACGTGTAAGAGTCAACCCCGCATCAATTCGAGCTGTGGTGTGGCTGGAACCACTCAAACCGTGTAACTTTTATTTGAAATACACAACATTTTAAGTGAAAACAACTACTAGCATATGGAAAACTGACCAAACGCATTATAATTTGGTTGATACATTAGGAAAATGATCCATGGGAAATTTTTGACTTGTATGAGTCAACCCCACCTCAATCCGAGGCACGGTGTGGCCTAAATCACTCAAAGAGTCTCTCTTTTGTTTAAAATGGAAACTATTTTAAGTAAAAATAACTGACATACGGAAAACCGACCAAACTTATTTGGATTGTGTTGATACTTTATAAAAACGATTCATGGGACATTTGTGACGTGTAGGAGTCAAACCTACATCAATTCAAGGCACAGTGTGGCTGGAACCACTCAAAGTGTCTAATTTTTATTTGAAATGAACAACATTTTAAGTGAAAGCAACTACTGGCATACAGAAAACTGACCAAACACATTTGTATTGTGTTGATACATTAGTAAAATGATAAATGTGTCATTTTTGATGTGTAAGAGTCAAAAAACATCAATCTGAGGCGCAGTGTGGCCGGTACCACTCAAAGTGTCTCACCTTTGTTTAAAATGGACTTAATTTTAAGTGAAAACAAAAACTGACATACGGAAAACTGACCAAATGCATTTGGATTCTATTGAAACTATAGAACAATGATCCATGGGTCATATGTGACATGTATGAGTTAACCCAGTCTCAATCCGAGTTGTGGTGTGGCTGGTACCACACAAAGTGTCTCTCTTTTGTTTAAAATGGACTAAATTTTAAGTGAAAACAACAACTAACATACAGAAAACTGACCAAATGCATTCAGATTCTATTGAAACGTTAGAAAAATGATATATGGGTCATATATGACGTGTATGAGTCAACCTTTCCTCAATCTAAGTCGCGGTGTTGCCGGAACCACTCAAAGTGTCTCTCTTTTTTTTAAAATTGACATTATTTTAAGTGAAAACAATAACTGACATATGGAATAGCGAGCAAATGCATTCATAATCTGTTGAAACTTTAGGAAAAGGATTCATGGGTGATATGTGACGTGTAAAACTCAACCACGCCTCAATCCGAGTCACGGTGTGGCCGGAACCACCCAAAGTGTCTCTCTTATGTTTAAAACGGACAA
Source organism: Viscum album (assembly GCA_963277665.1). Lineage (NCBI taxonomy): Eukaryota > Viridiplantae > Streptophyta > Magnoliopsida > Santalales > Viscaceae > Viscum > Viscum album. The sequence goes on from OY728145.1 coordinate 786,643,238, forward strand.
CATTTTAAGTACATACGGAAAACTGAAAAAATAGATTCTTATTGTGTTGATACTTTATCACAAGGATCCATGGATCATATGTGACATGTAGGATTTGACCCCGCCTCAATCTGAGGCGCGGTGTGGCTGGTACCACTCAAAGTGTCTTTCTTTTGTTTAAAATGGATTATTTTTAATTAAAAACAAGAACTGACATACAGAAAACTGACCAAATGCATTTGGATTCTGTTCAAAATTTATCACAACCATACATGGGTCATATATGACATGTACGAGTCAACCCCGCCTCAATCAGAGTCACGGTGTGTCTGTCACCACTCATAGTGTCTCTCTTTGGTTTAAAATAGATTTAATTTTAAGTGAAAACAACAACTGACATACGGAAAACCGACCAAACACATTCATAATTTGTTAAAACTTTAGGAAAAGGATCCATGGGTCATATGTGATGTGTAAAAGTCAACCGCACCTCAATCTGAGTCACTGTGTGGATGAAACCACCCAAAGTGTCTCTCTTATGTTTAAAATGGACAACATTTTAAGTACTTACGGAAAACTGACCAAACGGATTATTATTGTGTTGATACTTTATCACAATGATACATGGATCGTATATGATGTGTACGAGTTGACCCTGCCTCAATCTGAGGTGCAGTGTGGCTGGTACCACTCAAGTTGTCTCTCTTTTGTTTAAAATGGATTTAATTTTAAGTAAAAACAACAACTAACTTACGGAAAACTGACCAAATGCATTCGGATTCTTTTTAAAATTTAGCACAACGATCCGTGGGTCATATATAACGTTTATGAGTCAACCACGCCTAAATCTGAGTCACGGTGTGGCTGTCATCACTCAAAGTGTCTCTCTTTTGTTTAAAACAAAATTAATTTTAAGTGAAAACAACAACTGACTTACGGAAAACCGACTAAACGCATTCATAATTTGTTGAAACTTTAGGAAAAGGATCCATGGGTCATATGTGATGTTTACGAGTTGACCCCACCTCAATCCGAGGCGTGGTGTGGCCGGTACCTCTCAAAGTGTCTCTCTTTTGTTTAAAATGGACTTAATTTTAAGTGAAAACGACAACTGACATACGGAAAACTGATCAAACGCATTCGGATTGTGTTGATACTTTAGAAAAAGGATAAATGGGTAATATGTAATGTGTATGAGTCAATCTCGCCACAATCCAGGTGGGCTGTCCCGGTGGTTGTACGAATTAATCTCACCTCAACATTTTAAGTGAAAACAACTACTGGCATACGGAAAATAGAACAAATGCATTTGGATTGTGCTGATAATTTAGGAAAACAATCCATGGGTCATTTGTGATGTTTAAGAGTCAACCTCGCCTCATTACAAGGCATGGTGTGGCCGACACCACTCAAAGTGTCTCTCTTTTGTTTAAAATAGACTTAATTTTAAGTGAAAATAACAACTGGCATATAGAAAACCTACCAAACGAATTCAGAATCTATTGAAACTTTAGGACAAGGATAAATGGGTCATATGTGATGTGTACAGGTCAAATGCACCTCAATCTGAGTCATGGTCTGGCCGGAACCACCCAAAATGTCCCTCTTATGTTTAAAATGAACAACATTTTAAGTACATACGGAAAACCAACCAAACAGATTCTTATTGTGTTGATACTTTATCACAAGGATCCATGGCTAATATGTGATGTGTAAGATTTGACCCCACCTCAATCCGAGGCGCAGTATGGCTGGTACCACTCAAAGTGTCTCTCTTTTGTTTAAAATGGACTTAATTTTAAGTGAAAACAACAACTGACATACACAAAACTGATCAAATGCATTCGGATTCTGTTGAAAATTTAGCACAATGATATATGGGTCATATAGGATGTGTACGAGTCAACCCTTCCTCAATCTGATTCATAGTTTTTCCGGCACCACTCAAAGTGTCTCTCTTTTGTTTAAAATAGACTTAATTTTAAGTAAAAAAAATAACTGACATATGGAAAACCGACCAAACGCATTCATATTCTGTTGAAACTTTAGGAAAAGGATCCATGGGTCATATGTAATGTGTAAAAATCAACCGCGTCTCAATCCGAGTCACGGTGTGGCTGGAACCACCCAAAGTGTCTCTCTTATGTTTAAAATGGACAACATCTTAAGTACATACGGAAAACCAACCAAACAGATTCTGATTGTGTTGATAATTTATCACAATGATCCATGTCTCATATGTGACGTGTAAAAGTTGACCCCGCGTCCATCCGAGGCATGTTGTGTCCGGTACCACTCCAAGTGTCCCTCTTTTGTTTAAAATGGTCTTAATTTTAAATGAAAACAACAACTGACATACATAAAACTGATCAAACACATTTGGATTGTGTTTATACTTTAGAAAAAGGATACATGGGTCATATGTGACGTGTACGAGTCAATCTAGCCTCAATCCGAGGTTCGGTGTGGCCGATACCACTCAAAGTGTCCCTCTTTTGTTTAAAATGGACTTAATTTTAAGTGAAAACAACAACTGGCATACGAAAAACCAACCAAATGCATTCGAAATCTGTTGAAACTTTAGAAAAACGATCCATGGGTCATTTTTGATGTGTAAGAGTCAATTTTGCCTCAATATGAGGCACAGTGTGGTTGGTACCACTCAATGTGTCTCACTTTTATTTGAAATGGACTTGATTTAAAGTGAAAACAACAATTGGAATACGGAAAATCGATCAAACGCATTCGGATTGTGTTGATACTTTAGAAAAACGATAAATGGACCATTTGTGACATGTAGGAGTCAACTACGTCTTAATCCAAGTCATGGTGTGGCCGGTACCACTCAAAGTGCCTCACTTTTATTTGAAAAGGACATAATTTAAAGTTAAGAAAACAACTTGCATACAAAAAATGGACCAAACTCTTTCAGATTGCATTTATACTTTAGGACAATTATACATGTGTCATTTGTGACATGTATGAGTCAACCACACCTCCATCTGAGGCAAGGTGTGCCCGGTATCACTCTATGTGTCTCTCTTTTATTTGAAATGGACAAGATTTTAAGTGAAAACAACTTGCATATAAAAAACTGACAAAACTCTTTCAGATTTTATTGATACTTTAGGACAATGATACATGTTTAAGTTGTGATGTGTATGAGTCAATCCCGCCTCCATTTGAGGCATGGTGTGATCAGTATCACTCTAAGTGTCTCAATTTTTTTTGAAATGAACAACATTTTAAGTGAAACCAACAACTGACATATGAAAAAATGATCAAAGGTATTTGGATTGTGATGATACTTTAGGACAATGATACATTGGTCATTTTTTATGTGTATGAGTCAAACCCACCTCAATCCAAGGTACGATGTGGTGGAATCCTACTTTGACCAATAGATCGCACCATACTTGTACCATTTAGTGTTCATAGCCTTAAAAACATTAATATTATTCTAACTAAGTTCAAAAAACTTACAATTCCATTCTTCTAGACCATCACATGTTGAACTTGTGATCATTTCAGTTCTTCCTGAATTTTAAATCAAATAATGAGTTCTATACTTTACTCCTTTTGTAAGCACCAAGGAACCATGGGTAAGTTTCCCAACCCCATTTTCAAATTTAGTTTCATAACCACCATGGAACCATGGGTAAGTTTCCATACCCCAATTTGAGTTATTGAAACTGTTATTCAACTCCACTGGATTATTCTTTTCATATGAAGATTGAAATAGGGAATTGTAGTACACCACATGGTTGTAAGAGTTTGATGGTTTTATGTGTTTTTTTGGGTTATTACAGGTGTTTTTATGTTGTTTTAATACTGTGCAATAGTTCTGGTGCATTTTATGCAGGTGGGGGTGCTAGTGCAATGGTGGGGGTGATGTGAAATGGTTCTGGAAATACACAATACCAATGGTTTGAAACCGTTGGTATAGTATTCCATCTTCAATATATACCAATGGCTCTCTTGAACCGTTGGTAAAAAACACTATACCAACGGTTGTAAACCATTGGTACACCCTAAAAGTGTATGTTCAAATTGTTTTAGAACCGTTGGAGTAGAGATTTACCAAAGGTTACAATGGAACCGTTGGTATAGGTTTGGGATGGAGTTATATACCAATGGTTTTTAGAAACCGTTGGGAAACATTCCCCCAAATTCGCAATAGCCGATCCTCTCCCCCATTCGCGATCCAGAGCCCTAAACGGGAGCGCTTGGGCGATTTTGGAGGCGATTTTGGAGGTGTTTTGGGTTCTCTTCCTCCATCCCATCCAAGGCTGAGGTATTTTATTAGTTTTTAGTTTCGATTTTGATGTGGGATGAGACCAATTTCTATTCTTATATTCCTGCCGAATTTTTGTTCCAACCCAATTTATGTTTCTGTTCTTTATTTACATTCCATGCATATTCCATCCCATATAGATTGCATTAGACAGTTGTCTAATTTTTTGATGTGCCTTTCATGTTTCATTACCAAGAAATTTTTATTATATGTTATAAAATTCAATCACATGTTTAGTTTTAACATTCATTGTTACTTTATTATCTTGTTTTAATAATTTATATTAATATTCTTTTCATATATTCCATCGTTGAGTGTTTTTACTTGTGGAATAGAATTACAAGCTCATTTTACTTCATAGTGATTATTTAGATTTAAAAGTGTTTTATTTTTCATGTTAAATTTATTAAAAAGTTTTGGGGACTAATTAAAGTTATTAGATTCCAATTTCCATGCTTCTATGCTTGTTAAGAATTAAATAAAATATGATGGTTGTAATTAAATGAAAGTCAATGTTCAATTTTTATCATGTATGGGTGACTAATAAATTGGAATGTGATAAACCATATAATTTAACCATTTTTTATGCACATTATATACCAAAAGGTTATTGAATAAAAGTTATTCTTGTGAATTTCGTTACATCATAGATAAAAATGGTTGTAGTTATATGAGAGATACCTCTGATGGTTCTTTGATCATTGTTTTATGGAAAATGAATGGTTTAGGTCCGGTATTAATAGTAGCTTCCAGTGAGACAATTTTAGTATAAGGGGAAACGATATTATGATCTACAATTAGGTGGTCATCAGTAAAGACGTAGGTAAGATTTCCAAGTCCTGTTTCATGAAGTTGAATATGTGGTGCTATAGTGGTTTTGGATTGTTTGAGGTACTCTTAGTGTATTATAAACCCTCATTTGTTCCATATTCATTTAAATTGATTTAATATAATTTTTTTTTCACACACACCATTATATCCTCTCATACTATATTTAGAGTGTATTTTCATTCGTATGGTGTTAAATATTTTAGAAATGCCCATACTATCTTCTTTTATGTGTTCTAGGGGTTTAGACTAATGATAGGGCTGCATGATTATTGTGTGGGTATTTTTTCATATAAATATATCTATACACCCCGACCCCCTTGGAGAACCTGAACTCCCCCACGGACAGCTTTCCCACCTGGACACCCCGACCCCCCTAGACAGCCCCCACCCCCTGGACACCTCCGACCCCCCGGACGGCCCCACCACCCCCTAGACACCCCGCACCCCCCCTGGACACGCCACACCCCCTTGGACAGTCCCGCCACTCCCATGATCCTCATCCTACTCCTCATCCCGATATACTTGAAGACGTTAAAGTATAAAACTCATATACTCCCAACAAGACCCTTAAGGATTATGTATTCCTTGATCCACTTCCAATATCATACTGGTCAATCCTTGAATATAGGAATTAGAAATTTTGTATCTTATTTTCTTATATACACTGTATTTTGTTGTATTTCTTAATATGATTCTCATATAGAGTAATGTGTCAGTTATGCTTTTATATAGAGTAAACAATTGTCATTTACGTAAATATTTTTTTAATTAAACTTTAATATTATTGAATTGATTTGAAATGACTTATTGCGATTTTTTTACAGAATGGATAGAAGTTGGATATACGAAACTGATCGGATTTCAACCGATTTTCAAAATAATTTGAAAATGTTTCTAGATTTTTCATTTGACAAGGCTTCAGATAGTGGTCGCATACACTACCCATGTTTTAATTGTGTTGGAAGACCTTGGTTGGGCCGTGAAGCAGTTAGCTATCATATAACCAAATATGGTTTCCAAAAAAACTATTATGTGTGGTATCACAATGAAGAGAAAATGGAATCTCAAAATATTGATGATCCAAATGATAGGACTGAATTGGAGAGTTTGATATATGATCGGTTTCCATTTATTCGACATCATGAGAAGGAAAGGACGTCCAGCCAACAAGATTTCGATATAAGCACACATGATGCGTCCAATGAAAATAATGATGTTGATAGGGTGAAAAACATGAATGATGCTGCGATGACTCCAGTATATCGGCAAGAGGTTGTCCAAATACCTCATGCAAAAACTGTTGGCAGAGACACCATTAATTTTTTGTGAGTTAGAGAAAATATTCCCTCCATCATTTTTTACATTCATGTTGCATCTGACTGTCCATCTTCCGACTGAAATACTTCTTGGAGGACTCGTTGCTTTCTGTTGGATGTATCCAACTGAAAGAAACATGTGCACATTGAAATCATATGTTCGAAACAGGAATTATCCCGATGGTTCTATTGTGAACGGTTACATGGCTCAAGAATGTATGGATTTCTTCTCAATGTATTTGTCTGATCATACTACGAGAATAAACAGACCAATGAGAAATTAAGAAGAACGGTATGGGAAAATTGAACCCAGTTTTCCATCACTTCCTCAGACAGGAGGAATTACGGGATCATATACATTGACAAAATTAAGCCTTGAAGAGCGAGAGATGGCACATCGCACAGTGTTGTTCAATTGTTATTTGTTTGATGAGTATATCAAGTAAGTTAATTGTACATGTATCTGTTATCTTATCTCTTGTAATATTAAATATTTGTTAAACTATTATTATTTTTATCTACAGGGAACATAATGAATTGATATATAGAAAGCATCGTTCTTTATCTTTGAGAAAGAAGGAGACTTTTCATATCAAAGGGTTTTCTTGTTGGTTGAAATTGAACGTAAAAATATTTCTGTAATAACTAAATAAAAACAATATTTAATTAAGTTTACTATTTGTTTATATTTCAGGAATCGAGTTTGCCTACAGACTCTGTTTTTGAGGAAGTAAGAGCTTTGGCTTTTGGTCCTAATACCATGGTTCGTGCATGTAAATCACTTGTGATCAATGGATACAAATTTATTATCACTGAACGAGCAAGAAACATGAGAACACAGCATAATGGTGTTATGATAACTTCCACAACAGACTGTTATGCCAGTTCATCAGACACTAGACCTCATTCTGAAAATGTTTCTTATTATGGTGTCGTGGAGAAAATAATAATTTTGGATTATTATTCACTTGGTCGAGTCACGATGATGAAATGTCAATGGTTTGATTCAATGACGAGGCAAGGAACCATTATTGATGATTGTGGATTTCGAGTTATTGACATGACTCGCACTCTTGCCACCGATGAACCATATGTATTGGCATCAATGGTGAAACAAGTTTTTTATGTCAAAGATCATCGTCATCCTAAATTCGGTGTAATTATTGAATTAAATCCCAGAAATGTTTTTGATAATGGTGATGATGAAGTTGACACTATCCCTTCTGCAATTGGAAGAAATCCGTTTATTACTTATGATGACCCCATCAACTCAATTGTCAGTGTTGATTGTGAACCCGAAGTTGTGGTGGGAAATATATAGAATCATACAGTCGTGTTCTCACCTACATGTTTCACCTACATCATTCAGAGTGTGTATCCTAGTACTTACCTTCATAACACCATAAATCTTCTGTTTCATTATGTTCTTTTTATCATAATGGTTTTTCTATATTTTGTTTTTTGGGTTACACATTAGTTATCTGTTTCTAATTACTTCCATATTTGTTTTCATTGCAAGAAATGACACCCATTGAAGAGAGGTGGCGGAAAAAGATGACATATAATAATCATCGCATGGTACAGATGGGTGTTCCTCCACTCATCCCTGTTGTGAGTATTTTATTTCAAATATAAATATTTCAAAAACTTATAATATCATGTGTTTACTTTTCTGTCAAACTTTTTCTCAGGATCCACCCCCTAGAAGACAAATATCTGACGAGGAGCCTGATATTGCTCCCAGTAGAGAGGTTGGTGGTAGGAGGGAGGGCGGTGTCAGAGATGGATGATCATCTAGTGGTCCTGGTACTAGGTCCGGTGGTACGAGGGCTCGTGGGGCGAGAATTAGACGACCCACTACCACAGACGTATCTTCTACGCCCTATTTTGATCCTGGCATGTCTTCAGGGACATATGAGATATTTAGACCTCCGATGTTTACACTAACAGCTGGCCAGATGTCTATGCCATCATCTTTTTCTTCTGGTTCATTATCTCTGGGCTATTATATTCCACCTTCTTCGACTCCTGCTATGACACAGTATGTGGCTGAGAAGCATACACTGAGGGACACTCCACCTGTACAGGATACTCCTTCAGCTTCTGCATCCATTGATCCGACTACCACAGGTATATTTATATAACTCTATCAAATTTTTATACCAAAATTTATTTTTATTATAACTTGTATTGATATTATTTTTCTTTAATAACAGATTCTTCTACAGATATGAGGCGGGGGAGGGGGCGTACTCGCTTGCGTGCGGTATGGAACAGCCAGACACAGTTGATGGTTGAATACAATGTTGATGGACAAATTATTGAGAAATCTGGGCAGCAATGTCGGGGTTTTTTGGCGACGCTAGCCAAATACTTCAATATCATTCCGGTCAGCCCTCTCTCTTGGAGACATCTGCCACCCGAAGTCAAGGATAATGCATGGGCACAAATATGGGTAAAAAATCTATTGGATTTAATGTAGTATATTTTTTTATTTAAATGAACTAATCAATTTGGTTTCAGCTTCAGTTTAACTTCCCTGATGGCGAAGGTGCACGACCAGCGTGTTTAAAAGAGCTAGGAGAGCTTTGGAGAGCTTATAAGCATGACCTGTATGTTGGATGGTGTGATAGAGTGGGCACGGAGTTAGAGACATTACCTATCGTGGATGACTGCCTGATAGAGGAATATCGCCAAATGACTACCCATTGGGCGACTGCCAAATTTAAGGTATTAATCTCATTTGAGTTATTTAAATGAGAGTTTTCATATTTTTCATTAATATAATATTATTAATTATTAATCATTATTTAGGAATCTTCTGAAAAAAAACAAAAAAAACATTGATTCAAAGCAATACCTTCACACTTTGGGGCGCACAACTATGGCAGATCATGAGAGGCAGCAGGTACGATATAGTTGTTTATAATTTTTCTTTAGGACATTCCCTTTTTAGTGGATCCTACTTAAATTATGTGATTTATTGAATACTGAATATATGATTATACTTTCACTTTATATTGTTTCAATGTCATTACAGAAGCACAAAATGAATATTGAAGGACGTATCCCTCGAGCAAAATTGTTTTCCTCGAGTAGAAGAAAAAAAGATGGAACTGCGGTAAATGAACCGACCCAAGAGAAGATTGTAAGTTTTAATTTGTTTATTTCAAAGTTTAATATCTAATTTGAAATTTAATAATCTATTAATATTTTTTACAGGCTGCTTTAGAGGCTCTTGATGCCCTGGAGCCTTACAATTTTGGGCCGCACGATCATTTATATCAGGTTTTGGGAGATGAGCACTCTGGTCGAGTACGCTGCCGACCTGGTAAGAATATAGTCCCGACGAGGTATTGGTCGTCTCCAGGTATCCATTCTAGTACCAACGAGTTGGAATATGTCAGGGAGCATGCAAGACAGTCTGATAAAAGGGTCACAGAGTTGGAAGTACAAGTTCAAACAAGAGACAGAGAATTTATGAAACTGATGAAAGCATTATCTTCATCACTTACACTAGAGGCTAGTGCGGCTTGTCAGACATTTATGTCTTCGATGGGTGCATCATCCAATGCACTAGGAGGCAGCTCTAGTGGCGATCGAGATGATGATGTTCCTGGTGATGAAGAGGATGCTGAAGAGGAAGAGGGAGAGGAAGAGGATGTGGACGAGGGTGAGGATGGGGCTGAGGGAGAGGATGGGGCCAAGGGCGAGGATGATGCTGAGGATCAGGATGAGGCCGACGATGAGCATGGGGATGATGACAAGGACGATGACGAGGAAAGAGATGGCAGCAAGGATGAGGCTGATGATGATAGTGGTGATGGTGATGGTGATCAGAGGCATATTGGTCCATTACATTTTTGAATTCTGTATAACTCTTTATTTTTTAACATGGTTTTCCACTTTGGGGTTTTCCTCTGCTTCATAGGGACGTTGCATTCAGATTCTGTTTTTTTCACTTGATTCTTATTGTATGATTAGTCTACTACCTAGACCTTTAGTATTCCTTGGTACTGTGATACTCTTTTCTCTATTTTTTACTTATCTTTCTTATTTATCCATGTATTTCATGTTTATGCATGTGGAAAATGATATGGAAAATGTGCTTTGAAGTAGTGGCCGACACCACTCAAAGTGTCTAACTTTTATTTGAAATGGACAGGATTTTAAGTGAAAACAACAACTGGCATACGGAAAATAGACCAAATGCATTCGGATTCTATTTAAACTATAGTACAACGATCCATGGGTCATATGTGACATGTACGAGTGAACCCCGCCTCAATCCGAGGGCCGGTGTGGCTGGTACCACTCAAAGTGTCTTTCTTTTGTTTAAAATGGATGCGCTTTTAAGTAAAAAAACCACATACGGAAAAGGATCAAACGCATTAGGATATTGTTGATACTTTAGGACATGTATCCATGGGTCGTATGTGACGTGTACGAGTCAACCCCGCCTCAATCTGAGGCGCGGTGTGGCTGGCACCACTCAAAGTGTCTTTCTTTTGTTTAAAATGGATGCGCTTTTAAGTAAAACAAACCACATACAGAAAACTGACCAAACGCAGTCAGATACTGTTGATACTTTATTACATGTATACATTGGTCATTTTTGACGTGTATGAGTAAACACCACCTCAATACGAGGCTCGGTGTGGCCGAAACCACTCCAAGTGTCTAACTTTTATTTGAAATGAACACGATTTTAAGTGTAAACAACAACTGGCATACAGAAAACCTACCCAACGCATTCGGATTCTGTTGAAACATTAGGACAACGATCCATGGGTCATATGTGATGTGTAAAATTCAACCTTGCCTCAATCCGAGGGCCGGTGTGGCTGGGACCACTCAAAGTGTCTTTCTTTTGTTTAAAATGGATGCGCTTTTAAGTAAAAAAACGACATATGAAAAACCGACCAAACGCTATCGGATTCTATTGAAACTTTAGGAAAATGATCCATGGGTCATTTGTGATGTGTATGAGTGAACCCCGCCTCAATCTAAGGTGCGGTGTGGCCGACACCACTCAAAGTGTGTCACTTTTCTTTGAAATGGACAACAGTTTAAGTTAAAACAACAACTGACATATGGAAAATAGACCAAAGGCATTCGGATACTAATGATACTTTAGGACATGTATCCATGGGTCATTTTTTACATGTACGAGTCAACTCCTCCTCAATATGAGGTGCGGTGTGGCCGGTAACACTCAAAGTGTCTAACGTTTCTTTGAAATGGACAACAGTTTATGTTAAAACAACAATTGTCATACGGAAAACCAACCAAACGCATTCGGATTCTGTTGAAACTGTAGGAAAACGATAAATGGGTTATATTTGACGTGTACTAGTCAACCCCGCCTCAATCTGAGGGCTGGTGTGGCTGGTACATCTCAAAGTTTCATTCTTTTGTTCAAAATGGATGCGCTTTTAAGTAAAAACAACGACATACGGTAAATTGACCAAACACTTTCGGATTCTATTGAAACTATAGGAAAATAATTTATAGGTCATTTGTGACGTGAACGAGTCAAACCCACCTCAATCCGAGGCACGGTGTGGCCGAAACCACTCAAAGTGTCTAACTTTTATTTGAAATGGACAGGATTTTAAGTGAAAACAACAACTGGCATACGGAAAACCGACCAAACGCATTCGTATTCTGTTGAAACTTTAGAAAAACGATCCATGGCTCATATGTGACGTGGAAGAGTCAACCCCGACTCAATCCGAGGGCCTGTGTGGCTAGGAACACTCAAAGTTTTTCACTTTTCTTTGAAATGGACAACGGTTTAAGTTAAAACAACTGGCATACGGAAAATGGACCAAAGGTATTCAGATACTATTGATACTTTAGGACATGTATCCATGGGTCATATGTGACTTGTACGAGTCAACCCCGCCTCAATCTGAGGGCCGGTGTGGCCGGGACCACTCAAAGTGTCTTTCTTTTGTTTAAAATGGATGCGCTTTTAAGTAAAAAAAAACCACATACGGAAAACTGACCAAACGCAGTCGGATACTGTTGATACTTTAGGACATGTATCCATTGGTCATTTGTGACGTGTACGAGTCAACCTTGCCTCAATCCGAGGTGCGGTGTGGCCGACACCACTCAAAGTGTCTAACTTTTATTTGAAATGAATATGATTTTAAGTGAAAACAACAACTGGAATACGGAAAACTGACCCAATGCGTTCAGATTCTATTGAAACTTTAGGACAATGATCCATGGGTCATATGTGACATGTATGAGTCAAACTTGCCTCAATATGAGGTCCGGTGTGGCCGGGACCATTCAAAGTGTCTTTCTTTTGTTTAAAATGGATGTGCTTTTAAGTAAAAAAACGACATACGGAAAACCGACCAAACGCTTTCGGATTCTATTGAAAATTTAGGACAATGATCCATGGGTCATTTGTGACGTGCACGAGTCAACCCCGCCTCCATCCAAGGCGCGGTGTGGCCAGCACCACTCAAATTGTGTCACATTTCTTTGAAATGGACAACATTTTCCTTAAAACAACAACTGACATACGGAAAATAGACCAAAGGAATTCGGATACTGTTGATACTTTATGACATATATCCATGGGTCATTTGTGACGTGTACGAGTCAACTCTGCCTCAATATGAGGTGCAGTGTGGACGACACCACTCAAAGTTTCTCTTTTATTTCAAAAGGAAATCATTTTAAGTGAATACAACTGAAATTTACACTCATCAACGATAGTCGCAAACTCTTTTTCAGGAGTTGGGTAGTTTCACTCATGGGGTCATAAGTGACGAGACTCCTAATAAAATATTTTTTCACCATATATTATAAACAATACAAGTTCAATGCAAAATTCATCACAAATCATTACATACCCAAACCTAGTATCACAAAAAAATTGGAATTTGAGTCAATTGGAATGTCTTATTCAACTCTAATAGATATTTATCAAACTATTCTGCCTATTAGAATTTGATGGGTGAGGTGAATTACCACTGGATGATTATTGTCATATGTGTTTTTTGGGCTATTTTAGGTGATTTTTATACTGTTTGAAGTCTGTATGTGTCTTTTGTGATATTTTTTATACAGGTGTATAGTGGAGGGTATACTGGAGGGCTGTTGTGCACTGTTTTTTTATGCAGGATTATGGTAGGGCTTCTGGAGGGCTTCTGGGGGCTGCAGTGCAGCAGCTCTGGGAAACTCTTTACCAAAACTTCAGAACCGTTGGTATAAATTTTCCCAGAATTCTGGGAACCTCTTTACCAACGGTTCTGAACCTTTGGTAAATCTTTTTCTAGAATTCTGGAAAAACTTATACCAATGGTTCAGAACTGTTGGTAAAGAGGTTCCCAGAATTCTCAAACACCTATACCAACGGTTTAAATGAAACCGTTGTTATAGGGCTTTCCTCACGGCTAACTGGCCAACGGTTTGGAAAACCGTTGGTATACCCTATACCTACGGTTTGGAAAACCGTTGTTATACCCTATACCAACGGTTTTCCAGCCTATACCAATGGTTATAAACCGTTGGTATAACCTACTTTTCCAGTAGTGTAATCAAAAAAATATTCATTCTGAGTGAACCATTCAAATCCAAACAAATATGGTAAGATATTATTCTATATATTTGAACGATAGTTGGGATCAACACATTCAACTTGTCAAAATATCTTATAATATGTACTTAAACAAAAAATTCCAATTGATCCATATGAAGCTCTCTATAGAAGATATGTTGAACTCCAACATGATGTGATTACATTGGAAAAATAAATATATTGGGACATTATATAACTAAGGAACTGGTTGATAAGTATACAGTTTTTCAAAATCACATTGAGGTTTCTCATAATTAGAGAATGTATTATGATAACAATCAATGCTGACGTTTGGAATTAGAAGTTAGTGAGAAGGTGTTTCTGAAAATTTATACACGGAAAAATGTAATGGTATTTAGAAATAATTGAATGATGAACCTCATGTATATTGGTTTGTTTAATATTCATTATCAATATTGGATGGTATCTTATCACTTGGCTATTCCCTTAAACCTTATTCAAGTTTAGGATGGCTTCCACATAACTATCTTGATAAAGTACAATCATAGTCAATCACATGTAAAAAATATATTTCGTACAAATTTATATTGATATTTCCTATTAGTAAAAATATTTATAAATATAGGATCATAGATATAACATTCTATGTACTATGAAAACTTATTTCATTAATGTTCTCTTGATGAATAAAAAATTTGAGGCATGTATATTAGAACCCAAGGATTTTATAATATAGAAATATCCAAATTTATTTATATCATATTGAATGAATTTAAAGGGTAAAATACATTTTAAGTGGTTGATAATTTTATAATACAACATCTTTTATGTATTTCTATTAAAATAAACAAGATGTATTTGATAACTTTTTTTATGTGAAACACCGAGTCAAAATAAAACATGATATAATATTATGTAACAAGCAATCAATTAAACTAGAATTTTTTAATATTAGTAAAGAAAATATAAAAAATATGTATAATTTATTAAAAATTGAAAATTTAATGATTTATTCTTAAAAAATGACACGATTTTGTGTGCAGTCATTTTATGCTTTAGAAATTTGATTTCATTAAAAATTATTTTTAAAGAATTTGTTATTGTAAATTTTACCAACTATTTAAAATTATTAGAAACATTATTTGAGATAATTAATATACTTTTTTAGATAATCACATCAATAATATAAAATGGTGAATTTTTGGTATTCCCTAAATATATTTATTTTTCAGTGATTACTAAAAAATCATGCTTTTTAAAAATATGTAATATAATTTCATTAAATAATATAATTCAAAAGTATCATTATGATTTTAAATTTGAAAAAAGTTTACCTAAGAATAATTTAAATATAAATAATCTACTTAATTAAATAGGAATAAAAATTATACTTGAATTTCATATAAGTTATTTTCTCTTTTAGTCTAAAAACACATTATTCTGAAAATAGTATTTATGCATGCAATTTCTTTTTATCATAATAAATTATAATAATATCTATGTATTAATGTTTATAATGAAATATAATTTTACATCTTCATAAAAAAATTATCTTTCATTTTATGGTTTTTAAATGTTATTTAATGAATGTAAATTTTTTTTATATTTAAATTTTCATTTTTCAAAAAACTAGTTTCCATTGTTTTTTGGTTGTAAAATTTAAAATAAATTTATCAAAAATATATAATTTGAATTATAAAGAATATATTTCATATTTGTAATCAACATATAATTTTTTTAATAAACTTTAATTTTTTGTCATGATGAATACTAAAAATGTGTTACCATGGTTATGGTTAAATCTGGTTTACTAACGTGTTAAACAAATGAATGAATGAATGAGTGGAAAATAAAAATGTGTAATTATTATTGGTAAAATAAAATTTATCCTATATTATCCTATCATAAAATTCATGTCCATGGTTAGAAACATTTATATTAAAATGATTTTATATTATTTAAATATTTTAAGTAATTCCATTTGTGTCATCTCCTTCACTTATTAACAGGAACCTTCTATACACCCTTATTAAAAAAATTGAACCTTAAATCATATACAATACCTACCATAATCCTTCAATATCTTCCTTCCTATTTTCCGAGCAAACATATTCCTTTACTAAGAACAATATTTCAAGGATTAATGATTAATCCAAAGTAGGCCTCTCAAAGAAGGGGTACAAATATTAATTATGGTCCCTCAATTTTATTACTTATTTTTCCATATATAAACATGTTTTATTGATCATAAAATGATTAATAAAGTATCATAAATTTATTAATTTTTTATTATGATGATGAAACTAATATTCTGTATATATTTTCCATCAAATTGAAATGAAATTATTGCTCGTCCATACTTGTGGTCATCAACCTCCACATAGAGATACGATTCATTTTCCAACAACGCCACATATGGATTAATAAAATGAAATATTAAATAATTATATATTAAATATATGAAATTATTATAATTTTGAAATTCTAAAATAATATTTATCTTCCTTCATTTTTTTCATTATAAAATGAATACATATTTCATGCATACATATGGATTACCGTCTCCATAAACAGTGTAATTCATGTTCCTCTCTCTACCTTTTACAGAAGATTAAAAATATGTAAATAATTTATATATATATATATGAAATTTATATTCTGATAATAATTCCGGATCTAATGGAATCATGATCATAGTAGATGGACTAGATCTTCTGAAAGGAAACCTTTAAAAAACAAAATAATTATCACCTATAATAGTGATTTTAATAATGAATTGTTATTGAATCTATGCGAAGGTGTTATATGTATACAATTAATGGTATTAAAAGTATGAATATGGGTTTTTATAAAAGTATAATATATTTAAATTTTTTATATATTAGGTTATATCACTTATAATAAATATTAATCTTGAGGATTGGGTTTTACATGACAATCTCACACTTTACTATGGTTTCATGAGCATACATTTCAATATATTAAATTATGTGATATATCACTTAAAATATTATTTATTTTATTAACCACTATTTATTTTTATAAGTTTCTTTTTTTCATTTCAATTTGCTCACTTTAAGTAATTAAGAGTTTCAATGATGGTTTTTAAGAAAAACTATCATTATTTATCTCATGTGTTAGGAATATTTAACCTCTATGTAAATATTTTATTTAAATTATAATAATGAATGGTTTTAATATTCAAAAATTATGGATTAAGTTCATTTTACTCCTTTTTTACTCTCTATAAGGTGAATTAAATGGATTCTTCATTTTTTTAGTGAGGGGTTTTTACCAATGTTGTGAAAAGGATCTTTGTTTCAAAGTATACCGAACAAACAAATTTTTATTCAATCATGGTTAATAATTTAATTGATTGTTCCTATAAAATTTTCAATTGTAATTTATAGTGAAAAATATTTATTTAATATCATGGATATTTTATATTTAAAAATGTTATTTTTAAATAAAAAGGTTAATTAACTCAAAAAATGTTATAGTGATCTTTTAAAATAATTTTTCATCTAGAAAATAATCCTTCAATGTTATATATAATTCACTACATATATGATCCTATGAAACCATCCTTATTATCTCCTAGGGTGGTTTATGATTATTGGGATTAAATATTGATAAAAAAAAAGTTCGTAACATGTGATATTCAACTATATTAAGTGAATATTTTATTTTAATTAAATTATAATACACATTTCAATATTTTACGTAACACAAATTATAATTTTCTAGAATTAATATGGATTTTAAACGTTTATGTTAAATATCATCTTAGAATGAGTTTTTGAAATTTCCACTTAGAGATAATATTATTTATATAATTGAAAATGTACAATTTAACTATTCCTTCTTTATTTATAATAATTTTATATTTTCTGTATAATTAATAATTTATTGAAAATTAATTTGATTTAAATAATGATAAAATATTTTAGAGTTAAAAAAGAATATTTTCCAAAAAAAAAAATTTAAATGCATAATTTTTTTAAATTATATTTAATTTAAATGATATTTATGGATAAATTATATAGTTATAATGTATAGATTGTATATCAAAATACATGAATTTAAATATATATTATGATGATTACTAGCCACATTGTCAATGTGTGGTATATATATGATATAATTATGTTTTTTATGTTTCTTTACAATTTACCTTTGTTTCATTCAACCTTTCTACCAGTTAAAACAACATTCCTATGTACATATAACCTATCATCTCGATGAATTGGGTAATTCATTTTTATGCATCTAAAATTTATTGACAAATCGAGATATATATATGTATATATAATGAATAAATTCGATATTTATATCAGTTTAATATTTTTAGAGATTATGGAACCATGATCAATATACAACTACCAAAACTTCTAAATTAAAACATATCTGAAAAACAAAACAGTCAATAATTAAAAATGATTAATTTAATAAATAATGACTGGTAAAGGGGTATCGAAATGTTATAATTAGATAATATATGAAACAATAATATTTATATGGTTTTTTAATGTAATCATAATAAATTAACATTATTTTATAGTAAATTTAAGGCACTTACAATGCAAGTCAGAATTAAGGTAACAATTTATTTCACTGTCTCATCATTATTCAATATTTTTAATGTTTATGTCTTCTCTAGAATTTTTTTGACCATTATATATTGTAAAAAATCTATTTATTTATACAATATTTTATTATATAAATTTCAATATATCTTTTCATTTCCTCTCTTTATGTAATAAATACACAGAAATATTATTTTTAAGGAAAACTAACCTTTTTCTTCTTCTTGCGTAAGAATATTTCTATTCTATATAAAAATTTGTATTAAAATATATAAAGTTATATTTTTTTAATTTCTATAATTATTTATTAATGATATTTTTACCCTTTTGACATTTTAAAAAATGGTTGAAAAGGAATATTTATTACATTTTCATAATGGGGTATATTTTTCTTTTTTATAAATTTGTGAGTGGAAGGTTTGTTTTCCTATATGTCATGAAAGTAATTTTCTAGCATCATGACCCCTAATATCTTTGAAGATCCCATTAAAATTTTTCCAGATTCCTTTAAATGTATTTTTTCTTAATTATTGTAAATTAATTATGTTTTGAACTATTTATTTCAAAACAAAATCAGTTTTCCATCAATAAATCTTTCAATTTCCATTTTAATGTATATTCGTCTATGTAAATATTATTTGATGAATATTATGATTCAATGGGAATCTAATTTTCATATACACATCTTTGTTTTATTATGGATAGACTATGATTATATTTATTTATTGTAAAATTAATGACATTTATTATGATAGATTTATAATAATAATGTTTACATTGATTATATTTCATGTAACACCCCAAGATTCCACGGTACACTTCCCTTTCAATAATACAGTAGCGTGTGTTGTACGCAACTTCGAGTTCTAACACACACACAAAAACCAATCAAACTAGCCGTTATTAATAGTAATACCCACTTTTTGAAATTTTATAAATTTTATATTTCAAAATGGACTTCATTTTTTGGATTCAGAATATCGAAATTAGCCTAGGGTGAAATTGTGGTATTTTTCTGAAAACTTTCAATTTTTGATGAATAGTGAAAAAACACTAAGTTATAGTTTAAAACAGAATTTAAATTTAAATAATTATTTATTTTATTTAAATTTAATTAAGTTCAAAAAATATACATAATACCTATATAATTTCAATGTAATTCATTGGAGTTAGTTTTGAATAATTTTAGATATATAAAATATTTATTGAACTTTTCACCGTCTTTTACCCACCTCCTAGGAGAATTTGGAAATTCACATAAAACATAATTTTACCGCTTCTGTGAGTGTAATTTCAAAAATTCTAGAGACATGGTTAATATCAAGGAGTAAAATGTGGTTCAATGAGATGAAAATTATTTTTGGTGAATAGTAACTTTTTACTTTTATTTACCACGGTTAAAAGTAAATAGGGTAATTCAGGGTAAAATAATATTAATATTACCCTAACACATGTCCTAATTATATTGGACAAGTGTATATCGACCAAAAACAACCTTAGGAATAATATATTATCATTTAGGTCCACTTGGATTAGATTAGGACATTTATTATTATTTAATTCAAAGAAGAGTTAAAAGAGTTAAAATCAATGTTTATTTACTAAAAAAACTTTAATATAAGGTTACACATAATATAAATTAGATTTTAAATATTAATTAGGAATCTAAAATTATTTCCTACATAATTTTTTTTTATTTATAATTTTTTGACATTAAATAATTTAATTTATTTATGACACAATGGTGATGGAGTAATTACCAAATTAATGAAATATTAAAATAATTGATGTTATAAATATCAAAGTAAATGTAATTTGAGACATTATATGAATTCCAATAATTTTATAGGTTAATATGACATATTAGGATTGGTCATATAAATTGTTTTCGAAGTAGTAATGCTGTTATGAAATTATCAAAAACAAAATACCCAATAGTGTCAAAATTGACATAAAAGAGTTTTTAAAAACAAATATTATATTATTAATTGATATTAAATTCTTAAAAATATAAGGTTAGGCAAAAAATACTTATATAATGATAGGTGTATCATTAATGGACCAGTTTTGGGTCTCTTTGAGGTATATAGTAAGTTTATTAACTATAGAATATAAAAATACAAAGTGACATGGTAAGTGTCAAACTAATTAACTAAGAGTTAAATCTAAAACATAAGGTTAATATAATGACCCAAACCTGTCTAAATTCTATTGGTTGAGTGATTTTCGACCCATACCCACCTTAACCTTTAAATAATCCACTTTGGAGCCATTATAAACCGAATATTAATTTATTATAAAATAATATTTCTAGCTTTCCCAAAGGTGCCCCTCACCCCTCTTATAAAAGGGCACTCCCTCTTCTCACTAATTCACACATTAAAAGCCTCTTGGATTAGCCAACCCCTTCCATAATACTCTCTAAACTTCCCTCACTACAACCTAAAGGCATTATTTTGATCAGAAAACCAACCTATGGAGCCCTTTTGATCAAATCAAAAGGAAGAACCCGAAGAAGAGGTATTGTTTTCACCACTCTTTTTCAAATTCATTTCTTCTTCAACTTCTTATTTCTTTGTTATTAACATTCTAAAAAAATAAATCCTGTATCTCCTATATACTTTGATATTATTATAAATATGGTATGACCATATTCATTATTATATCCATCCTTTGAATGACATGTCACCATACGTGCATACGTACGGCTTACCATCTCCACGTCGTGGTGTAATTGTTATTCAATATATTATTATATGGATGGGTATAATAATGAGGTGTAATTCATGTAAATAATAAATATAACATGATAATTATTCTGTATATATGATATACCATCAAATTATATATTATTTTAATATCAAAAGAATGATATTGTCGCTCGTGCGTACGTACGGACTACCGTCTCCACGAACGTGATGAGATTCATTCCCCATCGTATCCATTCAAGATTAATTCTCATTTTATGATTAAATTTAATTTTTAAGAACTTTATATCATTCTGGATATGAATAAGGTACAACCTATCCATAAAAACACGACTTATGTAACAAAACATATAAAATAAAATGAGTAGGTTAACACCCGAAACAATGATAATACTAAGATATTATTAATAAATCAATGTAAAAAAGATTATATATGATATCCTAATTATTTATATGGTTATTGTATAATTTAATAAAAAAAATTTAACAATTATACAGGAGGTTAACATATAATCGACTAAGTAAAAGTACAAGGTAAGGGTTTATTTCATAATCTCTTCATTATCCGATATTATTTATACGTAATTATCTACTGGGACCTCTTTATCATCAATATCCATGTTTCTTAAAAATGTATTAAAAATCATTCTTACTATTTTAAAGACTATGGTATAAAGTCATTTATACCCTTTTTGACTTTTTATAAGAAGTTTATTAAGGAATCTTTCTGTTGTTTTCCAAACAAGGTCCTTTTTAACCTTTTCGACAGAATTAAGGTAAGAATTTGTTTTAACTTTTACGGCGGGTGTGGCTATTTTCCACCATTATAAAATCATATAAGCTTCCCTTATAAGGTTATAATAATATTTTCAAAGAAATATTTTTATTTTATAAATATATGACTCTTAAATGATTTCAAAATAGAAAGAGATATTTCTCTAAAAAGATTTTTTATTTTATCTATGTCAACATCCTTCGATGGATTTTAAGATTATTTGAAGTTGTTTTATTATGAAACAAAACTTCCATATTCTATTGAAGTTTTTGTGATATGTTTGATTGTGGATGTGTTATTTTTATACCATTCATGGTTTATAGAGAAAGTATTGACAATTCATATGCTAGTTTTAATACGAATGTTTATGTTATGTTTAAACCTGTCCATATGAGGAATGAATTGGACATAATAAGTGATGGGTGGAGCCCACTATAGCTCCTCAATTCATCAGTAGGTCTCATGAGACAAAATAGTGTCTTGGCACAAGTCCTTGAAAAAATATTATTTGTAGTCTTGGCACGAGGCCTTGGCTATGTGGTTATGATAGTCTGGCATTATGCATTCCATCATTATGAAAGTGGTTATTGATATTGTATGTAATTATTCGACCAGTAGAATATCCATGTGAATAAGTAAATGGAATTTTTTTATTTTATCTTTTCTATATTATTATGATATTCAAGTTTAAAAGGTTTTTGTTTTAGCTATACATTTCCTTAAATGTTTCTATTTATTTATGAATGTTTCTACTATATAGTTATCCTTACTGAGCATCTGAGCTCACCCCTTTCAATGTTTTATTTTTTCCAGGATGTGAAGAAGTAATTTATCAATGAACTACAGGGATAATATGAGGGGATATGAAGAAAAGATGTTTTTATAGTAGTTTTCACTTTATGATGTAATGTAAACTTTATGAATGTATCTAGTTATTCCAAGGCTACTAAACTAATAGGTCGTTCGAGACTTGATATTTCGTGTGATCATGACAATGATATGTAATAATGCACCGAATCTAGGTAACTGGGGTTGGGGCGTTATAGTTGGTATCAGAGGAAGTTTAGTGCAAACATTGGAAGCTAGATTCAGATAAACACTGATTAGAGAACATAGACCTAACATGGACTTTGAGGATTAGTATAGAAGAACTTCCAAGAATTTTGTTATTGTAGATATTTTTTGAGTTTTCCATGAAATACATCCATGTCTAGATACAAGAAGGTAGAGGCGGCTCTGGCACAAATGTACCTAGGGGTAAAACCCGAAAACACCTCTTTGAGATAGACTCGAACAGGAACTAGTGCACGACAACAGGCCTTGCTGCACTCTTGGTTACGACACTCCCGGGGGATATACTTAGGATAACTATCATTTTCTTTACAAATCATTATAAAGGGTTTATGAGTATATAATTCCTCAAAGAAATTTTTTTTATGATTATGGATTATATCCATAAATAGTTCAATTTATGTTAAGTGTTTTATAAGTATGGAATTCTGTATTTTGATTCATAAATTGATCTAGTTTATTCCATTTTTTAGAAATGGCGCCTAGTTGAAGAAATGGAAGTCGTATCAATGCACACACTCCATGTAGGGATTGCCCGCCTGCTCAAGATAATTATAGTGGAGCTAGTGATACAACTGGTGCTGATCAGCTTATCACCATACTGGGACAACTCACTCAGGTTATGAATAATAACCTTACCCGTATAGAGCAGCCTGATCCACAACATGGAGGATCAATGATAGATCACTTCATGAGGTAGCAACCACCAACATTCAATGGGAGTACAAATCCATTAGTAGCTGAGCAATGGATAAGTTCCCTAGAGAAAATATTTCAGGCTTTGGGGAGTAGTGAAAGGGAAATAGTTGTCATGGCAGTTTATCGCCTCACTAGAGATGCTGATCAATGGTGGTCATTGATTAAATACATGAAGGAAGATGATGAAGTATCAAATATGGAATGGAGGGAGTACAAATATTTTTTTTAGAAAAATACTTTCCTTGCGACCATTGAGCAGATATGGAAAG
The DNA here is from genome assembly GCA_963277665.1 of Viscum album. NCBI lineage: Eukaryota > Viridiplantae > Streptophyta > Magnoliopsida > Santalales > Viscaceae > Viscum > Viscum album. The sequence continues at coordinate 786,667,330 of OY728145.1, forward strand.
AAAATTTCTGATTCTGAGACAAAAGGAGGATGAGAATGTCACAAAGTATGAGGCTAACTTTACAAGGTTAGAAAGGTATGCTGGAGATTATATACGTAACCCAAGAAGTAAGATTGATCATTTCTTTGATGGTTTAAAACCGTTTCACGATTGAGCATTAGTCTCACAATCCTTCTCATGGTACGAAGACATTGTCTCATGTGCTATCAAGACAGAAAAGTAATTCTCTATGTCTTATGACTTTAAAGCAAAGAAAGAGAAGAATAGATCTGCTGATTAATCTGGGAATGGAAATACAGGGAATAAGGGAAAGGTTGAATATCCATCTTGTTTTAAATGTGGGAAGAAACACCCTGGTACTTGCTTAAAATGAATGGGAGTCTGTTACAAGTGCGGTGAAAAAGGCCACCAAGCTCATGATTGCAAGGGAAAAAAAAGCTACTGATGTCCAATGATACAATTTCAGGGAGATGGGACATTATGCAAATGAATTTCCTAAGCGTTAGGGGAAATTACCTCAGAAAAGTCCAATGGATCAAGGCCAAGATTATGCCATCACTATTGCTGAGGTAGAAGCTCTGAAAGACGTGGTGGCGGGTAATTTAATGGTTTCCTCAAGTTTAGAAAATGAATTATTTGATTCTGGATCATTGCATTGTTTCATATCTTTCCAGTTTGCTAAGAAAATTAGATATTTCCAATTTTATTTAACAAAGGAGTTGTCAGTTAAAACTCCTAAGGGAAGTATCACTGCAAAAAAGTTTTGTGAATCAGTCCCCATTAGAGCACCTAAATGTTATTTATCCGTTGATCTCATCATCATACCTATGGTTGTGTTTGATATGATCCTTGGTATGGATTGGATTTCGGACCACGATGAAAACATTTATTGTAAGAATAAGGAGGTTACTATTTTTTATGATGATGATGATGATAAGGAACACCTTATCTTTAGGGAGGAATCATCACCACCTTATTCTTATCTAGATCCACCCCCAGTAGCTCAACTAAATTCAATTATTGGGGAAGAAGATAAGGTAATTATTGTGGGTGAGGAAAGGAATGTTCAAAAAGAGGATGTACCTGTTGTGAAAGAATATGTAGATGAGTTTCCGGAAGATTTACCTGGACATCCTCTAGAACGAGAAGTTGAGTTTTCCATTGATTTAATTCCTAGATCAAGGCCTATATCGAAGACCCCTTATAGAATGGCCACTGTGGAATTAGTCGAACTAAAGAAACAACTAAAGGAATTGAGTAATAAGGGATTTAATTGACCTAGTGTTTCTCCATGGGGAGCCCCTGTCCTTTTTGTTAAGAAGAAAGATGGATCTATGAGGTTATGTATCGACTACAGAAAAATCAATGCTATAAAAATAAAGAACAAGTATCCCCTAACTCCCATTGATGATTTATTTGATCAACTGCATGGAGATCAATACATTTCAAAGATTGAACTTCGGTCTGGATACCATCAGTTGTGTGTGAAAAAGGAAAACATTCCAAAGACAGCATTTCGAACCAGGTACGGGCATTACAAGTTTGCAGTAACGCCTTTTGGATTGACTAATGCACCCTCTGTATTCATGGATATAGTGAATAGAGTTTTCAAGGAATATCTCTATGATTTTGGGGTGGTATTTATTGATGATATCTTGGTATACTCCAAAAGCTACTAAGATCATGAAAATCACTTGCGCATTATCCTGAAGACTCTTAGAAGACATGAATTATATGGGAAGTTTAGCAAGTGTGAATTCTGGCTTCAAGAGATTTCTTTTCTTGGCCATATTGTCTCTAAAGATGGAATCTCTGTTGATCCTTCTTAGACCAAGGCAATCCATGAATGGCCAGCACCGGCAAGTATAACTGAGGTACACCATTTTATTGGTTTGGTAGGTTATTATCGATGTTTCGTCCATAATTTTTCCCGATTAGCTAACCCATTAAAAAAGCTTACGCATAAAGGGGTTAAATTTGTCTAGACAGAAGAGTGTGAAGAATGTTTTGAAGAACTGAATAGAAGATTATTCAATGCTCTTATATTTACTCTACCATCGGGGAATTATGGGTTCGTTATTTATAGTGTTGCGTCGAAGAAAGGACTTGGTTGTGTCCTTATCCAGAATGATACGGTTATTTCCTATGCATCATGATAGCTGAAAATTCATGAGAAAAACTATCCTAATCATGATCTTGAGTTAACCACTATAATATTTGCTCTGACGATTTGGAGACACTATCTCTACGGTAAAAAATGTGAGATTTATACTGATAACAAGATTTTGAAGTATATTTTCTCACAAAAAGAACTCAACATGAGGCAAAGGAGATGGCTTGAATTACTCAAGGATTATTATTTCACGATACACTACCACCCAGGGAAGGAAAACAAGGTGGAAGATTCTTTGAGAAGAAAATATCATGGAGTTTTGAACAATATTATAATTAAAAGGGATCCAATTTTCATGGATCTAGTGAAGATGGACATAGGAATAACCATGGAAGGTGAAACATCAACGCTTTTTCAAATGGTTTCCAAACCATCTTTACTAGAAAGGATTAAGAGTTCTCAGACTGATGATGAAGAATTTCAAAAGAAGATTAAAGCTGAGAATGATGGGAGATTGAGAGACTTTGTGTATGAAGATAGAATTTTGAAATTTGGGAAGAGGTTTTGTGTTCCCGATATACCTGATCTAAAAAGGGAATTGTTGGATGATGCTCATAGTTCCAATTTCTCTATACACCCTAGGAGCACCAAAATGTATAGATATTTGAAAGAACATTTTTGGAGGGAAAAATGAAGAGGGAGATTGCTGATTTTGTGTCAAGATGTATGGTTTGTCAATAAGTGAAAGCTGGAAGGAAACATCCTGGTGGAGTACTGCAACCTCTTCCTATGCCTGAGTGGAAATTGGATAATATTACGATGGACTTCGTCATGGGGCTACCAAAGACTCCTAGAAGGAACGATGCGATATGGGTCATTATTGATCATCTTACCAAGTCAGCACATTTTCTTGCTATAAGGGAAGATTTGCCACTTGAATGAATACCAAGACTATATATTAATGAAGTTGTGAGACTTCATGGAGTACACCTATCGATTGTTTCTGACCGTGATCCCTGTTTTACTTCAAGATTCTGGAAGAGTCTTCAGAAGGCCTTTGATACTAAACATCATTTGAGCACTGCCCACCACCCTCAAACAGATGGACAATCAGAACGGACTATTAAAACCTTAGAAGACATGTCGAGATCCTGCTCACTTGACTTTTAGGGTATGTGGGATCAATATTTACCTCTGGTATAACTTTCCTATAACAATAGCTTCCATTTGAGTATTCAGATGGCACCATATGAACTGTTATACGGAAAGAGATGTCGCACACCGACCTGTTGGGATGATGTTGGTGAAAGAAAACTTGTAGGTCCATAACTGGTGGAGGAAACGATGGAAAAGGTGAAGGTATTCCAAAATCACATCAAAGTAGCTCAAAGTAGGTAGAAGAGCTATGCCGATAACCGATGGATTTGGAATTTCAAGTAGGAGATAATGTTTTCTTGAAGGTATCTCCATAGAAGGGAATTATACGTTTCAGTAAGAAGGGTAAATTGAGTCCCAGGTACATCGGATCTTTCGAAATTCCAGAACGAATTGGGTTTGTAGCTTACTGTTTGGCAATGCCACCAAGTCTCTCCAAAGTTCACGATGTGTTCCATGTATCACTGTTGAGGAAATACATGCCCGACCCAACGCATGTACTCAATTACGGGGAATTAGAACTGGAACCTGATCTGTCTTATTGCGAAGTGCCCATCAGGATTCTTGATACCAGAGAACAAGTGCTGAGAAATCGGATGACTCGTCTGGTAAAAGCTCTATGGAGAAACCATAAGATGGAAGAGGCAATGTGGGAACCCGAGGAACTTATGATGAAGAATCACTCGAGTCTTTTTATACAGTAATTTTCTAGAAATTTTGAGGATAGAATTATTTTAAGGAGGGGAGAATGTGACAACCCAAGCTTCCACGGTACGCTTCCCTTTCAATAATACAGTAGCGTGTGTTGTACGTAACTTCATGTTCTAACACACACACCAAAACCAATCAAACTAGCTGTTATGAATAGTAATACCCACTTTTTGAAATTTTATAAATTTTATCTTTCAAAATGGACTTCATTTTTGGATTCAGAATATCGAAATTATCAAAGGGTGAAATTTTGGTATTTTTCTGAAAACTTTCAATTGTTGATGAATAGTGAAAAAACACTGAGTTATAGTTTAAAACCGAATTTTTATTTAAATAATTATTTATTTTATTTAAATTTAACTAAGGTCAAAATAGATACATAATACCTATATAAGTTAAATGTAATTCATTGGAGTTAGTTTAGAATAATTTTAGATATATAAAAATTTCATTGAACTTTTCACCGTCTTTTACCCACCTCCTAGGAGAATTTGTAAATTCACATAAAACATAATTTTATGTCTTCTGTGAGGGGAATTTCAAAAATCCAAGAGACATGGTTAATATCAAGGAGTAAAATTTGGTTCAATGTGATGAAAATAATTTTTTGTGTATAGTAACATTTTACTTTTATTTACCACAATTAAAAGTAAATAGGGTAATTAAGGATAAAAATGGTATTAATATTATCCTAACACATGTCTTAATACTATTGTACAAGTATATATCGACCAAAAACAACCTTAGGAATAAAATATTATCATTTAGGTCCACTTGGATGAGATTAGGACATTTATTATTATTTAATTCAAAGAAGAGTTAAAAGAGTTAAAATCAACGTTTATTTACTAAAACATTTTTAATATATGGTAACACATAATATAAATTCAATTGTAAATATTAATTAGAAATATAAAAATATTTCCTACATAATGGTATTTTATTTATAATTTTTAGACATTAAATAATTTAATTTATTTATGACACAACGGTGATGAAGTAATTACCAAATTAATGAAATATTAAAATAATTGATATTATAAATATCAAAGTAAATGTAATTTGAGACTTTTTTATGAATTCCACTAATTTTCTAGGTTAATATGACATATTATTATTGTTTATAAAAAAAATTTAGAATTAATAATGCTGTAATGAAATTTTCAAAAACAAAATACCCAATAGTGTCAAAATTGACATAAAATAGTTTTTAAAAAAAATATTATATTATTAATTGATATTAAATTCCTAAAAAATAATTTTCGGACAAGAGACTTATATAATGATAGGGGTATCATTAATGGACCACTTGGGTGGTCTCTTGGAGGTATATAGTAAGTTCATTAACTATAGAATATAAAAATACAAAGTGACATGGTAAGTGTCAAACTAACTAACTTAGAGTTAAATCTAAAACATAAGGTTAATATAATCACCCAAACCTGTATAAATTCTATTGGTTGAGTGGTTTTCGACCCATCCCCACCTGAAACTTTAAATAATCCACTTTGGAGCCATTATAATCCTAATATGAATTTATTATAAAATAATATTTCTAGCTTTTCCAAAGGTGCCCCTCACCCCTCTTATAAAAGGGCACTCCACCTTCTCACTAATTCACACACTCAAAGCCTCTTTCCTCGGCCAAACCGTACCCAAATACTCTCTCAACGTTTCTCACTAAAATCTAGAGGCCTTATTTTGATCATAAAGCCAACCTAAGGAGACCTTTTGATCAAATCAAAAGGAAGAACCCGAAGAAGAGGTAATGTTTTCACCACCCTTTTTCAAATTCATTTCTTCTTCAACTTATTCTTTATTTTTTATTCCCATTCTTAAATAATATATCCGGTATCTCCTATATACTGTGATATTATTATAAATATGGTACAAACATATTCATTATTCTATCCATCTTTTGAATGACATGTCACCATATGTGCGTACGTACGACTTACCGTCTCCACGTCGTGGTGTAATTGTTATTCAATATATTATTATTTGGATGGGTATAATAATTATGTGTAATTAATGTAAATAATATATATAACATGATAATGATTCTTTATATAAGATATAACATCCAATTATATATTATTTTAATATCAACAGAATGATATTGTCACTCATGCGTACGTACGGACTACCGTCTCCACGAACGCGATGAGATTCATTCCCCATCGTATCCATTCAAAACTAATTCTAATTTTATGATTAAAAGTAATTTTTAAGAACATTATATCATTCTGGATATGAATAAGGTACAACCTATCCATAAAAAACATGACTTATGTAACAAAACATATAAAATAAAATGAGTAAGTTAACACCCGAAACAATGATAAAACTAAGATATTATTAACAAATAAATGTTAAAAGATAATATATGATATCATAATTATGTATATGGTTCTTGTATAATATAATAACAATTTTTAACTATTATACAGGAGGTTAACATACCATCTACTAAGGAAAAGTACTTGGTAAGGGTTTATTTCACAATCTCTTCATTATCCGAGGTTGTTTATACGTAATTATCTACTAGGACCTTTTTATAATCCACATACATGTTTCTTAAAAATTTATTAAAAATCATTCTTACTATTTTAAAGACTATGGGATAAATTCATTTATACCCTTGTTGACTTTTTATAAGAAGTTTATTAAGGAATCTTTCTGTCGTTTTCCAAACAAGGTCCTTTTTAACCTTTTCGACAGAATTAAGGTAAGAATGTTTTTTTAACTTATACGGAGGGTGTGGCTATTTTCCACTGTTATATAATCTTCGAAGCTTACCTTATAATCTTATAAGAATATTTTCAAATAAAATGTTTTATTTTATAAATATATGACTCTTTAATGATTTCAAAATAGAAAGAGATATTTCTCTAAAAAGAGTTTTGATTTCATCTATGTCAATATCCTTTTAGGGATTTTAAGCTTATTTGAAGTTGATTTATTATGAAACAAAGCATCCATATTGTATTGATGTTTTTGTGATATGTTTGAATGTGGATATGTTATTTTCATACCATTCATGGTTTATGGAGAAAGTATTGACAATTCCTATGCTAGTTTTAATACGAATATTTATGTTATGTTTAAACATGTTCATATGAGGAATGCATTGGACTTAATAAGTGACGGGTGGAGCCTGGTATAGCTCCTTGATGCATCGGTAGGTCTCATAAGAGAAACTAGTGTCTTGGAACAAGTCCCTGGCAAAATATTATTTGTAGTCTTGGCACGAGGCCTTGTCTATGTGGTTCTGATAGTCTGGCATTATGTATTCCATCATTATGAAAGTGGTTATTGATATTTCATGTGATTATTCGACTAGTAGAATATCCATGTGAATAAGTAAATGGCATTATTTCATTTTATCTTTTCCATATTATTCTGAAGTTCAAATTTAAAAGGCTTTTGTTTTTGCTATACATTTCCTTAAATTTTTCTGTTTATTTATGAATGTTTCCTCTATATTGTTATCCTTACTAAGTATCTGAGCTCACCCCTTTCAATGTTTTATTTTTCCTAGGATGTGAAGAAGTAATTTATGAATGACCTTCAGGGATAATATGAAGGGATATGAAGACAAGATGTTTTTTTAGTAGTTTTCACTTTATAATGTAATGTAAACTTTATGAATGTATGTAGTTATTCCAAGGCTACTAAACTAATCAGTCTTTTGAGACTTGATCTTTTTTGTGATCATTCCAATGATATGTAATAATGCACCGACTCTAGGTAACTGGTGTTGGGGCATTACATTTCACCACTTTCATTTGATGAATACATTGGAAATTTTATGTGACAGGTGAGGACCACTCTACTAACTTGATGAATCCATAGGTCTTATGATACAAACTAGTTTGGGTAATTTTCATATTCCTTACCAATTTATGTTTCTTGTCTTGGGAAATAGCCTTAATGGTATAATTATGATAACCATAATTATACTTTAAATCATTATGAAACTAGTTATTAGTATCAATTTGTTATTTTTTTATTTTTTTTATTTATGGATTTAGTCACCTTTTATGGTACTAATTATATTAATATTTTATTATTGATTATATCATCTATATTATTCATGTTTTATTTTCTTTTTGATGACTTTAATTGTGTGATTTCTACACTAAGCATATGATCTCACCCTTTGGTATATTTTCCATTTCTTAGAATATGAAAACTTTATTTTTGAATGAAATAATGGATTTAATATAATAAATATTAATTTTATCATATTATTTATAACATTATATTTCATGTTATATTATGTAATGTTTGGATCATGTGTGTATCTATCCTCTCAAGACAATTAAACTATTCCTCCCTTAAATATATGATCCCCTGATATTTGGCCAATATTGTAGAATAACTACTGAATCTAGACTACTATAGTAAGGATGATAGAGTATATATCATAAGAAGATTAGTAAAAAATGTGGGAACAAGATTTAGGAAAACACATCTTAGGTAACATTACTCTATGAACAACACTAAGGATATTTATAATTATAGAATAATATTATAATGTTCTTATTAATGTATAGATTATGTGGTTTTCCTAAAATTAAATCCCTATCTATCTAATTTCTATGGAAATGGATTTGGAATATATGTATACAATGGTAATAACCCGGAATAGAGTTTTACGAGTATAGCATGGCCCTTATTTTGGTGCATGGTGAGTATGTTTTTTCTACACACCTTGTTTGGAATTCTTGGTGAATATGATTTTTTTAATTAACATTTTCAATAAAAACCACTGGGAAATGAAGAACAATATAAAAAATATTCCAAATGAAACTATGTTTATGATTATATGATTATCAATGGAAAAACTTTTCATGTTATGTTAACTGTTTCAAAAGATTCAAAATTATTCATTATGTTTCATAATTCTATGATCTAATATAGTTTATTCAATTTTTTAGAAATGTATCCTAGATTAAGGAATGGGAAAAAATGAATTCTTGTAATCCATATTGGCATTAATCTCCTCAGAAATATAGTGATACTAGAGCTGGAGCAGAAGTTAGAGCATAATAAATTTAACTATATTGGGGAAGCTAACTAGAGTTACAACTAATAATGGTTTCCATATAGAAGAAGGCTTCTAATCCACAATTTGGACCAACAATGATGTAACATTTCATTATTCAACAACATACACAATTTAATGAGACTAAAAAACCATTTTTGGCTAATCAAGGGATAATTTCCTCAGAGGTGGTATTTCTTTCTTTGTAATGTTAGGACAGGGAAAAGGTTTTCATGGAAATATATCATCACATGGGGGGTTTGAGATCAATTTAGGTCATTACATAAACACACCAATAATTATTAATAAAAAAATCATGGAAGTGATTTATTTTAATGTACATTTATTGGAAACTAAATTTCATAACTAGATAAGTGTGAATTTTGAGAGTAAATTCAGGAGTCTAAAATAAAAGAAAGATGAAAATGATACTAAGTAAGATGAAAAATTTTAAATGTTAAAAAGTAATTCTATGATAAACATACATAATCTAAGATTAATATTTAATATTTTTTTTATTGGATAAATCCAATACTTTTAATGGATCAATTCACGTAAACCTATTCATCTTATGAAGACATAATATCATGTTCAATCAGGAAAGAAAATGAGTTATCCATGTCTTATAACATTTAAGGAAATAAAATAAGAATAGGGAAGATATATTATATAGAAAAGGAAAATTAATAAAAATGGATGAAGGGAATGGGGTAATTTATAACATGAAATAAATGTGGAATTAAAAAACTTGGAACGAGAATGTTGGAACTGGGACTTTGCATCATCTATAGTGAAAAATTCTGTCACCTTAATATTCTAAGTTAATGAAAGAATATTCCAATGTTCAATTAATTAATAGTAATAAGATGAGGTATTATGAAAATGGGTGTCCCATGGATCATAGTAACATTACTTAGAAAAGTACAAGGCTATAGGGACATGTTTATACAATTAAAAGAGCTGAGGTTTAGGTTCATAAATATGTGGTGTAAGGTACAATAATTATAGACTTATATTAAACAAATTATTTTTTTGATTTGTGATCTTTTCACTATTTTATATTTCAATGTGTTGGTGTAAAATTATATACTTCTTTTGGAACTTTATATTTGAAGTTATTGAGAAAATATTCAAGTGGAATTATCACCACAACAAGGATGAGTCAGTCAGTTACCATTATGACACATAAACATGGCAAATTTTCTAACAATATTATTATACCTATGGTTGAATTTGATATAATCTTTATTGTATTGGTTCTAAAAATATAATGAAAAAGTTCAATGAAAAGATAAGGAAATTTTGATTCAAAATAGAGATATATAATTAATTATTTTTATAGAGGAGACTGTATTATATGAGTCATGTATATATCCACCTCTTGTAGATCATCTGAATGTGATCCATGGTGTAACACCCCAAGCTTCCACGGTACGTTTCCCTTTGAATAATGCAGTAACTTGCGTTGTATGGAACTTGGAGTTTTAACACACCACGACCAATGACATTAGCCGTTATGAATAGTAATACCCACTTTTTGAAATTTTATAAATTTTATTTTTCAAAATGTACTTTATTTTTTGATTCGGAATATCAAAATTAGCTTAGGGTGAATTTTTTTGTATTTTTCTGAGAACTTTCAATTTTTGATGAATAGTGAAAAACAATGTGTTATTAATTAAAACCAACTTTTTATTTAAATAATTAGATATTTTATTTTCATTTATTTTAGTTAAAAATTGATACATAATACCTATATATTTTCAATGTAATTCATTTGAGTCATTTTATAATAAGTTTAAATATATAAAATTTTATTGAACTTTTTACCGTCTTTTACCCACCTTCTTTGAGCATTTACAAATTTGCATAAAAGTTAATTTTACCACTTTTGTAAGTTGAATTTCAAAAATCTGAGAGACACGGTTGATATCAATAAGTAAAATGTGGTTTAATAAGATAAAAATATTTTTTTGGTGAATAGTAACTTTTTACTTTTATTTACCACGGTTAAAAGTAAATAGGTTAACTAAGGGTAAAAGTGGTATTATAATTGCCCTATAACATGTCTTAATTCTATTGTATTAGTGTAATTTGACCAAAAACAACCTTATGAATAAAATATTATCCCCTTTGATCCACTTAGATTAGATTAGAACATTTATTATTATTTTATTTAAATAAGAGTTAAAAGATTTAAATTCAATGTTTAATAACTAAACCATTTTAATATAGGGTAATACATAATATAAATTCGACTATAAATATTAATTATAAAGATAAAAAGGTTTCCTACATGATGCTATTTTTTTTATAATTTTTAGAACTTATATATTTTAATTTATTAACGACACAATGATGATGCAGTAATTACCTTATTAATGAAAGATTAAAATAATTGATATTATAAATATCCAAATAAATGTAATTTGATACTTTAGATGAATTCCAATAATTTTATAGGTTAATATGACATGTTAGGGTTTATTAAATAATTTTTTTTCTATGTAATAATGCTGTTATGATTTTCACAAAAAACAAATACTAAATAGTGTCAAAATTGACATAATTGAGTTTTTTAAAACAATACTATATTATTAATTGATATAATATTAATAAAAATATAACATCTGGAAAATGGAATTATATAAAATTATATATATTAATAATGAACCACTTGGGGTTATCTTGGCTTGTTATCATAAGTTTATTGACCATATAATATAAAAATACAAAGAGACATGTTAAATGTCAAACTATTTAACTAAGAGTTAAATCTAAAACAATAAGCTTAATATGGTGACCTAAACCTGTCTAAAACCTATTGATTGAGATTTTTTAGACCCATACTCACCTTTTCCTCAATATAAATTATTTTGGAGCCATTATAAACCGAAAATTATTTTATTATAAAATAATATTTCAAGCTTTTCCTAAAGTGACACTCACCTCTCTTATAAAAGGATACTTCCCCTTCTCTTAATTACACACCTCCAAAGACATTTTAATCAGAAAAAAACTGCCCAAATATCCTCCCAACGTTCCTCCCTTCATCCTAGAGGACTTCCTTTGGTTAGAAAGCCATACTAAAGAGACATTTTGATCAAATCAAAAGGAATAACATGAAGAATAGGTAAATATTTCATCACCTCTTTCAAGATCTTTTCTTCTTCCACTTCCTCATTCTTTGTTGTTTCCATTCTAAAATAACAACTCTAGTGTATTCTATATAATGTGATGTTATTATAAAAAATTTATATCCATATTCATTATTCTATCCATCATATGAATGACAAAGTCACCACACATGCGTACATACGGCTTACCGTCTCCACGTCGTGGTGTAGTTTGTTATTCAATCACTTCATTATTTGGATGGGTTTAATAATGAGTATAACTAATTTAAATAATAAATATAACATGTTAATTATTCTGTATATATGATATACTATCCAATAAAATATGATTTCACCATCAAAATAATGAAATTTCCACTCGTGCATACATACAGATTACCCTCTCCATGAACGCGATGAGATTCATTCCCCATCATAATCATTCAAGAATAATTTTCATTTTATGATTAAAAATAATGTTTAAGAAGATAATATAATTCTATATATGAATCAAATAATTCCTATCCATAACAAAAATGGCTTACATAACCAAGCATATAAAGGATAATGAATCAGTTAAATAAGATTTCACCATCAATATAATGATATTTCCACTCGTGCATACGTACGGATTACCGTCTCCGTGAACGTGATGAGATTCATTCCCCATCATAATCATTCAAGAATAATTTTCATTTTATGATTAAAAATAATGTTTAAGAACATAATATCATTCTATATATGAATCAAATAATTCAAATCCATAACAAACATGGCTTACGTAACCAAGCATATAAAGGAAAATGAATCAGTTAACACCCAAAATGATGATACTATTGAAATATAATTAACAAAGAAATATTATAGGATCATATATGATATCATATTTATGTATATAGTTCTTGTACAATTTAATAAAAAAAATTTAACTACTATACAAGAGGTTAACATACCATCGACTAAGGAAAAGTACAAGGTAAGGGTTAATTTCACAATATCTTTATTATCCGAGGTCGTTTTAACATAAGTATCTACTAGGACCTATTTATCATCCACATAAATGTTTCTTAAAAATTTATTTCAAAAAAATTTACTATTTACTAGACTATGGGTTAAAGTCATTTATACCCTTGTAAGACTTTTATAAGATGATTTGACTAGAATCTTTCCATCATTTTCCAAAAAAAGAACATTATGACCTTTTTGACAAAATTAATATTAGAATGTGTTTTTTTAACTTATACTGTAATGGCCCAGACCCCCCTTGCCCATTAATTTGACAAAGTGTGTCTCCACTAAAACGGTGGCACCATGAGGGTGACACCGTGACAGTGGAACCGTGATGGTGACACTGTGACGGTGGTACTATGAGGGTGACACTGTGACAGTGGAACTGGTCACAGTGGTACCGTGACAGTGGCAGCGTGAGGGTGACACCATGGGTGTGACACCGTGAGGGTGACACCGTGACGGTGACACCGTGATGGTGGCACCATGTCCCCTCGCTGAGCCTTTAATTCTTTTTACAGTACCTGACTTTTCCGCTCCCACAACGTAAGTTTTGACGTAAATTAATTCTTTTACTCCTTTTAAAACCATTTATATCCCATAATTAATTCCTAAAAATCCCGAGAGACCTCCGTGTGTAACTGCCCAACTGCGTGGTCAACCCATGACCCCCGCTCCTTACGCGGTTTGACATTATCGTCTCAATCGTCTGCGGCTCTTATAAACTAAGGGTTAGTCGTGGTTTCTTCTTTCCTAGATCGTGGCTTTTCACGAACAGATTCTTGTGCATCGGGCAAGCCGCATCATTATGCGTAGATTTCCGCGCCCGGCCTAAGCATTGATAGACGAAGCGATTTTTGTTCAGGAGAGCTGCATCGCTATCCGTGAAGTTCCTCCCCTGGCCTCAGCGTAGATCATCGATCAACAAGTAGGGAATTTCTCCTTCGCCTCTCTCTTTTGTGTATCATGTGGGGTGGTAATGCTTTTGAATCTATAGAATTGGATAAACCATACCTAATTAAAGATAATGAATGAATCCTATAAAGAAATAAGGGGGGGCTGTGATCGTTGATGCTATTTTATATTATGATCTTCTTTCTGAGTTGTGTTGGCTTACGCCTTCTGAAAATCGAGGCTATTGGTGGTCATTGTCTGTGCACTAATAAAACCTCATGATGTTTTAAATGTATTGTTTTGTAATTATAAACTCCTACTGTGAAAAGTAAATTGGTTAATCTCGTATATCCGGCTGAACGAATTAAAAGCATGAGGATCAACCCTTCTGTGATAACTCTCTGTTAAAACACACGGAATTTAGAATAATGGAGTTTGTTAAATCTTATAAATATGAAAATACAGGTGTGGCCCTGCTTTGTGTTTGTGGTAGTGGTTTGGTTGTTTCCTTTTTTTGGACTGATTGTTGGAGATGTGGGAGGGGATGGGATCCCCTATTTTTATACTCCCGGTGGTTGTGAATTTGGGGATGGGATCCCCTGTTGTTATGGATTTTAGTGTTTGTGAGTTTTGAGACCGGGTGGTTACCTTGTTTATATCATGAATTGGGGTGGGATCCACTGTTGATGAGAAATCATTTCAGGGGACACGGGGCAGTGTCTTGGGGTTGTCTGGTTCCAAGACTTCGAGGGTTCTCACTTTTCCTTTGTTTTTGTGACTTCACAAGAGAACCGGGTATGGATACTTGAATAGACATTTGGCTGGTTTCTTTTCCTTGGTTATTCTTGTGGTTTTAGTTTCCCAGTAGTGCATAAAATTATTTGAACATTATTACTGAACATGAAAAAAAGAATGGGACAAATGGGTTTTGTTGTAGAGATTTGTGACTCGGACATGAGCGTTGTTGTGATCTATAGGCTGTCTGAAGAAAAACATAACCTTGGGTGAGTGCTTGTTACCTATATATATATTTGAAGTTTTTTGTTTCTTATTCTCTCCCCACCCAAGTTGAGAACATAGTGTCGAACACCCTCGTTTATTGGGGGAGGGTGTTTTTCCCAACACTATTATTAGTGGCTGGTTATTATCTCCTTTTCTACCCCCTTTCCCGGATATCCCAAGTATCTTCGGGCAGGCTGTGACGGCCTGAGGTCCATTATTAGCCCAAGAACCTTCGGGCAGGGTAGTGTGGTGGTCGGCCACGTATGTGTGGAAGGTGGTTTCCCAAGTGTCTTCGGGATGAGGCCCAGGTGTCTTCGGGTGTGGCAGTGGAATTTCTAGCCCAGGTGTCTTCGGGTATGGTGGTTGTTGTTGTGGCCCAGGTGTTTGCGGGTGGTATTCGGCAGTGGGACTCCGTGGGGTTGTGGCCCAGGTGTGTGTGGGCGGGTGTGGCCGTGGGACTGCGGTGAGAATGGCAGGATTGGTCCGATGCGTAGGATGTCTCAATAACCAGTGGGAAAGTGGCGCGAGGTACCAAAACATCGATGTTTTCGGATTATATATATTACTTGACTTGTGTTATTTGGGGAGTGTGCCTTTGTGAGGCTTGGGTGGATAATTTACCTTGATAGGTGTTTGGTTTACTCCTTTTTCTCATGGGACTTTAGTACGTTCCCCCACTTGTGCACGAGAGTCTTTGGTTTTCCCTACTGAGTGTACTCATATGCTCACCATACATATATAAAACTACTTTCAGGTTTCCAGGAGGACTTCAGGGATCACGCAGGACCATACTAGCTCGGACCTTTGGGATAGTTGTAGTTGCTTCTTTTCTTCTTTGGTACTTACCTTTGTAGTCACCTTTTGTTCTTTTTGGATTTTACTTTTGGGACATGCATGTGGGAATGGTTTACTTTTGGCTTTACTTTTCTTTTACCTTGGTTTTGTTGAGTTTCATCATCTTATCTCTCGATCTTATAAAACAAAAAGGGGTAATGCCTTCCATTTGTGAGAAATTTCTATACCCTTGGTGCCAGTCGCCACTCCAAGACCAATTAAAGGCGGGTCTCGAGGGTCATTATCTCTCCTTCAACCTGAAGAAGGAAGTCCTGGAAATCTGCTGACCCTTCCCTCCTTTTAGTGAAGGCGGGTCGTGACATATACGGCGGGTGTGGCTATTTTCTGTTGTTGTATCATTTTCAAAGATTACCATTCAAGCTTATAAGAATATTTTCAAAATAAATGTTTTATTTTATAATTATTATACTTTTAAATGATTTCAAAATAAAAAGATGTATTTATTTTAAATGGTTTTAATTTCATCTTTGTCAACATCTTTTGATGGATTTTAAACTTGTTTGAAGTTGATTTATTATGATAAAAATCATCCATATTATATTGAAGGTTTTGTGATATGTTTTATTGGGGATATTTTATTTTTACACCATTAATGGTTTATGGATAAAGTATTGAAATTTCGTATGCTAGTTTTAATATAAATGTTTATGTTATGTTTAAACTTTTTCATTTAAGGAATGCATTGGACTTAGTAAGTGATGGGTGGATCCCACTATATCTCCTCGATGCATCAGTAGTTATCATGAGACAAACTAGTGTCTTGGAAAAATCCCTTGACAAAATCTTAATTGTAGTCTTGGCACAAGGACTTGACTATATTGTTCTGAAGTCTGGAATTATGTGTTACATCATTATGAAAGTGGCTATTGATATTGCATGTGATTATTTTAATAGTAGAATATCCCTGTGAATAAGTAAATGGAATTATTTGATTTTATCTTTTCCATATTATACTTAATTTTGAGTTTAAAAGGATTTTGTTGTAGTATTATACATTGCCTTAAATGTTTATTTTTATTTATGAATGTTTCCACTGTATTGTTATCCTTACTGAGCATCTAAGCTCACCCCTTTCTTTGTTTTATTTTTCCTAATATGTGAAGAAGTATTTTATGGTTGACCTTTAGGGATAGGATAAGGATATAAGTGTGTTAAAAAGTGGAAAATATTTTGTTGATGTTTTTATTTCATGATGTAATGTAAATCGTTTGAATGTATCTAGTACTTCCAAGGATACTAAATTGATCCGTCTTTCAGTACATGTTTCCTTGTATCATGACAATGTTATTTAATAATTCACCAACTCTGGGTAATTGGGGTTGGGAAGTTATAGTTGGTATCAGAGGAAATTTCGTACAAACTATGGAAACTAGATTTAGAGAAACTATGATTAGAGAATACTACACTAAGATAGACTTTAAGGATTAATATAGAATAACTTCCTTGAATTTTGGTACTGTAGTGATTTTGTGATTTTTACAATCAATACATCCCAATATGGATACGAGAATGTGGAGGCGTCTATGAAACAGATGTACCTAGGGGTAAAACTCAAAAACACCGCTTTGAGCTAAACTTGAATGGGAACTGGTGCACAATAACGGGCCTTGTTGTACTCTTTGTTACGATACTCCTGGGGGATATTCTTAGGATAATTATCATTTTATTTAAAAACCATCATGAAGGATTTATGAGTATATACCTCCTAAAAGAAAACATTTTTATGATTATTGATTATATCCATAAATTGTTAAACTTATGTTAAGTGTTTTTCAAGTTTGTAATTATGTATTATGATTCATCAACTAATTTTCTATATGCCATTGTTTACAAATGGCCCCTATTGGAAGGAATGGAAACCATATCAGCACATGTAATCCATATAGGTATTTCCCTCCTACTCCAGATAATTATAGTGGAGCTGGTGATGCAACTGGTGCTGATTAGCTTATCAACATACTGGGACAACTCACTCAGGTTATGAATAATAACTTTACCCGTACGGAGCACCCTGATCCACAACGTGGAGGATCAATGATTAACCGCTTCATGAGGAAACAACCTCAAACATTTAATAAGAGTACAAATCCATTAGTAGCTGAGTAATGGATAAGTTCCTTAGAGAAAAAATTAGATGCTTTTGGGGGTAGCTAAAGAGAAAAAGTTGTCATGGATGTTTATTGCATCACGGGAGAAGCATATCAATGGTGGTCATTGATTCCAGACACAAATAAAGATGAAGAAGTATAAAACATGGAATGGAGGTAGTTTAATGAGATTTTCATTGAAAAATACTTTCCTCATGACCATTGAGCAGATATGGAAAGATAATTTCAAATTCTGAGGCAAAAGGAGGATGATAATATCAAAAAGTATGAGGCTAACATTACAAGGATGGAAAGTCATATTTTATATTATATAAATAACCCAAGAAGTAAGATTGATCATTTATTTGATGTGTTAAAAGCATTTCTCTGTCGAGAATTAGTCTCGCAATCCTTTTCATTGTATGAAGATATTTACTTATGTGCTATCAATACAGAAAAGTAATTCTCTATGTCTTACGACTTCAAAGAAAAGAAAGAGAAGAACATATCTGATGAACACTTTAGGAAAAGAAATAAGTAAATAGGGAAGAAGGTAAGAGTTGAATTTTCACCCTATGATAATTGTGGAAGGAATCACCTCAGTGCCTCTCTAAAAGGAAAATGAGTATGCTGAAAATGTGGACAGAATGACCATCTTGCTAGTGATTGTAAGGTTAAAAAATAAGTTACCAATGTTCAATGATACAATTGTAGGGAGATGGGACATTATGAAAATAAATTTCCTAAGTGTCAAGGAAACATATCTCAGAAAAGGCCATGGGATCAAGGCCAAGCTTATTCGATGACTTCTGCTGAGGTTGAATCTCTGAAATATGTGGTGGTAGGTAATTTAATGGTTTCATCAAGTTTATCCAATTCTTTATCTTATTCGGTATCATCGCATTATTTCATATCTTCCCAGTTTCCTAAGAAAATTAGATATTACCAATTTAATTTAACAAGGGAGTTGTCAATCAAAACTCCTAAGGTAATTATCATTGCAACAAAGTTTTGTGAATTAGTCCCCATTAAAAAATATAAACAATATTTGTCTTCTAATATAATCATCATACCCATGATTTAATTTGATATAATCCTTGGTATATATTGGATTTTGAACCATAAAGTGAAGCTTTATTGTAAGAAGAAGGAGGTTACAATTCTCTATGATGATAACGAGTACCTTATCTTTAGAGAAGAAACATCACCAACTAATTATTATCTAGATCCACCACAATAGCTCTACTAAATTCAATTATTGTACAGGTTGAGAATGAAATAATTATGGGTGAGGAAAATAAAGTTCAAATAGAGGAAGTAACTATTTTTTAAGAATATACTGATGTGTTTTCAGAGGATTTACCTGGACATCCTCCAAAATGATAAATTGAGTTTTCCATTGATTTAATTCATGGTTCAAGGACCATATCGAAGACCCGTTATTTATTGTACAATGTGGAATTATAGGAACTAAATAAATAACTAGAGGAATTGAGTAATAAGGTATTTATTGACCCCAGTGTTTCCCGATGGGGATCCTCTGTCCTTTCTATTAAGAAGAAATATGGATCTATGAGGTTGTGCATTGACTATAGGGAGATCAATCCTATTACAATAATGAAAAGGTATCCCCTACCTCACATTGATGATTTTTTTGACCAAATTCATGTATCCCAATATTTTTCAAAGATTTACCATCGATTTGGATATCATCAGTTATGTGTGAAGAAGGAAGACATTCCAAAAACGACATTTCAAACTAGGTATGAGCATTAGGAGTATATAGTAATGCCTTTTGGATTGAAAAATTCACCCTCTATATTTATGGATCTAATGAATAGAGTTTTCAAGGAATATCTTGATGAATATTTAGTGGTGTTTATTGATTATATCTTGGTATACTCAAAAATCTATGAAGATCATGAAAATAACTTGCGCATTATTCTAAATACACTTAGAAGAAACAAAATATATGGGAAGTTTAGAAAGTGTGAATTCTGGCTTCTAGAGGTTTCTTTTCGTGGCCATATTATATCTAAGGATGGAATATTTTTTGATCCTTTAATGAACAAGGAAATCCAAGAATGGATAGTACTGATGAGTATAATTGAGGTACGTAGTTTTATTGGTTTAGCAGGTTATTATCGAAGATTAGTCCAGAATTTTTCCCAGTTGGATAACCCATTAACCATGATCACACATAAAGGGGTTAAATTTGTTCAGAAAAAAGAGTATTAAGAATGTTTTGAAGAACTGAAGAGAATATTAGTCAATGATCCTATATTGACTCTACTATCAGGGAATGATGGGTTTGTTATTTATAGTGATGATTCAAAGAAAATACTTGGTTGTGTCCTTATGCAGAATGATAGAGTTATTGCCTATGCATCACGAGAGATAAAAATTCATGAGAAAAACAATCCCACTCATGATCTTGAGTTAGTAGCAGTAGTATTTTCTTTGAAGATATTGAGACATTATCACTATGGTGAAAAATTTGACATTTATACTGATCATAAGAGTTTGAAGTATATTTTCTCCCAAAAAGAACTAAACATGAGGCAAAGAAGATGGCATCAACTAATCAAGGATTATGATTGCACAATACACTACCACCAAGGGAATGAAAATAAGGTGGAATATTCTTTGAAAAGAAAGGATCATGGAGTTTTTACCAAGATGAGAGTTAAATGGGATACTATTTTCAGGGATCTAGTAAAGATGGATATGGGAATAACCATGGAAGGTGAAACAACAATACTTTTTCAAATGGTTGAAAAACCATATTTACTATAAAGGATAAAAAGTTATCATACTGATGATGAGGAGTTTCAAAAGAAGATTAAAGCTCTAAATGATGGGAGATTGAGTGACATCATATATGAAGACGGAATTTTGAAATTTGGGAACTAACTTTGTGTTCCCGATATAGCTGATCTAAAAAGGGAATTGTTGGATGATTCTCATAGCTCCAATTTCTCTATACACCGGGGGAGCTCCAAGATGTATAGAGATTTGAAGGAACATTTTTGGTGGGGCAATATGAAGAGGGAGATTTCTGATTTTGTGTCAAGATGTATGGTTTTTCAATAAGTGAAAGCTAGAAGGAAACAACTTGGAGGAGTCATGCAAACTCTTCCCATACCTGAGTGGAAATGTGATGACATTATGATGGGCATAGTCATGGGGCTACCAATGACTCTTATAAATAATGATGAAATATAGTTCATTGTTGATCGTCTTACCGAGTCAGCACATTTTATTCCTATAAGAAAAGATTTACCACTTGAACGTTTATCAATACTGTATATTAATGAAGTTGTAAGAATTAATTGAGTACCCCTATCGATTGTTTCTGATAGTGATCCTTGTTTTACATAAAGATTGTGGAAAATTATTCAAAAAGACCTGGATACTGAACATTTTTTGAGAATTTCCTACCAACCTCCAACTGATGGAAAATCAGAATGGACTATTCAAACCTTAGAAGACATGTTGAGATCTTTCTCACTTGACTTTAAAGGTATGTGGGATCAATATTTACCTCTGGTATAATTTTCATATAACAATAGATTCCATTCAATTATTCATATGGCACCATATGAAGCGTTATATGGAAAGAGATGTTGCACACCAACTTGTTGGGATGATGTTGGTGAAAGAAAACTTGTAGGCCCAAAACTTGTTGAGGAAACAATGGAAAAAGAGAAGATTATCCAAACCCACATCAAAGCAACCCAATGTAGGAAAAAGAACTATACCGATAACTGAAAGAAGTATTTGGAATTTCAAGTAGGAGACCTTGTTTTCTTGAATGTATCTCCATGGAAGGGTGTAATATGTTTCGGTAAGAAGGGTAAATTGAGTCCAAAATACATTAGACCTTTCAAAATTATAGAATGAATTGGAGTTGTAGCTTATTGTTTGGAAATGCCTCCAAGTATCTCCAAAGTTCCTGATGTGTTCCACATATCACTGTTGAGAAAATACATGCCTGACCAAATGCATTTACTCACCTATGATGAAAATGAACTAGAACCTGATGTATCTTATTGTGAAGAGTCTGTCACAATTCTTGATACTAGGGAACTAGTGATGAGAAACTGGATGACTCGTCAGGTAAAAGTTCTATGGAGAAACCATAAGATGGAAGACGAAATGTGTAAACCCAAGGAACTTATGATGAAGAACCACCTGAATCTTTTTATTCAATAATATTATAGAAATTTCTAGGAATAAATTATTTTAAGGAGTGGAGAATGTCACACCCCAAGCTTCCACGATACGTTTCCCTTTGAATAATGTAGTAGCTTGTGTTGTACGCAACTTAAAGTTTTAACACACCACAACCAATGAAACTAGCTATTATGAATACTAATACCCACTTTTTGAAATTTTATAAATTTTAATTTTCAAAATGGACTTCATTTTTTGATTCGGAATATCAAAATTAGCTTAGGGGGAAGTATTGGTATTTTTCTGAGAATATTTAATTTATGCTGAATAGTGAAAAACACTACGTTATTATTTAAAACTGACTTCTTATTTAAATATTTACTTATTTTATTTTAAATTAATTTAGGTCCAAATATACACATAATACCTATATATTTTCAATGTAATTCATTTGATTCATTTTATAATAAGTTCAGATATATAAAATTTTATTGAACTTTTTACCGTCTTTTACCCACCTTCTAGGAGCATTTACAAATTTGCATAAAACATAATTTTACCACATCTGTGACTTTAATTTCAAAAATCTAAGAGACAAGGTTTATATCAGTAAGTAAAATATGGTTCAATAAGTTGAAAATAATTTTTGTTGAATAGTAACTTCTGACTTTTATTTACCACAGTTAAAAGTAAATTAGGTAATTAAGGGTAGAAATGATATTATAATTACCCTAAAACATGTCCTAATTCTATTGGATAAGTTTAATTCGACCAAAAACAACCTTAGGAATAAAATATGACCCCCTTTGGTCCACTTGTATTAGATTAAGACATTTATTATTATTTTATTTAAAGAAGAATTAAAAGAGTTAAATTCAATGTTTAATAACTAAACCATTTTAATATAAGGTTATAGATAACATAAATTCAACTATAAATATTAATTATAAAGATAAAAATATTTCCAACATAATGGTATTTTACATATAATTTTTAGACAATAAATAATTTAATTTATTTATGACACAATGATGATGCAGTAATTACCTTATTAATGAAAGATTAAAATAATTGATATTATAAATATCCAAATAAATGTTATTTGAGGCTTTTGAGTAATTACACTAATTTTCTAGGTTAATATAACATTTTAGGGTTGATTAAATAATTTTTTTCTAAGTATTCATGCAAATATTATTTTCACAAAAACCAAATACTAAATAGTGTCAAAATTGACATAATTGAGTTGTTAAAAGAAATACTATATTATTAATTGATATAATATTCCTAAAAATATAATGTTTGTCCAAAGGACATAAATAAGGTTATATATATTAATAATGAACCAATTAGGGTTCTCTTGGCTGTTTATAGTATGTTTATTTACCATATAATATAAAAATACAAAGAGACATGGTAAATGTCAAACTATTTAACTAAGAGTTAAATCTAAATGATAAGGTTAATATGGTAACCTAAACCTGTTTAAAACCAATTGGTTGAGAGGATTGGGACCCATAGCCACCTTATCCTCTAAATAAATCATTTTTTAGCCTTTATAAACTGAAAATGATTTTATTATAAAATAATATTTCAATCTTTTCCAAAAGTGACCCTCAACTCTCTTATAAAATGGTACTTCCCCTTATGTTAATTAAACACCTCCAAAGCCATTTTTATCGGCCAAAACCTACCCCAATATCCTCAAAAATGTCTTCCCTTAACCCTATATGCCTTACTTTTGTCAGAAAGAAAACCTAAGGAGCCATTTTTATCAAATCAAAAGGAATAACCTGAAGAAGAGGTAAATATTTCATCACCTCTTTCAAGTTAATTTCTTCTCCCACTTCCTATTTCTTTTTTGTTTCTATTATAAAATAATAACTCCAATATTTTCTATATACTTTGATTTTATCATAAAAATGGTACAACCATATTCATTATTCTATCCATCATTTGAATGAAAAAGTCACCATACGTGTGTACGTACGGCTTACCGTCTCCACGTCATGGTGTAGTTTGTTATTCAAACACTTCATTATTTGGATGGGTATAATAATTATTATAATTGATATAAATAATAAATATAACCTGTTAATTATTATTTATATATTATATACCATCCAATTATATACTATTTCACCATCAATATAATGATATTGTCGCTCGTGCGTAAGTAGGGATTACCGTCTCCACAAACGTGATGAGATTCATTCCCCATCATAATCATTCAAGAATAATTTTCATTTTATGATTAAAAATAATGTTTATGAACATGATATAATTATTTATATGAATCAAATAAATCCTATCAATAACAAACATGGCTTACATAACCAAGTATATAAAGGAAAACGAATCAGTTAACACCAGAAATGATGATACTACTGAAATATTATTAACAAAGATATATTAGAGGATCATATATGATATCATATTTATGTTTATAGATATTGTATAATATAATAACAATGTTTTAACTATTATAAAGGAGGTTAACATACCATCTACTAAGGAAAAGTACAAGGTAAGGGTTAATTTCCTAATCTCTTTATTATCCAAGGTTGTTTTTACATAAGTCTCTACTGGGACCTCTTTATCATCCACATCCATGTTTCTTAAAAATATATTTCAAAAAAAATTTAATATTGACTAGACTATGGGTTAATGTCATTTATACCATTGTTTTACTTTTATAAAATGGTTTTAAAGGAATATTTCTGTCGTTTTCCAAACAAGGTACTTTATGACCTTTTTGAAAAAATTAAGGTACGAATGTCTTTTTTTTAACTTATACGGCAGGTGTGGCGATTTTCCTCCATTACATAATCGTGGAAGCTTCCAATAAAACCTTATAAGAATATTTTCAAAATAAACATTTTTTTTATAATTATGTGACTTTTAAATGATTTCAAAATAGAAAGTGGTATTTATTTCAAATAGTTTTCATTTCATCTATGTTAACATCCTTTGATGGATTTTAACCTTTTTTGGTGTTGATTTATTATGATACAAATCTTCCATATTATATTGATGGTTTTTTGATTTTTCGGACTATGGATGTGTTATTTTTACACCATTAATGGTTTATGGATAATGTATTGACATTTAGTATGCTAGTTTTAATACGAATATTTATGGTATGTTTACAAAATTTCATATGAGGAATGCATTAGACTTAGTAAGTGATGGGTGGAGCCTGCTATAGCTCCTCGGTGCATCAGTAGGTCTCATGAGACAAACTACTGTCTTGTCACAAGGCCTTGAAAAAATATTATTTGAATTATTGGAACAAGGCCTTGACTATATGGTTATGATGTCTAGCATTATGCATTCAATCATTATGAAAGTGGATATTGATATTGTATGTGATTATTCGACTAGTAGAATATCCATGTGAATAAGTAAATGGAATTATTTTATTTTATTTTTTCCATATTATACTCAATTTTAAGTTTAAAAGGATTTTGGTTTAGTCTTATACAATGCCTTAAATGTTTATGATTATTTATGAAAGTTTTTTCTATATTTTTATCCTTACTGAGCATTTTAGCTCACCCCTTTATATGTTTTATTTTTCCCAAGATGTGAAGAATTATTTTATAGTTAACCTGTAGGGATAGGATTAAGATATAAGTGTGTTCAAAAGGGGACAAAACTTTGTTGATGTTTTTATTTCATGATGTAATATAAAACTTATGAATGTATCTAGTAATTACAATTCTACTAAACTGATCGGTCTTTAGGATATGATTCCTTGTATCATGCCAATGTTATGTAATAATGCACCGACTCTAGGTAACTAGGGTCATGATGTTACACTTGGGGATGAAGTGATGTAATAATATATAGATGGAAAATGTTATTGTTCAATTGAAGATGTACCTATTTTATAGTAATATATTAATTTGTTTTCTTATGAATTATCTGGTCATCCAATAGACTGTGAAGTTGAGTTTTCCATTTATTTCATCCATAATGTAAGAATAATATCAATGATTCCCACAAGAACAGGAACTGGGGAACTAATGGAATTGATTAAACAACATGTGTATTTGTTTTATAAGGGGTTTATATACCCTGGGGTTTCTACATGGGGAGACCCTATTCTTTTCATTTAGTAAAAATGTGGTTCTATGAGGTTGTGCATTGATTATAGTTAAATAAATGATATTAAAATAAACCACAAGTATCATCTACCTCACATATATTTCATAATTTATAAACTTCATAAAATCTAAACAATTTTTGAATATTTAACATCATTATAGTTATTATAAATATCATGTAAATATGTAAAATATTCTCAAGATAACATTTCACATGTCATGTGAACATTACATGTCTATAGTAATTCCATTTGTATTGACTAAATTATTCAATGTTTTTATGGTTCTAATGATCAGAGTATACAATTAATGTCATAATATTTCATGTGTAGTATTTATTCATGAAATCACGGTGTACACTACGTTCATTTACGACCATTAGAATAAAATATAGTCAATTCTTAAGATATTTATAAGAAAAGAGTTTCATAGGAAATTTAACAATCTTGAATAATGTCTTGAAATGGTTTCTTTTCTTATATATATATTTTTAATGTATGGAATCATATTTGATCCTACGATGGAAAAAATAGTCAAAGAAACACTAATTTACATTTCCAAGGTTTTTAGATTCACTGGTTAATAGGATATATGATAAAATATATTCAAAACATTTACTGATTGGATTAAATGTTAACTAAGATTAATCATAAAGATTGTAACTTCATATAAAGAAAAGAATATGAATATTTTTTTTAAGAATTGAAGTGGGTATTGTTCAATGATCTGATTTTTATTCTGCCATCAAGAAATTATAGATTTGTGACATATAGTGATGTATCTATGAAGGGACTCGATTGTATTAATATGAATAATGATAAAGTTATTTCATATTATTAAAAGAAGTTAATGAATCATTAAAATAATTTCATAAATCATGATATCGATTTGGTAGTCCTGATATTTTAATTTTATATATTGATACATCATATATATGGAGAATGATTTGGAATATATAGATATAATAATATTATAAATACATATTTTCAATGAAATAGTATACCTTGTGGAAAATACAATGACCCAATCTACATATGGATTATTTTTCCCAATATAATACCTTGATGAAAATTAAAATAAGGTATTGGATTAATTGAGTAAGAATTATCATGGATTTATGACCAAAATATTGATTTTTAGTGATCCTATATTCTTAGATATAATATAGAGAGATTTGGTAACTATTAAAGAATGGAAAACATCAAAATATTTCAAATTATTTCCAAACCATTGTTAGCATAAAAGATATTTTTTTGTACCAAATGATGAATATTTTCAAAATAATATTAAATTATTTGATTAATGTAAATTGGAAGGATTCATATATGAAGTTGTAATTCTAAAATATTAAAAGAGGATTTTTTTCCATCTAAACCTGAGTGGGAAAGTAAATAATTTTATGACGTTCATAGCACTAGTTTCTCTATAAACCATGGTATCAATAAGATGTATAGGGGTTTGAAGGAAAATTTATTTTGGATAACATAAAAATAAAAAATTACTAATTATATATGATGATGTCTAGTTTAAAAGTAGTTAAAGTCAAAGAGACAACATCATATAGGAGTTAGAAAACATCTATATCTTCTTAAGTAGATAAGGGGTGATATTAAGATATATGTAGTCACTAGATTACCAAAAAATCCTAGAATTAGTAATTCAATGTGTGTTATTTTTAATTTCCTTATTAAATAATAAAATTTACTCACTATAAGTGAATATATAGCTTTAGAGAACCTAGAATGAATCTAATTAAGTTATAAGACATCATGAAATACCTCTTTTAATTAATTGTTTTTATAAAATCATTTAAATTAAAATTATAAAATGTATTCAGGAGCCTCTTGATATTGATTATAATTTGAGCACTGCATATCATCCTTAGATCAATGAACATTATAAATGTTGAATTCATGTATTAACCTTTGGTAGATTTTTTCAGAAATAATTTCTTCCACTAATGTATTGAAATATTGTCATATAAAGCATTATATGGAGAGATATTTAATTATATAAACATTTTGGAAGAATTTGGTGAACGGAAACTAATAAAACCCAGACATGTTGAGGTGAACACCACAAATACAAACAATATTTAGACTTTTGTTAAAACAACTCAATGATAGAAGAAGTGTTGTGTCATTAGCCAATGGAAGGATTTTTATTTTCAAGTGGGATATCACATTTCATTAAATGTGTCTCCATGGGATTGTGTTATATGGTTCAGTAATAATGGGATAATTTTACCCTTAGTACATGGGAAATTATGAGACTCTTGAATGGATCAGAGCTCTGTATTACCAATATGAAATTTCACCAAGATTCTTTAAATTATATTATTAGTTCCGTATCTAATTTTTATGGAAGTAAATTCGAAACAAATGCATGTTATCCCATATGATGAAATATAATTAAAACATGATCTATTAAATTGTGAAGATCCTATGAAAATTATTGACATTATAGAAAAATTATTGAGGAATCAGATGAATTTAATGGTAAAGTTACTTTTGAGAAATAATAAAATAGAGGATGAAATGTGGAAAAAATAGGATATTATGAAGAGTAACCACCCAAATTTGAGTATAATGTAATATGAAGGAAAATTTTAAGGGTGGAGTTTCTATATGTGGGAAGAATATAAAACCCAAGAATCAATTATCGTAACTGAAAATTATTTTTATATAAAAATATAACACAATTTACATTATACATTTTTATGTTATAAAATTATAATTTGATTTGATGAATATTGATTTCGAACATACATGATCAATATAATCAGAGAGTGAATTTTTGAAATTTCACCTGAGATATAATTTTATTTGAGTAATTTAATATATAATATTTAAAAATTCATAATTTTATTTATTAAAATTTATATAATATGTAGAATTAACTAATTATTTACTGTCATATAGATAGAAATAATGACAAAATTATTTGAAGGTAAAATGAATTTTTTTCAAAATCAATTTTTAAATGTATAATTTCGTTCCATTTTAATTAATTAAAATAATATTTAATTCTGATTGATTTAAATTAAATTTATAGATTATAAAATGGAAAATATGAATTTAAAACCGTATAATAAGTCATAGAGTTATTGTAATATCAATTTATTCTTGATTATTTAAAAATGTTGTTTTTACATGATTTATGCATTTATATTTAAATTAAATTATACCACTTATTTGAATTGAATTTTATAAAATGGATTCCTTATTTGGAATTATCAAAACAAAAATTATATAATAAGAACAAATTAATTATAAGTTATAATTAATAGTAAAAATAATAAAAATTGCTTAATGTGGTTATGGTTAAAATGAGTTTATCATGGGTTAAACCAAATATGATATGGATTTAAATTATCTAAAAACATTCAAATAACCACATTGGTTGGTTGTATTTTTACCCCACCCTTATCACCTTCTAATATTGGATATTTTTTATCCATTTTCCAAGAATGTGAATTTACAATATTTAAAAGGACTGAAAAATTACAAGCATTCCGCTCACCGTAATTATAAAAGGGAACCACCTCCCCTCACTAAATCACACATGTTAATCCATTTAGCTCAACCAAAACCAAAATAAATATCTCCAAAAAAATATTTGAACAAGTTTAAGAGATAGTATTCTTCCCATTATATTAACCCAAGGGTTCATAATAAGAGTTCAAAAGACAGTTTTGCTAAGGGAAGATAATTATTTTCACTAAGATCTTCCCTTTTTTACTTCTTCTTTTAAAAAATACAAGTATATATTAATAATTATAATATAATTACAAAATAATCATAAATATATTTATATAATATTATATTTAAGAAATAAAATTTATTCATATCCTATTCTATCAAATGAGATAAAAACCTATCAATTGTGTGTACGAAGGACTACAACCTCATGAACCAATGTAATTCGATTTCCATCACCTCGTCTAACAATATGATATATTGAAAAATTTAATATATATATATATATATATATATATATATGATATTTTTTATATTATTATACTTATGGAAATATATTATCACATATACCTTCTTACCATCATATGTATCAGAAAATTATAAGGTCCCTCGTGTGTACATGTGGACTACAACCACTACAAAGCAATGTGATTTTTCTATTTTATTTTTACATATATGGTATTGAGGATATATTTAATGAATATATATAACATATATGATATGATAATTATTATTTAAAGGTTTGTTTTAATTTATCTTTTTTTATTTCCATCTTTCT
This sequence comes from Viscum album, assembly GCA_963277665.1. NCBI lineage: Eukaryota > Viridiplantae > Streptophyta > Magnoliopsida > Santalales > Viscaceae > Viscum > Viscum album. Next base: position 786,697,863 of record OY728145.1, read on the forward strand.
AGGAGTTAAAATTGTGTATATGTTTATGTATGACCTACTCTCTCTATAAACAGTGTAATTCATTTTTATACAAATAAATTTTATAGATAAATCTATATCTATATTTATATATAATTAATATACATGATTTTTATATCATTTTAAAATATTATCATTGACATAATCATGATCAATGTACAAGGACTAAATCCGTTGAACCAAAACATTAATGAAAAATAAAATAATTAACAATAAAAAATGATTAATTTAATAAATAATTATTGATAAATGTTTTTTAGATATGTAATTAAGTATATGGGAATTTATTTTGAATTATAATAAATCTGAATTATTATAAATTAGGATAAAATCACTTACATTTCATGTCAGACCAGTGGTAAGGGATTCTTTCATAATCTTTTTATTATTCAGGATTGTTTATGTTTAAGTACCTCATGGGTATTTATTATAACATTCTATATTAAACCCAAAACATTTTATTATACTCAATTTATTTCCAAAAATTACATGTTTCTTTTTTATTTTCCTTTCATTATGTATTCATGATACTAATATAATTTTTTTTATAAAAAACTGACCTTATTTTTCTACCTGGTCATTAATTATTCCCTTATATGCCCATATTTCCCTTAAAATTTTGTAAATAACAATTTTAATACTCTCCAATATTTTATTAATGAAATTTTCGCCTATTTTTGACAATTTAGAAAATTATTTGAATGCAATCTCCCTACCATTTTATGAAAGAAGTCATTTTTTACTTTTTACAAAAGAGATAAATGAATTTTTTTTACACATACTACATGAATGAAACCTCCCTCTATAATAACAAATAAATTTTTTGAATAATCCTTTTAAATATTTAAATATTCCATTCAATGAAAATGTTTTCATATTTATTTCATATATTTCTAAATTTTGAATAATATTTTTCAAAACCAAAATGGTATTTACCTAAAGAAATCATCTAGTGATATTCTTATTATATATTTGACAATATCAAAATTATTTGATGAATACTATACTTTATTGGGGATGTACTCTTATCATACTATTTTACATATTACTATGTATAAATTATTATGGTATTAATTTATAGGGAAATAATTAACATTTTGAATGATAGTTATCGATTATGAATGCTTTTGATTCTTATGTTTCTCCCCATTCATTTGATGAACACATTGGACATAGTATGTGAGGGGTCATAACCACTTTAGCCCATTAATAAATGGATAGGTATGATGAGAAAATATAGTTTGGGTATTTTGGATACACCTTACCTATTTATGTATGTTTCCTTAGGATAAGTATATGACCTTAATATAATGATATCAGTAATTAAACATTAAATTATTATGAAACTAGTTACGAATATCCATGTGATTATTTATGTTGATAAGTTAGCGATGAATTTATTCTACTTTTATGGTATTATTTATAAACAATATTTTATTATTGTGTTTCATGGCTATATTATTAATTTTTTGTTTACATTGTGGTAGAATATATTTTATGCTTTCCCTTACTAAGCATTTGAGCACATCATTTATTCATTTTTTCTTTCCTAATGATATGAAGGAAGGATAAATGAATGACATCTAAGATTTACAAGAATAAATAACAAATTTATCACAATAATTATTATATTATATTTCATTATTTCTTATTTAATTTGAGAATAATGTAGGTATATAATCTTAGAAGACTATTAAACTATTAATTCCATTATGATGTTATCCCTTGTTCTGATGAAAATTTCGTAAAATTACGACCTACTCTAGGATAAATGTGTTATCATGTCACATGTTGTATTTCCATGGGTTAAGTTATGATTAAATGATAAATAATTTTATGATCTTCTGTAATACATATAAATTTATATGATTATGTGATCGGTAGGTCAATTATATACATCCAATGCATTGGTTAAATATTAATTCTATTTTAGCTCCAAGGTTACACATGAGGTTATCCCAATCCCAAAATAGGGTACACAGGAGGTTATTAAAAGCCTAAAGTCGGTACACGGGTGTTTTTCCCAATCCTAATATGTGATTAATGAATTGGTGTATATTAATTGCCTAATATTTCTATTATTATTAATATATGACACTTTATGATATTTTTTGACCTGATTGTATTTCGGTGATATGATTTCATAGATCATTTTCTATGATTTTTTATGATTCTTGTCATATTAACTTCCAGTCATTATTTCAATGATCTTGATTATCATCCATGAATTTATTTGTATAATTTTAATATTTTAAACTCAATTTCTAATACACTTAGGTTCAATGTATTGATAAATGATCATTACTACCTCCCATATTATCCCTTAATATGCATGTGATCTCAGCCTTTATTTTTTTCCATTACCCTATGATATAATGTATGGTTTTAAGTATCATATGTCTAAGAAGGTTACTATTTGTGATGAACATAATTAGATATTATGTTGATCTACAATGTAAGAGTTTTTTATGTATCCATGTTTCTAAATACACTATAACTATACATTTATTGAATGGGTTATATTGATAAGTAATTAATATTCATATAATATGATGTAACACTTTTCTAGGAAATGATTATACTACCTCAAAGTGGGTGATTCACAGTGGAAATGTTTCCCTATACCCATGGTTCTACCACAATTCTCAAGTATTCCATGTTTCATTGATATAAATAAATTTCATGATATGTTTGTATGTTATTAAATTCCTTATTCCGTGATTTAAGATTTAATATTGTTTTATAACCTTCTTATGTATCATGATGGAAATTAAATTATAATCTTATTATCACTTATGACATTTCATTTTCATCACTTATGTTTACCTGGAATGGGCTATTAAGCCTGCCAATTTCTTATATTTTCATTTTCCTATGTTATGAAGATATGAAATGTATAAAATATCTAGAATGGTCTATTTTGTAAAGATTTATTCATAGATTATGAATACATGTTATAGATTAAGGTATTTTCTTAAATAGAGGTAAAAAAGATCATTAGTTGACAAATAAATTGGTTTTTTTAGTTAATGTTTTCACCTCTTTAGAAAAACTATTAAATTAAAAGGTAATTAAAATAGATTTTGTGAATAATGTTTTATATTTCATTTAATTGGGAGGGTCACATCCTTTTTTCATCATATGCATCGTGGAATATTTATCCATACAAAATAGGAGAGCAACAAAATCAGTAATAAAACATGATATGGATCCCAAATTAATATAAAAAATAAGAGAAGAGTGAGTCTATAAATCATAATTATTTTTCCAATTCTCAGAACCTAAAATCATTAAAATATTTCCAATTAATATACCCTAATAATCTGTATTAAAAATAAGTAATAGTGGTGGTGGGGTAAATTCATGTGCAAGAGAATATTCCAAATGATTGAAAAAAAATATTATTGTTCCACTTAAAACATTGGATCATGAAATGAATTGGAAAATATTTTATAAAAGAGAGATTGTGAGATACTGAATAATAGATAATAAAATTGATTTAAATGGTTCACTAACTGTTTTTATCATTTTTTACATACTTTATGATTATTTTATGTGATCCCACCTTGCACATATTTATTTTTTTATCCACAAATATTAGAGGATTTTTTAATAAGGATATTGTCCAATACTCATACACATAATAAATATAAGAAATTAGTAAAATAGATAAAATAATAATGAAAAATATTTTTAATAATATTCTTTAATACCTTCAAGGTTACTCTAATAATAGAGAACATTTTCTAATTAGTCATTTTTAAAAAACATACCAATTTTTTTTAAAATCCACAAATTATTTTTTATGGTATATCACCCATTCTCATCAGTCTTCTCTATGGAAAAACAACATAATTTAATAGGTCTTTCAAAACAATAGTGTAACTTCTACAATTTTAATTTCATTCCTTGTAAAGATCATATTTATATATCATGTATCAAATAACTTTCAGAACACTATATATATCAAAAGAATATCTAAGAAATATATAAAAACACTAAGTTATCTTAGTCTGGGTTATATGTAATGTTTGAAGCCTACGGGAAATGAATTCCTCTAAGGCCTACGGTCCATGTAATACTTACACCTATGGGCCTTGTAAGGGTTCCACCTCACCCCTTGAAAGGTGGAATATCAAAAATCAATAAAAAATGAAGGCCTTTGAGCCATTGGTTGAATATTATTGTAATATTTTTGAGATTTTAATTTCTTTAAAAATCCTAATAAAACCATTATGGGTTGAGAATGGAATTTTTCATTGTGACATATTAACATTAAATTCTAAAGGTGGAAAAAATATTCTACCCCTTGAAAATAGTTGGATGGCAATATTAACTATGAATTAATGATTGGAACTATAACGTGATTTCTTCTTAGTAATTATTAAAAGGAAAAACTCAATTACACTTTCATGAATATGTCATGGATATAGATTTTGGTTTGATTTTTTTATCAAGTCATAATTCTTAAAATAATATATAATAATATTACTATAATGTATAGACTTAAAAAAATAAAAACAAATTCCAACTTCATGATTTATAGTACATCACAACAAATAATCATGGTGTAACCAATAAATAATATTTCATGAATTTAATTCATGTGATAAATTATTACACAAAACCATTATTTTTTCATATATTACACCATATGACAATGTAATTTTAAAATTTCAATAAGTATTCCTTGATTGTCCTACTTCATTGATAAAATCAAACACAAAATAACTGTGATTATGTTGAAAATAAATCAAATATGGGAACAACATCATAAATCTTGAATAAATACACAAAATAATATATATATTGTATACTCTTAAATGATAGAATAATTTAGACACTACATTACTAGATAAAGTAATATTTTATAAATGTACATTCACTTTTGTATGAATATAAATAGAATTATTTATAATGTTCATGTATTCATGTTTCAATATCTATCTATTCTAATAATGGGAAACTATTATATTTAATTAATAGTAATTTGGGTATCATGTGTTAAAAAAATAATATGTTATGTAAAATCATCTTAGTGGGGATGTAATTATGTATTCCAAGACTCTTTTATATATTTAATAATATGATTACGAAATATATCCTGGTAACAATACAAATATATTTTACATTTCTAGTCTTATTATAAGGGTTAATACTTATAAGGGATATATTAATTCATTTTTTACATTAGGAAATCCACTTATTCAATGAAAATCATTTTATAACAATGAATATCATGTTCTTAACATGATTTGTCTTGTTACAGTGTAGTATTAAGACCTATAGGAAGGCTATTTGTAATTTAAATACATCCATCAAGTAAAACTAAACGGATATTTAAAATTTTAGAAACAAAGATTTTTTCATGGTAGATTACACTAGAATTTAATGTCCCTATAGTGGACATAATAATACCTACAAGATTCAAGTCTATCTTGAGGTATTAAGGGTATACTAGGGTTTCCTATTATCCAAAATGGATTAAAAGGTACTCAAGGTTGTAAGGTATCATAGAAATACTTAGGGTTATGTTGGTTTTTTGTGTGTCATCCTAGAAATTTTAAGGGTATAATGGAGTTTCATTAAATATATGAATGATTAAGAATATACTATATTTTTTTCATCAATGAAATTTTATTGTATGTTGGAGTTTTTTAGCATATAAAATGGACTAAGGGTACCAATAAATTTCATGTGGTCAAGGATATCATAATGGACATCTATGGTTAACGGTAAATATTGAATTTTTAATGAAAAACAATATTTTATGGTCACCTAGAAGAAATACGGATTTGTTTTTTTTTATAACGTATTCAAGAAGGATGTAAGGGTTTGCATGGGTTTATGGTCACAGAGAATAACCAAAGGGCACATTGTGGTTTAAGGTCTCCAATGATGACATAAGGAAGTGATAATGTTTGAGTCATGTTGAATGAAAATACGTTTATTTAGGTATTTAAGTTTATCGTGAATGAATTATTGTGATATTTGAGTTTAAGGTATCCAATGAGGACTAAAATGTTACACTGGTATGTCATTAATTCTTGGAACATCTAAAGGTTACACAGATTCATAATTTGTGCTGGTGTAGAGATTAATCCCATGATATGTGGTCTCTTATGCATCAATTTTAGAGTAATTAAATCCTAAATAATTAAGTTCCATGTAATAAGTCACATTGTGACTTTTAAGATATTATGCCAAGGGTAGATGTGCTACCTTTTAAGCATTTGGAACCATGAACATTATGTCATGTGGTTTAAGTATATAAGTATATGGTCATTATATGTAGTTTAAATCAACGTGGATAGGATAAGGAAACTATATATGGTTTGGTGTAGGATATATGAATGAGAAGATCATTATAATCTATATATTCATTTTTTTGGGTGATGGTGTAGGTATTATACAACATCATATTGAAAGGATATCATGCTCTATGGACACCACAATATTGGTATAAGGGTATTTCAATGGAGTAATATTCCAATGTAATTTTCATCATGTATGTTTTTAATAAGACAGGGAGAAGGTTGATGGGACACATGGGATATCTGAACCACTATAAGAGAAATTTTTCTACTGTTAGATCAAAAACACATGTGAGGGATGGGATTGTAAATCATTTTGACAATATTAAGAGTTCCAAGAAGAATGGAACATAAGATTTAAAGACTATGGGAGAAAAAAGGAAGCTTGGTTCTTTCAATGGATTGATAGATATAGTAGTCAGAAGGTATCCACGACAACTATGAAATAATATAGTTTAATTAGTAATTCTATAACACTCGACTCAATGGATCCCTATTATCAAAGGGTTATGTAATTTATTTAAACTTTAGATTAAATTAATGTAAGTGGATTATCATGAAGATTCCCTAATATGAATGTTAGGGTCACATTTATCAATGGTGAGTAAAATGGCATCATATGTTCTTAATTTTTAAGAATCATTACCTAGATTATGAAATCTTAAAACTATGTAGAGTATTGTAAAGTTATTCCAAAAGAGGTATGTAATAAATATGGGTAAAAAATAAAAAAAAATTATTTTGGGATATAGTATTTGAATTATACACTAAGGGATTTAGTATTATGGATAGGTCCTTTTTATACATGTAATTATAGATAAAACTATTTATTACAGGGGATAATGTATGAAAATGAATTATATGTGTAACTACAGATGAAATGGTTTTGGATTCATAATCATAGATAGATTTTATATGATTTTTTTTTAAAATCAAAGACACCCTAATATGGGAGGATGAATCAATCTATCAATATTATTTTATCTTTACTTTGGATATTTATCCATGTTGGTAGAGTCCCATTAAACCATTGAAAATTATTCACACATCCACCACAATAATAAATTCCTAAATTGAAACATGAAACAAAATATTTATATTGATAACCACTAAAGGATTATCCACATAGCATAAAATAGTTGTTGTTTCGGTGAACTAGAATCCACTAATATTCACTAGTTCTTTGGATACAATGTTACCCCATGGAAACCGCATTCCAAGATCACATCCATTGTAATTTGATTCAATGATTTTCACACTGCCTCCCTCAGATCACTTCCACTAACTCATCCTCTTCTAAATACTATAGAAGGATGTCTCCTCAGTTTACCAATATGACATTCAATTCTATATAATGCATAATTTATATAAATACATTCATCATGAATTTTAGATTTTGATGCTCCAATAAAATGCTAAAAATTCCTTCATATATGTCTTAAACCTAGTATGGGTTCTCCCATGTATGGATTATCACATTTAATTCTTCACCAAAATACCCATGTTCAGATGTGTTTCTTTTATTATTTATATTATACTCAACCTCCCCCTCAAAATATTCATTCTCTAGTGATATTAAAACAAATCACAATTATGATGTATGTTCACCCATGTAGGTCACCCTATTTCCTTTACTCTTCCCTATTCATGAAAAATATTTTCATGCAATAGCCTCCATGAAAATCCCTCTACTGAGTTTTGTTCAACTACTTCCCACTCACTCTCATTTCACATGTTACTATCATTTCCCATGTTATTCACTTAATTATGGTTTGTGTATGAAACTTATCTAAAGTAATCCTTACATCAAGATATATATGATAATACTTCTATAAATGATCATTAGTTCTTATTGAAGTTGGTAAATTAGTATTCGTAGGAAAATACTAACCCTTCACTATGAATTTTTCATGGTTTCTCATTAAGTTAGATCCATGTTAATGGGGTTTGACTTCTATGAACTTCGAAACTAGTTCAAAACTAACAATCATGAAACATCCAAACTAGAGCACATCATGAATAATGTGAAACTCTATACTCATTTGATGCTTTTAAAGTGAAAATTTCCTTAACTAGATTAACATCACATTAACTAGCATAAAAATATTACCTTGGAATAGAAATACACATTCCAATTCCCCTAATAAGATTTTATCATATGATTTTTATTATTCAACTCCTTTTTTCATCAATCCAGTAAAAAATTGAAAATTATTGACAAAAAATGAAACAAAAATTCAATCTCCAACTCATATCACATTTGTTTCATCATTATACCACTTTTCCTCTACCATTATAAGCTTATGTGACCACAACATGGTTTTGAAGATAATTATAAAATAGATAATTTCATGCCTTGTTTAATTAAAATTTGTAGACCTCATTATATCATCCAAATTGATTAAACAATATTCATATAATCCTCATGGATCATATCTACAGCTGAAAGTCATACCATGAACTCCACCTTGATAAGAGAATATCTGAACTAAAACCACATAAAAAATTCATAGGCATCATAGTCATTCTTCCACTTTGATAATGAAATGATAGATAAAAAATATTAGAATAACAAAAAACATCACATAATGAATTACAAAAACATTGGGATAGGGGATATATTAAACCATCCTAATGATGAGGGATATGGATGAAAATCATGTTTCAATTGATAGTTCTCAAATTTTGGAGTTCTTAGAGACTTATTCATGGAATAAACCAATTTTACATTAGTACCAACATTCTCTACGGTGACCATTCCATGCTCCACATTTTTTAGTGAAGTGTTACAAGATCTCCCAATTACAAGAAAAATAGTTTTTATAAGATGATTCATGATCATAATCAAACTCTTCTAATCATAAAAGATAAATATAGTCTATGATACTTCTTCACAAATATCTTCTAACTCTTATTTCAACCATAGAAGTTGAGTGCATTCCTTGGATACTAGAATTTATTCTACCATAACTATTGTCATTATTTTTTCTTGATCTTTTATTGACATAAATACACACTTATTTCTGGTTAAACATGCCTCACTACCTATGGAATTTTAGTACGGAACATTAATATCGCAATTTTAATTTGATAATTTCAAAAACACATTATTTATTATAGCATCAAACAAAAATACAAAATCAAGAGTAACCATGATGTACGACATTAGTAATTTAACTATTGTGAGATTCTAAACATTGTAATTAAATTATAAATGGGATTCAAAATATTATAAAAAAATTATATTTATCTATGATACTATAAAATACAGAAAACATAAAACTATCATATTGTATATATTATCTTACAAAAATTTAATATTCATATGATTTCGATGTTTTATTACATATCCAAAATGAGTATACATTTTTTTTAATAATATATATTAAAATTTATCAACTGCTATCACAAATACATATATTTTGTGATGAAATATTATATATCCTTTTAGACCACTTAATACTACAAAAATTATGTGAATTTTTAAGTTATAGGAATTTGAAACCCAATGCTCATCAGAATAACAAATTCCACTATATATTTATACCTTCATACATGAAATATCATTTCATCCACATAGAACAACACCAATAACTATTCTTAATTAGATATTTTCCCTTGAATATTGTGAGAAACAACATCCCTTTCAATATACAACTTCATTATGTATCAATATAGTCGATCAGACTATTCACCAGGATCCTACATGAAACCATGAAATTCATTCATTGACTTGTACACTTTAATTTCATCATTTCCAAATATTAATCCCACTACATATTCAATATATTATTATTCCATATGTACACCTTTCAAGAATATGTTCTAATAAACATCTATTAAATCTAGTAACCTTTATGAAGTACCATTTCAAAGTTGTGATGGATTAATTGATGTCATGGAATATGTGAAATTTTTTGTTTGGCATTGACCCCTTTAACTATGAATAACCCTTAAAAATAGACATGCCTTATTTCAGATCATGTTTGTACTTTCTTGTAATTTGTTATTAAAGATTCACTTTACATGGATCTGAATGCGATGTTTTATCATCTTTACCAGATTCCAATTTAGAATTTTTTATCTAATAAAATTCATAATTTATGTGTCTAACCCATGATTTATCCTTTATTTTTTATTCAAACAATTCATTTTATTTATTTGATAAAAGAGAAGAATAAATAGTATTTTGCATTCTTTGTGTTTAGGTAGGAGCTATTCAATCTTCAATTATGATAGACAAAACAATTTACAATATTTTGTTTGTCCACATTGGAATTGGATGGAATTATATTGAAACTATCTACTCTTATAATTCTAAAATATAATATTCATCCTTTGGTAAATTTATACTTCCATAGGATTTTTCTCAACATTAACATCTTTATCACATAATTCATTAAATGTTTAACTTGTAGAATTTATTTAATCTTTCTCTTCAAGTACTTTAACATCATTATTATCCACTGTTTTACTTAGTATCTTGTTGAATTACTTGTGGTCCATACTCTTTCATGAATTTCCTAGAAAGAATCCTTCATCAACCACAGCTAGATACATTCCTTGAATTAATTTTTTATCTGGGATATAATATTTTCTTAAAAAAAATAAACAAAATATTCACAAAACGAGTCCTTCCATACAACATTATATATGGTGTCATCTCTTCCCCTAGATATATAACTACACAATTTTTCATTTACAGTGATCCTTTTATAACATCCTTCCAATTGGGGTTATAGACACCATGTTCATTCAAAAACTGATTTCTCTATGTCATTCACCTACTGATTTTATAGTTCAACAAATATATTATATTATAGAATTCATAGTAAAGATTCCCCATGCTTGATGTCTTATTTTAGAATCATTTTTTAAAATGAAAAATGAAGGAATTCTATTTATTACTAGATTAAAATATTTTGATTGTGCATATGGTATGATATTCAACTATCCTTCAATACCTATTCATAAAATCCATGACTTATCTTTTTATTTTAATAATAAAATATAATAAATTTTGTTATTATCATCATTAATGATAATTAAATGGTTATCTCCATGTGTACTTGATAAATTCATTATAAAACACACAATTTTGTTAGTCAAATTTATTACATTACATACCATTTTCTTCTTCTTCTTATATAGATTCTTAACAATAACTCCAAAAATACAAGAAGCACATGTCTTTTCACTATCACATTCAAAATTTTTAATATACACTACTGATTGATGATTGGTTAAATTTAAAATTCCCTCTCAGTTAATGTGGCCATGAAATAGATTCCACTAGTTATTCTCCTCTTCAATTTTTAGGAGATAAGTATATTATTTACTATCCACCTTGTACATATAATCATTTTTTCGACATTCAACCATGAGTGACTTTATATTCTTAAATTTGACCATGTAATACTTTTTATTAAATGTGTCTTAAAGTCTAGAGTCATAGAGTTGAGTCATTATTAATATGTTATTTCATAATAAATCCACATAGATAACTTCCATTTTTTCATCTCATTGACTTCTTATCACATCTTTCCCATGCCATTGTTTTTCAATGATCCATCATTTCCAAAAATCATTTTACCATCAACTATTTAGTTCACATTTTTATAGAGTTTTATATATCTATTCATTTCGATTGATCACCAACTATAATGGATGTAGGTATTACTAGTCATAGTAAATTTAGGAGTGATAATTACCAAATTATCCTTATATATCTTCTTATTTCCCTTCCATGATACACTAGAATAAGTTAAGGTATAAAATGGAATATCCTCTTTCACTTTATAACATTTAGTATAATAAAAATAGTCGCATTCCTCCTATGGAGTGTATATTAGTTAATTAAATCATTCTAAATATCTTATTCCTCTTATGAAGTGTAATTATACATTGAAGTAATTACTAATAAAAGGTGAAGTATGTGTACTCATTCTCTATTTTCAAATTCCTCATGTTTTCCCTTTCAAATATCTCCTCACCTCTTCATAGTTATACTTGCAGTGGCGATGAATCCCATATAATTAATTTTTTAAAAGAGGTAATATTATTTCTCTTTCATTCCTCCTTATGTCACAAGCCTCTATTAAGATCCTTGGTTTATGAATAATCCTTGATGATTGGTAATTATTTAAAATCATTTCATTTCAATTTATTTTCATTATCTTCTCATATAAAACTTTTGTCTTAGTGTTGACACAAGAACCACAACCCCTATACATTCCTTTGTTTTAATCTATCATTATTCAACTTTCAATGTATCTAAGTCATAACTAATAAAACTTCTACCCCCAAATATGGGTATTTAACCATTCATAATTTTTCTAATACCTTTAGTGAAATATATTCCCCTTAAAATAATCCACTATATGATATACTTCCAAAATGAATTTTCTTATTAGGATCACTAGATTTTATTTGACATTATCAATTATATATCAATTTTACCACATATTCATCATGATATTCAACTCCCCATTATTATTTATATTTATTATTATTATGATCACCAAAAAATATTTCTATAACTTTATTCTTTATACTTAATTTCATAATATAATTACAATTCCCATGACTAATTGATTGATTTAATAATTATTAATCTATGAAGTTAATCTATTCTTCATAATGATCCAAATATTTTTAATATTAATTCAATAATCCAGAAATAGTTCAATTTTTCTTTCTATGAAGATTGATACCTTTGAAAGATCCCTCATGAACCTCCTAGAAATCAACTACATAATTTGTTTTTTTTTGTATTCCCAATTTCCTGATTCTTCTTATTTATCTATAGACAACATATAATATTTTTTATCCTATATGTACACAATTTAAACATACTATAGGTAATATTGGTAATCTTTTTCATCTTTTAATACAATCTAAAATATCTTAAACTTATTGCCAAAATAATTCCCCATTTTGATTCCTCTTTTGAGAGAGAATGTCTTTTGGGCATCTATATTACTTCAACATCACAATATCCACCATTATATTTTATTGGACACTGTTAAAAATGTTCCCATAATTACCTCCTTAAAATCCTTATATGGAATATGAATTTATCATCCACATCCTCTTTATAATCCCATAATTTTTTTAGTGTGATGTTTCTCTATTTCCTTGCTATTCAGTTTCATTAGTTTAATTAATTCACATTCCACCTAAATTAATACAAATTATATATACAACTAGACTACATTAAATATTCTATAATTAATAATATACTATGATACTTTATTCAAGAGTATACAACATCTCAATATACAATGGTGGAATTATTCCCACGATCATTGAAATAATATAATAATCATTTCTATCTTCACAAAGTCCCTAAATTTCTCTAAAAACCTCAATGATCTGGTTGAATATTGTTTTCAACTCTTTCACTGGGGCGTTCCACCAAGTGTTTTATCATCCATTGGTGTGCACTATTTCCCAACATTCCCTCATTCTAATGGTGGTTTATATTCATAAAATTCTCAGTGATGTATTCTTATTGATCGAAACAAGATGATGGGATGTCAGTTCCTACTTTCAGTGGTAATCCCTATAACTAATCACATGTTCGTCATCTATAACATATATTAATACATGTTCATGAAGATAATTCTCATTTCCATTTATTTGTGTATGCAAATTAATTATGTTTATTATGTCTAGAAACTCCAAGGGGTCTTGACAGGGCATCAACCTTTGGTTAAAGGAGTAGTCCCATTGGGTATCACTATCATGTCTGGTCCATGAAACATTAGTCAACTGTATTATTCCTCATAGGAGGGAATCTCATGGAGGCATCTCAAGGGTGGAGCCCGAGGAATCCCTTGTTCATGATGGGGTATTTGATTCCATATGAATTTATTCTGAAGGTTTCCTTAGGAATTCCATGTTTAACATCGGGTAATAGTTTGATAGGTCATGAGTTAAACTTCTTGCAGATAAAAAGTGAAACTTATCAGAACACCCATTAGAGTAGGATAAAATAGATTCATCCTTGGAAGGGAGAACCTAGATGGTTAACCAAATAGGTGAGTCATAACGCCTGAAGAGGGGGATCCAGGGAGGTGTGTCCCATAAAGGGAATATGTACCCCATGAATGCTGATCAGGACACCACTAGAGGTGGAATAGATAGGTGAACCACTAGGAGGGGGGACAAAGGTTTACCATTGAATGTATTATAATTCCCGATAGATGCATATCGGGGAGGTGTGTCCCATAAATTGAAGATTTAACACCATGATGGTTAATTTGGACACCACTAGAGGTGGATCATGAGGGTGCTCCCCTAGGAGGGGGCATTAAGGATTACCATTGGTTGGGATTGAAACTTAGGGAGGTTTCCTATGTAAATTGATTGTGGTGACATAGATCAAAACCCATCTAGTTCGATGGTTGGTGTGGGGATTATAGATGGTGCGGGGGTTATTCCTGGGAGTTTCCCTTCGAAAGAGGATTTATCTTGGGTAGATTGTTCTATACAGTGTGGGGATTTTACATGGGAGATTATTGGGTGCTTCTAAGAGAATTGATGGTTGAGGATGGGGCTTACATGTAGGAAAATCCTAAGTGGGTATTACATATAGGAGATTCATGGGTGCTTCTAAGAGCAGTGACGGGTGAGGATGGGGATTACATGTAGGAAAATCCTAGGTGTATACCATGTCTCTATTGGGAAGTGGTGACTTTGTTGAAAATCAAGATGAATTATGGATTAATTGGATGGATTGGATGGAGTGGATGGATTTTTGGGTTGCTTGGTTAAGAAAATGAAGTGGATTTGTATGTGTCTCAAGTGATTGGGAATCAAAGGCCATGTAGTTCAAAAAGGGTTGGTGAATAGACCAGGACACCCTATAGTAGTTGATCTAGTATACAGGTCCCATAAAGGTAAGGTTTCATATCATGATGGTACATCCATATATGGGAGAAACTAGGTTTACATTTGGTTGGTATTGAGCCCCAATGCGGCATCTTATGTAACCTACTGAGGAGAGAGGGATCAAACCCCACATAGTTTGATGGATGGTGTGGGGATTATGCATGGGATATTACAAAGAGGATTAATAGGTTTCGTGGTCGTTATTAACCTATAAGACCATGTGACTCGTGCTCAGTGTAAGAAATAAGAGGAAGCAGTAGACCCAACACTCATGTTGTGAAAGGTCCACCAATTAGAGATGGGTGGGACATATGCATGGAATTTCTCATGTGCTTCTTGTAGTAGGGAGTATTTGGTTGGGGCTTATACACAGAAGCTTCCTAGAGGCCTATATGTTGAGTTCCTGGTGTAAATGGGGATTACGTGCAAAATTATCCTAGGTACCACTATGGAGTGGTACTAATGTGGTTGGGGATTATTCATGGGAGCTTCCCAAGTGTTTCTATGGAGTACCAATGATGTGGATGTGGCTTACACATGGGAATCTCTCATTCTTATTCCTTATTTAATGAGGGAATCCCATGTGCATTTAATTAGGTGGGATCAATTTTTAACATCTTATGAATGGATGTAGTGGGAAGGGCTTATGGAATGAGCTTCCTGTTATTTCTTCCCCATGTTTGGTCATGAGGGAATCCCAACTTTTATATGGGTCAAGGAGTATTGTTGGGGAATACGCCTAATATAGAGTCCAATGGAGGATTCCTGGGAGAAGTATGTATACATTTGGGGCATAGACTCTAGGTTTTCCCATTCACCATCCTCATGTCAGGTCATGAGGTAATCTCGACTCATTAGTAGGTTGAGGAATACGGTTGGGATATAAACATGAAGAGGAGGCCCATGGTTATTGTTCAAATGGTCATATCGTGATCATGGAATGGGGAATATTATGCATTATGTATAAGGACACTCATGTTTTTCAATTGAGGTATCCTATTCTCGAATGATAGGTTATGATATAGTTTAATGTAATGTATTGAGGACTATGGACATCTTATGAATGACACATAAGGCATCTAATTCATGAGTGATAAGGTATCCTATAGTTTAATGTAATGTAGTGAGTAATACTATGTAGAAGAATCCTTGAAATGGCTGGTGTGGGAATTATGTAAGAGGGACCTTTTTTGTTCAGTCAGACATAAAATTCATGTGATGAGTTTTTTAGTTTTTCTTAATGAATGGTTCAACTCTAGGTACTCAACGAATCCAAGATTATAATCTATACTCCAAACATGGGAAGGGACCAAGAGGAGTAGTTCATCTCAAATTTTTTCAAGGAGTGTGGGGGTGTATCTTATATCATGGTATTCTAGGGGGTATGTTGTGCCCTCATAAGGGGTAAAGAGAAAAGGTCGTCGACCCGACCCAAAAAGTTCACGATGCGACTCTCCATTTTTCACGGGGGTTAATGACTATAACAAAGAGATTGGGTGTGGATCTAGAGACCATAACCTGATATGAATCCTCAGTGGGGGTTCAAGGTGGGCTAGGGTGAATCCCTCATGGTATATACCATTGGACTCATGTACGAACATTCTTGTGTGGATGATAGTCTATGCGCAAGACGGACTGCATGAAAAATGGGTTGTGCACAAGATGTAGAGAGTTCAAGATGTTATGCACATAATATTGGTTGTACACAAGGATAGGGGTGTGGATAAGATGAGTCTTTGTGTAAACCCAAAATAGTTCTAAAGATGTTGGAAAAGTATTAAACAATTTTGGGCTCACTCGAGGGAGGCCCCACAAGGATCGTGTCGCACAAGATCTCTACCTTGAGGGTTTTATTTTTTTAAGATGGAAAAAAGGATTGATCTTATAGGAAGTGGTGTTGTGGTTTGAACTCAATAATATCACATTAAAGAAGGGGTATGGGGTGGAATTCAATATATAGTTGAAGTCTTCAATGATGTTGTAGAGTATTTTAGTTATGGAAGAGTTTTTCCAAGTATCTTAATTCTATTACTATGATAGATAAGCATGCAATATGGGATATGAATCTCATTGGTCGCTCTATATTCTTTCACATATATGCCTTAGAATTTTGGGTGGCCTATATTTAAAGGGATAATTGAAATCGCATTGGGTGCACAAGATGATTACACAAATGGGGTTTGTGAAAAAGATTTCATTTATGCATGCAAAGATGCTTTCTTGCACACACTTCCATACATAACAAGATATGTTTTCAGATCATGTTCTTTTTCGTTTGTCACATTGTTAGATGCATTTTTATTGGTTCCAAAAAATCCCCACCCCCTCACAATGGAATCCAATAAGGATGAGAAGGAGAGGAAGACCGCATTTGGAAGAATTCTCTAAGGAATACACCTTCCTTTGGGTTTGAATTATCTCAATCAAATTAATGAAACAACCAACTAAATCTCTATGACTACTAGATTTATGCTCATTGTGGGAAAAAAATAATCAATAGAAGTTCATTCACTTGTACGATAGTTCCCAATAGTAGAAGATGTGCTAGGATTAGGATGGGACATCAATCACCTATGGGAAAATCCTAAAATCGAATTAACTATCTAAATAGTTGAATTCTACATATCCAAAATCCTTCTCCAGCATGTTCTAGTGCACAAATGTGTTAATGGTATGGGAATTGAATTTTACCCAAACAAAGGTAATGGTGAGTATGATTCACAATACCCATAATTTGGAACACAATTGGAGTGGTTTCACAATATATGAATACCACTAATCATGTTAGAAACTCAATATATTTACCACTTATCTAGAAATGTTGACAATAAAATGAGGGCCGACCACTAACCATATTTGAAACACAGAACTTTTCCCAAATTGTCCACCAAAGTCTTCAAGAATGTTGGACCAGGACGGTAGGTGATCCAAACCTACATGTTACCAAGCCATTAATAGGTAACTTTGGACATGGAAGAGGATGATTATTTCAGTATGGGGAACATAAATAATGGGAGTGGAGTGATGGGATGTTCGAATTCATTCCATCAGTCTTGAAATTACACCACCATAGCTTAGAGTATACCGGTGTAAGAGTATTTTTCTAAACAAAGACCAAAACAATATTCTAGGGGAACATCACCTTGGATCTTTATAAATATATGAATATGAAATGAATGAGGAAGATAACTAGTGCTGAGGGATAGGACCTATTAGGGGAGGTCTTGGTATGCCTTGTATTTTTAAATCATAAAAATGTGGATGATGAACATATTGTTTAATGTCATATGGTGAGGATGATGTACAGTAATGTTTAACATCATGTGGTTAGGATGCATCCCATAGTTTAACATCATGTGACCATGACGTGTCACATAGATTAACATCATACATCCTCAACCCTGGAAAATATTTTAAATTCATGTTTCATAGACTATATGAATGTTGTGGGGAATAAAGTAAATAAATACGATGTGAATGAGCCAAGTTAGTCTTGTGTACCACACAAGTATTGGGGAAAAAGCGGTAAGAAGTCTTCACAAAATAGGCATATGTGATGTGATGAGAGATAACCAGGCGTAAATGATGCATTAGGAGGCCTAGTTCTAGAAAACATTTCCCAATGAGGATCCTAGTTTATGTTCATAGTGTCTATAAAGTGAAGGGGTCATGTGTGACTTGACCACAATGATACACACCCCTCCTTAATTCTTAAGTCCTCATGAATCATGCTCAGTGAGGGAAACAAGTAATGTCATGAGGGTTCTACCTGACATGTGGGATAACACATTAGAAGAAATACTAAGGGTGGTATCCCACCATTATACAAGAGTGTGGGAAGGAGGTTAGTTGATAATTGCAATGTTTGGATGATGGGGATACTGGTAAGTAAGAGTTTAACAATTACCATGTTTGAAACAAATGGACCATGACCATACCAATCAAGAGTGGTTCAAGAAAATGTAGGATCAACTATTGACTATGTTTGAAATGCATAATCTACTATTTTTTCCAAAAAAATCATTAGGTAGTAATCCCGAGATGGGAGGTGTGATGAAAATGGAATGAGACCATCACTGTATAGGGGGTTAATCTATATTTAAATAGTGGTGGAAATTTGAACCCCAAAAGACTCGAATTGTGGAATGGGTGTATCAGAAAGTGTGATTCAAACTCGAGAATTTTTTACGGTTTAATATTGTATTTTTTGGACTATGGAAAACAATTTAAGGTCATTTTTTAAGGAATATAAGCTCTCAGTTTATGGTTATAGAACTCATCCAATTCCTGCATACAATTTAATGTTATGAGTCTTGGAATATAAGATAATCATTCATTCAAATGGTATATATGTGGAAAAATAGGATAAAATATGATGTGAATGAGTTGTGAAGGATCCCGCATACCACATAGATTCCATTGGATGAATTTCATGCACTATATTCAGTTTAGGGTCATGTATCTTAGACTATAATTGAGGATAATGTGTCAAATGATTGAATGTGTATTCATCTAGGCACCAATATGAAATTTTTGGGCATTTCTACATATCCAATGAGGACTGGAATCAAGCAACTCGTAGTTCTAGTATATAGTGTAGAAGAAGGCCGACACTAGTTTAGGAAATCTTTTATTGTAAGGGAACTAAGGAATACCAACATTATCATGAGGTATCCTAAAATTGATCACTTCATAGTTTTAGTTTAACATTGTTCCTTTAAGGTTTTGTCTCTTTGTTCAGGGTCATAGGTATTAGACCAGAGGGAAGGTATCTCAAATGGATTTGCGTAATGCGGTGATATGACAATACAAATGTAAATGAGGCCTAGAAAGATCAACACCACACAAAACATCCAGTAAGTGACTTTAATATAGTTTAATGACATCATTATCAGACTATAATCACTCATTTTAATGTTATAGAACTTGATCCTAGGAGAGGAGGCATCCAAAAATGGGTATATGTGGAATGGAAGAATAATAAATCTGAAGTGCATAAAGGAATAGTAGGTCCAATGAAACACCACATTTTACCATAGGGTAATTTGATATTGGACCTATAGACATAAGTATCACATGTATGGAAGGAATATCTAATTTGAGTGATCTAAGGAGGATCGTGTGCCATAAATGGGGCCTGAGTGAGAAAAGGAAAAAATGGAGGTGAATTTGTGGATGGGCCCAAAGAACAAGTGTCTAGGAGATTCTATGTATCCCATAAGTATGGTAATCAAGCCACACATAGTTCTAAAATCCCTTTCAATTTATCTTCATGCGGTAAGGACATTAGGGACCTAACATGAAAGAGGGAAAATGTTGCAGCCGGACCCAAGATAAATAATCCATTCATCACTACATACAACATGAGGATAGTAATAAAGACCCATATTGTTATTTAAATAGTATATCTCTTCATAGGTATGACCCATAAATAGGGATAGATTCCTCTTTTTGTTTCTTTTTTTTTATGAGTCGCTAGACCATGATGAAAATTCCAAGAGTCACTATGTAGCCTATGTAGAAAGGAATCAATCCCTACATATTTCATGGAATGTTTCATAGTATATGACATGTACCAAAGTTGATGTTAACTTATGCAATAATAATGTGATGTTGTTATATTTTTTATTGTATGGATAGGATTCTTTTTCATAGTTTATGGTCTTGTGACAGGATTGGTCTGTGTAGTTTAACGTTGTATAAAAAGGATGATGATTATAATACCATTTATCATTATGCAACTAGGAAGTTGGGAGTATAGCGGTTCCAAAAAAGATTTTTATGGCATGAAAACTATATCCCACTATGAATTAGGGAAAATAAAGATTACACCACATGACCCTCTTTTGAGAAAAACCTACACACTATTTGATATCTTGATGTTTGGACTCAGGTGCCCAATTTAACATCATGTGCTTATGATGTTGGGTAATTTCTTTTTAAGTTCATGCAGATAGGACCATAAATGTTATTTGGTTTAGCATCATACAACTAGGAAGTTGGATCCATGCTGTTTAAAGTCATACCGCTCAGACTATAGGATCTTCAAATAGTTTAATGTTATAATGAAATGTCCTACTGCAAAAGTTTTGAGGTCATGTTTCTTAGACCGTGGGATCATAGTTTATAGTCATATATTTTGGACCATAAGGGATGGGATTATCAAAAAAGGTAAGGTGTGGAGGTGGAGTGAGAAACCTGGTGTGAATAAGGACTAAAGGGGCCCAATGCCACACCAAACATGTATAAGAAATCCTAAAAACTATTTAGAGCCATGATTTTGGGATTGTAATCTTAGTTTAAGGCAATAGATTTTGTAACAAAGAGTTATAATGACTCAAATGGATATGTGAAGTGTGTTTTTATTAAAAATACAATGTGAATGAGGTACAAGGAGGCCCAACGCCAAACAACATAGTCAAGAGAGAATCCTACAAAGAGTTAAAATTTGGGATTCATGGACTTGTTGTAAATAGTTGAAGGTCATGTTTAATGAACCATAGGCTCTTAGTTTAATGTTATAGATTTTGGACGATAAGGCCACATAGTTTATAGTCATAGTGTTCATACTATACAGTTGTGGTTATTCTATAAGGGATATGCATGTCATGAAAGGAACAACCCGACGTGAATGAGGTTCAATGAGGCTCGCATCGCACAATAAACTCCATGGGAATACCCACTCATAGTTTAAACTTGTGGTGTCTAGACATGAACTTCTAGTTTATAGTCCTAGAGTTTGGAACATTTATATTTTGAAGCTCCTCCATGGGAGTAAAAACCCTACCAAGACTTCTAATCCCATGTGATTCATGATTGGTGTGGGAAATAAGTAGTGTTGTGTAGCTTTCCCTATCACATTGAAGTGCACAATAAGGGAGAGGAAATGTCAGGTCAAAAATGTATAAATGACACTAACCTACTTACTCAACACATGTAAATGTGTGGAGGGGTAACACCGAGGGTATTGGGATTCCACCAAAACATAGGCAGATAAAAAATAAGTAAATTAAGACTTCCAAGATTTAGATCATGGATGGGGAAACATATGGGCAGGGACTACTGTTGACCAAATTTGAAACATTGTACACCCAATAACACTAGTCGAGGATGTGTGAAGAAAATGAATAGTTTATTATTTATTATTCTCAAAACACAATATCCTTTATTTATTAAAAACATTCTATGCAGGTGTTTCCCATGATAGGTGGTGATCCATTTTGGAAAGGCACCATCATCGTATGGAAAGGATGTTTCAATGTACAATTTTAAATCATGTTATTAGGACAGAAAGTGGCTATCCTTTAATGTCACATATATTTGACCATTGTTGTTGTGGATTATTGGCCTCATATCATTGACCAAATTTCCTTAATTTTAAGGGAATGTGACCAAGAACTTGTCTTTTTTTTAAATTCACATGACCAAGATGATGGTTGTTATGCATTATGGTTTCTTGGAACTAGGATGTGTAAATGAAATAATTTCTTCTGTAGAGGGATGACTATATTTTCCCCATTATGATGGTTTGGGGTTCATGGTGATCCTAGGGGAATTAGTGTAAGCGATCACACTAAAATTCCCCCAACATACATATAGATGTTCTAAGTATGTGAGCTATGCTATGTCATGGGGAACATTCTATTAGATAGTGGCAATGCCATTGGGAAGTCCTTTTTGGTTTTCATTGGAATAAGTATTAGGGAGATTCAACCTAACACACCTGACGAATGGTTGGGATCTTGATCCAAGATTGTTTGGATGACCACAATTATCCTTGTAGCGATCTGGGTGACATGGACCACTATGAGGATATCAAGGTAACCACAAGCTATTTAAGTGAGGGGAATTATATCAGGGATGATTTCATGCCCTCAGTCCATTGAGGCATCATCACCAAGGAGTCATGAATAAATATAACATTGTTCTGATGGGGTGTTAGTTCTATGTGGTCATGTAAGACTGGAACGTAAACACGATGGTGTGATGGAGCCTTGGAGTCATGGAAGCCTAGAATTTCAGTTCAACAATGTGATGGCCTCATGGAGGTGTGGTAGCATGGAATATTAGCTCAATGGGTAGATTGAGACCTTGAGTCATATAAGTATGGATCATTATATTAACAGGGCGATGGTGCCTTAGAGGATTGGGGGCCTGGAATGTTGGTTTGATGGGGTGATGGTTCCATATAGGCATGGAATACTGGTTCCTTAGTTCAATAGGATGATAGTTCATTAGAGGCATGGAAGATTGGATCAATGATTCAATGGGGTGATGGATCCCTAAATGCATGGAAGCGTGGATCAATAGTTAGATGGGTACATGGGGTCCTGGAGGCATGGAATCCAAGAATGATAGTTTGACTGTGTGATGGCACCCTAGAGGTGTGGGGGCCTAGAATATTGATTATATGGGGATATGGTTCCCTGGATACATTTAATCCTATAACATTAGTTTGATATAGATATGGATCCCTGGTGGTAAGGAATCCTATATCGTAGGTTTTATAGGGTGATGGTGCCCTAGATGCTTGTAATCCTGGATCATGGGTTCAAAGGGACGATGGTGCCCTAGAGGAATGGAATCAGATATTATCAGTTTTATGGGGGTTATGGAACCCTGGAGGTGCGTATTCATATAATTCCTGTTTGATAGGGTGATAACACTTGGATTTTTTGAGTAATGAATCTTCATATCTGGGTGGCAATATCACCCGGGAGGCGTGGAAGACTGGAAAATCAGTTTGACTAGGTGATGGCACCCTAGAGGCATGGAATCATGGAACATCAGTTTGATGGGGAGATGGAGACCAATATACATAGAAGCATGGATCATCAGTTCGATATGGTTATGGAACCTAGATGTGTAGAAGCCCATAGGGAAATCACACAATGATGAGAAACTTGTTCAGGGATAAGTTCGATATTCCCTCATTGTCGGATCTTCAGAAAAAACATATCCTTGGAATAGAGAGGTCTCCAGTGAAGGCATGTGTTAGTGGAATGGTAAGGACCTATGTTCTTGTAAATTTTAGTACTGGGAAGAAATCCATAATGGATGATGATGGTGATGTAGATGACATCCATGTCTTTTGATGGTAGTGTGTGGGGGACCTCTGCACTGGATGATAATGGCGACTATGAGGAAATCCTTGTCAGATGATGGTAGTGTAGGGAGGAACATTGTATCTATTGATGGTAATGTAGGGAGGACCACATCACTGGATGATGATGGATATGGGGAGGAATCTATGCCTAATGATAGAAGTGCGAGGTAGACCATCGCAATGGAAGAGTATTGAGACAAAAAAGACCTCTGTAGTGGTTGATGATGGTGATAGAGAGGTCCTTTGTTCCAATTATTTCATTTCAGGGAGGACCTCTACAATGGATGAAGATGGGAATGGTAGGACATATACTCTAGAAGATGGAAGTTTGAGGGGGGGACCTCTACAAGGGATGAAAATGGTGATGAGGAGAACATCCATGTTGGTTGATGGCAATATGGAGAGGACCTCGACAGTGGATTCATATGGTAATGGATAGGACCTCCATGAATGATGATGGTCATGCAGGGAGTACCTCCACAATAACTAATGATAGAGTTAGGGATGACCTCCATGTAGGTGACTATAGTGCATGGAGGAACTCTGCAAGGACTAATGGTGGATATGGGTCGAACCTCCATTTTTTTGATGGCAGTGACTGGAGGACCTCCACAATGATTTATGATAGTGATAGGGAGGACCTCTATATCAGTTGATGGCTGTGTAGAGAGGACTGCCACAAAGGAAGATGAGGGTGATGAGGAGGACCTTTGTGCATGCTTATTCCCATGTGTGGAGGACCCTTATGCCTACGATAGTGGTGATGTGGAGGACCATTGTGCCTATTTTCCTTTCAAGGGATGGTCTATAATGCTTACAGGTTCTTTTGGAAATGTGTTGTTGGGTTGGGGGTGGCCCCTAAATGGGCCTTGAGGGTGGCTGTGTCAGAGAGAAACTGATGGAGTTGGGGGTGGTTTCCCCCTTTGTATCCCATGAGGGAATTAGTGTTGGACAATAGAAAATGAAATCCTAGGTTAGTGGAGGCTCTGACGGTGAGGAGCCAATGGATTCAGGTAGTGGTTACCCCCAGCATGGCCTATCAAGGTGGAAATTTTGGTGAGGACTCAATGATGTTATTGGGTGGTTTCCCCTGCATGGCCTGTGAGGGTGGTATTAGCTGTGAGGAGTCGGTATCCCATTGTCTTTACATAACCAATGTTACTCATCCTCCCACACATGAATTGTAAGGTATTCACAAGGGAAATGCCTCAAATTTGTCATGTCTAACATTTTTTCCGCTAATAGTTAAAGGAGAAGATATTCACAAAGATTAGGTCATAGATCAGAATTCCCAATGATTAACTTCCCAATTTCAGATGAGTTCATGCCAATACCATAATTTGATTGATGGATCCAGGGGAAAGATATCTTGATCTAGTGGAATGATTATCTATCTAACTGATGTCTAGTATAGACAATTCCTATGATTTAAGGATAAAATCTTCACATCATGTTCACCATTTCTATTTCTAACACATTCTTCATGGAACACTGTCACACATGTTATCATCCCCTAGAGCACATTGTTTCCCAGCATTCCTACTTTCCTAAGGTGGGAGGCATTCATCACATTCTGTGTGATGTCTTATCCTTGATCGAAATAGGATGATGGGATGTAGGTTCCTCCTTCCATGGATTTCTCTCAAGAACTCATCACATAGCCTTTGTCTCCCTCATAGATTGAGATGTGGTCATAAAACTCATTCCTAATTCCAT
Organism: Viscum album; assembly: GCA_963277665.1. Taxonomy (NCBI): domain Eukaryota; kingdom Viridiplantae; phylum Streptophyta; class Magnoliopsida; order Santalales; family Viscaceae; genus Viscum; species Viscum album. Next base: position 786,723,912 of record OY728145.1, read on the forward strand.
TTCTTTTTTCATGCTGGTCAGTTATTATGATTCTTTCTATACATTCAAAAGGGTCTTGATAGGGCCAAAACCTTCTATTAGTGGAGGTTTCATGTTGGGAATCATAGGAATGTCTAGATGTTGTAACATAGGTCACCTATATTCATCCTCACAGGAGGAAATATTATAGAGGAATCCGGGGTGCCGAACACAAGGAATCCCCTATCAACCATAGGTTATATAATTCCAATGCATGTCTTTCAATGTTTTCCTTAGGAATCCCATGTTAAACATGAGGTATTAGTGTCATGGGTCATGAGTCTAATGTATTTGGTAGATGAAGCAAAACTAATCAGAATGCCTTATAGAGGTGGATCAAAGAGGTTCACCCCTGGGAGGGAGAAACTATATGTTTAACCTTATGGGTATATTAGAATGCTTGTGTAGTTGGATTTGAGGAGGTGTGTCCTGTAAAGTGAAGATGTCACACTATGAAGGATGGTCTAGACACCGCTGGGGGTGGATCAAGAAGGTGCACCCATAGGAGGGGGCACCATGGTTTTCCATTTTGTGGATCATACTTCATTATAGGGGTCTATCCAAGAGGTGTGTCCCATAAATTGAATTTTTCACACTATAAATGTTGATCTGGACACCAATGGAGGTGTATCATGAAGTTGAACCCCAAGGGAGGGGGCACCAAGGTTCAACATTGGTTGGGACTAAACCACAGGGATGCATCCTATGTACAATGTTTAGGATACATAGAACAAATTTAATGTTTTTTTATGGATGGTTTGGGTTTACACATGGAATATTCCCTTCACATAAGGATTTATCTTAGTTTGATTGTGCTGGAATGTGTGGGGATTACGCATGGGAGCTAACCAGGTGTTTCTAGGAGTAGCGATGGGTGTGGATGGGGGAAACATGTAGGAACAACCTAAGAGGATGTCATGTTTCTAACAGGATGTTCTAGCCTAGGTGAAAATTATGATGGATTATAGATTAATTGGAAGGATTGGATTGAGTGGATATTTTTTTGGTTGGATGGGTTTGTACCTCGAAGAAGCTTCCTACGTATCCAAAGTTATTGTGAATCAAAACCCATGTAGTTCATAAATGTTTGATGAATAGATCTGAAAACCCTATAGAGGTGGATCTAGTTGATGTGTCCCATAATAGGAAAGTGTCCTATAATTACGGTACATAACTAGTAGGGATAAACTAGGATTACCATTGGTTGGGATTGAACCTCAAAGAGACGTCCTATGTACCCTGCTGAGAATATATAGATCAAAAACCATGTAGTTCGATGGGTGGTGTGGGGATTATGCATGGGATCTTCCTAGAAGTATGAACAGGTTCCATGGTCACTAAAAACCTCTAATACTGTATGATTCATGCTTGGTGTGATAAATAAGTGGAAGAAACAATCTCACTGCTCCTGTTTTGAAAGGTCCTCTAACGAGAGATGATGTTGGGATTACACACGTATGATGTTCGTGCACTGCTAGGAGAAATGAAAATGTTTTTTGGGTTTATGTTCACTAGATGACCGAATGATTCTATGGTAAGAAAATGGTGAAAATGGGGATTATGCGTAAAAGTGGCCCAGGTACAACTATGAAGAAATACTAATGTGGTTGGGACTTACACATGGGATCTACTGGTGTTCTACTATAGAGAAGTAATGATGTGGGTGGGTCTTACACATAGTAGATTCCCATTCACCTTCATCTTTTTAGTTTATGAGGGAATCTAATATTCATTTCATGATATGGGATCAGGGTTAAACATCAAGATAATTGATGTAGGGTGCAGGGCTTATGCAATGAACTGTCCATTATTTCTTACTCATGTGAGGTCATGGGGAAATCTCTTCATACTATTGGGTGTAGGGTTATTGTTGGTTCTAACACCTAATATGGAGTCCCATGGGGGCTATATGGTAGAAATATTTATGTGTTTGGGTCATTCACTCTAGGGGTTCCCATTCACCATCCTCATGTAGGGTCATAAGGGTATCTCTACTCGTTTGTTAGATGAGGTATATGGTTGGGGATTAAACCTAATGAGGTGGTCCATGGTTATTGTTCAGTGGTTTCCTCGTGATCATGGAATAATGAATCTTAAACTTTATGCGTAAGACTTCTGGTTTATATAATAGTAGGTATCCAATTAATGATTGGTAGGGTATTCTACAGTTTAAAGTAATCTAGTGAGGACTATTGACATCTTTTTCTTGATGCCTAAGGAATCCTATACATGGGTGATAGGGTATTATATAGTTTAAAGTCTTGTAGTGAGGAATATTGGGCAGAAGATTCCTATAAATTTTTGGTGTGGGACTTATAAAAGAGTTGGACCTTATAGTTCATTCAGGCATAAAATCTAGGTGATGAGGTTTTTGGAGTTTCTTGAGGAATGGTTTGACTCAAGGTACTTGGGAATCCATGATGAGAATCTCAACTCCTAACATGGGAAATGGACCATGTGTAATAGTTCGACTTAAGGAGTTTGAAGGATTGTAGGGGAGTATCTCAAATCATGGTATTCTAGGGTGGAGGTTGGGGCTGCATATGGGTATAAGAGAAAATGTCGTTGACTCGGCCTGAATATTTCAAAGTTCGGTTGTCTATTTTTTAGTGGGGGTTAGTGATGGTAGTGAAGGGACCGAGTATGAGGTCCAGGACTACAACCCAGAAGTAATCCCAAGAGGGATTGTGGTTTGGTGGGTACCCCTGCATTATGGAATAATAGATGAATTTGTTAACACTATTGCATGAAATGTGGGTTTTGTGCAAGATTTCATGCATGCAAGATGTCCTGAGCGCAAGATGTCCTGCACATAAGATGGTTTGGGCACAATATGGGTAGTGTTCTAGGTCAGAGGTGCATGCAAGAGGATTTTTTCATGAACCCAAATTGTGTATCAAGAATATGAGAGATGATCACATAAATTTTGGGCCCACTCTAAAGATGACCCCCAAGGAACATATCTCACAAGATCTCTACCTTATGGGTTCTATTCGTTCATGATGGTATGGATGATAAATCTTACATGAAACAGAGTGGTGGTTTTACCACCAAAATATCACAGTTAAGAAGATAGTGACCTTCAATACATTGAAGAAATATTTTTCAATGGAATGTAATATTTTAGTTGCGGAAGCGGTCTTCCCCTCATATCCTTACCATTATTATAACAGATGAGTGTAAAAGGTAGGATTAACATCTCATTGGTCATGAAAGAGTATTGTGTTTGTATGACATATCCATTTGAGCAGCCTACATGGAAAGAGATGATATATGTTTCATTGGGTCTAAAAGATTATTGTATGACTAGGGTTTTCACTCAAGATTCAATTCTTGCATGCAAACATGATTTCTTGTATGCACATCCACACTTTTCCCTAGAATCTTCATCTTCTCCAACATCACTTCAAACATCCATAACTTTTTATCCGTAACTCCATTTAGGAACCAAGAATAGTCAAATCAAACCCTTTGGAACAATATACAATATTTGATCAGGTTCTTTGTCTTTTGGATCATTCTTGGACACATTTTTATAGTTCCAAAAAAGATTACATCTATAGTTTCATCTATAAACTTCTTTAAGTAATGGAACTTATTATGAAGAACATAAATCTTTTCATACATTACCTTATTTCAACCTTCATATATATTTTAGTTTTAGTACCATATATTGTTGGTGCTGGTACATCTCATTATATTTATAAATATTTAATTTGATAGAGCCTCAAATAAAATATATTGATATTTAACATCATCATCAAGCTTCTTTATGTCGAATTCAGTCATAGATATTTCTGATGCATCTCTAACATGTATCTCATATATTAATATAGAGTAAAAATAAATCCTTAGAGATCACAATTTTTTCTCATTCTACTCTTTGAAATATGATATTATAATATATCTATTTTTAGAAATCGCATAGCATTCCCTATGTTCTTCATAATGAGAATACTTTTACTGATTCAACACTAGTAACAATGACATTAATACCACTTTTATCAACATGAGTCAGCCTATGATTGGTGGGGTGAATTAGGGTGTCAAAATTTTTATTTTGATAATTATAATATTTTCCCACATTGGTATGAACTTGTCAGATATGTCACCATTAGACAAACATATACCAAAAAAACATAAAAATAAATTAATAAAATGAACAATAATCACAAAGTTTCATTGATAAAGGATAAACCATGAAATATTCACATGTAATTATACTTGTGTATGCAAATATAATAATTTATCTTGTTCAGTAGGTATAAGGTTTTTCTATGGTCACTTTAGGGTAGTCTCACAACCTTTGTAATTTTATTTATATTTTCTCACACTAGAACCCATGGAACACTTTCCGCGATTCCTCCAATGACTACTTCAGGTGGATGTATCCTTATTCTATCAACATCCATGTTTCATCCATTCCGTTATGAATTCATGGGGATATATATCACAATGGATATTGAATGATGCTGCAATTAATTCCACAAGTGTGACTTGGGTATTCCTTCTCCCTTGTATGAATTCTCCTAGTTTTGGCACCACTAAAGTGCACTTAATTAGGTATGTTTCATTGAATTGGAATATTTTCCTCAACCTTTCTCACCCAAGTATACTCAACTAAGGGTTATTAATGAAACTCCTTTCACCATGTAATGATCACACCAGTAGGTTTTTCATCCTTCCTTCACTCTACACTGATTGTGAAACTTATTTTTGATAAACATAATTAATGTATCTCCCCCAAACATCGGTGTGTTTTCTTATGTATCATTTAGATAAATATATTCAAAAAATATCTTTACCCGGATTATTCTCTCTTATTTTTTTATTTATTGTAAATTCACACAAGTGATTCATATGCAATGAGATATCCCCTAATCATTCTCTAATTATTCATTAGATCGTAATGAATGGGGTACGATAAAATATATAGAAACACCACACCCCTTCATGAAAAAAAATTCCATCTTATTTTTATAGTTCATCATCCATGAAGCACCGCTTACAGAGTTCCTAGAAAGAATGAATCTATAATCTATTGTGGAAATGATGAGCATGTAACCACCTGACTAGCATACATCCTAACTTTAATTAAACAAATGACTTGAAAGACACTCGGACTTCATGATGAACCATGACATGTACATACCTTTTTATACTATCATAAGACACATTCCTTTTCACTAAAATCTAAATTTAATTTCCTTAAATCATCTTATGGGTTTTAATTTATGTATTCCATCTAAATTATTATTCAAACACCTAGACAAAAATTTAAATGTTTTCTATAAAATAAAATAAAAAAGTGATCCCAAACTTGTATCCAAATGGTTTCAAATTATTTTTGATATTGTAAGTCTATTAAATTGGATGAATGTATTAGGTAAATTATTCATTATCCCTCAATATGAGGTTTTGTGGTGAAGACATTGAATATGATGATATTTTATAAGGTGGGTTTTTATGACCTCAACATAAATTGAAACTTCTCTGTATAGTTGAATTGTGGATGTTAAGAGAGATGGATAGGGGGAATAAATTACACAAAATAAACTAATACATCAACTATAGCCTTACATTTGTGAGAATGGGAAAATCTTAAAGTGATACATCAATTTTGATTGTATTATAAATCATTAAAATATCCTAAAATTATATAGATCCTTAAAATCATGGGAGAAATTTTGTATTAATAGGAAATATTTTTTTCTATATATTTTATATAATTTTTTCTATAATTATTTTAATTTGGGGAGTTTCATAGTTTTGTAAAAATTTATCAAAAATGTGCATCATTCCTAAATTGTTCTTCAATTTTTCAATTTATCCAATTTTTATTGAAAATTATTCATAAAATTTATTTGTTTACTCAATGAAACACTAACCCATTTGAGTGTCAAAAAATAAAAAAACATGGAATCCGATATAGTTATAATAAAAAAGATCTAATTAAATGTAAAAAAATTTAAATCCAATTCATCAAAAATTCATTGATCTTGTGTGTAGGCATCCTTACCATGATTATATGTAAAGTGTTAATACATTTATCAAATACATTATTTATTATATGTTGAATTGGTTTTTAGTATTATTCATAAATCCAAAAAATTCAACAAGTAATATATATAGATTCTTTGAATATATATTCTTAATGATTTTTATAATTCATATTATGTTTTTTGAAAGGGTTTAATTAGTTGTTAATTTGTAGAATGATTTTCATACATATGTAAATTTTATTTAATAAAAATAAGTATTTTAAATTTTCTTGATTGTTTCCATTTGCAAGAATGATGACCAAAATTTTAAAAATCTCAAATAATGAACTTGAGTGAAGGTATATTACAGATAGAAATTAAATGTAAGAACCTGGATCTTCATTTCAGGTATGTTTTTCCTTTTCTAGTCATTTTTGAGAAAAAGAGGAAAATCTGGAAATTTTTGAAGTACACACTGTGTACTTTGATGCAGTGTTAGGCCTTGTACTAGACATGTTCGGGCCACACACACAGTGGTTAGGGGTGATGTGGAGGCCGCTTAAAGTGGAGTACGGAAAGGCCAAGTACACGTCGTGTGCCCCAGAAGTACACGCCATGTACTTTATTATTTTTTTCATTAATCGGACCGGGGTCACACCTAATCGACGAAAACACTTTCTTCTCCAGGTTCTTTGACCGAGAGCACCCCGTACATTCGCAAATGTCCTCCAAGCCCCTAAGCCTCTGTCTGTTTTCCGAATTGACCGTCGTAGATTGTGTTGGAACCGCAGCGGTGAGCTCTTCCTTATTCTTGAGTTTCATTCCTTGTTTTTTCCTCTTTCTCAAGATATCGTGAGTCGAACTTTTTGTGCGTTTTCATAGATCTATGTTGCTATAAGGAGAATCAATCATTGTGGTCAAATTATATTGATTCCCTAGAATCAAGGTAGGTGGTTTGGGCCTTACCTTGCAAAGTCTTTGAGTTTTATGCGCAATTTCCACCAATACCCGTAAACGGGGTATTGCATATTTACCTTTTTCCCCTGTTGTTTTCTTGCCTTGATTGTATTATTGTGTAGATGTAATTTGATCTTTTTTAGGATAATTTGTTTATCTTAGATGTTTTCTATGCCGTGTTCTATTTACGACCTTTGGGTCCTGTTAGCCATTGTCCATTATACCTGTTTTCCATGCCTTGTGACCGTAGGATGGAATGATACTCTTGACATGCTTGTTTCTATAGACTGATTAGCCAAGTAGATCTATAGGTGTACTTTGGAAATCCAAGTATCTCTATAGGTGTACTTTGGCCTTATAGAATTATTATGCACTGACGGGCACGGGACCGTGAGGACCTGGTGCTATGGACTATAAGGGATAGACCGAGTGCGATTTCTAGAGAGTCTTGGACACTATAGACTATAAGGGATAGACCGAGTGAGATTCCTAGAGAGTCTTGGTATTATATAATAGTGGGGATAGACTGAGTGAGCTTCCCAGAGAGTCTTGGATATTATATACTACTGGAGGGTAGACCGAGTGAGCTTCCTCATAGAGTCTTTACTTTGTTTGAATTTTATTAAAACCTTTCCATGCTAGAGAAGGAATTGACTGAGAGTGCTTCCTTAGAGAGTATGTGATAGACCTGAGACTATAAGAGGATTGACCGAGTTAGATCCTCAGAGAGTTTCTAGACCTTCGGGCTATAAGAGGGTTAGACCGTGTGATCTTCCTCAGAGAGTCCCTGACTACCCTAGACTATAAGGGGAATTGACCGAGCGAGCATTCCCATAGAGTCTTATCATTTTCGTATGACCAAACCAGAGGGTTTAGGCTGAGTGAACTACCCAGAGGGTTATGGGTACTTATTGGATAGGACCAGAGGGGTTGGCTATGAGCACTTCCCAAAGGGGTTCCTGTTTGGGTAGTTGTCTACTATGTTGTTGTTTGTTGTTCTGTGGATTAATTACCGTTGTATATCATCCTGTTACTGCTTACTATTTACTAACTGTTGTTTTCCATACTATTTACTACTTACTGTACTATTACCTGCCATATACTCACAGATTGTGAGGCACAGTTCTTTGGGTGGTTTCCTACATGGATTTAGTCTCACACCCTGCTTGGTCCATGCTTTTGGGCCCAAACAGACTATGCTGTTGTAGGTATAGACAAGGAAAATTTACCTTCTACTTCTGGTACTTGATTGCTTTGGAGAAGAAGATCATGGGACCAAGCTTATGATTTTGATGCTGAGGAGATGTTTATATTTTCTTTTGTACTTGTTTTGGTACTGTTTTTATTTCCATCACTGTGACCTCTTTGGCTGTTTTCCTAGAGTTGTATTTTTCATCATATCATATATATACATATGTGCTCTAGTGGTTTGTTGTTTTATTCTTCTGTTGTTTACTTGTTCATTGTTGTTGTATATTACTGCTTCTACTATTGCATGTTTTGTTTTCTTCTGCTGTGTACTCTGCCAATAAGGGCATAGTTTCCCCACTATCACACCCAAGGCCCTTGCTTCTAGTCGGTAGCCTCTGGCATTTGGAAAATGCACTTGAGTCCATGTGACCAACCGGGTACGGGGTGCCTCTGGGTGGCTTCTAGAATTGAGACATTACAAAGTGGTATAAAATGAATTATTTTCTCTTGATTTACTATTTGGAGCCTTTAGCCAGGGATAGGATGGATTCGGTACTTGGTAATAAGTTGTTCCAGGGAGTAGCTAACCCGTTTATAGGGAAAATCCAACCTACATCATTTATTGTTGTTTTCTGGTTTTGAGATTTTAAGGTTCCTATGATTTCACCTAGAATGATTCAAATGTCTTGTGTTGTTATTGTTGTTGTTATTGCGGTTCTATTTCTTTTACAACCTGATGAGATGAGGGTATTCCATCTCATGCATCATATAGGCACTTGTTATAAATCACATGCCATGCATTATTTCTATTCCATCTAGAGTGAATTAGTTATTGCATGTTGTTATGATAGATGTTGTGTAGATTGTTCATGCTATTATGATAAATGCTTTGACAGAATCTATGCTGTTTGATATAGAGAAATTGTTTATATTGTGTCTTGCTTAAATAAATTCCAAATTTTGGTTATTGAGGTGTTATGGGACCTCATGAATCGGAACATGTTGGATCATTGAATTTTTTTCCCTTGTATATGATATGTAGGAGATTCCAATATTTGATTCGTGGGGAGTATGGGCCCTCAAGAATCGGAATTTGGATCCTCTATGTTTGTTTTTCAGTGTTCTCTGGGCTTCGGTGCATTTTCTGAGCTACTTCCTGGAAAAGCCAGAATACACTGTGTGTACTTGACTACACGCCATGTAGATTGATACCATGTCACTGATTGGGTGAGAAGAAACACAGGGTGGTGAAAAAAAGTTTTCAGAAACACGTCGTGCACAGTCGTTACACGCCGTGTAGTAGTGAGTCGTGTACCCGGCCATGTCACTAACAACACGGTTCAGGGAAGATTGTGTAGTACATGCCGTGTTGGTACGAATACGCAGTGAATTCTTGTTCTAGGTACCCGGAATTGTCACAAAAAACATGGTTCGGTGTTATCTTCTTCTATACATGTTGTGTCTGTTCAGAAAACGTCGTGTAAGGGTCAGCCATGTAGTCGGCCGTGTAAATAACAACACGGGTCACCGAAACCTTGTCTAGTACACACCGTGTCCTTAGTGCACATGCCAGGTAGTCTAGGGTTAAGAGGACCGTGTGATTTATCCGTGTAAAAGGACTCGGGCATGGGAATGGAGTGCAATTACATGCCATGTGTGGGGAAAACATGTCGTGTATTCTAGGGTGTTACACGACCAGAGGTGAATGTTGTACACGCCCATGTGTCTAGCTTAAGATGACACACTTTGTAGTTTTATACACACCATGATATCGTGTTTTGTAGAACTTTTTTTTTCTTTTTTCCTGTTCCCGCCTTCTACTCTTGTGTTCTCTATCCTTGATATTCCTGATCAAAGGTGTGATTTTGTTCTTTCGGAGCTATGCCACCGAAAAATCCTCCGGTTGTACGTCATCTTCCAGAAGGTGACCATACACCGGATATGGCAGATCAGGGACCTCCTGTAGATCCTCATGTTGTTCCAGCCTTGGCACCAGCAATTATACCCGTTGCAGGTGCAAATACGCAGTTCAGGGAGGACTTCCTGAGGATGATGCATACCTTTCAGGGAGCGTCGCCTCCTACCCCATCAATGGATGAGTTGATGCAAGTTTTCCAGCAGCATCACCCTTCTATTTTCTTAGGGGATGGAGGACCCCAGGCTGCAGAGTCGTGGTTAGAGGCCACACTGACGATCTTTGAGCACCTGGAGATACCTTTAAAGAAAAGGGTAAATCTTGCTACTTATATACTACGAGACACCGCCAAGAGGTTGTGGGAGGTGATCTCACAGTCAGGGCACTAGTAGAGTATGACATGGGATGATTTTTGACGCATCTTATACGATTAATTCTATCCAGAGACCTCAAGGGCTGACCGAGACCTGGAGTTTATGAGTCTCGAGAAGGTTACTCTTTCTTTCATGGAGTACTCGTACTGTTTTACTGAGCTACAGTGCTTCACGCCTATTCCAGCAGGTGATGAGTTGTTTCTTGCTAGGATGTTTGAGGATGGTCTTAGGCAGGAGATCTTTTCCTAGGTTAATATATTTAGGCTAACTTCAATATATTCTATCATCAAACAGGAACTGATCTCTGAGCGCAATCTGAGGGATTCTGGGTCAGTGAACCAGGGTGGTTCGACACCCAGAGTCAGTGTTCCTCCCACTGATAGCAGGAAGTGCCGAAGGGAGTCTGGTCGAGGAGATCAGGGTTGGTAGAATGTATCTTCAGGCAGCCAGGTTGTATGCTACCAGTGTGGTAGGAGCGGGAATACCAGGCCTCAGTGCCATAGAGACCTAATGGAGTTCCAATCTTGCAGCAAGATGGGCCATCTTCAGCATTTTTTTTCAGATATTCTCACCTACAGCTGGTGGTAGGGGTTCTTCTATGACCCCGCGTACAGGAGATGTATCACTAGTTTCTCACCAATTAGAGAACTAGAGTTCTTTCAGCCGTTCGGGCCGAGGTGGAGGTCGCGACCGTGGTGTTCAGTCACCAGGTTACTAGTGACAGGAGAGTGGATTAGCTCAGAGTGGTCAGCCAGGGGCACAGGGCCGCAGTACAGGCCAGACCTTCACTGTGGAGCAGAACCTTCAGGAGAAGGATCCCGATCCTTCTACAGTTCGAGGTATGATCCTAGTATCATATCTTTTATCTTCATCCCTTTTCGATACTGGTGCTTTGAATAGTTTTATCTCTATTGTTTTTGTGGAGAGCCTTGGGCTCTGTATCATTTTTTCTGCCTATATGTTGACTCTTGATACACCGTTGGGAACAAGGATGTCTAGCATATGCCAGTGTAGAGAGTTCCCTCTTGAGGTTGCAAGGTGTCACTTTTTATGAGATCTCTATGTCTTAGAGATGACAGGATATGATGTCATTCTCAGTATGGACTGGTTAGTTCCCTTCTAGGAAGTTGTCAATTTCTATTGCCACAAGGTGAGTTTCTTATCACCAGAGGGTGGATATTTTCTTCATAGAGGTGAGTGGGATGTCTAGGCGGGTAGAGATGGACCAGAGCATCATGGGCTAGGAGGAGTTATAGCCCATATTTCCATTCTTTATCTCGATGACCAGGGGACTTCACTGTTAGACTTTCCTCTAGTGGTGGTTCGCTTCAGGGATGTATTTCCAGAGGACTTTTTAGGTTTGCCTCTGGAGCGTGAGGTATAATTATCGATTAAGCTCGTGCCAGGAGTAGAACTGGTGTCCATTACTCTTTATAGGATGGCTACACCTGAGTTGCATGAGTTCAAGAAGCACTTGGAGGAGTTACAGGAAAAGGGTTTAATCTGACCCAGTACTTCTCCTTGGGGTTCGCCTATCCTTTTTGAGAAGAAGGAAGATGGTACACTTCAGCTTTGTGTGGATTATCGGATGTTGAACTAGTTGACGGTAAAGAACTGATATCCCTTGTCAAGGATCGATGACCTCTTTGATTATCTTTGAGGAGTCTGAATGTTCTCGAAGATTTATTTGAGGTCCTTTTATCATCAGTTGCCCGTTAGACCATCGGATATACCTCTTACGGCCTTCAAGAGAAGGTATGGTCTATAAGAGTATACAGTCATGTCGTTCGGTCTCACGAATGCGCCCATAGTTTTCATGGCACTGATGAACCGAGTGTTCCATCCATACTTGGATTCCTTCGTAGTAGTTTTCATGGACGAAATCTTAGTGTACTCTCACACTCGACATGACCATACTACCCATCTTGAGATCGTTCTGAGTACACTAAGAGAGAATCAATTATATGCTAAGCTCTCGAAATGAAACTTTTGGATGGACCAAATTCACTTCATGGGCCATGTTATCTCAAAGGCATAAGTATCAGTAGACCTATAGAAATTGAGAGCTATAGTTTCCTAGGAGCAACCGTAGAATGTCTTTGAGGTGAGGAGTTTTCTAGGGATGGATGGATACTACAGGCGTTTTATACAGGACTTTTCACACTTTGCATCACCGCTGACAGGTCTGACCAAGAAAGAGGCGAAGTTCTTATGGTCAGATTCTTATGATAAATCCTTTCAGGAGCTGAAAGGGAAGTTGACGTCAGCACCGATACTAGCCTTTCCAGATCTGGGCATGATCTATACAGTCTACTGTGATGCTTCAGGTGTTGGACTGGGAGCTGTGCTTATGCAGGGAGATGGAGTCGTCGTGTACGGGTCTCAGTAGTTGAGGTCGAACGAGAGGAACTACCCAATGCACTATTTGTAGTTGGAAGCCGTTGTTCATGCCTTATGTTGTTGGAGACATTACCTTCTGGGAGAGAACATTGTGGTTTTCACCGACCCCAAGAGTCTCAAGTACATCTTCACTCAGTGGTATCTGAATATGAGACATCATAGGTGGGTCGAGTATCTTCAGTCCTTCGACTTTGAGCTTGCCTATACGCCAGGAAAGGGAAATGATGTGGTAGATGCGTTGAGCAAGAGAACTCAGATTTAGGCAGTTCAGGATGCCAGCCGTGAATGGCAGCTTGTTGCTCTGTTCTCTAAGATGCATTTGGAGGTGCGCGATAGACAGTGACAGACTTTTCTAACTTCTGTAGCTGTTACCTCTACCCTTCTTGATCATGTACGAATGAGGCAGCTATCAGACTCTGAAGGCCTAGTCCTGTGGGAGAGTGTGTCAGGATAGGACCCTCTTCCTGGATGGAAAGTGGGCGAGGTTGAGATCTTGCATTTCCAGGGACGTGCATGGGTGCCAGTAGACATACACGAGGAGTTGATGAGGGATTTTTATTCCTCAGTTTGGGGATTTCATCATGGTGTCACAAAGATGTATTATGATCTACACCACCAGTACTGGTGGCCAGGTATGAAGAGATATGTTTATGGTTTCATCTTGATATGTTCTACTTGTCAGCAGGTGAAATCAGAGCATCAGCGACCAGCAGTGCTTTTATAGCAGTTACCCATCCTTGAGTGGAAGTGTAATGATGTCGCGATGGACTTCGTGACCAGGTTACCAGGGTCACCTAGGGGGAGTGATGTTGTTTGGGTTGTCATAGACAGGCTTATGAAGGTTTCTCACTTCTTTCCGGTCAAGGAGACCTTCGATGTTGATGAGCTAGGGCAGTTGTACATCCGAGAGATTATACTTCTGCATGGAGTTCCACACTCCATTGTTTCAGACAGGGATGCGTGTTTTACTTATCAGTTCTGGCAGGGGCTTTAGAAGGCTTTGGGTACACAGGTACTTCTGAGTACAGCATACCATCCCCAGAAAGATGGTTAGTCCGACCGTATGATCAAGGTGCTTGAGGATATGCTCAGATCTTTCATTCTAGACTTTGGCGATTCTTGGGAGAAGCATATCCCTCTTGTGGAGTTTGCCTATAACAATAGTTTTCATGAGACTATTCTGATGGCACCTTACGATGCTTTTTACGGTAGGCCATGTCGATCACCTTTGTACTAGCTTGAGGCAGGAGAGGTAGATTTGCAGGGACCTCATATTGTTCAGGAGACATCAGAGCAAATAGAGTTGATTCGGAAGAGGATGGCTACAGCACAGTCTCGACAGAAATCTTATGCTGATCAGTGGAGAAAACCTCTGGAGTTTGAGGTTGGGGATCCGGTTTTCCTGCATGTCGCACCGAGGGTGGGACACAAGAGGATTCTGAGGCAGGGTAAGCTTTCACCAAGGTACATCGGGCCGTTTGAGGTTTTGGAGAGATTTGGGTCGGTTGCCTCTCGGTTGCAGTTACCTTAGATGTATCGGGCTATGCACTACTTCCTCCATGTTTCTCAGCTCTGACGTAGATTTTTAGATCTATCTCACATCTTTCATCCCGAGGAGGTTGAGATCGAAGAAGATGCGTCGTTTGAGGATCATCCTATCCGGATTGTCGATCGCAGTACGAAGGTTCTCCATGGCTGGTTTGTTCCTTTGGTACGGGTGCTATGGCAGCACGAGCGATTACATGATGAGACATGGGAGAGGGAGGCCGATGTACGATCACAGTGGCCAGAGCTATTCGGGGTTTCTTCTTTTACACCTCGCTAGGGAAATTCGGGGATGAATTTATTTAAGGGGGGAATTTTTTAAGAACGTGGATCTTCGTTTCACGTATGATTTTCCTTTTCTATTCGTTTTTTAGAAAAAGAGGAAAATCTGGAAATTTTCAAAGTACATGTCGTGTACTTTATAAGTACATGCCGTGTACTTTGATACATCACTAGGCCGTGTGCTGGCCATGTTCGGGCCACACACATGGTGTGTAGGGGCGATGTGGAGGCCACTTATAGTGGAGTATGAAAAGGGAAAGTGCATGTCGTGTACCCCAGAAGTACACGCCATGTACTTAATTTTTTTTCATTAATCAAACTTGGGTCACGCCTAATCGATGAAAACACCTTCTTCTCTAGGTTCTTCAACAGAGAGCACCCCGTACGGCCGCGAACGTTCTCCAAGCCCCCAAGCCTCCGTCTATTTTCCTAATCGACCGTCGTTGATTATGTTGGAACCACAGTGGTGAGATCTTCCTTCTTCTTGAGTTTCATTCATTATTTTTCCCTATTTCTCAAGATATCGTGAGTTGAGCATTTTTTGCATTTTCATAGATCTACACAGTTCTAAGGAGATTCAAACCTCGTCGTCAAATTATATTGATCTACTAGTATCAAGGTAGGTGTTTTGTGCCTTACCTTATGAAGTGTTTCAATTTTATGCGCAATTTACACCAAAACCCATGAACAGGGTATTGCGAGTTTACCTTTTTCCCCTATTGTTTTCTTTCCTTGCTTGTATGATAGTGTAGAGGTAATTTGATCTTGTGTGAGGATAATCTGTTACACTTGGATTTTTTCCATGACTTTTTCTATTTACAACCTTTAGGTCTTGTTAGCCTTTGGCTGTTATACCTGTTTTCAATGCCTTGTGACTGTAGGATGGAATGATACTCTTGACATGATTTTTGTTATAGATTGATTAACCAAGTATCTCTATAGGTGTACTTTGGTTATCCAAGTAACCTTATAGGTGTACTTTGGCCTTATAGCATTATTATGCACTGACTGCCACAAGACCGCGAGAACCTGGTGCTATGGACTATAAGAGATAGACCGAGTGAGCTTCCCAGAGAGCCTTGGACACTCTAGACTATAAGGGATAGACCGAGTGAGCTTCCCAGAGATTCTTGGACATTATAGACTAGAGGGGATAGACTGAGTGATTTTCCCAGATAGTCTTGGATATTATAGACTACAGGAGGGTATACTGAGTGAGCTTCCTTAGAGAGTCTTTACTTTGTTTGAATTTCATTAATACGTTTCCAGGATAGAGAAGGAATTGACCGAGAGTGCTTCCTTAGAGAGTCTGTGATAGACCTGAGACTATAGAAGGATTGACCAAGTGAGCTCCTCAAAGATTTTCTAGACCTTGGGGCTATAAGAGGGTTAGACCGCGTGATCTTCCTCATGGAGTCCCTGACTACCCTATACTATAAGGGGAATTGACCGAGCGAGCTTCCCCAGAGAGTCTTATAATTTTCGTATGACCAAACCAGAGGGGTTAGGCTAATTGCACTACCCAGAGGGTTGTGGGTACTTTTTGTATAGAACCAGAGGGGTTGGCTGTGAGTACTTCCCAAAGGGGTTCCTATTTGGGTAGCTGTTTGTTATGTTGCTTCTTGTTGTTCTGTGCATTGATTACCATTGTATATCATCCTTTTACTGGTTACTATTTACTGACTATTTTTTTTCTATACTGTTTATTGCTTATTATACTATTACCTTCCATATGCTCACTAATTGTGAGGCACAGATCTTCGGGTGGTTACCTATTGGGATTTAGTCTCACACCCTATTTAGGCCATGCTTTTGGTCCCAAACAGACTATGTTGTTGTAGGTATAGACAAGGCCAAGCACCCTTCGACTTCTGGTACTTGATTGCTTTAGAGCAGGAGAGCATGAGACAAAGCTTAGGCTTGCGATGCTAAGGAGCTGTTTATCTTTTCTTTTGTACTAGTTTCGTACTGTTTGTATTACCAGCATTGTGACCTATTTGGATGTTTTCCTCGAGATGTATTTTACATCATATCATATATATATACATATGTGCTCTAGTGGTTTGTTGTTTTAGTCTTCCGTTGTTTACTTGTGCATTGTTGTTGGATATTACTGCTTCTGCTATTGCATGTTTTGCTTTCTTCTGCTGTGTACTCTGCCAATGAGGGCATAGTTTCACCACTATCACACCCAAGGCCCTCACTGCTAGTCGGTAGCCTCTGGAATTTGGGGAAATGCGCTTGAAGCCATGTCACCAACCAGGTACGGGGCGCCTCTGGGTGGATTCCAGAACTGGGATGTTAGATTCAATATCTAAACCATGGTTTCATATAACTTCTCAGGATGAGGCCATTACAAATCATTTAGGAATGGAGCTCCAGCAGTACTCACTACCTGATAGACTTTCTTTATAAGGATTCAAATTTCAAAATGACATCCTCATCATCAATAAAAAATATATCATCAACGTAGTTTATTATGTCTATAAACTATATTCGAGTAAATATCCCTATACTCCCAAAATATTTTATAATCATATAAATTGTGTGTAAATATTTTAGAAAATTCCACAATAACCTATGATGGTAGAAAAAAACTTCATCAACCCATTACCCCATACAGTTCAACAATTATTGCTAATTTAATGAATGATCCCAATGGGGAGTGGATCTAAAAATGTGAACTCTTCTTGGAGGAAACTTTTTTGTTCAATGGGCTTAGGACTTTATGGTTTATCGGAGTTATATAAAGATCATTGTCAGTTTACGAGAATTCTACCTATGTTATATAGTTTTTTTATCATATTTTATAGATTATCAATACATATAACTCCTTCCAATGTAGATTAATCATATTTTTTGAGACATAAACAACATCCATATACAAAATGGGTAGACAGGTCCAACTTGGTGGGAATACACAAAATTGGTGGTGTCATGGTCCAATAATATATATATATAATCTATTTCTCCTATAACCAATAATTTTTATGAAATAGTATAAAAACCTCCCTTGTAAATTTGTTTCTTAATGTGGGATAAAATGAGGCTAATAAAGAACTATAGTTCCATTTATCCTTCAACTTTTGTGAGTTAATGGAAATTTTCTAATGATCGGGCATGTTAGAGATTGTGGTGAGACAATCAATGGGAATCCCATCATAATGAACCTTTAATATTGATGGATAATATAGGGATATATTATAATGTGGATAATACACAACATGGGTCTATGAAATAGGACTGAGGGTGGATCTGAATATTCTACAAGAAGGGTTTCTATATATGTTTATAAAGGGATGGCTCTTTTATATGGGAGATACTAGTCTATAAATCAAAAATTATACATATCTAATATATGAATAGATATTATAATGATGGATGATAAAATATTAGAAATCTATTCTCAAATGAATCTCCCACATTATAGGAAACATTTAATGAGTTGACACCATATATCTCTATCAATTGAAGCATTTCCTATACGGTTAGGGGAATAGAGTTTTAGACAATTTGATTCTCAGAACTAGTTGGGAATTACCTTTTCTATTTTACACCCAATGATGCTTAAAATCACTATTTTAGGATCAATAAATTGAGTTTAAGATGAAATTAATAATATATATAATCATAACCTAATTTTTCATTTTTCTCTATTGTGGTACCTTCTAAGATGATAATTAACATTTTAAATGGTGCTCACAATGACACTTCCTCCATCAGTAATTTTTTGGATAGATTCTATATGGATTGATTCAATGATTCGACCCTTTCAGATTTTAATAAATCATATCATTTCTTTATTTAACTATAAAGGGTAAGGTTTTCTTATGTCAGAAGTATTTTTTGGATGTACAAGTTTATCATTTTTCCCCTAACAGGGACTCCAAGTACATCCCACGTCCATAAAAATTCATGGGCCTTCTTTCTAAAGTTATGTTTTCATTTGGGTTTTCAAACCCAATGACACTTACGAACACACATTGGTTGAGAGGTTCAGAGGTCAAGATCATCACACCCTTTTTTGAGGAATTATTAGATACTATGGGACTCTTATATATACGATATGATCATAAATCATTCCCAAATCATAATAAGGTACCATTTTCCCTAAAAATGATAATATATTAACCTCATCTACATGTATCAAGGGTCCTCCATATATTTACCATTATTTGTTAACAATGTGGGACTGCTTATGTTTTGAAGATATATGACTATGAACTCTGAAATTTTCTTCTTTCAAGAAAGGGTTTTGGTGTTTATTGATTTAGATTGAGCCACTATGAGGAATCCCCTATATCCTATGATAAAAATAATGAAAATCAATGAAGATTATATAATACCATGTCAATTAGTTTTTCATCAAGTTGAATACATATATATGTGTGAATTCAAGAATTTTGGTATAGACCTTGGTTGTTAGGAAGGAAAACTATGTATCCTTTTTATAACATGAATTTGATTCCATGTATTTTACTTTGTTCCCTAATCTACATATTAGTTAGGAAGTGTAATTAACACTTGTTAGGTATATGATCATAGAGTTTTATAAATCTTGGGAGTTATACCAAGATGAATTCCCTAATGTTTTTTTGGGCCTTATACGCTGATATTTTCCTTATTGGAGGATTTTAATTAAACTAATGGAATGATTGTTAAAAATAACCAAGCTCAAATGAGTGATGCCCAATGTGATAAATAATAAATATAATGATATAAAACACAATATATATTGATAATAGAGTCATTTTTTGAAGAATCCCTTATGAAGCAGGATTAAAAACCTTGTGATGGTTATTTCCCTATAAAGAAAAATATGATACCTATATTTAATATGTGTTAAGGCCTTAGGAAGGAGTCCCTTATATACTATTTATGATAGGAATTGCAGTTCTCATAGTTTAGTTTGTTTCCAAATCCATTGATGAATTGGGAATGATGGCAGACCCACATGACTTGGGTCCTATGGGATATAGTAAATGGAATTTCCAAGTAGTCACAACATGGTGGGTTCCCATGTCATATATTTATCTTTTCCCTATTGTAGATAATTAGAGATATCGTGATATGTCTAATGAATATTATTAGATTGTACGAGGACCCATGTTTTGGAAATGTGTATGTATGAGTGCATAACCTCATTAAATTGTGGGTAATTTCCTCATAAAGGGAGAATTATATTCTTGGGACTCGTGTTTGATGGTTCACATGGATCAAGGTAGCATATCCAAGCATCCCTGATTGAAAATTATGACATGTCTAAAAGTGTCTTCCAAATAGGGCTATCATGACTGATGATAACTTCTTAGCATGTCTTTGGATTCCCATCTGACTGGGACGATGTTTTTGATGTCTCTCACATAAACTAGGTTGACATTTCTATAGGCTTAAATTGATGTTTGATGACATATATAGAGGTAATTTCATGATCAATCTATCATATCTATGTGCATTAACATGAACTATAGGAAATTTCGGAAGGTTTTCATTTTTTTAAAGCAGACACATCCAAGGAATTCCCATGAACCATGATGACATGTTTGAAGGACATATCATGATCTAGATGACATATTTAGGTTACATCACATGATCTCAGTGAAATTTAAAAATATATTCACATTATATAAGAATATATTACACAAATTTCATAATATATTTTAATAAAACTCTATTTTTCTCTCTTAACATGAAGTTTTTATCATTCTCATACCTCATAATGTAAGCACCTTAATGTTTTCCAAGATATTAGTTACTATATAAATGTGTGACTAAGGCAGCATGCCAATGTTCTATAACATGATCCATATTACATGATAGAGATTGTTCACATGATCAATGTGTTAATCATGTGGAGCATATAAAACTAACATGTAATCCCATAAATCACTAATCAAGCATATCAGATGGAAGAATTTTGTGATTGCGTGGTCCCCCATTCCAAATATTATGTTCTTTCCTCTGTGCCTCTATGTGTTATTTTAATGTCCCAATGTGGTATTTTATTAGAATAATACCCCTATATCCTAGACACATTTTAAATTGACTAAGTCTCATCTACGGGTTTCAGTATTTGGAAAGGACATTCACATAACATGATAGTGTATTGTGTACTTCACATGGTCAAGTTGAATTTCCACAATGACATAATCCATTTTTCACCTAAAAATTAGTGACCACATTACTACTCCATCATTACCAGTTTTCATGAATTCATGGATTTTCAATTGGATTTATCGTTATTGATTGATATTTTTCAAGAGCCCTAATGAGATCAGGTTGACATGTCTACGAGCATTCATTAGATTAGACTGAATTTCAGTGGGCCTTTACAAGATATAGTTTTACATGTATAGGACCCTATATATGATCCATTAATTGATCATGTGGATCACACAATCCATTTTCATGATGATCAATGTAACTTCCTTCGCAATAGGATCCCATCATTTTCATCTTCTATTATATGAATTCCATTGTATATTTTATGTTGTTTTTCCACTAGTTTTCCAATATGGAGTCACGTGATCATTGTGGAAAATTAAATAAGAATTATTATGATGATAATTCCATATATAATGACCACCAAATGATCCAGTAACTAATTTTGAGAAGCGATTAATCACTTTACATGAAGATCTTCATGTATCTCTTCATTTAAGGATCCCATCATTTTCATCTTTTATCCCATGAACTCCCCTATGGTTGTCTATAATTTTCTATTTAAAATGTCGCCTAATTATAAATAATTTCCTATGGAATTTATGTGATAAAAAATACACATCTTAGGGTATTCATGTGACTAAGATCTCTTGTCTTATGGGGCTTCTCGGTATCAATTAACGTATCACTTATAGTGTGTAATACCATAATGTTATTTTTTTGGGGTCCTATAATCAGGAGTATTTTAAATGTCATGTGAAATTTTTTACATATGAACATGATCTTTATCCATGAATCTTCCTTATTTTCTTTTCAGGGAAATAATACTTTTGATTTGGGTTTTTTTGACTCCAAATTTTCTGATGCACATTAAGACGGAATCAACAAATCCCCCCCACCCTCATATTCTATGTCTGGAGGTTGGAAGGAACTAAGGATCATTTTAGGGGAAGTAAATACCTACATAAGTACTTTGTAATTACACTCACTACTAGAAAATGAAGCTAATTCCACGAACCTATAGACATGGTTTTATAGCCTAGAACCATGGTTTTAAACTGTGGCTATAGGTCTGTTTTATGTAGCCTATAGCCACGGTTTTTAAAACTGTGGATGTAGGGCTTGTTTTTCAATGACCTATAGCCACAGTTTTCCAAAACAATGGCTATAGGGTTCCCGCCCTTCCGCGGGGAAAATATTTCCACCAAAATTTTGGCGGGAAGGCCTACTGCCACAGTTTTGTGGCTATTTCCACAATTTTTATTAATATATATATCATAATATATACATATATATGTGGATCATTAAACAATGTAGTGGTAAGCGTTTTTGGTTGGAAAACATGAGGTGTAGGGATCAAAACGCAGTGGGCACATTTTTTATTTAGGCTATTTCCATGGTTTTCCAAGGCTATAGCCACAGTTAAAACCATGGAAATAGCTTCCTATAGCCACAGTTTAAGCTGTGGATATAGGTCAACCACCACAGTGGAAAATTTTGAGGCCTATTTCTACAGTTTTTAAAACCATGGAAATAGGTCGGGACCTATTTCCACGGCGATAGCATCCACGGTTGGCCAAAACCGTGGTCTTGGCCAATGAACACGGTTTTGGGGCCTATTGCCACAGTTTTGGACCATGGAAATAGGCCATTTTTCTAGTTATGACTAGTCAGTCTTCTTGGTATATTTTTTTATTTTGAGAGACCTTCTAATTTTCGTGATATTCACTATAAAAATGAGGGCATAGGGTTATCCATTTCACCATTGACTCAAAATCCTAGAGCATGTTGATTCTTTTAATTCATGGGATTTTTTTCTCAAGAATGCTTTACATAAAATAACCATGAGAATCATCTTTGTGATCTGATTAGGTGAGTGGGACATTTGATTCTCATCGCATAACTACTTTTTCTAAATGTATCTTACAACCCAACTGATACTGATTCGAGGTAGATCATCTTGAACAACATTGTCTGTCTTTGGATGAAAGGTTGCTTCATGTGATGTAAATGGTAATCATGTGGCCACATAATTCCTTAAATGATCTATGTAACCTATTAATAGTCACAAAATCATAGGTATTGGAATTGATCATTCAATTGAGAGTATTTGTATTAGTCATGTAATATCATGATGTAGTATAGATCATGTGCTCCATGTGATGTTATCCAAGTCATTCTCTTTTCTCATTCAGTCTACAATTGTTATAATTCCAACATTTTCCTAACTCATTCTATTTATGTCTTGTATGAGATGGATTTGAGCTCATATAATTCATCTTTAATGGCCACTCAAAGTTTTAGGATTGTTGGTAATAAAAATTATGATCACTAGTATTGTGTTTTTTTATATAATGGTTTAAAAGGGTATTTGATTTCCAAAACAATCCTTAATAGAATAGATTTCCTTAAAATTGATTTGGTATTTTGGATGATGTAAAAAATACTTCCCCTATGTAAAATCATTCCACTAGCTAGTTTTCATATTTCTTTCACTATATCTAGGTGAATATCTCTTAGTATAGACAACTAATTTTTGGTTCCATTCTAGGGATCATATTACACATTGAATCACTCCTCTCTAATCATGGATATTTTTTAATATTTTTTATCTTCTAACTACTTATTATTATTCCAATATGTCTATCTTCTCATTGGACTACTCTAAAAAGGGTTGGATTTCATAGTGGGGCCTATAAATTGGAGGAAAGTTTTAAAATGAATGGGAGTCACCACTATAGGTTAGATAGAGCTTCACATACATTACTGGTAAACTACACATCATACAACTCTATTAGTTTACAAGTATTTATCAATTAATAGTTTTTTTCAACCATAAATCCTTAGAATGACGATCAATAATTAGTTTCCCAACACCAATACTTTTAATAAGACTAGTGGAGAAGAATAAATCATCCTATTAGATATCTATCATCATGGGATAATACATCATCATGGGAAAATTTGTGATGAATTCATCACAAATAGTAATGTTTGGGATATCCCTGAATAGGAATTTCCCTTGGAATGATATATTATCACCATTATGAAGGATATTTTAAAGGATATAATCATTTTATCAATAATATCTTTCAATTATTTTCTCAGAATCATTCTTTTTTAAAATGGGGCCTAACTAGATACTATAAAACCTCTTCATTGTCCTTCTTGATAAGTTCGAGACAGTGTGGGTTCTTATTGGTCCATTCGGTAGACTAGGGAGTATTCTTCTTGGGAATATATGGTGGGAAATGTGGTATATATATGTCTTTAGTTAGTGGGATTATTTTTCATGTTTTTATTTAGATATATTAACCCTACTGAGGATGCATTTCGTGGAATTTGGATCAAACCATTAGGAATAGAAAATTTACTAGTAGAAGTGTGGCCTCTCAACCAAGTTGTGCCAAACGTTCTTAAATTTATCTAATTCTCCTCCATATTTAACAAGGTAATACCCCTTATAGGTTTAATAGAACTTTTTAGTTTTTATTTGGATAGATGGGCAAGAACATTGGGAGTAACAGATACCAAAATAGAACTAAAATTCCTCATTCTCTGTTTCTACCTAAACTACTAAGTGACTAAGTGGTTGAACCAACACTGTTTGGCATCCATGAGGACAAAACAATATTGATAAAGAATAATCATTTTAGTTCTATGTAATACCCTAAACCATCAAGGATATTTTTTGATGATAATATTGGTTCCCATGGTGATTGTTCATATAATGTTTCCACTAGGGATAGAGTTTTTCATCCCGTTTAAATGATCTCATTATCTATGTGCCATACACCCCTTTCCAATTTTATAATATGTTCTACAAACCCAATAAGTGTCTTTTATCCCTTTTTATGGTATGTGAGTTTAAAATCAAAGATGGATTTTGTTTTGGCACATGAAGATACTATTCTCAATATATCTTTAATAAATAAGTCAAGGTATCAGAGTATTGTTTTAGGGGTGATAGTTTAGGTACAAAAAGAAGGTGTACGTAGGAAGTTGTGGATTACCAGAATGGTTGTTGACTTTGTGTGTTGAAAATGATCCATGACAGGGGAATGGATTCTTTAGATGTGGTATGGAAATATTTTTGTACATAGTGGTGGTGTTCCCATTATTTAAAAAAAAATTGTTTCTAAATCTAGAGGATTGTAAATTTTGTTTTTAGAAAAGGAAGTATTTAGAAATAAATATAAATGTTATTTTCAAGGGTCAAGATGATTCAAAAAACTAATCCCAAGTAAATATTTGGGATCATCACATAAAAAATACAAATTAAAGTGATTTGTGCAAGTTTATAATGTCCATGAATGATGGTTTTGTGCAATATAGGAGATAGAGCTGTGTGCACCCACAAAACAGAGTTATGAACCAAATGAAATTTCATAACAAGAATTTGTGCACACATAAGAAATAGCATAAGGTTATATCATGAAGGTTTGGTCAATTATATAAATTGTTGGATACCTCCCTCATTTCAATAACTCAAATCATAGGGAATATCATGGATATAAATCCTATAATAGTTTCATGGAAAGAGTAAAAGTTGTATGAAAAAATAACTCGAATATTTTTTGCGTATAGAAATGAACTTATTTATACATGAACAAGGGAGATTCACCCAAAGTGTTAATTATTTTCACTATTTGATTTTCTATGAGAACAAAATGTTTCATGAATGTTGGGAGTTTTATGACCAAGAAAAAACTTTGTGAAAAAGTTGTTAGAGTTTTGCACAAGACATCCAAAGGTTGTATGAACCATAATGTTTTTTTACCTATAAGGGGTTTCCTTGTAAATCTATTGTAATGTGGTATTCCTAAAGGAGATGAAATTGTAACATAATGATGAACCACGTGAGGTGTAAACCATATTGATTCAAGTGGTCAAAAAATGATCCCTTTGATGTAGCAGTTATCACAATTCAGTTGAAAGAGAAGTGATATTTGAAATTGCTATAGGTTGTAAACTAGGGGGAACAGTGAGTCTGATCATATCATTATAAATTTAGTGACCCTATGAATAAAAATTATCAATCCCAAACCATGTTTTTGAAGTGTGCCTCAATGGATTTGGTATATCAACAAAATTTTGTTGTATTCTCTTTGGATGTAGCCTATTGATAGTTAAACAAGTAAAATTATCGTGTCTCATTCATAATTTCATTTTTGTACAATAATATCTCGAGTAAAGGGATAGAAGTGTGTTTTTTAATGATGAAAGAAGACATTAATGAGAAGTTTTTCTAATCTCTCTTACCCTAATTCACCCCCACCCCCTAGGGTATTTACCCAAATTGGGCTAACAAAAGATTTTTTTTCATCCCATCAATGATTATACTTATCTATACTAACACTATACCAAAGATTGGATGGAATTTTATCTAGTTGGAACACTAAAACAACCAGTTTTATGTATAGATATACCATATTCCTCTTTAAACCCCTTATATATGTCTTCTATGGAATTAGTTCCAAACTTAGGAATACCTTTAAACTAAAATGTCCAGCATTATGAAGGATCCTTGGATGAATGGAAAGATTTTGTTTGAGAAAACATTCACTCAATATTGATAGCTTATTATGCGCCAATCTGAGTAGGGTTAGAGGATGTCATTATAGTATGAAGATAATTCCAAGATGCTATTTTTTACTTCCATATTTCTTAATTTTTTCCTTCATTCAAAAAATTGGATACCATAATATAACTCTAACGTCGATCCTCTTATGGATGCACCCCATGAATTAATTTCCAAGAGTGGGATAATGGGAAGGCTAGTTTGGGACCATATTCATGAATTAATTATCGAGACCCACTTGGATGAAATTCATAGTCAATGGTATTATCATCACAATATTTATTAAAAATAGGGTTAATGCATCTTCAATATTCATGATTATACAAAATCTCATTGTGTATCATCTTAGCATAGAAATTTTGTTCAATAATGAAAAAAATATACTTGAAATTGACAATTAAAATTTCCCTCCTGAACCAATGATAGATGCGTCATAAGAACTAGATCAAAAAAATAATATAACTATCTAGTTTTATAATCAGAAAAGAAAAATGGAGATAAAGATACCATAATATAATGTTCTCATAGATCAATAAAATGATGATTTCTCAAAAAAACTCTATTGGATATCACTAACTAGGATCAGGAGTTACACACTTTGATTTAGTCTCTCCATCCACTAGAAGTGGAAAAGGAGGGGGATGAGATGACACATTAGAATTATATTGCTTCCTCCCACAACTTTCATGCTAATTTGGAGAACTCAGCATAAAATTTTTTACAATGATCGTGATGAATTTACTTTGGGGAACCCCATGAGAGAATCCATACTATAAATATTATAACATTTATTTGGTATCTATTAATTAATGGATCCATATAATATTTTATATTTTTTGTCAATTATTCACTCTTTTACCATGTGTATGACACTATAAAAGCATAATATCATAAAAATCATTTGATACCTCAAGAAATTCTCATAATTTCAAGAAAACCCCAAATCCTAACTCTTTAATAATATATTAATGGAATGACTTAGAATACATAGACTTGGAATTTTCTCAATCCTTCCATTAAGAGTTTTCAGCCTAAAGAGTTGTTTGTATTTTCCAGTTTATAGGTCCTCAATTTTTCCTAGGTCACACAATGTTCATGTATAGTGAGTATAAAATAAACTTTTTCCAAGGGGTCCCTTTAAAGGTTATCAATATGGTGATATTATTGTTTTTTTCAATTGGAATTTTAATTTTTTCAATTAAAATAAATAAAATGGTGTTTTTAGGTCAGATGGATTAGACTTTTGTTTTAGTCCAGGATCCTCTAAATCATAAAAGTTGTTGTATTATAAGGTCTTCTAGTGTATAACTTTTGTTCTAGAAATTTATGGTATTCTTCCTGAGACATTTTGTTTATGTGTTTTAGGTTCTTCAATCTCAAACCTTTTCTTACAAAAATTTATGGTCTTTTATATCATACCTTTTATTTTTTATAGTTTTGGGTCCTTTTTCTTGTACATTATTTTGTTTTCTATTTAGGAATAATAAATTGGACATTATTTTTTGTATTTTAGGGTCTTCTATCTTAGAAGATATATTTCTATAGTTTAGGGTATTTAAGCTTGGACCTTTTAATTATTTAGTTTAGGTTATTCTATATTGGAAATTATATTAAATTTAGAATCTAATGATATGGAATAAATTTATTGATGAAGGGTTTTGACACACTGTATCCTAGTTGAGATTCTGATGAATGAATATTCATAAAGGATTCTAAATACCTGAATTATTTTCAAGATTATAATGAATGAATATTTATGAAGGGTTATGACACCTTTTATTATCATTGACATCTATAAAATTAATATTTTTTAGGTTTCTAATGCCATTAATTCTTACAAATGTTATAAATCATAGATATTCAGGAAGGGTTTTGGATCTTCATTCCTACTTTAGATATTCTTTTCTTATAACAACACAATTTAAGGGATATTGAATCTAATTGGATAATCAGATAATGGTTTGGAAAATAATAACTCAATAGTTTGAACTTACGGTGAAGATATGGGTCATAAACATTGGTGATGATCATAAATCACTCTGAGAATCTGAGCTCCACTACGAAATTGATGTTTCCCAAGAGGATTGGGGTCCTGTCTTACAAGGAGGAGATTCCTATAGAATATTTTAAAGGGGGCCTTATGTATGGTCCCAGAAGGCTTACATGCATTTTCAATAATAGGGTCTTCTATCCTTTCCCATGGTTGTGAATATTTGTGAATATTTAATCATTTTTACAATACAGAAGGTTAAAGAGAAAAGGCTATCTAATAAGGGTTTTCGAACCTCAGGTGTTTTGGTTTATATTAATTAATATAAATTGATACATCTTAAGGTTTTTGGTAACATGGAGAGAGCTATAAAAAGATCACGAATGGAATATTGTATTTTAGATTTGAACATGGGTACAAAAAATAGTGACATAATGTCATGGATGTTGAATCTAATTGAATATTATGGTCAGGAAAATTGTATGTCCTGATCTATGAATTTATTTTTTAACTGAAAATGGAGGCTTGTTGGTGCAATAAACCATTGTTAATGGGGGAAAGAAATAGAACACATAGTTAGAAAAATTGATCATGGATTTAAGGTGGATATTTCCACTAGTAAAAAAATATTCAAGAAGAGCATGTTCTATATTGTCTTGTTATTCACTAGTGAATCCTAGTGGGGTCCATTATAATAAGTTAGTCTCTATTGCCAATAAATAATAAGGAATAAGCAAGAGGAACGACTCAAAGACATGGGATTATAGGAAAATTATAACAACACAAGGAATCTATAAGTGTTAGATCAAACATCAATTACATAATGGTAGTTTATGGAATACATAATATTGAACAATGGTTAGGGTACCCTGATAATATTATCACCATAGTGTGGACACATTATCATGATTAGGGGATGCAATAAATCATTTTTATACATTTTCTATAAATGAAGGTGTCCAATAGCATGGATATAATTTTAATAGGTCCACCCAATGGACCATATTAGTTTACACGTTTCACATTAACACTATAATTTTTCCTTAATATATAGTTTTGAAGTGATTAGGAGGTGGAGAGATGCATTTCTCTCAAAATAACATTTTTGAGTTTTCTTCCTAAAAATTGATATGCCTCTTTCAGTAGTATTTTAGGGTCATGAGATTTTGATCATTTGGGGGAAAAGGTTATAGTCATACATCTTTAACAAAGGTCTATGAAATTTAGGATTATGAGAAATTATGAACTATTACCAGGTAAGTGTTACACAATAGACTAATTAGGAATCATATGGTCAATAGTACTCTAAATCCCATTTGAGTATGAGATAAAAATTTTGTAAATATTGGATTGATCTTCTTGTATACTATAAAATGGTATGAGATAGTGATGTTGAGGATGATTAGGAATCAAACAATGTTGAAAATTTCAACTATGGAGATAAGTTCCACTGTAATTATGTTAGGGCTCATAATAATCAGATATCCCTTCTTATAAGGCCATGATACCTCTGGTTGAATGGTCTAATTCCCTTATTCATATCTTACTCATAAATGGTAAAATAGTGGGATATTTTATTCTTTTTGAAGTATGTAGATTATTTTTTGTAACCAAAGGTTCTCAAGACACAATTGCCGACTTGGGGATTGAGGTTCTTAGAAAGATGATTTAAGAACCCCTAACATTGGTTAACCATGGTTTAGATTTTGTAGTCCTTTGATAAGGAGAGATGAAGTAAAATGGTAAATATTGATTAAAATTATATTGTGTTGATACACCTTCCATGTACTTCAACATCAAATAATTAGTATGTAATAATCATACAGTTTTACATCATGTGAACGTGGATTAATCCTTGTAGTTTAATGTCATGTGGTTACGATTTGGGAACCAACATGGAATTATGAATGTTATTTTTATGGACACCCAATAATGTTAAAGGGGAGTTTAGACAAGGGAGGCATATTTTTTCCTTTCATAGGTTTACTATTGAGTATCCATATGATTGAGTACCTTATACCTAGAAATAATTCATATAAAAATAAACCATAACCTAATCTGATTTATAGGTAGGTGATGTGATTCAGTATGACTTAGTCATCCTCAAAGAGATTATGGTCTTCCAAGGTAGGCGAGAGCCTTGGAATATATGAATTTTCTATTCCTAGGATTTCATATGTTTACCTATTCATTTTTAAAGGGTAAGATTCAATCCCCACTCATTTCATTTGAAGATAAAACTCTAAATAGATCTAGAACACATGTGATAGGGTGGAGTACATTTTTTTGATGTATTTTGAACCTGGGCATAGGTTTGAAGGATACTGGGTGTCACTGCCTAGACTATGATAATAGAAATTAGTCCACACATAGTTCGTATATGGATCCCCATATAGAGTGAACTTGTATTTGGGGAGGAGGTGTTTTTTGGTCTTACACAATATTTTTTAGGCTTTCTCTACATGGAACCCTCCCATGTGTAGGGGAGAAAGTTATGTTTCCCCTGAAATTGAAGTCACACATTATTCCCTTGGTTTACAATCTCTATTCATTAGTGACTTAATCAATGTGAAAGGTCTCTAATATCAAAAGAAGCATTCACTAGTGGGGGAATATTTACATTCTTACTACCAAACCATATCCACATCTTTCATTGTGGATTAAGCATCGGGGAATATTATAATAAACCTTAATTATATCAATGAAATTTCTATTCTTATAATTATTTAATATAGTATAAATCACATAAATCCACATAGAGTACATAATACAAACTTTATAAATTATGAATGAATGGAAAAATAGGTATTTCTAGAAGTTAAGAAACCTATACCAATTGAATAATAAATTGACCTTTGGAATAGTAATATAAAACTTATGACTAGAAAACTAGACAATAGAATAGTACCTTCACCCATACAAGTATAAATAAATTTAGTCATCTTCAAAATTGTAAAAATATATAAATATATCAAAGGATAAGTTAATATATTTTTTAGAAATAATTATTTAAGTGTTGATATTTTTATAAAACATACGTATTTATTTTAAATTTTATTATTTATATAATGATTTAAAAGAGAAATTATTTTCATAAAATGTATTCACAAATTAAAATTATTTTATACTATGAGAATAATATAATTTTATAAGACCTTAATTAATTTTTTTAAGTGTTTTAAAACTAGTTATAATATTAAAATTTATATTCTCTATGTGAATAAAGATTTTAATTAAAAATTAAATATACTTTATTTAGAAAATTGTTTTCATTCAATGGAGTTGTTTTTTTGAATTCTACTCAAAAAATTGTTTTTCTTTTTTGGGATTTTCTGAAATAAATGAATTTTTACAGAATAGTAAAATACCGAAATTAACTGTATATTTACGTTATAAATTAAGTACACTATTCCATGACTTGTGGATGATTTAAGAACAATAATTTCAGAATAAAATTATATATTATAAAATATTTATTTATAATTCTCAAACTATTCATATTCTTGAGAAAACATAATAAACTAATGAAGAAAATATTAAGAAAACACCCATCTCCTCTACTATAAATTACACCCTCACCACCACTTCTCCTCACACCTTCCTAGATTTGATATTTTGAAATTTTCTACAAAATCATATTACCATGACCCAAACCTGCATCCAAGATATAGTGGGCTCATCAAAAGGAAAAACTCATTTCCCTAAATAGGTTCTCAAGGGGGGGGGAATCAAGAGGTGAAATCCTCTTTCTTTTTCCTCCAATTTGTTTTCAATATCTTTTATTTTCCTATTCTATCGTAACATTAACATATCCAGGTTTCATGAAAACTATTGTATATTATATATTCTATAATATTATATTTTTAATGGAATATTTCATTTTCATTTCTTCTCCCCTCTCCTTTTTTAATAAAAATGAAGACATCATTTCTGATGTGTTAATGTATCGCATTCAAGGATGATGATGATTTTAATTTCCAAAACCTCCTTAAAGACTTATCATGAAACAATTTTTATGGTTTAAACAGATTATAAAATATTTATTACAACCTATATAATATCCCATAACCCTAATATGTACATAATATTAATTAATAAATCAAAACAATCTTGTGATTATCAAAACACTGCCGAAATAATCTAAATGATTATAACTAACATCTTATCAAATGCTTCACCCACACCCCAAATTAAAAAATGACATATATAATCTGTTAATATTATATATGTTAATTAATAACATATATCTTCAATTTTGTACAACCATTCTCATTTTACATGATTTCTTGTATATTTATAAATTTAAACTGATCCTAAAAACCATGGAAACCCACACTCCCGAACGATGAAATTGATTCGCATAACCCAAAAAATGGCATAAATTAACATAATAAAATTATAATAAGTAAAATAAATGTATAAAAGGTACTTAATTTTTTAATTAATTGATTTAATATGATTATCCATGACATTAAGATCAATCACAGAACTGTTTCAGACATAAGGCAAGGGATTCTAACCGAACCTCCATTTTTTCTTTCGGGTTACTCTTCTTCTCTATTTACCCCAATGAAATAATTATTTATTTTTTTACTTACTCTAAATTCTGTATATATGTTCCAAACTCTTTTTTTCATATCATATCATTTTTATTTGGGGAGTAAATACGTGTTTTAAAAAAGGTTCTCTTCTCAATTCTTCATGACAAGCAAGCCTGATTAAAGGGAACCTCCTGAATTCTTAACCGGTTTCAATTACCATCCATAATATATTTAAATAAACTATTATTTTTATAAAATCACTCATTTTATCATAAAAACTACCATTTTTCATTTTTTGATTCTTACACAAAATTATTCCTTTTCTATTTTAAAGAATCTTCAATATTTTCCTTAAACTTCACTAAATTGTTTTACTTATAAAGTTTTATAATACCTATTTGTACATGTTTTCACTATTTTTTAACATAAATTATCATTATATATGCCTATATTACATTATTAATTTATATTTTTGATTTAAATTCATTTGATCATGGACACCATAATGTTATTCCCTTTTGTTATTCCTTTTGACATGATTATGATACCCAATTCTTTCAATAGGTAACCCTTGTGTTTATAGTAAATTGCTTATATGTGATTCTTAATGAGGAATATATATTAATGAAAATTTTATAATTGGTGTTCCCAAATAGATCTCCAATTAATTGGGTAATTTTCAGTCTCATGAGACGTCATGAGAAATGGTCTTGGTGGTTAACCTTGACTCCTGCTCCATGTGCAACGGTCTTGATAGTTAGCCATGAATTTTGATCCTACATATGAAATGAGACTTGAATCATTCTTAATTAATGTTTTATGTTGTTTCCAAATATCCTATGATACCATGATTACAGATTTTATTACTCCTTATATATGTTAATTCCTTTTTATTCTATCATGTTATTCCATCTAACCCATGTGATATGCTATATTCATATACTTATTCCCATACTGGGATTTTAGCTCATCCCTTTGTTCATGTATTACCTATGTTATCTTATAAATATTTAAGGTATTAATGGATGTTATTATGTTATTATAGAGTTTTAATAAAAGTTTATTTTCCAATGTTTTTAGTTTTATGTACATAATCAGCCACATACACCAGTCATTACAATCCTTGGTTGTATTTGATAGTTAAAATCATGTAACAAAATGTGAAAAAGGAGAGGGTATCTATAGTTAGTAACAATCCAAGGTCTATTAATTTTTTTTATTTGTACTAGATCACTTTAATAAGAACCCTATGGATAATTCTGTCACTATGGCTAACCTAGATTGAATATCATGGAATCACAAGTTAGGATATAATTTTACTTTACATGTTTATATTTTTATGTTCAATATTTCCTTTTTATATTCTTATTATATAAGTATTCAAACCCCAATAATTTTAACTTATTTATTTATTTAAAGTATGAAAATAGTCTAAGTTGGTCCAATGATCAATTTGATAGGAAATGTGATGATTTCCTTAATGAAATGCCAAATATAATGGTAATAGTTTCTCAAAACTTCATGAAAGTACATGATCAACTAGAACATGGTATGAATAATAACTTAGATCATGTGTAACACCAACCTTATCCAAATAAATATAATGTTTTCATCGAATCCTTCATGTGACAAAGGCCTCCCCTATTTAGTGGATATTTTGATCCCCTCATTAAAGAACAATGGATTAACTATATTGAAAATATATTCTCTATCCTATAGTTCTCAGAATAAGAGAATGTTGTAATTAATTTCTATCATTTTTATGGGGAAGTTGATTTTTGGTGGAAACTAATCAATAACATGAATTATATGGAAGAAATTAATTCTATGGAATGGGAAGATTTCAAGAAAATAATTTTCAATAAATATTATTCATGAACTCTTCATATTAAGATGGAATGGTGGTTCCTTTTATTGAATTAAAAAGAAGATGATTATATTAAGGAATATAAGGAAAAAATCACAAGTCTTTCATTATACATCTATGGTTTTTTCATGAACACCAAAATCAAGTTGGATTGCTTCTTTAGAGGACTAAAGACGAGTCTATGAAAATCATTGAAAATTTGAGACTTGGAAAACTGTGAAGAGATTTTTTATTGTGACCTCATGGTTGAAATCAACATAAAAGGATCACAATGGTCTCATGGGACTAGTGATAAAAATTGATATTGCAGTCTAATATGTGAGGATCAACCAACAAATCCCATGATGGAAACAAAACCGAATATCTCATGTGTCAAAATTGTGGGAAGAAGTATCATGGGAACTTTCTAAAGGGAACTGGGAGATACTTAAAATGTGGACCAGATGGGAATATACATATTTAAATCCAAAGGTAAATGAAGAATCCCAAAACTATGAAAGAATAATGGATTTTTTAGATTAACACCCCGCCTATAGTGAAATGTTTTAACTACATGGAACATTGACATTATGTGAACAATTTACATTGTAGTACCCCGATACACCATAAGTGGGGAGGGGTGAATCAAGGTGTAAAATTTTTCTTTTAAAATGATGGATCTTGTTCCCACGTTGGTAGGAATACATTAACATGTATGATTTATATGATCAGTAATCGAACTTTCACATACAAAGAGATGGGAAAAAACAATTTTACTTGGTTCACTACTAAGGGCTATTTCCAACCAAAATCCGTTAATCTTAACTAGTTGTGGAGTATAGAATTTTTTTCATAGTCACTCTGTGCTAGGATAACTTTTTTAAGAATGCTTTAGGGATATCTCACTGCATCCCTCAGATCACTTCCATAAACTCTCCTAAGATCACTTCTTTTAGAGAAGTCTAACTCAGTTTATCAACATGAAGGTTGATTTAATATATTGGAATTAATGTCATTGTCCCTGACATATCAAAATACTCTTCTTGCAATGAATATCTAACTTGATGCACACTCAAATCCATGTTTACAGAAAAACTGATCTTTTAAAAAACTGCCTCTCACAAAGCTCCTTTGTGAAGCAAACTCATTCATGAAGCTCAATGAATCAATGTAGAATACCCCATCTTCATGAAGAACCAATTACATAGATTAATTTTCATCATTAAAGACTTGAGTATTTGTTTTGTGATTCTAAAGATCACATATAATACCAGCTTTGTGTAGAACCCCTTGCTTCATGGAATCACAGTGATTCTGTATTTTCTCTGAAAATTTCATGCCAGGTGAAGAGGGGTAGCCACTTATTTATATGGTCGTCCATTCATGATTCCCCACCACCTATAATTTGTTTTTTATATCTTTCAAAACATCTACATGATTCTATTTTCTTCACAAATCTCCAACGTAATTTGACGTAGTCGCGGAGCTCCCTGAAAAAAATTCGTTGAGTCGTGATGCTTCATTTCTTGTAATCGCACAGAAACATCATATCTATTCTCAAAGCTCTATATATTCATGATCTTCAACCCCATATTCATGAAACCCATGCCTTTACCATATTTATGTAGAGTTTATTCTAAAAAAACCTTTCGTGATGCTTGAATTCTCGTAATTGTGGAGCACACCATCACAAACTTTAATCCTTCATGAAACATAATTCATGAAGCCTATATTTTTTAAACTCGTGCCTTTTTTATATTTTCATATAGACTTCAAGGAAGCCCAATTTTTTCAATTCAATCCATTTTTCCAATTTTAGACCCCAATAATTTGCCAAACACTGGGAAACTATGCCACCTTCAATATTATTTTCTACTTGAACTGTAAGTTCACTTTCCTTTCTATCTCCATGATCATACATGTGAATATTTAAAACAAACAAAACCCACACTAAATTTATAGAAAATAACGGCCTTGTTTTCAATATCCATGTTTTAAGGGTGGTTTGAGGTAATCAACAACAACCCCCAATGCAGTAAGGAAGGGTGTATGTTATAACTATAGTTGAGGTGGAACCTGATAATGATGTGGTGATAGGTACGATGGTTATTCATTCATGTATTGGGATCTTACTATTTGATTATGGTTTGACACATTATTTCATGTCATGAATATTTTGTAGAACTATTCAAAAAACACCTCAAAATATCGAGGTTTATTTGTCTACGAGAATAGAAAATGGGGAAATTATTCTATCCAATTTATATAACTCCTCCCTAGTTAATTTATGTGGACATAAACTCCTAAAAAATATTTTCCCACTTTGGTGGAGTTTGATTATATGTTAGGATTGGATTTTATATCATTACAAAAAAACTAAAATCAACTGCTGGGAAAGGGAGATCACTCTTCACATCCTAAATAATCCTACAATTCTTTAAAATTGTAAGGAGGAAGATGAAACTCCTTAATAATAATCATCAAAACAATGGATATTAGTAGCTTTATAGAAAGCATATCTAGCTCAGATTATTGAGACAAAGGATATAATAATACTCAAAGACTCACATTGTGACGTACTACACTGATTTCTTCCCTAAATAGTTTTCTGGTCTTCCTCCTATCTAAGAATTTTAGTTCACAATTAAAAATATTCCTAGATCTCTAAATATATCAATGACACATTATTGAGTGGCCACCATTGAGAGAGAATAAATGAATGAGAAATTGTAGGAGAATCTTGACAATGGTTTTATATGACAGAGTGCTTCACCATGGGGTGTGCCAGTCCACCTTGTTAAGAATAAGTATGGATCAATACACCTATGGATCAACTATTGTGAGATCAATAAAATCATGATGAAGATCAAGTATCATATTCCATGTATAGATTAAATTTTCAATCAACTACATGGGTCCAGTTATTTATCTAAGGAAGACCTTCGGATGGGATATAACCAATTAATGGTTAATAAATAATATATTACTAAGACTACCTTTCAAAAAAGGTATAGACATTATGAGTTTATAGTGATGCCCTTTGGACTCACTAATTCTCCAAAAATATTCATGGACATAATTAATAAAGTATTTATATATTACCTAAAAAAAATTGTGGTAGTCATTATTGATGACATTCTAGTGTAATCCAAAAGTAAGGAAGATCATTAAGAACAATGGAATAATTTGTTAAAGACTTTTCAAAGGGTGAAAATCTATGCAAAGTACAATAAATGTGATTTCTCGATGGAGGATGTATCATTCTAGGATCATTTTATAACCAGAAAAGAAATAACTATGGGCCCTTCCAAGATAAAGGAAATCAAGGTGTGGCTCAGACCAACATATTTAATAGATATCCATAGTTTCCTTGGTCAATTTGGGTTTTACCGATGATATGTGAAGAAATTACTACTATTATTAAACCCTCTAACTAACATGAATTAGAAGGGAGTAAAGTTTGTTTGGACTTTTGAATGTGAATACTACATCAAAGAGCTAAAAAAGAGGCTTATCACTATACCAGTGTTCACACTACTAACAATTGTAGAAATTGTTTTGGTCTATAACGATGATTCAAAGAAGGTATTATGATGTTTAGTGATGAAAAATGATAAAGTGATACCCTACACCTCGTGGATGTTGAGAATTAATGAGAAAATTTATCCTACACACAATATAGAGTTTGAAGCTGTGATCATTGCATTGAAAATCTAGAAACATTTTCTTTATGAGGAGAATTTTGAGATATATATTTATATTAATAGCCTAAAATATATATTCACATAGAAGGAACATACTATGCACTGGTGAAGATTGTTATATATCATCAAATATTATGACTACTCAATCCACTACCATCTCGGTAAAGAAAATAAGGTGGTATATGACCATATTATAAAGTATCCTTGTCTTTATCAATGATGAGAATTGAGAAGGATCCTGTGATGATGCAAAAAACTAAAGTAAGAACCGTGTGTTCGATAGCGTGTATGACATGTGACACCAAGAACGTAAGGTAATATCCTGATAAAGTATAATATATTTACTATTTAAAATATGTATTATATATATTTCAATGTATGAAACACTATGTTGGATTGTGTTACATGCAAGAGATACCTTCCTCGATAGCTTAAGTTACACGCAAAATCGATCATCTTCAATGGCTTGCACTATACGCAATATCGAGTCTTACCAAGAATCAATCTATAATTAAGACATTATTATTTAATATAATAAGATATAAACTATACATTATGAATTTTATTAACTATATAATGAAAATATAAGGTTTATACAACTAAATTTATAGTTACCTGTAAATTAGAAATGGATTTAAAAACCAATTGAATATTAAAAGTATATTTTTAGGGAGAACTATTTTTATGCTTACAAAGCCGTTTTACCCTAATGGATTAAAATAATTAGAATTAGTGAGTGATATTAATGTAATAAATATGTTTCATATTCAATCAATTATTTTTTATATTTATCCACTATATTTGCTATGAAAAAGATAAGATCAAACCTGATATTTCTTATAAAAACCTATATTATTATTATAGAATTTTAAAAGACTTTTAATAGAGAACCTATTTTAAATCTTCATTTTGAAAATATTATGAATTTAATTTTATACAGTTAAATTTAATTTTGAATTCAAAATGTCTTTATTATCATAGGATTAATTTTTGGGATTTTTCCAACAAACATCCTTTTTTAGTGAATAGTGAAAAATACTGCGTTTTAGTTAAAAACTGCCTTTTTGTTTAAATAATTATTAATGATAAATTATATTATAATTTTTTTAAAGTAAAATTAGATCAATTATAGATATATTAATATAATTTAGTTAATTATAATAAAAATAAATTTTAAATTTAATATAAAACATAATAATCTTTTGAACATTTTTCTACTAAAACCAGTTAATTCATTTTCGAGATTAGCATTAATATTAATTTGGTGGATTCTGTGATTTAAATTTTTAAAATAAAACATACACCATTTTAATAAAGAATATATTTTTGGTCTAATAATATCAAAAAAAATTTTTAAAAAAGTAGTGAAAGTAATTAAAATTAATTACAATAACTAAGGTGTAATTATGCTTAAAATGGACTAAAATCTTATGTTTAAGGGCCAAAATGACCTTTACACATTTCCAAGACCCATTTTGTGGATATATATCGTCCATTAACCTTAAATTAATGATTTAGGGTTTTTTATGTCTTTTATTAGGTAAGAACATGTGCTCACCCAACTTCTTTTCAAGAATACCATGTGAGTCCTTTTCCTTCCCTATTTAAAGGCCACCACTTCTACCCATTCCTCAAACCTCTCAAACCTCTTAATTTCATATGATAAATAAATAAATAGTCTCCTATAATTATAATATTAAACCTATAATCATCCATTTAGGCATAAAATTTTCCAACAAATCCATTTGTTTCAAACCAAAAGAAGTTAACTATTTAAAAGGTAATGTCTTTTCTCAATATCTCAAGTTTTATTTCCATTCTAAAACCCCTAAAATATCCTCAGTATATTATTTTATAACAAAACCAGTATCCTAAATATAATGGGATATTTTTTTCTCAGATTTTAAACTACACTTAAACACACCACAATCAAATTGGTTGTGAACATAATGTTTCTGTGGACGACAAACTACTGCCTCACAAAATGATGATTGTTCCTTCTTCCATTACTACCTCTCATGGTGACCATTATGATGTAAAATTTGTTTATATATGTTATATATGTTATTTATTATGTATTTATACTTATTTAAACCTTTAATTATATATACATTCTATAATTTCCATTTTATGATAATATGATAACATTGTTTGAGGGAGTGTAGACTACCGCCCCCTCAAAGCGATGTGATTCGTTCACATGATACATAGAATGTATAAATTATGGTTATAATTAAAATTATGAGACATAAAAAAAATATATGATTTTAATGGAATATTTTCCTTTATGTAAATATATATATACATATATATCATTTTATTTATTACCCATTCACAAACTTTAAAAGAGATAATGTCATTTGTGGACTTGTGGACTACCGCATCCTCGACATGATGTGATTAATTTTACACTAAATAATTCTATATATATAAATATATATTATTAAATTATATGTTATTTATTATATAATGATAATTATTTAAATATTTTAGTTACTTACCTTCTTTCCACAATGATCATTGAAAAATGGGAATTCTACTAATGCATACGTACGTCCTACCGTCTTCATGATTGTAAAATTAATTCATTTTTCATAACTGCATTTAATGATTTATTTTAAAAGTTTAATTGATGTAAAACTATGATAATTGTGTCATTTTTATTATTCTAGAGATGTTATATAATGACCCATTTGACCATAGTTGACCAACAATAGTTGTTTTGACACATAAACTGAATTTGGTCACGAAACCCCCGACATCGAATTATCTGTTTAATTAGTTGTACAAAACATGGTAATAAGTGAAATAAAATAAATTATAAACCTGTTAAAGGTTATTAAGAAAGTATAAAATTAACACAAATTTATTATATAGGAAGTTAAAGGACGTTCACCTGAAAGAAACCACAAGGTAAGGGATTCTTGTCTCATTTTCATTACATGAGGCATAATTAATTTTTGTACACCTAATTTCATTTATATAGTGTACTTACTACCACATTGACATATAATATCATGAATTATATTATATTCATGGTATTTAAATTTTTTTATTTAAGGAATATTACCTTGGTTTTTCCAATCCATTTGTTACTACATTATTAAGGATTTTCATCTCACTTTTTACATCTGTGAGAT
Source organism: Viscum album (assembly GCA_963277665.1). Lineage (NCBI taxonomy): Eukaryota > Viridiplantae > Streptophyta > Magnoliopsida > Santalales > Viscaceae > Viscum > Viscum album. The sequence goes on from OY728145.1 coordinate 786,765,539, forward strand.
AAATATCACATTCACCACTTACTTATTTTCTGTGGTGTACCTACTGGAAATTTTTATATATTATATCATGAATTCATTTTCATTAATGTTTTGTAATACTTTCATTCAATATTATTCTTTCATGAGGTTTATTATTTAAAAATGTTTCAAAGTGGTGTGGGACACTTTGGAATGTCTGAATATTACTTTCCTCAAGACTAATCCTATTGATCTCTCAATGGAATTTCCATTTGAAAAAATTATATAACCAAGGTTTAATAAACCATTAATTCTTATTTGGTAATTCATGAAAATTTTCAAGTGTTATTACCATTTTCCACTTTTTGGTACTAATATGTATTTGGAAAATGTTTTTCAGAAAACCATCTTTATATATATCTTTAGTCGGAGAACCTATTTTATTCTAAAAACAATGTTTTGTTAAAATGTTTTAAAAATTATTTTAAAATTATTTGGTAAAGAAAATTTTACCCTTTTTTTATTTTACCAATATCATAGAAGTAATATTCTTGTCTCCTTCCAAATGAGGCATTTTCTAACCTTTATCCGTAAAAAAGGAATATTATTTTTACCTCATATGATATGTACGGATTTATCCGCCATCATTTCTTTGAAACCTCCTTCTCAATTTTTTTTTTAAAAAGTATTTTAAATTTCAAAAGGTTTTTGAAAATAAAAGGATATTTTCCTCAAGAATATTTTTAAAAGTTAATATTTTATTTCATCAATGACAACAACCCTCTATTTTACTCCAGTTGGGATTTGTGGTATTGATATCATCCTTATTTTTCCCCTGGATAGTTTATTATTGATTTGGATAAGGATGGTATTCACATTAAATTCCTTTATTTATTTTTTAATTTAATTGAAATATTCAATCTCTCATGATAATTTAAAATTGAATTTCCCCTAAATTTTATATTTCATTTATCATGGATATTACAATTGCCTAAATCGTATACCCAGTTACATACGGTGTATACTTTAACAATTGTTTGATTATTTGGCTAAATATTGGTAAATCTATATTCTTTATTCAATATGGATATTTGATAAAGAATATTATTTATTTTTATTATTCAATGTGAATAATGTCTTGGACATGCAGTGACGGGTGGATCCCATACTCTATATAGATATTTAATGCATCGATAGGTTCTCATGAGATAAACTAGTAACACAAATTAAACAAAGGATAGATATGTAGTTTTAAACTATCTAAAGGATAGATATTGATAGTAATATGTCGTCATGTTCCCTAGACATGACATCTATTGATAAATAATTTCCATCATAGTGGTTTCAATTATTATTGATCCGTGATATTTTTCGTTGACATATCTATGGATAAATTTCATTTCAGTTCATTGATTATTGGCATGTGTTTTCAGTTATTACCATTCCATATTGATTATGTATTTAAATTCAGTTTATTGATTACATTGATAGTGTTTTCAGTTATTTACCTTTCCATATTGACTATTCTCATTGCTTTTATTATTGTGTCTCCTCTATATTTTTCCCTTACTGAGCATTTGAGCTCACCCTTATTATGTTTCTTTCCCCAGGAATCCAATAGGCATACTATGAAAGAAATGTAGAAATATACTATATAGATTAGATTTATCCTCAAGATATTTATTTGTTTAAATGTAAAAAAAATTGTAATTAGCATATCCATTTGTAATTAAATACTCATTTATGTATCTAGTTTACCAAGACTACTAAACTTATTGGTCCTTCAAGGATTGATTCCTTGTAGTCATACTAATGTATTTATTAGCAGACACTGACACTAGGATATCTAGGGATAGGTCACTACATATCCATTCTTCTTAGACCTAAAAAATATGGTCTTGGGAATTGTTATGGAAAAACCATCATCAATCATTTATCAAATTATTTCCCAGCTATCCCTCATAATGAAAATAAAGGGTTCTAAAAGGAATGAAGTGGAAATTCAGAAAAGGATGGAAGTTATAAAAAATGGTAAATCCTCTAAGTTTATGATCAATGAATATGAAGCCATAAGATTTGGGTCATGACTATGTGTACCATCCAATTCAGAGATAAAGAGCTTCTGAATGACACATAAATCTCAACATCTCTATTCACCCCTGGATCACCAAAATGTATCGAGATCTCCAATAAAACTATTGGTTGGAAAATATGAATAAGGATATCATTGTGAATACATCAAAGTTCCTGGTCTGTTAGTATGTGAAGTCTGAATGGAAAAAAGTCAAAAGGAATTATGAAACCATTACCCATACTAACATATAAATTGGAAAAAATCACTATAGTCTTTGTCACCAGACATCCAAAGACATCCAGATGAAAAAATTATATATGGGTTGTTTTGGATCATCTTAAAAAGATAGATCACTTTATCACAAAATTATAGGACTTCTCACCTTATCAAATTTCATGGATATACATCATAGAAGTGGTAATGATGCATGGATTACCACTATCAATTGTATCTAATCAAGATTTGAGATTCACCTCCATGTTCTATAAATGTCCCCAACTTACTCTAAACTATAAGATGATCTTTATTACAACCTATCATCCTCAAATTTATTACCAATCTAAGAAGACTATTTAGACATTGGATTATATATTGAGGGCATGTTCTATAAACTTCAAGGGTGGATGGTCCAACATCTACCTCTGGTAGATTTCCAATACATCAAAATTTTCCACACGAGCATCCAAATGGCCCCTTATAAATCCATTTATGGGAAAAGGTGAATAACACTATCATTCATGGATGAATTCAGTGAACATAATCTACTATGACATGAAATAGATGAAGAAATGGTAGAAAAGGTGAAAACCATTCTTCACCACATCATGGATGCCCGGAGTCTATAGAAGAATGATACGGACAACCATAGACGAATCCTTGAGTGTAAGGTTGGAGATATGGTATTCTTCTATATATCTCCATGGAGAATGATCATAATATTTGGGATGAAATGAAAGCTAATTCCCAGGTACATCGACCACTTCCTGATTATTGATCATGTTGGAGATGTGTCATATCAACTAGAACTTCCACCAACCATGTTTGAAGTACATGATGTATTCTATATATCCCTCTTGAGGAAGTTCATACCATATTCTTCACATGTACTGGATTCAGAGGTGGTACAGTTGGAAAATGATTTCTCTTACAAGGAGAAGCCAGTGAAGATATTGGACTGTAGATATAAAGTTATATGCAATAATACTACTGACCTGGTCAATGTACTATGGTGGAACAAAAACTGCTAAAAGGAAACATGGTAACCAGAGGATGTGATGAAGGGGAACTACCCTCATCTATTTTCCATGTAGTTTGTAAAAAAATCAAGGGAGAAATTTCATAAGGGGGGAAGAATGTAATGACCCATAATTATATCAACAAAATTTACCTTCTTATAATTATATAAAATCACATAAATAACATAAAACCACATATAAAACACAATATTATCTTTACAAATTATAAATGAATGGAATAAAAGGTATTTCTAAAAGTTAATGAACCTAGACCAATAGAATAGTAACTCAACCATTGGAATAGTAATATGACCCATACTAATAGTAATATTTCTAATATAATAGTATCCTTACCCATAAAATTATAAATAAAATTAAGACATCTTTTACATGGTAATATGATATAATAACACCATAGTGTAATTAAATAAATATTTTAAAAATTATTATTTAAGTGTTGATATTTTTATAAAAAATGAGTGTTTATTTTCAAAATTATAATTAATATAATGATTTAAAATAAAATTTATATTCATAAAATGTATTCATAAATAAATAATTTATTTATTATGATTATAATATAATTTTTAAAGACCATAACTAATTTTTTTAATGTGTTATAAAATCTGTTATAATTTTAAAATTGATATTTTCTAAGTAAATAATGATTTTAATTAAAAATTAAATTTCTCATATTTATAAAATCATTTTCGTAAAATACAGTTCATTTTTAAATTATAAACATCAAAATGCGATTAGGTTTAATATTTTGGATTTTTCTGAAATACTTGAATTTTTTGAATAGTAAACTAAGGTAATTTACGTTATAAATATAATATAAATTAACAACACAATTACTTGAGTCATTAATGATGTAATAAAATAATATTTAAATAACCATAATTATTTTAATATATTTATATATAAATCTAAATTATTCTATAGTCTATATTTGTAATAATAAACTAATGAATAAAATAATGAAAAAACACTTATCTCCTCCACTGTAAATACCACCCTCACCACATCTTCTCCTCAGACCTTCCATAGTTTGATAATTTTCAAATTTCTACCCAATAATATTTCAAATACCCTCCCCCATGTCAAAGATCTATTGGTATCATAAAAATACAAAACCCTTTTCCCTAGGGAGGTTCTCAAGGGGGAGAAAATCAAGAGGTAAAATCCTCTTTCTTTTTCTTTTGATTTCTTTTAAATGTCTTTTGTTTTCTTATTATATCCTCACATAATCTTATCCACGTGTAAGGAAAAATATATTATACTATATATACTATAATTTTATCATTTAAGTTGAATAATATATCATCATTTCTCTACCCCTCTCCTTTCGTACTGAAAATGAAGACATAGTTCGTGATATGTTAATTTAACGCATTGATGGATGATGAAGATTTCAATTTCCATTTCCTCCTTCAAAACAACTAATAAAAAATTGTTATAAAATATTATAATTTATTTATTATAGGATATTCAATGTTATAAAACCATTTTATATTCATAATTTAAATTAATAAATAAAAACTAGTTTGTGATGATTAAAAAACCGCGAAAATAATCTAAATGATTATCACTAACGACTTATAAAATGATTAATACACACCACAAATTACCAAATGAATTATATAAAAATTTAATATTATTTATTTTTATTATTAAAATATAACTTTAATTCTAGACAAAAATTCTCATTTTAAATGATTTTTCGTACATGTATACAGGTAAACTGATCATGAAAACCAATGAAACCAATGCTCTGGAATGATGAAATTGAATCTCATAACCCATAAAACATATCCATAAATGAACTTAATAAAATAATAATAAATAAAATAAACATATAAATGGTTATAAATTAATTAATTAATAAATTTAATCTGATTATCTAGCATACTAATGTCATGTACAGAATCGTTTCAGACATAAGGTACAGTATTCTACCCGAACCACCATTTTTCCTTTGGGTTACTCTATATCTGTATTTACCCAGATATATTTCTTATTTACTTTTGTTTAATTCTTATAAATTGTGTTTATAGGTTCCAAAATCATTTATCTAGATCATATAATACTTATTTTATGGTAAAATACATGTTTTAAAAAAGGTTTCCTCTTCTATTCTTCTCGATAAGCAAGCCCGATTAAAAAGAACTTCCCAAATTCTTACCCATTTTAAAGTACAATCCATAATCTATATAAAAATAGCATTGTTTCTATAAATTCAAAAATTTTATCATTAAAAATATCTTTGTTCATTTTTTGTTTCATACGAACAATTATTCATTTTTCTATTGTAATGAATCTTTAGTATTTTCCTTATACCGCACTAAATTGTTTTATTTATAAAGTTTCATAAACACTATTTTACATGCTTCCACTTCATTTTAACATCACATATCATGATATATTCCTATATTATATTATTAATGTCTATATATAATTTAAATCCATTCTTTCATGGACATCGTTATGATATTCCCTTTTATTATGAATTTCGACAAGATTATGATACCGAATTTATTCCATGGGTAACCCTTATGTTTATATTTGATTACTTATATATGATTATTCATGAGGAACACATATTCATGACCATTTTATTATGGTTTTACCTAGATAGAGACCAAATTCAATGGGTAATGTTTATTCTCATGAGATGTCATGTGCAATTGTCATGGTGGTTAACCTTTAATTATGCTCCACATGCAACTGTCTTTGATGATTTCAATGACTCATTCCTTTCCATGAGAAATGAGCCTTGAATTAGTCTTATGAAATGTTTTATGTTTTTCCCACATCTCCTATGATACAGTGATTACATATTTTATTCTTTCTTATGTATTTTCATGCATTTTTAAGCCATCATGTTATTACTTATAACCCATTTTCAATGGTTTATTAATATTCTTATTCCCTTACTAGGATTTTTAGATAATACCTTTGCTCATGTATTCCCCAGGTTATTATATGTAGATGTAAGGGATCAAATTAAATTAGGAGCTCATTATATAGTTTAAGTAAATGATTATTTCCCATGTTTTTATTTTTATGTACCTAATCATCCAAATACACTAGAATTTACTATCCTTTATTGTATTTGATGGTTAAAACCATGTAATAATTAAATTAAAAGGATAGGGTCACTAAAAATATCATGAAAGTTGAATACCTATCGATTGGTAAATTATATAATACCTATGTATCACTGCATATCCTGGAAGGCTAGGGATCAAGCCACATGTAGTTCTTATACAGGAAGGTTCCCTGAATGGATTCATCTCATGCACAATTAAGGGTATAGTTATCAGGATCCGGGGATTCACAATATACCCTATGATAGCAAGAATGAAACTATTTGTAGTTATCATACTAAAGACTCCCCACATAGATCTATCTCATATATAGGGAGAAACAATTTTTAACTTCCCTTATTGAGCCTTGACTTTCATTCAGCTAAAGGGTCCTCTTCCTGGTCTGAGCTCATACATAGGGAAAGAAAATTTCTATATTTTATCTTTATTTAGAGATGAAAAAATCCTTCCTTGATGTAGTTTTATAGATTGGATGGCCTAATATAAGACATTTTTGGACTTATAAGATGTTATTTATGACAAGAATTTTAATGTCATGTGGTCAAAATGTATATTGTATCATGTTTTATGGGAACTATTACTTAATGAAATAGGTTTTCCAAGTTGATTAAGTATCTCATGGAATTTGGGTCTTCTGAGGATATTAAAACCCCAAAAGTAATGCTCATAACAATGTGATGTCATAATCTTTCATTGATAATTGTTATAAAGATCATATGGGTTGCATCCAGGGTTTATTAATCTACATGAATAAGTTGTTATGGTAAATTTAAATCATAAGATAAGAATATCTGAGTGGAAATGGTATGAAGATAGGTAGGAACAAGCCCACTATTAATAATTTTATGAGATAATATCCCCTAAAATTAGGATAATAGATCCTTGATTTAATGGTATCTTATCTTCTAGGACATAAAAATACATTATACATAAGTCCTTATGTGTTTTGTTATTCAATGGTGAATACTAGTGTGGTCCCCATCGATTATGTACTCCCTATTATTGGTTTGATATTGGGAAAACGCATGACAATTTGGCCTCATGGTCTACAGCGTTCTAAGATAATTGCAACAATTGAGTGAAACAGATGGAATTAAATCATATATCAAAGAATTGATGTTCGTTCATGGAAAACATAATATTCAATAAGGGTTTGAGTACCCTTAAGGTGACACCAATTTGTAATTAAAACATTTTTAGGGATAAGCGAAAAAATATTTAAATGATAAGTGCACAACCATCCGGGGGGAATATTTTCAATATAAAGTCATTATCTCATGTAGTTTAACATTAAACTATATGGATTTGATCATGTCATTATAAATCATACAATGAGTACATTTTTTTTAAATTTAACAACATGCAACAAAGTTGTTTCTGTACCATTTAACATAGTTTGACTATGATATTGTTTTGCAGTTTAACATCATGAAACATAGATGTGGTTGTTTTGGAGTTTAAAATCATTAAACTATGAAGTGGTTCCCTCACTTTTAATAATATACACCTCAGTCCTTCCAATTTTATAAAATAGCCTACTTTCCTATGCTCAGTGTTTTATAAGATTTCTTTCTATAATTACGTACCATTTTTCATTGAAGTGGAAATACCCATTCTTGATTCCCTGTATTCCCAATTTCCAATGGAGGGTGACATCCATCAAATAAATAAGTGATATCAGCTTCCTGATTGAAATTATATGATAATATTTCATTTCCTAATTCAATTTATTCCTCCTTATAAGTCATTTCCATGTTCAGGTCTCCCTCGCATATTTCTCTCATGTCCCTGAAACTCATTCTGGATTCCATCTCGAGTTGTATACTAGTTAATTACACAACATCTATATCGACAAGGTATAAAACTTCTGTTAGAGTGTATATTAATTTTTTGAATTTATGTTCATTTATAGAGGTTGTATTTGTTGGGAGCCAACAATTTATTCTCTTATTGAATTCAGATGCATCGCATTTCAGGCATGAGTGGCGCAGAATCTAAAACATATTATGTCAACCATTAGGTTGTCAAGATTAGGGATTCAATTATTTTGAATCATCTTACCTTAGGAATCAAATGATTAATTTATATGGTAAATATTCTATATCAGGTTATAGGTTTAATACCTTGTGGGGATTGATTCTTCATAGATTTTTCATTTTTAGGGGATAAGTGGGTCCCAAAATTGCCATATTGTGTGGACAGGTGGGTCATAGGTTTAACATATTATGGGGATAGTTTGATATTATTTTTGATATCTTGTAGGGATAGGTGGTTCATAGGTTTAACATATTTTTGGTATAGGTTTGTTTCATGATTAATGTATTATGGGGAATATTTGGTAACATGATTAATGTATTGTGGGTACATGTGGTTCACATGTTTGACATTGTGTATGGATAGGTAGGTTTTAGTTTTAATTCCTTCTAGGTTTAGATTTGTTGTATGTTTAATGTATTTTGGGAATATAAGGGATACACCTTTAATGTATTTTGGGTACAGGTTGGTCATAGGTTTAACATCTTGTGTGGGTAGGATAATGGTAGGTTTAATTTATTATAGAGATATGTAGGTGGTTAACTATGTCACATGGGGTGATCACACTTGAATGGGTTGGTTATGTGTATCCCTAGGGGGGGAGATGACCAGACATGAAGGATTTGGTTCATAGGGTTAACTCCTTTTAGACCGATAGATTGTTATGTGTGTCCCCGAGGGGAAATAGTCACATGTGAAGGATTTTGTTATGTGTGTCCCCATTGGGGAGATTATCAAACATGAAACATTATATGGTGATGGTGGGTTCTTGATATTGATCCACAAGTAGTTACCCAATATGTGTTAGTATTTCGGGATTGAAACTAATATAGGTGTGATATGTTTCTTATAGGTAAATGTGGATAAAAACCCAAATATTTCGGTTCCTGGGTTTATGGTCTTATGGAGTTAGTGGTATATGGAGTTTAAAATCATGTGATAAGGATGCTAGTCTTGTAGGAGTTTCAATGAGTGATGGTGTGTGGATCACCCATATAGGTTGATCAGGGTAGGACCCTATGGGGGTGAGGGTCATAGGGTCATAGTATACCTCCATGGGTGTGTCATCCTATGATGATTACACATAGTGAATCCCATGATCATCATATAGGGTAATGTTATAGTTTAACATCATGTTATGAGGATGATTTCATACGGTTTGATGTCATATTTCTAACATGGAGCTAGGCGATTTTCAATCATGAAACTCAACTGTGGTTGGGTATTATACAAGGGGAATCCATTTCCCAGAGGGATAGTAATATGTGTAAAATGGACTCTCTACAAGTAATGGTTGGATGTTTACTATGATGATTCCTCCTATAGGGATTAAGTGTCCCCTTCCCATGAACCACTATGTGGGTCATGGCATATACACTTCCATGGATGAGTGTAAATAAGGATTCTCGATGTCAAGGTGCCTATTATTAGGAGGGAAAGTCATTAGGGTAACTATGCATAGGATAAAAATATAGGGTAATGGTTTGGGACCTAAGTGAAACACAAATGGTGGATATAAAGGTTAGTGTTACCAATATCATGATGATTATGGGTATTGGATTAAATGAGGAACCATGGAGAGGCCTATAGGATGGGTTTCATGAAATTTGGGACCTTATGAAAGTGAATAAATTCAATAATTATAGGGTTCTTATTAAAGTTCTTGTTTTTTTGAAAAAATAAGACCTTTCTTCAGTATGATGTTTAGGTTTCCATGTAATTGGTTTCTAAAAGGATAATAATCTCGCAAAACCCCAAGATCCACAAAGATATTTCTACTTATGTGATGGCCATGGACCCTCTTGAAAGGAATATCCACCATGGGTTGAGGTTATAAATAACCAAATAGAGTAGATTTTATGAAATATGGAAATATTTGAAAATCCATCACCTATTTCTCATGAGAATTTTTTGAGTATCAAGAATTCCTATTTTTCTCAGAATATTAAAGGCAGCCTTGTTAAAATAGTAAGATATAGAGAGGTATTTATAGGTCCAATGAAGTAGAGGGAATGATTTTGTGTAATATAGAATCATTCAAAAAATATTTTGTGTTTCACTATGTTTGTGGAATTCCAAAAAATAGAGTGACATTGTAAGAAGGTTATAGCCTCTAATTCGGTGGCATCGATGAGCTCTTTGTAGTAGAGTTCTGCGAATGAGACTTACATTGTGTAGATGTAGTAGCCTAATATCTACACCACTACTGACTTCTTCAAACTATAGCTTTTCACGAATATTTTATTCTTTATGATTCTATAACCTTAAGTTCAATTTCGATACGTTTTGCTTCAGACATACTTCGAATGGGTCATTCCATCCTCAACCATTCCTATTACATGCATATTTTTCAAAAAAAAAATTCCTCCTACCCTCATAATTTAATCCAAAGAGGGGTAGGATGGTATCATTATGAGTGAAAATCACCAAACATTTGTGATTGGAAATCCCATTCCTGAAACTAGTCTGACCTTGTGATCATGTAGTGATTAACTATTCATTTTCACAATGATGCCACTATGATACACTAAATTTTTATTATAAATTAAGAAAATAAAAAAAAATCAATTCATATTTGGTTTAATTAATTAATTTTTATCTCTACTATAACTGTAAATTTTACTTGTTCAGGGATTACATTGTAGGAAGAAGTGATTTGGAGAGCCCGTGATGGAATTCAAGAAAAATGGGTAAAAATACACAAGATCACAAACACACATGTGGACATAAATATTTACGATGGATAATATGTTCATCTAATGGGGATGAATATGGTTGGAACAATGTTAACTGTGTGGGATACATTTCAATAGAATAACATGGATCCTAGTTCATTCCTTTGGTGGCACAAAAGTTATCCAAAATGTGAGGAAATTATGGGTGGTATAGATTGGATGTACTTAATGTATGTGGGACATAAATTGAGCCTATAACCTATAATTTGGATTATCAAACCTCAATATTATATCTAACTCAAAGACCCATATCTCCACTAAATATAATGTTAATTAGACGAGTTTTCATTAGTTAATTACACGAAATTATATTTGAAAAAAGACTTACATGAATAGTCAACTAGTCCCTTAGACACTTGACCTATTTTGTGGAACATTTGATGTATTTTTACATTAAACCACTCTTAACCCTCATTATATAATTCTTCTTGACCCCCCAATGGTGGTTTTTTTTACATATTGGTGCATGATTCTTCCTTATATATGGATTCCTACCCTTCCATTCAGTTCTAAAATCCTTGTGATCACCCAAGGAGAATCGTGATGTAAATATAGTTCACCGGGTTTGTAACTTTTGTAATGATATTCTATATTAATGGTTTTTAAAATATTTTTATTCATCACAATTTTTTTATTTAATTAAGTATTGTATGGGTATATCATGATCAAACTCATGTGATCCTCTTTGTGTGTACCCATTCACTTTATATTTGACGCATTTTTTCACCAATTCTTATTCTCTATTTCAATTTCAATGTTTTTGTGGTTCATATTTGAAAATATAATTTACATAAACACTAAAATTTCCATGTAAATTTATGTCACAGTATCACATTGAAATAAAATAAAAACTTTCACAACGTGTTTAGTTCTTCATGTGTTTCCTTGTGTAGTTTTTTTATGAATTCGGGCAAAAATCATCATATCAATGGATGAAGACAGTTAATCATTTGTTGTTTCATACCAAAACCTAATAGTTATCCAAATATAAATATAATAACAATCTAGTTTTGTGTGTTTCAAACCATTGATTAAAATATCTATACACTTTCATGTCACGACCCATTCAAGGAGGGCCCACACTACGACTCCCCAATCCTGCCTCCAATAGGATAGTGTCTGGTGACTTGCACTGAGTAGGAATACCACTAACATGGGAGGCATTTCCTAATTACCTATACACACGCACACATCTCAAAGCCCACAAATTCTGAAAATTAAGAAACCACTAAGGAAAAAAATGTACGCTAACAACTAAACCCAACCAATAGAATACAATGAAAGTAAAGTACGGAAAATAAACTGGGCCTGAATACAATCCCATCAAAAGAAAGAGTCTGTAAACTACAATGTCCAACCTGTAAGCCCAAAGAGGTATTGGGACTTCTACTCATATCCCTAAGAACTACTCATCCTATAGGGAACTCAAAAATCTCGATACGGTCCTAGTCCGCCCTAGACTCCGTCAAAATATCGCCCGCCTGCACAAGACATGACATGTGTAGATAAAGCCCGTGCAGGGGTAAGTATAACAATACTCAGTAGATGAATCCCAAAAACCACAAATCAATACAAAAATTAAAGGTATAGTTATCTCAATATAGTATATGTCTACTGAACATATAGAAATAGAAACACATACAAATATACTCGAAACCCAGAACCATAGTCTAGAGAAAAGTCACAACGACCACATACTCGCGCTAGGGATTTAGTTCAAAGATTCCACAAAGTGCTCATTCGAAGGAACTCACTGCATGAGTATGATATCTATGATGATGTCTATTTGACAAGTATTTATTTTTCGGTAAAATCCGTGAGAGAGATAGATGCACTGATATATTTGAAGAGAGGACAGATACACTCATTTCAAGAGAACACACTCTTGAGTGGGAAAAGATCACGATACACATATTAGGATCACAGCCAGGGCCTTGATGGATACCGTGACTCATTCAAATTCACATGTTATGTAGAGGATTAGTATCCTGTAGGGTTCTTCACTTTGATACCTGACTCTACCTAGGTTTAAGAATGGACAAAGTATCTCACTCTGGGGCTCTCAGAAGGATACATGGCTCTATCTCGGAAAGTCCTACTGAAGGGATCATACTCCTGTGGATGGAAACAATACCTAAAATTTAGGGTAATAAGAAAGGTTTGGGGGATCTAACCCAAATGAAACATGTCTAAGGAATGGTGGAAAATAATATTAGACCATATAGAATATAGTCCATAACATGTAGACTTGGTCACATGTCATGTCCCTTTACTCAAGGTACTACCCTTGTACAAAGACCTGAGTCTGGAGAACATGCCATGTAAAAACATATATACACGTAATGTTTGAGGGATCACATGTCGTGTTAAGGTATCTAGGGTCCACTCTAGGTAGAGTGGCCTTGTACCCATACACAGCCTCAACCCATGTGTGCCAACCTGTGTAACCAGTACACAGGGTGACCTATGTAATCGGCCTTATATGGTCGGGTGGTGGATTACTTGGTGTGTAATCCACTCCATATCAGTGTATCATTCGAGATACATACTGAGTCTGTGGGAGGACCCACATGTCGTGTGAAGATGGTTACATTCCATGTCAGTGCATTCCATCTCCCAGAACTTTTGTTGTCATTGGGTGGGTCCCACATGTCGTGTCTTCCCAGAGGCACACTGTGTTCTTCTCTATGTGTAGTGTAGAAACCCAAGTTCTGTCATGCTAACCCCACATGGAATGTTCATCAATAATCATGACATGTTCTTCAAAAAATTCCAAAAATGAAAACCTCTGTCTTTTCACCTCTTTCAATATCTTGATGCTTTTTCTGGCAATCTATTTTCCATGAAACTCAAGTTCCAAGGTCGCCTCACCATTCCGTCGATGTTTTGGGAGGTTTTCGGCATTCAATCGGCCCAAAAAACTTATTTCGATCAACCCACATGAAGAACGGTCAAAGAACAGTCTCTCCCCATATGAACTGATTCATTGTCTTCTATCGCCATCAAACCTCTTCTAAGTCTTTGCGATGTTCAATCTTCAATTTGGGACCATTAAATTGCAAAACAAGTTTGAAATGATCTTTTGTTCATCACCCCATGAAGAACACAAAGAATGTGGGAAAAGGGGGGAATAAATCCAATAAGAAATAGAGGAACGCACCCACATCGTCATTGTCCATGACATAATTATGTTCCCGTTAGTAGTTTTAACAGATGATTAAATGATAATCCAAAAATTATCATAAAAACAATTCCTGAATCAAAACTCCAAAAGAAATGGAAATTATCACCCTCCTGTAAGAACACACGATCCATGGATCAACCTAATTGTGGGTTGATCAGGGTTTTTCATTTAATCCAAGAACCAGGAAGAACCAAATAAAAATAACAGGCCCATACCTTGATTTAGTTGAATAACGATCTTCGCATCGTGTTCGTTGGTGAGGTTCATCGAATCTGAGATGCATCGATCGATCGTTTCATCGTCGTCTACCAATGGGTTCTCCTCTGAAGCTCCAATAGAAATTCTCAATTCTCATGGTTATGTGGATAACCCTGTGACCTTTCCATAAGAATTTATTTAAAGGGGAGGAATTAGGTCATTGTGACATTAAAAATTTTATAATAAAATAAATCATTTATTTATTTTATTTCATTTAAAATGTCCAAAAAACTGACTTTTGTATCCGACCTGCGTCAGTCAATGTTAGGCCCCACATGAGGTAAATTTTATACTCCAAATTCAATGGTTCCCTCATATTTCTGATCTATGCATGCATTTAAATGTTATTCCACTTTTTCAGGAAAACCACTCATGCCTGCTTTTTAGAGTTTAATTTATTTCAAACATTTATTCTGGGCACCTCGGGCCTCGGAATCGCATGTCGTCACAAATCTTGGTCTCCTAATAATTCCATAATATATTTAAAAATAATATATGGAAAATATGATACATTACATTCTCCCCACCTTAGGGATTTTACGTCCCCAGAAAGCCAAAACAAAAGGCTACTCAAACAGATGTGGGTACTGGGCATGAATATGAGCCTCCCACTCCCACGTGCTCTCTTGAAGATTCATGTGCTACCAGCAAAAACGCACTAGGGGAACCATTCACCCATGAAGTATCTTCTCCTTCTGATCATCGATCTCCACTGAGTACTCTATGAAGGTCGCTCCATCCTCTTTGTTTAGCTTTCCCCAGTTGATGGCGTGCGACAGATCATGCGCATACCCCCTCAACTGTGAGATATAGAATACATTGTGTACCCAGTGCAACTACGGTGGTAAATCTAGGTAGTACGCCACATCTCTAACTCTATGTAGTATCTAGAAAGGGACGATGAACCTCGGATATAGATTTCCACCCCAGAAAAATCTTCACAACCCTCGTCGAGGTGAGACCTGAAGGAATACATAGTCTCCCTCCTTAAACTCCAAGGGTCTCCCTGATATGTCAGTTTAAGAATTATGTCAGCTATGTTCACCCTTCATGTGATCCTATATGATCTTCACCTTCTCGATGGTAGCTCACACCAACTCTGTACCCATGAGTGCTGACTCTCCAGGGTCATTCCAGCAAATTGGTGACCAGTAGTGTTGCCCTTATAAGGCCTCAAATGATGTCATACTAATGGTGGAGTGGTAGTTGTAATTTTACACAAACTCCAACAGTGGTAGGTGGTCCACCCAACTATAGAAAAAGTCCAAGATACAAGCCCACAACATATCCTCCAAAACCTGGACGGTCCTCTATGTCTGACCATCAGTCTGGAGATGGAACGTCATGATCAAGCGTAGCTGAGTCCCAAAAGCCTCCTGCAATCCCATACACAACCAGGATGTGAAGTGCATTTCTCGATATAAGACTATAGTCAAATTGAATCCATGAATCTGAATTATCTATTGCACATAGAGGCACCCCATGCTCTCTACGGAACACTTCTCCCTAATTTCTAGGAAGTGGGATGACTTGGTGAGTCGGTCAATGATCACCCATATGGAATCGTGTCCCTTAGATGTTTGTGGTAATCCTATCATGAAGTTCGTCAATATTCCATTCCACTTCATCTCTAGCACTTCTAGGGGTGAGCTAACCCTACTGGAACCTGGTGCTCAGACTTCACCTGCTGGCATGTAAGGAAATGAGAAATGAACTCTTCCACTACCTTCTTCATATCTGCCACAAGAACTGACACTAGAGGTCCTAGTACTTTTTTCCACTCTAGGATGTACCTCCAAGGGGGCGTATAAAAGTCCCCCATAACCTCCTCCCACAATTCCACTAGTATAATTGTACATCCTCTGAAAAGAATATCATGCTCCCCACCATGTGAATATCTATTAGGAGTATGTCCTGTGGATAATTGAGCACGTAAAGCCTCATAGTTAACATCCCCTAGTTGTGCCTCCCTGACTCATTATAAGAGTGGAGGGGTGTCAACCATCAACTAGAGATAATATGTATCATCTCTATCCATGAAGGATAACTGTAGTGAGGCCAACTACTCTGTCACCTCACTTAGTAGATGCGAACTCGATATCCGGCTAAGATTATCTACCACAAAATTCCCCTTCCCAAGAGTATAGATGATCTTGAATTCATAATCATGGAGGGACTCTATCCATTTCCTCTACCTCAAATTCAAATCCTTTTGTGAGAATATGTACTTGAGGATATTTTGGTCAGAGCTGAAGATAAATTGTTCACCTGTTAGGTAGTGTCACCACATCTTCAACCCGAAGACTACCGCTGCCAACTCAAGATCCTGGGTTGCATAGTTCAACTCAATCGGCCTTAGCTGACATGAACCAGAAGAAATTACTACCAATCTATGCATCAAGACACAGGAAATCATGATACCTGATGTATTTCAGAAAACTATGTACCCTACACCATCCTCTCACAAACTCTAGATTGGTGTTCTCATCAATCATTTCCTCAACTGTTGGAAGTCCTGTTAGCACTTCTTCGTATAGACAAGAGGATTACCCTTTTAGGTCAAGGTTGTCATCGATGCCAATATCCAGGATAAATCAGGGATAAATCTCTCACATTTTCCTACCATCCCAAGGAAGTTACGGACATATATCACACACTAGGGTGGATCCCATGAAAACAAATCCTCGACCTTGGTTGGGTCCACTACTACTCCATCTGATGAGATAACATGTCCCAGAAAGTAAACCTCGTGTATCCAGAACTGGCACTTCGAGAGCTTCCAATAAATTTGGTGCTCTTAGAGTACATCTAGGAACATATGTGGGTGTCTCGTGTGCTCCCCCTCTGACACCGAGTACACAAGGATTTCGTCGAATAAGACCACTAGAACTCGTCCAAGTATGGTTGGAAGATCCGGTTCATAAGTCCCATGAACACCACAGGGGTGTTTTTCACATCGAAATAAATCACCAAGTACTCATAATGACTATAGCATTACCTGAAAGTAGTCTTTGTTATATCATCATCCTGTACTCATAACGGGTGGTAACCCGATCAAATTTCAACCTTTGAGAACCATTTCTCCCCTCTCATCTGATCGAATATGTCATTGATCCTTGGTTGTGGATACTTGTTCTTAATTTTTTACTTGATTCAGGTGTTGGTAATCCCCGCACGACCTCAAACTTCTATCTTCCTACTTGGAAAATAAAACCGGGGCCACCCAGGGTGAAACACTGGGTCTTACAAATCCCTTACTCTACAAATCCTCCAACTACACCCTTAGCTCATGAAGCTCTACGGGGGCCATCCGTTATGCTGGTGAGGATATCGGTGTCATCCCGGGGTGTGAGTCGATACAGAAGTTAATCTCCCGGTAGGGTAGAAATTCAAGAACAACTTCTAGAAAGATGTCCCCATACTCCGCCACTACTACTGGGAAGTGAAATTTCACAAAATCTACTACTCTGAGGGTAAGTCTAGAAAACTCATGAGTGATCAGCTGCACCCTCTTATGTATTATCCCATTTTGAGTAGACTGGGTCTCCTTTTCACCGACAAAGGAAAACCTCATCCCATCGCTATAGACACACCACACTCTTCACCTAAAGTAGTCAATATGGGCATGGACTAAAGATAACCAATACATACGGAGAATGATGTCCAAATTCCTCAACGCTTCCATAAAAAGGTTCCAACTGAAACTCTCACCTCTAATGGAATAATCACATTGTCTAAAAATATGTGTGATCATCGAGTCTCCTCACGTAGGTGTCTCCCAGCATAAGGTTCAAGTCAATGGCTCTACCATAATCTCAAGGTTTCGCACAAGATATGTGGCGAGGAAGGAATGATTGGAACTTGTTCCTATAAGTACGAAAACTAAGGTAGAAAAGACACAGATCGTACCTCAGATCATTCCTGGAGTCCCTAGGTTGTACGCCTCGATAGCATGCAGTTTCCCCTGCCCCTATCCCCCAGCTCCCTTATCCTAGTTCGTACCTCCTGGGGGTGGTGGAAGTAAATAAAAGCATCTACCACCACCTACATCTCTCCCTAATCCTCTACCAAGTATTCCACCTAGAGGGTATTCCTACTCCACTCTATGCCTTTACCTCAGTTGTCCATCCACCACCTCCCTATTAGCAGCTCGATGGGTTGGATAGTCTTTAGTGAGATGTTCTCTACCATCATATGAGTAGAATCACCTCTCCCTAGGTTGACTAGATCTAGCCTAAGAGCTTTGAACTATTGGTCCCCTATCTTGGGTCCTCCTGTGACGTCTCCCACATCCTGAACCCAATTCCTGACGTCGGATCCTTTCTGCCAAGGTCACCACACCTGTCTGCTTATTGATTACTTCCACTAGATGCCTCTATTTTGCTGAGAAGCTCTTAATCACCAAGGAATGCTCGAGCACTCCATCATAAGTCGAAATGCATAGAGACACGACAATAGCTCAGATGTCCTATCGTAGACCTCGCTCAAAGGTCCAAGCTCTGAATTATTGATCCCTAACCATACCCATCAAATACCTGGGAAGGTTGGTGAACCTTAATGAATAGTAATCCACTGTCAAAATAACCTGCTGGAGCTAAATAATCTCATGGATACACACTTCTCTCAGTGTAACCAGAGAGAACTCCTCCCTAAAGAGTCGCTCGAACTTCGCCCCTGAAATAGTCTCATTGTCGTGAGTCTTTGTGGTCAAACTCCACCATCGTCACACCAAAACATAAAGAAATCTCTCTCTTAGTATCACCATCTGGTTCGCTGGTGTCCTCACTAGATGGAAAACTCTGGTCACCACCTCAAGCCACCCCTCAGCCACCGGAGGTTCAGGCTCGCCTCAGAACCTGATGGGTCTCTATCTCTAAAACTCATAAAGCATTCTCAGTATGTGTTCCTCAACTTATGGTACTACAGGTACACGTGCTACTCCATTGGTGGTGGTATAGTAGGTGCACCACCAGGAGGTAACTCCAGGGGAAAAGGTCCCTACAACGATGCCTCATCACTAAGGGGGCCATCCTCGTGATAAAGATGCTAAATCCTAGATGGTATCTATTGTGGAGGCACCCTATAAGGAAACAAGATGTATCATGGTAAACAAGTATATCTGGGTAGCTGAAAAAAAAGGATATGGAAAACACCATCCATTCTTATATAATGCATGTACCATTCATTTATTTCCTCACAACTCGTGTTTTCTTGTAACGATTCAAAAAGAAGGTTATCAGAGTCTTGGTGTATGGATACGTTGTCTGCCCGCACCAACAATCAGGTCCCTGGCCTGAAATCCAAAATCCAAACACATAACACTATTTCCCCAAAACAATCTCACAGGCTCTTGATCCTATGATAGAACTGACCACCTCTGATTCAACTCTATCACAACCCGTCCCAATGGGGCCCACTCTACAATACCCCAATCCAACCTCAAATAGGACAGGGGCTAGTAACTAGCACTAATTAGGCATAACACTAACATTAGAGGCATTTCCTATGTACCTTTACACATGCACGCATCTCAAAGCCCACAATTTCTGAAAAGTAAAAACCAATAACGAATAAAATGCATGCATACAACTAAACCCAACCAACAAAGTACAACGGAAGTGACGTGAGAAAAGTAAACTGGGCCGGAATACAAGCCTACCAAAATAAGAGTCTGAAAACTAAAAATTCCAACCTGTAAGCACAAATAGGTACTGGGACTACTGCTCATAGCCATAAGAACACCTTGGCCTGTAGGGAACTAATAAATCTTGGTCTGGTCCTAGTCCACCTGGGACTTTGTCAAAATTCTGCTCATCTACAAAAGACATGGCGTGTGTGGGAAAAACCCGTGTAGGGGTGAGTACAAGAATACTCAGTAGAGGACCCAAAAAACCAAAATCAATACACAAAGTAAAGGTACAATCATCTCTACATAGTATATATCTAATAAAAATATAGCAATAGAAACACATCCAGATATTCTCGAAACCCAGACCTGTAGTCTAGAGACAAGTCACAACGACTGCATACCCTTGCTAGGGGTTCAGTTCGAAGATTCCATAAATAACTCGTTTAGGAGAAATCACTCCATGAGTTTGATAGCTCTGATGGCATCCATTCAAGAAGTTTTTTTCATCATGAAAAGCCCTGAGAGAGATAGTTGCACTGATAGGTCTGAAGAGAGGATAGATATACTCATTCTGGGAGAATACACTCTTGAGTGGGAAATGATCATGATACATGGATGAGGATCACTGCCAGGGCCTTAGAGGATATCATGACTCATCCAGATTCACCTACTAAGTAGAGGATCGACGTCATGTTGGATTAGTCACATAGATACCTAACTCTAACTAGGTTCAAGAATCGATAGAGGATCTCTCTATTGGCCTCTTGAAGGGATACCTGACTCTATCGTATAAAGTCATAATAAAGGGATCATACTCATATGGATGGAAGAAATACCTGACCTTTAGGGGAACAAGAAAGGGATTAATTAACCCAAACATATCATTTCTAAGGAATGGTGGACAAGAAGCTCAATCCATGTAGAAGAGAGTACACAATGTGTAGACTTAGTCACATGCCATGTCAACCCGTGTAACCAGTACATGGGGTGACCCCCATAACCGGCATCATTTGGCCATGTGGTGGATTACACGGTGTGTACTCCACCCCAATTATGTGTATCGTCCAAGATACATGCCAAGTCCATGTGAGTACCCACACATCGTGTGACGATGGTCACATGTCGTGTCAATGCTTTCCATCGCCTGGAACTCCAGACGCCAATGGGTGGGGACCACACATCATGTATCCTAGGAGGCACGTTGTGTTCTTCATTGTGTGTAGCATGGAAATATTATCAACACCATGATGACCCCACATGGTGTGTTCATCAAAGAACACATTGTGTTCTTAGAAAAATTCCACAAATGTGAACCTCCTCTATTTCACCTTAGTCGATCTCCCAATGATTGTTCCAACAATATTTTTGTGATGAAACTCAAGATTAAAGGTCATGATACCATGCCATTGATTTTTCGGGGGGGTTTCAAGCATTATATAGGCCCCGAAACATCATTTTGATCCACCCGTGTGCAGAATAGTCGAAGAATGATCTCTCCTTATCCGAACTGATTCGTCTTCCACCATCTTCGTTGCACCTTCTCTAGGTCATTGTGATGTTCGATCTCTGATTTGGGACTATTGCATTGTAAAATGGGTTCACAATGATCTGTTGTTCATCACCCTACGAAGAATGTAAAGAATGCAGACAAAAGGGGGAAGAAATTCAATAAGCAAAAGAAGAAGGCACCACCACTGTCGTTCATCACGGCGTCGATCCACTCCCATTAGTAGTTTTAATGGAAAATAAAATTATAATCCAATAATTATCATTAAAACAATTCCAGAATCAAAACCCTAAAATAAATGGAAATTAGCACCCTCTGGCAAGAACGCACGATCCGCGAATCAACCTATTTGCGGGTTGATCAACGTTCATTGTTTAATCCAAGAAAGGGGAAGAACCAAATCAAAAAAACAAACCCTTACCTCGATTCAGTTGAATAATTATTGTCATGTTTCATTTCTTTTAAAGGTTAGTCGAATCTGAGATGTGTCGATCGATCGCGTCATCGTCGTCAGCCAACGGGTTCTCCTCAAAAGCTCCACTGGAAATCCTCAATTCGTAGGGTTATGCGGCTAACCCAATGAACTTTTCATAAGAATTTATTTCAAGGGTAGTAATTAGGTTGTTGAATCATTAAATGTTTTAAAATAAAATAAAGAATTTATTTATTTTATTTCCTTTAAAACATCAAAAAACTAACTTTTGCAGTCAACCAGTGCTGGTCGATGTTAGGCCCCGCCTAAGGTAAATTCGCTCCTCTAAACACAACGGTACCCTCATATTTCTGATCGAGGGAACTGTTTAAAAGTTATTCCAATTTTTCATGAAAACCGCTCAAACATTCTATTTAAAGTTTAATTTATATCAAACATTTATTCTGGCCACCCCAGGCCTCGGAATCGCACACCATCACAAACCTTGGTCTCGTAACAATTACATATAATTTTTAAAAATAACACATAGAAAATCTGAGACATTACATTACACTTAAATCAATGGATGATGATCATCATGATATTTCTCTGAGTTGATCACTCCTAATCAGATATGTTAATTTTAACATTCATTTTTTCATGCTTTCATATTCATTCCTCTTAAATCAATAGAAAACTAACTCCCAAAAATTATATTCAAATTTTTCTTAATACAAGCCTTCTTTTTAAATTAATG
Organism: Viscum album; assembly: GCA_963277665.1. Lineage (NCBI taxonomy): Eukaryota > Viridiplantae > Streptophyta > Magnoliopsida > Santalales > Viscaceae > Viscum > Viscum album. Next base: position 786,788,432 of record OY728145.1, read on the forward strand.
ATCTATGTATTCATCAATATATGACCAAGGGTTCCTTATATACTGGAAAAATTCATTTAATGACAATTTCTATTTTGAAATGCTTGATAATGAGATCTAATTTTGGCACTAATGTTGGGGAACCAAAATCATTTTATCCTTTTATTACATTCTTTTTATTTTTATTTCTTACTCCTTTCAATATTCTTTCCCCAAAACTTTTTAATGTTTTTTTCTACATGTGTTCTATCTCTTCTCTTTCTTCTTCTCCCTCTATTTCTTTGTAATATAGAATTATATTTTCTTTTACCCATTAATTTTGTTAAGTGTTTTTATTTTATTTGTAATTTATTAAAAAACAATAAAATTGTATAAACATCACTATTGCATGATAATATCTATGAAATAAATATTACATGAATTTGATATTGAAATTAAAAAGTATATTTTATCAAAATTAGGTCATATAGAGTAATACAGTCATGTAACATCAAGGAACTCCTTATGGAACAAAAAGTGAACATAAACCAATGTAAATGAAAACCCAATAAAATTAATAAAATTATTTTAAATAACCATACCATAAAAGTGTTATCCAGCCTAGATGTGGAGTAGCAACCTACCTATATCCATTACCCTAAAAAAGAAGCCTACATAGAGCTTTGATCTCATGTCATCCACCTCCTTTCATAATTACATGGTCTTATAGGTGGGGACCCTTACAAACATCACTTGGATTTGCACATATTTTACTTCAAAATGAAACCCCAAAATGTTTTTGAGGACCACATACAGTTTAATTCCCTCTTTTCTTCCCACGATAGTGTAGCCAAATACTGGTTATACTATCTAGCTACCACAACTAGAGGATTTAATGAATATAAATGAATCTTTCTAGAGATTTTATTCCTTTCATCCTTGACTAAAATAATTTTAAAATAAATCAATTCCATTCGAAAATCACAATGAGATACCCTTTATGAAGATAGCAAGGTATTAAAAATATAATATTCATGCTTCCCCACCACCAAATTAGTGATTGATTTTTAATTCAATTATTCTTTGAGGGACATGTCCCCATGGATCATGTAAATATATATGTTTCATCTAGTGGTTACCTATTTGATAAAACCAATACCGCCACCCATTACTTAATAGAAAACATATCACATGATAAAGAAAAATTTGGTACACAAGAAATTTCACCAACCCAAGGAGTTCATAAGGTAATCTATTTATCGCTAGAAAAAGGTATATAATGATGTTAATAATATGTAAACCATTCAAATAAAATTATCCCACACTCATGATAATAAATACTCTCCTCCCATTCCAATTAATTGCTGTATTTTTTATGATAACACCAATTTTTCTGACCAGTTCCCATAACATTAGGATTCATCTAAGTATTGTGAATAAATATTCCTTGGGATCCCATTTCACAAAGCACCTCCATTCATGTTAGATAATATCATACCAAATCAAAACCCTATGTGTAAATCACAACCAAAGTACTGACAATGAGGCAAATCGATCCACACTAAAAAAGACGAGTATAAAAAAGTCCAAGGTATGAAAAAAAATTTCTATCACCATCTTGAAACAATCCTCCTCCTCTAAAATATGAAAAATATCTTAATTAAAAAGTGCAGAAAATAGAATCCCAAAACCTCCATTTATAATAGTACAAGAAATCGGCTATTCAAAAAAAAACAAACTCAAGTGTGGTAATTGGAAAACACCATCGGTGAGATAAAGATGAAATGTTCTAGTCATCCACCATCCCAACATGTTTCTAACACTAAGGATAAAGGTAACATATGTGGGAAAAAAATCAGTGTTAATGAAGCTTCTTCTTCATAATAATTTACCTAAAATGTATTTCCCCTATTGAAAACACTCTCTTTCTACCCTAAAAATATTATAGTGTAAAAAAATAAAAAATGTAAAAATGTTGTTTTTGAGGATTTTTCTGAACCTTCATTTATTATTCCTTTTCCCCAAATAATATCTAATTATATGAAAACTTTTGATAATGAGATTTATAATTAAATAATGGAAACATTTAAAATGGAAAATGTTAACATTCCTTTATTGGATGTGGTTAAACAAATTCCATGATACACCATATTTCATCAAGATCATTCCACCCATAGATGTTGACCGAAGGGGAATGAGAGATTAATCCTTGGAATGAATGTATTATACCTAATAAAACTAGTGATGCCAACAAAATTCAAGGATCTGAGAACATTTATGATACTTATCACCATAGGGGGGGACATTATTTTTTGATGCAATGATTGATTTAAGTGCTTCAATTAATGTAATACCTCACTCTATCTATACCTAATTGTAGGTTGGAGAGATTCAACCGACTAGCTTTATATTAAAACTTTCCATTTGTAGAAGAAAACATACAACATGAGTGATTGAGGATGGCCTTGTAAGAGTTAAGAATATCATCTTCCCAATATACTTCAACATTCATGAGATGGAATATACTTGAATGTAACACCCTGAGAATTTATGAGAATTATTCTTTTTAATTTATTTGATTTATTTTGTTGTACACTTCACCAAGATTATCTTTCATTATACACAACACCATATTAGCTTTTAGTATACGCAACACTATTCTTGGCTTGTGATGTACACAATTTCAAGTTCTTTTGAATAAAATTAATTTTACACAACACTAAGTATAGATTTTGATCAATGTATAATAGAACTATATTTTGAGTATGTTATACAAAAAACCAAAAGAATCTTTCACTATACTAAACCCTGACTTGGCTTTCATTACACGCAAGAGCGAACTTCCTCAATAGCGTGTGTTGTATACAATAACGAGTTTCACTAAACAACGATATATTGTTATAATATTATTATGAACTAGAAGTTATGAATATTATTAACCAAATTTTTAATTTTATAACATTATAATTCATCTCACACATTTTTTGGAATGAGGTATGAGAACAAAATCAATTTTTCATATAAAAGATGTATTTTTTAAAAAATGCAGTTTTGCGGCTTTTTGATGGCGCAGTGATTTTAAATCTAATTTTTGACAAGTTTATAAGTTAAAGTTTACAAATTAATCTTATTTTTTTGAATCAAGATATAAAAATTTACATTGGATAAATTTTTGATATTTTTCTGACAACGTTCTTATTTTGATGAATAGTAAAAACATGCTAAATTTTACTTAAAAATAACTTTTTTCCACGAGATAATTTATATGGATAAAATATAATAGTAAATTGTTTTAAAGTATAAATAGAATATATCTTTACCATTTAATATAATTTATGTCATTAGCATTAATTTTACATTGAATTCATGGGTAAAAACATTTCAATCTTTGACAATGTTTTAACTTTTAAAACACAATTTCTTAACAACGGGATTAATTTTAACTTAATTACGGAAACTTATGTGTTTTTAATTTTGAAAAATGGATTCCATATTTGGATTATGTGGGTAAAAATTATATTAATAGGTTAATTTTATTTTTCTTATATTATGAATAGTAACTATGGTAATTTTTATTTACTACAGTTAAAGGTAAATTGGGTAATTAAGGGTAAAAATAAGGTTATAAAATTACCCTAAGACCTACCAAAATTCTATTGGATGAATAAATGTCGACCAATATCATTTAACGGGCATAATAGATTCATTTCATGGACTTTTGACCCTAAAAAGGATATAATTATTATTAAAACCAAAGAAAGTGACAACATGTCACTCTCTTATATCTTATAAATGTAATAATTTTAATTTAGTGATATACCTCATAAGACTTTAAATATAAATAGTCTCCAGAAATAAAATAAAATTATCTAAATCAAGAGAATTTATTTAGACTTTTTAGGGATTAAATAATTATCATTAACGATGACACAATAGTGATGTAGAAATAATTTTATTGATTGAAATATCAAATAAATGGTTTTAAAAATATTAAAATAAATATTATATGAAATAATTAATGTTCTCCACAAATTTACTAGATTAATATGACTTGTTATAAGTCTATTAAATATTTTTTTTTAATATATATCTTATGTGTGGATTTTATTTAAATTCAAATAAATGAATAATGTCAAAATTGACACTATTGTTATTTTATAAAAATAATATATTATAAAATTGATTACAAATTAAAAAAATATTTAAAAATTATAAATTGATATTTATATGGTCTAAAATGTAATAAAGTATCAAATTATGGACAACTAAAAACACATAAGTAATTATTTATAACAATTTAAAATTTAGAATATTATTATCACAAATAAAATTAAATAGATTAAATAAGGATAAACCAAGCTGATAAGGATTAAAATAAATTACCAACATGTATAAATATTATTTTTTGATGATATTACGACACTATATCATATAATATTTATATTTGAGTCATTTTTTTTATGTTTTTAAGTGGGGTTTGAGTTTATTATAAATTAATATTTTAGAGGTTTCTAAAAGTGACCCTCTCCTCTCTTATAAAAGGGAACCTCCTCCCTCTCCACCTCACCCCACTTTAAGCCTTCATGATCGGCCAAACCCTGAACATTTCTCTTATCCACTTTCCTAGAAACATACTAGAGGTCCTGGGCTTCTTTAAAGACAAACTTTAGTGCCCAAAGAGGAGGTTTAGAAGAGGCACGTCGAAGAAGAGGTAATATCCTTTACCAATTCTTTCAAGTTCATTTCCTATTCTACTTCCTCTTATTTTGTCGTTTCATAATAAATTAATAACATAAGTATCACTAATATACTGATATGTTATTATAAATATTAACCAACCCTATTTAACATTCTATCCATCCTATGGAAAACGAAATCACCGAGCGTACGTACGTACGGAATACTGTCTCCACGTCGTGGTGTAATCTATTATTCCACCACCACCTTACTTGGATCGGTATAATGGTGTAAATAATAACTATACATGGTTATTATAACATGATACTAATTCTAAGATGTTATATCATCCACTCTAATTCCATTCAATAATTATGGGAACGATATAATCGCTCGTGCGTACGTACGGATTACCGTCTCCACGATGCGATGAGATTCATTCTCCAAGTTAACCAGTCAAGAATGATTATAAAGTATATATAATAAATAATCATGAAATATATTAAATATTAATGAAACTGGATTTATTTATATTTTATTTACTTACTTCCATTCAATTTAATAAGGAAACAAAAACAAAATTCATGCCTACGTACGGCCTACCGTCTCCATGAACGGTGTATTTTATTGCATTTATAGATCTATTATATATATGTATATTATGAATATATATAATATATAAATCATGTTTTAAATTATAGAATTAATTAATCATGATCTAAGTAATCATATGAATAATTACAAGTCAAAACACATATGATAAATGAAACTATTTTACCCAAAACACTGCTTTAAAATGGAATTAATATATGAACGGGTAATATAAAGTCTTAAGTGAATAATATATGATATCATAAATATTATTATGTCTCTGTTACAAGTTAATAATATGTTTAAACCCACTATATAGGAGTCTTATACACATAAAAAAATTGGACATAAGGTAAGGGATAATTTTGCGATCTCATTTTTCTCTGAGATTTCTTATACGTAAGAATTTACTGGGGTTATATTTTTCATCCATGTCCATAAAATGTTTTTCATAAAGTGTTTAATATTCTTCTAGGTATGTTTAAAGTCCTGTTTACCCCTCTTTGAATTTTAATTTGTGTTATGAAAGGAATCTTTTTTTGGTTTACCATACGTGGTACTTTTCTACTTTTCCGTTAAAAGTACGAGGAGAATGTTTTTTTAACATATACGGCATGAAAGGATTTTTTCGGTTTAATAACACCTAATTTTCATGAAGCATACTCTATAATATTTCAGGATTATTTTCAAAAAAATCCCTTTCTTTTAAAATATCATGGAATTTTCTGAAAAGAAAATGATTTTGAAGAAAAAAGGATATTCTCCTCAAGAATTAATTTCAAGTGTTTTGTCAAAACTATTTTCCATATAATATGACATTATTTAGTATGATTATATTTCAAGTATAATTTATCTATTATTTACATGTTTTTATTCTTCTTATTATGAAATGATATCCATTTGTTTTATATGGATTATGTTATGATGGGATGATTTTTATAAAACCCATTTTATTCTTTGTGTTATCATAAATGATTTATGTTTATTTTGTAGAACAAGTAAGAATGATTTCATTATGAGATGTGTGGGACCTATATATCCCTCCAATGCATTGGGTAAAGATTTATATCTCATGAGATAGACATGGCTGGAATGGAAAGTGAATCAAGTTCTGTAATACAGGGCTAGAACGACAAGTAAACCTGGTTCAGTAATGGACTTTTTCCACTATGATGGTCTTGGAAACAATGTCTTGGATACTATGAAAATAATAACATGTGCTTAATGGTTTCCCACAATTACATGTTTTATTCCCATGCTATTTTATCATGATTAATATTCCTTTATGATCTATGCCTTATGTACTGCCAATATTTATGTCATTTCTCAAGATTTTGATGTTTTATGTTCATGTTTTAGAATTCAAATATTTACATATTGTTTTTATGTTCTCAATGTTTACCCTTAGTGAGCATTTTTGCTCACTCTTTTTATGTTTTATTTTCCCATGGATATAACTAAAGGTTTTAGGTAAGAAAAAAAAGGGGAAGATATTTATGGGAGATTTTGAAGATCTTTCATCATGATTAGAAGATTATGTTCTGAGTTTCCAAAGACACTAAAATAATACGGTATTTTGGAATCTATTTTTTTATGTATTAAGTATTCTGAAAAAGTAATGTAATGTCTATATATGTCATGTTTTGGTCTCTACAGTTGGTATAAGAGGAAAGGTTTAGTTAACCTTTGGAAACTATGATGCGAAAACTTTTGTTAAATCCCTAGAGATATTTCTAAGGTATGTCTAGGGATGTCTCTAAGGTTAAGTATAAGTATAGGTTATATTCCTCGAATTACAGTATAGATATTAGAATTAAACCTAAGATTTTATATATTTAAGGTACTCCCCCTTTATTATGTTGTTTTCCAAGCATGATTTTTTCCTCTCGCACTATTCTTTTTGGGTTTTAGACGATGGATAGAACCCGAAGGATTCGTGTTGATCAATGTAATGGACAATGAAATGATTATACTTTTGAACAAACCAATGTTATGGGAGATGAGTGAAAAATATTATTTCTATACTTACACAAGCTATGAATAATTCTGGACTTCCAAATGAGCAGAGAAGGGAACAATATTCTATTGAGTCCTTCATGAGGCAACGTCCACCTTCTTTCAGTGGGTCTTCTGATCCACTTGTTGCTGAACAATGGATCAGTAGCATTGAAAAGATATTTTCCATACTTCGCTATTCGGAACATGAAAAAGTCATTCTGGTTATTTACCATTTAGAAGGTGAAGCAGACCAGGGGTGGACTCTAATTAGGAATACGAGGCCCCATGATGAAATTGAATCCATTGAATGGGATGAGTTGAAGAACTTATTTTTCAATAAGTACTTCCCTCGTATTATTCGAACAAATATGTAAAACGAGTTCCTTGAGATTAAGTAAAAGTATGATGAATATGTTGGTATATAAGAGACGAATTTTACAGGGCTTGAAAGGTATGAATCTGGCTTTATCATCTAACCTGAAAGTAAATTTGATCGATTCTTCAGTGTCTTAAAACCAAGTCTTCGAAGGGCATTAGATCTAATAGACTTCAATAGCTATGAACAAATTATGTGTTGTGCTATAAAGGTAGAACTGGATGTTGGTGTTACATATCCATCTCATGGTTTTGACAAAAAACGAAAGATGGAGTTCAAAGAAAAATCTCAGAACAATGGTGTAAAGAAGGTGAGTGTTTCTTTATGCTCAAACTATGGAAAGAATCATGGTGGATATTGTCTAAAAGGTACAAGAAAATGTTTCAAGTGTGGAAAAGAAGGTCATCGAGCAGATGAGTTCCAAAGTAATGAGAAAAAGGTTTCCAATTAGGTGAATAGAGAAAAGACTACAGATAATGCTCCACCAACACTTAAATGATTCAAGTGCAAGGAAATGGGGAATTATGCTAATCAATGCCCTAATCCAAGGGTTAATGATGATCTACGTGAGAAACCTATTAAGGCAAAGGACAAAGGGAAGTCACATGTGATCACTATTTGTAATGTCGAGTATGACAATGATGTTTTGTAATGATTAAGTGTTTATGTAATGGCACTTCAAAATGGTATCATGGAATCTCATTTATAGTATTGTGGAATTTTGGAATATCTATGTATTGGTTTTCAATAATTATATTGCACCAATAACCATGAAAAGTGATTTAAATATTTTTGGAAAGAAGATGATATGCGGATAATGAAGGGATAATGAGAAAATGAAATTTTTGATAGTATTAATGAGCTCATGACTAATATAAGGACAAAGTTATATCATGGTTTGAGTATATAGAAATTTTGGGATTTTGGTATGTGGAAAGATTTAACTTTTGACAGCATTCATGTTTTCACTAATGTTCAATGGGTATTCATTTTTCAAGAGAATACATGATTAAGGTATTCACATGTTTGAAATGTGACCAACAAGATATATCTTATGATATATGGGGGATAAATGATTGTATTCACATGCTTGGTTGATGACATTTCTAGTAATCGTTTTATTTATACTATGATCTTAGATAGAAGTATTTTGGATAAGCCTAAAAATTTGAAATGGATTATGTTGGACATAATATAATATTTTTTAAGGATAGAACCTTTTTCGATATTATTTATAGAATGTTATAATAGTGTAGTTTTAGAAAACGGAAAACCTGTAAGACGGGTGATAACCTTTCACGTCGGACAAGGTTGTGGGAATTGAACCCACAACCAAAGTGAGACAGGCCTTTAACGCCTACCACTAGCCTACAGAAAGTACCTGGTTAGTAGAAAATAGTTTTATTAAGAGGTATGATAGATGAATTATAAGTCCATTTTTGGAACCATATACGATTAATCTCACCATAAGATGGAATTATGTATATAAATTTTGCTAACCTTATGTTTGATACAGATGGAATGACCTATCATTTTATCGCATGATCTGCTAACACTTCACAGAATACAAATTCAACTTCATTTCATTAAGAGATGAAGTGGAAATTTTTCAGGGCACAAACAATAGTGAGATTGTACCAAAATCAAGTAAGTGTTTCTTTTAATATTAAAATTATTCAACATTATGGAAATGATCTTGAAAACCAAAAAATTTGTCCTAGTGCCCTCATATCTGATGAATCAAATGGTACCTTAGATAATCACATATTTATGGCTTTGTGATTGTTGGATTTTTCAAAGCCATGTTCACTACCACTCTTCATCCAAATATGATGGTTAGATTTCTCTTCCATATCCATATTTTCACCAATATTCTCATATGTGGAAAACCAGTGATGAGTTACTTTGTGTATCCATTGTGTTTCTAATGTTCCTTTTTAAAATTATGATTTTGTATTCCTTTTTACGATGTCGGTTTCTATGAAAGAAAATTTCAAGTAGAAAACCATTTATAAGCCTAATGAATTTCAAGGGCGAAATTCATTTTAAGGGGGGTAGAATGTAACACCCCGAGATTTAATGAGAATTATTATTTTTAATTTCTTTGATGACTTTTGTTGTACATTTCACCAAGATTATCTTTCACTATACGCAACACCGTATTATCTTGTAGTATATGCAACACTATTCTTGGCTGGTGATGCACACAATTTCAAGTTCTTTTGAATAAAATTCATTTTACACAACCCCAAGTATAGATTTTGATCAATGTATAATTGATCTATATTTTGAGTATGTTATATGCAATACCAAAGGAAGATTTCCCTATACGCAACCCTAACTTGGCTTGCATTACACACAAGAGTGACCTTCCTCAATAGGGTGTGTTGTACGCAATACTGTGTTTCACTAAACAATGACATATTGTTATAATATTATTATGAACTATCCGTTATGAATATTATTAACCGAATTTTTAATTTTATAACATTATAAGTCATCTTAAACATTTTCTAGAATGAGGAATGAAAACAAAATCAATTTTTTGGATAAAAGAAGTATTTTCCAAAAAATGCAGTTTTTCCGCTTTTTGATGGCGCACCCATTTTAAATCTAATTTTTGACAAGTTTATAAGTTAAATTTTACAAAATAAACTTCTTATTTTGAATCAAGATATAAAAATTTACATTGGATAAAGTTTTGATATTTTTCTAACAACGTTTTTATTTTGATGAATAGTAAAAACACGCTAAATTTTACATAAAAACAAATTTTTTCATTGAGATAATTTATATTGTTAAATTATAATAGTAAATTTTTTTATAGTATAAATAGAATATATTTTTACCAATTAATATAATTTATGTCATTAGCATTAATTTTACATTGAATTCATAGGTAAAAACATTTCAATCTTTCACAATGTTTTAACATTTAAAACCTGTTTTCTTAACAACAGGATTAATTTTAACTTAATAACCGCAACTTCTGTGTTTTGAATTTTGAAAAATGGATTCCATATTTGGATTAAGTGGGTCCAAATTATGTTAATATTTTACTTTTAATTTTTTTGATTTTATGAATAGTAACTACAGTAATTTTTATTTACTACACTTAAAGGTAAATCAGGTAATTAAGGGTAAAAATAAGATTATAAAATTACCCTAAGACTTTTCAAAATTATATTGGATGAATAAAATTTGACCCATATCATTTAAGGGTTGGAATAGATTCATTTCATGGACTCTTTACCATCAAAAGTATATAATTATTATTAAAACCAAAAAAAGTGACAACATGTCACTCTCTTATATCTTATAAGTGTAATAATTTTAATTTAGTGATAAACTGCATAAAAATTAGAATATAAAAAGTATAAAGAAATATAATAAAATTATGGACATCCTGATAATTTATTTATAATTTTTAAAAATTAAATAATTATCATTAATGATGACACAATAGTGATGTAGAAATTATTTTATTGATTGAAATATCAAATAAACAGTTTTAAAAATATTAAAATAAATTATATATGAACTAATTAATGTTCTCCAAAAAATTTATAGATTAATATTATATGTTAGGAGTCTAGTAGATATTTTGTTTCTAATATATCTTTTGTGAGGATTTTATTTAAATTCAAATAACTGAATAGTGTCAAAATTGACACTATTGTTATTTTATAAAAATAACATATTATAAAATTGATTAAAAATCATAAAAATATTTAAAAATAGTAAATTAAAATTTATATAGTCTAAAATGTCATGAAGTATCAAATTATATAAAATTCACAACACATAAGTAATTATTTATAACAATTTAAAATTTAGAATATTATTACCACAAATAAAATTAAATAGATTAAATAAGGATAAATCAAGTTGATAATGTTTAAAATAAATTACCAACATGTCTAAATATTATTGGATGATGATATTATAACTCTATATAATCTAATATTCAGTTTTGAGTCATTTTTTGGTGGTTTGTAAGTGGGGATTGAGTTTATTATAAATTAATATTTTAGAGATTTCCAAAGTGCCTCTCTCCTCTCTTATAAAAGGGCACCTCCTCCCTCTCCTCCTCACACCACTTTGGACCTTCAAGCTCGGCCAAACCCTGACCATTTATCTTACCCACATTCCTATAAACATTCTAGAGGTCTTGGTCTTCTTTAAAGACCAACTTTAGTGCCCTAAGAGAAGGTTTAGAAGAGGCGCGTCGAAGAAGAGGTAATATCCTTTACCGATTCTTTCAAGTTCATTTCTTTTTCTACATCCTCTTATTTTTTTGTTTCCTAATAAATTAATAACATAAGTATCAATAATATACTGATATTTTATTATAAATATGAACCAACCCTATTTGAATTTCTATCCATGCTATGGAAAATGAAATCACCACACGTGCATACGTACATAATACCATCTCCATATCGTGGTGTAATCTGTTTTTCCACCACCACCTTACTTGGATGGGTATAATGGTGTAATGAATAACTATATATGTTTATTATAAAATGATAATAATTATGAGATATTATATCACCCACACTAATTCTATTCAATAATTATGGGAACGATATCATTGCTCGTACGTATGTACGGATTACCGTCTCTACGAAGCGATGATATTCATTCTCCAAGTTAACCATTCAAGAATGATTATAAAGTATATATAATAAATAATCATGAAATGTATGACATATTAATGACACTGGATTTATGTATATGTTATTTACTTACATCCATTCAATTTAATAAGGAAACGAAAACAACATTCATACGTACGTACGGCCTACCATCTCCATGAACGGTGTATTTCTTTCCATTTATCGATCTATTATATATATGTATATTCTAAATATATATTATATATAAATAATTTTTTACATTATTAAAGTAAGTAATCCTGATCTATGTAATCATATGAATAATTAAAAGTAAAAACACTAATAATAAATGAAACAATTTTACCCAAAACGTTTCTTTAACATAGAATTGACAAATGAACGGGTAATATAAAGTCTTAAGTGAATCATGTATGATATCATAAATATTATTATGGTTCTGTTACAAGTTAATAATATGTTTAAAACAACTATACAGGAGTCTCGATCACATACCTAATAAATTGGACATAAGGTAAGGGATAATTTTGCAATCTCATTTTTATCTGAGATTACTTATACGTAAGTATTTACTGGGGTTATATTATTTATCCATGTCCATAAAATGTTTTTAATAAAGTGTATAATATTATTCCATGTATGTTTAAAGTCATGTTTACCCCTCTTTGAATTTTAATTTTTTTTATGGAAGGATTCATTCTTTTTTTTACCATATGTTAGGTCCACAAGGATGAATACCCTGAGAGGGGGGGTGAATCAGGGTATGACTAATTAAAAATTAATGCCCGTTCTGATCTTGTTTCGATGTTAAGAAAAACACTCTTCTCTCTCTTTCCTGCTACACAATATAAACAGAAAGTAAAGCAAGCGTAGGACACAGCAATTTTACTTGGTTCACCGCTAAGGGCTACGTCCAAGGAGCATATGCCGACAGGTTACCGGTCATACCAAATTCCACTAATCTTCACTAGTTGTGGATTACAAGGTTCGTGCTAGATCACTTCTATGCCCAGGCTCACTGCCTTTACAAATTTAGGGTCAGCTCACTGCTTTCCCAAGGGTCACTCCCTGTCTCTCTCTCTCTGGCTCACTGCCGGTGGAGAGGATCACCTTCTTCCTCTTCCTAAGCTCGCTGCTCTTGGAAGGAATCCACTCACAGTTCATAGACCTGTAGGTCTCTTCATTTGCATGAATGAATGCATCTTCCTCTGTGTGTAGATGCTCTGTTGAAGTACATCTTACATCTTTCACCCGTATATGAATATCTCTTTGCACCAAAGGTATCGGGAAACGTACCAGCTTCCACGCAGTCTGAGAAGCACCGCTGGAACAAAGCCTTACTTGGCGCGCAAGTCAATCTCGGCGCGCAAGTATCGGCGCGCAAGTCACAACGGGCATGCAAGTCCTCCTCAGACACTTGCGCGACTCTCTTACTTTTACGCCCAAACCAATATTGGCGCGCAACTGCCAACCGGCGCACAACTTCTGACACCGGCGCACAACTTCAACCACTGGCGCGCAACTTCACCTGCGCGACCACACACACCACCTGCGCGACCACCACACCTGCGCGACGGGAGCTCTGATTTCTCAAAGAGTTGAACTCCGGTAGAAAATAAGGAGGGGTGGTCCAGTATTTATAGGCAAATTGACCACCCTGCGCGACGGTGCGCAAGTCACCTGCGCGACCCAGTCTCGGCGCGCAAGTCTTCTCTCCTTTTAGACACTTGCGCGACCAACTCCCAAACTTGCGCGAACCTGTTTCCTTAGCCATATTTTGATATTCTGATCTTGAAAAACATATGGCGCGCAAGTTTCCTGTACACCAAGTTCACGGCGCGCAAGTCCCTTTTCCAAAAACACTTTTCTTCATTTGCCGATTTTCAGGCCCTAAAATTTGGAAAACCCTGGAAAACGGCGCCACCTTGTATCTGTTCTTTTGTACTGCCTCCAGATCATCCATTCCTTTCATCGACATTCTTGAATCAAACATGGATCGTTGACCTCAGCTCTTGAACTCGACATTCCACCATGAAATCCTCTTTGTCAACAAATTTGTATGTCATTGTTTTGCTTTGTCAACAATCACTACTCTGATGTCCACTATGTCAACAAACACAATCACCTCAAAAATGCTTCAATGATACCTTGAGGGATTTTTTCCCAACACCATGTGTGGTACTTGTTTACTTTTTCGTTAAAAGTACGAGGAGAATATTTTTTTTAACTTATACAGCATGAACGGATTTTTATAGTTTCATAACACCTAATTTTCATGAAGCTTCCTCCAAAATATTTCATGATTATTTTCAAAAAAATTATTTTCTTTTAAAATTGCATGTCATTTTGTGAAAAGAAAATTATTTTGAAGAAGAAAGGATATTTTCCTCAATAATTCATTTCAAGTGTTTTGTCAAAACTATTTTCCATCTAAGATGAAATTATTTAGTATGATTATGTTTCAAGTATAATGTATCTATTATTTACATGGTTTGATTCTTCTTATGATGAAATGATATCCATTTGTTTTATATGGATTATGTTCTGATGGGATGATGTTTATGAAACCCATTTTATTCTTTGGGTTATGATGAATCATTTTTTTTTATTTTGTGGCACAAGTAAGAATGATTTCATTATGAGATGGGTGGGTACTATATCTCTCTCCAATTCATTGGGTAAAGATTTATTTCTCGTGATATAGACATGGCTAGAATGGAAAGTGAATCTAGTTCAGTAATACAGGGATGGAACGGCTAGTAAACCTGGTTCAGTAATGGACTTTGTCCACTATAATGGTCTTGGAAACAATTCCTTGGCTACTATGGAAATCATAACATGTGATTAATGGTTTTCCATGATTACATGTTTTATTCCCATGCTATTTTATCATTATTAATGTTCCTTTATGATCTATGCCTTATGTACTGCCAAAATTTATGTCATTACTCAAGATTTTGATGTTTTATGTTCATGTTTTTACGTTCAAATATTTACGAATTGTTTTTATCTTCTCCATGTATACCCTTACTGAGCATTTTAGCTCACCCATTTTATGTTTTCTTTTCCCCAGTATATAAATAAAGGTTTTAGGTAAGAAAACAAAAGGGGAAGATATTTATGGGAGATGTTGAAGATCTTTCACCATGATTAGAAGATTATGTTCCGAGTTTCCAAAGACACTAAACTAATAAGATCTTTGGGAATCTATTTTTTTATGTATTAAGTATTCTAAAAAAGTAATGTAATTTCTATGTATGTCAAGTTTGGGTCTCTACATTGAACCCCTGGACATGATCTCTACATACATGGAATTCCATTCTTTAAAATAGAAAAGATAATCTTAAACATTTTAATGGTTTACTATCCATAGATTTATGTAGAGAGATGGATAGTTTAAATATCCTTGATAATATGAAACAACCCATTGAGGAGCACTCCAATCTTCCTATCTATTTGATGGAAGTAATCTCTAATAAAAAATACATACAACATTCTCTCATCAACACATACTCTGATTCATTTTCATATTCTTCAATGATTGATTATTGGAAAAAGGATTCATGTTTTAGTGATTTTTGGGATAATAAA
The DNA here is from genome assembly GCA_963277665.1 of Viscum album. Taxonomy (NCBI): domain Eukaryota; kingdom Viridiplantae; phylum Streptophyta; class Magnoliopsida; order Santalales; family Viscaceae; genus Viscum; species Viscum album. The sequence goes on from OY728145.1 coordinate 786,804,260, forward strand.
ATTTTATATTTTAAATTTAATTAATAATTTTTTTCATTAGTATTTAACCATAACCATCGGTTATTATAAAGTCTCATTTCCATTGATTTGTTTTTCATAAGAGAAAAAAAATGAATAGATAGACAATTTTGGGGACATCATTCCACTAAATCCCCTCCCAAAATCCAAGAAACACTAGCATAAGAATTAAAAACACTTCCATATGATTTAAAATATTCCAATCTTGAGAGTACTAACCAATTCCCAATTATTATTTCCAATAACCTCTCCCCACAACATGAATCAAAACTGGTAAACCATTTGAAATTGTGTAAAAGGTAACAGGATTTACATTGGTTGATATTATCTGGATTACAAAATCAATTTTCATATACCATATATCTTTATTTGATCAGAGGAAGCTCATAAGGAATGTTCAATACCAGTTAAAACCTACCCACATTGATGTTATAAAATTGGAATTTAGTAAATTTATTACTACCCAAATCAGCTATCATACATCATATTATAAATGGGTTAGCCCAAGGAAAATTGTTTCTTGATACATAAAATAATTTTAGTTTCATATGAAAGGAATTAATTTGTTCTAACATGTCCATAAAGTATTTGGTGAGTCTATATTTACTGATATTGACTAAATCAATACACCTTAAAGGACCAATTTCCACTACCTTTCATTGAAAAATTGTTAGAAAGATTGGAATGTGTGTCCCATTATTGTTTCCTTGATGGTTATTGAAGTAATTTACAAATCCATATAGCCCATGAAAATAAACAAAATAAAATATTTACATGCCCATTATGAACATTTTTCTGAAGGAGGATGTAATTTTTTCTCTTTATTCCACATGGTCATTTTTATCATTGTATATTGAGTATAGTATTTGAGTACCTTGATAATTGTACTGATGGATTTGTATATGATTTCACAATTTGTGAATCTACCTTTTACGACTATTTGGAACACCTGGGATATTTAATCCACTATTTCATGATAAAAGACCTAATATTAGATTGTAATAAATTCTATTTAATAGTTAATAGGGGGAATTTTATTAGGAATGTTATTTTCAATAAGGGAATTAAATATGATAAATCCAAAAATTGAATTAATTTATTCCCTAAAACATCCAAAATGTGGTCATGAGGTGGGATATTTCATAGTTATTATTGTGTTTTACCGCTAATTCATTAATGAATATAGTAAGATCATACTTCCCTCATATCAATTATTACAAATGGATTCTGGATTGGTTCTTGGTAAAAATTGTTATGATGAAATTAATTCACTAATAAGGTGTCTCAAATCTCCTCACATCATCAAACCATAATAGTGGGATGTCCCATTTGAGCTTATGTGTGATGCATCTACCATTGTAGTTGGTGAAGTTTTATCCAAAAGGGTTGAGATAAAACCAGATGTTATTTTGTATGCCTCATGTAGCCTTGACCCTGCCTAGGAAAACAACACGAACACTAAAAATGGTCATCATTATATTGTTCTTTACTTCGAAAAACTACCATCATAACATCTTATTTAATATTTAATTGTTCTTTTATCATGATTCCCTTTGTTTTCTCCTTAAAAACCATGATTATAATCCCCAACTCATACATTGGATTCTCCTCCTCCCATTGTTTTACCTAGATATTTGATACAATAGAGGAGTGTAAAATATGTTAACTAACCAAATTAGTAGGATTAACCCACCAATGGACCCCCATGTTGACTCATCACTCCCCATTATAGAATTTTTCCCTCATGATAAACTTTGTGAGATTTTAGAACTTACCCCTTTTTATGAAGACATTGTTTGTTTTCAAAAAGCATCTAGGTTACCCATTGACGTTAGAACTTCACAATCCAAGATACTTCAGAATGATTCATGTTGGTAATTTTTATATGACCCAAAATTATGATGGATTTTTAGTGAAAATTTTTATCATCAATGTGACTGTGATGATGATTTCACCTGTGTTTTGAGCTTCTAACACAGTTCAGCATGTATGAACCAGTTTGGCATTGAAACTATAGCTCAAAAAGTCAATGAATCATAAATTTATTATAAAAATTATATATATATATATATGGTCATCAGTGTTGTAAGAAATTCAAATGATTTCAATTCATAGGGAATATCTCTAAGATAAATGAAATGACCCAACAAACCATGCTATTTTGTGAGATCATTGATCCATGGTGGATTGACTTCATGGGGAATTTTTCAAATTCATTTTAATTTCGTATATCTGATTATCTATTGAAAATACTCTAAATGGGTGGATGGAAAGTCTAGTAGGATAGATGAATATTGAGTGGTTTTTGATATCTAAGATGTTTTATTATTTAATAGGTTGGGTTAGCTAAGATTCATCTTTATTAATAATAGTTCGCATTTTTTAAATCACAGCATGATTCAATTTATCCTTAAATTTGGGTTTGTACATAAATTATCCTCTAAATATCACCCCCAAAATAATGGAAATTAAAAAAACTCAAATCATGGAGTTGATCAAGTCAAGTAAAAGATTGTACATCCAAATAGGAATGATTGGAGTTTGCTCTTTGATGGCGCACCTTGGGCTTACCATGCAACTTTTAAAACCCAAATCAAGAATGTCACAATATAGGATTGTGTTTGGAATGAATTTTCACATCCTAATAGATGTATATACCTTTGAATATTTTGTTGTTAAACAATGTAACATAAATATTTTAGATGAAAGTGAGCATAAGAAGTTATAGATTTAATAGTTTCATATGAAATTCAGTATAACATATTTAAAAAATTCTAATTCTATGAAGTGAACACAATGGTTATCCATGAATATATTATTCATCATAAGAAGTTTATTATTGGATATAAGTTCCACATGCACAATTAAAATCTAAATATCCACCAAGGTAATCTTCTTTCATGATGGAACAATCCTTACATTATTACTAGTGTTTACCCATTTGGTGCAGTATAGGTTTTTTTTAGCAGAGTAGATGACTGATTACCATCAAGGGAAAAAGACTTAAACATTTCTATGAGGATTTTTTAAATAATCTAGTGGAGGAAATCCACCTTCAATAAGTAACATACTCGTAAAAACTACTACGTTTTAACATTCCTTCTTACATTCACTTTTATTAAAATGAGTATGTTGGAAACTATAAGTGGGGGGTACACACCTAGGTTCATTAGTATTTTCTCCATCATTATTCTTTTTTCTAATTTTATCTTTCTACATATTATTTTTATATTTCCCCATCCTGTAGAGTTTACTAGTATTTTCATCATTTTTATTCTTTCATATTGTTTTCAATTTTTGTATAGTATATTTCCCCCCACCCCAATTTTATTTGTTGTTTTTAAAATGATAACCTTTTATGCTCACATAATCATGGAAATTACTGAAACTTAATGTCAAAAATATTGGTCCCAAATATTTTAACATTTAAATGATTTTTTTCTCAGTTTTTGAATATGAATTTTATCATAAAATTTACATTGAGGTGTGATTTTTAGTGAATTGGTTTTTTTTCGATGATATAAATTTTTATATCTTTATTAAACCATTGAGATGATTGATAACCATTTTGTGTGTAGTTTATGGGAAATTTTTTCACTTAATATCTCCACACATCTTCTCACCAAACCACGATGTTTGAATATTTATTACATAATTGATAGTAAATATAATTTTGGTTAATATTTTTTACCATTAAAATATGATTCTTCAATAAATTTGTTCAATATATGATCTATTTAATTATTGTACCAGATTTACTAATGAATGTTTTACATTTATTTGACAATTTTAGTCCCTAAAAATAAATAAAAAAATGTCAATAAAATCAAATAATAAATAACACAAAAAATTATAATAATAAAAATTAGTTAATGAGGGGATAGATGAAATGTAAAAAATATGGGGATATCTAGGTTGGGAGAATAATTTTCGTCTTTTGGGAATTCCTAAGTGATGGGGTCTTTAAATTTTATTATAAAGGATGTACGTTAGATTCAGGGGAAAGAATCCGGAAACCATGAAATTCATAAAATAACCAACAGTTACTAGATAGAAAGTGAAATAAGAGAATAAAATGTTTTTCACACACAAAAACTCACATGTATAGTTAATTTAATGGTTATATTTTGAATTCCTTTCTAATATTGGTATCATATAAATCATGGAATTTTGTTTTGAATCAATTTATGTGAAATATTTTTCCATGATCATTATGAATAACTTAGTGGTGTTTTTTCATGGACTACATTTCTATAATGAATTAAACATTCATTGAATGTTTATTATTCATGATTTTTTTAATACATATACACATTATTTTTTTGTAAATGTGCCTTTTCCTAGGAGTGAAAAATTTTAGTTTTAGGGTCTTATCACGTAGTGATTCACTATTGATTCCCACCTATATACCACTGTGTTAAACTGAATTTGTATTGAAAATTAAAAACGAAATAAGTAATTAAAATTACAATTTGGTACACTTAATTAAAATATATAACTTTAAAAAAATTAAATTTTACATGTTTTAATTATTACATTCTAGGAGGTGGTTATTTGTAGACCCTCTGATTGGAATCAATCAAAACAGGCCAAACTAAACAAGATACCAAGAACACGTGTCGACATAAATATATACTATGGATGGTTATTTCATAAAATTAGGATACAATTTGATGTAATAATATAAACATTTGTGGAATAAATTTCATTACAGGACCATGGATCCCAATTCATCAATTTATAGGCCCAAAAAAGGCCCACAATGTGATGAAGTTCTGGGTGGGATGGATTAGACATCAATTATTTATTTTTTACATAACTCAAGACTCAGACCTCAAAATATTTATATTTAACCTTCATTAAATATTTAACACTATTTTACACATATTCACCAATTTTCATATTAATTGAACTCTTTTTGTTGATCCAACAAGCTGGGAAAATTAGAATAAAAAAGACTTCTAGGAATAGTCACCTAGTCCCTTAGGCACATGACTTCTTTTGTTGAAATTATAATTTATTTTACTTTGAAAACACTATTAACCCTAATTATCTATTTTTTTCCATTTTGTGAGTTTTGATAGCTTGGTACATGGTTATTCATCATCTATGGCTTCCTCCCCTTCCATGGAGTTTTAAACTCCTTGTGATCACCCAAGGTGGAATGCAATATAAATCATGATCTTTGTGTTTGTAATTTATTTATTGATAATTAAAAATTATAGGATTTAATATTTTTTTCATTCATCACATATTAAAATTTAATTGAGTTATATAATGTTATGTCCTGGTCCAACTCAAATGAACTAGTTTACAGGTACCCATTCATGTGATGTTTCACACACCATTCACCACTTATTCTTCCCACATTAAAATGTGGTGTTTGTATGGTTAAAATTGATAAATTAAATATACATAAACACGATCAATACAATGTAAATTAATTTCATGGAATCACAAAAAAATAAAATAAAAACCTAGAAAACATGTAATGTTATTTTTGTGTTTCATTAGATAGTTTTTTTATGAAGTTGGACACAAATAACCATATCATCTGCATTATCAAGTGAATGATTTTGTGATTTATTTAAAACCCTATTAGGTATCATATTATAAAATAATTATGGCCCTATTTTTTACAATCCAAGTCCTAACTGATATATACCCTTTATCTTGAATCTATGAAGGATGAGCATCAGGTTGTTTCCCTAGGTTAGTCAATACTAATCACATATGTTAATTTTAAATTTTATTTATCATAATAATTAATATGATTTCCTCTTAAATTATGAAATCCTAAATTTAATAAAATACAATTATCATTTTTCTAAATCCAAAACTTATATTTTAATTAATTATTTATGGATCCATTTAGTGATAACCTATTCCTCCTACTATGCTATACAAATTATTGAAAAACAATTTCTAATTTTATTTTCTCGACAACACGATCACCATGTTCCTATAAATATGGATGTCTATCCTTGAGGGGACTATGATATTTTTTCTAATGATTAACTAGTTCCTTGTTTTCATGAATCTTAATAATTTCATGATAATTTCTAATTATAAATCATCAACACTTGAAAAACTATCCTACTCTGTAAAAATTATCTCTATGAGAAGGATTATGCAATCCTACATTTTTCATGAACTCAAAATTCATGAAAAATCCTTTGGAAACCTATCCCATAAAAATTATATATCATGGATAAAACTACTTTCAAAGGTGTTGAAGAATATAATGGTAAACTAATAGAGATTGGTGGTTAAATCCTAATCAGTGAGATATTATAGAGTCAATCACATCACTAATATCTTACCGAATTACTAACTAAGTATCAGTAAGAATGTCGGTTGGTAAAGTGGTTGCTACTCAATTTTTTTCACCTGAAGGATGGAATAAAAATCCTAAGTGCCTATTGGGATGATATTTCCTTCTAGGCATGGATAACTTCTGGGCTATTACAATGTCCTTGGGTTGTCGGTGGACACAAAAATAAGGACCATGCATTTCTTATTATGAACACCCTATGGAGTCTTCTAAACAACATCAATATGGAGGAATTATAGGAAGTGGGTTCCCTCCTTATATTGAGATAATTCTCAAGGATGGCTTGGTGTATCCTCTTAAGAGTTAGAATGAATGATGGTACCATTTTCAGGGTGAAATATTGAATAATTAATGGGAATGGTAATACTAGGTATATTATTCCAACCATATGTTTCATGTAAAGTTGAAGCAGGTATGGTGTCAGATGCTAGCATGATCCCCACATTTCTATAGAAACATTCACCAGGATATCATGTTAGAGAAAATTAAAAGGTGATAACCAGGGACCAAAACATTCCATATTCACCATAGAGAGGTGAGAGTCATCTTGTGGGGTCTCTAACAGAATGTGGGGACTCTGATCTAAAGGTCCATGTACATTGAATTCCTTATTGAAAAGGATGTTTGGGCGGACCAAGAGAATATTTCTGACATAAAAAGGGTTTTTCTATTCTTGGTTCATGGGAAGAGTCACAAAAAGGATATCCCTTTAATATAGTGGTTCATTTACTACAAGAATGTGTCTACCATTATGCTACTAGGGAGGCTACACCAATTCCCCCAAGGAGTTCTATCATGGAAAGGAGAACTCATACCTAAGTATCATATAGGTGAGTTGGTGGAAACTTTGGGAATATCAAGTGAATTCTAAGGATTCCATGGTAATTCTAGAAGGATTAATTGTCTCAATGACCAGTTAGTGGATGCTCCCAGTTCAGGCTGTGCACACGGGGGGTATAGACGAGCACCTTCATCATGCCAGTAATGCTAAAGATTGGATAGAGCCCCAACCTAGTGGTGTTTGTATTAGTGATTCTATTTGAACCAAGTTAGATATTGGAAGACCCCCTATATCTGTATGGAACCTTCCATTTACAATATAGTTTGTTTTCCTCACACATAGGGGATATGAGTATTTTGAACCCCATCTACCCTCCCAGTACAGACATCACTTCATATATTCATGATAGCATATGGAGTTGACCTCTATATATGGGCTTGGTTGGATTTTTGGATAGGGTAAGGATGGATAACATCATTACCTTCCACTCATTCCCCATTCTCACTAGAACGATGACCAATGATGGCATGAGGACCATCGATCGATATCCATAATTATTGACCATCGAGGTTTTGGTATTTTTTTCTCCATAGTTAACTATAATGTGATTTGTGATCTGTATGACTCAAATTAGATATTTTTATAGTTTGGATTCCTCTATAGGATGACCCATATAGTATATATGGGGGTACATAGAAAATTATAACCATAGGTCCTATGGAATATATGGCACATGTTTGTGCACGAAGATGGTAGGGGCTGAAATGAGCATCCATTACCCACTACTTATTATGGTCTCATCCATGAGTATATGTTGAATTTAGAGAGAATGTATCTAAGAAATATGATAATGAAATGAAATAATCTGTCCAAAATGAAATGAGGGACCCTAAATTTTTGTGATCAAGTGATATTAGCTTGCAGAGCACACTATGGAGGTATTGTTGGTCTAGTGGTTCGAGTAGTGGTCATGGGTCCAACAATTCATGGTCCCACATAGGAGGAAGCCACAGGGAGGGGATCTGTGGCATGAAAAAAACACCCAAAAAAGAAGATGTGGGCGTATGGTGGACCCTATAGAAGTATTATAATTATAGAAGTCCATGTTGGGGGGAATCAGTGGAATATCCTGGATATCCACAATGATGAGGTCTTTCTTAACTCCTGGGAGAGTTGGGGGATAGACAAGATCCTCTAATCCCTATAATAGATATGTTAGAATTTCCACTTAGATGTTGTAATACTTACAGGGTTGGGTCATTCTAGAGTATACTTCATCTCTCCTTAGGTTTATGTGATGAAATATCACATTCTACTCAAAGAACTGATCCACTCCTATGGTATTTTCAGCCCCTGACTAGATGATTAAAGGTTATTCTAGGCATTACTTCCCCTATGATTATTATTTTGGGCCAAATAGTTATTGTATTGGCTGAGGGTGAGGGATCAGATGAAGAGGATTACTAGGGGATTTAAGCCTACATAAAATCCATAGGTTAAGTAGGCCCCAATTCTATTCAAAATAACTCACTAACTATTGATATTTTAACCACTTTACACCCCTCAAATACACTGTTTTACTTTTTCACCTTTCTACGAATCATTGAGGATTGAGAAATGGGAGGTTTATGATGAACCTCGGGTGTTGGTCAAGGGAGTCCTAGCCCTTGAAGGGGTGTGAGAGGGGTCTCTTCCCAGTACTGTGGTCACAGGTGCCTCTACATCTATTAAATAGGTTCCCACAACTAGGACGATGGATCAAATTATAATAGATAGATGTATTTCCATGAACCATCTACTATTTTTGGTTATACTATAACATTATTTTAATATGTATGTCCTTTTTAGATTTTCATTCATGTTTGGACTCTCTATGTAATAGTTGACTAACCCATAATTAAATGGTTATTCAATCTATGTTTGAATCTCATTCAGCTATTGTGATGCTCTAGTAGGTGGAGACTATAGTTGAGGTCGTAACAGTGGGATATATTATCCTAATGGAGATGGTTGGGTCTATGAATTCCAATTAAATATTGGATGAGTATGTTTTGGCTGATCCTACATAAGGTAATCATCAAAATGTGGATGTTGACGATGAAGCCTCAATAGTGGTGGTTGAAATTGATCCACTGTCAAATGGGTTTCAGGAGGATATAGTGGTTGATCCTTAATATGATGTGCCATAAGAAATGGTGGGGGATCCTATTTTAAGTAAAGTATCTTGAGAGGGTATTTCTTCCTTTGAATTTTTGTTTCTACCACCCAATATATTTATAATGGATGACCCCTCCATTGTTTTGTTCGTGGTATTCTCTCAGTATATTCTTATGCCACCTAAGGTAATTAAGGATTCTAGATCTATCATATTCAATGAAAACTATAGTATCTAAATTAGGTTAGGGAGTATTGTGAAATATTTCATCACTCGTTGTGCATTAGATGATCAGCCAAACCAGTTGGGTTCTCTCTTCCATTTGTTGGTTAGCATAGGGACTATCATGGTGGACTCCATAATACTCCACACACTAACTTCGTATTTACCCATTGATTTGTAATACGATTAATATATGTAGTTAAACATCTCATTTCACAAGAAAAAGGTATAGGTATCCCATGCATTGCATGTGTAAAAAAATGTATCCCTCACTTGGATGAGCAGAAATGAAATCACATAGCCATTATCACTATTCAAGAAGAGATAATTAAGAAATCAAGGGATCAGTTGGTGGTGGCTGGGGATAAGGAAGCATATGAAGTATCTTTGTTTTCATATATCCTGGATGTAAAATATGAGGCATGAATTATGGATAATATTCTATGACATGTTTTAGAGAGGGATGAAGACAAACTAGAAGAGTGGCGGTGAACACCGGAAGCTACTTGATAGAGGCTAAAAGTGATAAAATGCTCAGTCACAAGGGATGAGATATAGGGAAGAAATTTAAGTTATAATAAGTGGATAGGATCCAACATGTGGATGGAAATATTCAAATTTTTGGTTTTGTTTGATTGAATTACCCTTAGGATTTAATGTTTTCTTTTTGCAAAAACATGATTATATGAAAAACTCAAACAATAATTAATCCCTATGACCATTTATTTCATGATTAGTTTATGAAATAATTGAAACATATAATACTTATCATTAAAATGAGATTGTAAGGAAAGGGTTGAATACTCAAGGTTTATATGTACCTACTTTCCAACAAGAGTTTCCTAACTAATAAATTTTTTTAATGGAGATTTATACTCTATTCACAACCAATTCTCTTTCTCACTGTGCATTTGTGAAAAAATGGGGTAACATCAGGTGTGTTGAATTATACACAAATGAATGGGATGAAGATTGGGAATTGGGATAGCCCAGATATAGAACATAATGTATGGTGACTTAATGATGTAGTATAACTATGGATAATGTTTGGAAAATAGAATCCACTAACATATTTCAAATTATGGGGAAATAAAATTAGGTTCAACCATTAAACTTATTCAAAACACAAGAACTCTCAAAAATTTATCAGAATTATTTTAGGGAATGTTCCCAAGATGTTGGGTGAGTAAATTTTCTAGACACCTCTATTGTTAAGGTGGAATTCAGATATAGAGTATAATGGGGATCGAAAACATAAAAGACATGCAGTGGGGGATGGAATGATGGACTATTTGAATTGAATTCATAACCCTTGGAAATAAACCATTATGTATTTTTGCACATCAGGTGGGAATATCAATATGAAAAAAATTCTATACCCGTCTTCCAATGGTAGTATCATCCTAGAGACTAAGTGACGGTCGACAGACATAAATTTTGGGGTAGGTGGAAAACACTTAAGGGGGAACTGGGTCTTCTTTGGTGATGTATTAAGATGCTTTATAGTTTTAGATCATGAAATGGGGATGGATTGTTCTTAGTTTTATATATTTCATCAATTATGTTTAACACATAGTTTAGTGTCATACGGTGAGGACAATTCATCGCACAGTTTAGCATCCTATGTTTGGGATATTTATACAAAATTTTAGCATCACGTGACCAAGACATGTGAACATTCTATAATAGACCATGCCTCATCTAGGTGGTGATATGACTGAATAAGAAATATATGGGAGTCACACCAAATAGAGCTCGTGAAGAAAATATGGATGATATTTGGATCTCACTTATCTGGAATTGATGGGTTCAGTGGGCATATCCTTTTTTCTGGTGACCAATGTGGGTCCTATTGAATTTGTACACATTTATTTATTACCTTAATTTTTTCAAGTCTATGAGAATGACCTAGAGCGTGGGGGTATTATTTTTACCTAGGTTACCCTATTCGTACTCAATCTAATATTTCTTTGATCCTCCTTTTGGTAGTTTAAGGTCATACTAATCAGAACATGAGTTACAAATAGATTTTGGTCATAATTCTTGGACCAAGACTCCAATTTTATGGTTATAGAGCTTATACCATGAGTTTCAAATATTTTACGGTAATTACTCTTAGGCCATGATTTATAAATTATTTAAGGAAATAATTATTAGAACAATAATTCTAGTTTAAATTCAGAGATATTTTCCCATGAGTGGAAATTTGTTTATGTTCATAAACCTTGGACTATGATTTGAAATAGAAAATGGTCATAATTATTAGAAACATGTGAAGATTATCTAAATGGTGTGTGTGTGTGGAATAGAGGAGGGGAATTCTGATGTGAATTTTTTTCCATGAAGGACTAGAGTCACATGAAACATTCTAAGGGAAACATTCAGACAGTTTAAAATCATGGATGATTGGATTGAAAATCTTAGTTGAAGGTTATAGAGTTCAGACCATAGGGGGAACCCACATGTCTCCACATTTCTATGTGAAAATCTCTACATAATCATATTCCCATGTGATCCATGACCATTGTAAGAAACTAAGATATGTAAAAAGTTCCCATTTACTGTAGGGGAGAATAAATAGAGGGAAATGTGACTGACTTAAGGAGGTATTAAAAGTGGTAACTATGACTATGAATACCTGGATAGAGAAAATGAGATAACTTATAGGCAGAAAAAAAACTTATGTGTTAAAAATATAGGTTCCACTCCAGAACCAATCAACGATGGTGTAAAGAACTACTATTTTTTCATTTACTAGGTTTGAAATGTTGGAACCGCCATATGATACTGAGGATCCTTCAAGGTGTGAGTCTAGGAATGTAGGTGATCTAGTATATCCAGGAACTATTTTAATTATGGATCCCAATCAGATTGGGAGGACTGTGATTATCCAAATTTATAAAATAATGAAGTGAATAAATGTAAGGAATTTCCCTATGGAAATTTTGCACGAGTTATCCCACAATGTGCTCAAATTACCCGGATGAAAATTTTTGTAGGATATGGTGAGTACTGGCCAAGATGGATGATACCCTAAAATTATTTGATCGTAAGACTAGACAAAGGATATGCGATCTAGGAATCACTGCATGTCCCATGGGGATGGGAATCAAGAAACACATAGTTCTAGAACTTGACATTGTAAGTCAAAAGTGTCAGAGGGGAAGTGTCCTCTATGGAGGTTACATCATGTCATCTCACATATTTTATATGAGGAATTCCGTTTTTTGACACAGATTAAGGTTGTAGTTTAATGATGTGTGACTAGGTACTTAGGAACTACTCATCCAATTCTTATCATTTGAGGAATCCAGATTTTAAAATGTGGTAAGGAGGGAATTTAGTTATTTGTGCTTAGTATTTTATGTTTTTTAGTTTAAATTCATATATCTCATACTATAGATGCATCAAGTTTATGTTCCTTTTTCTCTGAGCATAGGGACATCTGCTAATTTAATGTCAAACGGTATGGACAAGAAGGTATGAGTGTCTTGATGAGCCTTTTTTTTACTAAAAGAGTTATAAAACTATGTGAAATAAGGTCCAAGTAGATACTCCTCCAAATAAAACATGAAAAATGGTACCCATTTTGGCATTATGCTACTAAGGGTAAAAATAACATGTGATGAGTTGATAGGGGATTATGGACCCAAGATATGAGATTCGGGTGTCACTATGTATCCCATGGTAATGTTAATATATCCATAAATAGTTATTGAAATTTTCATGGTAGAGGACTAATGACGATTAGGGTTTTCCTCATGATTGATGATGCGATAAAAATCAGTTGGATCATTGGTTCTCTAAAACACTTTGAATTAAGAAAATCACCTGAAGAGGATTCCATGAGGGGATAGTGCACATAGATTAAGGTCATGATGATAAAAAAGGAAGGGTTCTAGGTAATTTTATGATTATTGGGAAATTATTAAGTGTTAGAACTTGATGTAAAAAAGGATCCAAGAGTCTTTTCACCATAGAAATTGATTCAAGAGCTTGTTTCACATATTTGAAGGTCATAGTTTTCAGGCCATTGGAGAATCCAAAAATCATCTGGTGTCAATGATGGTCTAAAGATGTAAAATCCATAAATCCATAAATATCCCACTAGAAATGGGTATCAATACATATATAGTTTTGGTGAAAAATCCCTTAAGGTATCATTGAAGTATTTTGGAGGTGATTGTGTTGGTTGACAAAGTGGGCCTCTATGTTGTGTTTTTTGACAAAGTAGAACAAGATGATCATTTTATTGAAAAAGGGGGTTTCCATGGTGATTTTTCAAGTTCCATAGATAATGTGGAAAACCTAGGTTGACAAAGAAAGATGAAAAAGTAATGGAGGATTTGGAGGCGGTAAAAAATAATAGATTTAAGGTGGAACCATTTTCCAGTGTTTGCCAAATTTTTGGGCCTCAAAATCAGAAAATGAGGAAACATGTTTTTGGAAAAAGAAGTTGCACACATGATCTATGGTGGTTTGTAAACTTGTGCGCAAGGCATGTTTCAGGGTCAGAATGTTGAAAAATGGAAAAGGCATGTTGCATAGGAAATATTTGGATATGAGTGCGAAAGATGAGGTTGCACAAAAGAAACTTGTGTGCCCAATGCGATGTCAAACAGGGTTCTGCGCGTTCGAAGAGGAACTTGTGTGAAAAAAGTTGAATCTTCCATGAAAGTGTCAGTGATACCTATAAATAATATGTTACCCCCCTCATTCAAGATATCTCAAAACATAGATAAAATCCCAAGCACCGGATCATGTAATAATTTCGTGTAAAGGGAGTAGCGCGAAAGATTTTGAGTTTCACATAAGCTAAGAAAGTTGTGCATAATATTTGAGTTGCGTGAAAGATTTAAGATGCACACAAATGGTGTTTCGTGAAAAAAGTGGAATCGTGTGTGAAAGGCATTAAAGTTTCATGCAATATGCATTAAGGGTTGTGCGAAATATTTTAGGTTGCCCGATACACCTGGTTCAAAGAGAGATTCATCTGCGAGTGAAAGTGGGATGTCAACAGAGCATCTATAAAAAGTTAAGGATTCATATTTCATTAGAGATAATGAAGATACCTTTATGTATATAAACTGTAAGTGGATATTTGGATGAAGCAGTGAGCACACTTAAGTTGAGAGGGCAGCGAGCTTTCATATTGTGATTGGTTTTAAACCAGAAGGGACAATGAGTCTGCTTCGAACATTGTAAATAGTTGTGTGCTTTTAGGGGATTTGGTACATTGGCACATTGTTGGTGTATTCTCCTTGGACATAGCCCAGTAAGGGTGAACTAAGTAAAAAAAAATTGTGTCCTATGCATGCTTAAAGCTTTAGTCATACCCTACAATGGGAAGGAGAGAGAATAGGGTTTCTTCTAATAGAAAAAAAAAAGATCAAAAGGGGGAATTTTTTTAATCTTTCACACCCTGATTCACCCCCTTCTCAGGGTGTCTAGCCTAGTGGACCTAACATATAGTTATGGAACATGAAATGAAAGATAACCAATAACAAATTTGTGGTATCCTATCTGGAGAGGACATCGATTCATCTCAAACTTTTCATATGAGACATCCAATTTTGGTATCGGGTAAATCTATATTTTAACATCATGTACTATGGATATTGGTTTTTATCAGCCCATATTTATCATATGAGACATCCTAGTTTTAAGGCATGGTAAGGCTACAAATCAACATCTTGTGTGATGGACTTTGTTTTTGTTCATATCTTATTTGTTATTTGATGTGGATTTATATCATTTAAGGTATGGAGATTGTTTAATGTAATGTGTTGAGGAAATTAGATTATTGTTCATATCGTATTCTTCATGTGAGGCCTTAAATATTTCATATAGGGTAATATTAAAATTTAACATCATGTTTTGTGGACATTGTTCTTTTTTTAATCTCATACTTTTTATATGAGTCATCCTAGTTTTATATAGGGCTAGTATATAGTTAAGCATCAAGTTATGAGGAAATTAAGCTTTATAGTTTAAAATTTTATAGCTTGGACCATGGATTCTACAATTTTAAGTTCATGGAACTCAGAACATAATGTGTTTCCATATTAAAGGATATTTTGTGGCATTGAAGATTGATAACCTAATGTTAGTGGAGGTAAAAGGATACCCTTTTAAAAAAACATCAATGATGATAAATCAATATGATGACATCAAGATCTTAAGGGATATAAGATAATGTAATGAGTTTACTATGGGATTTGGACCCAAAATATGATATATGAGTTTCACTATGTATCCCATGGGAATGTGAATCAAGATAAGCATTATTCTAAAACAAATCATGGAAAATGACTAACACCAGAATGGGATTTCTTTCCAATTTAATATTCAATGAAAAAGATAATACAGAGTTGGTTTTCTAAAATACCAATGGGGAAGGAAACCATAAAAATAAGGGGCCAAAATGGGGGTTGAACAAACATATATTATGTTCATAATTATTGGTTATGAATGGGAGTATGTACATCAAACAAGGAGGGTCCAAATATCCCTTAAACCATGAAAATGAATCCAGCAATAGTTTCTCGTAGTTTAATGTCATGAGGATTGGACTAGGGAGAGGCCTCAAAATAGGTTGGTACTAAGGCTGGGATAGGGATATTGGATCTAATAATCCCTATGTATCCCATTTATTATGGAACTCAAGCCATAAGATTTAATGGGACATAACATGGTATAAGACCAATGATGGAAAGGTGGCTTCCTCTCTAGTGAGTATGTCTCAATGTCATGTTATAAGGAATCCTATGTTCATTTCCCTAGGTAAAGATAAAACATAATATTGTAACCTAAATACATTCATTTTGATAATTATTGACATCAAAATACATGTTTCCTGAGAATATTTGATAAACAAATGGCTAGTTGGATCCATTCTAGGCCAAAACAACCCAAAACATCCCTCTAAGGGTCAGTTACACAAAGATCACCTCCTTCACAAGCGACCAAAACATAAAAAGATTCCTAGACATGGAGATCTTTTGAGAGAATGATAAGGACTAAAAATAACCATTGAATAGCATAAAGTCCATATCATGGAACTCTTCAGGACTGCACTGAGGGTTTATGTTGTCCTCCATATAGCATCAAGCCTGAGTCGCGGAGTTCTTCGTAACCATGAATATTGTTGAAGGTAACCTTCGTGCAACATCATTAGGATTCACAGAGACCTACCCACCCATGACTATCTTATTGCATCACCAGTGGATCCCATTTTTTTAAACCCATACCCTATAAATACCCTTCAGTATTAATTTTTAGGGGATGACACTTGACCTATGGATTCCCAGAAAATAGTCAGAGTTTGTGAACCTATGGATATTTGTGAGTGAATGATAAAATAGATCACCTAGGTTATCCAATATTTAAGAAACCTTCTCCATACGTATCATAATAGACACCAAAAAATTTATAGATGACTATCATGGTGTAACATTCCCTTAATGGATGAAGAATTCCCTTTGTGGAACTTGATGCCTTTGAAGGCACCCATCATTCAGGAATCCCTCTTCTTATAATCCAATACTTCACTCTGAGGTAGGGTCATCCTATTTTAGGAAGAATCCCCCTTCATTAATACCCTAACCTCTATGAGGCCACTAAGACTTGTGAAACACGCATTCAAAAATCCCCAAGCTTCATGAATCACATCTATTAGGTCCCTCCATGGTGCCTCCCATAAATAGGCACACTTTATCAAAGGTTGAATGTTTGGCGCCCCCATACTAATCCATGACTAAATATTCCAAAACCCAGATGCATGTGTGACCATTATCACCCAATCATGTGACCACCCAATTGAGTTCTAGGGAAGACTATACCCACATACTACATTTTTCTTCTATGAATGTGTACCCTAAGTCATTTTTATTCTATGAATAAAGACCATAACATATGGCATCTGGGTTTCCACTCCTCTGTGGTAGTGACAATTCCATATACCACTCTGAGTTGCATGAGTAAAAGTCATGTAATCCCTAAGGGTGGAATCTTCCAAGGAAACTATCAAACTTTTTTGGTGGGGATCCATTATAAAAAATCATTTACTGCCTTGGTAAGGACCCCCTCAAGTTAAGATCCCCGGCAATGTCTAATGTGTGTGACATAAAACTGTCAAACTCTAAATTCTTTTCATAGGATGTTAAACTCCAATACAATGGCCTTAGAACATGATGTGAGACTATATCCTTACCATATGTGATAACCATTGTATTCCCTATTTATGATTGACATGGGATGACCTAACACATCCTATAATGTGTAAATAAACATAGGATTCCCAATATAAAACTCACATGGGATGACACCTCCTTCCCCATCATGGGATTAACTTTTACCTTGGGTGGAATACATGTGTAATACCCAACCACATCAACCCATCTCCTCATAGTTTCAGGGTAGCTTCTACATGTAACCACCACACTATCCCTTATAGACTCTTCTTTCTCGACATGATCATCCTTATTGCATGACCTTAAAATGCATGGATTGGTTCTGTAACATGACCTTAAACATCATCATTTAACTATGTGGTTATTGATACATTTCTCTAAAAAAATGTGAATAAGATGCCTCTTTTATCTTCAATCCTGAAATTGGTAAACAATCTAGGTTTTAAATCTTCTATTCTAATAATTCACTTCCTGGATTAGCCTTTATAGGGTGTTCAGGTCCGTTGGTAAACAGTCCATGTCTGACATCACTCATCATAGGGATACACCTCCCATATCTGCCTCCACATTTTATTCTGATCCATTTGTATTCTTTTTTGTGACATTTTCCCTCGGAGAAACATAACACCCTTATCATCCTTTACAGGGTATCCTGATCCATTGGTAAACTCAGGTGTGACATTTTCCCTCCTAGGATGTACCTCCCGGATCCATCTCTATTTGGTGTTCTGATCTATCGATAAACTCAGGTGTGACATCTTTCATATTAGGGATGCACCTCCAGATCCTCCTCTATATGAAAATATGATACGTCGATAAACTCATCTATGACATAGTCCCTCCTAGGGGAACACCTATTTTATCTTTCTCAATATGTAATATAATCTTGTCTCCATATGAAGTAAAACATGAGATGGTCCTCTCAACATAAGACATTAATCTTGTGTTTATCCCATCTATAATATATGTTAAACCTATGGCCATCCCATCCCCTCACTAATTTAACCCAATGATAGTATCCACAATATGATAAAATCGAGCACCAATCTATCTTAATATTCTGTTTAGATCCATCTCTATGGGATATAGAACTTGGGACCTGACATGTGATACGTACACCATGCAATAAACGAGGTAATATTGAGGTAAAAAATAATTGTATTCTTTTTTACCTTGTAATATATTTCATTTTGATCGACCAAGGATGTCTTGGGTTATGCGAAAAAGATACCTCACATGAGATGACCTCAAAGGAGGAAGATTCATAGGTTACCAACATACCCAATGTCTATACATGAAAAAATATTCTCAATATGAATACTCTCTTAAATGAAGTTTGATTAGATTTTAATACAGAATAATTGTAATCAAAACTAATCAACATAAATACGTAAATGGGAAAGAGTTCCTTGAACATGACTTAATTTATGGGGGAGACCCAAACAAGGAAAGAAACTCCATAGAGGAATACATGGATGGAGGAACTAATATACCATTATATCTTTTAAATCAAGGATCATACATTAAATATGAATGTTATTAAGTACACTCTATTTTTAATGTGGGAAGGTGGGTAAATTGGAAGCTAGTGAAAACATTGACATGCATGTGGCCTTGTTGAAAGCCTCTGAAACAGAAATGGGGAACCCATCATGAAAATATTCTCATAAACATGGGGACAAGTAGCATGTAGGAAATTTATATATTTTCATGTCAACGGATTTATAAATTCTTCTCTAGGTATTACCATGTGAATGGTTCGACCATCATGAAAATCACCTATGCATTGGGGTAGTAAACATTGTGAATCCTCTGTCTCTGACATCATCCATGTTGATCTTTCACCGCCTTAGAATATTGTACATCATTGTTGCATTGGTAACCTCTTTTTATTTACCTATATTTATGGTTGATTCCAAATGAATTACATGACTTGATAGATGGGGAATAAGTAACATACATATTGTAGTCACCTATGAAAAAGAAACATTGATACACTAATTGCACACAGCAATACATTTGTCATAGCATATACCTCGACTTTAGATACGAGGTGCCCATTCCTATTCCCACCTTATGATATCATCCAGAGGATGGTGAATAAAAAACTAATGATCCAATATGATCTAGAATGGGTTGTTCCCACCTAGGATATGGACAATTAGGACTTGTAGGAATTCAGGTCTCATCAACACTACTACCCCCGAGGGCCGCACATGGGGAAACCAACCCCCATTATGATGATGAACAGCTTCAATAGTCTCTCCCTAGAGAGATTTGATGACTCTCTCCCCTATGCTGAGGAGTTAGGGGATGTTTGAGTCATGGATTACATGACTACTACTTGGGATATTCCCATGAGTGCTCCAACTAGGCCTCTTAAATTCTTTCAATAACTGACCCCACATGTTGAAGAGTGGGTGGACTTTAACCCAGCTATAGCAACCCCAGTCCAGAGCATCGGACATAAACATTAGGGGATGACCCTAGATAATGACCAACAAGTGGAATCTTCTTTGGATCCTATATACCCTTCCACCACTAGTTTATCTCATGACATCCCTACGTCATTAGAATAGGGATGCATCTTTACCTGATTGGGATCAAAACACCAGCCACCTCAAAGGCATGCTATATTGAATCATTAAATCATCAACACCACTAGTAGATATTATGATCAATATCAGGATGATGATAGAAGGAGGAGAGATCATCACCACTCTTCCATCAGTCTGTAAGGAGTTCCTTCCCACATTCCCAACAGTCAGCATTGTGTTCCTCTCTATGCTAGCAACAATCATACCAGTTGTCATCCCCACTCCATACCAATAAAAAAGTAGGTTATACCCATGTCATCAATGACCCAAGATGAATTCATCCCCACTCTAACACCAACCCAAATAGCGGTCATCCACATGTTGATGATGTACCATACCATGAAGAACCATAACGGGGTGGGAGGGGTAACACTCAACATCAGAGGAAAACCCATGGAATGTTCCATGTCATTATTGACCTCACAAACCACTTAAATTCAGTGGAAATGGAAAAAATGATCATGGAGTAATAAAAACATATTCTAAAGTCTAGGTAAGGATTCCAATAGTTTTTATTCTCGATCATAGTTTATGATGTTCACAAGATCCAAATATCCATCTGTAGGTACTTTTAGGTGGAGGAAGTTCGACCTTGCTCCATGGGTCTTGCACTATAACCACCTCCATTCTCAAAAGTATACATCCTATCTACCTCCACATAATAATTTTGAGAGATGAAAATGTCTAGGATGACACCAATATATGGTGAGAACCCCACCAATCCACAAATGGATGTCATTGACCATGCCCATGAGGTAGTGGTAAATACTCCATCTTATAGGAATTTGATGATGATGCTAGCTCAACCAAAATGAGATGTTTCATCATGATGTGGACATATTACTCATGTAGTGATTCAGATCCTAGTAAAAAAAATAAGAAAATCCATTTTATATTGGTGATTCCACCCTTATCTCATCCAATTTTGATGGAGTTTTTAGTTGACCAAGTGCATGCTACTTCCACTGAGAAAGAGGGATTGTGGGAGGATCGGTCTGATGACTACATGTTTGTGGTGTATTAACCTACTATGTATTTAGACATTAATATTCTAGAGACCATCCCATAGGTAAAGTCCATGTGTTTCCACCAGATTATATCGGCGACATTCCACTTCCTCCATGATCATCATTTGTAATACACGAGAAGTTAAGAGCACCTCAAGGGCATCGACCAGCAGTGATAATGTGATGAGATCACAGAACATCTAATAGATCAGTTCCTTAAGTCAAAAACATACTACAAGACCCTTCAATAATGATATGTCAAGATCCCTATAGTTCCCTTCCACATTATAAAATAATCATATCCATATATACAAATCAGGGTCTTGAGACAGTATGTTGACCTCCATTTCATCCATATATTGGGAAAACCAAGCCTATATGAGGATGATTAAAGATCCCTTCTAGTTTCCACCATGGTAAATATGGATTCCAGTGAGATTCCAATTAATCAAAGGGTTTGAGGCACTGATTTAGGAAATTAATTGTAAAATCTACCTCATGGGGAAGCACAGTACTAGTTGTACTTCCATGCTTGTGTCCTCAGTCATTAACTGAGAAAGGTTCTTATCCATAGATATCCCTCCATTGGTGAATTTGTTTCTTCTATATAATATATTCATAATGGAAATAAGGATGTTGGTACCTCTTATCCATTAGAGGCCACACTGAAAGTAGATACAGAGGTTTTGATAACTTCCTTTCTATAGAATCTCAAAGAGTATAAAAGTTTCATCATCAATACAATTTCATATCGACAACCATATTATGGAAAATCCCTCGAGAATCCTATTAATACACCCCACTAGGGAACCCAATTCATTTAGTCCAAGAACCCCCTAAATTGATGATCCTTTAAATGGATTTTTTGGGTAGTGATCCTTACCAATATGACTAGATAGATAATATCACTACTAGTATTGAGGTCCTAGAAATGTGATTGGTGACAATCATGCCTGACCAAAATGTGTATCCAGTGGGGATGGAAAACATCCAAATACACCCAATGTTTGGAAATCCCATATTCAAACCATTTAAAGGGATGGGTGACCAAATTCATTATCTATGAAAAACTATTTAATGTTTTGGATCTATGTTGAGATCCCTGGAACAATAGGAGGATTCCAACACTCAGTTTTTGTTTAAATACTTAAAGGAATCGTGTTCTTATGCTATAACTACCATCCCATATTTTCTATTTCTTGTTTGTAAGACCTTTATAGAGATTTCATTTACCATTTCATATACACCACATGAAATACATGTATTCCTGACTTCTTTAAGTATAAAAAAGGTCTTGATGAGAGAGTCTCACATTTTCTTGCTTGGTGCAAAGGCCTCATGTATTAACTCAACATGCCAATGTCCTAAGAGCAGCTGTTAATGATTTTCATAGTGAACATCAAGGCTGAGCTACACCTTACACTTATCACCCAGAACTATAATGGTGGATTTCAAGAATTTTATAAAAATAATTGGTGTTTAGAGGAATCCTTGTTGTATGCCAGACCACCATCATACAAGTTTCCTCTTTAAACAGTAACATGAAGCCTTCAAAAATAGAAAATATCACCATTTTTATATGTTCCTAAGGAATTATATATATTGTATCCTCTTCCAAAATATCCTCACTGATTGTAGCCCTATAAATTGTAGCCTCACCCATAATAGAACCACCATCCACCACCTCACCAACATATATTTATTAGAAGAGAGAATGTGTTTCCAATAACTCATTAAGTCTAGGCTCCCACACTACCCATCCCAAATAAAGGATATGGGACCTATTCCATTAGAGATTCACAAGACCTAGAATAATTCATATATTCCCTATATAAGCATATTCTGATATTTCTATTGTAAAGGAATTTTGAGAAGGCTAGGCTCACCGACCACACCAATTAGTTCATGGACCATAATATCATGAGACAAAACATAAAGTAATGATACATGATCAAAAATTGACTCAATGACCAAGTAGATCATGGTTTTTCATATTGTATGATTTCCCAACATAGATGGATCATATCTCTGCAAACCCTAATAGTTAAAGCGAAGGTTTTTGTTAATTACAACAGGCCTCTAGTCATGATATGTAGAAATATGATGGCTGGTTAGATCATAAGGCAGTTTATTATGCCCACTATGTCATATATGCTCGGTTTGGAATACCAAAAATTCCAATTGTCACCATTCCCCCTCTTTCTGCTACTTATGGATATGCTTCATGACCAACCACTTCTCAGGATAATAGGCACTGAGGGTGAAAGGGAAACTAGAGCCCCCCACTAGTCCCAATTCAATTTCACATCCTAGGTTATTTCAATCCTACTGAATTTGGACATGCACTATGAGTAATCCAAACACTGGATGACCTCACCAATGATGAGAGGGAGTATGCCATTGTGAGCTCTGGCAATATTTTATATTATTTCATGATGCCTGAAATTGAGGAATCTCATTAAAAATCCTCATATTCCCTCAATCGATGAAATATAAGAAAATTATGTGGACATATGAAGCACAAGAATTCTTAGTACATCATCTCAAGTTACTAAAGGAAATATACTAATACCAGGTATCATGTTTTTCATAGATATCTGTAGAAACTATCCTCTAAGTCTGCTCAATCTGTTATGCCTTCACAGCCGACCATGCTAGTTGAATGAGCGACACAACCATTACTTAACTGTGATCAGTAGATTATAAAAATAGTCAGACCCAAGACAATATATATTCATCCTATAGTGGTTCAGATCAAATCATCTATTTAGTAGAATAATATTATTATCAATTGTCAAACCCTATTGGTTCATCAGACAACATCTAGTGCACCTCATACCAGGGAGAGACCCTCTGTGGGAAATAATATTCCATTGTCACATAAGTATTATGTGTTAAAGGACCTTTATATCATATCCATGATTATTTTAATCATTGAGTCCCTCCTCTATCAAAGGATATTTTTTAGGACCTTAATGATGAATTAAAAAGTCCTATTTATTTTGAATCTCATGTACCTTCCACAGAGCACTAATATGAAAGGGATTCCAAGTGATATGAAATCCAATCAATCATTTAATTTACTAGGAATGATATGTGAATCCTCGTATAGGGTAACATATGGACAATGTATACCACATGTCAGTTAAATGGTGTGAAAATTCATTGTTGACTGGTGGATACAAGTTCTGAAATTAACTTCATCCCAACCCTGATGCTCTAAAAGATGGGATTAACTAAAGAATATATGACTCCATCTAATATAAAAATTCAGAATCATGAAAAAGGTGAGAACAGACCACATGTTATGGTTCAACTGAAGACCTATTTTGGTGAATTGATAACCAGTATTGAATCCATGGTAGTCTTTCTAGACACATCTTACAATGAGTTGTTGGGTAGGGACTTGATTTAATTACACATTGTAGTTACCACCATGTATCACTAGTGCATCAAGTACTCCATAAATTGTAATTTATGGTTGATCCATGGGGATTTGTCTCCCTTCGACTAATGTAAATCCCTCTATCTAAATTCCATCTACCATAAGAGGCAGGGGAAGTGGGTTCAGACCAACAGGGTTTAGAGAATTAATGCTCCCAATTATATGATAGCCACCAAATTCAATCTATGGGATGTTGATAACCCTTTAGTCACAATTATTTCTTATAAGGTTACTAAATTTAGATATTTATAACATGAATAAAAAAACCAAAAAACTTCTGGGTAGTATAGGAATTTAATGTCTGAGTTTGAACTCGCAGTGATAATTGGAGAAAATATTAATTTAATAATGAAGATGTAAAATAATTATAAATTATAGATGTAGAATCTAAAATATTGGTCATAGAATTAGAGACGAATGTGAGAGATGAGAATAGAAAAAGGGTGTTGAGAAGAAATGATTCCAGGTTCATGGGATAGAATGATATGAAATATATAATTAACAATCATATAGTTTTTAGAAACAGTTCCTTGAAAGTCCAATGGTCATGGTTGATACTTTGCATCCAAAAGTATCATTTTCTCCTAGTCAATTATTTTATAATGTAGTGAATAGTTAACAGGAAACATTATTCGAAATTTTTGAAAATACCATCCCAATGGTCATGGTGGATCTCTAAAACCTAGACCTCACAATAAGAAAAGTTATTGATTAAACTCTATAAATGTTCATGATCGATAAAAGAAAGAAACTAAACCCAATTCATAACACCACTAACAATGGTCATGAAAAAAGAGATCATGGAAGGGATTGAATTAAAGAACCAATATTAAATCACAACATTAATTGAAGTAAAAGATTGAATATATTGTACAATTAATCCTAGATCATCACACATGACATGACACAAAAAAAATCACCCCCTCATGCTAGCCATGGGAGGGTAGATAAAAAACCTATATAAAGGAAGTTAATAAAAGCTCTGTAGTGGTGCACATAATCTAGAATTTTTTCATGTTGGTCTTCCTATATATAACTTAACAAAGTGGTGCTTGAGGTGTGGTTTTAAAAGGGCAGGCCTCAAAACCCTCAGATTCCAACATGATAGATATTCTTTTTTCAAAATGTTCCAAAATGTTTAAATTTACATGGTGTGTAATATTATCCCAGTGGAGAATTTATTTCATCTACTCCTATAAATTACATTTCACGATGTGTATTTCATACATGATGTTATATGTATTTTCATAGAATGCATTATTTCAAAAGAAGAAATGGTTGGCAGTGATGTAACTCATAATGTGTACTAATTACATTTTTTGTAAATTTCCTTGTCTAGTATCTCCAAATCCTACGTATCTTCAAAATTGGTTGTCTCATAGAGATCTTTTCTCACTACGTGAACTATCCTTTAGATCATATATTCATCTATTTTTTTACATATAATGGTTTTATTCTACCCTAAATCATAAAATTAAAGTCAAATAGTTCAAAAATTTGAAAGATCTATCATTTAAATATAGAATTCAATGTATTAAAATATCATAATGTACATGCATGAAATACACAGATCATTATTATTGAATTACACTTTCATTCCCATGGTTCATCTGTTGGATCCTGTTACCCCAAACATTAGAGGTTTCTTTGTTGTCTCTATAATAATGTGTTTCAGTATCCCTAAGGAAATGAAGAACCTATAGATTGCCTCATACTCCTACACTGAACAGGCTTGGGTGATATCAAAATCTCTAACTTCTATGAACTAATTATATGTTCTCTTAATTTAATTAATTTGATATCTTTCCTTCTTATCCTGAAGAGCAGGGATGAATTGATGGAAGCCTACACACCACTATTTAGTTGATATCAATAATTTACCTCATGCTCAAAGGACGAAAGGGATTGTCTTGATGGATTATGTTGCCAAATTTTTAGTAGATCAGGAGGCCCAAATCATAATTCAGTGTCTACCCAAATACTAATCATTGCTTCCCCTAATTCGGCTAGTTTGTAAGAGACTCCACCTCCCTCTCACTATCCTACCTCATATGAAAAATTAAATATGTAGGATTCCCCAACAACATTTGAAGAGGGTTTGTAAACCATAATCAATAAGCTAACCTAGGTTAACCTTAGTACTATGGAATATTTGAGTTTGATGATAATCAATGAATCTATGCCTTTCAAAGAATAATAGCAGTATGAGTATTTTCTTATGTTTCACCATGATGTAATCTCCTGGTGCTACGAACAGATTCTAGTTCTATACCCCTATGTCGATGCCCACCGTCTTGGCCTCCTAATAGTCCATTACAACCTAAATAAGCCTTAGAGAATAATTCAACCCTCTCATGGTAATATGGTCAAGTCTAGGGATGATAATCAAATTAAGTCTAACTTCTTTAAGGAATTCTATTACCCAAAATGACTAGAAAACAACATCATAGTCAGCAAGAAATACTGGTAGATCAAAGTCTGTATCAACTTTGAAACCCTAAAACTCTACTTTATCAAGGATGATATTCTACTTCCATTGACATATCTATTAATATATTCTAACTAATATTTCTAGGCTCTCTCCATCATTGATGGGTTCTCATGGTAAAACCATATCCTGATGTCCCCTGAGGATGGGGGGAATCCACCAACATTACTGTGATGTAAGGGAACATCAATTATCTGGTGGTTCTATTTTCATTTAAGAATTCTAGACATATTTATCAATAGGTAATATACCACATCATCAATCCAATTCTTTAAAAATTGTTGGAATGATACATGGAATATTTGGTGGTCATTTCCCTCAAACATCAGGACAATCTAAGGTAAATTCAGAAGTTTTTTAGATTCCATCATTCCCTGAATCTTAATATGAACCCCTTTAATTGTTAATTTCTAGTTACCTCTAGGAAATTTATCAGGATTTACACATATTAAATCAAGGTAGTGAACCAAATTCCTTACCCAATAATCCTCTAGGATCTGTGGGGTATCCAACGAAACTTATCCTATATATGATGATTTATCCCAAATCTTTTTGAAGAGTGTAATACCTTCTCACAGAACATGAAGAAATTAAGTGTTTACTAGTGGGATGATGAGTGACAGAATTTTTTTGAGGAAATTAATCACTAATTTTTTTGAATTTGGTTTTGATTCTACCTATCGCATGGAATTCACTAGACCATTAAGTGACCACCCTAGAATGGACCCTCATCATCCTCCTCTCCTAGAAGAACAATGAGTGTAGAGAAAATTGTTATACAATATCAATTTCATGCTCCAAAACACAGAGACTATATAATCTCCTATGAAGAAGAGATTCCTCACGTTTGTTTTTGTAGTGCATTTGTTGTGGCATTATCTCAGCATCATTAGATACAACTGGTCTCCCTCATGGACTCGCAAAAGTTTATTCACATTCATCCAATGATAAAAAGGTGGATGGAACACTGGGAAATAATCCCCAAGAAGTTTGACATCAGTTTCATACCATATAAATCCATCATATGATAGGCTCTCCTAGATTTCCTGGTCACCCTTCCAGTCCATGAAGAACTACCCATGGATATTTATTTAGCGGAATATGTTATCCCCTCAGTGGATTAGTCCATGTACTATAGGAAGATAAATTTCAATGGAGCCTCTCAGAGTTCAATTAGTATATGGATTTATAATCACAAAATCAATAGATAAGGAATGGGAATCATCATCATCACCATAGATCAATCCATCACTATAAAAATGTTCCTACAGCCATAAGAATTCCTTAAAAATGAGGTAGAGAGATTTTCAATTGTCTCAAGATGGATCTCAAGATAATTCTCCCCTACTGGAATCTGAAGGGAGACTCCAAGTTAGTTAGTAAATTGATCGATGGTGAATAAATCATCAAAAATCAATATCTCAGGTTGATGTCCAAGTTCCCTTCTCAACCGGAAGATAGTTATATACCTCAGTCATAGAATGGTCAAATATATTCCTTAGCTAGTTTAGGGGCATACCTCGTTGAGCCTGACCAAAAAGGCATATTCATTCATGTGGTGCACCAATGGTTCATCATTCACACCATTTTTGATTATCATGATTATAAGTAGGTTAATCAATAGGTTGTTGGAACTTATGTTCCAAAACCCTCAGGACCCCCGTAGTAGAAAAAATTCCCAATTGGAAATCTCCTTTCATCAAGTATCTTCAAAATTGAATTCTCCCACTAGACCAAGACAAACACATGAAAATATATTAGTGTGTAGCACATTTTACCATCTATAGTGGTCTTATCCTTGAGTGGACTCTCTATTGATGTGGGGTTTATGTAATTATCCTCCACTACTTCCATGGAGATAATATTCCATAGGTTATGTTGGATGACCATGTGGGGTCCTATGGTGCCCATCAGTCGAGACTAAAACTCTCCCCACAAATTCAATGGTTGGGATACTTTTAGAACACACTGTTTTACAATTTCATTGAGTTATAAAAGAGGTATCATGCTTGTCAGATCCATTCCATTATTGTACATCTAATGAATGATCTTATCCACACAACCAAGTAGTCTTAGACATTTAATTATGGGGACTCAATATCGTATGACGGTAACCAATTGAAAAATATTTCTCATGTTTTTTTATTCTGATTGTAACAGACATCGTCTCAAGGTGTGAATAATTCATACACCACAAGTAAGTCAAAGCACATTCCACGATCGATTTATTTCATGAACTCATCCTCAACTAGTTTGGGGTTACTCAAACTATTCTCATATACAATGGCACTAACTTCAAATATGTCAGGATGAATAAATTGTATTTTGAGTATGAAATTTGTCCTGAATGAAATTATTTCTACCATGAATAGGATAATATATATATTGAATTATTTAATAATATCTTCTCTTATATACAGAAAACAAATGGTGGGCTCGAACAAAAAGGGTTGTCCAGACAAGCTCCGTAATTCTCTTTGGTCCTATCAAATAACAGCTCATAATTCCAATCAAGATACACTGTATCTCCTCATGTATAGAATAAAGGTAGTATTTTTCTTTGAGAATCAATTACTGTCACTCTGAAAAACTATCTTCAACCATAATAAAAAAGAAGGAATGGAAAAAATCCATCTAGATGAGTTGGTAGAACATTCTGAATATTGGCTCCAAACATTACACAATCTAGAGAGGAAACAAAACTAGATGGTGAGATAATTCAATAAGAATATTATCCTTCTCTCCTTTATTAATGGTGACATGGTGTTTTCTATGATAACACCAATGATACCTATAAAAAATTTACCAATTTTGGATCCCAAGTAGGAAGAACCTTATATTATTCATAAGGTCTATTCCAATATTGCATTCTATTTTATCACCATGGATGGAGATTGTATCACACCTCCCACCAATGAAATTATTCTCAAGAAATACTTTTCATAAGGAGCCCCCATGGTCTGAAATTTAGAACCATAAACTAATAGTGACACTATGTTATAGTAAACATGACCTTAAACTATATTCAATGGTATAATAATTATTAACATAAAATATTTGTATCTCATATAGTTTGAGCTTTATCACTTTAAAATAATAGAATCCATAGTCCTTGTTATACTATTTTTGACTAAAAAGCTAGATTTCCTTAGAGAACGATGTTAAATTGTGATCTTACCGCATATAAATCATAGATTCCTCTTAATTAAAGACAATTTTACCCCATTTAAATCAAGATTCCCCTTATAAGATGTTTGAGAAGGTCATATAATTTATTCTTCCTTATGTTACTGGGGTGCCTTATATAGTAAGTATTGGATTGTAATAAATTTTACCACATGCTTGAAACATGAAATTTTCCATGAAAACCATTAGATGCCCCATTTCCATCACCAGATAGGATTACATCGATAGGCATTGTCCTTCTACCACGTAGTTTTCTAGAACTACAATTGGATTTATTCTCATCCTCATGGGATATGTAGAGACAAGTGAAGTTTTTATCTTCATACCCATCCACATATTTTTCAACCCTTTTTCCCCTTAACCCCCATTCATTATCCCATTATCATGTCATTAACCAATATGTAGTTTTTAACATGGTGTGTCTATAGTATGAGATACTCCTTGGAACCTTTATCGTTAGGTTTTACCTCTTCCTTTCTACACAGATTGTCACGACCCACCTCACGGGGCCCAGACGTGACTATCTCAAGCCCGCCTTCCATTGGCTAGTGGTTGGTGACTAGCACCTGAAGGATTTTCCCGAACAGGGAAGGCATTTGCTTAGAGATCTGTACACACTCAAAAATGGAAACTAAAGTAAACAACCATCAAAAGTAAGGTATAACCACAAGAGTAAAGTATAACCACAAGTACAACTATAAACTAAAAATAGTGGGACAGAATACAGGCCCTAGAAACTGAAAAGAAATTAAATATCTATCACATCTACCCTGGAGCTCTACCTAGAGGGTAATAGTTGTAAGTCTGAATTCGAAGAAGAGGATATCCACTACCCCTATCACACCCAACTCTACAAATTCCCAAACCTTAAAATTTTGTCTCATAGCATCAATAGTCTGCACCAGACACACACATGTGGGAAAAGCCCATGTAGGGGTGATTATAACAACTTAGTAGGGGATCCCGAGACCCCCAAAGGTCTCTTAGTAATCCACAAAGGAAAAAATAAAAATAAATACCACAAAGTTAATATCACAATAATTATCTAAATCATGAATCACAAACCAAAAGAGACAACTCACTCTAACAGTATAACTTCAAGGTTAATGGGATAGGGATGACTAGTTGTAAAGCTAAATAATCCTATTTGTAGTAACTCTACTGCTGACCCATATAGGTCACTGTATGATAACATGTATTTGTCGCTAGATGCTGACCCATATTGGTCATTGCTGCTGACCCGTATTGGTCACTGGTGCTGACCCATATTAGTTGTTGGTTCTGACCCGTATTGGTTGTTGTTGTTGACCCATATTGGTCACTGGTACAGCGGTAGGGATGATTAGTCATACAACTAGATCATCCCACTCTGCAGTTTCTAATGCTAACTCGTATTGGTCATTCTTCTTCTTCATGTCATAGCCATCCATTGGATTCCCACACGAAGCATGCATGATCTTCAGAATATTTTAATCCTCAAGCAATCATCCATATTTCAACCAGTACAAATTCCTAAAAAAATCATACCCAAGGGACCGCCCCATCATAGGGGTCTCAACGTGATAGACAGCGCATCGATCGGACACCTGGTCTGTGAGATATGGGCACTTTTTTGTAAAAAGGACCAAGTTGGATTCAAGTTTGATCTAACCTAGGTCACATGTAAAACTCTATCAAAACTCACTTAGAGTATCTCTAAAGGACCTCCTTATCACAAGGGTCCTTATGCCACATACGACACATCGATCGAACACCTGGTCTGTTAGTTACACCACTTTCCATGAAATGGGGGTGATCACAACTCGGTTCGGCCTGCCGAAATATGCCAAAGGGATTGTTTCCCAAAATGGGTCCCATCTCCACTACCATCATGTCAAACATACACTTTTTTTGTTAGTTACATGTGTTTATTCAGGGGTTGGTTGGGTCTGGGCTCGGTCCGACTCGGTCAGGTCGGCCCGAAGTAATGGGTCTCGAGGTCTACCTGACCCCGCCTAGATCCATCCTTTTAAGGGTCGACCCGGTTCACTAGGTATGGCCCATCGGGGTCAACCTGGCTGGTTTGTGCGCTTGGGCCTCAGTTGCCCCGGCCCACCGGGTGGGACTCGTCTCACCCGCGCTAGTCCACTGGACCGCGATTGGCTCGACCCGCTGGGTGGGGCTCGGCCCACATAAACTGGCCCACTGGGCCGTAGGTTCAGTCTGGCCTGGTCCACCAAAAGGTGGACCGTGTCTCTAGCTGGCCCCATGGATGTGGGGCCGTTTCATCCACCTGGTGGGGTGCTTCCCCATCGCGTGTAACGTTCGTCCAGAAGGCCGATCGTTCTCTAGTTGACGTGGCATAGCACAGGGTCGTGCCGCCCCCTCCTTCCATGACCCTCTGTCCATCATGGCGTATGATGGCACGTCATCTTCCCACCACTCGTAGTCAGTATTTATGGGCCTCTTCCAGTCACCGTGAGTCGTCGGCGGCATGGCGCATCGGTAGTTCTTTTCGCAGGCCACCAGATGTGCTCTGGTGGTCCGTTCTTGCTGTTTTCTGCACCTATGAGCCTCTCAGGTCACCGACACCACTGTGTGACCCCATATCTCTACCTTTTCATCACATTTCCCAACCACACATGGGAAACACAATAACAACAAGATCGTTGGAGGGTCTGGGCCTTGTTTGGATTAGTCTATGCCCTCCGCGTTAGCGTTTTAACAAGGGGTGTTACAAACATTCATAGAATTATAAATAACTCCCAAATTATAACCCCACATCAACCTCCCATGTTTGAAGAATGATTCTTGGATCGACCCGTTGGTTGGTTGATCCACCTTCTTCGTATAAATCAATAACAGTGAAGGAAGAATATCACAATATCAAAAACAAAAGCCCCAACCTGGATGAGACATCCGCTAACGACGATCGATAGAACCTCTTTCATCATTGTTTTCAATTCGTGATTCGGTGGATCTCATCACCACTCATTGTATCTGATCTCGTCCTCTAGATGTATTTTGTTGTAGGACTTTGCCATAGTTTCCTCGCTTGAAGAATTCGTTCAAAAACCCCACCCCGAGATCTATTTAAATGGGAGGGGGAAAGGTGAGTAATGCATTGAGGAATTAATGAGGTTCATTAAATGAATTAATGAACCTATTTTAATTCATATTGGTGGAGTTATGCAGTTAATGAGTCAAGCCATTAAATGTATTGATGAGTCATCTGTCCCGCCACCATCGTTCATCTGTTAGAAAAAAAGAAAATCAAATAACAATTACATGTTATTTTACTTTTATTTAAAAAGTCCAAAAACTAACTTTTTCTCCTGACCTACTGTGGCCAAATTGAAACCTCTCTTAAGATAATCCTAGTGCTACATATTCAATGGTGTCCTCAAAATTTTAATCCAAGCACTGGTTCAAAAGATAGAAAA
Source organism: Viscum album (assembly GCA_963277665.1). Taxonomy (NCBI): domain Eukaryota; kingdom Viridiplantae; phylum Streptophyta; class Magnoliopsida; order Santalales; family Viscaceae; genus Viscum; species Viscum album. The sequence goes on from OY728145.1 coordinate 786,838,107, forward strand.
TTTCGCCCGTGCGTTTACTGAATGTACCTTAAAAAAAAGTTTAAAAATCCATTCCAGACACACCAAGCCTCAGAATCATGCACTGTCAATTTCCTCATACTTGTAATAATCCCAAATAATTTAAAAAATATACATGGAAATTTTTATGTCGTTACATTCTCCCCACCTTGGGGCTTTACGTCCCTGAAATCTAAACAAGGCTACACAAACAAAGAGGGGGTATTGGGCATGCATATGAGACTCTCACTCCCATGAGCTCTCTTAGATATTTCCATGCTGCCATAGAACGTACACCATATTTATCGACCTCCCATGAAGGATACGCTCTTTTCGATCCTCTATCTCCACCGGGTACTATGCAAAATTCACCCCGTCATCAATCTCCAACTCTCCATGGTCGATGACGTGAGATGGGTCATGAACGTATCTCCTCAACGGGGATACTTGGAAGACATCGTGCACCCTCTCCAACTGTGGTGGCACTTCCAAGTGGTAATCCACCTTTCCAATCCTACAAATTATCAAGAATGGTCTGATGAACCTCTGTGTGAGTTTTCCACCTCGACCAAATCTCTATAGTCCTCATTTAGGGGTGAATAGAAAGAATACATGGTCCCCCTCCTAGAACTCAAGTGGTCTTTGTCTCCTATCAGTATAGGACTTCTATCGGCTTTGTGCAGTCTTCATCCACTCTCAGATGACCTGCACCTTCTCAGTGGTATCCTATACCATCTTTGGACCCATGAGTACTAGGTCTCCTAGATCTTTCCAGCACAAGTATGAGTTGCACGGACGTCCTTGTAACACCTCAAAAATGGTCATACCAATGGTGTAGTGATAGATATTTTTGTACGCGAACTCCACCAAGTGTAGGTGTTCCTCCCAACTGTGACCAAAATCTAGGACACATGCACAAATCATTTCCTCTGTGGTCTGGATGGTCTTCTCAGTCTAACCATCTGTATGCAGGTGAAAAGTTGTGCTCAAGTGAAGCTAAGTCCTGAAAGCCACCTACAATCCTTTCCACGACCTAGATTTGAAGCATGTGTCATAGTCTGAGACTATCATTGATGTCACCCCTTGAAGTCACACAATCTCCTGAACATAGTGACATCCCAAGCTCTCTACCGAACCCTTCTCTTGAATAGAAAGGAGGTGGGCCAAATTGGTGAGTCACTCAATGATCATCTAGATAGTATTTTTCCCTATGGACGGACATGGAAACACCTTCATGAAGTCCATCAATATCCCTTCCCACTTCCACTCTAGTATCTCAAGGGGTTGGTTCAAGCCTACTAGTACCTGATGCTCGGCCTTCACTTGATGGATAGTGAGGCATCTATAAACAAACGTTGCCATAGTTTTCTTCATCCTTGGCCACCAGTACTAACACTGGAGGTCCTAATACATCTTCATCATGCTTGGATGTACTGGCAAGGGGGGTGTATAGAATTCCCTCAGCACCTCCTCTCATAGTACCACTGGTACAACTGTATGTCCTCTGAAAATTATAGTGTGGTCCCCACCTTCAGAATATCTATAAGGTGCATGGCCTGATGATATTTGATCATGTGTAGTCTCGCAGCTGCTGTCTTCGAGTTTCATCTCCCTAAATCCCAAAAAGAGTGGAGGGGAAAATACCATTGACTAGAGGTATACTTTCTCATCCTTATCCATGTATTATATATGAAGTGAGGTTAAATGCTCTGAATCCTCGTTCAGTAGGTACGAACTTGATCTCCAGCAAAGTGCATCATCCACTATGTTCCCCTTTTTAGTAGTATAAACTATCTCAAAGTCATAGTCCTGGAGGAACTCTAGCCAACATCATTGTCTCATATTAAGACCTTTCTATGTGAAGATATATCTGATAATCTTGTTGTCTGCGTAAACAATGAACCACTTGCCCATCAAGTAGTGTCTCCACATCTTTAGTGAAAAGACTACTCCTACAAACTCCAAGTCACGAGTCACATAATTATGCTCATGAGGCCTCAGCTGTCGTGAGCCATAAGCAATCACCGCATCATCCTACATCAGGATGCAACTGAGTCTGGTCCCTGATGCATCACAGTAAACCACGTAGTTGATGCCCTCCTCCTGAAACCTCAAGATGGGAGCGTTGGTCAAGCTCTGCCTCAGCTGTTGAGAGCTCTACTGGCATGTATTTGAACACAGGAAGAGTTTCCTCTTCTTCATCAAGGCAGTCATAGTTGCTTCTACTCTAGAGAAATTGGGTACGAACCTCCGATAAGAGTCTTCTAATCCAAGGAAGTTCCTCACCTAAGTAAAACTTTTGGGTGGCTCCCAAGCAAGTATTGCCTCGATCTTCACTAAATCCATTGAAAATCCAGCCTCTGAGATGATGTGTCCAAATAAGTGGACCTTCTATACCTAGAACACACACTTTGAGAGCTTCCCATTTAACTAGTGCTCCCGAAGTGTGTCCAGAACTATCCTTAAGTGTACAATGTGATCTTTATCAGACATTGGGTACACCAACATGTCGTCAATGAAGACCACCAAGAAATGATTGTGTTATGGCTGGAAGATCCTATTCATGAGCCCCATGAACACTGTTGGAGCTTTGGTCACACCGAAAGGAATCACCAAGAACTCCTAATGGCCATACCAACCTATGAAGGTTATCTTTAGTATGTCCTCGTCTCGTACCCAAAGCTATTGATAGCCTAATTTGAGGTCTATCTTAGAAAACTAATGATATCCCTTCAACTGTTCGAAGAGATCATTGATCCTCGTCAGAGGATACTCTTTTTTCAAGGTCACCTGGTTTTTGGGTCAGAAGTCCTTGCATGGCTTCAAAATTCTGTATTCCTTCATAGAAAACAACACTAAGGATGCCCATAGAGAAACATTGGTCCTTACAAATCCCATCCTATGTAAGTCCTCCAATTGTACCCTCATCTCTCAGAACTCCACATGGGCCATTTGATATGATGGTGTAGATGTCAGTGTTGTTCCTAGGTACAAGTCAATGCAGAAGTCTATGTCTCTATGAGGAGGTAGTCCTAAGACATCTTTTGGAAATACTACCTCATACTCATCCATCGACGCTTGGAACGATGGACTCACCTCATCCACTGTGTCGAAGGTCATGCAAGCCAAATGATATGTAATCGGTTGGACCCTCCGGAGCGCAAGTCCATCTTGTGTTGACCTGTTTTCCTTCTCACCAACAAAGGAAAACTGGCCTCCATCTCTACACGTACATCACACTGTATATCTCAAGCAGTCAATCTGTGCTTGAACTACTGATAGCCAGTCCATGCCTAGAATGACGTCATAGGGCTTCAACGCCACTACTAGAAGACCCCATCTGAAACTCTTTCCTCTGAGAATAAGATCACACTGTCATCACCAGCGTGTGACTGCTGAATCTCCTCCTGTAAGAGTATCCAAATGAAAAGGTTAGGATAAAAGGTTAGTCGAAATCTCATAGTCCTGAACTAAGTCCAAAAAAGGAAATAATATCTAGCACATGTGTTGATAATCACTGCTACTAAATTAGAGAAGATATATATCATACCTCATAGTATATCAGAGATGTCAGAATCGTGAGCCTCTACTGCCAGTAGATGGGCCTGTCCCCGTCCACCAGATCCCTGAGATCATGGTGGACCACCTAGGGGTGGTGGTGGTAGTTCTTGGTAACCCCAACGAACTCCCAATGCATATCATGTTCCCCCACCTTGTCCATCGCATGGCTGACGCTCATGGTCCTGCCGCAGTCACTACCTTGGTGGCCCCTCAACCATCTGCCGATCTTCTGCGATGGGATTTAGAAATTCATGAGCTCTATGACCATGTCCCCTGCAAGAAAAACATATCATAACTAACTAGTGGCTCCCTTGGCCTCTCAAGACTCACACCTCTAACCATGCGTCCCCGGGTCTCCCTCTGGAAGGTCTAGCTGGGTTGGGATTCTGCATCATTTGTCGACTGCTAGCTGCAGATGACTCTGTTACCTGTTGTCTGGTAGGGTCTCTCACTGTCAGTGCCTTCTTGACATGGAATATCTCCATCATCAAATCTCTCTCTAGTAACCCGGCCTGCATCGGGATATTGATAGAAACTATCGCAGCTCTGATCTCTCATTGGATCCCCTGTTCAGAGGTATGGGCCTTGAATTAAGGGTCTCGTACCATGTCGGTTGAGTATCGGGTGAGGTCAGTAAATCTCACTGTGTACTAAGCCACAGTATGATTTCCATACTTCTGATGCAGCAAATACTGAATACACACAGAGCGTAGTGTCTTCAGCACGAACTCTTCCCTAAAAAGGCTCTCAAATTCCAGCCATGTGAGGTTCATCTTCTTATGCACCTGGAGTGTTGACCTCCACCATCATTCTTCCAAACCCTCAAGAAGGCTAACATCCAAGATAAACATCTTCTCGACGGGTGTATCTGCAAAGAGAAAGACCCGCGAAACTACCTCAAGCTAGTCTTCTACCTCCAAGGGGTCTATCTTACATCGAAACCTCAGAGGCCTTTGTCTCTGGAACTCATGAACCATGCTCAGCTGGAATGCATGATCCAACAGTAGTATCTGCTACTCAATAGGTGGTGGTGTTGCTGGAACACCACCCGAAGGTTCTATCACTATGATTGGTCCCTGTACCGACGCCTCATCGCTTGGTGGGCCATTATCACAATCTCTAACCAAAATCCTGGATGTCTATCTTCATGGAGGCATCCTGTAAGAAACAGATACGCCATAGTCAATAAGTTATACCTGGTGAGCTGACTTAAGAAAGATCAAGAAAACTTTTCAAAACACTAGCAACCAGTGTTTTCATGTACCGAGTTAGAAAATAGAATTCTGGGTCCTGGTGTGTTGATACATCAGTAGCTTCTCCAACACTAGACTCCATGTACTAAGAACTCAACTCAAGACACTTTACACCATTTCCTCGTAAAAAGTAGACTCTTAGTTATTCGAGTAGAACCGACCACCCTCTGAAACAACATTGTCGTGACCTGTCCCACGGGGCCTGGACGTGACTACCTCAATCCCACCTTCCATTTACTAGGGGTTGGTGACTATCACCTGAAGGATTTTCCCAAATAGGGAAGGAATTTCCTTAGATATCTATACACACACAAAATGGGAAACTAAAGTAAACAACCAACAAAAGTAAGATATAACCACTAGAGTAAAGTACAACCACAAGTACAATTGTAAACTGAAAACATTGGGCTAGAATACAATCCCTAGAAATTAAAAAGAAAGTAATCAATTATAGCATCTGCTCTGAAGCTCTACCTGGAGGGTCGTAGCTATAAGTCTGAAGTCAAAGAAGAACATCTCAACTGCTCTCATCGAACCTAGCTTCACCAAGTCCCAAACCTCCAAAGTCTACCCCGGAGCATCAGTGGTCAGCACCAGACACACACGTGCAGGTAGAGCCCATCCAAGGGAGATTATAAAAACTCAGTAGGGGACATCGAGACCCCCGAATGTCTCTTAGTAATCCACAATAGAAAACATCACAAGAAATAACATAAAGGTAATATCACAAGAACGATCAAAATCATGAATCAAAAAGTAAAAGATATAGATCACTCTAACGGTATAACTTCAAGGTTACTGGGATAGGGTTGACTAGTCGTAAAGATAGATCATCCTATCTGTAGTAACTCTACTACTGACCCGTATAGGTCACTGTAAGTTGACCTGTATTGGTCGCTAGATGCTGACTCGTATTGGTCACTAGTACTGACCCTTATTGGTTGCTGGTGCTGATCTGTATTGGTCGTTGTTGTTGACCCATATTGGTTGCTGGTAGAGAGGTATGGATGATTATTCACACAGCAAGATAATCCCACTCTGGAGTTTCTGATGTTGACCCGTATTGGTCACTCTTCTTCTTCATGTCACAACCAGCCACTAGATTACCAAAACAAATCATGCATGATCTCCAAAATACTCTTCTCCTTAATCCATAATTCATATTTCTACTGGTACGAAGTCCCACAAAAATTATACCCAAGGGATCTCCCTGTCCTAGGGGTCCCAAAGTGACAGACGGCGCATCGATCAGACTGAGCTATGGGAACTTTTGTAAAAAGGTCCATGTTGGATTCAAGTTTGATCCAACCTAGGTCACATGTCAAAGTCAATAAAAACTCACTTAGATTATCTCCAAAGTACATTCTTGTCACAAGGGTCCTTATGCCACAGATGGTACGTCGGTCAGACGCCCGGTCTATTAGTTACACCCCTTTTCGTGAAACACGGGTGATCGCACCTCGGTCTGGGCTGGCTCGGTCAGGCCCGATGGAATATGTCAAAGGGACCTCTTCACAAAAGTGGTACCAACACCACTGATGGTGTGTCAAACTAACACTTGGTTCGTCAGTTATGGTTGTTTATTTATTTGGTGGACGGTTGGGTCTAATCCTGGTTCGACTCTGTCAGGCCGGCCGGACGCAATTGGTCCCAGGGTCTACCTGACCCCACCCGGGTCCAGCTCATTAAGGGTCAGCCCGGTTCACTGGGTCTGACCCATCATGGTCTGCTCAGCTGGTTCTCAGGCCCGGGCCATGGTTGGCTCGGTCCGTCGGGTGGGGCTTGGCCCACCCGCGCTGGCCCGCTCCCAGCCCAGTCCACCTGAAGGTGGACCGTGTCTCCATCTGGCCCTGCAGATGCGAGACTATTTCATATGGCCATTGGGGTGACACCCCACCACATGCAATGATTGGCCAGGTGGTTGACTAGTCTCCAGCAGACACGGCACAACGCGGGTCCACACCGCCCCCTCCTGCCGCGACCTGCTGGTTGTGGCTACTGCCATCGGCAACGCCTGCGGGAGCCACCCTTATCTCGTGAAGCTAGCTCGGGCTAGCCGCCTCTTCACACCACAGCGTGTGATGGAATTTCACCTTCTCATCACCCGTGGTCATTTTCGGCAGGCCTGCTCTGGCCCCCGCTGGCATAGCGTGCTGGTGGTTCTTTCCACAGGCCACCAGATGTGCTCCTGTGGTCCGTTCTTGGTGTTGTCTGGGCCTACAAGCCTCTCGGGTCACCGTCACCATTGTGTAACCCCAATCTCTACCTTTCTGTCACATTTCCCAACCGTGCACGGGAAACACAAGAATAAAAAGATCAATAGCGGGTTTGGTCCTTGTTTGGATTGGCCCACACCCTCCGCATTAGCATTTTAACAAGGGGTGTGAGCAACAATCGGAGAATTTATAAATAACTCCCAACTTGTAACCCCGCATCAACCTCCCATGTTTAAAGTATGATCCGCGGATCAACCCATTGGTCGGTTGATCCGTATTCTTCATATAAATCAATAACGGGGAAGGTGTAATATCACAATATCAAAAACAAAAACCCCTACCTTGATGAGACTTCTACTGATGACGATCGACAGAACCACCTTCATCGTTGGTATCGATTTGTGATTCAGTGGCACTCGTCACCACTTGCTGAATCTAGTCTTGTCCTCTTAGTGGATGTGGCCATAGGACTTTGCCAAAATTTCCTCGCTTGAAGAAGTCATGCCAAAACCCTAGCCTGAGCTCCATTTAAATAGGTGGGGGAACGGTGAGTAACACATTGAAAAATTAATGAGGTTCATTAAATTAATTAATGAACCTATTTTAATTCACAATGGTGGAATTACACAGTTGATGTGTCAAGCCATTAAATGGATAGACAAGTCACCGGTCCCACCACCACCATTCATCCATTTGAGAAAAAGAAAATAAAATAAAAATTACATGTTATTTTACTTTTTATTAAAAAGTCCAAAAACTAACATTTTTTCCGACCTACTACAGTCAAAGTGAAGCCTCCCTTAAACAAATATTGGAATTGAGGATTCAACGGTGTCCTCTAATTTTTAATCTGAGCACTGGTTAAAAAGATATAAAATGTGGCCCGCACGTTTACTGAACCTACCTTATAAAAGTTACAAAATAAATTCTGGGTACATTGGGCCTCAGAATCATGCACCATCAATTTTTGAAGAATTGTTATAATACCAAATAATTAAAAACAATTACATGGAAATTTCTTTGTCTTTACATAGATAACCATGAGAGAAACATCTCTAGTCCATGAATCAGAACATTTCACTATTTTCATGTGGTTTGTGTTACTAGACCTTAAACTGTTCATTGATGGTCCAAACAGCATGATCTTAAACCATGTGCAGCTGTCATTTGGAATTTTTTCATGTGGTTTAAGGGATCCTTTTTTGAATTCTTTCAAGGATTTAACACTTTCACCACACAAACATCCTTGGATCCCCTCCTCGATGTCTAATCATTATGACCATAAACAATATTTTATTGGTCTAAGCTCTATGCCCTCAAACTAGTATCCCTAGTCCAAGACATGTGACCCTTAAATTATTTGAATTCACCCATAATTCATATGGTATTACTTAATCATCTTTTAATCATCCTCCTAGCATGCTACATTCTTGAACAACATGTGTCTTTATTCCCATCCTCATGGGATACATAGTGATGCCTATATTTGTTTTCATCGAGAACAGCCACAGATTAACTATGGAAAACATTAATACATGTGGTGATATCAATAAAAACCCACTAATGGGATGGGCCTCCTTTTGTGGTATATTATTCATTCATCTTTCTTGACCCATCTTTGGGCAAAGATTCCTTCATAACCAGATGTGAGTAATAAAGGAATGGGCAGATTATTTTATGAGTCCTATGTACTACATCCTCAACTAATGATGTTAAAATGTGATCTTACCCCGTATAGAATTAGTGTCCCCCTTAAGGAGAGATAATTTTACACTATCTTAAACCTATAGTTCCCATATAACATGTATGGGAAAAAGAAACAACTTCCTCAACACACAATGTTAATCTGTTTCCTTACCCCAAACAGATTCGGGATGCTTCATATCTATGTATAATAAGATTCAATATCCACATTTGAGATAGTAACCCCTTTACAACATCTTTATCCGACCACTATGTATGTGTGGCATGATTCTCATCCTAATGGTAAACATAGTGACCCCAAAATATTTCATCCTGGGCCCAACCTCCCTTCATTATCTCATTTTTCGGCCTTTCCTTCCTTAATGTTATGATGTCGATGAAGGGTGTGGTTTTTTGAGTTTTTTGTTGGAAGATGGGCCCCTTCTAATTTAATTTCACTATAGTTTATCATGATTTCATAATGCATGATCCTCATTGGGACACTCATGCCCCCTGCTCTGAGCTATATGAACTTAAATCAATAACCATGCCTTCAGTTTGACTACATTAACATTAAACTAGTAGCATCCCTAGTCCGAGTTGTATGAAATTAAACTGACAAGCCCAACATCCTCATTGAATGATGTTAAAATGAATCCTTACTTCATGTAAAATTAGGATGTCCCATACAACATGTGTCGTATGATTACAACATATGAAACATGGATGACTCATATATTATGTATGAGATAATCCAAACAATTCCCTATATAATACCAATATTCCTCTTAATGTGAGATGAATTGATATCATTTATAGAGATGAAATCACTCCAAATGTTCTATTATACTTGAATGCGGAATCTCATAAATATACATGTCTTTATTCCCATTCCAATGGGATACATGGTGGTGCTTATATATTTCCTATTGGGACTACCCTTTCCATCAAATCATTTATGAGGCATCCCTTTCTTGAAATTCTATGATTCATGCATTCTATGATTTGGATAATCATCTTCCTATCAATATTAATAAGATACATAATGGTATGGTCTCTGAAAAAACTAGCTCACCTACCATCCAGATCTCATTCCTTGAAGGATCTTCAACAATAAAAAGTGGATCCCATGTTTCAAACTCTATCAGTTGTAGATCTTGCATTTTTTCACCCCACCTCAACCTGATGGAGGTATAGAGCTTATGTTTTGAACATGGTGAATAGTTATTCCCTATCCATCAGTTATTACCCTTTCTCAATATCCTAGTCCTAAAAGTCACAGTCACCCATCAGGGTTTTTTTGGTTGCTTTCACCCCTCAATATGTTATTCCCTTGGAGTGATGGGTACTTAAAACCAATCCTTATTTCAATCACCTATTATGGATCATGTGGTCTTATGATTTATTATGGGTTTTCTCCTCATATAGGGATGAGTTACGCAATTACATCCATGGTCCAAACTCCATGGCCTTAAACTAGGATCACAAGTCCAAGAACCATGACATCAAACTATGTGTAAATGTTGTCTTGAATATTTTATTTGGTGTTGGGCCTCATTATTCCTCAATTAAAGGTTGGATTTCACTCCACAACACTATAGATATCCATCTTAGTTTCTTGAGTATGGTCCCAACACCCTGACCTTGAATTGTATATGATTTGTCTCAGATACAGTTTGTGTGGCATCAGGTGGCCCTCTAGGCCCCACTATTTAGGCCGAGTAACATTCCATTGATGAATTTCATGTTCCTTTGAGTCATGAATCCTCACATTACATAATTTATAACCATAAATTAAAATACATGGTCTAATAAATGTGACCTTAATCTAATTTCATATTTCCCCCTTTGTTTTGCGTGGTGTAGGGCCTCTTTTGGCCCTCAATGCTCATCGATATTTCATTTTTACAAAGAAAACATATCCCTTTTGTTACAATCACTCTATTTTCCAAGAATAATGAACTTAAAATATGTGTAAATTAACAATATATTTTTATAAGTTATAGGTCTTCTATGATCCCATTTATTTATATGCCCCTCCAAGAAGTACCCCTAAAATAATACCCTATTATGCCCTTCGCCATCGAATTTGGGTGTTTATTCCTCAAATCAGTTAACAAGTCCAGGCCCTAAGATTAAAAATTGTATGACTTTATATCTTGAACACATGATGTCAAATTGTGTGATACATCTTCCTCACCATATGATGTTTGAATGGGTTTCTAATTTCCTCACCATATGACATTGAACTGCATGTTGAATTTCCCCACAGCATGATGTAAAACTATGAGGCATCTTAGTCCCTTGGTCAATAATCCCTTTCCTCTAGTGTCAATCACCTATCACATCATTCATGTTATTATATAGTTACTCAGAATAAAAATGATTCTCTCTTTTTAAGATGAGTTCTACCACTTTTCTGACCGATACGCCAACCTGATGTGCTCAAAACCATAGTCGAATAATTCCAAGAGGTTTGGAACCCCATATAACTTTTCATCTATCCATTTCCTTTATTTTCATGATTTTTTATTTAGATCCTAATAATACTCATCATCTTAATGGGACCCCTAATGGAAATGGTGCGTGGCCACAATGGCTCACCTACCAACTTGGGTACACATCCCAAAAGATGTTAGATTATATATTGAGATAGGTACCATGTTTTCAACATGGTCAGAAGTTAAATCTCATTTGTTTTACACAATACATAGAAAAAAATTAATGGATTATATTTATTGAACATGGTTAATAATTATAAAACATCATCATTCGATAACCAATGTGTTATAGATATTGGGAATCTTGATTCATTATCTTTATTCCCATTTTTTCTAATATAATTCAACTCCTCAGGAATTACACTATTCATGCACTAGATCATGTTGGTAAGGGTAGTACTATTCAAAGATTATCATTTCCTATACATATCCCCTCTTGTTCTGAACACTACCAAATATTAGTCAAAAAATAAAGACTCTGAGTGTTCTGTGATTGTCTAACACTAAAATATAAAACAGAAATCACATGTTCATCCCTCATTTCTCACAATGAGCATGAATCACACTATCTTAAATATTGATTTGTGGTTATCTCATGAGTGTGATTGAATTGAGATAATAAAATGTAATGAAAGAAACATTTTCAATCATCAAAGAGTTCAATGAAAACCAACCTATTTTATGCAAGGTCATCCACACATTAGAGCCTCTCTATTAAAAATTATCTTAAGGATAGACCCTAGAGATTGATCGTTTGAAATCATCTAACCTCTCTTGTGTGAACATCAGAAATTATTGTATTTCTATATATAATTACACCAATTAATTGCCTTTAGGTTGGATATATTCATCCCTAATATATATCTAGATCATTTTACCCATAATTTAACTAACGAGGATGTCATATCTTCCACATTGGCCTCTAAGGAATGTTGTCGCACACGCTCTCAAAAATATTTATTTTTGATTTAACTAAGGGCAGCATAGTGGCTGACCTAGGTCGTTATCTCATGAAGGAAGTGAATTAGAAAACCCTTAATAATATTGAATAAAACAAAAAAAAGAAATAAGTGAATACAAATGAAATACAAGATGGGGGTTTTGGTTTTGTGACTTTCAGACAATACACTAAACAATCAAATGAGATGGAACAATCAAAGACACAAATTCCTTAAAAAATTATATGAGAAGATGTAGTCAATATAATATGACAACTTCATAATTCATTTATCCTTATCCCATGTGATTATAATTCATTCAATTTTAATCCCCTAAACGTTTCAACCCCTGAACCCTACGAAAATTAACATGACCAAAAATATTGGAAAAATTAGCCTTCGGCCAACTTTGAGACTTCCAATCGCAGAACCCTACCTTGATTGTGACCCAAAAGCCAAATTATGGTTAGTGGTCAATTATGAAAGTATATCCTACCTATATTTGAGAATTAATTGAGTTGGGGATGAGAATTAAACCCTAAAATTCCATCCCAAGTTGACTATATGTTTTTATTGAGGTTTCACTCACACGATTTACACAAGCCCGACCACGCGGTTAACTGAAAGTCTATCGAGTAACATAGAAATTAGAACTCAATTAATTGATAAAAATTTAATAATTACAGTATGTTTATGGATTAAAAATAAATAAATAAAGGTAGTGGGGAATAGATCAACTAGAAATAAATAACCCTTCCATGGGTGGAGTTGTCATCGTGGCGACATTTTGCATAAGCAATGGGTTGATTGGGGAACACTCAATTTTATCTTCACTAATATATTCCATCCCAAGAAAAAAATAAAAAGATGAAAATATAATAACACAGAATATTAATTGAATAAAAATTCCAGATACAAGCATGAAATAAAAGAAATATAAAGAGGAGGTGGGAGGGGAGACCCTTCTTGGAAGAGATGTTTGCACAATGACTTATTTATTCCAAGAGATTTGAGGGGTTCCCAAGATCCACCATTTCTTTAACACCATAAAAAATCCTTGAGCAACCCTCCGAAAGAGTTAAAACATCCTTTAAATAGGGTTGGGGAGGGCTAGGGATATAAAACATTTTTTAATGTGAAAGGGAAATGCAGAAAAATTGTTTAATCTCAATTTAACCGCATAGTTGACCACCAAAACACATGACTTATATGGAATTGTAGATGTATGATATGTTCATAATCATGTTCCAGATCTTTCCTCCACATTTTGGCCCAATCCAAGTCCGGATGAAGAATATATGGCCCAAATGGTGAAGTGATGTCCAATCTGGATAGTTCAGTCCAACTTTGTTTTCATGGCACATTTACTTGAATCAAATGCACGATCCAGATCCCATGTTCTGAATATAATTTGAATCCTATTAAGTCAAGAACACATTTAAAAAAATTTAATTCAAAATAATTTACAGAACAATACTTATTCTCAGAATAATACAGTGAATTTTAAAAGGATAAAACTGGAATTTCAATCGAATTTTCAAATGAATGATCTAATCCCAAGTATTCTATACATTAACATATTTAGAACAATGTGAGGAAATTGTTTCATTTATTATAAATAAAATCTTCAATAAAATTGTGTTTTATCAACTCCCCCACACTTACCCTTTTGTACTCCTGGGCAAAACCTCATATCATGTATTTGAGAAAATTGTCACATGATATGCATATTCATATTTCTCAATCCAAAGTGGAAATGTAGGAAAAGTAATAATCCCATAAAAAGTCAATATCAATAAATTTAAAATTCATTGTCTCATAAATTGTGTCAAAACAAAATCCAGTGAGATTCGTAACACTAATAACAGCGAAACAAGTCATATGTCTACCATGCCACTAATTCTCCACGTGTGTGTGTGCCAACCATTAAAAGTTCATAAATCCACCCTTTATTCAGTATATTCATGTCATGTAAAACAATTCTTCTTACTTTTTTTAATTCACCAAACCTGTTCTACATTCCTTTGCAATCAAATTTCAAGACCCACTCACTTAAGCATTCTAGAAAGTCAAACCTTAAGCTCTCGACCTAGATATCCTCATATGTTGTACATTTCGTCACTCCCCTCATTTATTATTTTTCTTTGTATTTTAAAGTATCACTTGGGAAAAATCTCACACTCAACTCTCAACACATGCTTGATCTCCTCATGAAACTAATTGTAATAGTTATAACAAGATATAAGTTCGAGGAAAATTGGTTTTTGACCTGTACAAGACACAACCCATTTTTAGGGTGTACAATAGTCGAATGATAGGTACACACGTATAGGTTAATTTGGTATAGAAATGAAACTGATTGGAAGAGAAATGAATGTATGGATAAACCAATAATTTTTTTATCTAACTTGACTATACATTCAATTGAGTAGTAAAAATTTCACAAGTCATGTTTGAGTTAAAAATTGTGTGGAGAAATTAATGACACAATTTAACATAGACAAATATCACAAATAATGATGTCAAAATCACAAAGTATTTATAATAACAGAACCATTCATATCATCGACGACTTAAATTTTTATAATAATCAACCATTGATGATGAAATCTTACTCATGCTTATCATTATACCAATGAATTTTGAAAACATGAATTTCCCATATGTTCCACATGATAATGTTATATGATATATATATATATATATATTGATTTTTTTTATTTTGTTTTTTTGGGGGTTTTTTTGAAAAAATTAAACAAAAATTTAATAGAAAATACACACAAAACACACAAATAAAAATCCTAAATATCTACCCCAAAATTTTTCCCCCTCCCCCACACATAAAATATTACATTGTCCTAAATGTAAACCTATGAGATGATATGTGAACATGAAAAGTAGAATTTTAAATAGGACAAATAATATAAAAGTGAAATGGTTAGGAATAGCCTAATATGCTCAGGTGATAATGGGGTCATATAGTGTGATGAAATCCACTGCATCAGTAGAAGTTACCTCAATGTATTTCTTCAAGCATTGTCCATTGACTGTGAAGCTCCTTACAGTGTCCTCTTGCGTGATCTCCACTGCACCATAAGGAAACACAGTAGATACAATATAAGGACCCAACCATCTATAATTAAACTTACTAGGTATCAGCTTCATCCATGAACTATATAGAAGGACTTTATATCCAACATGAAACTCCCTTTGTGGGATCATTTTGTTAAGAGATTCCTTTGATATTTCCTTGTAGAGGTTTGAGTTATCATGTGAGGAAAATAGAATCTCCTCAAGATCATAAATTTATAGCGTAATTTGAATTCCAACTTGGGCCAAATCCATGTTGCATTTGTTTATAGCCCAGTAATCTTGATGCTCAACTTCCATGGGGAGATGAAAGGCCTTCCCAAAGATAATATGAAATAGGGACATACTAATGGGAGTCTTGTATGATTTCCTATAAGCCCACAATGCATCATCCAAGTGATTTCTCTAATCCTTCCTATTCGAATGCATGATTTTCTCCAAAATTTGTTTCAATTCAAGATTTTAAACCTCATCCTAGCCACTTTTTTGGGGGTGGTATGGTGTTGAAGTTTTGTGTGTTTCCCTATACTTCTGAAGGAGGGAAGACAAAATCTGATTGCAGAAGTGTGTCCCTTGGTCACTAATGATAGCCTTTAGTACTCCAAACCTACAAAAAATTTGTGTCTTGAAAATGTCCATTACAATATGAGAATCATCAGTCCCGATGGCCTTATCCTCCACATATTTACTTAGATAATCAATAGAAACCAAAATATACAAAAAACCAAATTAACTAGGAAAAGGGGCCATAAAATTGATTCCCCATACATCAAATATCTCATAGAATAGTATAGGTTGTTGGGGAATCTCGTGTCTCCTATAAATGTTCCAAGTTTGTTGGAAACATGAGCATGACTTTTAATACACATGAGCATCATGGAATAAGCTAGACCAATATAATCCAAAGTCTAAAACTTTCCTAGCTGTCTGTTGGGTTCCAAAGTGTCCACCACAATCAAGTGTATGATAGAATTACATAATAGACTCAAACTCATGATCAGGAACACAACTCCTAATAACTTGATCACTACACATGAACCAGAGGTAGGGATCATCCCTAACATAATACCGAGACTCACTTTTTAATTTTTGGACTTGATGTTTCTTTAATTTTGCAGAGATTTTGGATGCAACAAAGTAGTTCACTAAATCAGCATACCAAGGATACGTTCCAAAGATGTAATAAATATGATCATCAGTGTTCTAAAGTGGTACCTAGGACAAGGTGTCAGCCTCTAGTGTGTGAGTAATCCAAATCATGTGGCTTTCCACCAGGTTTTCAGACCCCTTCTTGTCATTTATTTCAATATCGATTTCTTGAAGGAGGAGCATCCATTAGAGAAGTCTTGTCTTTGCATATGGCTTCTTCAAAAGGTACCTCAGAGATGTATTGTAAGAAAAAACAAATAATTTAGATCCCAATAAATATGAAAAGAATTTCTTTAAAGAAAATATATTGGAAAGAAACTTCTTTTCCATGGTTTTTTAGTTTGATTGGTCTGAATCCAATTCCCTCAAAGCGTAGTCAATCACATGTGAACATCCCTCCACCCTTTGTGATAAGATAGCTCTAACCAAAAATTTGGATGAGTCACACATAATCTCAAAAGGAATGTCCCATTGTGGGGGATTTTAGATCATTGGAGTGGGAGGAAACTTCTTTATCTCATCAAATGCTACCCTACATGAATCATCAAACAAAAAATCAGAATCTTTTTGAAGTAATCATGACATAGGACGAGCAATCTTACTAAAATCTTTAATGAACGAATAATAAAATCATGCATTCCCTAGGAAAGATCTAACATCACACACACGTGAAGGATAGGGTAAGGATAAAATTATATCTACCTTGGATCAATCAATCTCTATCCAATGTTTTGACACTACATACCCTAAGACAATGCCATGATCTACTATGAAATGACACTTTTCAAAGTTCAAGACTAGATTCTACCCAATACATTGATTCATCACCTTTCCCAAACTACTTATATATTCATAAAATGAGGATCCATATACTATAAATTCATCCATAAATAACTCAATGCAGGTCTCAAGAAAATTAGAAAAAAATACTCACCATGTATCTTTATAAGGTACTTGGGGAATTGAAAAGTCTAAATGGAATCCTATGATAGGCAAATTTGTCAAAGGGACAGGTGAATGTAGTCTTATCCTAATCCTCAATATCTATAGTAACTTTAAAATATCAATAAAATTCATCCAAGAAACTATAATGTGTCTTCCCAGCTAGTCTCTCGAGCATTTGATCAATAAATGGGAGGGGGAAATAGTCCTTGTGAGTGGTTTGATTTAGTTTCCTATAATCAATACACACACACCAACTGTTTTTCACCCTCATTAGAACTAACTCATCTTTCTCATTTTCAACAATTGTAACACCATTTTTCTTAAGAACAACCTGAATAGGACTTACCCACTGAGAATCTGAAATGGGAAAGATTATACCTACCTCGAGCAATTTCTTAACTTCTTTTTTAACAACTTACAGAAGGGTTGGATTGAGCCTCCTTTTTAGCTGCCTCATCAGTTTATCCCCATCCTCCAAAAGAATCCTATGCATGAAAATGGGGGCTCTAATACCAGATATGTCACCCAAGGTCTACCCAATTTCCTTGATGTTCTCCCTCAAAAGATCCAAAAGTTTTTCTTCATGTTCAAAAGAGAGATTGTTAGCAATGATAACAGGTAATCTTTTACCACTCAACAAGTATGAGTATTTGAGATTAGGATTCAATGGATTGACTTCCAATATAGGGGGTGTTGTATGGATGGAGATAATTAAGGAACGTAAATATGTGAACAAAGAGCATCAATATCAGAATAGGCATCATCAAAATCATAGAATGATTCATCAAATCGATCAGCATACTCAACAGACATGCCATAATTAGAGTTCACATGATCAAAATCGGAATACAAGTCTATTTCAAAATCTAATATAAGAGAGTCTTGTTCACTAGAAACAGGTGTGGAAGTTCTCTTAGACATAAAACTAGAACAAATTCTTATAATATTTCTAAGCATAGGACAATCAAAATCCATGGGTTTTTTACTTGGTGGTTCCAAATGGGAGATAAAAAAAGTAGAATGGTCCTCTGAGGGGTACTTCATGGAATCCATAATATAAAATATCACAAATTCATCTATAAACTCCATGGAAAGTGTACTGTCATGGAATTTTATGATTTTTTTTTTCAGTTTTGAGGAAGGGACTACCTAATACAATTAGAACACAAGAACATACATGATCATCCTCCATGTTAAGAATGTTGAAGTCTACTGGAAAGATCATGTATCTTACCCTAACAAGTACATCCTCAAGGAATCCCACTAGATATGTTTTAGATTTATTTTCCAACTGCACCACTACTCTGGTCAGCTTCAACTCCCCAACCTGTAAAAAAGATAATATAGAGTGAGGCATCACATTTGAAGAAGATCCTAAATCACATAAAGCATCAGAAAAGTGAAACTCCCCAATGGTGCATGGGATGGTGAATGTCCTGGGATTCTCAAACTTTGTTGGCATCACTATATTTTTTGTAATGATTACTAACACATTCTTTCCAAGATTTATCCTCTCATTTACCTCAATCATTCTTCGATTAGTACAAAGTTTTCTTAGGAATTTGGAATATTTTGGGATTTTCTTAATGGCCTCAATAAGGGGGGTGTTTATCTCCACACACTTGAATGTGTCCAAAACCTCTTTTTTCATTACCTCCTCATCCATCTTCTTGGTTTTTGAAACCCTGTTTGGAAAGGGAAGGGGTTTATGAGGACATCGTCAAAATATTTCTTACCTTTTTCTTTCTCTGTGGGATTCTCATTAGTTGTTCTTGAATGGGGATTCTCCAAAGATAAGGTGAATCCTAGAGGAATGGTAGGTGGAGAATCATCTGTTGTTTTCTTCTAGCTTCTCAATGTGATGGCACTAACATTCCAATTTGGATTTGATGTAGGTTGGGAAGGTAGATTTACAGAATTCTTACTTACCAGATCATGGAGGTCAGGGTCAATCTGGCTCATTTGAGTCTTCAACTCCTTTAGATCCAAACCATGACTCTTTATCTCATTCTATTGATTAAAAAAATTTGTTTCAGAAGGTCATTTGTGTTATAATCTACCTTTGGTTTTGGATTCCCTTGTTGTGGGTTTGTTGATGCTTGGGCTTTAAATATCCTATGGGGTTGTTGGAAACCCTACTAGTAAGGCAGAGGCTGATGGAATTTTTGTTTAAAGGGGGGACTTTGTTGATGTGTAGAGCCATACCTCATGTCTGTTTGATCCTTCCATATTTGGTTTTATGTTGGTTCAAATTGATCATACTTATTCTGGGGATGTGGTTGTTGATGCTTCTACCGATACGGTCTCCCAAGAAACACTTCTGCACAATCTTCTTTTTCTTGGAGTTGGGGGAAACAATCAGTTGAGTGGATTCTCTCTGTGAAAATGCCACAGGTCCTTAAAGGAGGGGGTTCAGATGTCTTCTGTTCTAAATAAATCTGCCCACCATAGTGGTCAATTCTTCCAACTTAGTATCAATTAAATTAATTTTGAGAAATGGACTTACCTGATGTACTCCCCTGACATGTGGTGCACCTTGATCACCAAATTGTTGAGATTTTTGTGCCATCTTGTCAATCAACGCATGTGCGGATGCTGGTGTTTTGTTAACCAATACTCCCCAGCTACAACATCCACCATGCTTCTCTCCATAGGTTTGAGTCCTTCATAGAAGTACTGGATGAGGAGTTTCTCAATAATTTTGGTGATGTGGGAATATCACACACAACTTCTTGAATCTCTCCTTATACTCATACATCAACTCTCCATGTGCCTGCTTGATCCCTGAGATCTCCTTTCAAATGGAATTGGTCCTTGATTCTATAAAAAATATCTATAAGAAAATACATTTCAAATCATTCCAACATGTTAAATCTTCAGGTTGTAAATAATACATCCAATCTTTTGCAGTTCCATCAAGTGAGAATGGGAATGCTCTATGTTTTATTTCATCTTAAGAGACATTTCTTGGATTCATTATTGATAATACCACATTTAATTCTTGTAAATGTTTGTTTGGATCCTCACCAGATAAGCCATAAAGTTTTGGAAGGTGAATTAACCCAGATTTTATTTAAAAGTATGATTCAAGAGTTGGATATGAAATGCATGAAGGTTAATAATTAATATCTGGTGCATCCAACTCTCAAATAGTTCTATTCAGTTCATTGTTTTTATTTTCAACCATTGTATCTTTTTTAATATTCTTTTTAGAAGAGTTTCCAATTTCAAAAATCCTAGAGTGGAGGAATTCCCCAGTTTGGTAAATGATGACACTCCCTGTAGACCAAGATTGTCTGATTCAAGCCCTAAGTATGCTCAATCTCTAGTTCTATATGAAGGAGATCCTCAGGGTGGGATCTTTTCATAAATCATAGAAAAGAGAAACAAAATCAGCGAGCACTAATATCATTAAATGAGGTTTCAATTGATGGTACAAAAAAGAAGTGGTGGGGAAGAAGGAACAGAAAATGAAAGGGAGGAGAATAAAAGAAACAAAATAACATATAATAACAAATAATTTACCTAAAATTGGTTTAATAAAACACTTTACTCTCTGGAAATGGAACCAATTTGATGAACGTTGTCGCACATGCTCTCAAAAATATTTATTTTTGATTTAACTAAGTGCATCACCATGGCTGACCTAGGTCATTATCTCAAGGAGGAAGTGAATTAAACAACCCTAAATAGGATTGAAAATAAAAAAAAGAAATAAGTTAAGACAAATGAAACAAAAGATGGGGGGTTTTGGTTTTGTGACTTTCAAACAATACACTAAACAAGCGAATGATATGGAACAATCCAAGACACAATTTCTTTAAAAATAATTATATGAGAAGACATAGTAGATATAATATACCCCATTCATCATTAATATATCCTTATCCCATACATTTATAATTAATTAAATTGTAATCACCTAACCTTGTCAACCCCCAAACCCTACGGAAATTATCACGACCAAAAATATTTGAAAAATGAGCCTTCGGTCAACTTCAGGACTTCCAATCGAAGCACCCTACCTTGATTGGGATCCAAAAGACAACTTATGGTCAATGGTCCATTAGGGAAGTATATCCTCCCAATATTTTCGAATTAATTTAGTTGGGTGTGAGACATTAACCCTACAATTCTATCCCAATTTGATTAGATTTTGTGATTGAGGTTTCAATCACACGGTTTACACAAGCCCGACCACACGGTCAAGTGCAAGTTGATCAAGTAACATAGAAATTAGAACTCAATTAATTAATCACAATTTAATATTTATAGTATATTTATGGATTCAAAATAAATAAATTAAGGGACTGTGGATTAGATCAACTATGAAATAAGTCACTCTTCCATGGGCGGATTTGTCATCGTGGAGACATTTTTCATAAGCAACGGGTTGATTGGAGAACACCCAATCTCGTCTTTACTATTATATTCCATCCCAAGTAGAAAAATAATAATATGAAAAAAAATAACAAATAAGATTAATTGAAGAAAATTTATAGATACAAGCATGAAAGAAATGAAATACAAAGAGGAGGTGGGAGAAGAGAGCCTTCTTGGAAGAGATGTTTGCACAAGGTCTTACTTCTTCAAAGAGATGTGAGGGGTTCCCAAGAGCCACCCTTTCTTCCACACCTTCAAAAATCCTATACCAACCCTATAAAATAGTGAAAACATCTTTTAAATAGAGGTGGGGAGGTCTAAGGTTACAAAACATTTCTAAATGTGAAAGGGAAATTCGGGAAAAATTTAATCCCACTTTCACTGCATAATTGACCTTTAAAACGCAAGACATATCTAGACTTATATAATAATGATATGTTTATAATTATGTCCTCGTGATTCCCTCAAAATTTGGACTCAATACAGGTCTTTATGAAGAAGATACGGTCCAAAAGGTGAAGTGATGTCAAATATGGAAAGTTTAGTCCAACTTTGTCTTCATGGCCCGTTTAGTCCACTCAAATGCACGATCCATCTCCCATTTCCTAAATATAATTTGTATCCCATTAAGTTAGAAACACAGTTAAGAAAAATTAAGTCAAAATAATTTACATAACAATATTTAATCCTAGAATGCTATAGGGAATTTTTAAAGGATATAACTGGAATTTCAATTGAATTTTTAAATGAGTGATCTAATCCTAAATATTCTATAAATTAACATATTTAGCACAATGAGAGGAAATTATTTCATTTATTATCAATAAAATATTCAATAAAATTGTGTTTTATCAGATTTTTCTACTTCTATTGGGGCATTTAAATTATTGATGATCTTAGCTTTAGATGCGGAAATAGCTACATGCTCCTAAGACATCCCATCTAGGTGGTTGATCTACCCTTATGCTACCTTAATATACTTCGAGACCTCATAATTTTGCTTCATCAATTTTGGGTGAAATGCCTCCTTTTTTTAATTCACCCACTCATAAAGTAAATATCGATCTATATCATGAATGTTGTGGGTGTCCACCCTAATGATCCCTAGGGTAACTATCTAGTGGGGGTGAGATCCTACCCTACTATGTAGGTCAACAATTGTGGTGCGGGAGATGAAGTTCCACAAAAACCTTCATGAATTGTGATGAAATGACCCATTTCTTCTAATTGGAATTTGATCTAGAATCCTCAAGTTCATTAGGCTACACAAACTTATATGGAGGAAAGGCAACCTAAAAATTTGTGGTCGGGTCATCTATTGGATTATCACTGAATGTGATTAAATGTATTCCTAGTAAAGGATCCTAACTATCTTCTTCACCTAAAGAAGAAGACTCTTCTACACCATTTGATAGATTATAGGTATATTAAACTTTCACAACCTCTTCATCCACCCTCTCTGATGAAACCATATATCCCTTATCTCCCACAACTACAACTAATGGTAATTCCAAGGTTGGTGCATCCAATGTAGGCTCCCCAGCTACTATATATTCTTTCAAAATTTCCATTTAATCAATGGCTAATCTCCATAAAACTCCTTTGTAGTCTCCTCTATGAAATTATCCACCACTATGAATCCTTTATATATCCTCATCACAAGAAATATATCAACCCTCAACATCAATGGAAAGGTCATTATGGTCCCTTATAGTAGAACCTCCATGGTTGGTCTAACAAACACAGCCTCCATAGTCTTTTCCATGGGCACAATAACACACATTTTCTCTACCTCATTATCTGGAAATATCAACTCAGATATTGATTTTGTATGTAGATTCACAAACACTAATTAAATAACCATTTAAATATGCATAGTCTAAACAAATAAAGGAAAAGGAGAAGAGAAAAAGGTGAAAGGGGAATATTATTTTATGAATAATATATCATGGTGGAAAGATTCATAATACTAATGGAAAATTCTCATGGAGTTGGAATTACCTTTTTTTTTATTGCCTCAGTCATAGTAATTTCATCAACCAATGGTTTGCTTCCCATTGTCATGATGTCTGTGAGGGACCCCAAATTCACCCCTTCAAGGTTTGAGTCTCCCTCTCTTTCTCCTCAAGTTTCATCATGCAATTCCCCAATTTCATGTCTCTTAGTCCCTGTATAAGTTCAAGAAGAGTTATAAATCACTAATAGGGGTTTATTAGCATCGAATTATCATGGAATCAGAGTGTTTACCTAATCAATAGTAGGGAATCATTCCACAAGAGATCCCCAATAGGAATCACACCCACAGGACTTGTCTTAGTCTCCTTGAAAAGGCACATGTGAATCTAACCCACTATATGATAGCTCCAAATGGGAGGTCATCCACAATGACACTTTTTCATGGATGTTTAGTAGAAGTGTCATTCCCTGAGTGTATACTAGATCCTCAATCTATCTTATTTACTACACTGTCTCATCCCAAACCATGGGGAAGAATTTCATGGAATGACCCTGTTCGAGGAGGAATATCCCATCATGGTTGAGATACTTCCACATCCCATGCGGAGTGATGATTTTTCATAAAATCCCCCATCTCTCACATGTATCCCAAAATAACTTCTCACTGGGAATGTATAAATGGAACAACTACTTCCCTAGTACTTGAAAAAAACTCCCATGGGACTTCCCCAAAGTGCTCCAACTCATCTCACAAACATTTTCCCAAGAATGATAAACATGATGTTGTTTCTCCTCTCAATCAAGCCTCAACCTGTTCTTAGTCAGGGACTACTGGCCATATAACTACAGCTCTGTCCACCCATCCAACCATGCCTCCATGGGATGATCCAAACAACACCATCCCATAGACTCATGTTTGTAGGGAATATCCTTCATTATCCTAAGTGGATAAATGACTCAAAATATTCATGGGATATATGTTCTCCAAATATTGTTCATTTTCATGTACAAGCACAAATGCAGCAGTAGGTGGAAGTATCTCACTCCTATATTTTCTATACTCACTCTTGAACATGACCTAGATTTCCTATAGGTTCAAAGTATAGAACTTGTGATTCACATCTTTTTAAACCTATAGATCCAACCACTAAATTCATATGAACTACCATGCATCTGTTTCATGTTGGAAATATCATATATTGGCTCTCAGCCAACCATCTCCATCAATAATCCACCTCATAAATATAATACGTATGAACATTTCTTGATGGTACCCACACCATCATCATTATCCTTCACCCCATGGGAGATGGAATGGGTGAAAAATGAACCCCTCTTCCATCTAAACCCTTTCCAAAACATCCACACATCTCTACTTGAGCGGCTGACTCCTGATTATGTTCATGATTTCTTTTTTGTGAATTTTAGTTGGGGGTATGAGGTTCACATATTCCTATCACCCATGTGTGAGACCACCCAGTTGTACAATATATGTATGGGTCCAAACACATGGAGTGTATTCTTCCACTCATTGATGTGGTAGAGAACCTAAGACAGCCTCAAAAATATTAGGAAATCTATGTTAATTAACTTCCTCATCTCATGCATCCCCTCCATAATGAAGGTTCTTGGAAACTCCCCCATATGTGAATCCCTAATTAGTAGAATCTATCCACAAATTAGTGCAGCAATAAACCCCTCCAACCTAACAATATTATCTATAGGATTTATGTTATATCCCCTCAACATCCACAAGTTCACCTCCAAAATCCTCCTATAGGAGTGCCAATTTACCCACTGAAATTACCTAGCGAATGTGTGAATAATCCCCAATATATTTTATGCTAGTTCATCCCTTATTGATATATCTTCCAGTATATCGATCAAAATTTATCAGAACTATTGCATGAATGGTGTTTTTACCATCCACGAATTGTTTTCACTAGTCCCTTGAACCAAATTCAGAAATGCTTTAGCAAGATCCAGAAGCTTCTCTTGGTCATCCCACATATTCTCTATTGGGATAAATTCATCATAAAAAGATCCTCTAGTTGGATTTTTAAAAACATAGTGTAGCTCCCACAATCTATGTACCAACTCCCAATGATGTATATGGAATGTTTTGGTGCCAAGAGACCACATTCTAAATAGATCTGATGTGATGAGTAGGTTATGGTAGACATGGAATTGGGATTCCCATTCCTCTATATAAATCCCTACATACATTAGGTTAGACAAAAAATCATGGAATAACATACACGCCCAATATGTTTGGGGACATTCTTCTATGATATTGATACCTTATCTCATTTCCTAGTGGTCCATCTATTCCTTGAGTGATTCTACTAAATCCTCCATGTGAACTATCTCACACTATGAGGGGGATGTCTCATCATCCAATTTATCCACATTGATTTTTTTGGCATCATTCTAGAGAGTGTTCACTTTGAGTGATGAATGATCCTTCTAAATATGGCCCCCAACATCCCTACACCATTGGTACTGACCGGGAATGCTTCTCTACCATTAGGTAGGATCATCTCTTCCCTCCTCATGGATTAACACATCATCCATCATCCTGAATCCATAGAGCGGGATCATATGTAATTGTGGATACTCCATTTGAGATTCTATTAGAAGTTTACTAAGTGATTCTTACTCCAATTGACTCTGAAATATCTCCCACTCATTATATTCCCATCCATTTCTTTATGATGGGTGACAGTAATATTGGATCCTTTAAAATAAATTTCATTTCAGATAAAGGATTTTTTTTATCCTACTTTGTGAAAAGTATATAGTGGAGTCTTGATTATAAAGGTTTAGTTCAAAGAGGTAATTTATCCAATATTTGGGTTTTAGATCATGGTTCACAGAACTCTATTCACATAACAAGGATCATGGGTATGATGAGTTTTATGAGTGATAGGGATCAGAATCACAACGTGCTCATTAAGGGTTTGTGATTCTCTAATAGAGAGAAAAATATTTTTTGTTCATGAAATGTAAATTACAATCAAGGACACCAACTATTCTATTTATATGTTTATGGATTGGGGATTCACATTTGTGTATTTGTGAATAGGGATTCGCAATCGTGTTTCATGATAGGGACTCACAAATCGAATCATAATATCACATTTTTGGTGGTTCCCTCTTAATTGACCCTTATTTTCCCCATTTGCACCAATTCTGATGTGACGAATTTTTTTATGCTAAAATTCGCATTTCATGGTAATGGTTGATGAAGGAATAGAAAATTTGGAGAATATATATAAAAAAGTCCAAAAAAACCCTATAAGGCACTATTTTATGATGTTCACCTCCTTCACAAACAATCGAAGGTCATGATGTTCTTGAGACATGGAGCTCTTTCATGAGTGTGCCAAGGATTATCGATAACATATTCATAGAATCATTTCTATGTTTTGGATCTCATTATGACCATGAATATGGTTAATGGTAATCTTCGTGTAGTATCAAGGATGAATCCTGCAACTCTTCATGACTACACAGAGGGTTGACTGTAACCTCTATATAGTATCATTCGGACTCCCTAAGCCCCCATCAACTTGTGCAGCTCTTAAAGATTAAAAAGGTTCCCCCATATTTAAAAAAATCATACCCAATAAATTACCTTCACAAAAAAATTATAGTATAATGCACAACCATTGAACTCAAGAAACATTCTCTGAGTTCTAGAACCTCTTGATCATTATGAGTGAAAGTGAAAAGGGATCACCCAAGGTATAAATGCATCACAAAATTCCCCCACTTGAGATCTTGAGAGCCTCCGATAAAAGTGAATATTCCTTTCAAAAAGGATACTTCCATTCAGGAAATAATAATTTCCTCTTAGACACATGATATTTTCAAAGGCATGCATCCTTTATGAATCCCTCCACCCGAGAACCAGGACTTCACTTCAAGGTAGGGTCATTCAGTTTTGCAAATAAACCCACTTCAAAAAAATCATTGACCTCAATGATGACCCTAAGATTTTGGAACCACCCCTCTATGAATCCACAAGCATCATTTAACACCCCATCTAGGCCCCTCTATGGTTCCTCCCATCCAGCTCACACTTTTATGAAGGTCAAATTCTCGGGGCCCCGTACATATCCTAGACCATTTTGGTGGAACCCATGAGGTCTCTATGCCTAGTTCCACCCACATTTATGTCTACCCACTTTAGTTCAAGTGTGTCCAACATACCAATAATATATATTTTTCATAAGTATAGGTATCATAAGGCCCTTTTTTTCTAATAATAGGTACCCTAATGTCAGACCTTCTGATTTTCACTCCTCAGAGGTAGTCCCAATTCCATGCACCACCCAGAGGTACATGTGATTTTCACATGATCCATAATTTTTGTATCTTAAAAGGAAATCGTTCCCCTACATTATCATGCATTCCTTATGATGAATCTATTCCCACCTTGGCATGGTCCCTCTCAAGGTGATATCCCCACCAATATTTAAGATACATGATATAAAACTATATATCTTTATGTATTAGTTAGAGGACGTTAAACCGAATGACAATGTTCAAATCCCATAACATGAAACTATTACCTTACCCTATCTTATAATCATAGGATACCCAATTTATGATTGACATGGGATGACCCCACACCTTCAACCCCATGTAAATAAACATAATATAACTTGTGTATGACTGACATTGGATGATACCTCCCTCCACATCATGGGATTAACATCCTCCTAGTAAGTTTCCTTGTGTAGACCCCAAACATATCAACCCCACTTCTAGAAACATTAGGGAAGCTTTTACATTTTTCCCCTAACCATCGATCATAGATGATCATTTGGAAATAGGATCTTCCTTAGTCTACGATGTTAAAATACATGGATCATACCTATCAATTGATCTTAAACTATAGAATCGACATATTTTTTGTTTTCATCCCTGTCTCTTAAATAGGGTACATAGGATGTCTCCCTGAGGTTCAATCCCAACATTGGTAATCTATCCAATTGTGAAATCTTGTCTCCTAGGGATAATCCACATGTATTTTCCTCCATGGGTTGTTTTAATCCATTTATAACTTTATAAGTGTTTCATCTTCCCGCATAGGGATGGACCTCATAGATCTACATCCATGAGGTGTCCAGATGAATTTCAAACATAGGTATGACATAAATAATCATAGGGATGCACCTCCTATATCCACCTCCAAGGGGCCTTTTGATCCATCAGTAAACATCATTGTGTAATGTTCCATCCTAGTAAGAAACCTATGTTTTTACAATTATGGGGTTTTTTGATCCATCACTAAAATTAGGTGTGATGTAATCCCTATTAGGGACACACCTCTTTGATCCTCCTATATGGGGATTCTGAAAATGTCTATGAAAGAGTTAGACATGTGCCTATCTCGTATCCACAATATGTTAAACCTATGCTTATATATTATCCAAAATATGCTAACTGTGTTCCCGTTCAATCCCTATAATACTTTAGCCCTATCCCCATATCTACAAGGCAGTAATCTCATGCTCTGATCCATTTCAATAGAATACTAGGATCCATCTCTATAAGATATCTAACTTGGGACCTGATACAATATACCTTCTCAATGAAATTAACGTGGAACACATGAGGTAAAACTCCTTGGATGACATATTCCCATGGCTTTAATTACTTCATGATCGACACAAGGTACCTTAGGTTCCACACCTAAGATACCTCACATGAGATTCCCTCCAAGGAAGAAGATTCACAACTCATAAATGTTCCCAATATCAATACATGCCCAGATATGACCAACATGACTACTCTACTAACTGAAAGTTTCTTCCCTATCAAGAGAGAAGCTTTTTAATCAATTGGAATCCACATAGAGATAGCATCAAGAAGGAGTTATAGGAACACAACTTAATCTATGAGGGAGACCAAGACTTGTATGTAGACCCTAAGGAGGAATCTATAGGAGGAATAATTGACATACCTTATCCCATTTTGATCAAGGAGAATAATCTGCTAGTGAAAGTGATGAAATTAATCTGCCTTTTGAAATTGGGAATGAGGGGTAATTGAATTCCACCAGGCGCATTGATGTTATGGCAGCCCTAAAGAAATAATCAGTATGGCATCCCACCTTTTTATTACATAACTTTTCATTAAATTTTACAAACAGAGGATATTTAAAGTCTAGTGTCTTGGAAATCAGGAACATAATACATTAAAAACAACATAAAACATTCTTCTAATCCACTTTTAAGGATTCATAATAAGTTCATACGAAGTGAAATTACTGCATCTCATAACCTAGAGACATACATTGAAAGGAAAGGGTGAGCATAAGGCCCAGTAAGGTAAACAAGGGAATCAGTTTACTTGTGACATCAATAAGAACTTGAATAAAAACATAAGGACATGAGAAATGAAATTATAATAATATCATAATAAAAAGAACTTGAAAAAAAACTTGAATATGTGCCTAAAACATTTAATTTATACATTCATGAACATATCACCAAGGTTTATCCCCTAGGTGTCATAAAAATTACCAAGGTTATTCACCAAGGTATTGTGAAACTTTTCATCTCTAGAGATTAATTCTTTACCCAATGAATTAGAGCGCTATCAGGTCACACCCTTAATATGTATTTATTTTCATGTGAGACACGTATATCATAAGAAAAAATTTCATACATAACCCTTAGATAATAAATGAAATGGATTTTATTTTAAAATCGTGATGTTTTAAAAGTTCTTAAAATAAGATCATTATATCATTTATAACTCATGGAAAGAGAGTGAGGGTTATATGTATGTCCATTACAGAAAAAAAATATCCTTTTTATATATTTATGAACACCCATCGAAACGAAATAGGTCTTGGTATTCACATAAATAAACAAGATAATTTCTTGAGATAAAGAGATAGAAATTTTGAGGTGAAATTTCTACAGCATAATGACTATATAACATGGTTTTAGAAAATAATAAAAAGATAGGGTACAAGGGTAACCCACTAATAAATAACTCATATTAAAATATAAATATAGAATAACATGTAGTTAAGAACATGCTATGGATATTTTAATGACATACAACAAGAAAAGGAAACTTGAAAGGTAGGAGAAGATGCGATTTCTTTTACAAGAAATTCGGCAGCAAAACGGCGTCACTTAAATATTCAGAAAACAAATTGATGATAGAGGAAAGGGTCTCTAAAAAATTAGACAAGAAATTTATTATAATGAGAACATATATAAACATACCCTCAATATAAAGATACGTAAACTAGAAGACACAACATAAAGGAATTCATGACTTTAAAAGAGGAGGGTGAAAGATTCTCTTACCTGGAAGAGTAACTTCAAAATCATAAAGGTTGGGACCTTGGTAGGCTTGAGGGAACCTTGTGAGGCCTCTTTGGGAGGTAAGGAGACTAGAAAATCGTTTAGAATGTTTTTTAAATGAAATGAATGAGGGAAATGGCTTGGTATTTATAGGTAAAGTGAGTGAATAAATTATTAATTTCCAAGGGACACCTCATCGGTGGTATTCACAAAACCATGGGCTTGGTCAGGGTATTTTGCCATGGTATTGGCCACTTGGGATAGATAATAGTATATCTAAATATTTATAAGTTGGCCAGAAATCATACATCATTATTACATAATTAATGATGTCATTAAACACCCAAACTCAAAACTGCATTTTTACTATTCACCGAAAATTCAATTGTTTCAGAAAAAACCCAAAAATTCACCCTAACCTAATATCGATTCTCTGAATTCAGAAATGAAGTCCATTTCATGAAAATAATTTTCTAAATATTTTTAATTTAATTTTTAAATAAAATCATTATTTATTCCAAAAATACAACTTTAAAACTATAACTCATTTTGTAACACCTTAAAAAAGTAATCAAGGTCCCATAAAAATATCGTTTACCCATAAGAAAAAAAAAGTAAAAATTTATGATTAAATTTTATGAAAATACATTTCCATTTTAAATTATTAAATTAATTATAAAATTGTAAATAAAATATTTATGGCGTACAAAAATACCAAAACATAAACTATGATAGTTTTTTTCACTTTTAAGATGTCTAAAATGTATTTATACATTCATGGGTGAGGTTTCTATTTTTTTTGGTCAAATTACTATTCATTATTATTCATATTGGTATGTTATTATTCTTACTTTACTATTCACTAAAAACCAAGTTGATCTTATTAGACTCTAAATTTCTCACTAATCACAACTGTAGAAGACCATTTTTGAAAATAATTTCTCATTATTAATTATTTAATTAATACAAAAAAAATTAAAATGCCCCTTTTTTTCTAAATTCATAAATAATACACATCCTATATTTATCCGGATATTTTAAATTCACAAACTTTTCCATAAGAAGAAATAACAATTTTATTTATATAAAAGGATTACACAAAGCAGCTAAGGTCTCGTTACATAACCCCTTATAACACCAGCATAGGACCTAAGTGGAAGGTGTTATATGGTGATAAAATCTTAGGGTGGCTCAGACAATGTTGCCTGAGTAGTGATTTCTATCAGCTTTAACTTCTCCCTTCGGTGATTCAGTTCAAGCTTCATACGTTGAAGTTCGGCTTGGGCTTGGTCCAGAGCAATGCCTAGTGATGCTACCTCCTTCCCAAGCTCCGACATATGGGCTTCATATAGCTTGAGTCTACTAGATGAGGTCATTCAAACTTCTTTCTCTATCAATTGACCAAGATAACTGTATTTATAAAAACACAACGTTAAGATTATAGTTTCCAATGGTTATATTGACCATCGATCATATAATAGTCAAAACCCAATGGTCTCATTTTAATTATTCCCACTTCATTAATTAAAGGATATAGTTTTGTTGAGTATAAAAAAAAGATAACACAAAAAATTAGGAAACAAATATAATTGAAAATTTTGGGTCGTTACATTCTTCCGCCTTAAGAAATTGCATCCCCAAAATTTTATCTCGTGCCCTATGATGGGAAAAGGTGTGGGTACTTCTGTCACATGGACTACTCTGGTTCCCATGTGGCTTCTTCATATTTTTGGTTCCTCCACAACACCTTAACAAGGTGGGTAGTCTTGTTGTGTAGAACATTGTCTTTAAGATCCAAGATCTTCACCGGCTTCTCCTCATAAGAGAGGTCATGTTCCAGTTGTACCACCTCTAGATTTTGTACATGTGAAGGGTCAGGTATGTTCTTCCTCAAGAGGGATATATGGAAGACATCATGAACTTGGGATAGATTTGGAGGAAGTTCAAGCCGATAGGCGACTGCTCCCACACGATCAAGGATTTCATAGGGGAAAATGTACCTAGGGATGAGCATCCCTTTCTTTCTAAACCTCATGACTCACTTCTAAGGTGAAATCTGAAGAAAGACTTTGTCACCAATATCAAACTGCAAGTCCCTTCGACGGTTGTCGGCATAGCTCTTTTGCCGAATATAAGCAGCCTTAATGTGTTTTTGGATGGCATGGACCTTTTATGTCATCTCTTGCACGAGATCAGGCCCAAGAAGATTTCTCTCACCAGCTTCATCCCTACAAGTAGAAGTTCTACATCGCTTCCCATTGAGAGCTTCATAGGCTTCCATTTGAATGCTCTAGTGGAAGCTGTTGTTGTAAGAGAACACAACTAAAGAGATATGTTGATCCCATCCACCTTTAAATTCCATTAAGCAAGTTCTCAGTATGTCCTCGAGTGTTTAAATAGTCCTTTCAGATTGGTCATCTGTTTGGGGGTGATATGTCGTACTGAAATTCAATTCAGTGCTCAGATCTTGTTGAAGACTTCTCCAGAATTTTGATGTGAACCTTGGATCACAATAAGATATGATAGAAATTGGAACTCCATGCATCTTTACAACTTCCTTCACGTAAATCCTAGCAAGATGATCAAGAGATAAATCTTCCCGAATAGAGATTAAATGGGAAGTCTTGGTGAGATGGTCCACAATAACCCATATTGAATTATTTCCTTTGCAAGTTTTCAGTAGACCAGTGACAATGTACATAGTGATATTGTCCCACTTCCATGCTGGTATGGGTAGTGGTTGTAATACACCTTTAGGAATTTTTCTCTTTTCCTTCACTTGCTGACATACCAGGCACCTTGAAGTGTAGTCAGCAATCTCCCTTTTTATATTATCCCACCAATAACGATCACAAAGGTCCCTATACATTTTCAAGCTACACTGATGTATAGAGAAAGTAGATCTATGATTTTTATCCATCAGCTCCTTCTTTATTTCCAGAATAGATGGAACACATAGTCTTGTAAAAAAATTTAGTACACCTTCTTGATCAGTATTGAACTCAGGAAACTTCTAATCCTTCACAGCCTCAAACTTCTTCTGTAACAAAGGATCTTCTTTCTAAGTTTTATTGATCTTATCTAGTAATGATGGTTGAGAAATCATTTGGGTTAGGGTTGATGATGTCTATTCCCTTATAATTCCCATGTCCAACTTTACTGGTTCATTGATCAAAGGATATTTTTGAATCCTCATCATGGAAAGAACAACTGGGTCTTTCCTACTTAATGCATCAGCGACTTTGTTTTCTCTTCTGGGATGATAATGAATTGAACAATCATAGTATTTAAGAATCTCAAATAATATCCTTTGTCCCATGTTCAATTCCTTTTTTCTGAAAATATACTTCAAACTTTGATGATATGTGTATATATCACATTTTTTTACATAAATATAGTGTCTCCATATCTTCAGAGAAAAAACGACCGCAGCTAGCTTCAGATCATGCATAGGTTAATTCTGATCATGAGTATTCAACTGTTGAGATTCATAAGAAATGACCTTGTCATTTTTAATGAGGACTCACCCAAGCCCTTTTAGATACGCATCGCTAAAAATAAAAAATACTTGTCCACTTGAGGGAAGAGATAACACGAGTGTAGTAGCCAATCTCTTCTTTAGCTCTTGGAAACTTTCCTCACACTCCTTTTTCCAGATTAACTTGACCCCTTTTCAAGTTAACTTGGTTAATGGATTAGAAAGTCATGAAAAGTTTTTTACAAACCTCCTATAATATCCTGCTAATCCAAGGAAACTTCGAATTTCAGAAATTGTTGTAGGTTGAGGCCACTCCTCTACAACTTTTGTCTTTGTAGGTTCAATTGTGATTCCTTCATTGGTAACAATGTGCCCCATGAAATCAAATTGTTGTAACTAGAATTCCCATTTAATAAACTTTCCAAAAAGTCTCTCCTTCTGTAGGGTTTGAAAAATAACCCTTAGATGATCCTCATGCTCCTCACGAATTTGGTAATATATCAGAATATCATCAATAAAAACAACCCAAATGTTATCAAGGTAGTCTTTAAAGACTCTATTAATAAAATACAAAAAAATATTAGGTGCATTAGTCAGTCCAAAAGGCATAACAACAAACTCATAATGCCCATATCTTGATCGAAAGGTGGTTTTAAGAATATCTTCTTTCTTCACCCTCAATTGATGATAACCAGATCAAAGATCAATCTTAGAGAAAATTGAGCCCCACAATGTTGGTCAAATAAGTCATCAATTCTTGGAAGAGGGTTTTTTTGTTCTTTACTATTATTCCATTTAGTTCTCTATAATCAATGCATTGTCGCATCGATCCATCCTTCTTTTCCATAAAGAGAACATGTGCTCCCCAAAGAGACACACTCAGTCAGATAAACCCCTTCTCCAAAAGATCTTGGAGTTGTTTCTTTAATTACTATAGCTCCATATTTTCCATCCTATATGGGGTATTTGATATTGGATGAGATCCAGGTATGAGTTCAATGGAGAACTCTACCTCTGTTTCTAGGGGAGGTCCAGGAAACTCCTCAGGAAATAAGTCAATGTATTCATGGATGATGGGTACATTTTCTATCCTCAAACTCTCATTTCCTTCTTCTTCTTCACCGATAAATTCCATAAAGAAGGATATAGGAGGTTCTTCTAGACAAAGATCAGGTTGAGATATCTCTCCTTAGAAGATCACAGTATGTTTTCCATTCAAGACTACTGATATTTCCTTACTTCTGCATTTTATCATAGCATTATACTTTGAGATCCAATCCATACCTAGTATAATGTTGAATTCCAGCATGTGAATGACTACTAGATTTATGATAAGATTGTGCTCACCAAAGTAAATACTAGAGTTTCTAAACACTGATGATGCTTGGATAATCCCACCAGGATTCTTGAATGATAACTCTACTTTTAGTAAGTCAGGGGTTGATTCTAAATTCTTTTCAAACTTAGAGGAAAAAAAAGGAATGCATAGAACCAGAATCAAACAAAGTACTTTCTAACTTTTAGAGAACAACAAGAGTACCTACTACCTCAACATTTGGAGCTTCAACTTCAACTATAGTGATATCAAAAGCACTACCTTTCTCCCTTGGCCTTTTCTGAGGCTGATGGTGGTTCCCCTCCACTGGCCTCGAATTTAGACAGTGATTAGAAAATTTCCCCAATTTTCCACACTTAAATCACTAGACATCAGGTAGGGCCCACACCATATTCCCATTGTCGTTAGTGTTTGGAAGTTGAGGTTTCACCTCACTATGAAAATTCCTTGAAATATGTCCATCTCTTCCACACTTGTTGTATTTCCTGTTCCCGAGCAGGTAGTTCTCTGAATGATTCCTCCTGCATTTATTACATGTGAGACGTTGCACTTTCTTGCCTCTTCTTCCCTGATCAAATCTCATACCTAAGATGGGATCCATCAATCTCTTTTTTTCGCTTGATTTATGAGACCATTGCGCCTCACCAAACTTCAGTTCGACTTTCATCGCACTTCACACAATCTCATCATAGCTGTCATAATCTCGATTGGCTAGATTCTTCTGCAGATGAGGTCTCAGTCCATCGAAGAATCTATCAACCTTTCTATTTGGATCCATGAAAAATATAGAGGTGTAACATGAAATTTGGGTGAAGTTCATCTCATATCTTCCGACAGATTCGTTCTCCTTCTGCTTCAGCTCGAGAGACTCCTTCTCCATTCTTGTTCTCATGGAACAAGGGAAATACCTACTGAAGAAAATCCCTATGAAATCTTCCCACTCTATAGCGTCAACCTCCACTATTTTCCTTGAGTTTTTAATCATCTCCAACCACTTATGAGCTTCTCCTTACAAGTGGTAGACAGCCAGGGTGACCTTCTCTTGCTCTGAACAGTGGGGCACAAAAAAGATCTTCTCGATGGAGCTGATCCACTACTCAGTAATCAATGGGTCAGTTGATCCACTGAAGGTTGGTGGTCGTTGACACATAAAGGACTCAACAGAATATTGTTCCCTTCACAGTGAGATCAGTCTCTCAGCTTGATTCAAGTTATTTCCCATAACATGAGTCAGTTGGTTCATCATTCGCATGAATGTTTCTATTCCGGCTTCCATCGGAGGGTCGTCAGTGCATGGTCCATTGCGGTCACTATTAGCATGGTTCCTCCTATTTCCCACCATTTTCTAAAATAATAAAACCTTAGTGAGAAACTTATTTCATTTATTAATATTTTAACTATAAAGTATTTTATGTCTTAAAACTTCATTCTTAATCAATTACATGTCTCTATAATTCCTTCATAATGATTCATAAAAAGCCCACGATTAACCAAACATATCCCCTGGGAGTGTCGTAACTAAGAGTGCAGCAAGGCCCATTGTCATGTACCAGTTCCTATTTTAGTCTAGCTCAAAGTGGTGTTTTCAAGTTTTACTCCTATGTACATATGTGCCAGAGCCGCCTCTAGCTGCTCGTATCCAGACATGGATGTATTTTCTTGATAAACCACTTAATTAATACTCACCAAAATACCAGGAAGTTTTACTATATTTAAACTTTTCTATAGGATTATTCCTAAAGATTTAATATCCTAATTTCAATAAATAACTAAACTATCCTTTGATACCAACTATGGCATCCCACCTTTTTATTACATAACTTTTCATTAAATTTTACAAATAGAGGATCTTCAAAGTCTAGTGTCTTGGAATTCAAGAACATAATACATAAAAAAATATAAAACAGTCTTCTAATACACTTTTAAGGATTCATAATAAGTTCATCCTAAGTATAATTATTTTATCTCATAACCTGGAGACATAAATTCAAAGGAAAGGGTGAGCAGAAGGCCCGATAAGGTAAACAAGGGAATCAGTTTACTTGTGACATCAATAAGAACTTGAATAAAAACATAAGAACATGAGAAATGGAATTATAGGCATGTCATAATAAAAATAACTTTAATAATAACTTGAATATGTGGCTACAACATTTTATTTAGACATTCATGAACATATCACCAAGGATTATCACCGAGGTGTCATAAATATTACCAAGGTTATTCACCAAGGTATCATGAAACTTGTCATCTCTAGAGATTAATTCATTACCCAATGCATTGGATCTATATCAGGTTTCACCCTTAATATGTATTTATTTTTGTGTGATCCACATATATCATACACAAACATTTCATAAATAACACATAGATAATAAAATAAATGGGTTCCATTTCAAAATCGTGACGTTTTAAAAGTTCATAAAATAATATCATTATATCATTTATGACCCATGGAAAGGGAGTGAGGGTTATATGTGTGTCCATTACAGAATAAAATATATCCTTTTTATATATTTATGAACACCCATAGAAACGAAATAGGTGTGAGTATTCGCATAAATAAACAAGATACTATCTTGAGAAAAAGAGATAGAAATTTTGAGGCGAAATTTCTACAGCATAACAGCTATATAACATGGTTGTAGAAAATAATAAAAATAGAAGTTAAAAGGGTAACCCACTCATAAATAAATCATATTAAAATATAAATACAGAATAAAATGGAGGTAAGAAAATGATATGGATATTTGAATGACATACCACAAGAAAAGGAAATTTGAAAGGTAGCAGAAGATGTGATTTCTTTTACGAGAAATTCGGCAGCCTAACGGCATCACTTAAATATTCAGAAAACAAATTGATTAGAGAGGAAAGGGTATCTCAACAATTAGACAAGAAATTTATAGTAATGAGAAAATATAATAACATACCCTAAACATAAAGAGATTGAAACTATAAGACACACCATAAAGGAATTCATGACTTAAAAAACAGGAGGGTCAAACATTCCCTTACCTTGAAGAGTAACTTTGAAAGCTTGAAGGTAAGGACCTTGGGAGGCTTGAGGGAACCTTGTAAGGACTCCTTGGGAGGTAAGAATATCAGAACTTCGTTGAGGATGATTTTGGAATGAAATGAATTAGGGAAATGGCTTGGTATTTATAGGGAAAGTGATTGAATAAATTATTAATATCTAAGGGACACCTCATCGGTGGTATTCGCAAAACGATGGGCATTCCCGTGGTATTTTCCATTGGTAATGACCCCTTGGGAAACCTCATATCATATATCACTATTAATAAGTATACAAGAAAGCTTGAATAATTATTACATCATTAATGATGTCATTAAACACCAGAAACTCAAAACTGCATTTTTACTATTCACTGAAAATTCAACTGTTTCAGAAAAAAAACCAAAAATTTACCCTAACCTAATATCGATGCTCTGAAATCAAAAATTAAGTCCATTTCATGAAAATAATTTTCTAAATATTTTTTAATTTAATTTTTAAATAAAATCATTATTTATTCCAAAAATACAACTTTAAAAACTATAACTCATTTTGTAACACCTTAAAAAAGTAATCAAGGTCCCATAAAAATATCATATACCCATAATACAATAAAGTAACAATTTATGATTAAATTTTATGAAAATAAATTTCCATTTTAAATTATTAAATTAATTATAAAATTGTAAATGAAATATTTATAGAGTACAAAAATACCAAAACTTAAACTATGATCATTTTTTCACTTTTAAGATGTCTAAAATGTATTTATGCATTCATGGGTGAAGTTTATATTTTTTTTGGTCAAATTACTATTAATTTCTATTCATTACTATTCATATGGGTATGTTACTATTTCTACTTTACAAATCACTAAAAACCAAGTTAATCTTATTATACTCTAAATTTCTCAATGATCACAACTATAGAAGACCATTTTTTGAAAATCATTTCACATTATTAATTATTTAATGAATACGAAAAAAATTTAAAATGCCACGTTTTTCCTAAATTCATCAATAATACACATCCTATATTTATCCAGATATTTTAAATTCAAAAACTTTTCCATATTAAGAAATAAAAATTTTATTTATATAAAAGGATTACACAAAGCAGCTAAGGTCTGGTTACATAACCCCGTATAACACCAACACAGGACCTAAGTGTAAGGTGTGTTATTGTGATAGAATCTTGGGGTGGCTCGAAAAACATTGCCCGAGTAGTGATTTCTATCAGCATGAACTTCTTCCTTAGGTGATTCTGTTCAAGCTTCTTATGTTGAATTTCGACTTGGGCTTGGTCCAGAGCAAAGCCCAGTGATGATACCTCCTTCCCAAGCTCTGACAGATGGTCTTTATATGGATCGAGTCTACTGGATAAGGAAATTTAAACTTCTTTATGTATCAATTGACCAAAATAACCGTATTTATAAAAACACAACAGTAAGATTATAGTTTCCAACGGTCATATTGACCAACGATCATATAACAGTCGAAACCCAACAGTCTCATTTTAATTATTCACACTTTATTAATTAAAGGATATAGTTTTTTTGATTATAAAATAAGATAACACACAAAATTAAGAAACAAATATAATTGAAAAGTTTAGGTTGTTACAATCAGATATAATCATCCAATATTTTTTATTTGGAGTAATTAAGGTTTTATATAGTTTTTGGATATATTTTTAAGTATTTTTCTAACGATGTTTGTTGGACTTACACATTTAATTTTTCATTCCTCTTCCTCGTGTGAAGTCATGAGGGAATCTCAATTTTTTGGTGAGGATAGGAATGTTATTGGGATTTACAACTATAGATGTAATTCCAAATTTCATTTTGATAGTGATATATTTGTGATTAATGGGGATATTGTAATCATTATACCACTATATGGAGGGGGGTTTGTAATTGATTTTTAGTTGGTCCCAATGAAAGGAGTTCTAGGCATCACTACATATACCATGAATTTGGGAATCAAATCATATGTAGTTCTAGAATATCTCATGATGGAACACCAAAACCAAATGTAGGGGAAATCCTATCTGATGATGATGGGACATTTTTTATTCTGTTTTAGCATTAAAAAATAGGATGCATGATACACAGTTTAAGGTCATACAACAAGGAAAAAGGAGAATTTGGAAAATATTTTAAATTCCTGATTATTAGACTAGGGAAATGTTTGTTTTGAGAATGTTTGAGTGGTATGAAAAATGAAAAACATGACATGAAAATACAGTTATGCAAGATCATGTTCCACAAAAATATATAGAGAAAAACTATGCACTAGTAACACATGACACAAATGTGTGTCCAATGGTACAAAAAACTAGATGTTGTAAAATATAATACCCTCTCCCCAAGGGAATAGATTATACTGATTTGGTGTATAGGTCCTAATACAGTGGTAAAGGCATCACTATGTATCCCATTGGGAATAAAGTCACACATGGTTCTAAAACACATCATGGTAGAAGTCCAATACCAGAAGGGTGGATTCCCATTTGGTAGGACATTGAATAATCACATATTTATGTTATAAGGAATCATATATTCATTGTATAGGATGATGATTTATTTTATAATTGTGCAATAAGGATATTGGAATTGGTAGTTTAACATTGCGCACAATGGACTATGGATAATAATGGTTTAAGATCATACAGATCAGGCCAAAGAGTGTTTATACAATTTAAATTTATACTGGTTAAAATATAGGAACTCCCAATAGTTTTAGTTAGTAATTCCTAAACTAAAGTGGCTTCAAATAGTTTATACTCATAATTAATATACTAGAGGAACTTCAAATACATTAAGTCCATAGATCTCTAAAACTAGTTACTGATTTTTTTGGCACACATCTTTGAAAAAAATTATCATGCGATGTACTTCTTGAGAAACATGGTGTTGGTGGGAGTTGTGATACACATTCAATCCCTGATGATTAAATATTTTTCTCTATTGAAATATACATTATGGATAATGTATGTTCCTTCCCATTTGGGATCAAACATTGGTGGATTTTTCTTAGGTATCATTAGTGTTATAAGATCTAATATCATGTCACCATGGAAGAAGTATTGGAGGTGAACCCTCTTGTTCAATTCTCTCATTGTCCTATTCTAGGGACCCTATTTGTTATTAAA
This sequence comes from Viscum album, assembly GCA_963277665.1. Classification (NCBI taxonomy): domain Eukaryota; kingdom Viridiplantae; phylum Streptophyta; class Magnoliopsida; order Santalales; family Viscaceae; genus Viscum; species Viscum album. The sequence continues at coordinate 786,880,096 of OY728145.1, forward strand.
GGCTGAACTCTCTTTTCATAAAGGGATTCCAACTCTTCTAGATGTACTTATATCATTATATCTAGAATATTTTAGTCATAAATAGCTATTTAAAGTGATAGAAACATAACCTCAATGGGTAATACTATGTGTATTTTGTACAATAAGGATTATGGGGTCAATTGTGTTGAATTTTGAGTTATCATTTTATAACTACAAAGGAAATTGGGCATATTTTTCAGGCCAAAACTTTCTATTCTGGACCACCATTTTCTCAACATGTTAGAGTGTGTCATTTTTAAAGGTTCAATCTTCTTATTTTCTTGTGTAAGGTAGTGATATGTATGGGTGAAATGAATGTTGTACTTGGAGTACAACTTTTTAAAATAGGAAACCCATAACATTGTGGTATTTTATTTGATAATATTGTGAGTCACCCCATACTAATAGTTATGTGGGAGCCCACAAACTCAATCACGGACTAGGTTTTGACTTCATTGAGTTGAGTCACTTCATCTATTTTATAAAATAAGTCTATAATTTTTAAAATAATCCAAAAAAATTAAGTTTTCACTAGCTGGTAGGCCCCCAAAATATTAGTTCACCATACTTCAAAGGACCTAGAATATTTGGTATTGTGGATTATATCTAATGGATGATGAAATAATGGTTAGTGTGGATCTGACACATATTTCACCTCTAAGAAACCTTAATGTTGTCAGAGACCATGGTGGGCCCAAATTTTTCCAACCATAGAATGTTTTTGGAGAGCTTCAATCCTTGTTGATTGGTACAACAAGATTTATAAAGTACCTCCTGCATGACTAAAGTTGTCTCATATCCATGGATGCAAAGCATGATAATTCCATTGAGCCCACACCAATAAAGGGTTTTTTCAAGGATACAGTCACTATATAGGGAAAATAGCATTGTATTCTGGTGGATTCAGTCACATTCAACTCTATCTAGAAGGATAATTACTTGATAAAGATACTCAACAATGGTAGTCATCCAATCATTCATTTCCTATAATTTTGGAGGGTTCAAAGTAAATGGAACAAATGTACCAGCATAGATATTCTTGTGGGTTAACATGGTCGGGGGTGGTGGGGGAAATGTCATTTTGGTGTGCCACATTAATTAAAAATTCATCCTTATCAAGTTCCATTAGATTTTCATCCAAGAATACCAAAATATCAGCATGAACATTATATGATTGAGGATTAGGGGTCACTTTAAACATAGAAGGGAACCATAACATTATTTGATGGGTACATTTTAGTTGGTACAAAAACTCTTGATTTCTAACATCATATCCATCCTTGATCTTTTTATGACTATCTCTGAGTCTCATTTCACATGTAAACATGGGACATAAATTTTTTAAGTACAAATCAAGAAAAGTAATATGATCCTAAAATTGTTCCTTACTGTTAGTGAAAACTTAGTAAAATAGTAATGATTATAGAAATGTGTTCAATACCAGAGTGATGAAAATGATCCCCATTCATACACTATTGAGATAGTGGTCATTTATTGTTCTACCGGTCGGGCTCTAGGAGTCCCCATAATAATTAATCTTCCATCATGGTACAACTAGATTCAATGGTAGAATAGATTCATAAGGAATATAAACATACAAGTTCAATTATTCAGGGGATGGATGTGCATTAGGTATTTCTACTAGTGGTTGACCATTAATATTATTTTTTGGGAAAAACCTGATATTGAACTACTGGAGTGTTACAAATCAGTGTACTAATAATCCTTTAAGTATGTGGAGGATGAGGATAAAAATTAACATGTCTACTTGGGACACAAGTTTAATCTTGTGATGCTACAAATAATTTTAAAACTTATACATTGTAAAGACTAGTGTGAGACAAATATTATCAATGTGGGATTATCTAGACTTCATATTAAGGATCATGCAATTGTGATAGTTTATGTTTCTTTCCCTTCCCACATTGTTTTTATTGCTGGAAGGCAACTGAGGGACCATTCCAAATTGGTCATATAATATACCAAAATGTTTCTTGAGATGGATGGAATCATAAGAAGAGTCTATAGTAGGTACCACTTAATATCCTCAATGGATGTATAAAATTACTCATACCATTGGTAAAAGAATCCATTTATAACGATCCTCAAAATGGTCTTACACATTAGGAACATATTTTCAATAAATCAACATATATAGTCTAACTCAACTTTCTATCATAGAAAATCCTAGAGATTACATTGGGGAGTAATTGGATTGATAGCCTTGATTTTATTTGGTTCAATATTGATTCCAATGTATTTTTCGAAGCAAACTGAGAAATGTTCCAATGGTAATACCTAATGCGCACTAAAGGGGGTTCATATTCATGTTTCTAGATTGGAGGAATTTGAACACTTTATCAAGATCCATGATATGGTATTAATGATGGTAGTATTTTACCACCATATCTTCAACATAACATTCAACCAATTCCTTAATAATTTTAAAAAATATATAGTTCATGGACCACTAGTAATTTTCTAAATTATTCTTCATGCTAAAAATAATCACCTGGTAGAAGAATATTCCTTTATAATCCCTAAAGGAAGTTGAATCTTTATCCTCTATGCCATTCAGATATGATTATTTCTAGAGTATACCTCTATGAATAAGAGGTACTAGAACCCACATGTATCATCAATCAAGTACTCTGTCATCATAAGAGAAAAATCATCTTTTAGACAATGGATGTTGAAGTCCAAAAAGTAGATACATAGTATGATCATCCCATTATTATTCCAAAATGTGAAAATTTTGGATATCCACCTAGTTATTGGATCTTTCTCAAGGATTATATTTAATATGGATATCAAACTAGACCATGACCATACCCCTATGAGAATGGTAGATATTTTTGGGAGGCTATTTGAACCAATGATATCCCATTAGGGGAATAAGGTGATTAATGAAAACATGTTGTTCTATACCTAAAAACTCATCATATATCTTGGATAATACACCATTGTGCTATTTAAGGAAGGCTACAAATTTTTTTTGTTCCTCTTGTGTCATCGATGCTCTGATTATTTTTTGTATTAGACTAACCAAAGTAACAAGGTTCACTTGGGTTAGCTCATCAATAGTGGTGGAGTTTCCCTCTTCAACTTCAGGAGGGGTTCCTAACAAATCCTCTTCAACATCTGATATAGGGGTATTGGGGGGATAAGGTGATTCTTTCTAGCTAGCTCTCGTAAGGTGAGAACCTGTGTCATATTTTCAGTTAAAAAATCCTATTGAGGGGTTACCATTATGTAGATACTATGAGAAAAATATATATTTATCCAATTCCATTCATTTTAATAATTTGATTTCCAATCTAGTTATTGAGTTAATTGTGATAGGTCAACCTGTATTGAGTCATATATTCTTTGTGAAATGTGTGGGAATATCCTAGATTCGTGTCCATGAGGGGAACATCATGGTACATCACCAAATTAGAGCCTTCATGTACTAGTTGGGCCTATCAACTATTGGATTATAAGGTAAATATTGATCACCCATTTATTTTGGAGATAATGGAACAACGACCATGGTCTAGAATTATGGTCTTTAACCTATGAATCTTGAGAATAATTTTATCTTTCAATTCTACCCATGGATCATTCATTATGGTCCAAAGATCATTATCATAACCCATGTGCATAACAATATAAATCTAGAACTACCTTTATTTTCTTTTTTAGTAACTACCATCCAAATAGTTGGCATCAAAGGAGGGGGTGTATCTCCCTAGAGTACCTCCACTCTACAATCAAGATAGTACTTGTGGCGTTGGTGGTACGAAGAGTGGATTGTTACGTGAAAATGAATGGAGGGACATCCCAATCATGCATTATAGAAATTATTATATGATACTACAATAAATTCATTACTAGATATCAATACACCAATTTGAAACTTCCGTGAAATAAGTCTACACAATTTCTACTCACTCATGTCCTACCCGTGAATTGTTAGGTTGGTGGGAGATATATCTACTTCTTCAAGTACCAATATATGGTGTGTCCTCATTATGATAAGGTTAATCTAAGAGCCAGTATCCACTAGGTGGTGATGGGTTTCCAATCTATCAAATTTTCTTATAATATACATCTGGAAAATCTATCATTGAATAGTGAAACCCATATCTTTTTAGAAAATGAGATAATTTCCTAAAATTTCTCTCACTCAACCTCTTATTTTTTTGGTTGGAATTAGTGGAAGATACCTCATTATAGAAATTAAGAGAGGTTTAATGATTCGAAAAGGTCCATACACATTTTCTTAGATAAGAAAACTACATTTAGAATTGAGTGTCATGCAAATATTTTAACGAGGTGATTCAAAATATCATTCTTAAATAGAATGGATATATATTTTTATATAGCGGTTCAATATTAGTATGGTATGAAACATATGTCATTGGATGAAGAGTTGGGTCTTATCTAGTGCTTAAAATATTATTCTACTAGTTATCTAGTAAACTCTATACAATATAGGGATGGGTTTTAGATGGCTTTGGTTTATCCCTGAAAGTATGTGTCTAATTGAGATGAACTAATGTATGAGTCACACAGTTAACCAATATAGTCGGATGTGGTGGAATACTTGATAGAGTGGACTGGAAGGAATTGGATCACTAATCTCAAAATATATCATACTATAGATTTTCCGTATCATGAATATACTAATTTGAAGTGCCATCCTGATCATTCTGATGGATTGAATGTCCATTTCCTCTCCATCATTGATAACAACCAATTTTGAATGATTTTTTTATAGGGAATTAGACATTATCAATCATTGTGAAGTTTTCCACTAGTTCAGTAGCATTCATTGCGGTGTATTATTTCTCCTTTTCAAAGGAATATTCATAGGATGGATGTACCATACAAACATCTCCCAACTTCAAAGGTATGATATATCCAAGGGTGAATTCATGGAACCAATGATGTACTATTATTTTCTTTATTCTATAAACATATATTTTACTGAGTCATGGGAGGTTGAATCACAGATTTGGAGGTGGTGATTCGATGATGTATGGAAGAAAAAATGATTTTATAGCTTATTCATGCATGAATTAATGATACCATGGGAATGAGTGACTTCCTTACATGAAAAAAAACATTGTACTTGGAATGATCCATGGATCGGAGCCTATTTCCACTTAATGAAGCCTTCATTATCAAAATTAGGTTTCGTGAGGACATTGGTCACCTATGCTGATGCATCTCCCAATGTGAATAATCCATAATCTACATGGTCCTAGAGGAAATATTTTATGTAAAATAATTCTTTGATGGAATTTCAAATGATTCCTTGATATGGTCAGTGATTAGTGTAGCTGCTGAATTTTGGCCTCCTGGGGTCTCCTACATTCTAGAAAATTCAGGATTCCCATTTTTGAGGAGTAGATGAAATAACCTGGGACCTACACATACATGAAGGAATAGGTATGGTTCATGATTCTGAATAATAAAACCTAGGTGTTTGGAACTGGAATTGGGCTAGAAAACATTCTCTCATTGAGGAGGTTGTTCTTGGAGAGGTTATTCCTATTTGTGATGTGCCTAGTTGGGTTTCACCAAGAATGTTTGTTCCAATAGGGTATTCCCTTGGTGATGAGAATCTATAAAATGGTCCATTTGGTGTGTCGGTTCAATAGAATCTTCATTCACATCAAAAGTTTTGTTTACTTTTATGATCCTTTTTGTGGGAGTCATAAGGGGAACTGAGTAGAACATTTTTTTTCTTCTACATGAATTCTTTCAAACACTGATGTTTTTAGAGAACTCTCATAATACAATTGGGTATCACTAGGATATCAAGTTATGGAAAAAATAATCTATGATTTTATTCACTCATAATATATGATGTTTTTTCTGGGAAGGGGGCATATTGAGTGATAATATGAGTCCCTTACATTGGGTGATAAAGTTAGTGACTCTATAAACAGGCCTCTACTTGCATTTGATGTGTACAGGGATGCTTTCCATCCACATGGTGGAGATGAACTAGTAGAGAAACTTTCAATGGATGTCCTACCAACTAGAGATAGACCTTTTTTGTAGCTAACAATACAATAATAATGTAGGTACCTCTAAAGTATACAAAAATAATTAGATCTTAGAGTCTTCTTACTATTACGAATTCTGCAACATCATACCACCCCTAGAAGAAAATTGGGTCAGAATATATAATGGATCACCTGTTTCATTGAAAGTTATGAATCTGGGATTACTAAATTCTAGGAGTTCTCGAACATATTCCACCCATGTTGGGTATGACATTCCTTCAGGTAGAATTTCCACATGTGTCATTTTCAAAGAATCAAGAATGGTGAAAAGAGATATTATCATATCATCTTGGTGAGGACTTCTGGTCACCGATTCAGTGAATGTATCATTGACTAAGGGATAATCATGGCCTTTATCCCAATGGTGAAATCATTCTCCTCAAGCGGGTGTGGGTGACTCATATCTTGCAAATTGGTCACATAACCTAGATTCTTCACTGATCGAGAGCATGGGATCACCATGTTCATATTATATTTCTCTATAGAGGAGTAACGGGTACCCCACTAGAAGAGATATGTCATACCTTCATACCTTTTCATGGTTTGTCTGCTTCTTGATAATAATCTCAGTAGTGATCCTTTTATAGTTCCCAATCTATTGACATAAGGAAACCATCCATGGGTCAAAGTCAACATTTGGTGTAACCTATAATGGGTCATCAAGCTCAACATAAAACTTCTTTTTTCAATTTATTGATAATTAGGCATAAAAACTTATTATGTGGACTCCTGAGGCCTATTTTTATCTATAAAAATGAGTATGTATTCCTGTTATGGGATATTCTTGGTGTTATGTCATCCCTTGGAGAGGGTTATTACAATCATTTTGGGCATCATAGACATTTTTTCATTGATCCTCTTGTAGGTTTATAGTGAAAATATTAATTGTGGTAGTAGTAATATAGGAACTATTATTTTCAATTGATGGGATAGATTAACGGACTCATCATTTTTGTTTTATAGGTCTAAAATGGAGGGTAGCATGCAAAACCCATCATACGATTTTTTTGGGACTCTTGTTTCATGAACTGATAGTGCATGGTGAGACTCCTAAAACATTTTTTTTAGAAATTCAAGTGGTAGCTATATAATTTTGAATGATAAGATTTTGGGAGTTTTGTGATCACAGCACTCTTTTACTATTGATGAATGGATTTGAGGGGATCATGGGTTCTTAGGTAGGATAGTCCATGATCCTGATGGTGGTGGAAAATCATCCAGACACTCTAGAGAATGGAAAAAATCATTCTATAGGAGGGACTCTCAGATGATAACACCCATAGTTGCAGGTAAAAAAAATGATACTGATATCCATTCATTGGTAATGAGTATCCAAAAGTTCTCTTTTTCATTACTAGAGAGATGGTATGTCTTCTGATCTGACTATTAATTGATTATAATATGCCAAGATACATACGGGGACACTTATATATATTTTCTTTCCTATTTATTTACCTCAATAGGAGAAGATGTGTGGGTCAAACATCCACTACATACTAGAATGTATCTTATGGGTAGATTCATCATTAATATAATATCCATGTAGTATAGGTTTTTTAACACCTTCTCATCCATGATAGAGGAGGGATACCTTTAAGATTCATAAGATTGTTCATTATCCCCAAAAGGATCCAACAGAGATTCTGAAGTCTCTCTAACTTCTACTGTGGAGGTGAAGAGGAGAGAAAACTAACAAACATGAATACAGTTGTAATGTGAGTCCATAGAAGGTGTCTATAAATCCTCCACAAGCTGGTATATGTAGAGGGATTTTGGATCTTATGGACCTCATATTATGGGATTATATTCCTCAATCGATGGATCCTTCCCCTTCTCTAGTAGCTGGGGTGAATTTTCCCTCATCAGGTTGTCCATGTCTTCATTTTTTGATAGGTTAACGATGATGTGATACTTCCCATGGTCTAGTCTCTCACAACATGGTACTTCTTCTTGCATAATCTATTGAATGTCTCTTCAGTTTCCCCCATGTTTATTGTGACATACTCAATGAAAATGGCCCCCATGATGGGTGTATTCCCCTACCATGTGATCGTACATTAGAGAAGGGAATGTTTTCAGCATGGGGAATACCTTCTCTCTAGATGGTGTTAGTGAGGGCAGGACCTATGAATTGGTACTCATCATCAAACGTTGGAACATAGCAGTTAAAGGGGTTTTCAATGCCTATAAGAGTCATTTTTGACCATCCAGAGAGGTGGATGGGGTCTTGATTGTAGTTTGATAGAAGACAGATCCTCACAGAGCAGTTTTAAGATATGATGGGATACACCAATGGTGGATAAGGTCACTGAGATATATAAGAGTCCTCATTTCATGATTTTTTTTGGGTCTAACCTCGTCGTTGGTGGTGAGTGTTCTATAGTAGGTCTAGTGGCCCGAGAATGGTCTCAATCCCATTATAGACATATTGTAACTATTAGTGTTGGGATTGAAATGACTTGGTGGGTTCCCTCCTAGGATACTTCTGGGTGGTGGATGTAATGGGTATAGATTAAACATCAACTATCTCAGTAGCATAAATGATTTTGTACTGAGATTACTCTTGCGAGATTCCCATGAATTGGTTTCTCATTGAAACTGGGGGTGTTTTCCCCCTATGTTACACTCAAGGGAGGTATACTCAGTGAGGCACTAATGTTTCATGTTTATGGAAGACCATATCACTAGAGGTAATAACCAATTCTTGTTCAGATCGATGAACAAGGGTGCAGACCAATCACCAAAACATGATCTCAAAGGGTGATAAGGGGAATGATAAGCCAATAGATAAAGGTACAGTGATGGATAGGGTATAAATATAGTATTAAGGGATTTCCTCACCAATATTTCCCCTTCCCATGCACCTATTGGGATTAAGTCACCAGTCTCCTATATCTTGAGAACATTAATGTATGTGGAATTAGTCATCAACACATATATAAGGAATATAATTCCTAATGCACCAAATTTTTCAATTATTCTTTAAATAGATGATGGATCTATGTTAAAGTGGTTTCTAACTGAGGATACCCAATGTTATCTTCCTCAGGTCGTATGAGAGTTCCATACTGGGACCACTACATGCATAGTCAAACTTTGCACCAAATATATGGATCTGGTGATTTGTAATTTTTATTGTTCCACAATGTTATTAGTCTGCATATTTTAGTGAGAATAGATATTCATTTTTGGTTCACCATTATTTTTTATTCTTTATTTCTAGGTATTTCACACCATCGTTCAATCTATAGGTGATACTTATTTTTATTTCTCTACATCCCCAATTTCTTTATGCGGACGGCTTCTATCACTTCAATCATCAATGTTGACTCCTTGAAAAAAATAGGATGATGGAATTTCAGGTCCTCCTACCTATTATTCCTACTATCAGCTAATTTCCTAGTCATCACCTCCCTCGTAGATTTAATTATTGTTCATGAAACTCATCCCTGATGCCTTCTCAAGGTGGATAATGGTTAATTATGATTCTTCTATCTTTGCAAGGAAGAAACCTTCAGTTAATTTAGGTAGTCACATTGGGAATGTCTTGTAATTTTTTGACATTGGATTTTTTGTGAACCTATAACGTGTTCCCCTTTTGAGGTTAGATGAATCTCATAAGATGCTTCTTTATTGTGGAACCTAAGGTATCCCTTTTTGACCACAATATAGGTGACACCCAAGGAAAACATCTTCTAAGTCATTTTACCTCAATCATCCCATGTCTATATAACAATGTAGATACATTGTATTAGTTCATATTTTTATTGAATTTTTGGGATAGATAGGTCACTGATTTAACATCTTGTGAGGTGAGGTGTGTCACAAGTTTAACTTCTTGTGAGCGATTGTGGTTAAAGGTTTAACCACTTGTGGGGATAATTGAATCCCATGTTTAATGTCTTGTGGGGATAGGTGGATAACATGTTTAATGTCTTGTCAGGATTAGTGGGTTTCAATTTTAATGTATTTTAGGGAGAGGATAGTCATAGTTTTATGGTATTATGAGGATATGATGTCACAAGATTAACATCTTGTAGGGAAATATGTGTCCCATTTTTAATATCTTGCAGAGATCGGATGGTCTTATGTTTAATGTATTGATGGGATAGTTTGATCATAGGTTTACCATCTTATTGGGACTAGTTGGTAACATGTTTAACATCTTGAGGAGACCAATTGGTCTTAGGTATAACATCATTCAGGGATAGGTGGTGAGTTAATTATGTCCCCAGGGGGTAAAATTATTAAATTTTAAGTGTTCAGAAAAAATATTACCCTTGGGGGGATATGATAACACTTGAATTATTTGGTTCTTATGGTTATAATCTTGTGGGGATGGATATGTATTTATGTATGTACCTAGGGGGTATTATCACACTTTAATGGTTAGGTTATTTTTTTCCCCAATAGGTGATATGATCACAGTTTAAGGATTTTATGGTGATTTTAGTATGTTGGGATTGGTCCTTAGGGAGGTACCCCATATGTGTTGGTATGTCGGGATTGAATGGAGGTGTGATTTGTATCCTTTTGGGAAAGAGAGGTCAAAAAACACATAGTTTTATTCCCCAATTTATGGTTGTTTGACAGGACTGATCCATTCAGTTAAACTTCATGTGTTAAGAATGTGGGTGTCGTAGAAGGATAATTAGTGAGGAATGATGTGGGGATTAAACATATGGGATGTTCAAATTAGAATACCATGTGGGTTATGCAATTTTGAGTGGAGTATATGGATATGGTAGTGTCATCCCATGATTATAATACATAGTTTATCCCATGATCATCACATGTGATGAGACTACAATTTAACCACATGTTCTGAGGAAATTGCCTTGCAGTTTAACATCATATGATGAGGATATGAAGCTAGGAAGTTTTACATCATGCAGCTTAGGTGTGGATGAGGTTTATACATGAGGAGTCCATTTCCATATGGGATAATAATATCTATAAAAATTCCTCTCTAGCGATAATGGATCATATTTTCCCATGATAAAGCCATATTTATGGATTATGTGTCCACTAATCATGCGCCACTATGTGGGGCCTGGCATGAACAGTGTTGTGGGGGAGTGGAAATTAGGGGCCTCAATGATAGGGTTCCATGATTATGATAAATATTAAATATGGAACATAATATTAGGATAAAAATGAAGGGTAATAGTCAATGAAATTCCTAAAACACAAAGGGTGGACATAAGGTTTGGTGTTACTGTTCACATAGAGATTTGGTGTGTAGTAGAATTAGCTTTGGATTATTATAGGAGACATGGTAAATAAAGATTATCAAAAGGGTATTGGTGTAAATGAGGAACCAAAGAGAGGCTTGGAAGATTGGTTTTAGAAAATATGGTACTTAATTAATGTTAGGGGATTTTTTGTTAACATGGGTCTCTTGAAAGTGCATGTTTCATGAAACAGGACCACCATGCCTTGGAGTGAAGTTTGGATTCCCTTGTGTTGGGTTTCATGAAGAATAATTATCTCGTGAGACCCAAGGAGTCAAAAAGGGATTTTTTTTCTCATGTGAATTATAAGGACTTTAACAAAAAGAATCTTCAACATGAGATGAGGTTCTCAAGAACCTGTGGGTGGTAGTTTTGTGAAAGATGGTTACCTTTGGAAATAATTCTCATCTTTCTCTCACAAAAGTTTTGAGTATCAAGAAATTAGATCCATTCTTAGATGATGAAAGTTAACCTCTTCCCAAAATTTAGTTATGAGGATGTATTTAAAGTCTTGGTGGAGTCAAGGTAATTTTTTCCTAAAATATGAAAGAGTTTTTAAAAGATTATGATATTCATAAAGGCTAAGGTGTTTTGTGAATCGGAGTGATTTTATGAAAATTTTACCACCTCATGATCTTCAGTGATAGTGAGTTCCATTAAATGGTAGTCTATAAACCATACATATTCTATGAGGAGGTGTCCACCTATGATTCATATGGATGGTGACTTCCATGGACCGCAGCCATTTGCAAAGCCTTTTATCATTATGAACCCATATCCTTAACTGTATTTTTGAACCATTGTTTCTTCCATTTTTGGTGAACTCGTCATGCCTTCCTCAATCCTTTCCATGAAATGTATATTTTGGTTTCAAAACCCACAAGATTTATTCTTAGTGTGATATAAAATAATAAATTGGGTAGTCGATAGATCCATGTGGGATTTCATGATATGGAATGCACTAGGGGTATTCAAATTTCAATAGGAGTGATAAGCAATAGAAAAAATTGATTCTAATTAAGGAACATAATTGTTAGTAATGATAATCATTTTTTGTCCCAGAATGGACTTTTAATGTGTCATTATGGGTCATGTAATGATAAGAACCAAGAAACATGTATTTCTTATATTTAAATATCCATACACAAATCTTGACTATATGAAAGGAGGGGGGATTTTTCTTCAACCACCCTCTATTTTTACATGGATGTTTAGCCCATTTATTGAGTTCTGGGAATCACTTCATATCTTGTAGTAATAGGAATCGAGCCACATGTCATTGTTATATAAAAATTTCCATGTGTAGGTATGATCCAAATGAAAGGGGGAATATCTAATTTTATATGATGGATGGATCAAAGATTCAAGATATGGGCATCATAATGCAACATGTGGTAACACCAATAAAACCACCCCTAGTTTTTATAATGATGTTTTAAAAATTAGTTACATTATATAAGGACTTAGGATTGAAGGCATGTACCACGAATACATTCTTAATCCCTCTTGTATGTCGGGGAATAGATAAAATAAATTATTTCATAAAATGAATATATCAAGGATGCTATTTTATTTATTTGTGAGGTTAGAATCAGACTATTTGATAAAAATATCATGGAGTTAGGGGGACTTTTACTCAGGGAATAGAACAACCACTATGAACAAGATTATTGGAATTATGTTATTCACCAGTGAATACTAGTGGGGTATCTTAATAGAATACAAAAACCCCTAGGAACAAGATCTAAGAAACTATGTTATTCATAAGTGAATCCTTGAAGGGTCATTTTGGATCAGTTAGTCACAATTAACAATATGTTTCAAGAGAGAATAAATACAATTTTGGTTAATGGTTCATTGAATTCCAATATAATATGCACTTAAGGCATCTGGAAATTTAGACATGAAATTGTAGGAATGAAGATTTTTTGGTGGAAAGGGGGTTTATAATGGTATTTAAAAGATCAATAATATTTGGTTTTAAATGTTGATACATAAAAAGAAATGAAAGGTTCCAAAAATGTAAAGTATTATTCTTTTTTTGATACTGGATAGGAGGAACATATGAGCAACATAAACAGTATTATTTTCCACATGATTAGTTAGATTATGGGAAGTGTAAATTATATACCTAGAATATCTGATTCATAATGAGATGAATACCAATGGGTATGTGTCCAACATTAATAATGGAAGACCCCCATATTTCATTCAATCAGGATAATGGGTCCTAGATTTAAGTGGGCTTGTCCTCTCAGAACAAAACATCCACTGTACACAAGCTCTGAAGTGCTATGCTTTTCACTATTAAATCCTAGAGAGTCCCCATCATATTGGCATACCCATGTCTCCAATACACTATATTTAAGAACCAAGAGAGAATAGTACCATAGTATATGGGATTTAATGAGAAGTAAAGAAACTAAAGGAATAGTTTAGAATTAAATCTGAAATAAAATATTTGAAGATAGATCTTAGAGAATGTAATAATTAAGAATGGTTCAAGTACCCTAAAGGATACACCAAATACTAATGAATGCATTTTTGCTTAAAAGTTATAAAAAATCACGAGTATATAGTCATTAAGGGGATGGTTTTTTCAGCAAGAAGACCTCATGTCAGGCAGTTTAACATCAAGATACTTGGAGATATTTTTGTATTTTACCCTCAGGTGTCTAGGATGTGGTTCCCTATATAGAAAATTCCTTTATTTCACCAGTCATAGAGTTTTTCCATATTCCCTAATATGATGCTTCATATGATTAATAAGAGACAATTACATAGAATATTGATCTACATGAGTATTTATGATAGGTAATATGCGAGTTTGTGCACATTTTAATATGTAATATGACATCTTCATGGATCAAAACCTAGTATAGAGGCATTGTTGGAGGTGATAAAAATTGTGAATGGGATAGAAATTGAGGAATCATGTATAAATATATATCCCAAAATGATGAGAATCAAGCCACGTGTAGTTCATCAAAAGGAATATCAATATATAGGTCCTTCCATTCTATAGGGAGGAATGGATTTTTTTTCTTTGTACCCCTTTTTTACATTGTGGATAATCCAAGGTTGTTAGATTATTGAATCATTGTGTATCTTGTATTAATATAAATAAATCTACCCATAGTTCTCATAAAGAAAATACCATGAATAGGTATAACACATATATAGGGGAAAGGTCATTTTTTTCATCATGGAAGGACCCTGTATTGGAGATGTATAAATCATTACATATCCAATGGTGAAAATAATCAATACACACAAAGTTTTACTAAAGAATTTTCCCTACATATATCGGTATCATGTGTAGGGGTGGGTGAATTATTACTTTTAGGAACATGTTACCCATGTTCCAATGAAATTTACATGAATCTGATTCTATTGATTAGGTCTAGATGGAAGTAATGATGATTGATGGTTAGACCTAAAATTGATGATCCAGACATCTCTATATATCCCAATGTATATAAGTCACACCACATGTAGTTATCATATTTACAATCTCCTCGTAGGTTATATCTATATGTAGATAGGTTTTACATGTTTTCCATTTACATATAATGGATGTAAAAAGGATTTGAGATATGGAAATAACTATATATATTGTGGAAGAAGGAATCAATCAATACATAGTTTTCATATGGAATGTTCCATACGCAGGTCTCACCCATTCAACGGGAGGGGTATATTTTTTCCTATTACATATTGCGGATTGACCTTGGATTGAAGATATAAGAACCACTACATATCTAATGGTAATAGTAATCAAGTCACACATAGTTCTTATATGGTAAATTCCCACTGTAGGTATGCCCCATATGTAGTGAGGTGGAATTTTCCATTTAGCTTATAGTTGGGATCAATATTGGAGACTAGGGAGTCACTGCAAATGATGTGATAATAGGAATAAAGCAACATATAGTTCTTAGAAGATCCATTATTTTGTTATAACTATCACATAGGTATGGGGTAATTCATTTATTTATCTACATATATTTGGATAATGTGCATTGAATCATTAAAAAAGTGATGTCCATGATTTTAAATGAAGCAAACATATCAAGATTGAGGTTTCAATGTTAGAATCAAGTGGGACCAAATTTCCCTTATGAGGGTTGTTAGATAGAGCATGGAATGAGATGGTAAACCACTACACCAATTTTCTTACAAGTATCAAGCTTATGTGTAATAAGAATTCATAGGTCACACAAGGTGACCTCATGTCATGTTGTTTAGTAGATTGTGACTAAAAAGTTCTCTCATTAGTTTAACATCACGAGGTAAGGACATCATCCATGTAATTTAACATCACGTGGTTAGGAAATGATAAGATATCCATTATAAAATATTTCCTCCATGAAATTAAATTCATGATTCCAAATATGTGATGTTCATCTTCAAAAACATCACATTGGTGGGCGGCGTACTGCATTCCCATCCAACATGGCTATTGAGTATTCCCTGTTGGAGCAGACCTTATGTATTATATAAGGACCCTTCCACTTGGGTTCTAATTTTTAGGGTTTAAACACTAATATCATCAGTGTTCAATGAACCAATACCAATTCTCTATGGAGTAATGAGTCGATACAATCCTTTTTATTAAAGGATTTCACAATCTAATTCTAATATATTTCGAGGTCAGGTAGTGTGCACAAAATTTTCTCATCAATTAATTCTAAATAATCCTACCAAATTAGTGGTTTATCAGTTTTTAATAATTTTATACATATGTTTTTTTGAGTGGAGTAATCTAGAATTTTATGGGTAACACTACCGCTATATTGTAAACTAGTGAATATGGGGTCGCTTTTTTTGTAGTGTGAGTGGAATTAGGCATGATAAAAAACATGAATAGAACTTTATGACCAAGACCTCTTTTATTTTACTCCATTTTCTAGATTATAGTATACATATTCATTATAAAGGTATTTATTATTTCATTTGTTTCTATGTCATAGTAAGGTGAATGGGTTGACTTAATGTTTTACCCCTTATAGGACTTCCCCAACTTAGAATAATAGAGATTAGTTCCATTTTCAATCAAAATCATGTGAGGTACACTGAATCTAGTGATAATATTGGACTTCATGAAGTTCATGATATTATTTTTCATAATTTCCATGATGAGTATTATCTAATACAATTTAAAAAATTATTTTAGTAGTAGTATAGATATTACTGTACTTCTTGGGTGTATCTAGGAGATATGGACCTACAAAATCAATCCCTAATATAGAAAATATACATGAATATTTATATTTTTGTAGTAAATTTGGGGGATGATGGATGTAGATTTCATGAATATATCTTCTGTGAAACATTTTCAAGAGTTATAAATTTTCATGTATCATCATCAGACCGTAATAACCAAGTCTCCAAATTTGGTAGGAGAGCCTAGTTCAAGATTGGTGAGTATCATAGAAGACTACGTGATCTTCCTTCATAATGACATGAGTCTCTCCTTATATAATTCTTCTGATGAGGACTCCATCAAAGACTTATTTATAGAGGGATTCCTCATTATTCATCCTATCCAAAATGTTGAAGTTCATGGATCGGTATCCAACCAATTCCTAATTTTCTTGATCTGATGGTAGGGTCACATTTTAGAGGTAATATATTATGGTCCCATCCATATAGGGGTGTATTTTAGCTTATCATGCCACGGGGTGGCACTAGTTAGATTAATTTCATCTGTGTCCTAGATGACGGTAGGTTATACCATCCATCGGGGATTGAAATGGAAAGAAAATTTGTCCGGATTGAAATCATCCATGATTGTTTCTATATTAGCCAGTACATCGAAACAAAAATTATGTGATTGAGGGAAGTTATTTAGTATTTATTCAAAAGGTAATTCCACTATTTTTACTCCCACATAACTGATAAGAGGGTAAAATTATTCCTTCTTGAAGGAATAATATCCATTGATCTATTTGATCACTATCTATAAATACTCATTGGCATTAAGGTAGGATATCTATAGCTATAGGGGTAAATCTAAGCCTATGATAATGACTTGGTATTATGCCTTATTAATAGTGATTCCATTGGAAAATGAAAAGGAATTGGGAAAAAAATTCTTTTTTTGGGACACAAATAAAATTCCTACACCAACTAGGTTTAACTTCCAAGTTTTACATTTTGTTTCCACCCAGAATATGGGAAGCTCAATCTAAATACATGTTCCATTTTTAGGAAATGTCATGGACATGAAAAACTTCTTCATCTATATGTGCGATGTCTACTGGACGATTTTCTGAGTTAGGATGCGCCATGTGGAAGTCATCCAAAACCTTCCCTTTTATTGATTTGGGGATCACAAATTTAATGTCATGTTTTTATAGAATAATATCTCATCGATCAAAATGACCTTTTACAATAGGGATGTGATGAAATATCTTGAGTAGGTTTATATGAGATAACAGGTTTACTATGTGATGTTTTATGTAATTCCATGGATTTTTCACTATGAAAATGAGTGATAGGCAGTCTTTCTTGACATCATAATATTTATTTTTATTATATATCATTTTTGGTTCAGATAGTACAGACCTTATCATTTCTAAAATAATTTTTATATGCGAGGAGGGAGTCGACCAACCATTGCATGGTGGAAAAGAGAAGATAATTGTATTCTATTCTAGACGGTACAAATTATTATTCTCAAAATATTCTATGAGATATTTTTTCCACTGGTAGGGGAATCCCTTATATATTAACTCTATTAAGGGGAGATATTTTCTAGTTAGATTAGCTATCAATTGACTAATATAAGGATGTTTTTCTTAGATCCCCCTAAATTCATTAGGATTCCATAAAGGTGACATGTCTAGGATTGGACTATTCTTCTATATCTCAACTATGATACTATGATGGTGTACCACAAAGATGGGGAATTTCCTTGATGTTATCCCAAAACCCCATTTTATAGGGTTTAACTTCAAACATTGATTTTGAAATAAGTTTAATAATATTTAGATATTGACAAGTTCATTACAACTCTACATAGATTTAACCACCATGCCATCAACATTGATTAATCCTTATATGGTTTATACAATAAGATTAATGGTTCATTGAAAATTTCCACTAGAAATCATTAATAATATGGGAATGAAATGGTAGAAAAATAAAACATGAGTTGTTCTAAAATAAGTGTCTTTATCATCTATAGGAGCAGTCATTATTTTTTAATCCCATGAATTCCAATCCTTAATGTAATGTGAATGGAAGAAAGTATTTTCCTTAATAAAAAGTTGTGTGATCATTAATAGGAACTGTTACATTGTGTTATGTTGATTAAGGTCTATAAAGTCGATGTAAAACCTAATCATCACATTCTTATTATTGATTATAATTATTATAGAAATATATTTTGGGTATTTCACCTCTCTTTAAAACAAAACATTTTTAAATTTATTATATTCATATTCTAGTGTGGTATAATGAGATGGGTGGACTCTCCTGGACATGTACATGAATCCTCAGTGATCATTTGAAAAACCAAGATGATGAGTATCCACATTAGGGTTCATCCTATGAATATATATATATAATTCAAGGATACTATATCTTTATTATACTTCTGAAATGAAATATATATCTTCTAATCATTATTAGGAACAATAAAAATGATTAATGTTCAATTTATGTATTCTTTTATTCCCATATTCTCCTTCCTTAGATATTAAATAGTGAGGGAGATTCCTTCTTAAAATACTAGAGTGTAATTTATGTAGTTATGAACTTCCTCTTCCAACTCTATAACTATGATGGAATCTTTGGGAATGGTGGACAATTCATGGGAATATATGTGCATATCAAGGTACAAGAGACCACGTGGAGATTCAATGACATATAGAACTACTAGAATCATTGTGGGTGGATTATGGGGATATTTTTTTAACATTATACTGCCACTAATTATAATAGAGGAATGGATATCATAATTTATATTGAATGTTTTCAGTGAAATTTAAATTTATGGTAATGGAAAAAGGGTATTTCTGGATCCCTATAATGAATTAATCAGACTATCCTTTGATGAATCCATTTCATCTAGAATGATTTATATCATAGATACATGATCCAAGGAACATATAATTTATAAGAACTAGATGGTATTGAGTCTACTATCCTAAATAGGTTTCTAGGAATCAAACAATCATGGTTAATCAAAATCCCTATATTCATAAATGTGGTTCCCAATCCAATGGAAAAGAAAACCACTATATAACTCTCAGTCATTTGATTTTTTCCTTCCCCCAAGTAGAAACAATCCTTTTTATATACCAATTCACAATATTCAAAGGGTACACATTCACCATATATTATTCCTACCTATATATTAATGGTAAATTTCACAAATTGGTAAAATGTTGATGTCACTGCCACATGTCCATGAATCTATGATCTTCCAAGAAGGGAATTTTATTCTTTTCCAGATAGATAACCATGGTATTAACATGAGAAATTAGTTTACCAAACTGAACCTTGAGGATAATATTTTAAAGGGTCATTTTTTCACTCTTATCATCCAATTTAATGGTAAATTTCATTACGGGAAAATCATCCTCATCATATCCCAAACTTCAGAGTTTTCGGACCATGATGTGGTTAATCCAAGTACTGTTATCAACCCGAAACCATAAGATATTAAAATTATACATCACTCAAAAAACATATAGTGTTCTAATTTTTTCCTAGATAGCTTCCTCTTAGTTTGGATAAGTGAAAGAGATAGTGGTGGGACATTCTTCCAATGTAGTTTCAACCCAATACACCTCTGTTGTGGTGAATTATATCTTAAACTCATTGGGACTCTAGTGAGCCTCAATATAATACTCTCTAAGTCATTTTAAAATATTAAGAACATATATTATTTAGAGTATTGATGGGACTACAAAAACCTATTATAGAATGACATATATTGGCACAATATGTATGTCATTCCCATGGTGGGGTTTCTATTTATCATGGTTATTAGGTGAAGAAGTTCCTATGGTAGATGATCTAGGTGATTGGAAATAGGTTGGGGAGAATCTATTTTTGTTCATGTATTTCGTGTTGTCCTCCCTCTTCATTGTTGAATATGATAGAGGTGAACCCTTGAAATTCATTCATTTAAAAATTATTTGGATTATAAAATTTCAAAATGGATCTTAGTAAATTCCATGCTTATTTTGGGATTTATGAACTGATCATCCATGGGTCTCAACTTCATATATAGCTTCTGCAAGGATGTGAACATAATATTGGGTTCAACTATGACCACATCATCCCTAGTTACCATAGATTCTATTTACTCATCTTTTGACTCTCCATTGAGGTATTATGAACTTGAATTCTTGAGAATATTCATCATTAGAGAAAGGGTATGTTATATGAGTAACATTAATAGAATTGAAAATGGGTTCTTCATCAAATTTGGGTTTCATTTAGAGGTGTGGTTCCTGTTATCTGGATACTGATGGAAGTAATTCTATAAGATTCAGAGTCTTTGTGGTAGTTGTATATGACTCTTTCCATTGTTCCTTTTTTTCAATATCTGATGATTACTTTTGTTTCATGGAGTTAGATTCAATGGAGTCTCCCTAGGTATCAGAACCAATAAATGTTTACAAAGAAGGTCGAGATTTTGTGAGATCGATCAACTATCTTTTGAGTCATCAATTAATAAAACTTCTTCCCATGCCTAGCTAGAAATTCTAGAAATACACCCTATTATTCCAGTTGTGTGGCAGTCATTTAGGTGACATCTGTAGATGTTTTTCTATGTATCACCTTTCCGAAATCCACCATTTCCTAAGGGATTTATTTTAAGAAAATTAAGACACCAATGGTGTGACCTACCATAAAATAGAAAGGAAATAATTAATGGCAGTCTTTGGGGTTGACCTCATTTGGTTTTAGAATAACTAGTAGATTTAGGAGGATATATTCCATGTATAAAAGAAAATAAATATAGACCTATTTATTTATGAAGGATTACCCTTTTTTATTCCCTTCATCTAATCATCGACATCCTTAATATCATTAATCCTCTGGTCAAGGTAATTTTTATTGATGTTTCCACTCGGTGGGAGGTGGGGGTGATTTAGGGCACACCTAAGTGCTCTAATGGGACCCACTACTAGTTTGAGGGTGACAATGGCAGTCTATTCTCGTCCATAACTTTTTCCATGAGATGTGGGTATCAACTGAGTTTTTTCCAAATTCCAATAAATGGAATCTTTATTGTGTTGTTTTATTTCTATGAACTCATAGAATCCACCTCAGTATCTCATTAAGATTTGAGGTGTCTGCTACTCATTGTGAGGTTGAATTCATTTGTTTTTTGTGGATATAATACCATGAGGAGGATATATTCCATGGATGAAAATAAATAACCATGAAACTATTCATTTAATAAGGAATATAATTTTCAATTTCCTTCCTCAAATCTCTAGAACCTCTGAAATCTTGTATCCTCTCATTGAGGTAATTATACATGTTGCTTCAACTCTGCAGGAGGTGAAGAGCGATTTGGGGCCCATATGGGTGCTCCAATGGGAACCATACCAAGTTTGAGAGTGATGGTAGTATTCTATAATAATCTAGGTCTCTTTCACTAAGCCCTTGGAATTAGATTCTCCCATTTTCACCTTTCCATAATTAATTATTCCCTATATTATTTTTTTAAAGAAAAAGTGGACATGCACGGTGTGACCTAGGCTCCTATGCAAAGGGATGAAGACAAGGAAGACATTATGGTTGAACTCATTTGGTTTTCTAGGATCTAGTAATATTAGGAGGGTATATTCCATGGATTAAAGTAAATTGGAATGTACTTATTAATTATATAAGTAACAAACTTTTCTCTTCCCTTACTCAATTCATGGGAATCCCTATTCTCTTTTACCCTCTGATAGAGGGAATTTTTACTGTTCTTGCCACTAAGTGGGAGGTGAAGGGAGATTTGGGGACCACATGGGTGCTCCAATATGAACCATTAATATTTTGAGTGTGGTATTAGTAGTTTCTACACTACTAGGTATTCTTCCCCATGTAGTGTGAATGGGTCGAGATTTGGCATGAGTCCGCTAAATGGAATCATTTCAGTGTTGTGTCATTTCTGTGAACTCATGGAATTCACCTTGGTATTTCATTAGGATTAGAGGAACCTACATCTAAAAATGGAGGTTATCATAATAATATTCCATTAACCACTCTTTCAAGATTACAATACCGAGTGATGATGTTAGACCCTGCCACCTAATGATAAAGTAAGAGACGGTCTCATTTTCATGCTTTTATAAATTTGTGAAGCTGAAGATCATTATTTTCCTTAAAATGGAGCAAAATTTAAATAGGAATTCATTATTAAGGTCTTACCAACCCCCATTATATCCTTATATAATGATAATATACCTAATAAAGGTTTGACCTAATAGATTATGTACAAATAATCTTAGTTTGTCACCTATGTTTGGTATCAAGGGTTCATCATTGGGCCACATCAGGATTTGAAGTGTGTGAGATGTTGTTCTAGGTATCCTATAAAATCTAAGAATGAATATATAGGATTACCAAAAAATTGGAAGAAATACATCCAATCAGGATATGTCTATATTTAGGTATGCACAATATAATGGTGTCTAACCATGGATTCAATTCGAGAAGCTAGGTACTCAATTATAATGAGGAGTTTTAGAGGTATCATTGTATGTACCATCTCCTCTCCCTATGGAGTTCCCAATAAATGATGTGGTTTTACAAAATTCATGTCCAACAAAATTTCAATCTATGACTAGGCCACATATTACCCCAACATGGTGTAGACTATCATAATATTAGAGAAATTAATGATAATTCTTAACATTCTTATTTAGGTAAAATGGTTCCCTGTATCTAGAGACTACCTGATTCTAAAATTCAACCCTTTTAGGAAGATTTTCTATCTCATAATGGGTGTGATAAGGGGTATACATTTCTTCTTGATGGAAACACCAAGTGGGAATATTTTCCCTGAGTAATTCTACATTGATCTATATGTGGTTGTGTATCTCATTCTCATATTATGCTAATTCTTTCTCTATGGAGGTTATTTATTCCCTTCAATATTATTAATCAAATATAGCCACAAAATTCCAATTATACATGTAAAAATTACACAAATGAGGTGTAAGAACATTATATGTAGGTTATAGGTTCTAGATCCTCTAATTTCACATATGTGTAGCCTTAGTTTGTGCATCAATATCACTTACCTTTTCAAGGCACCATTTTATAATTTCCCCACTGTACATTTTTTTCATGATCCATATTATTTTCTATATTTTTGTTTATTATTATCACTGAGATATACTAGGTGATATTAATCTCTCTATCATTGACCAAATAGTAGGAATGATTTGTACCACCAATTTATCCTTTATGAATTTGATGGGGCCTACTAATGGCCCTTGGTCTTGTTATTCCATATTGCCTTATGACACTAGTGGGGTATGATCTTTTTTTACACCTTATCCTTATCCTAACTTATGAATAGTGAAAATTTGGTAGTTTCTGAATTTTTTTTAATGTGGTCCTTAATGAGAGGAGTCTAAATCACAGTGGGTGGAAATGTTGTGATTTAGGCCTTTCATATTATCCTATAATCCTAGAAAAGAATTATTTCCATTGACATGTTAATAAAAATATCAATGTCCTTATTGTTTGGGGTTGATTTTGGACCATCATTGGAACTATAAAGTATGGTTTTTGAGGATTTGATGACTCTTGGGGTGGTGATTGAGAGATAAATCCCCCCATCCCAGAAGGTTAGGGTTGGTTTGGAGCTTCCACTGATTTCTTCATGAACTTAATTGGATTTCACGACCCCATGGGTGGTGTGATTAATATGTTCTCTCATAGATGGATTCTATAGAGAATACTACTACGATCTTCCAAATTAGAATAATTTTGTTCTTAAATGGGTTGGGTGTAGTGGATTCTTGTGATGGGATTCCCTAGATCGGGGGAGTTTTTAGGTATTTTCAGTCTTCTCCTTTTATATTAAATAGGACTTCCCATATTATTGAGAGGCCTAGCTTAAGATCGTGCTGGTGACCCTATCTCTGTCTTCATAGATTCTCTATATATTTAAAGTGGAGGATATTAATTGTATTGAATTTTTAGATAATGCATTATTGGGTCTCTTGATATCTCTTGTGTCTATGACATTATAGGATTCTTCATCTAGAGATATTTTTAGTTTTAGGGATGGATTGAGAATAAATTCCCCAAATTATCCCCATCCATGGGTGATAATTACCAAAGTGTTGTAGTGATTAATTACCAATGTGTTTCCATGATATAGAGGTAACCTTGAAGTAGGTTCTCAAAATGCCATTACAGTCATGGATCATGGGCCATAGAGAAATTGAATAGTTTTCTCTGAAAAGAGAGTGTGTGAATAGACTTGGGGTGACCCTTGTATCCATGATAATGGGTCTTTCTTGCATTTAACTATTGACATGTTTCCCATATGATTCAGTGAAATTAAGACATACACTCCTCCTTTATCTCATTTGAGACTTCATAGTCAGAAGTAGCTATGTGTTAGAACATTTTTGGGAGGTTTTTTCAAGAAAACTATGTCTACATATCCATGTAGGACCCTTCATTATAAGGGTCATATTCTTCCACATGGTTAGAGAATAATGTTCACTTACTTTGTTTTATTATTTTCTAGTGTCAGTTGTGTCTAATATATTATTGGAAAATATATATGGTTAAGCCTATTTTTTTAGAACCTCCCTATATGAATGTGTCTTGAAAATGTATAGATTCACTTCTCTAGGGGATATTTCACTATAGGGAGGCATTCCATAGTATATTTTAGGGGTAGATTCCATGAAATCCATATCTATGATACAAAGTATAGGAAAATAATAGTTATAAGCTTTAGTTTTGGTCAGATATTAAAAAACCTCATGGTGTTGCAAATACGTGTCATAAAACCTCAAGGACATTGGTATTGAGAAAAGTAAGAATGTGAGTGTCACCCATGTTCATGGAAAAAATATACTAACCTACCTTTTGGGTTTTGGAAGGAATATGAGCCTATAACATTAGAGTTTGTAAAATATGTTGATAACCATATTTTTCTATAAAAATCTAAACCGAATTCTAAAAATGAGCTGGAGTTTGTTGGTCATCACATTTTTAAGCACTTCAAATAAGAAAATTCTTCAACTAGAATTACAGAAGTACCGACGAAAGCCTAGGTAATTTATTGATGAAGCCATATGTAATTAATTTATAAATGAGGTTTATATTATGAAAAAATGGATAAATATTTTTTGAAATTTAAGATTTTTTTATTTTAGATGAATTTTTATGAAAGTAGGTGGTAAAATAATTTATAAATTAACATATGTAATTAAAAGTGATCAACCTAGGGACATATAACAATGATCATTCTTTATATAATCATGAAAAAGGTTATATATATTATAATGAAAGGTTTTTGACAAGTAGAACTATAATTTTAATGAGATTATACTAGGTTACCTCTTAGGGTTTTCTCATAAACACAAAATGATTCACCGGCTACCACCAATGATAGGGAAATTTTTGTCTGACTTCATAACCAAACATTCCTAGGAAACACACAATAAACACAACTTGTTTTCCAAGTTTTAATTTTATTTCAGTTTGGTACCATTAAATAAATTTACAAGGAAATTTATGTGTTTATATAAACTGAATTAATCAATTTGAACCACAAAAAACACTACAATAATAATAGGGAAGACGAAGGGGTGTGATGTGTGTGAAACATCACATGAATTGGTACCCCGAACATTATCATACGATTTTGATCATGACATACCAATACCTAACTCAATTAAATAATAATATGGTGGATAAAAAAACCAAATAAAAACTTAAAATTTAAAATAACCTTCAAGAAAATACAAACATGATGCTCTAGATCAACATCAAATTTCACCCCAGGTGATCAAAATAAGTTTATAAATCCATAGATGGGGATGAATTTGTAAATGAGGAATGATCAAAAAATATGTTATTAAATCTCAAACCTTGGTTAAGAAACATTATATAATTATGATGACGTGCTTTTTATGGTAGAATACATAAAAAATTTTTCTAAATAAATTAAGTTCCTAAGGGACTAGGTGACTATTCCTGGAGGTATTTTTTACACTAATTATTCTAGAAGGTTGAGTGTACAAAACGAGTAAAATTAGCATGAAATTTAATTGAGAGGAACACCTTAACGTTATCTATTCTATGGAGGTAAAAAAGCTTAATTTAAGGCTGGAGTCCGGATTTATGACACAAATACATAAGGGAGATCAAATATGTCATGTCCAGAGTTTCTCCACATTATGGGCCTCTTTTGGTCCTTTAGATGGATGAATCGTGATCCATGTTCAACTATGGAAACGTATCTCATGAATTTTATCTTTTTTTCACACATTTTGACCAATTTGTCTTAACAAATAATCCATAGTAAATATTTATGTCCACATGTGTTCTTCGGAACTTTCATAGTTTGAACTGTTTTTACTAAATTCCATCTTTGGCTCTCCAAATCACCTCCTTTTACTATGTAATCACTAAAAAGTAAAATTAACCATTATTTAATTGATAAAACGTAATTAATTTAAAAAAAATTATTTTAAATTTCTTTTTTATGATTTAAATTTACAATACAAATTCTATTTAACTCACTGTTATAAAGGTGGAATGAATAGTGAATAACTATGTGATCACACCCCCACACCTAAATATTTTCACTCCTGGAAAAATTAAAATTCATCAAAATTGATGCAAAAAGATATCCCAAGAATCATGAAGAGTTATCATTCAATGATATTTTAATTTTTTTTGTAATGGGAAAAAAGAAAATACCAAACAAAGGGGTTATTCCTAGTGATTATGGACAAAGTTATCTCATAAATTATCTGAGAAAAAAATTCACGGAGATGTATGATACCAACATGAGTAAGAAATTAAAAATTAAACCATGAAAATAACACTCCATTTTTTGTGTTTTAATACTCTTCCATTATATTATTTATACTTTTTATCCAGTAAATATAGGTTATTATAAAAATTTTATGCTTACCTGATTCTTTCCACCAAACCTAGCCTACATCCTTTATAATCAAATTTCAAGACCCACTCACTTATGTATTCCCAAAAGTAATACCTCAAGATCCTAATATTTATATCCCCATATATATCACGTTACATTTCTCCCCACATTATTTATTTTTATTATTGAATTTTTATTATTATATTTTTGTTTCTTTTTTTTCTTGTATTGATGTTGTAAAAAAGTCACATAAGAGGTACAAAATCATAAGTCAGTCCATTATAATGAGTAAAAATATTATATAAAGACAAAAATATGGAAAGCTAATTTTATAAATCTGATAAATATTACCGTATATTATATTTACCCTTTATTAAGTATGAAATATTCACAATTCACGGTTTGGTGAAAAGGTGTGTGAAGATATAAAGTGACACAATTTTGCCGTGTAATACTCACACAAAAAGTATCAATCATCTCATAGTTATCATAAAGATATAACATCTTTATCATAAATAAATAAATAATTTACAGAAAGTAAAACCCCATTATTGAATTCATACTAAAATTCACCTTCTATAACTAAGAAAATTCTCACTAAATGATAAAATAATATGGAATCATGAATTTTGAAATGATTTTTTTAGTAATTTTTAGTATTATTTGTTCCAAAAATGTGATTATTGTGGAAAAAAATCTAGAAAATTATGAAACGTTAGGTTGGGGGAGGTAAAAGTACTATCCAGTAAGAAAATAATTGAAGAAAGAAGAAAGATGATGAAAATCATAATGAACTCACAAAGGTGTGGAATATTAGAAATAATATATATAAAGAGAGAAATATAATAAATAATAAATATGATAAAAATACTTATGGACTTAGATATGTACCCACCCACCCCACACCTATAGTGTGTAATTTCACAGGTGTAGTAAAAGATATTGTGGGATTGAAGGATAAACTTGATAGGTTTCACTTCTGTGTTGCTTCTTTAAGGTGGATTTCCTCCACTAGATACATTTTAAATTCCTAATAGAAGTGTTTATGTCTTTTACCAATGATGGTAATCCTACAACTACACTTCTCATGATAAAAATTTATTACACTGAAAACTTTTATCATTAGTAATAGTGCAAGGATTGATCCATTAGGGACGAAGCTTAGTTGGATAGAGCATTAGCATGGAATTTATCATGAGGACCTTCCCCCTAATATGAAACTTCCTCAAATGAATCATCTCATCATGGATAACCTTTCTCTTCTCTTAATAGATTCATGAGTTCTCATATGCATCAAGACAAGTTTCTTTAAACTGCCGAATATGAAACTTCTAATTCTCACCTGCATCTGAAGGATTCATATTAATTTTTAAAATCCTAATATAAATGGACATCTAACTCCATTAGAAGGTGACAAGACATTCCATACACAATCATAATATGATTTTTGTTTTAAAAGATATATGTTATACTAAATGTTCTTAATCGAACAGAAACTCCAAATCATTCTTATGGGGTTGTACCATTTTATCAAAGATTCTACTAATTTATTGATTTGATATTTATAATTTTTTGTTATTTATTGGGTAATTTGAATTAGATAATTTATGAGAAAACCCATACATATGGAGAATGTTTATATGTTGGGATTGCAAAAATATGAACCGTGATCATTAATGATGAATCTCTCAAATCCAAACCTATTAAAAATTGGATATCTCATAAAATCAACAACCACTATAGAGATATTGGTTGTATTATCCTTTGATTCCACCAACTTAGATAAATATTCAATAGAAATTAAGATGTACAAAAACCCAAATTTATTTCCAAAATGCTTGGTTATGTAAATTCTTTATACATTGAAGATCTCACAAAATAAAATGGGTTGTTAGGGAATTTCATTCCCCATGGAGTTATTCCTTGTGAATTAACATTGTGTGCATGGCATAAAAAAATATTGGGAATATCTATTCGATGTTAGGAAATAATGTCCTGAGCGAAGGAACATTGGAGCTATATGTTGAGATCCAAAGTGGATCTAAATCCAATGGGTTTTAGAAGCTCAAAATAGAGGTAAACTTATGGTCAGGTACACATAGATAACAAACCTAGGTACTATATAGTATCCACAAGTATGGTTTATCCAAAATGAAACATAATAAACCATGATTATGTATTTAGGATTGTAATGTTCAAAAATTAGTGGGGACCCATTTTGATCCAAGAAAATTAATAATGCCTTTATACCATGGGGAATGGTCCAAAACAACAAAAAGGTGCTCATGAGGGAAAAATTCTTCAATTGGGGGGGATGGGTCAACATGAGGGTCCAATGGTGGGGTAATCTGACTAATGTGGTCAACTACAAAATTTTACACTTCTCTCATATCTCTAATGTTAGGAAAAACTCCAAGAAAAATAGAATCCACTATTTGTGGCGAGGCTTAACATCAGATTTCATAACAAAAAAATGAAGGTAATCATGATCATAAAACAATATGAATTGTATCCCAAGAAGTTATGAATAGATTTTTTCAATGTTAAACACATTATAAAGTTGTTATTTTTTCAGTTTTTATATATGTTTACTAGTCATGGTAAAAAATATATGATGAATACACAATGATATAAGGAGCACGGTCAACCCTTTTTGATAAAAATGCACCAACTACAAAGTTAGACGCTTCAAAAATAAGTTTGAAGGGTAGATCCCACCATACTGGTAAGATTACTGAAGGGGATGTTAGACTTATTTTTAGTGAATTAAATTCATCCTCAAATTTTTTATAAAAAATTACTCATAATCCTTTTGGGACAATTGATACAATACAAGTGGGATCATACTAAAGTATAATAAATCATCATAAAAAATCAGCATGAAATAAGAAAGGTCGCACCACATGAATAGATTTTGGATATAGAAGGGATCAAATTAAATCAATTGTTTATTTATACAATTGAATTAAATTATTATAAATAAAAATACAAAGAACTTTCCCCCACTCAACCATGAAATTTCAGTTCTCATAGTTTAATACATGATATTTTACAATGAAATCGTGGATGATAAAACCTAGGTGTTCCAAACATTCATTGAATAAGATACATAAACTATGAAATCATCCATAACAAATTTCATAAAAATATCATGGTGCTTAGAAAACATATTTTAAATACAACATTTTAAAGTAAAAGGAGAATTATAGAGACAAAATGGATTACTCTTGTATAAAAATGAGTCGATGGATATTTAGATGTTAACTTTTCTTGATCCTTATGGTCTATATAGAATTGAAAATAACCCTAATATCAACCAAGGAAATAATAATGGTACATATGAGAAAATATTTATAACATTTCTTCATTTAAAGGTTGAAGAATGGGTTCCTTTCTCATGTATTGATTGAATATACAGTAGCTAATAAATATTCACCAACTATTTTTCACATGTGTTTGAAAAAATTCATTCCTTTCATTTTAAAGTACCATTATTCCAATTTTTTAAGCAAAATTTTCACTGGGCTAACCCATTTGCAATCTAATATGGAATGAATGATCCCAACAGCAAGAAATTTACTAACTTCTAATATAAAAACATTAATGAGGGTAAGATTTTACCAGAATTCAAATCATCTTTTCGGATTAGACTCATCATCTAAAATTATACAGTGCAAGATATAGATGTGATAATCCTATGAATATAAAATAGTTCCCATCATATTAACTTGTTACACTCTCTCAAAAGGTCTAACAGTTTTAAATCCATCTATAGAGAGATATTTTTGGAAATAATGATAGTCAATCGGTTAATATCCACATGATAGCTGTATTATATATTTATTAGAAGTAGTTTTAATTCCAAAAATGGTGGTTTTTTGGATTAAGGGAGGTCATTTAGGGGAAGTGAGGTTCATAAAACTATCTATCATCTCATTTTTATTATATAAGGAAATATAATCAATGAAAATTATAATTTTTGTATCATCTATTTTCATGGGTACCTTAGAGTGAATAACATCATAATGAATCTGAGTATGGGTCAATGATATAATTTTGTGTGTGTGTGTGTGTCATTAGAGAGTAATTCCATAAAACAGATAATAAGAGTGGAGTTCACTTCAACATGGTGTTTCATAGTATCAAGGATATTGAAACTTGCATTTTATTCACAAAAATACATGGAAAAATACCATTGTGGACATCGGTGATGATATTTTCTATTTTAGGTATTGTACTTCCATGTATAAGAGGATAATGTCCATGGGTTCAGGTGTCTTCCTTCTCAATAATGTATATGTATGCAGGGAAGATGATATTCTTCACACTTATAAGGACATCCTTGATCACTTATAATGTGTTTGTTCTACTCTTGTTGTAAATTTTCACTATGAATCTCATTGGTGGAATATCTGAAATATATAATGAGATATACATGGATTGAGTAATCACATTAATTGTAGAACATAAATCCATACTTTCATTAGAAAACAAGTCTCCCATAATTTCTAAGTATGGTAATATTTCTTGGAAATTTTCATTTGGTTTACATCACTTTTTGTATCAAGGAAAAAAAATTCCTTCCAGTGTTGAATCTATTCCCCTTCAGTCATCATCTAAGGGTGAAATTCTCTATAATAAATTTTGCATAATGAGGAATCTGTTTAACTGCATCCAATTGAGGAATGTAAAATTGTGCCTTTTTAAATGTATCCATGATTTATTTAACAATATCATTATCAATATATTCCATTTATTTAGAGAGTATTTAGGGGAAAGGAAGTTGAAGGTTCTCTTCTAAGTAATCCTAAATAATAACTTTTTTACCTTTTTTATTTTGTTTTTCATCACTATCTTATATTTATGGTAGAGAAAGAGTTTTTTCATGATGGGGACATACCTATTAGGTAGAATATTTTGAATACGAAACTAAACTACAACTATAAAATGTGATAGAACATACATTACCTTTATATTTAGGATTAGAATCAAGTTGTAATGGTAGTTTTCTAGAAATCTGAATCTTTATCTCGCTGGTGGTGTTTTCCAATTGTCCTTCATGAGGTCTTAGGTCATGAATAGTTGATTGTGTGGTCTATTGTAAATTTAGGTTTTGGGATGATATTTTCATCACCATGTATTCAAGACTTGGTTTAGATTTTTGAGGATGAGGATTTTTTTTAGATGGTGATGGATACAAAGGTTGCATACTATGGACTTGTTTATACTATTTATATTTAAGATACCTCAAGTTTCCTTCTTATTATCATTGTTGTTGTACTTTCCACCCAGGTTTTTGGGTTTTTCCTAATGTTCTCTTTATTTAACAATATTTCTTTCTAAATACAATTCCCATAGAAGAATACCGCACAAGACTCATATGAATCCTTATGTTGTAGGAACTTGTTATAAAAAGGGGTGATATCAGTAAAAATTAAAAAAGTCAATGGAATGGGGGAAAATATTGAATTATTATGATATTAACTAATTTTATTAAAGTGTAATGTATCTCATCATGTTTATTATCTACCATTAATTATTGGGAGAATGACTTACCTCATAAACTCCTATGGTTGGTGAAATTTCACTTGTACCAAGTAGTTGTGCATTTTAAGCAATGTTGGTTATTAATCCAAGAGTAAAGTTAGGGGTTTTATTAACTAGTGAAACACCATATAACACATATACCATCCTAAGATACATGTGGAAAAATCCCTCATCGATGTATTGAATTACAAATTGTTCATGAATTTGGTGTTTGTGGAAAATTGATTAAAGTCTTTTTAATCTCTCGAAATATTCATTAAGGTTTACTTATTGTGATATCCTAATTCAAAATATTTCTCTTCTCATTGATGAATTTTAGGAGGTAGGGAAGAACCTTCCTAGAAATATTCATTTAAAGATATTCCATCCCCCAATTATGGTATAATGATGGTATGCATAGTCTTTGGCTTCACCATTAAGGGAGAATGGGAAGGCCCTAAGATTATGAGTTCCTAATACACATCTTTGGGTTTCATGGTAGAACACACTATATGAACCTTCTTAATATGTTTTTGAGGTTACTCACTAGGAAAACCATGTAATTTTAAAAGGAATTAGTTGAGGCATGACCGTAGTTTATAGCTTCCTACTTCCTCAGTGTATTGGATTTACAATGGTTGGTACTCTACATATGTGGTGGTATGTTCTTTTATGGTCCATTTATTTGAAGAAATGTTTTTTGTAATTTTATCTTATTCATGTTTACTTTTTTAGGGCCACTTGAGGTTCTAACAGGGGTTCCCCAATTTAATTTGACTATTCTACAATAAATAAAAAAATTGTGAGTGAAGTTTCTTTTCAATTTCTCAGTCAGAATCATGTAATATTTATTTTCCATATCTTTTCATGAAAAAAATAACTATTTTTAAAAATAAAATGAGAAAAAAATAAAATCACTTAAGGAAAATGATGGTTAAAAGAAAATAGAATTCTATGTTACAGAGTTAGAGAGAGAGAAGAGATAGAGGATACAAAAAAATAAACAAAAATAAACAAAAGCAATCAAAATGGAAGGGGGGAATTTTGATCATATTGTCGAGAATGTTAAATTCGATATTTTTTTAAAAGGATTTATTCAGTATATCTCAAACCCTTGGTAGTCTCTTGATGGAGACATAGATCAGTAATATCAAAATATTTTTTGGATTAAGGAAAATTGGAATGCGATTTTAGGAAATTTGTTGTTTTTTATTTAACTAGAATTCATATGAAATCTAGCGATATGAGAATATAGAAATTAAAAAATATGATTAAGAGTGATAATCCTAGGGATGTATTAGGATTATAATCCCCCAAAACTTCAAGAGAAATGGTATACATATTTTAATACCCAATTTATAACACATTGAACCATAATGTTATTGAGTTTATACTAGGATTCCTCCTAGTGTTTGGTCGAAAATACAAAATTATTCATCAGCAATCACCAATGAAAGGGTGATTTATTTTCTTCCTTATAAAAAAATCTCACAGTGGAAACACAAGAAGAACTCAACTTGTTTTCTAGGTTTGTATGTTATTTTAGTGTGATACCATGAAATTAATGTATGTGGTTGTGGATGTAATGTCTTCTGATCTGAAACTATCTCGTGTGAAAAAGGGCTTTCGGGACCTCAAACATGCCTCCATACATGCCAGAGGATGCCAACTAGAAATGGGGGTGTGAAATATATATTGGTGAGACTATAACCCCTAGTATTAAGTGTCATAAAAGTATAATTATACAATATAAATTAAAGAAATAAAAGTACATATATAGAGGAAACCAGAAAAAAATCCCACTGAATAATCCAATAGGTAATTATTGAATAATGTAATGCCATGTTGGAATGTAACTAAATGTCATGCTAAAAACAATACAAGTAAAAAAAGTATACACAAATTAATACCCAAAATCCAATGGTCTCGAACACCATATCAGTCCCACCTCCAAACATTGTCCCATCTAACAAGAAAAAATCAACAATAAGGTCCTTTTCCTTCCAAACCTGGATCCATGTAATCTTATCAAGTACTGAACGAAGGCCGGAATAAGGTGTGTGTATAACTCAGTATGTTGAAACCACTATGTATAAAAAACCACTCTAATAATAAGTGTATGTAATAAAGAAATAAAATGTGTAATAATTAATTTTTCAATTTATAAAATACTATGAAAACCTATTTCAAATCCACACTATAATATCTCTGAGCTTGTCTTACATCCATACCAAGAACAACCATATAACCATGGGAAATAACCTTGTTCATCATCATGATGGGATATCTAGGATCATGTCATAAGACCATTCCAACCACAACCATATAACCATGGTATTTTCACAAAAAATTGGGTAAAGTCCCTATAATCATTACAACATCTAGGTCAAAGCTCTATAGGAATTACAACATATAAGTGTTCATATTCATAGGAAAATTCCAATATATAATAATTTCAGCATAAGACCGGGAAGATCATGCTCTCTATAATAATTACAGTATTGGACGAGGAAGAGATCACTCAACATCAACAATTTATCATATTCGTGTTCATATGTTAGGTCCAAGCCTAATATATAAGCATTTCAGCATGGAACACAAGTCCTATAACACAACATGGATATCACAATATCACATCATAAATCACAATGGATAATTTTTTGAATAATCGTTTTTCTTTAATTTACCACAAGCATTTATATAAAATAGATTAATAGTAAAAAAAATAATCAATAATCCACAACATAGGGAATCTATATCAATAAATATTCAAAGGTATCATATCATTCTAAACACACTTTAAGCCATTAGATGATTCAATTATATTCACAGTTATCCCAGAAAATGGGAATCCATAATCTTGGTCATAAGGTAAATTGAAACTAAAGAACTCCATGGATTAATCATATTAATTATTTAATTGATTTTGGTGCATTTTAAATTGTAATGATCAAAAAATTACATAATGATAAAAATTATCAATCCATAGGGTTAAGATTTAGACCCATTATCATTATCTGGTGGCCCAAAAATGATTTCAATAGAAAAAAAAACCAATGGAAAGAAGGTTTGGATGATCATAAAGAGGAATCTATATTAAAACTGTTCGTAATCAAAACCAACAACACTCACAGTCAATGGATTTCACCCCAATCATTGGATAATCAAGGGAGAGATGGGGAGAAACTAGACAGAAACAACTTATTGTGGACTGAATGTGTTATATGGATGTCTATAAAGAATATTAACACTCTAGAATCACCTAGAAGGTTCCCTAGGGTCATAAAGAGAAGGTTTCAAAAAATAAGAATGAAAACTCCACCGGAAAACATACTATAAAATATAATTTCTTTGAATTTCATCACGTATAATGTAGTTACATCTCATATAGATATTTTCAATTGGATATTCCAAAAACACATTGTGTATTATTATTTTATTAAAGACATCTAAACATTACACAATGTGTAATCCATTTACTTGGAGTATAAATGGTCTACATGTGGTTTATCAGCCCATTTTTTCTTTTAAAAAACCTAAACCCCCTTGAAACCATCTCAACATACCAAGAACATATGAAACACTTAACCTAATTACACTCAGACTCCATTAGTTTTGGTAAACATACATCCTTGAATATTAGTCTATTTCACCAAAAAATTCTCTTTTTCCCCAAACAATTCCTATCCACCAATAATAAAATGAAAAACTAAAATAGTAATGCACCTAGAAAAAGATAGGATCTTATAACCACGCCACCATATAACATCTCATCCTTCAACTACTCCATGTGTTACTCTATGGTCTCAACAAACATGTTTAGACATGATTTTCATATATCTGACTCCCTCTCCCAGGTCTCCTCCGAAACATTCCAATTCTTCTACTACATTGTATCCAATAGTATATTCCTACCTAGAATATATTACTCACTACAATCCACAAGCTGTTTTGGATTATCCTTAAAGGACACATCATCAAAAAGTGTCATGTCTACTATGTATATCACATGGGGAGGGTCTAGATTGTATCCTTATATATGATACATATATAACATGTCATCTAATACATTTTAGTGTTGTAAAAGGGATCAATTTTATACCACTGGTCTGACCATTTCCACTATCTCAAATGGCTCGACAAACCTGGATGTTATCATTCCCTATTTCTTGATATGATGTTTTCCCAATATAAGAGAAAACCAAAGTAAAACAAAATTACCCACCTTGAATTCTAGAGCTCATATCCAATTGTAAACATATGATATCTACCTTCTCTTTATAGTCACTAACTATTGTATGATCAACTAAACGTGCTCATATTTCTCTTACATGAGACTAGGACCAACAAGTGCTAACTCACCTGCCTCCAGACAACAAATGTGTGAACAAAACAAACTTCCATAAAAATCCCTAAATTTTTCCATCTATATTGATGATTAGAATATATTATTATATGTAAACTCCATGAGAGCCATATGTTAATTCCATGAACCACCAAAATAAAAAATATCGGCTCACAATATGTCTTACAAAACCTAAATAGTCTTCTCAGATTAACCATCACTCAGTGGATGATAGGTTAGGTTCAAAACAACCTATGATCCCCGAGCCTTATCAATACCCTTATAGAAACATGATTTGAAATTAGGATCTATATATAAAATGATTCTCCTTATAATATCATGAAACTGAACCACCTTATTCACATAAATACTACCCATATCATCAACTGTAAAGGTCTCCATGATAGGTAATAAGTGGGCCACCTTAGTCAGACAATCCAAAATCACCCATAAAAAAATTCTTATGGATCTTCATGGGTAAAACTATCACAAAATAAATTTTGACATCATCCCATTTGAAATAATTTATAGGAAAAGGCTGGAAAAGACCAGTTAATTCTTGTATTTCACCTTCTCATAAGTGAAGAATCTAGACAAAAGTCATTCCACCTACTTCTTCATTCTAGACCACTAGTATTGTCTACATATATCACTATTCATATTTTAAAAAAGTGATACAAATATAATCTAAAAGCATTATACTCCCTCATAAGATCCTTGTGTAAACCTGTATGAATCCATACTCAACCATAGAAAAGATGATAATTTCTACAGCTCGGAGAAAATCCTGATGGCGTCTCCCCACCATATAACTTTTCTCTCATAATAAATTCCCCAATATTTGAACTCTACTATGTCTTATTCAAATCCAAAATCATGGGTATAAAAAAATTTAATGTGAGGTATAATTGACCTTTATACTCTTGGACATCAAGATGCATGAATTCAAAGAGGTTCATTAGTTTAACCATGTTGCAGGACTCCCGTAATGCTGATATTTGTGTCTTTTTTCATAAATTATCAGCAACGCCACTTCCCTTGCTGAGTGTATAAGACAATTCGAGGTCAAAAGACTATAGATACCTCATCCCCCTCCTCTTCTGATGATTCTAGTCCCACTAATAAAATATATACCTAAGGATATTGTGGTCCATATATAGAAAAAACAACTCACCCATAATATTGTGTCTCCAACTTCTCAGGGCATGTAAAAATGTTGCTAACTCCAGATCATGAATATGGTGATTCCTCTCATGCGGTATCAGATGCTTGGATCAATGATAAACCATTTGATTCTCCTGTATTAGAACTGCTCTGAGTCCAAAAATAGATACCTCAAAGTACATATTTTATGCATTAGTTGATATAGGTAATGTGAGCATAGTTTCTGAGGGAATCCTTTAATTTAGCTCCTAAAAAAAGCTCTCACAAGATTCATAACAATAAAAAAAGTTAAACCCTTTCTTGGTCATCCCAAAAATTGATGATGAACAAATTGAGAAATCCTATATAAAGGGCTGATAATATCTTGACAAATCTAGAAATCTATGAATCCCATAAACATTCTAGGGGTGTTCCCAAGATATCATGGCTGCATATCTCTTTGGGTCCACTAACACTCCTTCCTCCAATATGGAATGACCAAAGAAGTGATCTTTATTAACCCAGAATCTATATTTAGTTATCTTGGCATAAATATGATACTCTCTATATATACTTAGGATTATGTAATGATTTTTGGAATGATCATATGTTGACTGGGAGAACACTACGTTTTAATTGAAAAAAACCAACCCAAACTGTTCTAGATATGGATGAAATATCAATACGGACATGATTACCACTGGTGAATTTTATAACCTAAATGACAACACTATAAATTAATACAAGACATATTAGCACCTAAATGTAGTCTGATGTATGTTCATTGGTATAACCATTAACTATTTTTAAACCAATATCAAATCAATCTTAGATAAGATATTAAAACATCTAAACTAATTGAAAATATAATCAATTCATAAAAGTGGATGTTGATTCTTGATCTTTATCATGTTCAACCTCCTATAATCAACTAATATATGAAAATACCAATCACCCTTCTTGTAAAAGAGAATGGGAGAACCCCATGGAGAAGAAAAAAGTCCATATGAATCCTTTAGATTCCATATATTCCAAAAATAATTTCAACACCTCAAGTAAAAATGTTAATATTGTGTAAGGTGGGATAGAAACTGCATCTTCTCCCAACACCAACTCGATCATGTACTCGATCTCTCGCTTGGGCAGTAATCCATAAAACATGTCAGAAAAAACATCCTAAAAATGTTCTACCACTTTATGAAAATAATCTTGATGTATTCCACCATAATCTAGATAAATTATAGCTATTTGATCCATGGTACAATCCAGTATTCACTAAATTGTTCATGCATGACAAATAAGAAGATCCCACTCACCCGAATGAGAATAACTACCACCTTATAGAGATATAGTGGTAAATCTCCTTCACTAATAGTGTATATGATCCTAGTATATAAATAACAATTCCATACCAAGAATAATTTTGAAACCTTCAATTTCTAGTATGAACGGTTCCAAAAATAAATGGGAATGATCGTTCTCTATAGAACACTCTTTGCAATGTTAGAAATTTTATGACCACAGTTCCAATGGTGTGTCAAGGGTTAAAGAACCATCCAATCATTCCAAAAATAAATAAATCCATTTTAAAAAAGAGTAATTTGAAAATAATATGATAATGATGTATGAAACAAAACACACTCTAAGGTATATGATACAAGAATCGTTCCTCTAACAGCAGACGGCCCTAAATCCACAATATTTGGAGTAGTCTTTATAATGTGAAACTAACTTGTCCCTCTACCCTAGGATCTATCCTGACTACGCTGAGATATTTATATTTCTTTATACTATTTATCTTTCATTGGTATACTAGATCCCCTACCTCGACCTGAATGTCTAGTGGAACTCTAGCTACCAGCCTACTGAGGGGTAGTTGAGCCCCTTTCTAACTCAGGTTCTCATCCTAAACACCTTCCACTAGTCTAATGTGGATAGATCATATAGAACCTCAGAAGATGACCTATTATTTCACAAATATGGAATTCAACTATGGGGTGAGGACACTGGAGTCACTTTTGTCCAAACT
Organism: Viscum album; assembly: GCA_963277665.1. Classification (NCBI taxonomy): domain Eukaryota; kingdom Viridiplantae; phylum Streptophyta; class Magnoliopsida; order Santalales; family Viscaceae; genus Viscum; species Viscum album. Next base: position 786,920,561 of record OY728145.1, read on the forward strand.
TGAATCACTAATAGCACTGGAATATAACACAATCCTAACATGGTTGTCCAATGACCTAATTCCTCTACCCACTAATACTGCGGTGGAAACATTCTTAGTAGTTATTCTTGCCATAGGAAAAAGAGCTCCTATTTTTACCTAATGAAAGACCTTGGATGCTGCCCAAACCCACTCTCAGATTCCATTATATGATGATTTCATGGTTTATTATGTTCTCAATTCTAATCAAGCGTAAAACCTTCATTTTTGACCTGATATCATAGAGAATAAAATTATGAAAATGTCTGACCTTAGAGATATTATCATCCCCCAAAGATGGTGCGAATAATTTTAGGTTGGTGAAATATTGAGCATAGTCCATAACTGACATGCCCTCATAATCTTGATATATACACTCATGATCCTTTTCATCCATAAATGTATCAATATAGAAATGGATTAGGGACTTAATATTAGTTTCCTTCCATGATAGATCATTCTGATTCCTAGATTCCTCAAGAATATCCTCCAATTCTTGGTAGGTTCATGAAGCATATATGCATCAAGCTTCTCCCTACTATTCGCATCTGTCTCGGGATTATTGGAGATTTTACCGATTGAATCAATCCAAAATGTGGATACCTTTTTACCATATTCCCTATAAAACAGATGTGGATTCTATATCTAAAACACGCTTTTCAACTTAGAAATCAAATTTGTGGTATAAATAGTCTCCCTTTCCAGGGATCACATGACCCTTAGGAAGATTTCATAAAGGTTAACATTCATTTGATCCTTTTTAACTATAGAAATATCTAGTTATGTTGCGTTAGGAGCATGTATATATACACTCACTTGAAACCCATGTCAAAGGAAATTATTAGGCAATTTATTTATAATAAAAATACACACCTTATATCACTGGATAACAATAATTTAAACCTCATTTAGTGACTACAAAAAAGAGAAACTAACTCCAAGTCTCTCTAAACATTACTTATGAGTGTTTTAGAATGACATGTCAATTAATTTTGTTTATTATATTTATATGGTATAACATATTTCTCATATCATAGTTCAACAATAAAGTATATATCACATGAAAAAAATATATCCCCCTTTCATGAACAATGCAAGTCAATATATACCTATCTGGACATTATGATTTATTTATCCTAATCTTGTGCCATTAGAGGTCGTGAGTACAAATCTAAAGAAATAATAACATCATAAAACAATAACCTCATATATCATGTGAATCAACCAAGGTGAAATAATATCTTCTATAAAAATAAATCAACACAAATAACACTCTAGTCCCTAGGCACTTAGATTTTCCCCCATAAATGGGTCAGATACTCCCATGAAAAAGATCATTATTGTGCCCTTACACATCCTTGTCTCATTTTAACCTTTCCCAAATTATAAATAAGAAGAAGAAAACTAAATCCATTGATACCACTTTGTAATGTACCATTATTTAGAACTCTCTCTCATGGAAAAAAAGGGTTCATTATGAAAACTCAAGCATGACTCTCTATATGCCAAACACTGCTGACTAGCAGTGGGATTGTGAAATTTATAGTGGGGAGACTATACCCCCTAGTATGAAGTGTCAAAGCTGTATAATTAAGTCATATAAATTAAATAATCAATGTATAGACACATATGAAACCAAATGTAAATTCCAACTGAATAATCCAACAAATAATAATGAAATAATGTAATGGTATGTTAGAATGTAATTGGTTTTCATGCTAAAATAATATAATAAAATGGATAGCAGAGTAAAATAATGACTCAAAAGTCCTTGGTCCAAAAACCATGTATGTACCATCTACAAAAACCATCACATGCATCAATGGACTATAGAGACCCAAGCCTTTTACACATTTAATTACATTATTTTAAGCATAATTGACAATAAAAAACAACCAAGGATCGTAAATTATGGTGTCTTTGTAGGATTAAGTAGATAATTAAATGACACAAAACCGAAATAAAAATATATTTTATTTAATAATGAGATCCCAATTTCCTTTGATCCCTTACATCATTAGAGGATAACCTAGGTCACAATATGAACAAATGTATGAGCTAAAAGGATCGTTAAGGGAATAAACATATGAATAAATCATTAGACATGGGTTAGAAGGCATAACATGATGACCTAAAAAGGAATGGAACATGGATACGCCTAAGGAAGAATAATAAGTAGAACATGAGATCATGTAATCATTTCATCATAGTAATATGGAAACAACATACAAAATAGCACAATAATGAGTCAAGGATAACTATTGAGACCATTTCTCATGGAGGATCATGAGTCGAGTCTAACTTCTAAGTTCATTTCCAAAGGAGGACCAAGTTCCATAAGGGAATAATGTTTACTCCATGTCCCAATACGATGTCTCCTGAGAATAAAAGTTATTCAATTTGTTGTAGTGATATCTAGGTGCACCCATAATAATATCTTCATGAATATGTCTTCCACATGAATAATAAATCATAAGGAATAAACATATGCTTTACCCAAGGAAGAAAATGGATATCGTAATCATGTATTAAGGCCTTAAAATTGGGTATATCATATAGGATTCAATGAAAAAATAGATTAAAATAATACACGGATATTAATAAGGGAATTTATGCATAAAAATGTATATTTGATGTCAAATTGAAGTGAAAACATGTAAGTAGAGTGTTTAAGAAACTTTATAATTGAGAAACATTAATGTGGTGTAAGGGAAATGTTTAATGATTCATTAAACCAAAAAATGAATAGTTTCTTACATAAAAAATGAACCAAGATAGTTTTTCATGATAAAATGAGTGATTTTAGAAAAATAATTATGGATTAAAAAATTACATAGTGATCTAGAAAATGTTTTAAAAATCACTAAGTACCCTTTAATCGGGCATGATTCTCAGGATTAATTGAGAAGGGAACCCTGTAAAAACATGTATTTCCCAATAAAATAATTAATAATTAAGCTATGAACATATTATTGGAACATAAACATATAATATTTCTTGATTACATAAGATTAATTATTAATTACATTCTGGTAAATAGAGAGAAATCATAACCCGAAGGAAAAAATTGAGGTTCAGAAAGAATCTCTTACCTTATGACTAAAAGTGTTCTTCACTTATACATAATGTCTTAGATAATGAAATTAAATTCATTTTTAATTTAATTCATAACCAATTTAACATGTATTATATTTATTATAATATTTTTATTTTAATTCATTGCCTTTTTGATGAGTTATAAGATTCAATTTCGTAATTCTAAAGTGTTTGTTTCCTTGGTTTTCATGATTGGTTCACTCATATACATGTATGAATGATAATGTAAACCAAGAATAATAATATAAAATTGAAATTTTATACTATTAATGAAATTATAGAATATTAAATGGTGTATATTTTATTTTTTCTAGATATTATGAGGATTCATCAGATAAAACATTAATGAAAATCATTAAGATTAAATTGGCGTTTTTTATATCATCACAAACTAGTTTTGATTTATTATTTAATATTATGTATATATATCAGTTATAGAACATAAAATGGGTGATCAAATAAATTTTAAAATATTCTTAAACAATTATAATTTTTATATTACTAAACATGAAGGTGGTAATGAAAAATAAAAAAAATTTGTCCTTGAAGGTGATAAATCAACACCTCACGGTCGATGTTTTCATTTTTAGAATAAAAGGGAGTGGAGAATAGGTTTTATGGTAAATTATTCCATTAACATAATTAAATTTCATTATATATAATATAATTTATTTACCATTCCACTTAAATTATAGGATGTAATGATATAATAATAAATGAAAATAAATTGAAAATAAATTTAAAAAAAAAGAATGAGGTTTTTACCTCTTCTATTCTTGTCTTTGAGAACCTCCTTAGGGAAATGGGTTTAGAATTTTTTTTAGAAAAAAGGATCATTGATGTTTTTGAGATACTTTTTAAAAGTATTGTGAATAATTTCTAAAATATTCAAGCCTTTATATGTGTATGGAGAAGTGGTGGTGATCGGTGATATTTATAGTGGGGGAGAGGGGTATTTTTTATTATATTATTCATTAGTTTATTATTACGGATCATGACTACGAATTGTTTTTATTCCCATGACTACATATAGTAAATAGAGAAGTAGTGTTCAAGATTATGGTGCATATATCATCATTGAGTCAAGAAATAGTGTATTTAACTTATAATGTTATATACCGTAAATTATTGTATTTAACTATTCCCCAAGAATTCAACTATTTTAGTAGTCTCAAAAATTATCCCTAACCATTTTTAATGCATAAGACTCAAAAAATAACTCAATATTATGAAAATAATTTTCTAAATTTCAAAAATATAATTTTTAATTAAAATCATTATATTCTTGAAAAATAACAATTTTACAATTATAATTGATTTTATAACACTTTTAAAAAGAAATTAAGGTATCATAAATTTATATTATAATCATAAGACAAAAAATATTAATTTATAAATCTATTATATGAAAATAAATTTTTTTATTCTTTTTATTAATTATAAAATTGTAAATAAACATTTATGTTTTATAAAAATACAAGTACATAAGTTATCAGCTTTTAAAACATTTATTTACTTATACCATAATATAAATTGTTTATATATTGTTTTATAAGATACATAAATGTTATTTATACTTTCTTAGGTTAGGTTATTATTATATTGGACTAATTAGTATTCCCAAGGGTTATATTACCATTACAATGTTCAAGTTACAATTCCATTGTTTAGGGTTCCTTAATTTTTGAAAACGCCTCCAATTTCATTAATTCTTCATTTATTAGGTTTTTATTTTGTTCTCTATGTGGTTTTATTTTATTTATACTATATCAAATAATTATAACAAGGGAAATTTAATTTATATAACTCTACTTCATTACATTCTACCCTCCTTACGAAATTTTATACTCAAATTTTTTTTATACATGATATATCCCTAAATATAACTTTCCAAGACTAATTATTTAGGATATTCATCACATCAGTGAGATATTCAGTATTTCCTACTAGAATTTCCTTCCAGGTGAAAGGTTTCATCCATCATAATGGTACCCCATGATATTTTCAAAATCATCTACTTCCATGATCCCAAAAAACTCCTACATCTTAGATTATATCGATGGAATTATAGATAAATAATAAAAAAGTATTTCTAATATATAATTTTGAAAAATATTCTTGAACTTATTTTCTATAAAAAAAATCTTGCTGGCTAATATTCAAATGTTTCAAAATAGGGTTTTGGTAAATAAGTTTTGATTTTCCCCAATGAAAGAAATCTATAATTAGATACATATAGGATGCTCAGTGGTCTCCCTCTTATGATTAATCTTGAAAACAATTGATTAAATAGTTTTTAAAATAAATAGAATAATATGAAAAGACCCTAATGGTACTTCCCAATATTATTATTGAAACAATGTTGTGAGTATAAGATTATCCAATAGATTATACTTGACCCTTGAATTAATTGGGTGATGATATAGGTATTGGATGCCTCATAAAGTTGTTTTCATGTATCTTGGATATTGGGAAAATGTTTTAAAGTCATTAAGGCATGACATCAGAATAATATTACCAACTAGTTCTTTAGGAAAAGAGAACATAGTTTTTTGTAATCTTCCAGCTTCCATATTTTAGATAAGAAAAGGAAAATAAAATTAGGGGGCCTTAATACATATATAAATAGGAAAATTTTATCATAGAAATATAAACTAGTAAAAGGAAAGTATATCCTAACTTGTGATTCTTCAAGTTTAAATCTATGTTACCCATAGTGATAGAATTATCCCTAGGGTTTTTACTAATGTTTTATAGTCTTATCTACCAAAATAACTAGACCATTATTATATACCAACTATAGTGACCCTATACTTTTACACATATCATTACATAATTTCAAGAATAATTAACCATCTATTACAACCAAGTGTCGTGAAGTCTAGTGTTTTGAGAAGATTAGGTACATAATTAAATAACGTGAAACTAAAATAAAAAAATCTTTTAATTAATCATCATAATGATCTCCTAGCATCCTTTGGGCTATTAAATCTATCTAGGATAACCTTAGTAAGTATATGAACAAAGGCATAATCTAAAATAAGAATGTGAATATATCATATCGCATGGGATAGAAGGCATAACATAATGACATAAAAAGGCATGATACATGAATAAAAATTAGGAATAATAACATGTAGAACATGGGGTCATGTAATAATTACATCATTGGAATGTGGAAACAACATACAACATGAAATAAGAATGATTAAAGGATAACTTCCAAGGCCATTGCACATGTATGAACATGAGTTAGAGCTAACTGCCAAGACCACAACACATAGCGTACCAAGTCCCATTAATGAATCATGCCTACTCCATGTCACAACATGAAATATCGTGAAACTAAAAAATTCATTAGGGTTCTATCTGGGTAAACCAATAATAATTTTTTCATGCATATTTCTTCCAGATTTGGAATCAAATTTAAGTTATAAACATAAGGTATACCCATGGAAATAAATGGGTATCGTAGTTATGTCATATGGCATAAAAAATGAGAGTATCATAAAGGTTTCCATGAAATAATTGATTTAAATCCTATATAGACATTTATAATGGAAATTAGTAATATAAAATTATAATTTATTCCAAATTTAAGGGAAACATGTAAAAATAGTGTTTAATAAACTTTATAAATGAGCCACTTTAGTGCATTTTAAGGGAAAATTTTAACGATTCATTAAAATAGAAAATGAATAATTGTTTTTATAAAACCAGAAATGAAATGAGATAGATTTTCATGATAAAATTATTTATTTTAGAAAATAATGGTTTCTTAAAATAGAATATGGAGTTAATTTGATAATGGGTAAGAAATTAGGGAGTTTCATTTAATTGGGCTTCCTTATCCAAAGGAATTGAGAAGGGAACCATTTAAAGACACGTATTTCCACATAAAATAATGAATAGTTGAGATAATAACATATTATTGGAACATACAAATAGAATATAGGAGGAGTACATTAGAATAATTACAATTAATTTGGGGTAAATAGAAAGAAAGCTTAACTCAAATGAAAATGGGAGGTTTAGAAAGAATCCCTTACCGTATGTCAGAAAGTGTTTTTCACTTATACTTAATGTAATTTTTAATGAAATTATATTAATTTATAATTTAATTTATAACCTATATAACATTTATCAGTTATATTATAAATTTTTTTAGTTCATTTATGGACTTTTGATGAGTAATAAGATTCAATTTCTTTATTCGGGATTGTTCGTTTCCTTGATTTTGATGATTGTTTCGCTTGAATACATGTGTGAAATATCATGTAAAATGAGAATAATTATACATAATTGAAATAATATGTTATTAATTAATTAAAATAAGTTTAAATAGTAATAAATATTATTATTATTTATATATGAGGATTATTTATTAGATAAAATGTTAATGATAATCATTTACAATTACTGGTGGTTTATCAATCATCACGAAATAGTTTTGTTTTATTGTTTAATATTATTTATATATGATAGTTCCAAAACATAAAAAAGGGTTATAAAATAAATTTTAAAATATTTTTAAAACATTATAATTGTTATATTACCCGCCTTGAAGGTGTTAATGGAAAATGAAAATTCATCGTCTGTGAAGGTGATAATCCCAACACCTCAGAGACGATGTTTTCATTTTTAGAATAAAATGGAGCTGAGATGAGGTTTGGTAATGGATTATTACATTAAAATTAGAAAATTAAAATTTATAAAATATAATGTAGTTATCTTGATACTTGGATTAGGGGAGGTGATGAGACAATATGAAATGAAAATAAATTAAAAGAAAAAGAAAGAGGGTTTTACCGCTTGAATTCTTCTCCTTAACAACCTCCTTGGGAGAATTATTTATAGTAATGTTTTTAGAAAAATTGATCATGTAAGTGGGGGAGATATATGGGAATCCAATTTGGCAGAATTAGGTCAAGATTAGAGACATTAGAGATCACAGGAGAAGAGGTGGTGAGTGGTGGTATTTATTGGGTAAGAGTGGGGTGTTTTTTGATTATTTTATTCATTAATTTAATATTTTTGCTCAAGAATATGAATATTTTTTATTACCATAACTATATATAGTAAATAGAGGTGGATATTTCAACATTATGGTGCTTACATCATCAATGACTCGGTAAATAGTGTAATTAACATATAATGTTAAATACCGTAAATTACCATATTTCACTATTCACAAAAATGAAACTATTTTAAAAAAATCCAAAATATTCACCATAAATATTTCTGGATTTATATATTTGAAAAATGAAATGAACTTTATGAAAATAATTTCCTAAATATTATAAATTTTATATTTAATTGAAATCATCATTTACTCAAAAAATACCGATTTTAAATGTATAACTTATTTTAAAATACTTGTTAAAATTAATTATTGTCTTATAAAATTATATTATAATAAAAAAGACAACAAAAATTAATTTATGAATATATTTTTAAAAAATTAATTTTCTTGTTAAGTCATTATCTTAATTATAAAATTTTTTATAATCATTTTTGTTTCATAAAAATACCAATACATAGTTTATCTTTTTTTAAAAAAAATATTTTCTTGTACTAGGATATAAATATATAGTTTTTTTATTTATAAGATACCTAATTTTCATATATACTTTCATTGGAGATGTTACTCTTCTTTTGGCTGGATTACTATTCCTAAGTGTCATATTACTGTTCCTAATGTCATGATACTATTCCTTTGGTTTAGGATTCTTAATTTTAGGAAAACCCGAGAATTTCCTTACTTATTCATTTATAAAGTTTTTATTGTGTTATCTATGTGATTTTATGTGATTTATACCTTTTGAAATAATTATAACTATGGAGATTTCATTGATATAGTTTTGGTTCATTACAGCAACAACCAAAAACAATTTCTTTTTCTCGTGTACAAACCTGTATCCACATAATCTTCTTGGTTACCATATAATGGCCTAAATATGTTGTGAGTATAACTTAGTAAGTCAAAAACATGATGTCAAAATAAACCAGTTTGATAAGAAGTGTATGACATAAAGTGATAAAAATGGTATTAATTAATTCACGATTTAATAAAATACAAAAACAACTTACTTTGGATCCATTCTAGAATATCTATGAGCATGTATTAATACCATGAAATCCAAAACCATATATCCATGGTAAAATAACCTTTTTTGGTGCCATTCCATAATATCTCATAGGATGTTCTATGACTATTCCAACCATGTCCATATAACCTTGGTATAGTCACAAAAAACTGGGTCAAATACCTATAATCATTACATCATCGAGGTAAAATCCCTAGGATCATTACAATATATAAGTGAGAATTTTCTAGGGGAAATCCCAATATATATGAATTTCAGAATGGGACTGGATAATGCCCACTCCTTATAAGAATTATAACATTGGACTTGATTGAGACCGCTCAATATCATCATTACAACATATAATTGTGCATGTAATTGGGCCAAGAACAATGTATAATCATTTCATAATGTAGCACAAGCCCTATCATACAATATGGATATCACAACGTGACATCATAAATTTGAATGGTTAATTATAAGACTTACCATTTTTCTTTTATATACCCCATGCATTTATATCAAAACTGATTAACAATTAGAACAATAAGTAATAATACAAAACTTAGGGATTCTATATCAAGAAATCACCTAAGGTATCATACCATGAAAAACACACTTCAAGTCATTATCCAATTAAATTATATTCATGGTTTTCTCACCCAATGGGTAGCCATTATCAAGGTAAGAATCCAAATTGAAACCAAAGGACTCCAAGGAATAGTACTATTCAATATTTAATTGATCCAAGTGCATGTTACATTTCCTCATTAATAGTATTTCCTGAACATGTAAATTATCAAACCATAGGGATGTGATTTAGACCCCCTACATTTAATTGATGATCCATGAATGCATCAAATGGAAATCTCCCAAGAGGATGAATTTTTGGATGATCGAAAATAAGTTCCAAGATAAAAACATATCATGATCAAAACCAATGATGCACATTGTCAAAAGATTTCACTATCATGGTTGGAGAACATTGGGAGAGAGGGTATAAACTATACTAAAACCACTTATGAGGGACCAAAGTCATTATTGGGATATCCAAAAGGATGTTTGGAACTCCAAAAATCATCTGGAAGGTACCTTATGGTCAATAGGAGGTGGAAGTGAATTAGAATGATAACTCAACTGCAAAAGATATAATAAAATAGTAGGTCGGGAAATTACATGGTGTATAATTTAGTTACATGTCTGGTAAATATTTTTAATGGGATACGCTTAATAACCTATTGCCTCAGATTATTTTATTAAATACAGTAGAACATTACATGATGTGTAATCCATTTACACAGTGTGTAAATGTTCGGGAGATGTTTTATCATCCCATTTTCCCATTAAAAATCCCAAAACACATTTATAACTTGTCCACCTACCATGAATCTAAAAAAAACTTAACCAGAATATACCTAGACACCGTTAATTCAGATACACAATCATCCCCAAACATAAGTCCATTTTCCCCAAAAATGCTATCCATATTCGAATAAGACTCAACCCCCAAGGATAAAACATAAAACCCAAATAGGGACCTAAATAGAAAAATATTGGATCTTACAGTTGTATTGTAAATGTAAATTCAATTTACCAAAATGAACCACACATACACCGCAATTGAATGAGGGAAGAAGAAGTGGTGAATTGTGTGTGAAACATCACTTGAATGGGTACCACCAAACATGTTCATATGAATTTTAGCATGAAATAGAAGAATATAACTCAATTAAATAATAATATTGTATGTTTAAAAAAATATAAAAACCTATTATTTAAATTATAATTCAAAAAAATTACAAACATGAATCTTTGGATTTAGATCATGTTCCACTTCGGGTGATCATAATGAGTTTAGAACTCCATGGGATGGGAGGAAGACATAGATAAGGAATAATAAAATAACAAGATTTCAAAACTCGTACCAAGGTCTATAAATATTATATAATGAGGGTGACAAGGGGTTTTATGGGAATATAAATCCTAATTTTCTCAAAAGTAGTCATGTGTCTTAGAAAACTTTGTGACTATTCATGGAAGAGTTTTTCCTTATAATTTTTTCTATGGTTGACTAGAAAAAATATTTCAATTGACATGATAATCATTGGTGATGTGGAATTTTATTTAGTGATCCAAAGGATGTGGAATTAGCCTAATTGGAGGTCTGATGCCTAAGTTATGTCTCAAATACAGAAAAGAGGTCAAATATTGTCCTCCTAAAAGTTCTTCACATTATGGGACACTTTTGGGAATAAAAATGGATGAATTGGGATCTATTTCTTTTTTGAGAAATGTATCCCCAAACATTTTTAAATCATATAACATTTTTATGAAAAAATTGATGCACATATTATTCATAATAAATATTTTAGTCCACATGTGTTTTTGGGATCCGTCGTAGTTTGGATTGTTTTTCTATAATTCCTTCATGGGCTCTCCAAACCACCTCATACTACAATGTAATCATTAAGAAAAGTAAAATGTATACTTTTAATAGTGATAAAAATAAATTTATGAAATAAATTTGAATTGAAATTTATTATTATGGTCAGAATTCACCATAAAATTTTATCTTAACATAGTGGTATCAGGGTCACTACTAGAAAAGAAGGTTATACCAACGGTTCTAAACTGTTGGTATAGGCTGGAAAACCGTTGGTATAGCCTATACCAACGGTTTTCCAAACCATTGGTTAGTAAGCCGTGAGGAAATACTTATACCAACGGTTTGATCTAAACTATTGGTATATTGTTTTATTAAATTTCTCCCAATGTATACCAATAGATAATAACCGTTGGTACTATATTTTTTGAGAATTATTTTACCAACGGTTTTCAACCGTTGGTAATGTGATTTTCCAGAACACCTATACCAACGATTTAGAACCGTTGGTATTGTGTTTTTCCAGAATTCCAGAACACCTATACCAACAGTTCTAAACCGTTGGTATTGTGTTTTTTCATAATTCTAGAACACCTATACCAACGGTTCTAAACCGTTGGTATAGTGTTTTTCAGAATTCCAACACTCTTATACCAACGGTTTAGAACCGTTGGTGTTGAGTTTTTCCAGAACTACTACACAACAGCCCCCCTCTAGTAGCCCCTCCACTATACACCTACACCTGCATAAAAAATATCACAAAAACTACATACAAACTTAAAAAAGTATAAAAAACACCTAAAATAGCACCAAAAAAACACATAAAACCATCAAACTCTTCCAAACAAGTCATGTACTACAATTCCCTATTTCAATCTTCATATGACAACAATCATCCGATAGTAATTCACCTCACCCCTGCACAACCCCCCAACCAGCACAGCCCCCCCACCTCCCCATCAAATTCTAATAGGCAGAATAGTATGATAAATACCTATTAGAGTTGAATAAGAGTTTTAAATTGGATCATATCCCTTTTTTTCTGATCCTAGATTTGGGTATGTAATGATTTGTGATGAATTTTGCATTGAACTTGTATTTTTTATAATATATGGTGAAAATTTATTTTCTTAGTAGTCTTTTCACTTATGACCCCATGAGTGAAACTACCCAACTCATGAAAAAGAGTTTGCGACTATCGTTGATGAGTGTAAATTTCAGTTGTATTCACTTAAAATGATGTCCTTTTGAAACAAAAGAGATAATTTGAGCGGTTCCGTCCACACCGCACCTCGAATTGAGGCAGGGTTGACTCGTACACGTTACATATGACCCATGGATCATATTCCTAAAGTTTCAATAGAATCTGAATGTGTTTGGTCGGTTTTCTGTATGTCGGTTGTTGTTTTCACTTAAAATCATGTCCATTTCAAATAAAAGTGAGACACTTCGAGTGGTAATGGCAACATCATGCCTCAGATTGAGGCAGGTTTGACTCATACACGTCACAAATGACCCATGGATACTTTTCCTAAAGTATCAACATAATCCGAATTCGTTTGGTCCATTTTCTGTATGTCAATTGTTGTTTTTACTTAAACTGTTGTCCATTTCAAAGAAAAGTGAGACACTTTGAGTGGTGCCGGCCACACCGCGCCTCATATTGAGGAAGGGTTGACTCGTACACGTTAAAAATGACCCAAGGATCTTTTTCCTAAAGTATCAACACAATCCTAATGTGTTTGGTCGGTTTTCTGTATGTCGTTTATTTTACTTAAAAGCGCATCCATTTTAAAGCAAAGAAATACACTTTAAGTGGTACCAGCCACACCGGACCTCGGATTGAGTTGGGGTTGACTATTATACATCACAAATGACCCATGAAAACTTTTCCTAAAATATCAACAGAATCCGAATGCGGTTGGTCGGTTTTCCGTATGCCGGTTGTTGTTTTCACTTAAAATCTTGTCCATTTCAAATAAAAGTGAGACAGTTTGAGTGGTACCGGCCACACCATGCCTCAGATTGAGGTGGGGTTGACTTGTACACATCAAAAATGACCCATGGATACTTTTCCTAAAGTATCAACAGAATTCGAATGAATTTGGTCTGTTTTCCGTATGTCAGTTGTTGTTTTGACTTAAATTGTTGTCCATTTCAAAGAAAAGTGAGACACTTTGAGTGGTGCCGGCCACACCGTGTCTCGGATTGAGGCGGGGTTGACTCGTACATGTCACAAATGACCCATGGAGCGTTTTCATAAAGTATCCACACAATCCGAATGTGTTTGTTTAGTTTTCCGTATATCATTTATTTTACTTAAAAGCGCATCCATTTTAAACAAAAGAAAGACACTTTGAGAGTTAACGGCCACAACGGCCCTCGGATTTTGGAGGGGTTGAATTTTACATGTCAAAAATGACCCATGGAAACTTTTCCTAAAGTATCAATAGAATCTGAATGCGTTTGGTCGGTTTTCCATATGCCGGTTGTTTTTTTCACTTAAAATCTTGTCCATTTCATATAAAAGTGAGACAGTGTGAGTGGTACCGGCCACACCGTGCCTCGTATTGAGGAGGGGTTGACTCTTACATGTCAAAAATGTCCCATGGATACTTTTCCTAAAGTATCAATAGAATCTGAATGCGTTTGGTCCATTTTCCATATGTCAATTGTTGTTTTGACTTAAACTGTTGTCCATTTCAAAGAAAAGTGAGACACTTTGAGTGGTGCCAGCCACACCGCACCTCAGATTGAGGTGGGGTTGAATATTACACGTCAAAAATGACCCATGGATCATTTTCCTAAAGTATCAACACAATCTGAATGCATTTGTTCAGTTTTCCGTATGTCGTTTATTTTAATTAAAAGCGCATCCATTTTAAACAAAAGAAAGACACTTTGAGCGGTACCGGCCACACCGGCCCTCAGATTGAGGTGAGGTTGACTCGTAAATGTCACAAATAATCCATGGAAGCTTTTCCTAATGTATCAACAGAATCTGAATGTGTTTGGTCAGTTTTCCATATGTTGGTTGTGGTTTTCACTTAAAATCATGTCCATTTCAAATAAAAGTTAGACACTTAGAGTGATACCGGCCACACCGTGCCTCATATTAAGGAGGGGTTGACTCTTACACGTCACAAATGACCCATGGATACTTTTCCTAAAGTATTAAAAGAATCAGAATGCGTTTGGTCCATTTTCTGTATGTCAGTTTTTTTTTGACTTAAATTGTTGTCCATTACAAAGAAAAGTGAGACACTTTGAGTGGTTCCAGCCACAGAACACCTCGGATTGAGGCGGGGTTGACTCGTAAATGTCACAAATTACCCATGGATCATTTTCCTAAATTATCAACACAATCTGAATTCGTTTGGTTGGTTTTTAATATGTCATTTATTTTACTTAAAAGTGCATCCATTTTAAATAAAAGAAAGACACTTTGAGAGGTACCGACCACACCGGCCCTCGGATTGAGGTAGGGTTGACTCTTATAAGTCACAAAAGACCCATGGAAACTTATCGTAAAGTATCAACAGAATCCGAATGTGTTTGGTCAGTTTTATGTATGCCAGTTGTTGTTTTCACTTTAAATCCTGTCCATTTCAAATAAAAGTGAGACACTTCGAGTGGTACCGGCCACAGCATGACTCAAATTGAGGCGGGTTGACTTGTACGCGTCACAAATGACCCATGGATACTTTTCCTAAAGTATTAATAGGATCCAAATGTTTTTGGTCCATTTTCCTTACGTCAGTTGTTGTTTTGACTTAAAACGTTGTCCATTTCAAAGAAAAGTGAGACACTTTGAGTGGTGTCGTCCACACCGCGCCTCAGATTGAGGCGGGGTTGACTCGTACACATCAAAAATGACACATGGATCGTTTTCCTAAAGTATCAACGCAATCCGAATGTGTTTGGTTGGTTTTCTATATGTCGTTTATTTTACTTAAAGGCGCATCCATTTCAAACAAAAGAAAGACAATTTGAGTGGTACCAGCCACACCAGCCCTCGGATTGAGGCGAGGTTGACTCGTACACATCACAAATGACCCATGAAAACTTGTCCTAAAGTATCAACAGAATCTGAATGCGTTTGGTCGGTGTTCTGTATGTCGGTTGTTGTTTTCACTTAAAATACTGTCCATTTCAAATAAAAGTGAGACACTTCAAGTGATACCGGCTACACCTTGCCTCAGATTGAGGCGGGGTTGACTCTTACACATCAAAAATGACCCATGGATACTTTTCCTAAAGTATCAATAGAATCCGAATGTGTTTGGTCTGTTTTCCGTTTGTCAGTTGTTTTTTTGACTTAAACTGTTGTCCATTTCAATGAAAAGTGAGACACTTTGAGTGGTGCCGGCCACAACGCGCCTCGGATTGAGGCGGGGTTGACTTTTACATGTCACAAATTACCCATGGATCGTTTTCCTAAAGTATCAACACAATCTGAATGCATTTGTTCAGTTTTATATATGTTGTTTATTTTACTTAAAAGCGCATACATTTTAAACAAAAGAAAGACACTTTGAGAACCAAATGCATCTGCAATGAAGACACCCTCCCTAAAGGTATTTTTGAAGAGTACATCATGAATGATCAATATTATTCACCTTATAACAATATTAGTTTCCAACCAAGGAGAATTTTGTATACCATGTTTAAAACTCACAAGTTGGCCCAAATGAGATTCCACTTCAGCAATAACCATTTTCTGCTAACTTCATATCAAAAATCCCAGCAGAAGAGACCTATCATTTTCTTTAAGAGAAGACCCATCACAAAAGACACATTGAACTTCATAATAACCAAACTTTTGATTTCCCTGAATAATTTTCCACCACGCATCTGCACAGCTAAGCAACAGTAGAAAACATAAATTATATTGGAACGAGATTGCAAAATTTATTCTCAACAAATTAAAATAGTAATCCTGAAGTAACATACATTTAAAATAATAAAAGGAAGAAAAATCAATGAAACTTGAAGCACCTCCCCCTCCCACCTCAGAACCCCCCCCCCCCCCCCCCCGTGCAGCCCATCCCCTGCCCCTCTCCTCCCCTCCCCCCCTGCCCAACCATTTCCCCCAACAGCCCCCTCCCTCCTGCCATCACCCAGCCCCTCCCCTACCCCCCCCCCCTCCCCTTCCCTTCCCTCCCCTCCAACATGCCCAGCCCCAGCCCCTCCCCTCCCCTCCCCCCCTACCCACCCTTTTCCACCAGCAGCCCCCTCCCCCCTGCCCAACCTTTTCCCCCAGAAGCCCCCTCCCTCCTGCCATCACCCAGCCCCTCCCCTACCCTCCCCTCCCCTCTCCTCCCCTTCCCTGCCCTCCCCTCCAACATACCAAACCCCTGCCCCTCCCCCCCATGCCCACCCTTTTCCTCCAGAAGCCCCCTACCCCTCCCCTCCTGCCCACCCTTTTCACCCAGCAGCCACCTCCCCTCCCCTCCCCCCTCCCCTTCCCTCCCCTCCCCCCTTCCTACCCTTTTCCTCCAGCAGCCCCCTTCCCCTCCCCTCCCCTCCCCCCTACCCACCCTTTTCCACCAGCATCCCCCTCCCCACTGCCCAACCTTTTCCCCCAGCAGCCCCCTCCCTCCTGCCATCACCCAGCCCCTCCCCTACCCTACCCTCCCCTCCCCCCCTACCCACCCTTTTCCTCCAGCAGCACCCTGCCCCTCCCCTCCTACCCACCCTTTTCACCCAGCAGCCCCCTCCCCTCCCCCCCCTCCCCTTCCCTCCCCTCCCCTCCCCCTGCCCACCCTTTTCCTCCAGCATCCCCCTGCCCCTCCCCTCCTGCCCACCCTTTTCACCCAGCAGCCCCCTCCCCTCCCCTCCCCCCCTGCCCAACCTCTTCCCCAAGCACCTTCTCATTCATGAAATAAGTTTACATGCAGATATAGAAATATTTAAAAATAACAATACATACTATGTATGACTAATTGGGAAATACTTTAATAAGAAATTCATAATTATATATAAGAAATATGTTAAAAAAGTAAGTATGATAAATTTGGAAACACTTCAATTAGCATTCCAGAATTGAGTTGGTATCACCAAAATTCTCAGAAGATCCTCCATTAAAAAAACAGAAATCATCCCTTGAACAGAATGGAAATTCAAAAACAGCACGATTCACTTCAAAAACACAAAAATAAGAACATTATCAATAATGTACAATTACTACTTGCAAAAGAACATTTATTTGCATGTGATTATTCCACGGATGTTACTATCAGGCATAAAACTATCATGCATAAATGACATAAAATGCACTTCTATGGGAAAATGACATAAACATGAAATACATGGCTAACTAAGAAAGCTAAGTAATACAAAATAGAAAAATGGGTATCACAGTACCAAGGAATACTAAAGGTCTAGGTAGTAGACTAATCAAACAAAAAGAATCAAGTACAAAAAATAGATATTATAAAAACATCCCTATGAAGAAGAGGAAAACCCCAGAGTGGAAAACCAGGTTCAAAATTAAAGAGTTATACAGAATTCAAAAATATAATGGATCAATCTGCCCCTGATCACCATTACCATCACCATTGTCATCATCAGCCTCATCCTCGCCGCCATCTCTATCCTCGTTGTCATACTCATCATTGTCCCCATGGTCATCGTCGACCTCATCCTCATCCTCAGCCCCATCCTCGCCCTCGGCCCCATCCTTTCCCTCGGCCCCATCCTCGCCCTCGTCCTCATCCTCATCCTCTCCCTCGTCCTCTTCAGCATCCCCATCATCACCAGAAACTTCATCATCTCGAACTCCACTAGAGCTGCCGCCTGGTGCATTAGATAATGAACCCATCGATGACATAAATGTCTGACAAGCCGCGCTAGCCTCTGGTGGAAGTGATGAAGATAAAGCTTTCATCAGTTTCATAAATTCTCTGTCCCTCATTTGAACTTGTACTTCCAACTCTGTGACCCTTTTATCAGACTATCTTTTATGCTTCTTGACCTATTCCAACTCGGTGGTACTAGAATGGATACCTGGAGAGGACTAATTCCTCGTCGGGACTATATTCTTACCAGGTCGGCAACGTACTCGACCAGAGTGCTCATCTCCCAAAACCTGATATAAATGATCGTGTGGCCCAAAATTGTCAGGATCCTGGGCATTAAGATCCTCTAAAGTAGCCTTTTAAAAATATTAATATATTAATAAATTTCAAAATAGATATTAAACTTTGATATAAACAAATTAAAACTTACAATCTTTTCTTGGGTTGATTCATTTACTGTTGTTCCGTCTTTTTTTTTCTACACGAGCAAAACAATTTTGCTCAAGGGATACGTCCTTCAATATTCAATTTGTGCTTATGTAATGACATTGAAACAATATAAAGTGAAAGTATAATCATATATTCAATATTCAATAAATCACATAATTTAAGTAGGAAATAATAAAAAGGGAAAGTCATAAAAAAATTATAAACAACTATATCGTACCAGCTGCCTCTCATGATCTAACATAGTTGTGTGCCCCAAAGTGTGAAGGTATTGCTTTGAATCAATGTTTTTTTTTGTTTTTTTCAAAAGTTTCCTAAATAATTTTTAATAATAAATAAGATTATATTAATGTAAAATATAAAAACTCTCATTTAAATACCTCAAATGAGATTAATACCTTAAATTTGGCAGTCTCCCAATGGGTAATCATTTGGTGATATTTCTCTATCGGTCATTAATCCATGATAGGTAATGTCTCTAACTCTATACCCACTCTATCACACCATCCAACATACAGGTCATGCTTATAAGCTCTCCAAATCTCTCCTATCTCTTTTAAATGCGCTGGTCGTGCACCTCCGCCATCAGGGAAGTTAAACCGAAGATGAAAACCAATATATTAGTTCATATAAATACAAAAAAAATACTACATTAAATCTAATAGATTTTTTACCCATATTTGTGCCCACGCGTTATCTTTGACTTCGTGTGGCAGATTTCTCCAAGAGAGAGGGCTGACCGGAATGATATCGGAGTATTTGGAAAGCGTCGCCAAAAAACCTCGATATTCCTACCCATATTTCTCAATCATTTGTCCATCAACATTGTATCCAACCATCAACTATGTCCGGCAGTTCCATACTACACGCAAGCGAGTACGCCCCCTCCCCCACCTCCTATATGTAGATGAATCTGTTATTAAAGAAAAATAATATCAGTACAAGTTATAATAAAATAAATTTTGGTATAAAAATTTGATAGAGTTATATAAATATACCTATGGTAGTCAGATCAATGGGTGTCACTGGATGTGCAGAAGCTGAAGGAATATCCTGTACAGGTGGAGTGTCCCTCAGTGTATGCTCCTCAGCTACATACTGTGTCGCAGTAGGAGTCGAAGAAGGTGGAATATAATAGCTCGGAGATAATGAACCAGAAGCAAAAGATGATGGAATAGACGTCTGGCCAACTAGTAGTGTAAACATCGGAGGTCTAAATATCCCATGTGTCCCTGAAGACACGCCAGGATCAAAATGGGGTGAAGATGATACGCATGTGGTAGTGGATCATCTAAATCTCGCCCCACGAGCCCTCGTACCACCGTCCCTAGTACCAGGACCACTAGATGATCATCCATCTCTGACACCACCCCCCCTCCTACCACCATTCTCTCTACTGGAAGTAATATCAGGCTCCTCTCCAGATATCTCTCGTCTAGGGGGTCGATCCTGAAAAAAAGTTTAACACAAAAGTAAACACATGATATTATAAGTTATTGAAATATTTATATTTGAAATAAAATACTCACAACAGGGATGAGTGGAGAACACCCATTTGTACCATGCGACGATTATTATCTGTCATCTTTTTATGTCGCCTCTCTTCAATGGGTGTCATTTCCTGCAATGAAAACAAATATGGAAGTAATTAGAAACAGATAACTAATGTGTAACCCAAAAAAATATAGAAAAACCATTCTGATAAAAAAAACATAAAGTAAAAGAATATTTATGGTGGTTTGAAGGTAAGTACTAGGATACACACTCTGAATGATGTAGGTGAAACATGTTGGTGATACCACGACTGTATGATTCTATATATTTTCCACCACAACTTCGGGTTCACAATCAACTCTAACAATTGAGCTATTGGCATTATCATAAGTAATAAACGAATTTCTTCCAATTGTAGTAGGGGTAGTGTCAACTTCATCACCACCATCATCAAAAACATGTCTGGGATTTACTTCAATAATTACACCAAATTTCGGATAACGATGATCTTTGACTTAAAAAACTTGTTTCACCATTGATGTCAATACATATGGTTTATCAGTGGAAAGAGTGCAAGTCATATCAATAACTCAAAATCCACAATCATCAATAAAGGTGTATTGCCTTATCATTGAATCAAACCATTGACATTTCATCATCGTGACTCGACCATGCGAGTAATAATCCAAAATTATTATTTTATCCATGACTCCATAATAAGCAACATTTTCAGAATGAGGTATAGTATCCGATGAACTGGCATAACAGTCTATTGTGGTAGTTAGCATAACACCATTATGTTGTGTTCTCATGTTTCTTGCTCATTCAGTGATAATAAATTTTTATCCATTGATCACAAGTGATTTACAAGCATGAACCATGGTATTAGGACCAAAATCCAAAGCTCTTATTTCCTCAGAAACAGAGTCTGTAGGTAAACTCGATACCTAAAATATAAACAAATAGTAAACTTAATTAAATATTATTTTTATTTAGTTATTATAGAAATATTTTTACCTTCAATTTCAACCAAGCAGAAAACCCTTTTCTATGCAATGTCTCTTTCCTTCTCAAAGATAAAGAATGATGCTTTCTATATATCAATTATTTATGTTCCCTATAGATGAAAATAATAATAGTTTAAAAAATATTTAAAATTACAAGAGATAAGGTAAGAGATACATGTACAATTTACTTACTTGATATACTCATCGAACAAATCACAATTGAACAATGTTGTGCGATGTGCCATCTCTCGCTCTTCAAGGCTTAATGTCGTCAATGTATATGATCCTGGAATTCCTCCTATCTGAGGAAGTGATGGAAAACTAGGTTCAATTTTCCCATACTATTCTTCTTCATTTCTTATTGATTTGTTTATTCTCGTAGTAAGATCAGACAAATACATTGCGCAAAAATCCATACATTCTTGACCCAAGTAACCGTTCACAATAGAACATTCGGGATAATTCCTGTTCCGAACATATGATTTCAGTGTGCACATGTTTCTTTCAGTTGGATACATCTAATGGAAAGCAACGGGTCCTCCAAGAATTATTTCAGTCGGAAGATGGACAGTCAGATGCAACATGCATGTAAAAAATGATGGAGGTAATATTTTCTCTAATTCACACAAAATTAATGGTGTCTCTCCCAATAGTTTTTGCAAGAAGTATTTGGACAACCTCTTAGAATAAAGATCTCTAAACAAATAGCACAACCGAATAACTGAGACTCTAACATTATTGGACAAGAGATGATGGATTGCAATTGGAATCAACTCATGCAAAAGGACGTGATAATCATGAGTCTTCAAAGATTTCAACTTCAACTCTTTTCTTTTGACCCGTTTTGATATATTGCTTGAATATCCATCAAGAACTTTAATAGTCTCTAGCACATCCAGAAATTGATTTTTTCAGCAGGTCTCATCACATAAGAAGCACATGGAACTTGCCATTTATTTTCACTAATACAAACAAGATGCAATTCTGGTCTGATCCCCCAATCTACCAAGTCACTCCATGATCATAAATCATCTTTTTTATTCCCCTTGACATTTAGAATAATCAAAAGAAACATTTCACATATATTCTTTTCAATGTGCATTACGTCTAAGAAATGACATAATAAGTTGGTTGACTAATACGACAACTCAAAGAATATACTATTCTTCTTCCAATTGTAACAGGTATCATTGGAAACATTTTTCCTCTTTCTAGATTTCATCACACCCTTCCCAAATGAATAACTAAAATATTTCAATTCATTAAGCACATCAGTTCCAGACATATGATGAGGTGGATCGTGATTCTCCATGGTATTGTCAAATCTTTGATGATTGTTTCTATATAGATGGTTCATTGGAAAGAATCGTCGATGTACCATAAAACTAAAACTACGAAGATATTTTAGTCTTCTCGAACAAGTATTCTTCATACAAATAGGACATGACAATTTTCCTTTTGTGCTCTATCCAGACATCATTGCATAAGCAGGAAAATCATTGATCGTCCACATAAGCGTAGTACGCATCTGAAATATGTCTTTCAAACATGCATCGTATGTGGGCACACCCACATCCCAAAGAAGTTTCAACTCTTTTATTAAAGGTTTCATGTATACATCTATATCATTTCTAGGATCAGAAGGGCCAGATATTAGTATACTCTAGAAAGTGTAAGTCTTTTTCATACACAACCAAGGGGGAAGGTTATAAATGTGTATGAAAACCATCCATGTGTTGTGCGAAGTAAGCATCTACCCAAATGGATTAAAACCATCACATGAAAGACCCAATCTCACATTACACACGTCAGCTTCAAATTCAGGATATAGAGCATCAAATATCTACCATGCAAATCCATCTGCAGGGTGAACCAAATCTTAATTATTCTTTTTTCTCTTGGTGTCATGCCATCACATTTTTACGGATATTTCATCAGACATGAAAAGTTTCTGTAATCTGGGGATCAATTAAAAGTACCACATTACTTTTTGTGGCACACGAGATGGTGTTCCGTCATCTTTTGGCTTCCATCGGGAGGTTCCACATTTGATACAATCATTTTTTCAGAAATTTCCTCCCAAAATAAGCTACAATAATTCGGGAAAGCATGATTTTTTTTTGAGAATCCAAGTTCAACAACTAACTTCCATGTCATATAGTGGTTTGAGGGAATATCTACATCATTTGGAAGTAAGTCCTTCAAGAAGGTAAGAATGTAATCAATTGCAGTATTTGAAATCTCATACATAGTTTTCCCATGAAACAATCGGATTAAAAATTCCATCTTTTTCATTTTACGACATTGCCAATATACTGGAGTCGTCACAGCAACATTCAATTTTTTCACCCTATCAACTTCATCATTTTCATTGGATGCATCATGGGTGCTTGTATCGAAATCTTGTTGGTTGGACATCCTTTCCTTCTCATGATGCCGAATAAATGGAAACCGATCATATTTCAGACTCTCCAATTCAGTCCTATCATTTGGATCATCAACATTTTGAGATTCCATTTTCTCTTCATTATGATACCAAACATAATAGTTTGTTTGGAAACCATATTTGGTTATATGATAGCTAACTGCTTCACGACTCAACCAAGTTATTCCAACACAATTAAAACATGGGCAGTTTATGCGACCACTATCTGAAGCCTTGTAAAATGCAAAATCTAGAAAGCTGTTCAAATTATTTTGAAAATCAGTTGAAATCTGATCAGTTTCGTACATCCAACATCTGTCCATTCTGTAAAAAAAATTTCAATAAGTCATTTCAAAGCAATTCAATAATATTGAAGTTTAATCAAAAAAATATTTAGGTAAATGACAATTGTTTACTTTGTATAAAAGCATAACTGACACATTACTCTATATGAGAATCATATTAAGAAATACAAAAAAATACAGTGTATATAAGAAAATAAGATAAAGAATTTCTAATGCCTATATTCAAGGATTTCCCAGTAAGATATTGTAAGTGGATCAAGGAATACATAATCATTAAGGAACTTGTTGGGAGTACATGAGTTTTATACTTTAACTTCTTCAGGGAGATGAGGATGAGGAGTAGGATGATGATCAGGGGAGTGGCGGGACTGTCCAAGGGGGGTGCAGGGTGTCTAGGGGGGGTGCGGGTGTCTAGGGGGTGGTGGGGCCGTTTGGGGGGTCAGAGGTGTCCAGGGGGTCGGGGGCTGTCTAGGGGGGTTGGGGTGTCCAGGTGGGCGGGCTATCCACGGGGGTGGTCAGGCTTTCTAATGGGGTAGGGCGAGTCCAGGGGGTGGGAGGGTTGTCCAAGGAGGTGAGCGGGGTGTCTAGGGGGGTGGGTGGGGCTGTCCGAGGGGGCACGGGGTGTCCAGGGGTGGGCGGGATGCCCATGGGGGTGGAGAGGTTGTCCAGGGGGTCTAGAGTGTCTAGGGGGTGGGCGGGTTGTCCAGGGGGGTGGGTGGGCTGTCCACAGGGGGTGGTCGGGCTGTCCACGGGGGTGGCGATGCTGTCCAGTGGGGTCGAGGGTGTCAAGGGGGTGGGGGGGCTTTCCAAGGGGTGGGGGCTTTCCAGGGGGTGGGGGCGTCTGGGGGGATGGGGGTGTCTGGGGGGTGGTGGGCGGGTGTCTGGGGGTGGGGTGGGCGGGCTGCCAATGAATCTTAATTAGTTAATAGAGATGAAGAAGTTCTCTATAACAAATATTAGGAAAAATTGATCTATTACAGGACATTTTGTTTCTTTCTATGGATTAATATCCTTAAAAATACCATTAGTAGTGGGTCATATAAAGAATCATTCCCAAGATTTAGTTTAGGAGTATATATGATTTTTATTATTTTTTTCCATGACTTTTGGGTTGATAAACACTATAATTTTCTTCATAGATCTCATGAATATGATTTTCAATCCATATAATGTCTCTTTAATCATTATATTTATAGATTAAATGACAATATATTTTATGAAATTATTTTTTAATGATTGATGATGTGACATATTAATGATTACAATTCAATAAACTTTGATTTATAAAAATAATTTTGTGAGTCAATATTGGATACAACAGACTAAGAGCTATTGAAATTAGAGAAGCACCAGGATTCTGGTCTATCTCAATCTCAACATCATGTCCAGGGAGTATCATCACAACCACCTCATAAAAAACAAAAACAAAAACCCTAACAACCTTGGTATCCTCCAATATAATAGCTTTAATCTATTCTATAAAAGTATGAACAATCACATAAACTAGGTAGTCCACATATCAACTTCCCACCTAAAATTCCCACTCAATAACAAAAACTACATTTTTTCTATCCCCTTATGATTACACAACCCTCCTTCAGAATCATTTGATAAAAATATGTAAGGAATATAACTATTTGATTCATTTGATGATATAGTATAGATATATTTATATGAAAATAATACCCCCACAATAATCATGCAGCCCTGTCATCAGTCTAAACCCCTAGAACACATAAAAGAAGCTAGTATGGACATTTACTAAAATATTTAACACCATAAGAATAAAAATACACTCTAAATATAGTCTGATAGGATATAATGGTGTGTGTGAAAAAAAAATGATATTAAATCAATTTAAATGAATATAGAACAAATGAGGGTTTACAATACACTAAGAGTACCTCAAACAATCCAAAACCACTATAGAGCCACATATTCAACTTCATGAAACAGGACCTGGAAATCTTACCTACGTCTTTACTGATGACCACCTAATTAGAAAACTCTATTTATGGTTCTTGAACACAAGGAACAAAATATGTTTGGTCTCTAACAACTCAATCACCCCCTTGTAGATCATAATCTGGTTTCCCCTTATACTAAAATGGTCTCACTGGAAGATACTTATAATGCTGGTCCTAAACCATTCATTCTCCACAAAACAATGATCAAAGAAACATTGGACACATCTTAATGATGACCCAAGCTCATCACATATAGGTTAAATCAAAACAAAAACAAAAACATATACACATCAAAATCAAAACTAAAAACTGAAATATTAGATAAATTTCAATAAAAATAAGGTACCAGTTAAGAAAATACATAATTTAGGATGGGTCTGATAAGATTTAGAAGGAGATTCAACACCTTGGATGGGATGGAGGAAGAGGAAGCCGAAGGAGCTCCAAGATCGCCAAACTGCTCTCGCCGAAGGATCTCTAAGATCGCTCGCTGCTCCCGTTTAGGGTTCTGTAATGTGAATGGGGGAGAGGATGGGCTGCTGGTAATTTGGGGGAAAGTTTTACCAATGGTTCTTAAAAATTGTTGGTATATACCTTCATGCCAAACCTATACCAATGGTTCCTTAGAACCGTTGGTAAAATCTTCCACGAACAACACCTATACCAACAGTTCTCATTGAACCGTTGGTAAAACTCCCCTAAACTACATCAATACCAACGGTTCTAATGAACCGTTGGTAAAAGCTCCCACAAACACACCTATACCAACAGTTCTAAGGAACCGTTGGTAAAATCTTCCCTAAACCATCCTTTACCAACGATTTCATGAAACCGTTGGTATGGAAGTGTGGGGAAAAACCCACATTCCAGTAGTGGCTGGAAATGAATAGTGAATCACTTCAAGGTTAGCTGATGAGATTTTGTATCATCGATGAGGATATGATCCTTCCTTGGGGTGATTGTTGTAATATTCCAGTAATCCCAAGAGGGTGTGGGGTATGATCCCATTTCACATATGAATTCCCCATTATAATATACTGATAGACATATGCATTGGGATAAAGGAAATGGGCCTCCACCTATATAGACTCTGAAGGATGGTGGTGAATTATTTCATTACTCTAAGTGGGAACATTAGTTTGTATCATTAAATGTGATGTAATATACTAAGAAACATCTTTTTCATGTATATTATCTTACCATGAGGTGATTCCAAAATTTTATGGAAAGAATTTGGTGGGGGTAGGGATATGGGCCTGGTAATGGTTGGCCTTTTGAATATTCCAACAAAATTATTAGATATGAATTTTCACCTATACTAAGGTGATTTACAAACTAATTTTATGAGACACATATAGTTTGGGGATATGAGACTGATCATATGACTCATCTTTCATCAGAATATGTCGATAATACTTTGTGATGGGATAAAGAATATGTGCTTTCTCAAGAGCAACCACCTATTCATTTTCATCATTGTAAAATGTTTCAATGGTTTTTTAATTTTGATATGTTCATGTCACTATATCTGTAAATGTGATGAAATGTGATGGTAGTTCTCTTCTATCATTTCTAGAATATAGTATCACTTCTGCCAAGTATGTGCAGGAATAAAGGACCTCACATTCTCGGTCTACAAAATATACCGGAAGATTACTTCTATTAAAAAGGTGATATATTCCCACTAATGTCTTCCATTTTCTATCAGAATATATTGATGGGATTCACGCATGGGGGTAGGGATATGTTCCCCCCACCCCCCATGATTTTTTATAAGATATGAAGGTAGGGTTGGTTCAAGAAAGTAGGGATATTAGCCTGGTCACTGGCTTCGAGAAGAATATAAAGATGAGCTTCATTGGTTTTAGTGTGGATTTAAGCCCTCTCCCCATGTTCTTTAGCTTTCTGTACTTAATGATATCTCCTTGGTACCTATATTTGAGCATCCTGGGAGGTGACCTTTTTGGTTTCACCCATAGTAATTGATAGAGGTTCACTGGTGGGATGGTGTTGGTGATAGAATATGATAGGATCCCTCCTTAGATTCACTTAAACATGGATAGAACCATAGTCTACTCCTTGATATCCCTTACTAAGGTAACTATTATATCTATTATCATGCTCCGATGATAATATATTGAAGTGATGTGAAGTGGTGATATGAAAAACTAGTTTTGTCACGGTCTTCCTTGAATGAAGTGAGCTTGTGGAATTTAGTTCCTTAAATCCTATATGTTAATCCATGAAGGTTTTTATCATACCATGGTGGTGGTATTCATGGACGATAATGTTTTCCACCTGATGTTGAAGGCATCAGGTGGGTGAAAGTTTTTCAAGATCATAGGGGGTCATTTATGGAATTGAGGTTCTAAAATGTTTTTTTATGATTCAATTTATTCAAATTATGGTGAATTTTTTATTATAATTTATATAATCACAGGAAAACACTAAACTAGTTCATCGATATGGAAAATGTTTCAAGTAAATCACATGCTTAATTAGCTATTCAGGGTGATTACTTTTATTCGTTTTCATTATATTTTTTGAAATTTATTTCATGGAATGTAATGAATTTTCCAACTATGGGAAACCTGATTATATTTAATTATTGAAACATTAAAGTTGGGTTCAACATTTTGTTTTCAAATGATATGAAAATTAAAATGGTCATATGTTTATTCAACTAATAGTTATTATTATTGAGAGACGCATGTCATGTTCACCGTTTTTTTATGAGAAAATCTTTATAGGTTGTTCGAGATTACCATTTCTTTCTCTCATAGAAGCTCCCAATGGTTCCCACATCTAAAATGATCCACACTAATATTTTTCAATGTTATGTATTCATTTAGAATTCCAAACCCAAACAATATTAGAAACTAAAATTACATGATAGGATGGTAGATTGGGATTATCGTACCTTTTTGGTGGAATTATTGCCTACTCTTGAGCTCTGTCATGGATTTATGATATTTTTTAAATCTATCCCAAATCTAAATATTGTACAAGTTACTGTAATAAAATTATCAATTATTGTCATAATCTATATGTATCAAGGGTTCTTTTCCTATTATTGCGTAACAATTAGGATCTTCTTATGCTCTAAAGCTATATGGCTACTGTGAATTTTATTTACTTCCTAGAAGGATATTGGAGTTTTGGGATTGGTATTAAATGTAATGTAGTAATCCTACATGACCAATGAAAACAAGAATCCAAACCCATGTAGTTATAAGGACACGATGGCTCCGTTCTCTCCTGGAACTCTCGCGTCTTCCTCACCCTCTCCTAGGGTTTCTCCTCCTTCAGCGCAGGATCTACCACTCTTTCCCCTTGTCTTCAGCGCTCTCGTGTCTCCCTCTCCCTCTTTTAGGGTTTCTCCCACTTCGGATATGGTTCTTCCTCACTCTTCTCTAGTATTTGACGCTCTCGCGTCTCCCTCACCCTCTTCTAGGGTTTCTCCTCCTTCGGCGACGATTCTCCTTCAAAATGATGTGGCTCTCCTTGGTTTCTTCCACCTGTGTTGCTTTCTGTCTTGTCTGTGCCTCGGTCTTTCTTTCGGTCCTATTTATTTGCTCTGTTGAAGATGCTTGGGTTCCTTTTCTGGCTAATTTAGGATAGGGGGGTTTTTTATTTTTTTAAAAAAATTTAAAGGGTCTGTTTTTTTTATTTTGATAAATGGGTGTATCTAGCGCCAAATGAATTGGCGCTCTTGGGTTTTGGTTTCCAAAACCCAGGCAACCCCTCCCCAACCCTTATATATATATATATATATATATATATATATATATCTTATTTATTATAATTATAATTATAATTATAATAAATATATTTATAATAAATATAATAACTAAAATAAATACAATAAATTTATAATAATGTTTATTATAATTATAACAATTATATAATTATAATAAATATATAATTACAATAAATATATAATTATAATAAATATATAATTATAATAAATATAAAATTATAATAATTATATAATTACAATAATTAAATAACTATAAATATAATAAATATATAAATATAATAATTGTATATTTATAATAAATATATAATTATAAATATAATAATTATATAATTACTAAAATTATAATAATTATATAATTGTAAATATAATAATTATATAATTATAATAAATATACAATTATAATTACAATAATTCTATAATTATAAATATAATTAATATACACTTATAATTATTAAATAATTTTAATAAACATATAATTATAAATATAATAAATATATAAATATATAATTGTTATAATTATTAATAATTATATAATTGTTATAATTATAATAAATATATAATTAGTGTAATTACATAATTATTATAAATATATAATTATTGTAGTTATATAATTATTATAATTATATAATTATTGTAAATATATAATTATGGTAAATATATACCTATTATATATATATATATATATAATTAATAAGGTTTATATATATAACGATATGATTATAATAATTAATATATAATTAAAATATAATAAATATATAGTTATAAATATAATGAATATATGATTATAGTAATTACATAATTATAATAAATATGTAATTATAATAATTATATAATATTTAATAAAGTTTATTTATATAAAGATAAATAATTTTAATAATGTTTATTTAAATATAAATTTATAAATTTATATATAATTATTTAAATACATAAATAAACCATATTAAATTTATATATAAATTTATATATATATATATATATAAACATTATTAAAATTATTTATATTTATTATATTTATTATAATATATTATAATTATATATATATAATTACATTTAATAATAAATAATTACAATTTTAAAAATATATTTATAAATGTAAATTTAAAAATGTGAGATTATTTATAATGATACTTATAAATATAAATATAATTATACAATTATAAATCTATATTTAGATAGTTATATATAAATATATCAATATATTTAATAAATTTATTTATCACATTAATAAATATGTATTTATTTATAATAAAAGTATAATAAAATAAATATATAAATATAATAATTATAAATATAACAAATCCATAATTATAATTAATATATAATTATAATAAATATCTAATTATAATAAATATTTAATCATAATAAATATATAAATATAATAAATATATAATTAAAAATATAATAATTATATAATCACAATAAATATATAATTGAAATAAATATATAATTATAATAAATACATAATAATAAATATAATAAATGCATAATTATAATATATTTATTACAAATATATATTTAATATATAATTATAATAAATATGTAATTATTGTAAATATAAGATTATAATAAATATATGATTAAAAATATAATAAATATATAATTACAAATATAATAAATATATTATTATAATAATTATGTAATTATAATAATTATTTAATATTTCATAATGTTTATTTATATAAATATAAATAATTTTTATAATGTTTATATATATATATATAAATTTATAAATAAATTTAATATGGTTTAATTATGTATTTAAATAATTATATATAAATTTATAAATTTTAAATATAAGGTTTATTTATATTTATATATTTATATATAATTATAAATATAATTATAAATAATTTCATATTTTTAGATACATATTTATAAATATATTTTAAAAATTGTAGTTATTATTTTTAATTGTAATTATAAATATATAATAATATATATTTATGAGTATATATATATGTGACTATATTTATTATATTTATGATTATATATTTATTATATTTATTTATTTATTTATTACTTAAATATATGTTTATAAATATAAATTTATTTATGTAAAGATATATTTAAAATTATAAATAAATATAATTATAAATATATATATTTAACTACATATATAAATATATAATTATATATTAACAACTATAAATAAATATAATTATAAATATATGCATATTTATAATTATATATATATGTTTATATTTTAATTTTATATTTATCATATTTATAATTATATATATTATAATATTTAAAGATATAATAAATTTATAATATTTTTAAATATATAATATTTTATATTTATTATATTTTTATTATATTTTTAATATATTTATTATATTTAAAATATATTTATTATATTTATAATGTATTTATCATATTTATAATATATTTATGATAGTTATAATATATTTATTATATATTTATTTAATTATATGTAAATATAATAAATTCTTACAATTACATATTTATTATTATATTTACAATTAGAGGACACACACCATGGTGGATTCCCATGTCATATATACATCATTATCCTCTAGAAGACAAAGAGAAGGACCATGAGACTTTTAATGAATATACATTGATGGTGTGAGGTCCCCTTTAGAGGGAATGGTGTTTGTATGAGTTCATATTCGATGTCTATTGTGGGTACTCTCCATATAAATGGGGAATGATCAACTAAAGAATCCTTATGGAGGGTTCACACAAATTAAGGGTAGATCTCTCGACTTTCCTACATGAGAAGGCTGAGAAGTCTAAGTGTGTCCACTTAACATCGATAACATGGTTGATGATGTGTTATTTACATGTATAAGGATGTCCTTTTTACATGGCTAATGTTTCTATGGTCTATAATTCCATCATAGATAACATGTACAGAGGCTTCATGTGAACCTGGAAGACATTTCTAGAGCTCTTCACATGATAAAGTAGAAATATATGAAGGATATTGTGTGAACTAAGTCACGTATCTGTAAGATATCATGTGATTTGATAGAAATGTCTAGGGAATTAACATTGAAAAAGTTGATATGTTTGAAGGATGTCACATTATCTGGACATCAAGTTCGGGTGATGTCACATGATCTCCCTAACATGTCTGAATGTCATCACATGATCTATGAAGAAATCATTTGAATCAAATGACCCCATCAAATTAAAATCACAATATCATCCTTCATATGAAGATTCATTCATTTTAAGTGTCTATCATGTAAACACCTTAATGATTATCAAGCACACAGAAATTATGGAACCACATGATCGATCTGACACTCTGAATGTATTTTGAGTGATTCGTCTAACATGTTGAAGATCCGTCATGTGATTAATGATATGATCATGTTAAGGTAATTAACTAAACACATAATCCATTAAATCAATGACCAATATTATTATATAGATGATGCTTTCAATTGTTCGGTCCTCTATTCTGGAAATTCTATTCTTGCCTCTATGTGTTATTAAGTGTTTTCTATGTGTTAAAGGGTGGGGTTTATAGACCTTTACACCTCGTATCAATGACACGTTCCACAGTGATTAAGTTTCATATATTTCCTTGATTAGGTAGATGTGAAATTCCCATAAGTTAAAAATCTATCATATAGTTCCCATGATCAAGACTCATGTCAACAATGGAATCTTCCATTTTTCACTTGAAAAAAAGTGGCTACATGATTAATCAGTCATTAATTTTTTTTCGAATCCATGGCTTGGAAATGGGATTCCTCATTGTTGAGTTGGAATGTTTGAGATCCTTTGAGATATTAGGATGACATGTCTAGGATCCTTGTCAAGATCAAGTCAAATTGTAGGGGGGATCATGTGATTTAGGATGACTTGTCTCAAAGTCTTCATGTGATCCATTAAGCGGTCACATGAAGAACTTGATCGTTTCACATGAAGATCAATGTAACTTACATCACATGTGGATCTCTTCATTTTTAGCATTCATTTAGTGAATTCCTTTGGATATTATGAAGTGTTTTTCACTGGTTGGACACTAAGGCATTTCATGATCAATGAAAAAATTTACAAATCTATTTTCATGATGATACCAACATGACTGGGGATCTTCATGTGATCCATGAACAAATCATGTAAAGTGTGTAATTTATTCATATGAATATATGTGTAACTCTCTTCGCATATGGATCCCTTCATTTCTAGATATTATCATATTAACACCATGATGGTTTTCTAGAATTTTTCAATTCATATGTCGTCTAATCAAATATACTTTTATGAGGAATTCATGTAATCTAGAAGATTCATTTGATAGGCTTTGCGGGATTAGGATGTCTTTTCTGATAGGGCTTTGTACGATCAGTAAACAGATAACCTGAAGGGAATAACCCCATCCTGTTTTGTTTCTAGAGTCATGTGATCATGCATCTTATTTATGGACACACGACCATTGTGACCCTAGAAACATTATATATATCCATGATTATTCATTCTTTTCATTGTTAGTAAATAATACTTGTTCTTTGGGTGTTTCTTCAACTCCAAATGTTCCAATTCACATTTAGTAGGTGCAAACATATATAAACAACACAAAACTATAATGTACCAACTCTAGCTAATGTTGGTAGTCGAAGACATGAATAACTTGATCACCCTTTTAATTTGTGATTCAAAAAAATCATATGTACACTATAACATATCCTTAATATAATTTCATCTAAACACAATAAAGGGGAAACTACATTATTGGGTATGAAAAACAAATAGATGCCATGGATGATCACACAGTGATATAAAATATATTATTACATGAATACTTATACATTATATTTTTTTATTATATTTAGTGTCCCATTATTAAATATTTCTTCACTCAATGTATTTTTTGAATTAATTTTTTGAAAACAAGTGTAAAAAGATGTAATTTAGTATTCAACCAAGTGAAAATCATATTAATATTTTTATCATAACATTATATAAATTAATCCAAATTAAAAAAATACATTTTTTTGGTTGAAAATATGATTGGGATACAATCTCTACAACTGGAACAAGATCAAGATCTCCTCAAAAGTGGCCCAATAGAGCCCAAAAAGAGAAGAAAATCTAAGTGAGGAAGATTAGACAACCCTTTCATATTTAGTCCATAACTCAGGAATCAAACTATCAACTGAAATAATTTGACCTCCATTGGATATCTTACTAGAATTCACACCTCTTTGATGAATTTCAATTCAATTAAACATGTTTTTTGTCAAACATCCAGAAAAATTAGAGAGAATAAGTATTCCAAAAATATTCCCCTAGTCCCTTTTGCAATTGATGCTTTTAGTAAATATTATGATATATTTCCCCATTAAACTACTCCTAACCCTCATTATCATGTTTTTCTCAACTATAGGCTGATAGATGATGGTTTTGGATGTTTTTATTAAACACATATGGATTCATCCCTTTCCATTTAGTTCTAATCTTCTTATGATCACTTGGGGAGGAAAATGATATAAATCCCAATATTCATGTTTGTAATATTTGAAATATATTTTATATTTCATGTTCTTTTATTGTTTTTCTTTATACCATATTCTTATTTAATTTATTTATGTATTTTTTATGTAATACTAAAAATCATATGATCATGTTTGGGGGTACCCATTCGTGTGATGTGTCTCACACTATTCACAAATTCTTCATCCACCTTTAAATTGTTTTGTTTATGTGGTTGGTATTGGTATGATGAATCCACATAAACACTTCTATATCCATGTAATTTTTTAATGGTATTACACAAAAATAACACAGAATCCAAGAATATAAGCTGATTTATTCATGTGCTTCCTTTGTGAGTTTTGTGTGTTAAATGAAATAAAAAACACATAATCATTGGTGATAGCATGCGAACCATTATTTTTTTAGAGAGGCCCTTAGAGTAATACTAGTTTAGACTTAGTAAAATTATAGTTTTACGAATTAAAATACAGTTATTAAATTATCTAAACCCTATCTCTTGAGGTGATGATGGATGAGCATCATGGTATTTTCAATGGTTGATCACGCTTAATTGAATCTATTTATTTATTCTTTGTTTTATCATCCATTAAAATGTTTACTTTTTAAATAAAAAATCCATGTCATATAAAATAAAATTCATATTTGAATTTCATAATCCATTCCTTATTTTAAAATTAATTATCTAAATATCTATTGAGGCATGAACTAGTGTTCCATATTCAGTACAGAAATTCAAGAAAAAAATAAACTAATTTGGTTTGTTCGAAAATGTGATCAAATTTTTTCACAGTTTCTAGTGATCCAATATAATTTTCCATTTCATTTATTTATTTTCCTTTTTATTTCTTAAACCTTTTAATCCCCCCTCATATTTTCCCATGTTCTCTCCCTATATTATATCTGTCTTCTCTCTAGTTTCATAAACTAATTTTATCTTCTTATTCTTTTATTATTTTTCTCTTAATTTATATGTGTGTTTTAATTCAGTCTTTCATTATTCATAAATTCAAAAAAAACATGACATCATTGTGGAATGACATGATATGGAAAATAAAAATTACTTTAAATTGATATAAAAATTTAAAACACACTGCACTAAAAATTAGGTCTTTTTCGATAGGAAAATATTTTAACCCCAAGGATCCTATTTAAGAACCTCTATTTTTAAAAAATAAATTTATTTGTGAACCAAATGATTCCCTATAAAACATGTCTACTAATAATCATCCTTAAAAAATATGACCACACCTAATGTGGAGTACCAACATGTGTACGTCGAATATCATGAAGAGGCATCCCATATTGAGCTAAGATCATGCCTCATCCACCTCCTACCTAAAATTAGTGGTCTTAATGGTGATGACCCTCAAAAACATATCAATATGTTTCATATAATTCACTCCACTATGAAACCCCAAAATTTCACTGAGTACCACATTTTGTTCAGGGCCTTCCCTTTCTCCCATAATGGTGTATCCAATGAATTTATATACTATATGCCTCCCATAATTGGAGGATGTAATGGCCTTAAATGACTCTTTATATATTGGTTATTCCATGCCTCCAAAACTAAATTTATTATGAAAAAAATCAGTGGTATTATATAGTCATAGTGTGATACCATTAATATATATTGGTTAAGAATAGAAAGACTTTGTTCAAGTTTACCCCACCACCAATTTAGAAAATAATTTCTAATTCAATAATTTTATGACGGAATTGTCCCAATTGGTCATGGGATGATAGATGTTTCATCTAGTGCTTCCATAGTGTATAAAACCTCTACCACCTCTCTTGACATAATATCCAACATGGCTTGAAATGCACAATAATTTGGTACATGATAAATTTCACTAACTAGAGGACTTTATCAGGTAAGTCATGCATCCCTAGAAAAATGTAGATAATAAACTCATGGGATACATAACCTTCTAATATAATTGGTATATCCCCTATTAAAACATAACTTTCTCTACCCTTGAAAAATTCATGTGAAGAAAGAGAAAACACAAAGGGTAAACAAGTTATCATATATGATACCTAAAAATAATCAATTCCTATTTATTTTATTTAAATACTCTCTAAACTAAAGAATAATTTTGATAATGAAATTGACAATGAAATATTGAGTAAATTTAAAAAACTAGAAGTAATCATTCCTATCATGGATTCAACTAAAAAAATTCCTCACTATTCCAAATTTCATAGATAATATTGCAACTAAATATGATGACTAAATTATAATGAGAGTGTAAAACTTGTAAGGAATTTATATGCACTAATAAAACGTGTGATTCTAACCAAATTCAAGGATCTAGTCACATTAATGACACCTTTCACCATAAGGGAGATTTTTTCTGATGCAATGCTTAAATCAGATTCTTTAATTAATGTGATGCACCACTCTATATACACATTTCTTTAGGTTAGAGAGCTTAAAATAATAATTATCACCGTTAAACAAGGCGACTGAAGCACAACACACCCATCGGGAGTGATTAAGGATGTTCTCATGAGAGTGAAGAATATCATCTTCCCTACAAACTTCTATGTTCTTGATATGAAAGACACCAGGAACCTATGACATTATCCTATCATACATGAAATTACCATCCTTAAAATAGAAAATTCAATCATCAATGTTCACATGGGTACACATTCCAAGGTGTTTGGGGGAGAAAATGTACATTCTAGTATCCTTGATTCTATAAAACACAACTTTTTATAAAAATCCACTATTTTAGTCAATCCAAAAAAATTTATCTATAAAAAACACACACACACAACATTCTCTACTCAACCCATTCTCTAATTTGTTTTATGCTAATTTACTATATAATTAATTCCATTGTATTTCATGTTTTTTTTTTGTTTTGTGGGTTTGGAAATGTGTAAAATTTTTTATTTAGTTTATGAGTGTGTTCATTTTTAGGTACCCATGATCGTCGATGGTTCTGAAAGTCTCAAATCAACTTATTACCATGTTGTAGATAATAAAAATATGTAGATAGATAATTTCATGGTTCTTACTCATCTTAAATTCCCTATCTCAATAAAAAAACATCGATGTTGGAATTAAAAAAACTTCAATCTAAAATATAATACATATATCTTGAGGGAATTGACAAAATACCCATCATTAATTCCAACAAGAACTATCCACATCAGGAATCAAAAACGGTAGACCATTTTAGAGACTATAAAAAGGTGATATCATAGATACTTGGTGACATTCCTAGGATTAGCTGATCTATTTTTGTAGATAATATATTTTATGATTATGAGGATAAAACTATAAGTTTAGATCAACACCAGTTGAATCCCACCCTCATTAATATTGTAAAATTAGAAGCCAATAAATTACTTACTAATGGGTCCATTTATCCTGTATCATATATTAAATGGGTTATCCTTGAAAAATTATTCCAAAAAAAATTGAATAATGGTATTTTAAAATAAAATTAATGAATTGGTTCCGACATGTGTGAAAATATTTGGTCAGACTGTATTGACTACCGTCGACTAAATTTGGCCTTGTGAAAATACAAATTTCATATAACTTTAATTGATAAAGTATTATAATAATTGGCTGGTAATTCCCATTATTCTTTCCATGATGAATATTTAGGTAAAGTTTAAACCCATAGATCCCATAATAGTAATGAAATATCAATAGTTTTCTATCCATTCAACACATTCTCATATAAGAGGATTCTACTTGGTCTCTGTAATTCTGCTGACACTTTTATTAATTGTATACTAAGTATATATTCTATTAACCTTGAGAATTGTATCAATGTTTTTATGGATTTTTTCAAAGTGTATATCTCTTTAATTGATGGTTGTTTGGAACACCTAGGTTATATCTGCTATCATTTAATTAAAAAAGATCTCATATTAAATTATGATAAATATAATATTTCATGGTAGAGTGGGAGATTTTTCATGTTATATTTATTTAATGTATGGGAATTCATGTTGACTAATCATAAATTGAAATAATTTCTTCCATTTTAAATCCAAAATGTTTTTCAGAACTCTGATTTTTCATTTTTTATTCTAGTTTTACCATCTATTCATTAAACACTTTTGTAAGATCCCACTTCCCTTGTCTTAGTTATTAAAATATATTTAGAGTTTATTTTTGATAAAAAAAATTAGGAAAAATTTTATTCTCTAAAAAGGTGTATCACATCCCATACCATCATCCAACCACCATGGAGGGA
The DNA here is from genome assembly GCA_963277665.1 of Viscum album. Classification (NCBI taxonomy): domain Eukaryota; kingdom Viridiplantae; phylum Streptophyta; class Magnoliopsida; order Santalales; family Viscaceae; genus Viscum; species Viscum album. The sequence goes on from OY728145.1 coordinate 786,960,053, forward strand.
TCTCCCCTTCAAACTTATGTGTTATGCTTCTATGATTTTTGTTAGGGATTTTTTATTACAATGGGTTTTGATAGATCTTTATATCATTTTGTAATCAATGTATACTCTTCACCCAACCATAGAAAAATAAAAATCCATTTAGAATTATATTAATTCAATTATTTTTTCTTTGGAAAAAAATTTCATATCATCTTGGGTAAAAGTTAAAAAAAAATTCTAATCATACTACCCATCGATTTCTCCATAATAAACCTGAAGTTAAGGCCCACCTTTTACAGATGATGCTACTCCTCTAAGAGTTTTAAGTTAATATTTGAGATAAGAGAGGATTGAAAAATTTGGTATCGATCCATATTATAATGATTTACACACCATTATACCATCATGTTGAATCATCCCTCCCAATTGGAGAATTATTTCTTCTTGACCTCCATTGTGATGTTGTATACCTTTCCCCATAGTATGCAAAAATTATGATTTTTCTTGTAGCCTCAAGGATCCCCACAGATTTTATCACTTCATAGTACTAGTGAAAAAAATTATTATTAATGATGGTACATTTTGGATGACCCATACTTGTAGAGAATTTTTAATGACCAGGTTGCTTATCATTGTGCACCCAACCATGAGTTCACCTTCATTTTGAGCTTCTTCCATCCTCTGGATTGTGGGGGGAACTAGTCATATTGATGTATAGATTTAAATATCCTTGAATATGGATATTATTTTCCATCATATAATAGAGATTTATAATGGTTTTTTATGTCATGAAACTAAGGCCAATTAATTGGGAATATCTCTTAGAGTAAAGAAATTCAAAAACTACCCATGTTATTTTGTGAAATCATTGATTCGTGGGACCATTTATATATTCATTTGGGGTTGGATATTCTTATTGGGTATTGAAAATGTCTCTACATGTGTTGAATAAATGGATTATAGGAACAATTACTCTCTAATGGTTTATGATTTTGTGATATATTAGATTTTTGTTATAATTGGATTTTCAAGATTAATTATTAGTGATCATGGTTCACTTTTTTTTAATTATAACATGAGAACCATGATCTATTAGTATGGGGTTGTTCATATCCTCTCAACCATATATCACTACATAAATAATAATAAATAAGAAACATAAAATAGGGGAGTTATGAAAATCTTGGAGAAAATGGTACAAAACAAATAGGAATAATTAGAGTTTGTTATTGAAAGAAGTACTTTGGGAAATCTATATTGCTTTTAAAACCGAAATAATAATGTTTTAAATAAAATTTTATTTTAGAGGCATTTTCACCTTCATTTGGAGGTATAGAACCATGCATATTGTTCTGTTAAAGTGTGTCATATAAATATCTCAGAGGAAGGTGAGCATAGAAAAATTCAGATTCATGAGTTTGAAGTAATTAAATGTGATTCAAATGAGAACACACAGATCTATATCAAGAAGAAAAATGGTATCATTGATGATATTATTTATCACTGGAAGATTTATATTGGTGATAATTTCTTCATGTACAATTAATGGATAATTTTATACCATGGTATGCTTCAGTATTGATGGCTCGGTCCTTATACTATTAGTAATTTTTACCCTTTTGTTGAAATATATATTTTTCCATAGAATATTTTATTGTTGGTTACCTTAAATTTGAAGATACTTGAACACCTCTAGGAGGATTTACCAAAGAATCTGGTGGATGAAATCAAACTGTGGTATGGCACACATCACACCACTTTGTTGGCTGTCTCATCTCCCTAGTTATATTTAATTGTATATTTATTTAAACTTCGTTCATTGAGGACAATGTAATTTTCAGGTGTGGTAGAGGGTTACATAGGATTTTTAGTATTTTAATTTAAAACAAAAAAAGAAACAAAGATCCAAATAAATAAGAAATCATTTTTTCCATTTTATCATTTTTTTTTCTTTTTTTATATAAACATTGATCTTAAGGAAGATATCTAGTACCAATTTTCAGGATTGAGTCTATTATGTGGAAAATTACATTTTTTTGAATAACTATTTCAAATGAATGTTGATATGGAATCTTTTTCAAGAATGTTTTTTTAAAACTTTCTTATATTTTTAATGGATTTTTTGAAACCCATGCCTCATTAGCACCCACTAATATTTTTAATCCCTTTCCTAAGAGGAATTCTTATACATTTATTTCATATACTTTATTTTAACCATATTCTTGAGTCTTGGGTCATGTTGAGAAACTAGAATATTCCATGATTCTATTCAAATCTATAAAATTCAAGTTTTTTGTATTCATGATATAGGTCCTCATTCATTGAAAATCTCTTTGTATAATTACCCTCTATTTTTTGACACCTTTACATTTATCCCTTATTATGACTTATAGACAATGAAATTAATGTTAGGTATCCACATTACAAGACAATATATTCCTACCTACCCATAACTTGTGTACATTTTTATTTTGTTTTAAGAAAATTTGGGGAAGAGGGTGTTTCCATGGGAATTCTGGAGAAATACACCATGTTATGGGTTGAGTGAAAGGGTTCCATTTTTTTTGGAATGTGGATTCCAAAGTCATATTATATCAATATTTTAGAAATGTCTCCATATTTATCTCAAAGTAAAATTACTTAAAAAATATATAGTTCTCTATATTGAAAATATATAATGAAAAAAATAAAAAGATCAAATGGATAAAAGAGAAAGTTTTCTCATTATTGTACACTTCTTATTAATGAACCATAGAAAAATAAAAATATGAGAGTTATTTGGATGTAATCAAATATTTAAGGTTTTTAGTATGTACATTAATTGATAACACAATCTCAATTCTAATATTATTTATATTTAAGATTTTAACACTCCTATTCTTTCTTAGATTTTTTAAAATAAAATCATGCCAACCCATGAACCAAAAAAAACATGTTGGAATTCCTATAGAGTAGAAAACTAGTTTTTACTGGAAGATAATTTACAATTTTGGAAAGAATATAGTATAATCACATAAACTATTGAAAATAAGCATAACACTATATTCATGTTTTCTTGGTGTGAAGAGGTAAAATTTCAACGTGAGGAAGTTTGCGACATATAGCATGGGTGAACGAAGGATGTTGAAAAAAATTGAATGTGATTAAATAATAATGATAGTAAAATTGATTTAAAAAATGATACATTATTTATCTAATTATAAAATAATCTTGGATGTTTTCTCATCATTGATTTGGGAATGGGACTTGATTAGGGTATAATATTTTTTCCAAGAGTACAACGGTTTTTGTGTGTGGGTGTGATCGCATAGAAATATATAATATATTACCACAAAAATAATTTCTATTATTTTTTATGGGTTTTAGTATCACATTAATAAATATTTTTTTCACATAATGTACATTTTAAATTCATTTGTTAAAAATACTCCTAAACAGATGAAATTACACATTGATCCAATTGGGTATCACATTCATATGATTATCATAATATTATATACTTAGATATAAATGTTAAAAATATATTTTAATGGATGAAATAACCATTTGGATATAATTTCTTCAACTATCCCAAGTGTTATATCACATAAAAAGTAGACCAATTAATTCCACAAAGAGAAGAAAATATGGGTGGGGAAGATTAGACCACCCTTCTGTATGTGGGCCACAACTCGGGCCTCAGAACTCCAATTGGGTTGCTTACACATCCATTGTAAAAAATGAAAATTCCCACCTCTCTGCCGAATTTTAAGACAATTTAATTCTTTTTGGTTCATCAAACATCCAAAAAAAGTATGAGGGGAAAAGGATTCCCTGAATACTTAACTAGGACCATTGGAACATGTCTTATTTGGGGAATTTTTTGAGGTATTATCACATAAAACCACTAATAAAACAAATTATAAAATGTTTCTCAATTAGAGGGTATGATTGGATTCCATATTAAGAGATTTTTAAAAATATATGGATTCCAACCATTCCAGGGATTTATAAAATCATTCTAATCACCTGAGAAAGAATGTAATATTAATACCAAGCTTCAAGTTCGTAATATATGAATGATATTTTAAAGTGTATCCTTATATGTGTTTTTTCATCATAATATATTCTTATTTAATTTATTTATGTACTTGAATGTCATACTCAAATGTATATGATCATTATTGTGAGTACTCATTCATTTTATGTTTCACACACTGTTCACCACATCTTAATACTCCTTTTAATTGAAGATATTTTGGGGTTCATGTTGGTCGGATGAATCCAAATAAATAATTCCATGAACCTATAATTTTATATCATTATATCACAATTAGATAACACAAATACATAGACATAATAGTTAGTTCTTCATGTGTTTCCTTGGCTATTTCAGTTATGATGTCGAACACAAATCACATAATCATCAACAGTAATCGGTAAATCATTTTGTGTTCTAGACTCTACCCTAGGAGGTATCCTTGTATAAACCCAGTAAAATTTAAGTTCTTTGTGTAAAAAAAATTGGGATTAAATTATCTAAAACCTATCTCTTGAATCAATTAAGGATTAGTATCATTATATTTCCCTACATTGATCATTCTTAATCTAATATGTTAATTTATTATTAGATTTATCGCTTCCTTAAATCTGTTTTCATCTTAAAACAATCCATGTTTTGTAAAATCAAATTTCTCATTTATTTTCAAAATCAAAAACTTCATTTTAAATTAATGATATAAGGCTCCATTATGGGATGACCTAGGGTTCCTATTTTATGAAATAAATTCTAATAGAATAATAAACATCTAATTTTAAGGGGTCAACAACGTGATCAAAAACCCATAATCATATATACGTTTTTTTAACAAAATCAATAAAAGTGATAATTCTACCCAGAAAATAGTTTATATAAGGATTCCTCACACCTAGTGTACTATCCATTTATTTAAGGGCATGTGGTTCTAAAGTGGATGTGAATAGATATTGACCACACAACTAGTTATGGAACCAAGGTTTCAAAGATGGGTTTTCCATAGATGTGGACTCCTCCTTTAGATTTATTTTATGATGAAAATAATGGTTTATAATGATTGATTAAAAATAAATCAATAATACATTATCAATAAGAAATATAAATTTTCCTAATCTACCATGATAGAAACTAAAACAATGCTATACCAAAAAAGAATAATGGTCAAGTACCATAAACCAAATAGGTTTTTTAAATGACTTTAACTACATAGTTCATGAAGAACACTATTAGGTGGTGAGTAAAATCCCTCCTTAGTGGTGTATCCACATGTTTAACTGATTCACCAATTTTATGGTCATGTCCTATCACATTCCCCTAATATTATAGTAAATCGTTTTCTAAAAAGAGGATAAAGAGATGGATTTACTAGATTAGAAAAAATATGTCATAAAAATGTCTCTATGGGTTTGGTATGCCTATATAGGATTTGTGGACATTATGTGACACCATATAAATTAACTCTTGCATCACAAAAATAAATTAGTAAATGATATATTGTTATAATAGTTTATAAATCATCATCCATTAACTTAACTAATATGTCCATTTATTCTACATGTATTGGTGACAGCTAACATGGTTGATAATAAAAAAACTAACCATTTAGAAATTATAAAACTAATTAAATAAAGGTATTTTCATGATATAAATTATTGTTGGTTATGATGTCCCTTTATAATTGCATGTGGTATTACTTAGTTCAATAATTTCCTACCATATGGTCGGAATGGCCCTAAGGCCTTCATTTTTTATTATTTTTTGATAATAAACCTTTCAAAGGGTGAGGTGGAACCCTCACAAGGCCCGAAGGATTAGATACAATTACATGACTCGTAGGTCTTAGAAGGAATAATCCATACAAGTCAACATAGAACTGCTCCTCCCTAGCATGTGTTATGATATCAGTACTCCACCTTCGTAGGGTTGGATGGCTAACTATCCTATGCAAAGATGCATAGGCCCGATACCAATGAAAAATCCATACCCTCTCATTCTTACAAATCTGGTTAGCTCTTCTTTAGTGAATGCGCCTACCCTAAATCCTCATCTGAAGCCTTGTTCCTTGTAGTCAAACTGGTACATATGAATTCAAGTGTCCCGAAGGCCTTGGGGTGTCCCTAAGGCCTTAAGGTGGCCCAAAGGCCTTGATAATCAATTGGCCTAAAGGCCATGGGTGGCCTGAAAGCCTTGCAGAACCCAAGGCCCAAACCAGTGGCCTAAAGGCCCAAATAGATGAATAGTTTTGGCTGCTACAGTACCTAATAGTTCCTACTACAGTACCTACTACAGTAACTTGAAAGATATGCCTCCACCTGGATTTGATCTTGGGTCTCTTGAATGCACCTACCGAGTCCTCACCAACCGGACTGAGGCTCATGTGCTTTCATACCATATGACATGCTCAAATCATACATTATGATATTGTCTTTATATTGTAGCTCCTTGAATCTCTCATTTTAACTAAATCCCAATAGACTTATATTTTTTCAACTTTTTATTGTATCATATATTAAAACTTATGAAAAAATTTAAAAAAAAATATTTTTAATATCTTCCAAAAAATGGAAATAAATCATTAGCATAACCATGTATCATATCATATAAAATACTTGGTAAATATCTTAAAAATACTATTTATGGATAAATTTTAAAACAATTTTAGAGAATCTATTTATAATAAAATTCTATCCCCATTAATTCAACCATAATGTTTTACCTCAAATGATTTTATAGAACTGAAAAAATATATGAATTCGTTGATTCATGAATGTAAGGAAAGTGATGCCTCTAGAATAGAATATGTGGTAATAATTATTTAGAGAGATCTAGATTTGTCTCCATCAAACACAAGTACCTATATACCTATGTCAACTAGTAAAATAATATGAAATAATTTATTTTTATATGATCATTTTCTCCATGAAATTGAGAAATCATGGGACAGAGAGAATGTCAGTCCTATATATCAACTAATAGGATCTACGTTCTCATACTATATTTTATCCATGTCGATGAAAACAAAAATTTCATTAAAAATAAATATAGTCATATCACATTCTCTATAATGGATAGATAATCACATCATATATAGTATCTTAGAATTACTTTAAAAATCCTCAATCAATCTCAATTAAGTACCTAGATGTCGCACACATCATAAGAGAGAATAAATCTCATATTGGTTAACATCTATCTAATGACTTGATCAACAACATACTGAACCACCCCATGATTAGAGAAGACTAAAATACTATATAATAATGATATAAAAGTATAAAGTTTTCCATGGTTGGTATCTCTCCAACCCTTTATATTAGTGAAATCTAAATAGGAATTATTCACCTTATGTATACCAAAGACATAGAGTATGAAAATCCATGTTGTATACCATGTGGGTCACTGAGAACCCAAAACCCATTTTATGCGTCATGAGTATATTCTATATCATGATACAAGAATATAAGGCTTATGACTTAAATTTTTCATTATTATACATAATAATCCATCATGAAAATAGGTTATTGATCATTGAAAGTCATACTTTTGGAGGTTAAATATCATTTCACTTCAGTAGATTGTGAAACAAATTTAGAATAATGATAAACTTGGAGGTTTAATATTTTAGGAAATGTTACATTTTTATATTATTGAAATAATTTAATAAAATTAAAAAAACCATATATAAGGATATATCGTATCCTATTATATATGATAGACTTCAAAATCAACCTTATGTTTCCCAAAATTTAAGATTTTATTAGACTCATACATTTCAATGAAATTTCTTCCACATCTCCATGATACCATCTAATAAATTTCCCCATTAAACATTGTAATATCTATAATGAAATCTAGTTTTAATAATTAACATTTATAGGAAGAAAATCCCTATTATTGAACTACTGAACATAGTATTTTAAATCCTTTACTTGAGAAAAAGGAAATTTACAATGATATTGAGATTAATTGCCAACGTAAAATTGAAAATATGATCATCATCATTCTTATTCATGGAACCCATTTAATCAATCATATCCATTGAATTATTTCAAAATAAAAAATTATTTTAATATTTCCAATGCATATTAAACTCTTAGTGACATTCACTTTGTATTTCGACTATTATAATCCTTATTAACATTGTACTTATCTTAGACCGAATAAATTCCCCCTGACATCTTAGAAACTATATTATTTTCATAATATAATTCTACGATAGATAAAAAATTTATATTAATAAATAATTTTTATTTCCCTCATTGAAAAATCATACAACCAATCTACTAAATCTTTATCATATATGGTATTCTTTCATTTGGTTCAGTATCATGAAAATTAGAATTTATTCCTTAAAATATTCCAATAATGATAGTGGGATCAACCCCCACATACATTAAAAATGTACAAGAAAAATGATTTTATCCTAGATAAATTAATTTCAACCATTATATTCATATTATTTAACATATATATTTTGATGAATTATAAATATTTCTTATTAAGACCATCATCTAGCATTGATTATTATAACTCTTTATTAAGAAAAAATAACTATTATAATATAAGAGGAATAAGATGAAAACACACATCATTTTTTGGATCTAATTAAGCATGATGATTTCATTTAAATTCAAATTGATGATTAAATAACCCTTTCTATATCATTTAAATGGAAACCAAAATATTATAACAATTATTTATTGGTTTTTTTAATTGTAGTAAATTGATCACATTTGTAAAAAAATGTTGGTAACATATACATTTCAAAATATAAATAAAACATTTCTAAATTGATATCTATCATAGAAATTCCATGGAGTTTCTTAAACCCTATAATTTATCCTAGAAAATTATACCAATTGAAAATAGTGTCCATCCTTCATAAATTTAACTTTCAAATTTAGTTACCTTGGTTGAATGCTTAATGATTCATTAATAGAAATTCCAAATATAATTTATCATTTTATTTGAACATTGACACACTTTTATTATGTATACAACACTAAAAACTACAAATAACATTCCATGTTCATCTATCATCATATAAATGAGATAAAATAGTAAAATCTTCATAAACGCATTATCATTTTTGGATCATTTCCAAACATTAGTACATAATGAATACATTTTCCAAGACTATACATATATAATACCTTCGTTATCACCATGTCATTAACATATCCAATCATATTTAATATATGAAAAACGAAAAAAAAATTACATTTTTTATATTTCATATAATACCTTAGAAACCATAACTGAATTGTTTCATTATTTACATAGGAGTATATATTAACATGATAAACAACTTAAATAATTGGTTACTAAGGAAGGGTTTCACTGACACATAGAATTTTCTTACTTAAGATACAGGTATGAGATGTTTCATAGATTGTGATTCTTCTTTTCTAATATTGATCCCAAATTTATGTTTGATAATGATGGTTCCACTTGTCTATAATAAATAATTTTATTAAATGATTATCATTTTTTACATATATATAATGAGGAAATTTATAAAACATTATCCCACTAAATTATGAACCCTTTTAAATATATCATATCTATTTATTGGAAAAATTCCATAATTCATCATGACCTAAACTAGTTAATTATTTAAACATTCCATGGTTATATCTAGTATAAATTCAAATTAATCATATCATATATTACTCTTGTATATTTTAGTGAAAATATATTTTTCCAATATATCATATAGGTTATCATAAATCAATTCACATTGTATAATTATAGTTAGGGTATCCCAGCTATGTTTTGACCAAATCATACACCAAGAATGGGGAACATAATGGTCAGGATCACCTTATTATTTCATTACCTTACACAAAATAATCCAAGGGAACCCATATTTGGCATGGTATATTTATTTTGATGATCTTGGTCTTGAAAAGTGTAACTTTATAAGGAATCTGATAATTAGTATTATAAAATTACATTTAGAAGAAGCATATTTTATTAGGTGATTCCATTTAACTATATTATATCTTCATGGGATTTAGTTTAGAATCATATTCCTTCCAAAAAATAAATACTATAAATCTATATTTATGTGTATCTAATTACAAAACTCATAGTTTGAGTTAATAAAAATAGTTAAAATCCAAATATATTCATTCATATCCAAATAATTTTCATGCATAAGGTACATGAAAATGTCTCTTTTAAAGAGTTAGAATTATATGAAATTAAAAATCCCTATAGGAGACGGATTAAAGTGATTGATATCCAACCCAAACATTTTTAGATAACTCTTAAGCCTCTATTCTAGTGAATAGTTTGACCTTTACATAAGATATATATCATTTCCATCATAATTTTAAAACCTATTTTTTTATAAACTGTAATTAAATTCTTCTTTCAAGGATATATCCTACTATAATAAAATGTAAAGGTATAAGAAAACCAAATCAATTATCATACCCATCATTTAACTCCTTATATGTGTGTTTGAAAATATATAGAAATATATTAACAGTTTAAAATATATAGTAAAAACATTCATGATATAAAAATTTATATTAATGAATAAAATATGGAATAAATTAATTTAATGAATAATTCATAAATTTAACCATGGGATAAAATATTAATGATTAATTCATAAATAACAACTATGAACAACTTATATTTTATCTATTTATTATGTACCATCCATAATCATGTAAATATAAAAAATTATTTACTTCTACAATGAACTCATTTTTGTTATTATTCTTATGAAATTTTACTTAAATATTTGATAAAAAGGAAATATCAACATCTCATATTCTAAATATGTAATATAAACAATGTAAAAAATATAAATATCACATATATGATATATTAAAACCATTCTCATATTAATTATCAAAACAAAATTTTATGTGGTCTAAATAATATATCAAAAAAGTCCATTAATTTGAACAATTCAAAATAATAACCCTGAAAAGTGAACTTTAATAAATAAAAAATTATATTTAGTCATGTTACCCTAGTAGAAAAATACTCTATACCAACAGTTTGAAACCATTGTCATAGGCCTCAAAACCATTTGTATATCCTATACCAACGGTTTGGAGAACTGTGGCCAAGTAAGCTGTGGGGATAGGTCTATACCAACGGTTTTCCAAAAAACCATTGGTATAGACCTATACCGATGGTTTTCAAAACCGTTGGTATAAGTAATATGAAAAATCTATACCAACGGTTCCATAAAACCGTTGGTATATGTATTTCAAAAAAAAGCATTCGGTGGGTTTTGATTCCAGTACCTGCAGTTTATGATTGAACGACCTAACCACTAACCTAACTTGACTTTGGTGAACATAATTTCATAAATATAAATATGTGTTATCATAAATATTTTAAATTTTGATTTATTTAATGTTCTATGTAAGAGGATTCCATAAAAAATACATGTAACTATACCAACGGTTCTCAAAAGCAATGGTATAGACCTATACCAACAGTTTTGATAACCGTTGGTATAGATTCTTTGATTTTTGGACCTATACCAACGGTTTGGGGAAAACCATTTTTATAGGGTCTCTGTTATGGACCTATACCAACAGTTTGGCCAAAACCATTAGCATAGGTCCATATAAGTGACCTATACCAACGGTTTTCCCCAAACCATTGGTATAGGTCCCCCCTATACCAACGTTTTGTCCAAAACTATTGGTATATGTCCAAATTAGTGACCTATACCAGCGGTTTTGGCCAAACCATTGGTATAGGTCCATATAAGTGAACTATACCAATGATTTTCCCAAAAGCTTTGGTAAAGATCTTATTTCCACTAGTGTTATTATAATTTATAAACAATTTATAAATTATTCTTATAATTCCATATAAACATTTTTATCTAAACTATAATTCATTAAATACAATTTAATAATGTATTATAAAATTACCAATTAATTTTATTTAAGATTTTATTAATAATTCTTTCACAAACATTTCGTTAATTAATTAAAACCATTTTCAAACTGTTGATTTATTAAAAAATTATAAATTTTATAAATATGAAAAAATACCATTTTCAAAAATTTATATAAAAATAAAAAGATATTTAAATAAATTGAAATTTCAAATTTTATAAAAATAGAATTTTTATATTACTTTAATTTTCCAAATATACACAAATCATAAGAAATAAAATATAGTCCTTAATGCTTAAAACTTCTTAATCAATATATACAATACCTTGCAATAGGTAAACCATCTTACAATATTTGTGGTGGCTTAAATAAGAGATATTTTGTATGAACTATAGTTTTAGCTGATGATATGAACCTATAAAAGAATAAACAATAGTGAAAATCATATTAAATATAACTAGTACCCAACTCGTTCATTTTCACAGTATAATAATTCAACTAAAATTTCATGTACAAATAATTCATATTTTTTTAATATGCATTCCTAGTAAATAAGTTCATAGTGTATAATGAAGTAATATAAAACGATGCACATATTCAGTCCAATATAGTAATCTAAAAATGAAATAGACATTCTCATGTACTTCAAAAAATGTAATAAATTGAATAGATGGAAAAAATACACGAATGGAATATTATTGCACTATTATAGTAATAAAACTACAGTAAATAATCATTTTCATGATTAAATAAGACATAATTTTTCAACCATTATTGGATATATGGTTCAATATAAAACAAAAACATTTATCAACATTCAGGAATATGAAAACATTTACACTTAGAAGGATTCACCAATCTATTTCATTCTGTGGTCTCCCTTGATGATTACAGATGGATTGATCACCAAGACCATGTTGATGGGAATAGGGGGGCCTAGTACACAATAATCCACGTATTAAAAAAACATCATGCTCAACAAATGATGCATCCTTGGATCTACAATGGTATTTTTTCCTCCAAAACATAGATCTATTCTAGTGTCTCACTGATCACCTCAACATGACCTCATTAACACATAAGATATTGGAAGGGGATAATAGAGGATCCTTTTAAAGATTATTAGATCAATCATGTCTTTAATGGAGTAGGGGTCAATATCTACCTCAATGAAAATTGTAGTAGAGTATAGAATAAAAAAAGAACCAGAATTTTTATTGAAATACAGAACATAAAATCCTAAATTAGTGAAAAACAAATAAACCAAATATATTTTCAATAAATTGATTGGATTCATATAAAATATACAAATATAATAAAAGGTTCATAGCTCTTCGAAAAATTAGTGGATTCATACAATGTTTGTTGAGGTAACAGAGAGGTACTATTGAATTTCATTATATAAATGGAAAAAATAAAACAAATGATATAGAAATAGTTGTACGAAAGAAATTAATATGATATAAAAAACAGCACTTATGGGGGTGTGGAATGAAGTAATAGGCTCCAATAAATAACAATTATAGGGTGGAAGGTAGTAATGACATGAGAAGAGTCATGAAACCCTGTTTTGGATGATGAAGAAGACCAACAACCTTAGTCTTACACCTACTGAATCCTATCGAACTGCAGTGATTACCAGATAAGAACAACAATGTTCGACGAAGACCTGTTTTCTAAACTAAATAAGCCAAGATTAAGATTCCGTGAAATCTCATTATAGTGATGCATGATTCCATCCATATGCGCACATAAGACTGTCTCCATGAATTAATGTAGAAAAAATACATATGAATCATTTTTTCTATCACCCATCTAAAAAATATTTAGTGATTGTTCCATTATCATCATCTTGACCTACAAACAAAATTACACACTCAACTCCCACATTTCCAAATATAAATAATTTCTTGGAAATTAGGATTTTAATCATAATGATTGATACGTTTTCCAAATTGATGAGTTATAGAAGGAAAAAAATATTTTGGATAAATAAATTGAACACCAAAGAGTAATTATTCTTTAGAAAAATTGAATGAAAATTTTAAATACTTGGATGAAAGATAATTATTAGGTGCCCCATGGAAATCAATAGGATGTAGTATTTCAAACATGTTGAGGTCTTGTAAAGGGATGTTTTCACCATTACATTGGGACTAGCTATGCATATGAAGCAGACTTTTGGTTGATGATTCAAGCAATAAAATATGATTCTCGCTTAAGGTGGAAGTTTCTATGGGTTGATTCTAACTCAAATATTTCTATATAAATCTAAAAGACCATATCATGATACGTTTGAGACTCTTGTCATCTTGGTTAAAATGCCTTTAGAATAATGAATAATTTCACTTACATGTCAGAGATGTTTTTAGATAAGCTAATCTTGTTGTGGATTTTATCTTAAAGAATGTTATTATTTAAGGTGTAAGAACCTGGTTTTTTCTATAAAATACTTTGGAATATTCTTGATGTTATTCCAGAGAAGTTAATTCAGACAGCGTGTGATTCCGAGTCCCAGTGTGGCCGGAATTAAATTTTCAGTGCGTTCACACTGAGAATGCCAAATAAATTTGATAACTCCTAAATGGTTTTTCGGATTAGAAATTCAAGTGCACAAATGGATCCAAAATGGGGTGTTTACCCAAGTAAGGACATAAAGCATGTCGGCGCGGGGTGTTTGGACCCCTCGCCCGTTAGCAGAACATTAAAGAGATAAATTAATTAATTAATTTATTCGTTTAATGGCTTAACTCAAGTATCTCTTAAACGGTTGATTGGATTGGAAAACCAAGGGAGCCATTGAGTTTATAGCATTTCATTTACCCTAGGTGGGGTATAAGTTTCGCAGGCGCGGGTCGTTAGTGAAAAATGGCCCCGAGGGCGTTTTCGTAATTTAGCGGCTTCAAACGTTAAATTTTATAAATTTTGATCGGGGCCTCAGATTTAAATTTTGAGACCACGTTTGTGCTCCTGAGATGGTTTTTACCCTACGGGAGGTTTAGTCTTGACCTCGCCAAAAGTTTCGGATGCGGGTTAATTTAGAGTTTTTAATTAATTAAGTTTTTAATTAATTTTCTTTTCCCTATTTAAACACCTCACCACCCTCTCCCCTTCCCCCTAATTCTATGGACGAGGAACTCCCAAGCAACCAAGGATCCCTCCCTTAGACCTCCTCCACCTCCCTCCTCTGATCAAGGCAGCATCGAGCGGCGGGGCGCGGATCGACCTAGAAGCTTTGGGCTGCACCCATGAGGTAGGAGGTTTTGGTTTGCGTTTTCATTTCCAAACCTTTCTTTAAATTAAATTATAGTGTCGAATTGACATTGAATTTTCAATCAAAGCCCATGGTTGTATAGTATTTTTTCAAGCTTCCTAACGCTTGTTTCGGTTTTAAAATTTGAGTCCCGACGCGCTCGCGGTCGTCCACCAAAATCAATGGATTTTTGATGTTTTCCGGCGAGGATCCAGCCTTCCGAGGTAGTAGTGGCAGTCCGAGGTAGCGGTGACGGTCCGGAGGGCTCTTGGGTAGTGGTAGCAGGCCAGATCAGTGGCTCGGCGAGCGGGCGATTCGTCTTGATCGGGACGGTGGTCGGGTGAGTCGAGGGCGTCGGCGCGAGGTGGAGCAGGCGGCTGTGGGCGACAGTGCAGGCGGCTGGTGGAGCGGGAACCGGTCGAGAAGGGCAGCGGCAGCACTGCCGTGGCGAGGTGCGCTGGCCGATCATGCTCTTCAGAAGAGCCCGTGGCCGCCTCGAGCATGCGGAGGAAGTAGGACCCACAGGTCCTGCTGGCGCATCAATGGAAACTGGCCGAATGGCCGGTCTATTGGGAAACAAGTACATGCGCGCTGCGGGGCCTGTTGGGAGACGAAGACCGGCCGAATGGCCGGTCTGTTTGGAGAAAACCAGACCCGCTTGGGTCTGGTGCTGCTGGGCAGCGTGCGGAGGAGGACCGTCCAGCATGGCCGGTCTAGTTAAAAAAAAGAAGATAAAAATGGGTTTACAATAATAATAATAATAATATTATTATTATTATTATTATTATGAAAAATTATTTATAAATAATAAATCATCTGCAGGGCATCCTATTTGGGAGCTGACTACGGCGATGCGATTCTTGAATCGAGACTGTCTTTTGAGATGGTTTCGGGAAATTTTAATTCCCAAAACGGGGGCTCGGGGGCATGACACCCCTTTAAGTGAATTGATGTTTCCCGAGGGGTTCTTGTTTTGAGCGGCGCTGAAACATCTGATGTCCGTTTTGAGCGCCATCAGTGGCGTTGCGACCCTAGCATTGAGCCGGAGTTTTCAAGTGTGGTTTTGGGCATTGAAACCAGAGTTGAGGTGTGGAGCCCATGACCCATCTTTCAAGCTGCACGAAGCTTTTTGAAACTTTTTCATCGGATGTCCCTTCGGGGCATGCGACCAGTCAATTTTGGGGGTTTTCTGTGGGAATTTCATGGTGCAATTCGCCCGCTTTAATTCTGCACGCTGGTGTGGGCCCTGAGAGGGCCGTTTCGAGAGTTGGCGGTGATTTCCAGCTTTATCACCGGGTGTCCGTTTTGGACAAGTGAATAGTCCATCTTGTGTACTTTTTCGAGAGGTTTGCAATAGTGCGATCCGTTAGTTGTGCTTCGGGACTGGGATGCTGGTCTCATGCAGCATCACTCATGTTCGGTATGTCGGAACGCATCTCTTTCTCCGGATATCTATTCCACTCAAATGAGCAGTCCTTTTGACGTGTTTTCTCGAGTGGATCGCAATGGTGCGATGAGTTCGACTATTTTTGGGGCCGAGGCTCGGGACCACGGGACGTCGTTCGGGCGTAAAGCGATGTCAGATGACTTTTTCGTCGGATATTCATTTGAGGCGAGTAGGTAGTCTATCTCGCGTGTTTTTCTATGAAGATTACAATAGTGTAATCTGTTAAGGTGATCGAAACCTCTTACATGATCTTATTAAATGTAGATCAAGTAAGGTGCTCTGGTGGTAGTTCGTCCTACTGTTTTTTTAGCATACCCTTGGTGTGTGATCGCATGCACTCCTGTGTGAGTGAAGTAATGCTTGAAGATATGTGGTTGGCCGTGCCTGGGCCGTTGAGGTGGAAAGTTTGAGTTGTTACGTTTACACCCTTCACAATGACGTTGGGTGTCGTGCGCACGATAGCCTTTTGGCTAGAACGTGATATACTCTGGGAGTATACGGGAATGCTTGGAGGTACATGTGGATGTTTGTACTTGAGAATGTTTATGCGCTTGGTTGGGGTTGACTTGGGGTCACACGTCATGTGGGCCCCATGTACCTTCCATGTTCTGCTTTACGTTCTTTTGACCTCTCGCGACGTAGAGGGTCCCTCTATTCTTGATTGTGGATAATTAGGGTTGAGTTTTTTCCCTGGTTCGGATCTTGTTTGTTGACCAGCAGGGTTGAGTTTTCCCCTGGTTCGGATCTTGTTTCTTTACCAGCAGTGTTGAGTTTCCCCCTGGCTCTGTTCTTGTCTGTTTGACCAGCAGGGTTGAGTGGTTTTCCCCTGGTGCTGTTCTCGATGGTTTGGCCGGCAGAGTTTCTTTGTTCCATGGTAGAGTTCTTGTGGATTCGGTGTGACCAACACATTACGTGGGCACTGATCCTCTACCCAGGAGGTTGTTTCCAGCAGGGATGGCTAGTGGGGTACCATCCAGCAGGGGTGGACAGTTGTACCATCCAGCAGGGGTGGCTAGAGCGGTACCATCCAGTAGGTATGGCCAGTGGGTTACTATCCAGTAGGGATTTCCAGTACAGCGGTGTTTACCGAGCAGTACCATCCAGCAGGGATGGCCAGTGAAGTTCCGGGTTTACCTCCAGTGGGGCTGGGAAGCGGTCCTCGATGCTGGGTTTACCTCCAGTTCGGCTGGTAAGTGGTCATCGATGCCGGGTTTACCTCCAACTGGGCTGGGAAGTGGTCCACGATGACGGTTCTGAGCCTCCCTCCAGTGGAGTACCCTTTTTTGGGACTAGGCATTAGGACTCGTCGATGACTTTAGTCGGTTCTACCTTCATTGGATTACCCTTTTACGGGACTGGGCAGTGTGACACCCGTCAAATTTTGTCGGGTCTCCCTCCAGTGGGAACCCGTTGACTTCCAGGGATTACCCTCCAGTGGGGATGGGCAGGGGGTCGCCTGTCGACTTTGAGGAGACCTCTCGACTACGGGACAGTGACGAAATGTGGTTTGACATTCCCCCAGAACTCTCAAGTACGAGGGGTGCTTTCCCCACTGAGATGCGTCCTTGTGACGCGACCTAAAACCGTGCAGGCGAGTCAGTGCCGCCCAAAGCGGATAGTGTCAACGGGCGGTGATTTGAGCCCATTGACTTGCAGTTTGGGGCAGACATGCGGGATGTTGGGCATCTATGGTGTTTACTTCTGGGACTTTTGGCTACTCACTTTCTTGGGATGAGATATGGGACAGAGATCCCCTTACGATCTTGTTCGGGTTTCTTGATAGAGCATGTATATATGTATATACCTTGTTCCAGTACCCACTCCTTGGGTTTTGGTTACTCTTCTTCTAGGAGAGGCGAAGACGTACGAGGTATACCACGTTATTTCCGTGTCTAGGTTCTCATAGTTGGACGAGTCTACTCTCCTACTATAGGTAGTGAAGACTTGACGGGAAGTTCATCTTCCCACTGTTTCCATCTCCTTGTGTCTGGACGTTTCTACCTCCTTTCTCTTGTTGGGTTGATCTGGACTCTTTACTGTTACTCTACTGCACTCCTTGTTGTACTCTTACTGCTCCCTCAGTTTTACTCCTTTACTTTTCTCTGTTTGATCTACTTCTCACCCTTCGGTACCTCCTTTTTTGCTCCCTCGAGCCTTTGGGGTATCCTACTGAGTATTTTTATACTCACCCCTGCTTGGGCTTTTCCCACACTTGGTGTGCCCTTACAGACAACAAACAGGTTGGTCATGAATTCATTGGAGTTTAGGATTTCAGGATCCTGGACCGTGTGCGGTGGTCGTAGTCAGGTTCCTGGTGGGGGACCCTTCCAGCTGTTTTTATTTAGTTTACCTATTTCCAGTTTGTGGCACCTTTTCTAGTTGGGTGCGTGTTTTCCCCTTTTCTTTTCATTTTACATTATTCCCTTATTTGTATTGTTTAGAGTTCGATGCACTTTGTGGTTTATATATAGCATTTGGTACTTTACTTTTCCTTTTACTCTGCACTTTTTCATTGAGTGTGTTGCATGTGTGTGTACAGGTACTTAGGAAAAGGCCTCCCAAAGTTGTTGTGCCTTCAGCGCTGGTTGCCAGCCCCTGGCCTATATATGTGGGCTTGGGGTAGTTGCAGCTCAAGCCCGAGTAGGGTCGGGTCGTGACAAAGTGGTATCAGAGGTGGTTCATTCCTTGGGACGTTGTTTGGACGTCCCTAAAAATGAATTGGTTGGGATTTAAGGCAACAGAGTTAATGTGTCTCGAGAGCGGCTCTCAGGCCAGGGAGTCCAATGATGGTGCGGCGGCCAACGTATCCATTCACCAGGACCGTGATAACCTACTTGTCGACTCAGAATGCTGAGACACTTGTTACAGGTAAAAAATTTTTATGCATCACATAGGATTGAGTCTTGACTATCCTTCTTGAGTCAGATCCCCATTGTTGTTATGGTTGTATACAAATATGCTCATCTGACTGCAAAACTCCTTAATAATATTCAGGATGTTTCCGCGAAGATAGCCAGCCAGGATACCAACTTTGGTTCATGACGAAGACCCTGTGAGCTACGAGCCCTCAGTCTAGGACCCATCGTGCAATACCCTTTCTCCAGGTGCAGTAGCACCCCCACCTGTTGAGCAGCAGACAACTTCAGCAGAGCAGACTGAGCTTGAGCACAGGTTGAGAGTTCTCTGCGAGTTCCAGCAGTAAAGACCGCTGAGGTTCAGTGGTGATCCAGACCCTCAGGCAGCAGAGGTTTGGATAGAGATAGTGGTTCGCCTTTTTAGGATTGTGCAGACGCCGGCAGATCTTATGGTAGCTTTGGCCACCAGCCTTTTCAACGGAGCAGCTTGGTGTTGGTGGAGTCTGGTGAATCAGTTTCTTGACGAGTCATCGCTTTCATGGGGCGACTTTCAGTTGTTGTTTCCTGAGGAGTTTTACCCCTCTTTCTTACTCTTTTTTCAGATTTAGGAGCTCTTGGAGTTTCAGCAGGGAGGGATGACAGTGGCCAAGTACGCGGCCAATTTCGCAGACCATGCACACTTTTACCCAGACTTTGTCTATGAAGGCAACTTCCAAGCGTGGAAGTTTGAGAAGGGTCTCCATAGAGAGATTCATTATATCATAGTACCCTTGGGCATTCCCACTTATGATGGGGTGCTAGATCAGGCGCTGGTGATAGAGAGCATTCTATCACTCTCTACAATTGGTGGTGGTATCGGGCACGACAGAGCCGAGACGTCTGTCGCAGCTAGCAGGAATAGCGGACAGAACCTCGATGCAGGTGGATTTCTGATAACCGGACTCAGGGGTGTGGTCGTACGCCACAGTGGCACCGGAGGCCACCAAGGCAGCTTGAGAAGATCCAGTGCTATGCTTGTGACGGGAAAGTTCACCTGGCACGAGACTGCATGACCAGGAACGCTGAGAATATCGGGCAGGCAGCAGGTGCACCACCACGACAGAGGCAGTGTCGTGATCGGAGTAGCGCCCTGAGAGGTGGTTCTAGAAGAGTATTGGGATGAGCTGGTAGTGGGGGACGACTTTACGAGGTATTCCCATCACCACTAGGCGGTCCATGTCAGGCTTTGGAAGCTGACAGTTGGGACCACGGACAACTGCGAGCTTTGGATGTCTACGATCATGCAGATCATGAGGTGATAAGAGGTATTCTCTACAGATCTTCTACTTATTGAAGTATAATTGTTAAACTCTATGCATGAAATGTTTTTTTCCCTGCTCCTTGCTTGAGATGTTATCAGGGTGGTGCGGGGCATCAGTGTAACCCTGTGTTGGTAAGGTAAAAGGCATGAGACCTTTTTCCGTTAGTCGATGGTGTCGACTCCATCGCTTTCCGAGCATGTAAGAGAGTCTTGGTCATGGGACATCGACTATGAAACCTTGCGTGACCAGATATCCTTAGGTGTTTCACCATATGGAAATTCTGAAGGAGGGAATCACCGAGCTTTGTCCCAGGTCTGAACGGTGATTTCAATTGCAACATGCGATTTAGGGGTTCGGTCGGGGAGGTGAGCTACCCCCAAGGACAATCGGGCCATTTGAGGCCATGTGAAGGGATGGTGAGGTTCCCTACCGCCTTGTCCTAACCCCAAGTTCTGGAGTGGGTGCACGTTGTCTCCCACGTGACTTACCCGAGAAGATGTGTGCATGCCCCTATGCACTTCATCGGTAAGGGCAGACCTCGCGTGAACAGATCAAGCCCTTTGGTCTGTGTGTGGTGACGCGGGGCTTTGCAAGAGTTCTTCTAGGTACGGGAGAGCCATGTGTGGGATTAGTACCCTGACTTATTCGATGGTTTTTCTTTTCGGTGATGAAAAGATTAAAGGAGGGAATGATTTAAGAAATTGGTTTTTGCAAGAAAATACTTTGGAATATTCTTAATGTTATTCCAGAGCAGTGCCTTCAGATAGCGTGTGATACCGAGTCTCGGTGTGGCTGAAGTTAAATTTTCAGTGCATTCACACTGAGAATTCCAAATAAATTGGATAACTCTTAAATGGTGTTTCGGATCAGAAATATAAGTGCTTGGATGGATCCAAAATGGGGTTTTTACCCTAGGAAGGAGATAAAGCATGTCAGCGCGGGATGTTTGGACCCCTCGCCCCTTAGCAGAACATTAAATGGATAAATAAATAAATAAATTTATTCGTTTAATGGATTAACTCATGTATCTCTTAAAATGTTGCTCGGATTGGAAAACTAAGGGCACCGTTGAGTTCAGAGCATGTCTTTTACCCTAGGAGGGGTATAAGTTTCGCGGGCGCAGGCCGTCAGTGAAAAATGGCTCCGGAGGCATTTTCGTAATTTTGCGGCTTCGAACGTTAAATTTTATAACTTTTGAACAGAGCCTCGGATTAAAATTCTGAGACCTCTGTTGTGATCAGGAGGTGGTGTTTACCCTAGGGGAGGTTTTTTCCTGACCTTGCTAAAAGTTTCGGATGCGGGTTAATTTAGAGTTTTAAATTAATTAAGTTTTTAATTAATTTTCTTTTCCCTACTTAAACACCTCACCACCCTCTCCCCTTCCCCCTAATTCTTTGGCGGAGGAACTCCCAAGAAACCAAAGAGACATCCCTTTGACCTCCACCACCTCCCTCCTCCAATCAAGGCAGCATCGAGCGGGGGGCGCAGATCGACCGAGAAGCTTCGGGCTGCGCCCATGAGGTAGGAGGTTTTGGTTTGCATTTTCATTTCCAAACCTTTCTTTCAATTCAATTATAGCATCGAATTGCCGTTAAATTTGCAATCAAAGCCCATGGTTGTGTAGTATTTTTTTTCAAGCTTCCAGACGCTTTTTTTGGTTTTAAGATTTGAGTCTCGATGTGCTCGCGGTCGTCCACCGAAATCTGCGGGTTTTTGATGTCTTCTGACAAGGATCCGGCCTTCGGAGGTAGCGGCGGCGGTCCGAGGTTGCGGTGGCAGTCTGGTGGGCTCTCGGGTGGTGGTAGCAGGCCGGCACGGTGGTTCAGTGAGCGGGTGTCTCGGCTTGATTGGGACGGTGGCCGGGTGAGTCGAGGGAGTCGGCGTGAGGCGGAGCAGGCGACTGCGGGCAACGGTGCAGGCGACCAGTGGAGCGGGAGCCGGTCGAGCAGGGCAGTGGTGCCGAGGTACACCGGCCGGGCACACTCAATGGAGGATCCTGAGGCCGCCTTAGGCGTACGGAGGAAGCAGGACCCGCAGGTCCTGCTGGCGCGTCAACGGAGACCGGTCGAATGGCCAGTCTGTTGGGAAACAAGGACCCGTGCACTGCGGGTCCTGTTGGGAGACGAAGACTGGCCGAATGGCCGGTCTGTTTGGAGAAAACTGGACCCGCTCGGGTCCGGTGCTGCTGGGCAGTGTGCGGAGGAGGACCGGTCAGCATGGCCGGTCTAGTTAAAAAAAATATAAAAAAGGGGGTTTATAATAATAATAATAATATTATTATTATTATTATTATGAAAAATGATTTATAAATAATAAATCATCCTTAGGGCGTCCGATTTGGGCATCGACTGAGGTGACACAATTCTTGAATCGAGACTGGCTTTTGAGATGGTTTCAGGAAATTTTAATTCCCAAAATGGGGGGCTCGGGGGCGCGACACTAGTGAATTGACGTTTCCCGAGGGGTTCTTGTTTCGAGCGGAGCGGACACATCCGATGTCCATTTTGAGCGCCATCAGTGGTGTTGTGACCCTGGCATTGAGCCGGAGTTTTCTAGTGCGGTTTTGGGCATTGAAACCGGAGTTGAGGCGTGGGGCCCACGACCCGTCTTTTGAGCTGCACACATCTTTTTGCAACTTTTTCATCGGATGTCCGTTCGGGGCATGAGACCAGTCAATTTTGGGTGTTTTTCCGAGGGCATTGCATGGTGCAATCCGCCTGCTATAATTCCGCACACTGGTGCGGGCCCCGTGAGGTCCATTTCGGGAGTTGTAGGTGATTTCCAGCTTTATCACCGGGTGTCTGTTTTGGACAAGTGAATAGTCCATCTTGTGTACTTTTTCGAGAGGATCGCAATGGTGTGATCCATTCATTGTGATTTGGGACTGGGATGTAGGTCCCACGCAGCATCGCTCATGTTCGGTATGTCAGAACGCATCTCTTTCTCCGGATATCCATTCCACTCAAGTGAACAGTCCTTTTGACGTGTTTTCCCGAGGGGATCGCAATGGTGCGATGCACCCGACTATTTTCGGGGTCGGGGATCGGGACCACGGGACACCGTTCGGGCGTAAAGCAGTGTCAGACGACTTTTCCGTCAGATATCCGTTTGAGGCGAGTAAGTAGTCTATCTTGTGTGTTTTTCTGCGAGGATTACAACAGTGTAATCTGTTCAGGCGAGTAGAGACTCTTACATGATCTTATTAAATGCGGAGCAAGTAAGGTGCTCTGGTGGTGGTTCTTCATACTGTGTTTGTAGCGGATCCTTGGCGTGTGATCGCATGCACTCCCGTGTGAGTGAAGTAATTCTTGAAGAGATGTGGTTGGTCGTGCCTGGGCCATTGAGGTGGCAAGTTGGAGTTGTTACGTTTAATCCCTTCGCGTTGATGTTGGGTGTCGTGCACACGATATCCTTTGGGCTAGAACGTGGTATACTCTAGGATTATACGGGAATTCTTAGAGTTATATGTGGATGTTTATACCTGATAATGTTTGTGTGCTTGGGTGGGGTTGACTTGGGGTCACACATCGTGTGGGCCCCATGTGCGTGATGTGTTCTGATTTACGTTCTTTTTACCTCTCATGACGTAGAGGGTCCCTCTATTCTCAATTGTGGACCAGGAGGGTTCAGTTTTTCCCCTGGTTCAGATCTTGTTTGTTGACCAGCAAGGTTAAGTTTTCCCCTGGTTCGGATCTTGTTTCTTGACCAGCAGGGTTGAGTTTCCCCCTGGTTCCATTCTCGTTTATTTGAGCCGAAAGGTTGAGTTTCCCCGGGTTCTGTTCTTGTTTGTTTGACCAGTAGGGTTGAGTGGTTTTCCCCTGGGGTTGTTCTCGATGGTTTGGCTGGCAGAGTTGCTTCGTTCCCTGGTAGAGTTCTTGTGGATTCGGTGTGACCAACACATTACACGAGCACTGATCCTCTACCCAGGTGGTTGTTTCCAGCAAGGATGGCCAGTGGGATACCATCCAGTAGGGGTGGATAGTTATACCATCCAGCAGGGATGGCCAGAGCAGGACCATCCAACAGGGATGGCCAGTGGGTTACCATCCAGCAGGGATGGCCAGTACAGCGGTGTTCACTGAGCAGTGCCATCCAGTAGGGATGGCCAGAGAAGTTCTGGGTTTACCTCCAGCGGGGCTAGGAAGTGGTCCCCGATGCCAGTTTTACCTCCATCTGGGCTGGGAAGTGGTCTCGGATGCTGGGTTTACCTCCAGCTAGGCTGGGAAGTGGTCCCCAATGACGGTTCCGAGCCTCCCTCCAGTGGAGTACCCTTTTTTGGGACTGGGCATTGGGACTCATCGACGACTTTATTCGGGTCGCCCTCCAGTGGATTACCCTTTTACGGGACTGGGAAGTGTGGCACCCATCGACTTTTTATAGGTCTCCCTCCAGTTAGAACCCGTCGACTTCTAGGGATTACCCTCCAGCGGGGCTGGGCAGGGGGTCGCCTGTCGACTTTGAGGAGACCTATCGATTGCGAGGTAGTGACGAGGTGTGGTTTGAAATTCTCCCAGACCTCTCAAGTACAAGGGGTTATTTACCCACCATGACACATCCTTGTCAGGTGACCTAAAATCGTGCGGGCGAGTTAGTGCCGTCCAAAGTGGATAGTGTCAAGGTGCGGTGATTTGAGCCCCTTGACTTTCTGTTTGGGGTAGATGTGCGGGATGTTGGGCATCGATGGTGTTTACTTCTGGGACAGTTGGCTACTCACTTTCCTGGTCTGAGCTACGGGACGAAGATCCCCTTACGATATTGTCTGGGTTTCTTGACAGAGCATGTATATATGTATATACCTTGTTCCAGTACTCACTCCTTGGGTTTTGGTTACTCTCCTTCTAGGAGAGGCGAAGACACGCGGGGTATGACACATGCTTTTCGTGTCTAGCTTCTCATGGTTGGACGAATCTACTCTCCTGCTATAGGTAGCTATGAATCAATGAGAAGTTCATCTTCTCACCGTTTCCATCTCCTTGTGTTTGGACGAGTCTACCTCCTTTCTCTTGTTGGGTTGAGCTGGACTCTCTACTGTTAATCTACTCAACTCCTTGTTGTACTCTTACTGCTCCCTCAGTTGTACTCATTTAATTTTCTCTGTTAGATCTGCTGCTCACCCTTCGGTACCTCCTTTTTTTCTCCCTCAAGTCTTTGGGGTATCCTACTGAGTATTTTTATACTCACCCCTGCTTGGGATTTGCCCGCACTTGGTGTGCCCTTGCAGACGACGGGCAGGTTGGTCGTGACTTCAGTGGAGATTAGGAGTTCGGGAGCTTGGACCACGTGCGGTGGTCGTATTCAGGTTTCAGGTGGGGGACCCTTCTATCAATTTTTCATTTGTTTACCTGTTTTCGGGTTGTGGCACCTTTTCTGGTTGGGTGCGTGTTTTCCCCTTTTCTTTTCAGTTTACCTTCTGCACTTGTTTGTACTGTTTAAAGTTCGATTCACTTTGTGGTTTATATATAGCAGTTGGTACTTTAATTTTCCTTTTACTCTATAATTTGTCATTGAGTGTGTTGCGTGTGTGTGTGTACAAGTACTTAGGCAAAGGCCTCCCCGAGTTGTTGTGCCTTCGGAGCTGGTCATCAACCCCTGGCCTATGGAGGCAGGCTTGGGGTAGTTGTGGCTCGAGCCCGGGTAGGTTCAGGTCGTGACATAAGGAATCTTGATGTGGTCTTTCATGATACTAATAATATTTTTATCCTTGGCTTTAATTATATTTTTTATTGGTGAGTTACACTCTTCTGTTTTTAAACCTCCTTTGTGACATTTTTCATATATTTATTTCTCTAATTCACACCTTTCCTTATGAACACTACACCATATTTGTCCTAACACGCTTGGAGGTCCCCCAAGCTCACACAACTCTATCACCTCAATAGAAATACACCATGTATCCACCTCCTATAGCTCATAGTTCCACCTTCACATAGGCCCATCATCCCTTGCATTGACCCCACTACCAGGTTCGACTCACACACACACCTTTGACCATTCCTTCCTTCTTAAGTCAGACAACATCTCTTCGACCCCTCTCATCCAAAACCATTACACCACCTCCCCCTCATACCTCCATCATCCAATTATCCACCACATGAACATGATACCGATTTTTAATCCCTAAAACACCCACACAGATCTGGAATTCGGTCATGCACCGAAACAGACTGAGATATATAAACTACCATCTCACACCATGTTTTTAAAATCACCATCAAAATATAGGTGAATCAATAACTGTTGTTACACATATAATTATATTTATGAGTATATATGTTCATATGATGTTTAATAAATTTAAACACATATAGCCCCAAAATCTAGGTGAATCCATAATCCACTAAACCGAGTGAGATTATTCATATCAGTTATTATAATCCATATACATGAAACAATATCATGAAAAATTTACTTCCAAAACACCCCTTTGTGTATTCTAACACCTAAAATCATTTCATCAATATATGTCTCTACCTTTGGATAATTATAATTTAAACCACAAAATTTGTATTATAATTCTCTCCCACCCATGATATACACTAATTGAGAATTAATGTGAAACTAACCAAAAAACCACATGACCATTTATCCATTCTAAATACCCATACAAAACTTTTAATGGAACAAATTGAAGATCTATCCCAGATGAATCACATATATTAGAAATTTAAATCCTCCCTTTACTTTATATGCTTCCATAATAGAATATCACAATATAGATATGGATTATTACTTCCAAACCCATTTTTCACACAATTAAATTAATTTGGTTTTCTACTATATTAACCATACACCATAATTCTTCGAGGAAAAAATTAAAAATGGTCAAATATTTTATACCCCTATATATCATTGATGAATTCCTATAATAATTCCTTAACCATTCTAATCAACATCTATCACCTAAAATAAATACTTTCCAAACACAAACATTATTTCTATTACAACACCATCACACTAAAATAAACACTCATTTATTTAACATAAAATATCACATTAATTTCTATATTATTATACTTATACTAATACAATTTGCTCAAAAATAAATTTATATTGTATATCGAAACAATTTCAATCTATAATATAACCCCCGTTATAATAAAACATCAACATCTTGTCCATATATAAGGAAATTTTATAATTCAGAAACATTATTCAAACTTAGGGGATGTTATAACCAAACAGTAAGGGAACCTTTATAGTTTTTTCCACAATTAATTGATATCCTAAAACCACTATTTAAATTTTTTTACAAATGGAGAATATAAGAAAACAATCCTATTGCACTTCTAATAGGTAAAATATTTTCACTAACTACTAACTATAAAACATTTGGTTATACCAACAAATATATCCCAAATAACCCCATTTTTCCATGTTATATTCACACATAAGTAGTTAATATTCTAGCCTAATTGTATCCCTTAGATTCACTATATTACTTTAGTGGTCTACGATACATTTCATATTCAACTAACAATATCATTATTCAAGAGTGATATAACATGCTGAAAATAATCAAATCCAACCATGAAAGTCATTATTCATGATTTAAAACCACCACTTATTAATTTATCCACTCAATGACCAACTCTTTTGATTCCCTTATCGAACCATGGCGTTTTTCAACAAAATCAAAACGATGGGTACCCAAGTCCCTCATTTGTCCTTAGAGTATATATCTACCAATTGATGAATATAGGTGTATAAATACTTTGTTTACACATGGATTTTTATAAACTAATTGGTAATAAAAATGGATTCATTTTCATGACATAATACCCTCTCCCACCACACCATTACTATAGTTCAACCACATAAAATTTCACATAATAAACCATTGGTGAAAACCTTCTCATCCCCAATACACCCCACACATTAACAAAAAAACACCACCCTACTAAAATAGTTTCCATCATACATATAATTCTATAATTTACACATCAATAGCTACCAAGCATATTAATAAACAAAGACATCCCAACATTTTTTCCTAGTTTTTTTATATATATTTTCTTATCATTTTATGTTATTTTTAAATATGAAGGGGGAAATGAAATAAAATACTAAAAAATATATATGAAAAATAATATGTATAGGGAACAAAAATTATTAAATATTAAAAAAAAACATAAACTCCATAGAGAGAGAGTCAATATTATAACAACAAACTTTCATTGAACAAATGCATATGATAAATTACATACAATGGTAATTTAGAGGTTTTATTTTGGAAGAATGAAATAACACATAGATATTAAATAATTAATCAAATGAAAATAAAATGAAAAATAAAAATATTTATAAATAAATAACTTTGTGATCAAAAAATATATATATAATTAAAATAAATTAGCACAATTAATGTAAAAAGAGGTTCAAGTCTGATTTTTTTAAAGAAGTTGGTCATTGCGATAGGAAATAGTGTAAAAAATTTGTAGAATAAGAAAAAAAATTTACATACATATAGTAAATAACTAAAAAAGAATATGGAATCAAAAAAACATAAAAATTATGTCGCTAGTAGCATGCATGCACAAAATATAAATGTTTATTTCTAAGCGTACACTAATCCATATATTTCAGCACTATCATGCCATATGAAACATTTTAATGCATCATAACTACCAATTATATACCTACCCTGATCTAAACTTACAGGAAACCAAAAATTCTAGAAAAAAATTAATTCTAAGGATAATTATATGAGCGAGTGTATGTGATTTGAAAAAATATATTTATATTTTATATATTAAGAAGGATCAAATAATGAATTTATATATAATATATTTAATTAAGTTAATGAATAATGCATAATGAACATGAATATATAATCTGAATATAGGATTAAAATAAATAAATGGAAATAGTATTGTATAATGAAAACCCGAAAACACAGAAATCGATTCCTAATTATGAATTAATAATGAACAAAACTTTAATAACTAATTTAGAATTATTTTTTATTGTAATTAAATGTAATAAATTGAAATTTTTTAATGATAAATATTGATTATAGAGTATGAAAACATGATAGATCATTGAATCCATAATTCTATAGATCCAATAACTGTGTATAAAAATATACAGCAGTAATTTAAAATTACTAAACATTGAATTTAACTATTCTTAAAAAATTCAAGGTACTTGTGATGGAATGTCAAGTGTATTGTACACCTTCAGTACATGAATAAACCATATAACACATATTAAAATTAATATTATTAAAAAAATAACATAACTTCATAAGTTTGGAATTCATAAACCTGGAGAAAGAGTAGAAAACTATATTCCTAAATAGAAATATGATTTTATAGTGTGATAAGAATAATAGAAAAAAAATGAAGTATAAAATTTGATATTTACTTAAGACGGCATGATAGAAAAATTTGAAATTGAGTTATGGAGGTTATTTGGGGAGTGAATGAAAAAATAGAAAAAGATCGATACTGAGTTGAAAAAGGATGTTCCTCGCTGATATAAATAGGTAAGTCCTAAAATGATAAACAAATTAGAATGTAGTTACTTATAGTTGAATGAGAATTTCCTAAAAAAAATTTCAAATTACGAAATAATGAAGCAACCATAAAATGATTCATCATGTAATTGTAGAATTGAAACTCACTTGTAAGGAGTAGAGACTGAGATTCCACCATGAAACCAGCGGTGGTTCCTTTTTGAATGTCACGGACCTTTATTATAATGAGGAAGATAAAATACATACTAATATTAGAGAAACCAATGATAAAGTTAAACAATATCCCTTAAAGAGAAACTAATTCATTTGAATGACTACCTATGTCAATATTTTTTACTATATGAGATCATGCAGTAGACTTCTACCCCTTGAGAGGAAAATGATGACTAATATAAAAATGATGAATCCTCACATTAAGACAATTCTATATATGATTTATGAATATATTATATCTAATCCTGAACTAATCCATAGATTTTTTCAGTATCATACCCCATAACACATGTTCACATATCATTCCCACCAATCCTAGGTTTTCCCAAAAGTAAACATACTGAAAATCACTTTTCTTTATAACCCAATGTCTCTAAAATTAAAATCCATTATCGACACTTTGAGACTTGAAATTTAACCTACAAAGTTATAGAAACATTAAAAGAAGTAACAAAAAATCATAAATTCATGATCTAATAATCTAGGAATGTTGTTGTTCAAATATATGATATTTACTATAATAAAACCATTAATTTAATCAATCTAATTGATTAATAACCTGGTTCATGGGGAAAATATTTTTAATGTAAAGTGAATAATAAAGAGAGAGAAAAAATATTATATGTAAACTTGTATGTATTGAGGGCTTGAAAAAAAACCATAGAAATTGATTTTTAATATAACATGATAAAGAAAATAATTACTAAATATAATTTTTTAAACATAACAGAAAAATGAAGGAATATTAATTTAAAGGAAGTACTTTCGTATATGTAGTTTTGAAATAAAAAATGAAAAGAAAAAATATATTTCTTGAAATTTATGTCATTTGTATACCAAATTATATCTAGAACATATGTTCTTATATGGATCATAAAATATTTTTCATTAAATTTAGCAGTCGAATTTAAGAGGAAATGAAAATGAGGAAATGAGTTAATAAATTTTTGATTAACATTAATAAACTATAGTTGAGACTTAAGACATTAAATGAAGCTATAAAGTTTAAGAAACATCAAATGAAATAATGAAAATGGATACCTTCATGATCAAATAATCGATGAATGTGAGTATTTAATATTTGATAATCACCATAATAGAACCATTCGATTCATCAAGCTATCTAAATAATAACCACGTTCCCTAGGATTGTCTTCTTCATAAAAAATGAAGTATAGAGAGAGATCCAATATCCCTGGTAGTCCCCATGTATCGGGTGCCTTAAAATAGAGAAACATTGTCAATCCATCTTTAATATGGAATTTCATAGTTAATTACCTACTAAAAATTCATTTTTTAAAACCTTAAATAAAAAAAGGAATATTAATTTAATGTAAAAGTTTGTAAATATTTTGGAAATAAAAAATGAAATAGAAAAAATATAGTTCCAGTAATTGTTTTTTCATTTTTATAACACACTGTACCAATAATATATGTGCTTATATAGAATATGAAATAATTGATGGTAAATGTAATAGGGGAATTTAATATGAAATGAAAATTGGTATTGAGATAATAAATTTTTGATGAAAATAAATAAAACAAAAGTTCAGATTTAAGACTTGAAATGATGTTATAAAGATAGAGAAATATTAATAGATATAATGAAAATGAATACCTTAATGATCTAATAATCTATGAAAGTGAGTACTCTGTATTTGATATTTACCGTAATAGAAGAATTCAATACATAAATCAAAATTAATAATAAGAATATTCTCAAGAAACATATTTTTCATGTATAGAGAAAAACATATAGTCGATATTATTTGTAATTGCACCAATTTATGAAAATGAATAGAGGTGTAAAAATAATCATATCAGTGTATGAATACAATTGCACCAATTGAATTCCTATGAATAATATAATAAATATAGTGATTTTTTAATCTATTGATGTGTTATACATAATGTAATTGCATACAATATACAAGGCATGCATACATGGAGGATGGAGGAAAAGGATGGGGTTTCTCCAGTAAATATTGGAAATGGAGGCTCCTTTGATCACCCAAGGAGTTAGAATATGTACTCGTATACCTCAAATAATGGTCGAAAAATATTTTCTACATCGAAGAAACCAAAGGATCAAGAAGAGGTAAAGAGTATCTCCTCCTTTACTGGTTTCACAGGTAGATCATTCATCTCCCTTAAACCTAGGGCTTCACAAATGATATTTCAGAAATGGGTGACTACTCATGTTGTGGCTTCAGATGGCGCTATTTTAGAAATGATCAAAATATGTAAGTTTTCATTCATCTCTCGAATCTCATTATCGAAAGGAATGAATCCTTGGAAGGTGATAGATCGAGTTGATCGACTAGCTAGCATTTGGGGTTTTTCAGACTTTAAATGCATTTCTGTTGGGAGGGGTTTCTTCTATCTACTATTCCCCTTTATGGAATTGAAAAACCGAGCGTGGAGTTCTGGATCAATTAACCTTCAACCGGGTATTCTGAATTTTCATGAATGGAACTTAAACTTCAACTTCAACGATTTTAAAGAAACTTGCATACTAATCTGGATCGATGTACATGGATTAAATTGAATTTTATGGCACCTATAAATTATTTTTTATATTTCTACTGCAATAGAAAATTATATAATGATGGATACCATAAATGATTTGGTCAGATACGGTCACTTTTCTAGGATTTTAATTAAAGTTGATCTAAGATCAACACTGATTGACAAAGTTGTTCTATCCACACCTCAGGATGAAATAACTCTCAAAATTGAATATGAGAAGAAGCCCCCCTTTTTTGATGCTTACCATATAATTGGCCACTCAAGGGATAATTGTAGAAGTGATCTCCTATGTCCAAAATGTCAAAAAAAGGCCACGACTCCCAGAGTTGTAGAAGGTCTAGTAAAGAAATAATCCAGCATGCTAAAACTATTGCTATAGTTTAGGTTCTTATTTCTAGTAATCTTAATCCTATCAATGGACAGGTTAGTTCACATGTCAAATTAGGAACTAATCAAGATATTAGTGCACCTATTTTGGGTTTTTCTCTAAATAACGGTTGTATAGATGACATGAATTTTCCCACTGACTTGCCTAAAAAAACCAATAGCTTGGTTCCACCAGTTCTGCAAGTTGATAAATCCAAGGTGTCTTGTGATGATATACCAGAGGATGGTCTCCACACTAGTTTTTCATTCAAGAATGCCTTGACTAAAGACATCACGGATGATGATGAGGGTGATGAATCAACTATTAGCCAAGAATACAAGGAAATTTCTGCTCAAAATGAGGTGGACTTCAATTTGTGGCAAGAGAAAAATTTGGTTTCTTCTAGTCGTATGGGGAAGACCAAATTAGAAGGGGCTTCATCAAAAAAGGTTTGTTATACTCCTCAACATAAAAGTAAACATGGTCCTATTCTAAATTGCAGAAAATATTTTTCTAAATAATTTAATGCTCCTGGAGACCACTTGAATCCTCCAATATTAATTACTTCAAAAGAAGCAGTGACTTCATCATTAACCCCCAATTCCTCAGGACAGTTAAGGACTCATTTTGAGGTTGAAAGATCTTCATTTAATCCTCTGGATAAAGAGATGACCCTCATGAAGGACACACCTGACCTAAGAATGGAAGACCCTCAGAATTTGAGACCTGGTAAGTGTTGGCAGGTCCCTTCTTGCTCTCAAGATGCTGAATCTGTCCAGTGCACAAGCATAAATCATCCGCCCAATGACAAACCCGATCAGAGGGTATAAAACCCTCAACCTAGATCGGGCAGGAGCAAGCTGAATTTTCAAAATACTGCTACTCTTGTCCAGTGTACAGGAAAGTACTCGACTACCGCTAATTAAATTCTAACAGTTGACAGGATCATCAAAAACACTGTTCCACAGACTCTCAATAAAAATGGGGCTAGGTTCTCAGAATGGACTTCCAATAGGACTTCAGTCTTGAATTATCTTGAGAAGGACAATGCTCAAAGCATGAAAGACAAACGTCTTATAAAGTTAAGTACTCGTAATTATTTTTAGTTGCTTGCGTCAGGTAGTAGCAAGAAAGAGGTTCAAAGCGATGTTCGTGTATGTGGATTAGATGAGATGGAAGATGCTGATGATGCTGGATTTCTTGATGATGGAGGGGGACCGTGGATGCGGGCCAAAACTGGGAGAAGTGGGCAGCATCCTCGTGGGAGGGGTGGATGCTCCCCTCATCAAAATATAAACACTCAGTCTAAAATGGATTAAATATATTCTTTCAATTCTTTATCTCTGTTTTCAATTCCTTTTTATTTTGATACCTTCTTTTGATTCAATAAAGAGGCCTAAGTTCCTCAATCATTAAAAAAAAGCATGCATACATTAATGAGAATATAGTATACAACGTATGCATATTTCAATTGTATACTATGTGAATATGAAAATGACTTTAGAGGCATGAGATTTTTAAATTATATACTTTAAACATTTTACTATAGGAATGGAAATTTGGGATACAAATATAAATTAATTTTTATTGAGTAAGTGTGCGAAAATCACCTGATTAGGGAGGATAGGGGTTTCAATGGAGCCCATAGATGGCCTTGTGGTGGTGGAGGTGTATAATTTGTTGTAGATAATAGATGGTTACCTAGGTATATTCTATCAGTCATGCTATCGGGGAATCTATGTTTCTCAAATTAATTGTATGAATAACATATATTAACTTTGATTTAAAATAAAGCTCCAACATAGAATAAAGAATAAATATATAGTAGCATATTATATCTAATAATATAATGAAATTGATAAGGAAAAAATATGGGGAACTAGGACCATCCATTTAAAATAATCTTTCTACAATACTATAGTCAAACATATTTTGTCAATAAAAGACTACCATGATATAAATAAAATATTTAGATGATCATAATAGAAACCATATAAATCTTATGAGTTTTTATAGAATTATATGATGTTTAGTTGTTTGGGAGTTGACAACTGCTTAATGTGATTAAGAAATCAAGTAATAGGAAATGAGAAGAAAATATATATCAAATAGAAAGAGTGAAATTGAGATAATTTTAAAGATACAGATCCAACTTCAAAAGGTTTCTGCTATCTGGATAATATAATTTAACATTAGCATTATGTCATTCAAAATTTAACACTACAATAGGAAAGGGATGTAATAAGGAATGAAATCCATGCTCCGGAATCCACTAAATTTTTTTTAATTGAATAAAGACGTGAAAAAAGACATTGGATACATAGTTATGATATCTAAAATCATTGAATCTCTAGTTATATAAATGAACATGGATACCACAATGTATGAAAATCAGTCTTGATGGATGAACGTTCTAAATTTAAATTCATGAATTTTTTAAGAGAAACAGTAAGAGATAACATCCACTAAATTATTCAAATAGAAAAAATTGAATCTACTAGAATTAAAGATATCCAGTATAGAATCCAAAACTACCCCACACACTCCTCAACCATTCTTCTTGACTTTCATCCCCTTTATATTTATCAAAACCATTGCATAAAACAAAGAATATTGTTTGTTCAGATCCACCATTTCCTTCATCGCGTACGAATACACCTTATCCTTTTATCTCTCATTTAGAACTGGAACAGTGTGAAGGACCACAAATGTTGTCTATAACAATGTCAAAAAATCAGTGCAACTCCCCAGAATGGAAAGAACCCATATGCTGACAATCATGGTGACCTTTTCATTCTGCAATGGTGTTCCCAGTTTTTTATTATGGGGGCCATAATATGACATTAAATTGGGAGTTAAGGATAACCACACATAAACATTTTTTAGATTTGAAGGGATAATCTCTAAACCCTCCATTCCATTATCGCAAATATACTCGATATTTAATATGTCATGATTTATAGTTTAAGAAATTGGCGGCTCTCACTAATTCTCACACCATTGGGTTCACACACTACAAAGAGCTTTCAATGGGTATATACAATTATAATAAGTATTCGGAGACCGATCCGAATTATATTACCGTATTTTCACAGGCGTTGCAAAACGCCTACCACAATTATTCTAGTAATCATTCATTATCATTGTTCAATAACATCAAGACCCTAGCTACATTCGATAACTCGTATTATCAGAATCTTGCAAAAGGATTAGGAATTTTTTATTTGGATCGAGCTATGCATAATGATCCTACGATGTGGTCAGTTGTGGAGCTCTATGCCAAAGATCAAAGAACATTATTCCGGGCATTTTCCCAGGCAATGGAGAAGCTTAGCCACCTCAATGTTACTATCAAAAAGTGTGGTGAGATCCTCCATAAGTGTGATTCTTTCAAAAGCATGAAAATTTGATTTTTTATATCATCAATTGTTGTAGATATTGGAAATATGGAAACACTATGGTTGGAAGGAGGGGACACTAGGGTTGGAAGGGATAATTGGGGGAGTGTAGTTTGGCCTGATTGAATGAAAATAGAAGATGAAGAGGGGAATATAATAAGGGAAAAAGAAAGTAAAATGTGACCATAGAAGTATTGGTATTCAGTGGGAAGACAATGAACCATTAGGAGAGGGGCATTGAGAAAAGGTGGTGATGCATGCAGAGACTAAGTTGGAGGTGCAGTTGGAGGTAGTGGAGGAGGCAGAGGTGGAGGTGGAGAGGGAGTTGTAGGTAGAGGTGGATGTAGATAGGGGATCCCAGGAGGAAGGGGAGCCAGAGGAAGAGGAGGAGATGGGAGGACATTAGAGACATGGGAATCGAAAGGGTTGGGAGGGGAATATAGAACCTGAGCCAACTGGAAATCCACTACCACAAAATAGGCTTTTATCAGTTCTAAATAAATCATTTATCAATGCTAAAAAAGTACTGATAATAGAGATTCTATTAGAGGCGGTCCCCTTTATAATCTCTCTGAAAAGAACTGATAAAGGTTCCCCTTTATTAGTGCTATTTGAAGCACTGATAAATTCCTCATTTATCAGTGCTTCAAATAGCACTCATAAAGTCCCCATTTATCAGTTCTATTTGAAGTGCTGATAAAGACTTATCTTCCTAGGTGTGTTGTTTATATAATAGCACACCCAACCAACCTGAAAAAAATAAACAACACCAAACTGGAAATAATATCCCACAAAAACTAGAAAGAACTTGCTAAAAAATAACCACCCATAGTATATACAAAAGAACCACATACACGATGCAAATGATGAAAAAACAAGCAGTTCACACAAAGGTTTGGAAAAAAATGCTATATAAATTTAATTAACATCATGAATAAAAAAATATTCAGCCATGGTATATAACAAAAAAACACTTCTATATACATCTTGAACAATGTTTTATAAAATTACATTTATAATTATCCAACAAAGAATTTAAAACATTAATGTTTTCTCTTTTGACGTATGTGGTCACCTCTAAAAAATGTTCTCTATTTGTAATAGTCACCGAAAAAATAATTCTAACTCGAGAAAAAGTTTCCACCTATATAAAAAAACAAATATTATGTTAGTAATACTATATAGAAATAAATTAAACATTAATAAGAAGAATACATTAAGTTTTATAAATTTTTAATAAAATGACACATTTGGAGTCATACTGATCACATTGTGCATCGTATCGAGGTGGGGTTGATTCCTACACATCACAAATGTCTAAGGAATCATTTTAATATTGTACCAAAACAATCAGAATTAATTTCCTTGTTTTTTAGTATGTCATTTTTGTTTTTTTACTAAAATTTCATTTCAAACCGAAAACATACAATTTGAG
Organism: Viscum album; assembly: GCA_963277665.1. Taxonomy (NCBI): domain Eukaryota; kingdom Viridiplantae; phylum Streptophyta; class Magnoliopsida; order Santalales; family Viscaceae; genus Viscum; species Viscum album. The sequence goes on from OY728145.1 coordinate 786,998,200, forward strand.
TCACATCAGTTGAATCGTGTGTCGTTTTGATGTGAAATTGATTCATACATGTCACAAAGGACTTACGAATTTATTTCCTTAATTAGGAAGACAATCGGAGTTCATTTTATTGGTTTATAGTGAGTGACATGTTTTGAGTCAAAATGTCAATTTAAAACTGATAACGGACACTTTTAGTCATACCGGTCACATTGTTTGTCGGATTGAGGTGGGTTTGATTCCTACAAGTAAAAACTGACTCATGGATTGTTTTTCTAAAGTATCAAAACAATCCAAATTCATTTTCTCAGTTTTCAGTATGTCAGTTGTGTTTTTTTACTTGAATTAATGTCAATTTTAAATAACAAGACACATTTGGAATCATACTGGTGACACTGTGCATCAGATTGAGGTGAGGTTGATTTTTACACATCACAAATGACAGATATATCGTTTTACTAAATTATCAAAACAATTGGAATGAATTTCCTTGGTTTTCATTATTTCAGATTTGTTTTTTTACTAAAATGTAATTTCAAACCGAAAACATGCAATTTGAGTCATACCGGTCACATCGTGTGTCGGTACGACGTGAGACTTCTTCATACACATCACTATGGAATTACAAATTGATGTCCTTAATTTGGAAGAAAATCAGATTAAGTTTTATTGGTTTTTAGTGAGTGACAAGTTTTGAGTTAAAATATCAATTTTAAACAAATAGTGGACACTTTTAGTCATACTAGTCATACTATTCATCATATTAAGGTGGGGTTGATTTTTACACATCACAATTGACTCATGGATCATTTTACTAATGTATCAAAATAATACGAATGTGTTTTCTTGGTTTTCAGTATGTCATTTGTGTTTTTTTACTTGAATTAATGTCAATTTTAAATAATATGACACATTTGGAGTCATACCAATGACACCATGCATCATATTGAGGTGTGGTTGATTCGTACAGGTCAAAAATGACTGATAGATCGTTTTCATAAAGTATCAAAACAATCAGAATGCATTTCCTTGGTTTTTAGTATGTTACTTGTGTTTTTTACTTGAATTAATGTCAATTTTAAATAAATACACATTTGGAGTCATACCAATGACATTTTGCATCAGATTAAGGTGTATTTGATTCCAAAACATCACAAATGACTCATGGATTATTGTCCTAAAGTATTAGAAAAATCATTAAGTACATTTTTTTGCCTAAAAATCAATGCACCCTTGCCTCTGAAACCTATAAAAAGAGAGATGAACTGCTCAATATGCTCAATCTACCCAGTTTAGAAAGATTATGTAAAAACCTTTGATCCCTGTACTGTTGACACAGAATAACATCCACCTTCTGCAGCATATATTTGGTTGTCCAAGTGAAGAACCAACTATCAAATAATCAGGAACTCTGAATGAACATATGACGGTTGGTTCTTCACTAGGTAAACTAAAGAGTTGAACTGCAAATGTTACGAATGGAATCGATTTTTTTAGAGAAAAACACTTCTCATTGTTGAAAACTAGAAGATTGGATTAAGATCATGTGCCGATTATATCTCAAGATGTCACAAAAAACTCAAGGGATGGGGAAACCCCTTCTGGATACATGTTATCTTTTATAGTATATCAACAATAGACATACCGTGTAAATGAGAACCAACAATTTCTTTTAAAAAACCAATCAACATGAAATTAATTTAGTGCGCAAACAAGAACCACCAACAGCCATGATTTTCAGCGGGGCGTTTATCCCGTACAAATCACAACATTACCGTCAAAAAAAGATAAAGATAAGGTAGACAAGATTATTAAAGTCAAAATAATTTGAGAATTTTACCATTTTCATTCTATATTTGTACATTATTCCATCAGGTATGCTACCCAATTGTATCTAAGAATATCTATATTGTCTTGTGAATATGACTATTTTCAAAAGTCATGGTAGTACTGAAAAAATATAAATACACAAAGGATTAATAATTATTTTAAATGAAATAGAAATCATGTATGAAAATACCTCTTCAGGGAGGCAAGTTTGTTAATATAATATGATCTTTTCATAAATTTACAAACATAATAACCACATTGTTTAATATTTTCTCATTTCAGGCACTACATAAACATTGAGAAAAATAATTAGTTTTTTTATATGTGTTTGGATAGTGAATTATTATTATATATACCCTCATACTTATCTATTTGTAGTACTTTTCAAGTTTCTTTTCCTTTTCCCCATGCCTCATTCAATGATGTAGACGGTATTCATGCACCACTCTATCATAATATAATCCTCATTAAAATATAACATACATTATATAACTGGATATTTAGTTCAAAAAAATTTCATTTAGTGTATTAAAAATTGACAAACACCATCATGTGTAGTCAGTTTGTTGGATATCCAAGCATTAAATCCAGAAAATAAATCTTTTGAGTGTCCAAATTGACCACAATGGGCATCCAATGATGCCTAAAAACAAAAAAAAAGAATAATTAATGAATGCAATTAAAATATATTTGATATTATTAAATTGTAGAGTTTTACCCCTACATCGTTGGTATTAAGAAGAGTCTGGAATCCAAAATTTTGTTATTAAACGATTTGAGTTGTCCTACCACTATTTCACCCTATTTCTTGGAAGTTATGTCTTCTTTTTCTGAAGAGGTGACATGGGGACTAATGAGTCCAAATTCTTGTTCATGGGGAAATCCATTAAATTGTTTTTCATATTTATGCCTGTGAAAAATATGAAATGTATTTAGTCATAATTATCATAGTATATCATATTTTGGAAAATCAAATCATGAAAACATACCTCATGTAAACATTTACAACTTATTCATCTAACCAATCATATTCGAGGATTTTAGTTTCACTCTCAACATTAATGAAGTTTGGATCTTATCCTCTATACATATTTTCTACAAAATCAATTTTTTTATTACCATTATCTTTCAACTTCATATCCACCTAAGCCTTCAATGATAATAAATGTGGATATAGAACAAGGGGATTAAGGTGCTTTGGGAAGATCTTTTTGATTGGTTGGTTTATCCTTGAGATGGTTTTGAACTAGTCTTTTGTTTCAACCCTTCCCTTTGTCTGTCTATAATAACATCCATCAGTTTAGACATTTTTCATTAAATTTTTAAGTTTTAGCGTGAAAATTAAATTGGAAATGAATACCTCATTGTCAAAATGTTTTTTTACAACATGTGATGGTCATGCGATGAATGTTCTAATAGGTTGTTTGGACGTATGAATATCTGCATAATCAATTGGAATAGGTATCTCAACGCTCAACTCTAGGGATGCCATAATTGATACTCTTACATAATCGATCAGAAGTGGTCTATTGTGTAGCATGTCGTTATAGATATTGAACATCGTAACACTCACTACAAGGCAATGGGTGGGTGTTGATAGATATAAATCACAGTAATTTTCACCCTTTAGAATATCAATACAGGAAAGGTATTAGTGTCTTGTGTCAATGTGATTCATATTTCATAGAAAAAATTATTATAAAATTGACTACCTTAGTTAATAAATGTTTTTTAGGGGAATAGATCACCTCAAAACTGGTGGTGGTGGGGCAGGATCTTCACGTGCTGGTTGTTCTTGAGTTGTTTCTTCTATTTTCCTCCCCCACATCAAACTTGATATCATGTCTCTTTGGTATTGTAATTATACTTGAAACATAGATAATGTTTCTATCATCATTTTAATTTCCTAAGTTTGATCCTTCTCTTGTTTTTTTCTAAAAATATGTTCAGGATGTCACCCCAAAACCCACACCTCTGATGTGACAATACTTTTCTTGATGGTTCAAGGCCACTGAATGTATGTCTACATCCGGTGTGGGTGTTGTTGATTCTTGTGATTATATCAGATAGAAAATATATAAAAATAAGTAATCATTGTTATTTAATAGTGATTTAAAGAAATTTTTTTTATTATTTCATACTTACACATGTTTCCCCCCATTTTTTGTGTTTTCATATATTAGTTTGTCATCTTTAGTTAGGTGTGCTTCTTTCCATAGCACATGGAATGGGATGGAAGTGGTTGTGGATTTGGACTCTTCAAGCTTCATATAAACAAAATAACATAGTTATTGTGTTGTTTTATGTCACATAAAATTATTATGGTATATTTAAAATATGTACCAAATGTTTTTCATGTGATGTGTACCCCATACTTGCTTTATAGTAGGGGTACTCTAGTTTTGATACCCATTGTTTATTTTAAACACTTAGTTGTTGTTTCATAAAAAACACTGTCAATCAAAGTGATGAATAAATGTATCATCAAACAACATATTACCATACACAATATACCTAAAAATACCACATCGCATGATGTCTAGTAAACGTATCCTATAATTCTTGGGTTATTAGGTGTGCATAAATAAGAGGTGGGTGTAGTTTTAATTTCCCTTCAGTATCATTAAAATGATATTTCATTAAAAGTGTGTGAAAAAAACCTTGTGAATCCTTCTATAAATCCTTAAGATGTAGTCTTTGTGCGAGTCATATACTATAAATTCACTCTTCAAGAGATTATGAAGTGTAATTCAATATTTCATTATATAATTTTTATTAAATTAAAAAAATTATATCATAATGTTACCCTAATATCTCCCCACATCAGTGTCTTAATCCCTGCCACAACATGGTTCCATGAAGATACATCAATCTCCACGAGTTGTTGAGTGAAGATTCTAATGTAACTATTGAACATGGCCTTGTTGGGGTTAACATGTTGGCCCCACTTATTCCATCCAATATCATATTTGATGCCTTTCTCTTTAGCCTTAATGATTTTTGCTAATACCATCAAACTATAGTGATCCTATTTTTTCCACATCATCAGTCTTTTGTCACCTTTAATTTACTTAGATCAACTATCATCAATATGTTCCTTCGACTCCGGAGGTCTATCATTGGCATGTGTAGATGGTGGTTGTACCTCTATATTTGAAGCAACAATAGGTTGAGAAACTTGTTGTTTGTCTACACTGTGAGCAGCAGCAGGTTGAGAAACATGTTGTGCCTAGGGATTGGGAGCATCATCACATGTAGAAGTCATTATCCACAAAATTAATTTAACATTTAATTTATATAACATAAAAATTGAAACAAACAAATATTAACATAAGGCAACAAGTTGAGAAACATATTGTTCGTCTGCACTGCAAGTAGCAGCAGGTGGAGAAACCTGTTGTGCCTAGGGATTTGGAGAATCATCGCGTGCAGAAGTCATTATCCAAAAAAATCTATTAACATTTAATTTAGATAACATAAAAGTAGTAGTGAATATATATTAAGATAAAGTAACATGATGTATATTAGAAAAAAAATATATAACCTGATTATTGAACTCTCTTTTTTAAGGTTGAAGGGATTTGACCCCTCTATCAACTATTCAAATACCTTCATTGTGGTCTCCTATGACATACAAAAATCCTTCTACACTAGGACCACTATGAAATTATTGATATATCTCAATGAAAGGGTTATCCTACATTGAATTTTCATCTGACTCTTCAGTGTTTTTGGTCAATAACAGAACAATTGACCAGTTTTGGTTTGTGGGATCAGGAACATAAAATACTTGTACTACCTTTGATTCCATTATAAACAGTTCATCTTTGTACCCTTACTTAGTGAAATCAGCTTTCACAAATCCCAACTCATCTATTTTAACATCACTTCTGTTATCAACCCACATGCATTGAAAAATAGGCACTCGAAATGTCATATAATCGAACTCCCATATTTTTTTGATGATGCCAAAATATGACATATTCACGTAAATTAGTTTTTTCTCCTTAACAATAGAAACATGCATCGCTTTGTCCGCAAGTGTAACTCCGCTATTCTATTTGGTACTTTCTTCATCATTTTCATTAGTATATAATGTATAAACATTAATTACACAAGAATTGTAAGATAATACATACACACTTGATCCTTCGGTTATCCATCAAATTCATTCTAAAATTGAGTCTAGATTTTCATTTGACTCCTTGAAAATATGGTCCTAAAACCATCCTATAAACTATTGATTATGTTTATTTGATATCCAGTTTTCATCCCATGATGGACTTGAATGCCTAAGAAATTATTTCTGGGTTTCAACATATTGGTCAACATCCAAACTATTGTGAAAAACATAAAGGTGGGACTACTCCTAATCTATAATGTTGATTGTGACGACCTCATTTCTAGAAAGTCCTTCACCCACAAGTCACCAAGTGTGATGATATTTAGTTAGACCAATTCTTTGTACAACAGAAAGGTATTCAATATAGAATTCAATGGCTTCCTCATCAATATATCGCTCTGCAATACAACCCTCTATCCGAATTCGATTTTTGACATACCCCTTCAAAATATTCATATACTGTTCAATGGGGTACATTCATCTATAGTTCATATGACCAGATATCCTAATCTATCTCACCAATTGAACCATCAAATGAACCATCATATCAAATAATTTTGGTGGTAAAAACATTTCCAGTTCACATAATATGATTAAAATTTCTCTTTCCACAGCCGAAAACTTCTCCAGGTCTATAAATTTGATACATATAGCTTTGAAGAAGAAACATAGCTTCATTAATGTATGATAGTCATTCTTGGAAACAATTCAACATAAAGCTATTGGAATTAGATCTTACATCAAAACATGGTAGTCATATGATTTCATACCTTTTAACTTTAAAACGTTCATTGACATAATGTTCTTGATATTCTATGAATACCCCTATGGAACCTTTAAATCATTCAAGAAGCTGAAAAAATGATATATCTCCTATCTGTAAAGAGTGTAAGCAGCAGGAGGAAGAAATGTTCCTTTTTCACCCTTCACTGGTGCCAACTCTTCTCATATTTCCATGTCAACCATGTCCAACCTAGACTTAATTACATCCTTTTTTTAGGTGCATTTAACAACGTGTCGATAACACTATCATGTACATTTTTTTCAACATGCAAAATATTAAGAAAATATATGACATGCAAATAATTCCAATATGGTAATTTAAAAAAAATTGATTTCTTTTTCCAACTAGTTTTCGTAAGGTTTTTTGAAAATGGTTTACCAAAAGCAGTGTCCACATATTTAACTTTCTCAAATAGTTGATTACCTATTAGTGGAGACAGTGGTGTACGTTCTTTTGAACTTCCATCAAATGATGTCATCCAAGATCGGTACTTATGTCGTTGGGGTATAAATCTATGATGTCCTAGAAACACAGTTTTCAATGAATGTTTCAAACTAATTTATTGTGTACCTTGTTCATAGATGAGACACCCAAGAGTTCCTTTAATGCTATATCCTTACAAATTTTCATAAGCAATAAAGTCATTTATCGTCTCATACATCATGGATCTCAATATGAAATCTTCATTTCAGTAAGTATCATACATCGTAACACCTGAATCCCATAATAATGTCCAATCCTCGATCAATAGAGACAAATAAACATCAATATCATTACCCAGTTTTTTTGGTCTGGATATAAGCGTAGATAACATGATGTGTTTTTTTTCATGCATAACCACGGTAGAAAGTTATAATTTACCAACATAACTGACCATGTACTTTGAGTATTGCTTTCAAAATCAAAAGGATTCACTCCATATATAGATAATGCTAGATGAAGGTTTCTCGGATCGTTTCCAAATTCAGGATACTCATGATCAATTCTCTTCCACTGAGGAGATTCTACCAGATACCATAGTTTTCCATCTTTATTTCTTCTATCTGGGTGCCATGTCAATTTCCCTGTAGTCTCCTCACTTCCATATAGGATCCTAAACATTAGAATTATTGGAAAGTACCATACAACATTCATAAGACCAGATTCATCTTTCTTGTATCGAGAAGAACCACACTTTGGTCATTATCTAAGTGATTTGTGGTCCTTTCAAAATAGTATACAGTCATTCAGGCAGGCTTTCATTCTTTCAGAGATCATACTCATTGAGCATAGCATTCATCTGGCTTTGTATGTTCGGCACGGGAGCTCATTATCTTTTGGGAGCATGTCATTCAAGGGAGCAAGTAATTCTGTAAAACTTGGGTCACTCTATTCATTTCCTACTTTCAAATTATACAACATCAGTATGGATAACAATACAATATATTTAGTGAAACCATCATAGAATGGAATATTTTCACAAATCTTTAACTGCTCAAATAATTTTGAGCAATCACAAATTTCATCTTCAATTATCCTTGTCATTTTTTTAATACAGTCTTCATCATCATGGACATATGTAATCACATCATTCATACGGTCTTCTTCATTTTTCACACTTGTAATCATATAAAATGATCCATAAAAATTAGTGTTATTCTAGTCACTAGCTACATTTTATTTTTCTCTGTGTTTATTCCATCATTTATAACTTTGATCTATTCCGTGATAGATTAAGTGTTCTTCCAACTCCTCTAGACTAACTTGTATTGAATAAAAATAGCATAAACATGAAAAAGGGATTTGAGAAAGATTATATGCATGATCTTTTTCAAACTTGATGAACTCTTTCACTCAATCTTCATAATATTTTTTCATAAGATTCGCATCCATACATTCTTTATTCATATCCATCATATTTTATTCAGTGATATTAATATTTAAAAAAATACACAAAATATTTATATAAAAATTAACCAACTCTAAAAAAGTTATAGATTTTAAATCTATTTTGAAAAATTATTTATAAAATCACAATTGAAATACCATAAAAAAACTAACTATTTACACAAATTCCTCTTTAAAATAACAAACCCTTTTTAAAATAAACCAATTAGTTCCAAACATCCTTTCTCAAAAATCTCAATTCTTTTTTTAAACCATTTTAAAGCAATGTAAACACAAAAAATGGTATGTTGAACACATATAATTTTTTAAGAAACATTTAAAAACACTTGAATCATTTTAAAATTGAACCCCTAGAAAAATCACTAGATGTCATTATCACTTTCATATGTCTATATAATGCAAATCATTGATGGTTTCATGCCTTATATGTCTCATGACACCCCCTATCTAGCTCTGATCACTAGTTTTTAGTGTTCCTCCAATCAACCTTATGGACTGTCCAACCCATCACTGGTGGGTGAAATCCTTTTCCGGTGTTCCAACCCCCCCCCCCCCACTGACTACTCAAAACCATATTCACATTTAAATTTATTTTTTATATATTAACACTATCACACTCACCCATGAACATAGATAATTTCTAACTTATTCACATGTATTATTATGAGTAGAGCTCAACATAATCACACTCACCCTTTTTGAACCTATAGACTTACTAACCTATTTACATAACATTTATATATCATGATATATAATATTTTACCCAATGTATTTGTGGGAAATATAGGTACTACCCATCTCCTAATACATAAATTTGTTTTCCACTTGAAAATAAAACATTTATTATCTCATATAAAACCTATATCAAATGGAGAAAATAAATTCGCAATGAAGAAGGGAACCATGTTATTAAGGAAAATATAATAGTAAATAAAACCAATATTAATAGTTACACTAATAAAACAAGCATAAGGGGGATGTAATCAATATAATAATTTATTCCTCTATATAGAACCACTTATCAAGGAATAAAATGTCATGGGATATACCCTAGAAACTAGTGTGTGATGATCCAAAATGGCACTATAACTACATTAACCAACATCTGATATATGTTTCATCCATTAATAACATGTTACACCTAATTAAACCATACTTAACTCACCATAATTTTACCTTCCCACTATCCTTGTCTTAAACACAACTAGGGAGACCATAGAAGTGTGTGTTCTAACTATGGTAGCATGAATCAAGACCTCCCACCTAGACACCCAAGTTACTATAAAAACACAACCATGTAAGTGAGAAATAAATCAATATGATTACCAAAAAACTTGTCTCACACCTCACCTCCAACACCATCACATATAACATCCCCTATTCGCATTATACATCAATCATATAAATAATCAATAACCCGTAACTGGTGAAACAGGTATAGGGGAAATCATTGAGGGTCACATGAGAAATAAACCATTTACTTTTTAAAGTGATAAATGGGTCTTATCATGAAAACCAACTTAGTATGTAGAGTCTCACTCCCCTTATTTAAAGTCACATCATTTAAATGACTTTTTAAGCACTTAAAAAAATTCCTTTTCTTTCTAAAAAGTTCTCCAAGCACCTGGAAAATTCCTTTGAAAAATAAAAAAGAAATAAGACATAAATTTACTATAAAAACATTTAAATGAACCTATGAACCTTTTAAATTATGTTTTTCATGAGAATTAATCTAATTTAAAAATGGTACATGAAATTCTTATTAAAAACCCCTTATGAAAAACCTAAAATTTAAGAAAGAAATTTATAATTTCAACCAAGAACCCATAAATTACTATACTTTAATTGAAAATAAATTTATAAATTATACACATTCCATGAATTATAAAATAAAGGAAGAGAAAATAAGCACCTACTTTAAACTTAATGGTAACCAATACACAACATTTCACCTTCCATGGAAAACACTAAAAAAACCTAAATCCTAAAATTCTAATGAAAAATGAATTTTAGTTCCGGGGAGAAGGAGAACCCTATGGGAAATATAGAAGAGAAGAGGGACGGTGTAAATAAAGGAAAAAGAGTTGGAAAGATTATTGAAATGAAAAAATAATTATTTTCTTAAATAATTCAAAAAAATCACATAACACAAACTTAAGAAATCATATAATATTAAAATTATCATTTTCTAAAATAAATCATATCATAATAACATATAAATTGTGACTAAAATATCACTACATGGAAAACAATCCTAAGATGATAAATATAAGTGAAAATATAAGCCTTTTCATAATAACTGTTTAAAACATTGAAGTGAAAATTATATTTATTTTTTTAATGAAAATAGATTACTATTGAAACATTATTATAAATAGTTCCTAATAAAAAAGTTAATAAATATACACAAAGGTTTTAAAAATGATAAGTAAAAACACTTTAAATTTTTTTAATTTTAATAGAATCCTTAATAATTCAAACTTGAAAAAGAAATAATGTATTCATGGGGAAAGGCCTCTATAATGTGGTAAATAAGAGAACCTAAGTCATGTTGTTTTAGGTGTGTGAGACAATCAGTTCATTTGGGGAATGATCTATGACCTATCAAGGGAAGAGTAGTGTGGTGATAAATTCAAGTTTTGAAATTTGTTGTGCGTGTTATATAATCATTATATTTTGTAATTTGAGTAATAATTATATGTGGTTAATGAAAATCCTATAATTGTTTTGCTCATTAACAAGTCCATGTGAGGATGTAGAGAGACAAAGTTTAAGATTCATGTCTGGATAAGTGGATGGGTATTTGAGTTATTCCATTGGGTTTAGTGATGTGAGCATGTATGGGAGTTGTTGGAAATGATTGAGAGTGTCAATATTCATTTGACAATGAGATATGTTCATTATTATATTTTGGTAGTGATGGAATCTCTTAGTGCACATTTGGAGTGGTGTGTAGGTAAACCTAACCCCTAGGTAGAGGTGGTTAGTTTTATGTTTGCACATAAAAGGCTGAGTATCACTAGTAGATGATAGATATTCATGTAAGGGTATCAATTAGAGGAGATCAAGAATGAATCAATGATTTCATCCTATAGAGCGGGGCTTGGTTTGTTAGGGGAACTTGGTGGTGGGAACTAATATGGATTTTCACATAGTTCATGGGTTGAATCGTGTGACAAATCATAATGAAGATTTATTTAGACATCTACACTTGGTAAAGTAAGAAAACCTGGTATTATTTCTCATGAGAATGATATGGACTCGGTGTGTGAGTTATTAGTAGAAAATCCATTGACTCAGCAGTTATCAGGTTGTGTTTAGTGTAGGAAACCTCAGACTGGGTGCAATTAATCAAAGATTGGTTGGTTACCATTTATATCATACAATGTTCTTAAATAGACTGATGATGGATACCTTTAAATTTCCCCATGGAGAGTTAATCTTTCTTGCAGGTATCACCTTGGTTGGGGAATCAGTGATTATGGAGGAATGGGAAGTTGGCACTATGGTTTGTGGGACCATTCGAGATAGTGGAATAGATTAGGAAGGTTTGTTTCTAGTTGGATCCTCCTCCATGACATCAAGGTGTGCATGATGTGTTCCATGTATCTTAACTTAGAAAGTATGAGTTAGATCCTTCATATGTGATTGATAATGAAGAATTTGATATGGAGGTAAAATAATCATTTGAGAAAAATATATTATGAATTATTGATTTTATTGAAAAGGTATTGAGAAGGAAGATGGTTCCTAACAGTTGAGTTTCTTGAATTGTGGGCGTATTCCAGAAGAATATTGGAATCAGGAGTCTGATGTGCAGGATCAGTGGCCTAAGATGGTCAAGAAATACCTTTAGAAATACTTCTTAGGGATGATAAGTCCTTATAGAGGGATATTTTAATGGACTTGTACTTTTTAGGTGCGTTATTCCTTATTTTCATCCTTTCTTTTAAGTGATTTTAGTTATTATTGTTTTGGGTGAAGTCTCATACATTTGATAGGTGTTTTTAGAGGGTTTTAAAAGCCTTTAAGGTGGATTATGGATAAGGTGAACCATGTGATTTTAACTAGGAAATTATATATCCTATTGGAGAGTAATGAAGGGTGGAACATGATTGGAACATAGTTAGATTGAACCATCTAAGATTCCCTAGGTAACCATGTAACTCGAAACAGAAACAAAAGCATGATTGGAACATGGTTAACCAGACCATGTATCTGAACCATTAGTGTACCCTAAAGAGGCAATGATCCTTGCATGGTTGGCACATAGTTTAATATCCTTGTAGACTAAACTGATACTAGAAGAAAGGCATGATGGACTCGTGGCTTGACCTGAGATAGTTGGTGGGGCATTATGGATTTATGGATTAACTTACAATAATTGGTTAAGCATGATTGAATTATGGATTAACCTATGTCATGATGGAATTATGACCTATTATGAGACTTAAACTATTCATATGGCCTATTATGAGATTCATGGAAATAAGATATATCTTTTCTTCTGATATGGAGTCGAATCTAGTAAGGTTGGGGTTCATGGTAGCCCGGTTAGCACAAAATAACCCAACATGAGATTTTTTTTACCTGTGAATTTAATTTCCTATCATCATATACACTTATATATAACTATTTCTCTTATTTTAAGAACATATAAATGGTTTCCTACTAAGTTTTATACTCACACCTTACACGGGAATCTCATTGCATGTGCAGATTTCTTTAACCTGGATTTTAGATGAGGGAAGTCACCCTGCTTAGGGAAATTATACTAGAGGAGTGGGTTAATCGAGGTGATATCAATATAGACTCCAGGATCCTTGTAGAGATACCTCTTTATTTATTTATTTTTCTTTGTTTATTGTTTATGGTTCTACCACATATTGTGACATCTTGACTTGTTGCGTTGGATATTGTATGTCATATTTTTATAGCATGGGTTGATGTTTTTGTTATATGATCTTCTTTTTCCTTTTAGGTTATAATTTTTACGTTGACTATTATTTATACTATTATTTACTCTAATTATTATTATTTTCCATGGGTATAATATCCCCACTATGTCACTTATACCCTCACCACTATTTGCAAACATATTTTGTACATGGAATCATACATGAGGTCACGTGACACTTCTACTCAGTCCTGGTGATTTTTTTTGGGGTGTTATAGTTAGGACATATCAAGTATATGTTTTTAGATGAGGGAAAAGACCAAGTTAGTGGTTTAGGTTTTCAAAAAATCTTTGAAGAAGGATCATGGAGGTTAATTGCTAAAAACATTCATCTATAATGGAAACTTGAGAAATTTATAATGTTTTTAGTAAACAAATTTTAAATACTTTGAAGAATTTTACTTTTAAAAATAATTTTTATAATAGAAACATAACAAAATTGATAATGTTTTCTATAAAATAATTGGAAACACTTTGAATAAATTTAATTTTCAAATGAATATTTAATAAAATAATCATGAAAAATACATAAGATTAATAAAAAATAGGACTGGATGATAAAAACATTATTTTAGAATGTATGGAGAAAATTGAATTTTTTGAAATAACCATGATGAAAACCCACATTGCATTGAAAATTTTTAAATCAACCAATTCAAAATATGGTATAGGCAAATTGAATTTTAGAAAATATAACTAGTGCACAAACAAGGACCACCAATGGCCACGATTTTTGTCAGGGAATTTAACCCATACAATTCACAACATCACTATCAATATAAAACTGTAATAAGTGAACCCAATGAGAAAGATGAAAAAACTAACCGTAGAGGTGTGGTTCAGCATGTGGCGGAGGTGTGTTTGTGGTGTAGGAGAGGCACGACATAGGATAACTATAGAAGAGGAGAGGCAATGGCATAGGAGAGCCACAGTGGAGGAGAGGCACAATAGAGGAGAGGTGCGATGGAGGAGAGGAATGGTGGAGGAGAGGAGTGACAGAGGAGAGTCATGAGACGAAGCTTGGTTCGCAGCAGTAGAGGATTCAGTCGCTGAGGAGGAGGAGGAGGTAGAAAATGAGGGAGGAGAGTAGGAGGTGGTGGCAACAGTGTCCTGGATAGTCTTTCACGATAGCTTTAGGGGTTCAAGGAAGGATGAGAAACATAGGGTTTATTTATAAAATTCAACGACACTTTTATCAGTGCAATATAAAAAGCGCTGATAAAAGTATGTTTTATCATTGCTAAAATTGAATGCGCTGATAAAACAGGCCTTTATTAGCACTTTTTTTGTACTGATAAAGGCCTATCTTCGTCAGCACTGAAAAATCACTGATAATAGTATGTTTTATCAGTACTACAATTAAAAGCACTGACAAACCATGCCTTTATCAACTTTTTTTTAGCGCTGATAAAGGACCATCTTTATCAGCACTAAAAAAACACTAATAAATGTATGTTTTATTAGTGATTTTGAATTAGCGCTGATAAAACATACAATTTATTCATAATTATAAAATTATAACTAATATATTTATTACATTTATAATTTTATAAATATATCTAATAAATATAATTATTATAATTTAATAATTTAAATTATAATTATATATATATATATATTTGTTTGTGTTTGTGTATAAATTATAATTAAATATATACATAATTTTATAATTTAAATTATAATTATATATATAAAAATATAAATTGATATATCAATTTTAATTTTAATTTCATAATTATTTAAATATATATATATATATATATATATATGTCTGTGTCTGTGTATATATTAATTAAAGACATATATTTATAAATAAATATATTCAAAAGGTATTCATAAATATATATTTATCATTTAAAAAAATATTTTGTAATTTTATAATTATTTAAACATATTTATATTTAATTAGTTATATATAATTATAATTATATATACTATATTTAAAAAGTGTATAGTTATATATAACTAAATATTTATATTTTTAAATATAATAAATACATTTATTGTTTATTTAAATATATTTATTATGATTTTAAGTATTTATGAGAATATGAAGCTTCATATATTAATGAATGAATACACCAAGTATATATAGTACTATAGTATATATGGCCAACATTAGGGTAAAAAATGAACATATATTCATGAGAATATGAACGTACGCATCAATTGAAACATTCATTTGGAAACATAAATTTATTTAAATATATAAATATTTAATAAGTATTTGTATGTTTGTATATATATATATATTAAAAAGTATTTATATATAATATTATAAACATATAGTATAATAAATATATAATAAAGATATAGCTAAAACTGATAAACATAATAAACATAAATAAAATATAACCATAATAAACATACCTCCAATGGCTCGAAGGCCTTCGTTTTTTATTGATTTTGAAAATATGCCTTTAAAGGGGTGAGGTGGAACCCTTACAAGGCCTGTAGGTGTAAGTATTACATGACCTATAGGCCATAGAGGAATTCATTGCCCATAGGCTTCAAACATTCCATACAACCCAGACTAACTACTTGGAACTGCTCCTCCCCAGTATCTTCCTCATGAAATCAACTCTCCACCTTCACATGGTTGTTTGGCTAGGCTTTCCCGTGCATGCACATGCTTGTCCCGATGGTAGGTTACATACCCTCTCATTCTTGCAATCTGTTTAGCTTCTGCTATGGTGAAAGTTCCTTGCTCCTCCTCCTTCTGAAGTTTGTTCCTTTGTAGGTTGTCTAGTTTGCATCTGCAATTAAGGTGGGCCGAAGGCCTTAAGGTGGCATGAAGGCCTTAAAGGACTCGGGGACCAAATCTGTGGCCTGAAGGCCTAAACAATGGAATATTCTCGATTGCTATAGTCCCAAATAGTTCCTACTACAGTTCCTTCCACAATACCTAATATAGTTATGTACAATACCTGCTAAAGTACCTGCTACAGTACTTGGAAATTAACCTCCGCCTATATTTGATCTTGAGTCTCCTGGATGCACTTAACGAGTCCTCACCAACTGGGCTGAGGCTCATGTGCATAATAAACATAATAAACATGCGTTTTTTATTTAATGTATATATATAAATTTTATTTTTTAATATAATTAAAATATTTGTATATAAATTAATAATATTTTCTATTAAAAACTTTTATCATTGCTATTATTAGCGCTGAAAAAGTGTATATTTATCAATGCTTTTTCCTAGCGCTAACAAAATTCCCCCATTTATCAGTTCTTTCTGATTAGCGCAGTTAAAACTCGAGCACTTCCCTTACCCGTATTTTTGGTAGTGAGCTGGGAGAGGTAGCCACAATAGTGAAATAGAGGAGATGATGACATGTGGGGGATAAATTACATGATTTTTTATAGATAATGGATATTAACCCCCACATGGTTATGGTCTACATATTTATATCTCGTTATGATGATATGTCACATATTACGGAAGACCTCCATAGTATTTATCATGATTACACATCCATGTCACACTCTATGATATTTTATGCATAACAATATCTTTTTTCTTATCATACACAATATCTATCTCAAGTCATGGTAACCTATATAGTATTCACCCTCATCACCTAGGAATCATTTTCAATTATTGGAATCAATATTGTATTTAAGATAAAATGTTATTTTTTCAAAAAAAGACCGGTGATTTAATCAAAAAATATTTCTCGATATAGTATCACAATATATTTTTATTGTTAATGTATTTTAATCATATAACCTATTATGATTTCTCATATCATATCATTTGACACCATCATAGATTATGTTATTATATGTCATATTGAAAGTAGAAATTCATTTTCATGAAGCCCAAAGGGTGGGTGGATTCACAATTTTGTGTTTAATAAATATCTAGGATAATATATAAAAAATATAATGAATACAACATTTAAACTATAAATAGAATCATGAACATTTATCTTTAAATAATTTAAAATAATAATTAAGAAAAACATGGTAATACAGTTGATCAATTTCGACTACCTACTTTGGTTTCATTATTGTGGCGATGGAGAATTCTTGTGAGGATTCATCTATATTAAAAAGAATATTTTCCATAAATATCTTTTTGTTATTCCTGATTTTTATAGTTTTAGAACTATAGAATCATTTTTTAATGTCATTCATTATTAATCAGAATAATATCACATCTTCACATTATGTTCTCAATAGGGAGGAAAATGATAATTTTCTCTAGAATGTTAGATAATTATAAATATTTTTTTCTTATGAATAACATATCTATTCACTCTAAAATGTTATAAAAGTAAATTATAATTATAATTATAATTACTAAAAACTACCCAAACATCCTTTATAAATTTTTCTATTCTATGTAATCCCCAAATAAAATAATAAAAATATTTTTACTATTTTTCCATGACATGGGTTTTTTAAAGTATAATTAATTAAATTAATAATTTAATATTTATTTATAAGATATCAAGTAAGATGTCATATTCCAATTAGGCCATTACCTCTCCCAGTTATTCCATCAATAAATTTTATATAACCTTAAATAATAGTAATATATTATCCATTTTAAAAAATTAATACATATTAAATTAATTAAACTCATAATAAATATTTAAATTAATATTAAAATAATTCAAATGAATATTTTTATATTTTAATAACTCGATGAATGAATAAATAAATATTTATTTATTATTTATATAGTAATTTAATAAGATACACAATTCAACTTATATATTCTAAACTGGAATACCCCATGACCAAATTTTTGTGATAAAAATAATTTAAATAACAATTACATACATGATGAGAATAATATTTCCTATTATTTATAAATTTAACCAAATTTTATTGTATTCTAGATAATCATATTCGGTGAGCCTATTT
Organism: Viscum album; assembly: GCA_963277665.1. Classification (NCBI taxonomy): domain Eukaryota; kingdom Viridiplantae; phylum Streptophyta; class Magnoliopsida; order Santalales; family Viscaceae; genus Viscum; species Viscum album. The sequence continues at coordinate 787,016,641 of OY728145.1, forward strand.
CCCTCTTTCTTATTAGAAATATTCTAGCTCACCTAAATTCTACGATTAGCTTCTAAAAATTTGTAAACACTCTAATAAAGAAAGAACTTAATGTACCCTCTATAAAAATAATTCATTTCAAATTTATTGTGTTATAAAATACATTTTCTATTGATGTATCCTCAAGATGGATGCATATTTTTTTATCAACATATCTGATTTATTTATCATTGTTTTACTATACAAATTGAACTAATCAATAAACATCAATGGCCATGGATAAAGTCATATAGTTACAATTATTGAAAAGGTCCAGAGATAACTTATTCCATTAAAATTTAGGTAAAAAAAACTTTCTTACATTATTCAATTAATTTCATATAACTTATGGTGGAAAAAAAATTCTGCTACATTGTTATAAGAATATATAATCATGGTTTTCATTCACACTTCGATGTTCATAATTCATGATACACATTAATAATAATATCATGTCTATGGATCGATACACATGTTCACAGAAATTAATATCCAATTAATCATAAAACATGTGGAATTACTATTGGTGTTTCACCCCTCATGACCTCCCTTCATGTATTTCACCAATTGAGAGCTTCATTATAAAAAGTATAAGTGTCTTATGAGCCTTCGATACCTAAAATTCAAAAATTATTTATGCACCATCAAAAAATATATCCTGAACACATGATATATATTCAATTATATTTTCATAACATCTCTACTTTCACATTATATATGGGTTTTAGGCCCTATGTACTCGTGCATACACACCTGGGAGAGGGGTGAATCAAGTGTGATAAATATTTAAACATGCTCCTATTTCTCATTTATCTTTATAAACATTTGGACTTTTAACCTCCATTAGTAGTTAAAATAGATGGATATTTTATATTTTAACCTATAATACACCTTCTTAAATGAAATAAAGTTTAAATTTATGGAAGAATATTTTTTAAAATGGTCAACCATGATATGAAAAACCTATTCTTTACTGTGATTAGGATGTCTATGTCATAGAATCTCCAAAATAATATTATCATCAATAAAAGTTCAATTTTCAATGTGATATCATAAAACCATGTACACTATAATACCCATGTGTTTTTATTATATATTTTTTATAAGAAAATAATCACATAATCCCACTACACCTTTATTTTCCAAAATTCCATGTCACATTAGTCTCTTGACTATTCATACAACATACTTCTTATTCATGTAGACCAAAGGACATTCTTTGATATCACTAAAACTACAAAATTCGATCCACTCCATCAACTCAAAGTACCTTTTACATCCTAAATACCATTAAAATATATTATTTAACATGGCAGTTAAAAAACATTGGATTTAGATTTATTATTTATAAAATATTTTTAAATCATAGTTGATGTAATGTATCGACCCTTCCTCATTGAATTGAGAAGGTGGTGATATTTTACTTGGATTTAAGTGGAATTCCCATGGTGCCAAAGGCTGTAAATGAATGTTGAGGGCTTCAAGAACAATTGGGGAATGATTTTCCCTTTTTTTGAAACAACCAAAAAAATAAGGCTTAACCAAACAAAACTACATGATACATGTCAACAATGTTTTACAAATCAACAAGACCAAGAGACCAATAAGAACATACCACAATTTCAATAATTAGAGTACTGAGTGGAAGACTACAAAGAAAGACCCAAAACTCCATGACATAACTCCACTACTCCAATCCAAGCTCCAATCTCCAAGCACCACAAAACCATCCAAGCATCACGATGAACTACTAGCAAAATGAGACGCTATACCTTTATTTATGTCCTGAAAAAAGGACATATAAAAAAGCACAAAAGTTCCCAAGCAGAGGTTGATCCCAAATACTCATTAGGTTTTCCCAAAAACAAATCCCTATACATTCCACTAGTATAGAACCGTAATCACAATTATATAAAATAGTTTATATAAATAAAGAAATAGTGCAACCATTTCTAAAAAGACAAACACACCCTTAATAAGAAGTCTTCCACCCAACTAACCACAATATAATGGAAATCCATCAACCATGCCATAAACCATTTTTACCAATTCATATTAGCACAAAAACTTCCACCTTGCATAGAAACACCCAACAAAGCATAACCATATAGGTTCACATGACTAAATCGTTAAACTATCATATTGTAACTTCTCATCCAAGTCATGACACTACTTTCCCAATCTATTGGTACTTCTCGACCACTTATCATTGATGGTGGCTCTTCCCTCCACTATCCATACCCTTTTTATAGTGGTACTCCCCGCCCACTTCTCATTATCCCACCACAACATAAATTTTTCAATCTAATAAACAAGAATATAGCACACTAAGTCCAAAAAAATATTCAAAAAACTATTTCATAACCAAACAATCCCTTAGAACATCATCAATGTCACAATACATTTCAATAAAGTAACCCCCTTTTATTGAAACTATTTCCAAAAAAATTCATAAATCAACCAAGTAAACCCATTTTAAAATCAATATTCTATGATCTAACAACAAAGAACCTTTCACCGCAATAACCCATTTTCACAAAATCCACACGTTATCACAAAATGAGTTTCAAAAAATCATTGCACTCTATAATCAAATTTAATTGAAAATAAAACCAATTAATTGAAAACAAGGCTTATAGTTCAAGAAAAGTGGATTCATGAGAGAAGCCACCTAACTTAGGGATTCAATGAAATTGACGCACCACACAACTACACACATATCTGGGTGAAAAACTCCACTAAACCACCTTAGATCCCCTTGCCTATCATCAAAAGTCCATATCTCATCATTTTAGGAAAAAAACTCTAGATCTACCTGAAATGGGTGTAGATCTAGAAAACCAAGAGGGGATTAGAACTATATCTAAGGAAAACCATGGAGAAACCAATAGTGTAAACTTACCAGAGAAGAATCTCCTTCACTGCACCTTGGAAACCGTTTAAATTTCTTCTAGAATGAGTGGGAGAGACCCTCTAACCCTTGAGAACCAATAATCTAGAGTTAGGCTTTAGTGGGAGGAAGAATGGAGGGTTTTAGGAAAATCCTAACCAAGCCCGGATTTCAAAACCCTATTTTTATTACCATGCATTGTTAGCTTGCATGGTTAGAAAAATTGTGCACTAACCGTGTGCATGTTACGGCCTCAATGGGCTCTCTGCATGGCCTTATCACATAGTTAGACACGCCGTGTAAAAATCATATGAATAACCACTATATCATTTTGCACAGTTACCTGGGTTTATAGCACAATTTCCCCTAACTGTGCTCAAACCATGTGCCCTTTAAAAAGCTTACAAACATTTCCAAAACCTTCCCAAACTCTCCCAAATAGTACCCAACAACTTTAAACACATAATAAGGAATAAAAAAGGATTAAATACCTCAAACTGGGGGTTCTAGATTCTCCCCACCATTGTAATTTTCTTCATCAAAAATTAGAGAACCACTGCTTTTCCGAAAGATCTTGGTCCAATGCTCGACCATCTATTTCTCTCATTCCCAAGTCTCCTCCTGAATTTGACCATGATGCTACAAAACCTGAACTAGATCGATTATTTTACCATGAAATACTTTCTAATTCCTATCCACAAGATGCACTGGAAAGTGAACCAAAGAATCATCCAGATCTTACTCAACATGTTCCCATCAAATGAAATGGTCAGGATCCAGCTGATACTTCTTCAACTGAGAAACATGAAACACATTTTTCACTACACTGAACCATGGTGGAAAATCCAACCAATAATCCACCTCTCCAAACCACTCAAGTATCTCAAAAATCCCAATATAACTTGGAGATAACTTACCCAACTTTCCAAATTGACAATGTCCAAGCCTTGGAGAGATTCTCATAAACATATGATCACCCGCCTCAAATTAAAATGGTAATCGATGATAGTCCGCATACGATTTATGATGACTCTGAGTTGTATCTATTCTCTTCCTAATCATCTTGATTTTATCCATAGTATCTTGGACAAGGATCGGTCCCACCATCGAAGTCTCACCCATTTCCACCCAATAATGTGAATAATAACACAGACACCCATACAATGCTTCAACAGAGCCATCTGTATTGAGGCCTGATAATTGTTATTATATGATAATTCCAGCAATGGAAAGTGATCCTCCTATGATCCACCAAAATCCATCCCACAATACCATAACATATCTTCCAAATTTTGTATTGTTATCTTAGATTACCCATCCATATAAGGATGATACATTGTACTCATCATCAACAGCATCCCAAGGGATTTCTGCATGGATTTACAGAAATGAGAAGTGAATCTCATATCTCTATCTAATACAATTGAAACTAGAACACTATGCCTCTTTACACTTCATGGATATATATTTTGGATATATCCTCCACCATATGATATTCACAAATAGGGATTAAATAGACTGACTTTGTGAGATAATCCACTATCACCCATATGAAATCATGTTTCTTAACCATTCTTGGGATACCTGTAACAAAATTCATTATTATTTGTTCCCACTTCCACATAGAAGTAGGTAAAGATTTTAACATACCTGCCAGCCACTGGTGCACTGTCTTGACTTGGTGACAAGTAAAGCATCTCTAAATAAACTCCAAAACATTCTTTTTCATACTATCCCACCAAAACTATGCTTTCAATTCTTTATAAATTTTTTGAATTCCACGGTGGGGAGCCCACCTGGAATAATGACAAGACCTGAGACTTTCCTCATAACAAGAAACTCATACAAAACATATGGTTTTGAAAATTCAAAACCAAATTCTCATTAAGTTCCTATCCCTCAGTGGTCTCCCCACCATTGTGTTTCTACCTCATTTCCAAACACTCATAATCACACATCTGTACCTCTTTAACCAAGCTAACCAATCAGGAATCAGAAAAACTGGAAAGAAACCCACTCTATAACCCTAGTATTCAAATTCCAACCACATGTCAGTTATGACCAACATCAACTTCCATTGATCTACTTATTGTTTCACTATCTGAGTATACGACTTCCTACTTAATGAATCTACCACTGAATTTTCATTACCTAGTGTGTACATCATGTTGAACTCAAACATCTAGAGATACTCCATCCATATAATTTGCCTTAAATTCAAATATATTTGTGATAAAATATGCTTTAAACTCTTATGATCGGTAAAAACCATTAATTTATCACTGAAGAGATAATGAAACCACATTTTAAAGCATGAACCACTACTGTGAACTCCAAATCATACTTTGGGTAGTTATTCTCATGAAGCCTCAGTTATCATGAGCCATATGCAACCACGTGATCCCCTTTCATGAGAACACATCCCAACCCTGATCCTAATGCATCATAATACATGACGTACCCTTTCCTTGGTTTTGGAAAAACTAGGTTTGGTGCTGATGTAAGATGACCTTTAATCTCTTTAAAATATTTATAGCACTAATTATTCTTTATAAATGGACAATTATTCATGTCAAAGCTATCATTGGTGACTCCAATCATGAGAAATCATGATAAAAAATGTAAATAATACCCAGATAGACCACGGAATATTTGTATCTTGAGAACATTATTTGGTGGTTTCCATGAAATAACAGCCTCTATCTTTTCATACCAATTGAAATAGCCTTCTTGGAAATCACATGGCTAAGAAAATGAACTTCATGTATCAAGAAATCACACTTTTACAATTTGGTATATAACTGATGATCTCTTAAGATACCCAACACTATCTCCATGTTCTTCTCATGCTAAACCATTATCATAGAATAAACCAATATATCGTCAACAAATACAACCAAGAAAGAATCTAGATATCTCTAAAATATCTGATTCAACAATGCCATGAACACCATTGGGAAATTTGTTAGACCAAAGGGAATAAATACATACACATAATAGCCATATCTAATTCTAAAATATGTTTTAGAAATATCCTCATTTTGTACCTATAAATGATGATATCCTGACCGTAATTTAATCCTAGAGAACCACTGAGCTCCCCACAATTGATCAAAAAAATAATTAATGCATGGAAGTGGATATCGGTTCTTTATCATAACATGATTACTGGAATTGCCCACGGAGACATACTAGACTGGATGAACCCTTTTTTTCTAAATCCTCCAACCAAAAATTCAATTCCCTCAATTATACTGGTTTCTTTCAGTAAGATGAATGTGAAGTAGGAATGGTCCCCATAAGGACATGATGCATAAACTCCACTTCCCTCATGGGTGGAAACCCTGAGAATTCTTCCATAAAGACATCTAGAAACTGATCAAAAGCTATTGAAAAATAATCTTTTTCATTCTTTCCATTGATGCTAATGACGATGTTGTTAACTGATATGATATTGTGCTAAACGGTGGTTCTAGAAAACCTGGTGCGCACAACATTTCATTATTCTTCCCTCTAAAGAGATGTTTGACACCATCATCCATTTTAAAACTAACTATTCACACATAATAGTCAATGTGCGCCTTAAATATTTTCAAAAAATACATTCCTATGATTGCATCATACACATCCATAGCAAGCACAATGAAATCCCACATCAAATCAACCCCATCGACAACTATAAAACATGATCTACATAAGAAGGCTCGACACTCTTTTTGACCCAGAGGAGTTTGAAGTTTTAAAATGGCATGCATAATCTCCATAGTTAAACCAAGAAAATCAATGATATGAGAAGCAATGAAAGAATGTGAATAATTTTTATCAAACAACACTTTCATCAAGGTAGAATTTAAAATAATCATACCTTGCACCATGGATAGGCCTGACTGATCATCCATCATAGCCTTCTTAGATACAAACAACATATTTATTTCCACACTTTGCACTTTATTGACCTATTGAGGAGTTTTGGTGTTCCTAGAATCACTATGAATAAATTTGGGCTGCTCATGAGGGGTATGATACTGCCCTCATCCCATCGCAGCATAAGAAGCCTGTAACCCCTAAAAAGTTTCACAAACACCTGACCTCGAAGAATTATGAAAATAACGCCGAAGATTCCCCATATTTTTACAGTTATGACATGCTCAAGGTTTTTCCATACAATCCCACTTGATTTGGCTTGTAGAACAACATTGAAAATATCCCAGCTTATTTGGGGATTTGGATGAATATTCGCTAATATTTTCGTTAGATTATGAACTATACTCCCACCCTAGAAATAAGTTTCCCTCTTCCACTTAAACCTAGAATTAGAGTTCATACTATTCCCCAAAGGTACCATTATGCTTCCCCCACCTGTAGCCCTGAAGATATCCCTTTCAGTTACTATTTCTCTATTCACCATTTCTGTGTAATCACTTATACACAACACCTCTATCTTAGAAAGAATTTTCTACCTCAACCCAACATCAAAAATATGTGCCTTCAATGATGTACTACCCACCACCTCAGGTGAAAACTCCACTAATTTCATAAACATAGCTACATATTCCTTTACCGAGAGGTTAATTTATTTAGACAGAATAAATATGTTGTGTGATGAATTATGCACGTATGAGGGTAGAATTGTTTATTAAACAATTCCTCAAACCCCTACCATGTCACCCATAGGTCCATTCCAATATAGACCGCTAACTCCCACCACTAATGGGCATGATCTTTCAACATATAAGTTACTAGCTTCACTATTATCTCCATCAGTGTTCCCAAGAATTAAAATATTCTATTCATTTTGTTCAACCATGCTTCTGCCCTTTCTGGCTCTGAATTACCCCTAAAGATGGGTGGATTCTACTTTTGGAATTGAACTGCATGATCCCCTTTCTTTGGATCTCTAATTTATTACCACATTCCACCACTTGGGAAGCTTTCACTATATTCTGCACTAACTGCTGGTTCACCTGGGGCTTAGGTGCAACCACATTTTCAGAAGCCTCCTATGTTTGGTCTCTACGACACCTATACAGTTCCATTTCTATCAATAGAAATACGACCATAAGTCTCCATCCCTTAACAAGAAAATGTCTACAAATTAAATTCAATTACATTTCAACTATCACAACCAGGATTTCCACAAGTTCACATTTTCCATGTTGCACCATTTTTGAAAAAAATCTGCAATGTTTTGAAAATTTACCCATTTTCAAAATACCCCAACTATCAACATTTAAAATCCACACATTTGTTAATAATTTCCAGATTTTTCACAAATCAACATAATCATAACACAACATAAATAATTTTACCCAATTAAATGTTCATCCTAGTGAGAAGTCATTTCTACCATGCATGTCCTGCTCATCTCGTTGGTTACACCCACGATAATGAGATTTCTAAAACCTATAAGTGTCTCCAAAACACTTATGTACCCAAATCCCTAGTAACTTAAAGTTCATAATAAAAGGATTAGCTACATAATTTTATGATATACATTTCAAGTTCCAATTATCCTACAGCTTACTAACATCCCAACTCAAGGAATAGACAAAGAACTAATTCCAACACCAAGACAAATAACTGATGTCAACGAATCAAACAACTTTAAATTCAAGGACTAAACAAACTAATACCACTTGTAATGTCACACCCTTTCCTTATTGGGTTGAGAAGGTGGTGAGATGATACTTTGACTTAAGATTTGTTCTTGAGGTGCTAAAGGCTGGCAATGAATGCTGAGGGATTCAAGAACAATTGGGGAATGATTTTCCCTTTTTTGAAACAACAAACCAAACAAAGATTTACCAACCAAAACTACCTGATGCGTATCAACAATGTTTTGCAACTCCAAAATACCTAGATACCAATAAAAACAAACCAAAATTTCCATACTCATAGTACCAAGAGGAATACTAAAAAACAAGACCCAAAAATCCAAGACAAAACTCTACTTATCCAATCCAAGCTCCAAGCTCCAAGCACCATAAAACCATCCAACAATAATGATGAACTTCTAGCAAAATAAGATTCTTTACCTTTACTTGCATCCTCAAAAAAACATCTAAAAAGCCCCAAATTGACAAAGAAATGGGTGAGTACAAATACTCAGTAGGTTTTCCCAAATGACTTCCCTAACACGCCACTAGGATAGAACTTTTAGAACAATTATATAAAACAGTTTATAAAAATAAATAAATTGTGAAATCATTTCCAACAAGCCAAACACACCATTAAAAATATGTATTCTTCCCAACTAACCACAATACAAAGGAAATACATCAAAGATTCCATAAACCATTTTTACCAATTCATATTAGCCTAACAATTTCCACCTTACATAGTAATACCCAACAAAGCATTACCATAGAGGTTCACATGACCAAACAAGTAAACTATCATGGAGGAACTTCTCATTAAAGTTGTCACACTACTTTCCCAAACTAGTGGTACATCTTGACCACTTATCTTTTATGGTGGATATTCTTTCCACTGTACATCCCCTTTTTATAGTGGTACTCCCCATCCACTTCTCATCATCCTGGCACAACATCAAATGTTTAAGACAATAAACAATCATATAGCACACCAAGGCCACAAAATTATGCAAAAAAATATTTCATAACCAAAAAAACCCTTAGAACATCATCCATGACATAAAACATTGCAATAAAGAAACCCCCCTTTTATTAAAACCATTTCCACAAACCATTTTTATAAATCAATCCAAGAAACCCATTTTAAAATTGACATGTTAAAATATAACAACAACGAACCTTCTCCGCAATGACCCATTTTCTCAAAATCCACACTTTATCACAAAATTATTTTCCAACAATATTTACACACCATAATTGTAAAACCCCAAGCTTTCACGATACGCTTCTCTTTCAATAATGCAATAGCTTGCATTGTACGCAAGTTCGAGATTCTAACACACTGCGACCAATCAAAGTAGCAGTTATGAATAGTAATACCCACTTTTTAAAATTATATAAATTTTATATTTAAAAATGGAATTAATTTTTGTATTCGAAATATCGAAATTATCCTAAGTTTAATTTTTTTGTAATTTTCTGAGAACTTCCAATTTTCTATGAATAGAGAAACTACTTAAAAACAAATTTTTAAATAAAAATAATTTATAGTGATAAATTATACTATTGAGTGGTTTTAAAGTATAATTGGAATATATTTTTACCATTTTATCCTATGGTGGTCATTATAATTAATTTCACTTTGACATTGGACATAAATAATTGTCAATCTTTTGATATATATTGCTTCTTAAAAACACGCTATTTGTTGTGACAACGGGAATTAATTATTAAATTAATTAAACCAACTTATATGTTTTGAATTTTGTAAAATAGAAATCATTTTTGAATTAGGAATATCAAATATATCTTAGGGTGAATTTTTTGTATTTTTCTGAAAAACTTCAATTTTGATGAATAGTGAAACCACTAAGTGGTAGTTTAAAAACTAATTTTTTGTGTAAATGAAACATTACCACTTCTGTGAATTGATTTTAAAAAATTTTACATACATGGTTGTAAATAGGAAGAAAAATGTGGTTCAATGGGATTCAAATAGTTTTGGGTGAATAGTAACTTTTAAGTTTTATTAATCGCGATTAAAGGTAATTAGTGAAATTTAAGGTAAAAATGATATTATAAAAATATGAAAATATCTTGAAACTTGTCCTAACCTTATTGGATGAGTCATGGACGACCACGAAAATCCATGGGTCAACTTGGTGACCCCATAGGGCCACTTGGGTAAGAAAATTACATTAATAACTTTTTATTTAAAGTAAAAAATAAAATTGTCACAAACATGTGTTGTTTTACTAAAACAATTATTACATGAGGTTATATAGGTTAACTGTTTTACAATAAATATTCATTGTAAAGATAAAAATATTTCCTAAATAATGTTAATTGTTTTATAATTTTTATAGATTAAATAAATTAAATTTTTTATGAATCAATGATGATGTAGTGATTACCTCATTAATTAACGATTTAAATAAAATGAAAAGATAATGTAAACTCTAAGACTTAAACTTGTAAAAAACCTATTGGATGAGTATATTTCTAACCCTTATCACCTTATACTTGAAATATATAATTGTGGGACCTTTGAAAAATTAAAATCACTTCATAATAATGTAACATTTCTTGACTTTCCAAGAGTGCCCCTCCTCTCCTCTTATAAAAGGCCCCCACCTCTACCACCTTACTCAAACCATCAAAGACATTTGTCTTGGCCAACCTATGACAAAATACTCTCTCAACATTCCTCCCTTCATCCTATAAGCCTTACCTTAGGCAGAAAGCTCTTCAAGAAACCATTTTGGTTCAAACTAAGGGGAGTTACCCGATTTAAAGGTAATGTCTTCACTTACGTTGTTTTGTTTTATTTTGCTTCTCCAACCACATAAAATCTTTTTCTTCTTTTATTTTGTAACAACAATAGTATCATCAATATACTTTGATTTTTTTATGAGATTTATTTTATTTAAACTTACACACACCTTCGTCTAATGGTTAAATAACATACTGTTTATGTGGGTGGTGAATTACTGCCTCACAAAACGACGATTGTTCAATCTTCTTTTAACACCTCTCATGGTGGCCATTATGATGACACAGTTTTTATATATGATATATATTATGTTTTTGTTTTCCTTATGATTCTTTATTTTTCATTTATGGCATACTTTTATGATTTCCATTATGGGTAAACGCAATAATTTCATTTTAGGAAGTGCGGACTACCGCCCCCTCAAAGTGATTTGAATCGTTAATGCCATATGTGGGATGTATAAAGGATGGAGTAAATGATATTATACATGAAATTATACTTTAATTATAGTATAACTTTATATAATTATAATTTCATTCCATTAAATACGAAATAGAAATGAAAGTAGCGTTCATGCGTACGTACGACTTACCGTCTCCATGAACGGTTCATTTCATTTCTTACCTCTAAATGTTATGTAATATTATAAATGCATGTATATAATGAATATATATGATATATATGATATCTAAATCATGAATATAATTTTGTATATAATGGATATTTCACCACATGAACAACTTGTAATTATAAGAAGTTTATTTTTGACTCAAGTACCAAATATCGACAAAACGACCGTTATAAACATAAATAATTACATAATGTTCATAACATGGTAATAAGTGATATAAAATGAATAATGAACATGAAAAAGGTTCTTAAGAAACTATAAATTAACTCTAGTTTATTATTCAAGAGATTAAAGAACGATCGAGTCAAGTCGTACACGAGGTAAGGGAACTTCTTAACCCAATTTCCGTTCTTTGGGTTAATCTCCTACTTTCAAATTATGTCATGATATTATTATGTCCTATCTTGTATTTGTACTTTATTTATATTTAATTATAATGAATACACATAATAGATCTATTTTATTTAAAAAATTATCTTTGTAATGACTTCGTCTCAATCTCCTTTCATTGAGGCATATTTTATTTTATACACAACTTTCTTTTATACGGTGTATAAACCCCTTTGACTTTTACGTTTATTCAAAAGGAATATTTTTTATAAGAAGCGTTTTACTAAAAAAAAGGAATTTTTTTTTGTCGTACGTATGTGGCGACAATGACTTCTCTGCCTCCGTGACCATTATTTTAGTTTTAGCTTCCTCTACAAGCCATAACGTTTTTTTAAATAAAAAATAAATACAAAGTTTTAATTTTCTTTTATTGAAAATGGTTTTGAAAGTTTTTGTTATTATATCAATGTGTTTTATTGATATCTTGTGATTGAAATGTGGAAATTTTATGTTTCCTTTATGTATGTTTTATGTGATATGATTATGTTAGGGTTTATGATATGTTTAAACCTGTTCATATGTGGAATGCATTGGACTTAATAAGTGACAGGTGGAGCCCGATATAGCTCCTTGATGCATCGGTAGGTCTCATGAGACAAACTAAGGTCTTGGCACGAGGCCTTGACAAAATCTTATTTGTAGTCTTGGCACGAGGCCTTGGCTACGTGGTTATGATAGTCTTCCATTATGCATTCCATCATTATGAAAGTAGTTATTGATATTTCATGTGATTATTCGACTAGTATAATATCCATGTGAATAAGTAAATGGAATTATTTCATTTTATTTTTTCCATATTATACTGAAGTTCAAGTTCAAAAGGCTTTTGTTTTAGTTATAAATTGCGTTAAATATTATTGTTTATTTATGAAAGATTTCGCTATATTGTTATCCTTACTGAGCATCTGAGCTCACCCCTTCCAATGTTTTAATTTTTCCAGGATGTGAAGAAGTATATTATGAATGACCTATAGGGATAGTATGAGGGGATATGAAGACAAGATGTTGTTGTAGTTTTGTCTTACTTTATGATGTAATGTAATACTTATGAATGTATCTAGTGTTTCCAAGGCTACTAAACTAATCGGTCTTTCAAGAATTGATCTTTTGTGATCATGCCAATGTTACGCAATAATGCACCGACTCTAGGTAACTGGGGTCGGGGCGTTATAGTTGGTATCAGAGGCAGTTTAGTACTAACCTTGGAAGCTAGATTTAGAAAAACTCTGATTAGAGTACATATCCATAAGATAGACTTTGAGGATTAGTATAGAATAACTTCCTAGAATTTTTTTGTTGTAGAGATTTTGTGAGTTTTCTAAGAAATAAATCCATGTCTGGATACGAGCAGGTAGAGGCGGCTTTGGCATAGATGTACCTAGAGGTAAAACCCGAAAACACCTCTTTGAGCTAGACTCAAACGGGAACTGGTGCACAACAACGGGCCTTGCTGCACTCTTGGTTATGACACTCCCGGGGGGTATTCTTAGGATAATTCTCATATTCTTTACAAACCATTATGAAGGGTTTATGAGTATGTACTTCCTCAAAGAAAACATTTTTACGATTATAGTTCAATTTATGTTAAGTGTTTTAAAAGTATGGAATTATGTATTTTGATTCATAAACTAATCTAGTTTATGCCATTGTTTAGAAATGGCGCCTGGTGGGAGGAATGGAAACCATATCAATGCACACACTCCATGTAGGTATTTCCCTCCTGCTCAAGATAATTATAATGGATTTGGTGATACAACTGGTGCTGATCAGCTTATCACCATACTAGGAAAACGCACTCAGGTTATGAATAATAACCTTACTCGTATGGAGCACCATGATCTGCAATGTGTAGGATCAATGTTAGACCGCTTCATGAGGCAACAACCACCAACATTAAATGGGAGTACAAATCCCTTAGTAGCTGAGCAATGGATAAATTCCTTGTAGAAAATATTCCATGCCTTGGGGAGTAGTGAAAGGGAAAAGGTTATCATTTAAGTTTACCGCCTCACTGGAGATACTGATCAATGGTGGTAATTGATTCAAAACACAAAGGAAGATGATGAAGTATTAAATATGGAATGGATTGAGTTCAAAGAGCTTTTCTTTGAAAAATACTTACCTTGTGACCATCGAGTAGATATGGAAAGGAAATTTCTGAGTCTGAGAAAAAAGGAGGATGAGAATGTCGCAAAGTATGAGGCCAACTTTACAAGGTTAGCGGGGCATGCTACAGATTATATACGTAACCCAAGAAGTAAGATTGATCGTTTCTTTGATGGGTTAAAACCATTTCTCCTTCGAGCTTTAGTATCACAATCCTTCTCATCGTATGAAGATATTGTCTCGTGTGCTATCAAAACAGAAAAATAATTCTCTAAGTCTTATGATAAAAAAGTAAATCAAGAGAAGAAGAGAATGGTGAAACAAGATATAGATAAAGGGAAAAAGGGAAAGAAGGATTTTCCATTATGTGATAATTTTGGGAAGAGTCACCCCGGTACATGCCTAAAAAGAATGGTAATTTGTTATAAATGTGGAGAAAAAGGTCACCAGGCTCATGATTGCAAGGGAAAGAAAGATGTTGTCAATGTTGAATGCTACAATTGTAGAGAAATGGGGCATTATGAAAATGAATGCCTTAAGAGCCAAGGAAACTTAACTCAGAAAAGGTTAAGGGATCAAGTCCAATCTTATGATATTACTACAGTTGAAGTGGAATAATTAATGTATTGGTGCTTTTGGACTCAAGGATTATATTTTGGTTATAAGAATAATGTGATATATTTAAGTATTGTACTTCAGTACTTATTTTTTCATTAATGTTTTAATATGATGAAGGTAATCATATTTTTAGTATGTGACAATAAGAGAAACTTTACTTTGTTTGGGGAATCTGATGTTACAATTGATTTTGGAATTTAGAGACCTTTTAGAGAAAGTCGGGACAGAGGTATTTTGGAAAACTATAAAGGTTGGAATGGATTAAGTTGAACTTTGGATAGTATTTTTTAAGGTTAGAATATTTCTGAAGATTATTTTTGGAATATTATAATACTATAGTTTTAGGAAAAGGACAACCTGCAGGTCGGGGGATAACCCGTCGCGTCAGACAAAGCTGCAGGAATCGAACCCACAACCATAGTGTCACAGGACTTTATTAAATACCACTAGCCTAAAGGAAGTCCCTGGTTATTACAAAATAGTTTTCCTAATCTAAATGGTATGTGTTAATATTTGGAACCATGTACGATTAGGATAAATATACTATTTTTGAGTTCTGTTATCTTTTTGAGTGAAAGATGGGTTTGTGGTAAAAATTTATTAAAGAATGAAAATTCTACATGACAACTATTTATATTTCCTTATGTTCTTAGTAAATCTCCTAAATAAATTTCTCAACTTTATGAAAGGTAACTTAAAACAAAATCGTTGTCGGTTAACTTTTCCTACTGGGGAATCAATGATCGTTTAACCAATCACAAGTTTGTGATTTTCTTGTAGTTAAACTTTCTCCTAATCTTGTTTTCTACAACTCTACATCAGACCTTTATGGTTTTTTTTTCTTCCATATCCATGTTTTCATAGAATCCTAGTATTGGCTATCTCGGGTGACCTTTGTACTTCTCTTTATTTATTTTAATGTTATATTTTTATTAACCCTATTTTCGATGTGGGTTTTCCACAAAGGTATTTTATATTTTAAACCTTTTATTTTCGAAGAACATTTTCAAATTGTGAGGACACAATTTATTGAAGTAGGGGAGAATGTAACACCCCAATCTTTCACGATACGCTTCTCTTTCAATAATGCAATAGCTTGCATTGTACGGAAGTTCGATATTCTAACACACCGCGACCAATCAAAGTAGCAGTTGTGAATAGTAATACCCACTTTTTGAAATTATATAAATTTTATATTTCAAAATGGACTTCTTTTTTTTATTCGGAATATCGAAATTATCCTAAGTTTAACTTTTTGTAATTTTCTGAGAACTTCCAATTTTCTATGAATAGAGAAAATACTTAAAAACAAATTTTTTAATCAAAATAATTTATAGTGATAAATTATACTATTTAGTGGTTTTAAATTATAATTAGAATATATTTTTACCATTTTATCCAATGGTGGTCATTAGAATTAATTTCACTTTGAAATTGGACATAAACAATTGTCAATCTTTTGATATATATTGCTTCTTAAAAACACGCTATTTGTTGTGACGGTGGGAATTAATTATTAAATTAATTAAACAAACTTATATGTTTTTAATTTTTTAAAATAGACATCATTTTTGAATTAGGAATATCAAATATATCTTAGGGTGAATTTTTGGTATTTTTTTGAAAAAGTTCAATTTTTGATGAATAGTGAAACCACTAAGTGGTAGTTTAAAAACTAATTTTTCATATAAATGAAACATTACCACTTCTGTGATTTGATTTCAAAAAATATGACATACATGGTTGTCATTAGGAAGAAAAATGTGGTTCAATGGGATTAAAATAATTTTTTGTGAATAGTAACTTTTAAGTTTTATTAATCGCGGTTAAAGGTAATTAGTGAAATTTAAGGTAAAAATGATATTATAAAAATATGAAAATATCTTGACACTTGTCCTACCCTTATTTTATGAGTCATTTATGACCAATAAAATCCATGGTTCAACTTGGGGACCACATGGAGCCACTTGGGTAAGAAAATGACATTAATAACTTTTTATTTAAAGTAAAAATAAAATTGTCACAAACTTGTGTTGTTTTACTAAAACAATTATTACATTGGGTTATATAAGTTAACTTTTTTACTATAAATACTAATTGGAAATCTAAAAATATTTCCTAAATCATGGTATTTTTTTTATAATTTTTAGACATTAAATAAACTAAATGTTTTATGACTCAATGATGATACAGTGATTACCTCATTAATTAACGATTTAAATAAAATGAAAGGATAATGTAAAATATAAGACTTACACTTTTCAAGAACCTATTGTATGAGTATATTTATAACCCTTATCATCTTATACTAGAAATATATAATTTTGGGACCTTTTAAATCCGAAAATCACTTCATAATAATGTAACATTTCATGACTTTCCAAGAGTGCCCCTCCTCTCCTCTTATAAAAGGCCCCCACCTCTACCACCTTACTCACACCATAAAAGCCATTTTCCTTGGCCAAAATCTACCCAAATACTCTTTCAACATTCCTACCTTCAAACTAGAAGCCTTACCTTAGGCATAAAGCTCTTCAAGAAACTATTTTGGTTCAAACTAAGGGGAGTTACCCGATTTAAAGGTAATGTCTTCTCTTACGTTGTTTTGTTTTATTTTGCTTCTCCAACCCCCTAAACTCTTATTATTATTTTCTTTTGTAACAAAAAAAGTATCCTAAATATACTTAGATGTTTTTATGAGAAGTATTTTATTTACACTTACACACACCTTTGTCTAATGGTTAAAGAACATACTGTTTCTGTAGGTGGCGAATTACTGCCTCACGAAACGATGATTGTTCAATCTTCTTTTAACACCTCTCATGGTGGACATTATGATGAAACTATTTTTATATATGATATATATTATGTTTTTTCCTTATGATTATGTATTTTTCATTTATTTCATACCTTTATGATTTTCGTTATGGGTAAATGTGATAATTTCATTTTAGGAAGTGCGGACTACCACCCCCTCAAAGTGATTTGAATCATTAATGCCATATGTGGGATGTATAAAGGATAGAGTAAATGATATTATAAATGATATTATAAATGATATTATAAATGATATTATATAGGAATTATAGTATACCTTTATATAATTATAATTTAATTCCATTAAATATGAAATAGAAATGAAAGTAGCATTCATGTGTACGTACGACTTACCGTCTCCATGAACGGTGCATTTAATTTCTTACCTCTAAATGTTATGTAATATTATAAATGAATGTATATACTGGATATATATTATATATATGATATCTACATCATGAATATAATTCTGTATATAATGGATATTTCACCACATGAACAACTTGTAATTATAAGAAGTTTATTTTTGACTCATGTAACAAATATCGACAAAACCACCGTTATTAACATAAATAATTACATAATGTTCATAACATGGTAATAAGTTATATTAAAGGAATAATGAACATGAAAAAGGTTCTTAATCAAGTATAAATTAACTCTAGTTTATTATTCAGTAGATTAAATAATGATCAAGTCAAGTCGGACACGAGGTAAGAGAAATTCTTAACCCAATTTTCGTTCTTTGGGTTAATATCCTACTTTCAAATTATGTCATGATATTATTATGTCCTTCCTTGTATTTGTACTTTATTTACTTTTACTTATAATGAATACTCATAATATATCTATTTTATTTAAAAAAAATTATCTTTGTAAGGACTTCGTCTCAATCTCCTTTCATTGAGGCATATTTTATTTTATACACAACTTTCTTTTATACGGTGTATAAACCCCTTTGAATTTTACATTTATTAAAAAGGAATATTTTTTATATGAGGAGCTTTACTAAATGAAAAAAATGAATGTTTTTTTTGTCATACGTATGCGGTGACAACAACTTATCTACCACCATGACAATTATTTGAGTTTCAGATTCCTCTACAAGCCATAACTTTTTTTAAATAAAAAATAAATAAAAAGTTTTAAATTTATTTTATTGAAAATGGTTTTGAAATTATTTTTTATTATATAAATTTGTTGTATTGATATCTTTTGATTGAAATGTGGAAATGTTATGTTTCCTTTATGCATGTTTTATGTGATACGATTATGTTATGGTTTATGATATGTTTAAACCTGTTCATATGTGGAATGCATTGGACTTAATAAGTGACGGGTGGAGCCCACTATAGCTCCTCGATGCATCGATAGGTATAATGAGACAAACTAGTGTCTTGGCATGAGACCTTGACAAAATCTTATTTCTAGTCTTGGCACGAGGCCTTCGCTACGTGGTTATGATAGTCTGGAATTATGCATTCCATCATTACGAAAGTGGTTATTGATATTGCATATGATTATTCGACTATTAGAATATCCATGTGAATAAGTAAATGACATTATTTCATTTTATTTTTTCCATATTATGCTGAAGTTCAAGTTTAAAAGGCTTTTCTTTTAGTTATACATTGCCTTAAATGTTAATGTTTATTTATGAAAGCTTCCGCTAATTTTTTATCCTTACTGAGCATCTGAGCTCACCCCTTCCAATGTTTTAATTTTTCCCGGATGTGAAGAAGTATATTATGAATGACCTACAGGGATAGTATGAGGGGATATGAAGACAATATGTTGGTGTAGTTTTGTCTTACTTTATGATTTAATGTAAGACTTATGAATGTATCTAGTGTTTCCAAGTCTACTAAACTAATCGGTCTTTCAGGACTTGATCTTTTGTGATCATGCCAATGTTACGAAATAATGCACCAACTCTGGGTAACTGGGGTCGGAGCGTTACAATAATCACAATTAATTTCAAACAAGACCAATTAATTTAAATCATCGCTTCTTGTTCTAGTAAAGTGTATTTGGGAGAGAATCCACCTACCTAAGGTTTTCAATGAAATTGACCCACCACACCACTACACAAAAATCCTGGTGAAAACTCCACTAAAGTGCCTTAGATCCCCTTACTTATCATCAACAAGACCAAATATCATCATTTTAGGCAACAAAAACCCTATAACTACATGAAATGGGTGTAGATATAGAAAATCGAGAGGGAGGGAGAACTATATCTAAGGGAAACCAAGGAAAACTATGATTGGAGACTTACCGGAGAAGAATCAACTTCACTGCACCTTCAAAAACTCTTCGAATTGCTTCTATAATGAGTGGTCGATCCCTTATAACCCTTAAGAACGAAGAATATTGAGTGAGGCTCAAGTGGGAGGAATAATGGAGGGTTTTAGGTAAATCCTGACCAAGCCCAGGTTTAAGAACCGTGTTTTTATTGTCATTCATGGTTAGATCGCACTATTAGAAAAAATGTGTGGTAACCATGTGCATGATTATACTCTAAAGGGAACTCCTCATGTCCTCCTCACATTGCTAGAAAAACCATGCGCAAACTGTATGAAGACCCTCTATCTCATGTTGCATGGTTACCAGTGTTTGTAACACGGTTTCCCTAAACTGTGCTTAAACTGTGCTCTCTTTAAAAAGTTTTCAAACATTTAAAAAAACCTTCCCAAACTCTCCCATACATTGCCCAAAAAATTTAAATATATAAAAAGGCATGAACTAGGGTTACATACCTCAAACTGGGGGTGCTATAGTTGAGAACTCAATTGGAATTGAATTCCTATTAATATTTGGTAGACTTCCATAATCAAATGTGATAACAAATTGTTTAATAATAACAACCTAGAAAATCATAAATGGAGTGTATTAAATAAATATCACATGAATATATTCTTTTATGGTGATAAGATCTCTAAAAATCTTATGTCATCCCATGTTTAGGGATTTCATATTATAGATGGTATACTTCTTCCCTCTTCTTATACTTCTTCTCAAATATCTTCACTATTCTGTATATCATGGAATTTTTTATGAACCACCCTTCTCTTTTATTATTTTCTTTTCATAATCTTGAATAACCTGATGATTTTATTTCTTAGCATAGGTTTTTTAACTTCTTCTTCTTCAACAAAGATGACTAGTTCTATTGGCATCTCTAATCATCACACACAGAAAATATATCAATAATTTTATCCAAAGGTTCACACCTATTTATTATATAAAAGGATTCACTAAATTATGATTCATTTCAATATTTTATGAAGAGTAAATATTCATGTGATAATGTGTAGATAAAATTTTCCACATACACATATTCTTCTATGTCTAATTTATTCCTTAACTGCTACCTCATAAAAATTACAAATCTATCATTCATTTATTTTCCATATTAATTTTCCTCTATTTATCTCAGTCGATCATATCATCCCATGATATTATAAAATGGGCTTAAAATTATCTTATAATAAAACTATTCCCCCAATATATACAATAAATAATTATTCAAATCTATATATAACTATAAAAGAACTATTGTTACGGATTGGAGCATTAGGTAAAAACTTTAACAAACTCTTGATAGTGTTTGTAAACACCATATATCAAGTGAATATTTTTATTATTCATCACACGTTGCATAAACTATTAATTTTTTATGTTTATAACCTTTAAAAATAACATTCGTATCACTAGATTTATATATACATTATTCATGAGAACATAAAAAAATTATTTCAACTCGAAGAATACTCCCATGTGTATCTTAGTCATGATCTTATTTTTATATATTGAATACAAGATTCTAAATTTAGAAAACATAAATCAAATTTAATCTGTTATTTTTCCATCATATAGGATAAAATCATCCATCTACTGATTTCCATTTCTTGTTTTTTTTCATATATAATTTCCACATTTCATAATATAAAAACTCATATCCTTCCATATCATTCAAATTTGATATATTTTGAATCAAACATGAAGTTCATCTTAAAAATCATTCATTCAAATTATATAAAAATGATTTTATAAACTTTGCAGCATTGAGAAACATCCCATGAATCCACAAAAAATAATCCATTATAATTATTGAAATATAATTTGATATATTTTTAAATTATCCATATTTCAATCATGCTGGTATCATGGTTTATTAAAGCATAGTGATATTTTGAACATTAAATAATGGATTCAACATCATACTAAATTGGTATTATTCTTTAGAACATAATTCTGTAAACAATTATTTTCAATCTATGGAATCATGGAATTTTTATTTAGTCATTAATCATATTCAAAATAGAGATGACTCACACTTACAGTCCAATGACTTATGTATGGGTCAATATGACTCATGTTCTGAGTTTGATGATTGATACTCCACAAAAAAATCACTCATACAAAGCTCAGAAATCATTTGTATGCATTTTAAAGACTTACATAGACTAAGGTGATGTATACATAAATCATAATGAATCATATAAAGATGAATTTTACTTTGAGATTTTCAATATTTTGTGTGTCAAATGAATTATATAATGAGTTGAAATAACTCATACATTCTGCTACATTATGCTGAAATTTATCATCCACTCCACTGGATGAATCATATAGAAATTGTAGGGCTTATCCATTATTTCATCCTCAGTATATTTTTTCCCCATTTCATTAAATATCTATATTTCCCTATAAAAACATATCATTCATTATTTATTCACTTTAAATCACATCGAATTGGACTTAAATAATTCTAGGAAATTTTAGATTAATTCCAAACATCTCAAGAATTATTTAATGTACTGTAGTAGTATATAAATACTCAAGTTATGTGTTTGAATAACATCACTACCTTTAAATTATATCTTAGTTATCAACCTATTAAAAATACTCATCCAAGACATGTCAGAAACTATATATAGATAATTATATATAATATAAATAAAGTATTGATTACTTACAACTAATGTTGGCTTCCACCATGACATTCGACTGATTTTATTCATTATACACTCCAAATACAATATTTTTCCCACACACACATCCTAGGATCAAACACTTCTTATCAAATATCATCTCTTTTTAATATGATGTAGATGTATAATTATTTAATTTTAGGGGATTATCACTATGTGAACAACTCCATTTATATTTACCCAAATACATGTGAAGGATCTATTACTTATATAGTGGGTGGTTACTCACTCCATCAAACCATGATACACATTTTGTAACTATATTTGAAAGAATCCTGAAAATTGTTATAATTGAAATTGAATACATATTCAACCCATAGAGAACATTAATCCCCCCTTTGTATTTTTTGTCAATTAAAAATTTGAAAATCTACTCCAAAATGAAATGTAATCCTTATCCACATAATTTATAATAAATGAAAATGGAGTGATTTTCTTACCACTAGTCACACCATGGGTGAAACGGAGGTTCCCCATTGAAAGGAAACTATTCTTTTAATTTTTACACCATTTATTTTTATAGAAAACAATTTCCCATATTTTTCATATATTTTCATTATTCTAAATATTCTTTATAGATCTGGTCATGTTTAATTAGAGATAATTGTGGTATCACATATTCGATTATACGATGTGATATCAATTATCCATCTATAAGTCAACTTCTACCAACCCAGTGTAGGAAACAAGAGTGATTGATTTAAACAACATTATATTCCATAAACATACCTTATGGTATTACACTTCTAAATTATACTTCTTTAGAGGATTATGAATAATTTTTTTATAAAATTTTAAAATATGAACTTCACATAAAGTAACATATTAAAATTTTTCATGTGAAAGGAATTATCTACCCATTTTGTTATATAATAACTCCCCTTTATATCCATATTAAACAAAAATCAAAAAATTGTTAAAAGTGTGAAAATAATACCTCATTATTTAAATTTTATAGAAGTTACTGAGATTAACTATTTAAAAAGAAATTAATCATGTTTAGTATTTCTTACTTCAATGTTATCTCTTCATCAAGGTACACCTTCCAACAATCTTCAATTTCAAACTCCAGTGAAATGTTGATCAAATTACAAAGATAAGAATATAGTGGGATTCAATCAACACTTCAATGTGTGACACATGGCAAGTAATTTTCTCTCTTCCTAGAATTTTATAAATTATTTGGACCTTTTCGTGCTTTCCCCAAATTTAATTTTCTATATGTATTCAGTTTTGTTCCATATAAGTTTCGTTTGATCATTTTTTTCTCAAATAGTTAGTGTTTTTTCACTTTTTAAATTAGATCACATTTACAATTTTATTCTTTCTCTAACATATTATCCTCTTACTACCAGGTTGGACATATTTTTAAACACTCAAATTCTCATGTGAAGCCTTTAGTTGTTTTATTTACAAAACATTAAAAGTAAATGTACATGTGCATTATTTTATTGTTTCATTCATATTAAATATTATCATATTCTTTTGACTAAGGGACCATGTAGTATATCTGAAAAAACTATTACCATAATATTTTGAACATAAACAAACTTCATTTTTAGGGTTTTAGTTACCCTTCTAAGTATGATCCTAAAATATTCATTAGGAATTTCAACCACTAATATTGTTCTACTATAACTTCTTAGATGGAAATCTTTCTGATTATAGAATTATTCCATTTGATTTTATGTTCATGGAAAAAATTCAATAGGCCATGATGTGCTCTATATTTCTATAACAAAATTATCTTCTTATATTTAGTGTGATATCCTTCTTATACATATTCTTTGACTTCTTGAGTATGTTCAGTTCATCCTTATTCTTTTGTTACTCTTATACTAAGGTAGAATTCTCCTCTAACTTCACCTAATTTTATTTCTATTGTGGCCATATTTTCACATAATAATAGGATTCACATGGGAAAGGGAGATACTATCAATCTTAATTGTAGTCTCCAGCCCTATTTCATTATTCATAGAAATTTGCTATATTTTTAAATATATTATTCTATAGAAAATTCTTCTTTATCTATGAGAACTACATTTTCACAACATTTTTTCATTCTTATTCAACTTAGCCGCAAATTCTTATAAAACATATATGAATTTCATCTAATGAAATTTTATACCAGTAATATATGCATTTATTCTCAAACCAACAAAAACATCAAAAATGGAATTTATGTCCCCTTATATAATTCAATTCTATCAATATTTTTTTGTTTACTATTTTGGGGTGTTAAAAACATTTTTTGGGTTCAATTTAAGTAATTTATATTCATAGACTTGTTTACCTACACCCATGATATATATGTGGGTTGAATTGTATGTTTCTCCATAAATATATCTCTATAATTTTATTTCTATTAGAATGATATATTTTAAAAAAATCAATATGAAGTGATTTATCTCGTTCAAGGGATAACTTTTCTCTAGGAAGTTGTAGTTTATTGGTCATAGAATTATTTCATTCCCTTCTTATTACCATATTTAATTTTTTAATATAAAAACTCTATTTTGAAGAAATTTTAATAGAAGATCTATTTTTATCAACATGGAATGTTCTAGGTTATATAGCTTCTATATTTCACAGTGTTATTTCAATAATAATATATTTTAGACTTGGTATATTCATATAAACATCATAATATTTCAATCCACCTTCCAAATAACTAATCATCATTTTATATTATTCTTCATAAATTTTATTTATATATTACACCGTATTTTCTAGCTCATTCACATTGTTTGTTTTTATATCTTGTTGAAAAATATTTACATCCCTAAAGCCTTTGTATATATTTTATAGTGCATTATAAAATTATATGAAAAATTTGAGAAACATTTATTTCTTACAAATAAATCTTTTCAATTATTCATCATATAAATTAAAACATTCATTTCAATGTGTGGAAGAAAATTCATGGGCGTTCACATGTCTGGTGAGGGTGTTACAACAACTTACTGTGTCAACTATTTCATCCTTCATTGCATTAGATTAATTATATAGTTTTGAATTCTCGTCATGAATTCCCATTATGTATGTAAAGATCTATGTGAGAACATCCATAGGGTAATTTTTCAAGTATTCTCGGAATTTAGATAAAAAATCTAACTGATTCATTGAACTTATATTCTTCAAAGCGTGTACTTAAATCACTACATGAATCATGATAAACCTATTTTTGATGATAATTACAACTATGAGTAACTTATTTGAGGGTTTTTTTCATTTCTTTCATTTAGAACATTCTTTTATTCTGTTTAATTTTCATCATATTATATAGAAATGGCTTAATCAAAACCTCTAAATTGGAACTAAAAGTAATTGAAAAAGATTATTATATCCTATAAAGTTACATATAAAATCATTAATTAATATATTCAAATATAAACAACAGGGTATTCAAAATAGATCTAATTCATGTGAACCTAAACACTGATTCAATGTTATTGTCTATGTCAAATAGCATGGACACACCTAATAGAAGGTGAATTAGGAGTGGTTAATCATTTTAAAAATTAAAATTTTTCATTTATATTTAAACCACATTAAACATTTAACTTATGTTTTTGTTTAATACATAAGAATATTTTATTTTTTAACCTTTAATACACATATATGAAACAAAGGGAAGTGGTTAATTATAGAACATTTGTTTTTATAGGGTCTATCCCTGATTTGGGAAACATGCTTCTTAATTTGATGAGGATTTCAGTGTTATAAATTCTCTACTATAATGTTATCATCAATAAAAGTGGTGTTGGTTGGGGATTATCCAAAATCCATGTACAAATATATTAAATAGGAGTATGTGTATGTTTTCTATTACTATATTAATCTAGTAAAAAAGAAAATAATCCCAGAAAACTTATATTTTAATCATCTCATTGGAATTTAATCTCTTAAATAGTAATGAAACACCCTCTCTGACAAAGTTCATCATATTATTATCCCTAATTTAACTACATAAAAATAATATAATAAACATACAAAAATAATAGGCTCTTCAAATTCCTAAAGATATTTAATAATTTACAATGAAACATGACCTCAGAAAACATCAAAGATTCCCATTTCTTCTTTAGAAACTATTATATTGAAGATAAACTTAAATAAATAAGGAACTAGACTTTATATATATATTATATAGACATATATTATCAACCATTCTAACTTCTTCATTAATAAAAACTACATAAAATAACATTCCTAGTGTGTATATAATAAATATCATTGCTTTACTTTCATTATTGGGGATAAAAATACACAATTATTATGTTTTATCTTCTATAAATCTTGCATATCATTGATTGTATACATATTTTATTTTCTTGTTTTCTCAAACTTTTAATATTTTAATGTATCAATGGTTGTTTTGTGAACAAGCCTTATCCTCCTTCTTATTCTCTTTTATTCTTCTTCAATACTCATATGGTTTTCTGGTTTAGCACTTTTTCTAAAACTTCTTCTTCTACTTAGTCTTGATTTCTTATTTTATGAATACCACTGATCATTAGACACTCATTATATCTAAATATTTTTATCAAACTTTTTAAAACCCAAAATCTAGTAACTTTCTTTCAATTATTACTTTATTATATTGGTACAAGATACAATGGGTCGCATCATTAAGGTATAAATATTTTATCCATATTTGGAGAGTAGTTACACACATCATTACTAGAGTATATTAAAATCATATATAATAGATTAAAAAAAATTATTTATTAAAACATTGAACTCATTCAATGATCCATTATTGTTACCCGAGGGAAAGGAAACAATATAAAAGTGTGAGTTCAGAATCCTAGAAAGGGGAAGCATAGAGCCGAAGATATTTTGGATAAAAAAGGAGTAAAAAATATGGGGGAGTAATTAATCAGTAATATTCTCATATAATAAAGAACATGAACATGAAATACATCAATGAAAAAAATAAACAAAAATGATAACATGATAAAAATAATTGGTTTCATAGTGATGGAATGCATAATGTCAGGAATCATAATCTTACTAACAATGGTTCATACCAAGACAACATGTTATTACCATAAAGTATAAATTATAGGACATCATGCTCTTACCATCTTCGACATGTGTAAGGAAATCATTATCATACCATCTAGGCCTCATTCCCTATCATTATGGTCTTACAGTCAAGGCCACATGCCAAGGAAATTTTAATAAATGGGAAATCATACAACAAATACCCAAACCGTTTTTTTCATGAGACATACTGATGCATCAATAGGATATATAATTATATGCCCCATTCATCTATTCATTTATTCCAATTAATTATCCATTAGAATAAAATTAATAACCACACAGTGTAAAATAAAAAATCCAATTAATTAATAAACATTTTTATTTTAATAATAAACACATAAGATTATGATACATTCACCATTCGATAAATTAAATAACACAGTGATAAGTCATCCAGAGAAATAATTTGGGTGGTATCATTGGATTATATCACTAGTGAAATAAGATAAACCTTAATAGGTGTTTGCATATAGGTAAACCACCTTTCTAAGAGTATTTAAAATATACATGTATAATAATTATGTGTTAACCTTTAAATTTTCACTATAATTTTTTTTAAATAATAGATTTTGAGAAGATAAAATAAATTTCACTGAAAAGGATGAAAACAATGAATATAAGATTATTAATGAAAAAAATGAAAGAGATTGTAACAAATTGTTAGTTATAAAAAAATTAAAATGAATATTCATTACACATTATGTAAAGAATGAAAAATTTAGTCGAAAAAAATGTCTCAAGTCACATTTAAATATCATTTTTATGATGATAATTAGAGTAATTTCGACGTCATTATTATAAAAGTGAAAACTCAAAAAATGATATTTTAAAAAGAAATATATGTTTTTATCCCCACTATGTTAAATACCATAAGAGAGTGGTTAATTAGGGTATGTCATATGAACCAATTCCCTCCTTTTCATCTTTTATTTCCATTATACATACCAAACTTCCCACTTCTTACCATATAAATGTATAAAAAAATTAAAACATGTATGGGATTTATAAAATCAACTTAATTTACAGTAACCTGGCTAGTGTAAGGGGAATAAAAATGTTTTGTGGATATGGATCAAATCCACTATAGTTCACTATTTTTAAAATGTGAAATGTGGACTTACTGTCCCATTAATTCACTACCAATCATGTGTTTAAAGGCTAATTCCCTCTCTTCTAATGTATACCCATTATTCCTTACATAATATTTTTTTTAATCAATAAATGTTCTTTACACCATAATATGTGTTTCATAAAGTTCATATTTTATAAAACTAATGAATTTCAATTTACTATTAAGATTATAAGAAATAATTCACCTCTTCACCCTCATATACATTCATGAAATATTTATATACCTTTTTTGAACCACCCAATATTTTTTCACAACATTTCCATTTCACCAAAAAGACATGTTTTTTATTCAACTTTAAAACTTCATAGAACTAAAATTTAGTGAAACATGAAAAAAAATTCATGAATATCACTTAATAATTTTAAAAATAGACACTTTATTCCCTAAAATGATTTTTTATTTAATGGTTTAAATATTAAATACTTTCATGAAACTCTCTCATAAATCAAGTTCCTTGAAATATTATTTAATCATTATCTTATTCAAATGAATGGTAAACCCTATTTATAGGAATTCCCAACCCTTATTTCAATTTCATCATTATCCACTGAACTTTCAAAAAAATATGTATTTTTTGTTCATGCACCTCAATCTAATTTTTACTTTTATAAACAACACCATTCCACATATTCTATCAAAAATATGTCCCCTTGATTTATTATTATTTTCACACAAAACACACAACCTTTATGGAACATCATAAATGTTCAGGAAATGTTGAATTTTTTGAAATATTAAAATATTTTTGAAACTAATTCACTTTCTATATTTTCATTAGAAGTCCAAAAATAACCAATTTATTAAAAATCTACAAACGTTCATGGTGTATTCCATGTGTGAAAAATATTTTATTTCCATCAAAATTATCACTCCCCTTCTAATAAATTTTGGATAAAAAATTGGAATTTATTGGGAAGTATCGTTGACTTATATGATATACTACCCAAACATATTCTAGAACATAATTACCATGATTCTAATATTTTTTTGATATCTATAAACTAACTCTTAGTAAAGATACTTTGAGCTAATTTGAGACTTCCCATTATGGATACATTTCAACACACATTTTTAACAGCTGCACTGGATCATTGACATTGGAATTGTTAACATGAATTTTCAACAAACAAAAAACCCAAAAATATTCATACGAATTCAAGATGAATTTTCCCAAACAATATATCCTTCGGATTTATCAAAAACTCTTATAACATTTATACCACTTTAACTCTCTCTTTTCAGTCTCTTATGAACTAATTTTTCTCAATTTTTTCTTCAAACACAATTCACATCATAGGACTCTAAGGATAAAAGATTTATACATCATGTACTATATTCCCACATGAGACATGATTGATTTTATAAACATGAGTAGCATGAAACACCCATCAATGAGTAAAATTATACATTATGTAACTTGGAGAATCTATCTTAATACCTAATGGTAATCGATACTAGTTGATCATTTGTTAGGATACTAAATATGTTGGGATATCGATAATGGATAATATACTAGTGGTTGAAAATTTCCATTTATCCATAAATAATTATTTCAATACAAATGGTTTAAAAAATTCAGATAGATAATGTATTTCGATAATAGCACTTCTCCAACCCCATTGGGAAACTAATTTCATCACAAACCCACATGTCAATATTTCATGATATATCTTCATTGAATGATTATCTTCAACATTATTAGACTTAAAAAATAAAAATGAATATTTTATTCCATTGTTTCAACATAAACAAGGTGTTCATCACCTTACTCTCCCTTATAATAGCTTTGATCAATCCCTATGTCACCTCCATTTCTAATGTCTCTCTTGTTCATTTATTTCTACCCTTTTTAAAAAATCCAAATGTATCTTATAAAAGTTACATAGTGGGAAATTAATATTTATATTCACATAAGGAAACCCTAAACATACATATAGAAGGGGGAATTCATCATCCACTCTATTTTTGTGTGGGTGGTTGAATAGAATACAAGATCTTGTGGATTCTTTTTGAATGATTCATTATGTATGGAATTTGTCAACATGTGTGGGACTTATAGTTTTGTAAGAACATTCTCCATCTTCAAAAACTTATGCTCCACAATCTACATAAGAAATAATACCTAATTCAATAAATTTTATAATTGAGTAATGGATTTTATATTTTTTGTTAATTATATTACATGAAATATAGAACATGAATTATCACAATTGATTATAATGGGATACATCACATCAATACCCATGTCTTCAATTTTCTTATTCATATATAATAACTCTGTGTAGTATTGAGTGATCATGATATATTCATCACGTATAGTTATTAGTGAGGAATAATCATGTGTCTTTTTATATAATGAAATTTATAATTCACAAAGTTTGGAATCACCAGTAGATAATGAATTTATAGTATTCGATTAACATGCATAATCAGAATCTATATATCTCAATAAATTTTTTTGATATGTTTCTCTATATATTAAGGTTAAATCCATCCTTCCATTCCAATATCTAATTATACTATTCACTATAAGTAAGTATATCTCATTAGGATTACACAGATACTATTATGCCTGATATGGGAAAAAATGTTGGATCGTGTTAATGTTATGTACAACAAGATTTTAATGAGATTTCTCTATTTGGTGACATTGACCACATTTCCTTCACTATCCCATGACAATATCATCTTATGGGAAATCAAATTTGTTATATCCATTAGATTATATTTTCAAAATATTCATAGAACCTCATTGGAATATTTATATTAACAAATAAATGTTCCATACCTTACTTATACCACATGTTGACTTAGAAAATAATGTAATCTTTTTAATCATAAAAATTTAGAATTCAAACTTCATGAATTATATAAATTTTTTACTTTTTTATTTTTCCACTTAAGGAAATATTATGTCATACACATCAACTAGGACCATCATTCACTATTCAATTTCATTATTTACATAGATAATGAACTCAAATACTCTATTATGGAACCTGAAATTATTCCACTATTGATTATGTCATCAATACCCTTACATTGATTCCTATATCATACTATAAAAAGTCTTCTTTAGTAGAAAAAACATTACTCTCATATTCAAGAAATAAAACACCTAGTTTTTTTATGTAAAAAACTTACACATTAATTGTATTTAGAAATTATGACATAACATATACATAGAAAACAAATAATTTTCTTCCCATTATTATAGTTATAAATAGATGAATTATATTAAGCCATTACATAGGTTCATATGTGTCATCAACCTCAATTCATTTGATCTATGAGTACCTATTGCACTCAAGTCATTCTTTGTTTCAGATAATGATTCCATATTCATTCATATTGTTATAAGAGGATCATTTGGACCCAATGGAAATAAAATTTGTTGGCCTTGAAACAACCTTCAATGAATAATTCTTCTTGATTTAGAAAAGATCTTCATTAACATCAAATCCAATTTTGATCTCTTGCATCTTCTTTACATAATTTAATCACTATATATTATCATAATTATGTTTTTATAGATAATTAATTCTCTTCCTATAAATTGGAACTCTCTAATCACTGATTTTATTTATATCCATTAAGTTTCATCTCATTTATTCCCCTTTAATATAGATATATATCTATCTACATCCTACTCATCATAAAAATATAATTATTAATATAACTAATGATCTTACGCTCCCTATGAGATGATAACCTCTTTATCAGTATCCTAATGATATAGTCACTAATTTTATATATATTCTACCAATTATAAACCAATAAAATATGATTTCCCTATTCAACCTTTCCTAGAATCTTATTAAATCATTTATATGTTTTTATTTTTTCTAAGTGGATGATAAATATCAATTTATATCATTGGGATTCAAACATACAATTTTTTTCCTTGTTGAGAGTGAAAATGTGGATTATGAAATTTAAAAGGTTATTAAATGTTTCTATCATTATATTCCATATCTCATATGGATTCTTATCTTATATTGGGAACATCATAAATCTGTTATAATTTTAGACTGAGGTTATTACTAATTTCTTCCCAAACAAAACTAGTTGTTAAATTTCAAAAATAATCATTATATGCATGATGTTAGTGATATGGATTCTCCTATAGACCACATTATTCTACTGAGGGGTTCTCACTACAGAAAAATTGTGCACTATATCTTGCATTTTGTGATATTCCATTATATGGTTCTTTGTAAACATGATGAAATTATCTTTTCAGAGTTTCAGAATTTTCTATCAAAATATATTTCAACATCACAAAGATATTGTATTATATAACAAAAAGCTTCATAATTATGAGTGATGGTCACAATTCCTAAAATTTTGTGAAATTAATAATGGGAATATCATAATATCTCTTCCCATTAATGATTCTTAGTGAGATAGGTCCACACACATCAATATACACACTTTCAAGGAATATTATTGATTTTCATTCTTTTTTCCATGAATTTCAAGTGATCTACCATTTTTGGTTAGAATCACATGTGTGATTATGACCACGTGATATCATTGGAATCTCTTATACTATATCATATTTCACCACATCTCCATGGTTTTTTGTCCCAAATAGAAAATTCATTTATGAAAAAATATTTTTTCCTCCTCCTTGGATAGAATGAACATATATTCTCTTTAACTCTCAAGGTAGAGATTCAATTTTATGTTCTTCCCCTCCATCACCATTGTATCATATTTTACCTTGACATTACATATCAACTTTAAATGGATTATGAAATTCATTAAGTCACATAGTTGATGGGCACTAGAAATGTTGTGACTAGGGCCTTTACTATAAAATAAATTTCTACGACTTATATTTTTTAACCAAATTTTTTTCCTAGAGAGAATAATCTTTTGGATTTCATCCTTTTCAAACATGAAAATACCATCATTATTATTTCAGAAGAATATTCCAAGATCATTGTTTCCCATCATATAATAAGTACACTCAATATCAATAATCCATACCCCAATGTGATAATATTATTTAAGGGAAATCTTAGTAACCATAACATGCTAAAATCATTTGTAAAATACATTTAAATGAATCGATATTATCCATCTATAATTTTTTGACTGATATAATTTTTTATGTTTTTTCTATATACTTGTATCATGCTGATGCCATGAAGGCTACATTATTTATGAGAATGTTGTTTTTTAGTATTTACCAAAATATTTACAATTTCAGCAAAATCTTAAAAAATAGTCCTAAGAAAACTGCTTCATTATGAATAAAAAATCATTTTTTCAAATTAATATTTAAAAAACCATGATTTTAACATTTAAGTGGAAACATTTATTGAAACATAGAACTATTTTTTTTGGAAAATGTATTTATAAAATATTAATTATTTTTATTTTTATTTCTTATTAATTACTAATTTAATTATTTTATTTTTTATAAAACAATATATTGCCATCATTTAACCATTATATATTTAGTTTCATAATATAAAAATACATACAATGTAAAAAATTTAATTTTTATGAAAATTAAATTTTAAGAAGAAAATATTATTAATTGTTTAACTATACTAATTAAATATATTAGTATTAAAATATAATTTCATTTTCTGTTCTATATATATTTCATAATGAGTTTACCTCTATATATACAGGACAAAAAAACAGCTACATTATATTGGTTATATATAATACTTATAATTTTTTCATACTAAATTGTATCATAATTTTTTTAGTTCTGGGTAGTTTGTAAAGAAAGATATTAGAAATTGTATTTATTTGAAGAAATATTGATACTAAAATCCTAAGTTATTGAAAAATCATTTGAAAATCTTTGATATATAGGAGTCTTCATTAAATAACTATTCATTATCATATTTTATGATGATGAAATATCAGGGTGAGAATGTATTTCAAAAAATAAGACACATGAACATGATCCAATAAATCTCATTTTTTCAAAAATGGCTACCTCATAAAAAATGATGGTTGTAGCCTATATTTATTTTCTTTCATATTTTTATTCTTTTTGCTTCATCCAAATTTCATTTATTTGATATATTATTCTTGATATTATCTTCTTCTCAAAGTATTCATTCAGTGATCACAATAAAATAATTATTAAAAGTTGTATAAGAATACAACGGCACACCTCTAGAATTTTACATATTTTTACAAAAACCTCTATAGATTCATACATGAGTATGAACACTCTACCTAGAAGCTCATAATTTTTCTTCTCCATATTATCATTCATCTAAAATTATTTATTGATCATTTTATCCATGAATAAGAACTCAAAAATTATAATATATATATATTCACTATTATTGGAAAAATAATAAATTCATTTCACCTCAAAAGAACACTTATATATTCACCTCTACCAAGATCCTATTTTTCTCAGTTGAATATTTTCTTCATGAATTAATCATATTTAATCATATTTAATCATTTTAAATTTTAAAAAATAATGAAGTTTAAATGAATAAATTGATTCCCATTTATTTATTTTCATATCTAGAATTTACTCATTTCAATGTAGATAAATTCCCATTCTTTTACCTCCAACATCTTTCATCTCCTTTGAATCATACAAGAATATCAACTTCTAAATCACACATTAATCAAGTATCACTAGGGTTTAATAATCTTTTATACATTGAGGAACATACCAAGCATCGAAAAAACATTGTCTTCATTATTCATGGAAACAAATATAATATTATTTCACATTATCCTTCTTCAAATCATTCATGTATCATTGAATAACAATGATTTATATTTTTATGAACATCAATGAACAGGTTCTTCATTATTCCAAATTTATTTTCTTCTTCAAAGTTTTATTAGAGAAACTTGTTTTTTTAATTGTTAGAATCTTTTAACCTTTACTAATGCACGAATAATAAAAAAACATGTAGATGAATCATATGAATAGTATTATAAATTACCCAAATAGATAGTTTGAGTCATATGTTATATACAATAACTCATGAACTATAACAGATAACTATTTCATACCTCACAAATGACTCATATTTAGTTGAGAAAGACTCTTAAATATACTAAGATGACCCATACACATTTTTGATATCCCTATATATAGATTGTAATGACTCATATGAATATGTATTTTAATTTGAGGTGAATCATATTTTTAGTTCAAATAAATCATACGTAGAGTCCAAATAACTCACACAGAAAGAAACTTTATATGGAAATGAAATATAATCTTCACTATATGACTCATACACTTATTTTGGGTTTTATCCATTTTCGAACATTTTAATATAATTTATAAATTTCTTCAAATAAATGTTGAGAAACATCAAAATCATTCAATTACTTATTTAATCACATCAACTCATCCTCGATTAGATTCAATGAATTTTAGGAATTAAAAGAATAATTCAAAACTCATTCAGCTTGCCTCTATAGTCCTTAGAAACATATAAATACTCATGTAAAAAATTTTAAGAACTTTCACAACATTAAATTAAATCTACATACTCAAACACCTAAAACCCATCATTTATGAGATGTTTGACACTACGTACACCATCCTTCATACAAGACAACTTAGGTATAGATTATCCACAACTCAGTCTAGCTTCCTAAAAGGATTTTAAGATATTTTATTCAATTTAAATATATCATATTCACGAATTCATACAAACACATTCTATAATATATCTCTTCTTCTTTAATAACTTTTCATATTTTTATGTCATAGATAGTTCTTTTAATACTTGTTGTCCCATGTTGCTAACATGGGGAATAACTCTAAAATCATCTGATGTTTTGTGTTAATCACCAAGAATACAACTCCATTCTACTTTAACCAAGTATGTGGACAATATATTCATCTTGTTTCATGGTTTTATTATCAATACATCACCCTAAACATCAAAATTTCATAATTACATTATCAAGGTTCTTGATAATAATACAAAATGAAAAAATACAACATAAATCGTTAGTGAACATCATGGGTGATTCATAAATGTAACCCCATAGGTGTTGTATCTTTTAAAGTAGAAATTGATGTTAACCCATTATATGATCTTTTAATAAACATTTTATAACATTATTTTAATATGATTAAATTAACAATCACATAAAAAGTTCATTTTTTAGAAGATAAAACAAAATAATTTCTAAAACACCTCACTAAAAGATATATGAATAATGAATCCTTGAAAATACATAAATGCTTTCTATAGTAAAAGTTGAGTGGAATATTAAAATAATAACATGGAAGAGAAAATATTTTTTTTCATATTTTTAAAATAATATTATTAAAACTAACATCATAAAAATAGTTAAAAGTGTTATGGATATTTTTGAACATCATCATAAAAGAAACATATTGGGATTTCATAATGATATTGGAGAACATATGAGGGAGTTATGAATATGGATATTTAAGAAAAAATATTATTTAGACAGAATGAGAATTAGTTTAAACATCATCAAATCTCATTATTAAATAAATACATTAATTTAATTCCTCATAAAATAAGGTGGGAGAGAATTATAATATCATCATAGAATAAAATAAACCCATCTTATAAAATCATAGTAAAAAATGAATCATTGTTACTCTAGATTAAAATTTCATTTTAGAACGGCCTAGAAAAACATTATATTTTTTTACATATAAACACTATTGATGGGATTTTATAATAGATAAATGTAAATTTCCAAAAACAATTGGTAGTATATCATAATATAATATTAGACCTTGTATATAATTATGATGTACAGTAATAAGTATTAAAACTCAACCAATGGATATTGTGTTAGGAAACACCCTTACAAATATCATATTCAATGAAGTAATAAACCTATAGAATATATTTAGTGAGAAATAGTTGTAAATCCATATAAATGAAAGTGAAAATAAAATTTTATATAATAATAGAATCAAATAAATTAAATTACAATAATGGGGTTCAAGAATAATCATTATATCTCAAATAAAGGAAATTGTGTTATGAAAAAAACTTACTTTTCTCACCAAAAATTGTATTAAATGTATTTAAAATATTGTATAATAATCATTAAAAACATAATAAAATATTTATAAACCTTATTAATAACCATATACTTTTCCAGTCATTAATTATAATCATTTTTCATAAAATTATCAGTTAGTTATAATTTATTTTCATCTTTAGATGGTTAGAAATTTTGACATTTTTCCCATTATTTAAAATGTCAAAGTTTATTCTCTTTAATTGGAAACAATTTAATGATTCATATATTATCATATTTTCCCAAATAGATACGTTATAAATATTCATAAATCTATAATTTCATTCAATGATTATTTTAGTTTTGGTTACCAAAGAAAATATAAGCGATGAGCATATTTTGGAAATTTATTATGATCAAAAGAGAGTTTGTTGAT
The DNA here is from genome assembly GCA_963277665.1 of Viscum album. Taxonomy (NCBI): domain Eukaryota; kingdom Viridiplantae; phylum Streptophyta; class Magnoliopsida; order Santalales; family Viscaceae; genus Viscum; species Viscum album. The sequence continues at coordinate 787,055,068 of OY728145.1, forward strand.
AACATGTTAGATATTAATATAAATAGTAAAGAACCTTAATAATTTCCTATAAATTATTTTAAATCCTTATATAATTTATTAGACTCATCTATGTAATGTGGTGGTAAAAAATAAAAATGCATCGTTCCATGAAGGCAATAGGTTGCACATACACACTAGCGATGTTTTCATTTTCAATAGAACGAGAGAATGATAGAAAATAGTTTATATTTTAGGAAACATTAACATATTATAAATATATTTTTTATTCAATAAATATCATTTTATGACAACCCATGTATTGAAATTATTAAAGACAAAATGTGTTTCTTTATGGGGGTGATGCTCCGCACTTATGTACGAATGATGTTATTATGTTTCTAAGGTAAAGGGGGAAAGAGTTGAAAATGATTGTTCTATAAACATAAATAATTTTTCATACAAATAAATATTGAATTTATTGTATAATAATTTCAAAATTCAGTTCTTATGTGAATGATAATGGAAAAAATAGAGTAGGGAATCATTTCTACCTACTTTGGGAACTTGAGAATCCCCTTAGAGGAATTCTTGAGAATAGAGAACCTAGGGGTTTTAAAAGGATCAATGGGATACCAAACAAGTTATATATATCTATGGGATGAAAAAGGATATTTTTCCTTGATAAGTTGGAAATTATGGTGGATTTTAGAGGGTGATGGATGCCTCCTTTTATAAGTGAGGAGAGTAGTTTTTTTACTATTATATAAAGGAAATATCATTATGAAATGGTAAAAATTATCTAATAATGTAAAAAAATTATGTAAGGATGACTTATGTTAGACCACACTCTCATAAAATAAATTTAATAAATTTTATTAATATTTTTTTGGTCTAACGTCATTGGTTATACCCTCAGTTGACCATTACCATGGTAACAAATTTTTACCTAATTAATTTATTTTTTATACATTAAAAGATAATTGACCTTATTAAATAATTTAAACATAACTATTACAAATACAAAATATGTTTTTTCAAATAAAATTTCTAATAGTGAAAATAATAATAATTTTAATATTAGTGTACATAATGTGTAATAACCTTTTTCAAAAAAGTATATATCATGCATAAAAATTTTTATTAAGATATAATTATCAACACTATTAATTATTGTTAAATTAATCATTTAACTATTAAACAAATAATATTTTCATGGGTTAAAAAAATTAGACTTCCACCAAGTGGATACTAAATTAAAAGAAAGTGACCTTAAACAGATTTTATTAAAGTATAATATTTATTAGGTTTCAAATATGTTAATCATGAGTTTCATAAATTCATCATTGTAATTTTAAATGAATTATTTTTTTAGAAATATATATTTTTAATATCAAAATGGTTTCATAAAATTTTAAATCCTTCTTTAATAATGACAATGGCATAAAAGTGAATGTATTTTTAAAGTATTTATTTTCACAATTCACTCAAAAATTAATCTATTTGAAAAAAAATATCAAAAATTTATCTTAATGTTGTTTCTACAAGATTAATTAAAAAATTAATTTTTTTATATAATATTAAAATTATAAAATTATAAAATTTATTTTTAAATAAAGAAAAAAATTATTTAAAATTAATTTTTCACAGGTTCTTGATATTATCTCATATCTATTTTTATTTCAAGGAATTTTAACAAATTAGTTTAAATAAAATAATATATTAAAATTGGTAAATTTAATTTAATATGATATAATATAAAATATTTTAAAAATATTTAATTGATGAAGAATAATTTTTTTTAATGTTAAATCATATTAATTACTTACAGTCTATATGTAATCAATTTCAGTTGAGTAATAACTTTTCATTTACATGTGGATTTATTATCCACATGATTTTATAAATAATATTCAACTAATATATAATGGATCTTTTTAGGTTTCTATTGTGTGTAGATTAAGATATCAAACACGTTAGATTTAATTAATAGAAATATATATAGTAAAATCTGTTGGAATTAACTTAGTGAGATGACACTTGTTGTATGATAGTGGGAACCCTGGTAGATGAAAAATAATGTGTAAGAGAAATTTATTATAACTAGTGATCTAATATGATGGCTTGGAAGAAAGAGATTTTAATTATTATACCTTCTTATAATAGAATAGTTAGAAGTGTATCTCCCATAATTTAGGACTCATGTATGTACCATGAAAACTCATGTGTTCTTTCATTGATAAATTTTCACTAGAATTATTGTGAGTCATGAGTAACTTTTTAGTGTTCTTGAGGTCATCTTGTGCTGTGAGTTGGTTTCAGTGTCTTCCTATCTTATTTTATGCTATATTTTATGGGAGTCCATATGAATGATATGTTACTATTTAATGGTTTCATCAAATTGATAACATCAAATAATTATAATATGGGTAATCCTACAAATATTTTATTATAGGTAGTAGTTATATTAGCTTTCTCATAAAAACAAACATTGGTAGATCATGAATTGATTACTCTCCTTCCGTGATGTTATTTTTGTTATCATAAGGAATTTACATGCATTACAAGGTATGATGTTATGGTTCAGATAATCATGTTCTCTATAACAAACTTTAATTTATAGAGGATATAGATGGAGGAATATATTATTCATAAGGGTTTATAAGTTCCACTGATTAATATCTAGCCTAAGTAGATGAATCATATAGAATAGAAATGGTTTTAGTGGAATGATCTTAATTTGGTAAAGAATCCATTTCAATGGATTATGGCCTTTTTAATTGAATAGGTGGAGACCATGATGGGATTGATGAAGGGAACGGCACACATATGTGATAAAATATTGAATCTCGACATAGTGTTCATTATGTGGAGGGAATTCAACCATAGGTTATAGAATTTTATACACTCAAAATATCACATTGATGACTTTAATATGATATATGGGCACTCAAATATTTTAAGGTGGTGATTTCTGTAACACCCTAATATTTTAAAAATAAATTTAATATTGAATGCATAAAACACTGAGTCTCTAAAAAACACCACTTTGTTATAACCTAGCCAGCAAACATAATTTTACCACCCCTATGATTTGAATTTTGAAAATTTGATATTCACAGTTGCAATCAGAAAGTTATTTACATTCTGATATGGCCAACATAATTTTTATTGAATAGTAACATACCCTTATGAATAGTAATGTTACCCTTATGAATAGTAACACACCCTCATGAATAGTAACCACACCTATTATAGTATATATATATATATATATATAGGATTTAAGTGAAAGTATGATGTACCTATGTTTTGGAATAAGTAAATAAATGTCTTAAAACTGTATTTTTCAAGTAAATTATGATTTTAATTATAAATTAAATTAATCATATTTTGAAAAATATTTTTGAAAAATGGAATTAATTTTTTGATTTTACACATCGAAAATGGTTATGGTGATTTTTTGGGATTTTTCTAAAATACTTGACTTTTTGGTGAATATTAAAATACAATAATTTATAATAAATGCTAAATAATTTATTTATTGAGTCATTGATGATGTTATGCTAATGTAAGCGACAATGGTTCTATCTCACATACATGTATTACTATTTTTGGTCATGTAATTATCACTATTTCTTATCTTATGTAAAAATAATAAACTAATTATTAAAATATTAATAAAACCCTCCTCTCCTCCGCTATAAAAACCACCACACTCCCCTCTTATCTTCACACCTCTCAAGACTTTTTCTTTTTCTAAATTCTACTAAAATATCCTCCCAAGCTTCTACCCCATTTCCATCAACCCTTGGTCTCATAAAAAGACCAAAGCCTCTCCCCTAAAGAGGCTCTCAAGGAAGATTAATTCAAGAGGTAAATTCCTCTTTTCAATTATTTTACTTTCTTTTCCAGTTCCTTGATTTATTTTCTATCCTCACCTATCCTCGTCCAAATGTTATTAAAACTTCAGTACCTTACATTTACTATAATTGTTTTTATGATTACAGAATTAGTTATTATCATCTCTCCTTTACCCTTATTTTATGCTAGTAGTAAAAAACACTATCTGAGATGTGCTAATTTACCACATTCAAGGATGATGGGTTTTCAATTTCTATTACCTTATTAAAATATGGTCATGAAACCATTATAATGGTTGAACCAGACTATAATATATGTATTATTTATCATCTATGGTTTTGTAATCATTTTGTACTCATGGTTTTGATTTATAAATAAAAATGAGTTCATTGTGTTCAAAAACCACCAATTAACCCAACAGTTATCATTAAATAATTTATATAATGATTCATATTCACTCCAAGTAAAAAAAATAAAATTTACAACCAAATAAACTTTTTTATATTCAATAATAACATATAAATTTAATTCTGGACAACCATCCTCATTTTACATGATTCTCCATTCATGTATTTAAGTATACCGATCATGAATCAAACAGACCTGAACTATAAAATTGAACCTCTTAACCCATAGAAATGGACATGAATGAACTTAATAAGATTATACTAAATAATTAAATGTATATGAGGTTATGGAATCATTAATTAATTAACCAAAATTTTATTATTCAGGTCATTAATATCAAGTGAAGAACACCGTCGAACTTAAAGTAAGGGGTTTCTTCATCTCACTTCCATTTTTGTGAGATATTCCATATTCAGTACTATTACATGTGTATGGTGTATGTTTACTAACCATTGTTTTTTAATATCATGAATATATTTATTTTCATTATATTAAATTTATAATTTTATGATTATTAATTTTGGGGAATACGATTCAATTGATTACAAAGTTGTAAGTATTTTATACTTGAACCTCCATTTTCATTTGGGTTGCTCTTATTCTTTATTCTACTCAATGAAATTCTTATTTATTCATATTTAATCCTCATAAATTATGTTTTAATGTTCAATATATGTGTACTAATCATAATCCTTCTTTTTTTATGGGGAGTTACATGTTTTAAAGGAATCTTTCAAAAGATCTTCATAAATGCAAGCCCAATTCGAGGAACTTCTTGAATTCTTACCTATTTTGAAGTTCACTATATAATATATTTTATTCCATATTTATCTTTATAAAATTACAAATTTTAACATGAAAAATCTATTTTGGTGCATTTATGGTTCTATGAAAGAAAACATTCCTTTTCATTTTAAAATCCTTTAATATTTTCCTTAAACCGCACTAAAATTTTTTATTTCTAAAGCTTCTTTAAAAGCTGTTTTTAAATTATTTCACCTCAATAAGACATTATTTAGGCCTCAAATTTAATTTTAATGTCTTTACCTTTTATTTCCCAGGATATACATGTTTACAATCTAAATTCATGATAAATACAAATAATTTTCCAAAAGAACTCTTCATTCCAATGTAAAAAGGATTTTTCTCATCTTACATTAAATTTTATAAGATATATGCCTTGTTCACCACTTATTTATTACTTGTGGTGTATGTAATTCCCTTTGTTATATCATATCCATAGTCTCCTTATTCTCATTATATTCTAAGGGATTATTAATTCAATGTTTCAAGGTTGTGTGGGACACTTTGAGTTGTTTAAGGATTATTTCCTCAAGGATTTTTCAATGGTCTCATTTAAAATTATTTTCATCTATGTCAACGTCCTTTTTTGAATCTTATAATTCATTTATTTTTATCTCCTATGATATCGTACACCATGTTTTATTGAATGGTTTATGATTAGTCTGACTGTGTATGTGTTATCTTGAAACCATTCACCATATCACTCTGAATGGTTAGTGTTTATGTTTAATGATTGGAGAAAGTTATTTACATTTCATATGTTAGTTTCAATATTAATGTATATATTGTTTATGTTTATCCTCGTTCATATGAGGAATGCATTAGACTGGTTAAGTGTCAGGTGGGTCCTACTATAGCCCCTCGATTCATTGGTTGGTCTAATTAGAGAAACTATGGTCTTAACATGTGGCATTAACAAAATGGTTATTTATGGTCTGGGAATGAGTCCTTGACGGTATGGTTATGATGTCCCACATTATTAATTACCTCATTATAAAACTAGTAATTGAAATTTCATGTGGTTATTCAACTAGTATAATACCCATGATAGTTCTTTATTATGGCATATTTACTCATCTCATATTCCTACCATATTATGTTAAAGTTTATTTTTAAATACATGTGTTTTTAGTTATTCATCATGCATAATATTTATGTTTATGATATCTTACATTGTATTTCTTACCCTTACTGCTCATTTGATATCACCCCTTTATTTTTTTATCCTTCTATGTTACGATAATGATTATATTATGAATGAATTTTATGGTTAATCTAAGAGATTATAGTCTTTTCTGTTGAGGTTATTATGCTGATTTTAGTTTACAAGTTGTAATTTTGAACCCTTGTATGTATCTTGTTTCCAAAACTACTAAACTGATCAATCCTTTTAGACGAATCATCCTTTTATATATACCAATGTAATGAAATAATGCATCGACTCTGAGTTTCTGGGTTTGGGGTGTTATAGTTGGTATCAAAGGAAGTTTAGTAGAAAACTTGGAAACTAGATTTAGAAAATATAGATTAGGAAACAAAACCCTAAGATAGACTTTGAGGATAAACATAAAATAACATCCAGGAATTTTGGTAAGGAATATATTATATGGTTTATCAAGAAAATATATCTATTTCGGGATATGAACAAGTAGAGGTGGCTCTGGAACAGATGTATTTAGGGGAAAAACCAGAAAACACCGCTTTGAGCTAGACTCGAATGGGAACTAGTGAACGGAAATGGGCCTTGCTGCACACATGATTCGACACTCCCAAGGGATATGATTTGGTAAATTCATAAGCTTATTAAAAAACATTATGATGTATTTATTCACCCAAAGTAACCAAAGTATATAGTTATAGGATTTATAGTGCATAAATTTATATTATGTGTTATACCATGTTCAGAGTTATAGAGAGTTCATAAATTTATGAGATAATATATTATATGTAATTGATTAGAATTGGTTCCTAGAATAAGGAATGATAACTTCACCAATGTACATGATTCAAAGAGTAATAAGGATCATAACGTTAATGATATTAATCCATTATTTCAAAGGAATATAATCTCCCAAGTATCCTCATCAAATGAAGAAATAGTATCATGTGTTAACAAGGTATGTAAGGAATTTTATGAGACCTACGGATTTAAAGGTAAGAAAATGAATAAGAGGATGGAGGAGAAAAACATAGATAAAGTTAATAAGGTAAATAAAGGCTTTCCCACATGTGATAACTATGGAAAGAATCACACTAGTAAATTATTGAAGGTAATGAGAGTTTGTTATAAGTGTGGAGAAAAAGGACACCAAATTCATGATTGCAAGGGTTAGAAAAATGTTTCCAATGTACAATGCTATAACTGCAAGGAGATGGGACACTATTTGAATCAATGTTCCAAGAATCAAGGGAATATACCCTAAATAATGTTACTGGATAAAGATCATGTTATGATACTACCACATATGAAGTGGAATGATTAATATGCCTAGTCAAGAAACATGTGTTTTGAATATTTTATCAGCAATGCACTGGTTTTAAGAATTATGGAATATATGAGGATTTTACTGTAGTACTTTTTATTTAAGGATTTGAGGTCATATGATTAATGGTACTAAGGAAAATGGAATCAGTAGTAGGTTAAACTTTTGGAAAATATATAGTCGAGGGATAGACAACCCATATTATGTTCATAATACTGAGATATCAATTTGGGAATAGAGAGATGTTAAATATGGATAATATAAACTGGATAGTACTAACTACCATGGGAATGATTCTGAAGTATTGGATTTTGATCTTTTGGAATGTCAAACCATTTATGAAATGGTTTAAATTGATCATTGTATGAGGTTTTATAGGTTAATGACACAACATGATGAAACTTATGCTAAGAGATGAAGTATAGGTAGTTCAAGGAACAATCAAAGGATAAGATCATTTTTATGAAATATAAATGTATATTTATACACTTATAGAGTGGAATAATCCTTAAAATCTATGAAAAGAGTCTTAAATATTGTTCTGTTATCATAATCTCTGATAACATTAATGAAATTTTTCATAAATATAGTTTATGGTTTTGTGGTAATCTACTTTCATCTAAACATGTTTTCTATCACTAGAAATTCATAGTTTTGTTTTTCTTATATGCCTAGGTTTTCAATTCCAATCAATGTCACTCTATTCAAAATGATAATTTATTCATTCATTTATTGATTTATTTATTTATAATAATTATTATTATTATTTTGACCACCACTTTTCCATTAAACTTTTGAAGGAGGATATTATATTAAACCTATTACTAATATGGGTTTTTCATAAAGAAATTTTTAATTAAAAACCAATAACTTTAAAAGGAAATATAAAATTTTGAGGATAAACTTTTTGTAAGGAGGGGATAATGTAACACCCTAAAATTTTTCAAATAAATTTAATATTGAATCCATGAAACACTAAGTCTCTACAAAACATCACTTTGTTATGACCTAGCTAGTAAACATAATTTTACCATCCCTATGATTTGAATTTCTAAAATCTGACATACACAGTTGTGATCAGTAAGTTATTTAGAGTCTGATATGACCAACTTAATTTTTGGTGAATAGTAACATACCCTTATGAATAGTACTGTTAGCCTTATAAATAGTGACATATCATCTTGAATAGTAACCTCAGCTATGATAGTATATATATAGGATTTAATTAAAATTATGATGTACCTATGTTTTGGAATAAGTAAATAAATATTTTAAAACTGTATTTTCCAAGTCAATTATGATTTTAATTAAAAATTAAATTAATCATATTTAGAAAATTATTTTTGAAAAATGGGCTTTAATTTTTGATTCGACATGACAGAAAATGGTTATTTTGAATGATAAAAAACAAATTTGTTGAATATTTTAATTTTAATAAATGAAAAAATTTCCTCACATTGTGTTAAATATTTTTATTTATAAAATATTTGGGGTTAGATCGTTCATTTGAAAATTTGATAAAAATTCAAATTTGACACTTTAAAAATTAACTGTAGTATTTAGAACATAAATAATCTTATTTGAATTATTTGAACTTAAAATTTTGTAACTATGTTCCTGACTTTATGGGATACGACTTTCATTTAGGACATATTCTGTAAATTGTGCATTTGATTGGACTTAATGAGCCATGAAATCAAATCTTGGCTAGACTCATCAGATTGGACATCAATTCTTTATTTGGTCCATAACTTCGTCATTTGTGCTTGGATTAGGCCTAAATTTTGAAAGGATATCTAGTAATAATTTTATCACAAATCATCCTTCTGAAAGGATAGCTGGTTCACACGTTTTAGTAGTCAAAGAGGCGGATCAAGTTGGATTAATTTATTTGGCCGAATTTCCTCATTCACAGTTGAAACCTATTTAAACCTAAACTCCCCTCCCCTCAATAAATTGATATTTTTCTCATTTGGAGGGTTTGGGGAATGAATTATGATATTTAAGGAATATGAGAATTGTTTTCACTCAAATTCTACAACCATTGTAAGAGGAGTATCTCTTGAAGTAAGGATCCCCTCATTGAAGCCTTCTTCTTCTTCTTCATGTTCTAATGTTTGTATTTTAATAATAAAATTCTTAGTTAATATTTTATTTATTCTATTTTATTTTGTTTTATTCAATTATTTTATTCTTTACTTGTCCTATTTGGGCTGGAATCAAGAGTATAAATGAGATTGGGTTATACCCTTTCTAAACCTTTGCACACACAAAACATTTCTACAATGATTACACCATCCATGGAAGATTAGTTATTTTTAGTAATCTATATACCTATTACCTTATTCATTTATTTATTTTTATTCATTAAGATAATTTAATTCACAAAATATTATCCATGAATTGATTTTTAAAATTATAAGAAAATAATCAATCAATTGAACAATTGACACAAAAACACGCGAGGTCGAGATTTGTGTAAATTGTGATAGCGCAAACTTAACCAATGAAACAAAAGCACACATGATAAATTTAAAGAGTTAAAATATAGTCCCTAAAAACAATTCATCCTCATTTTCCAGAATTCATATTTTCCCTAATTTACCAGAGACCATAAGCTAGATTTAGAATGTCAATCAAAGTAGGGTGCTACGATTGCATGTTCTGAAGCTAGCCTCGGGTTTAATTAATTTCATCTTTATGGTTATATTAACTCCCATAGGGTTTGAGGATTAAAAAATTAGGCGATCATAATTAAGTGGATATTAATATAAATGAAAATTATTAATAATTAAGTGAAGACGTAGAGTTCGATCAATTACACCTTTTAAAAAAATTCTGAAAAACATCATCTTGTTGTGTCTTTTTAATCGAACTTCATTTCAAAAATAAAAACAAAAAAATGAAATATCCTTCCAAAAAAATTATTCTAGTTTTATAAATGATAAATAACCCCCCCCCCCTTTTAAATTAGTTTGTTTGAGTTTTTTAATTTTATCTTCAAAATAACTTTATAAAGTTGTTTTAATTAATACCTATTTGAGAGACAACCTTGGTTAGCCACCCTGTTGCACCTAAATAACCCCAAAATAAACATCATTTGAGAGCACTCATGACCACACATTTCAAATTGGTGTCTTTGTCAGGGAGGAATGTAATTATTTAAACCATTTAGATGTATTCCTTTTATTTTTCATTTTATTCTCTTCTTCTCTTCTTTCTTTCTTCTTTACCCAACTTGAATTTTTCTTCTTCTTTTATTTTCTTCTTATTCTTTTTTTAGACCATCAACTCAAAATTCTCATTTTTATTTTATTATGGTACAATTTTATTCTTTAAATTTTTATTTTATTTATGAAATTTAATAATCCATAATATCTTTTAGATCTTGACCCTGATATTGAACGCAACCTTAGGTCTCAAATCATACATTCTCAATCTATGGTAAGTTTCAACATTCATCCAATTGGATAATTTCTCCATTCTAGGAACACTAAAATCGGAAAAACTTATAAATAAATATTAAAACAAAAAATAATGGATGAAAACAATAATAATAAACTTAATATAACCATTCGAGAATTTTCTTCACTGGACATTAATTATCAACCAAATTTCTTTGCATACAAAAATCTCAAATAAGACTTTGAAATTAAATATGGATTAATTAACCTTCTTCCAAATTTTCATGGATTATCTGGTGAGTACTCAAAAAACACCTTATAGAATTTAATGTTGTTTTCTCAACCCTAAAACTAAGAAATGAATCTTAAGGTCAAATCAAACTAAGAGAATTCACATTCTTACTTGATAGAGTTGCGAAAGACTGGATGTATTATTTACAACCTAAAGATGTAACTTTCTAGAACAATTTGAAATGTCTTTTATTGTAGAGATTTTTTCTATAATCAATGACCACATCCATTCTAAAAGAGATCTCTGAGATCAAGAAATCACCAGGGGAGTCAATGTATGAGTATTAGGAGAGATTCAAGAAGTTGTTTTCAAGCTTCCCACATCACCAAATCCGTGAGAAAACTACTCATCAAGTACTTATATGAAGGAATCACACCTATGTAAAGAAGCATGGTGGATGTAATATCTTGAGGGGAATTGTTCGAAAAAACACCAGTAACTGCATGTGTGTTGATCGAAAAGATAACAAAAAACTCCAAAAAATTTGGCGATAGAGGGACACCACATGTTAGAGGAGGACATCAGGTAAGTACTTCCTCTCTCGAAAATAATTTGATTGATACTAAGTTAGAAGAATTTAATGTTATGGGGAGGCATATTTCTTTGGAACAAAAGACATACCAACCTACTCTTATTAGGTCATGTGGCATTTTCACTAAAAAAGACCACCCAACTGACTATTGCACCCAATTATAAGAGTTAGAGGATTGTGCAGTAGTATTCCCAGGGAGACCATATCAGCAGCAACAACAACCATATACCCAAATAAAGTATGATTTATTTTCACTAACATACAACCAAGGGTGTAAGTATTAGTCAGACATGAGGTATGGATTTGGACAACAACAAAGGCCCCCTTTTCAATAAAAATTCTAGCAGCCTTTACCTTACCAGTAGGGTTTCCAACAACCCCAAAGAAGATTTGAATCCCAAGAATCAACAATCCAACAAAAAAGGACTTCTCAAAAAAAGGAAGATTCTAATACTGATGATATTTTGAAACAAAATTTTCATAATAAATAGAATTAGATGAAGAGTCAAGATTCAGAGATGAGGGAGTTGAAGACTCAAATGAGCCAGATTTCCACTTTCCTCCATGAACTTGTAAGTAAGAATTCTGTAAATATTCCTCCAAAAACATTTCCAATTCCAAAAGATAATTTCAATGCATCACATTGAGAATATATAAGTAAATTAATGATACTTCTTCACCCCCCATTCCACAGGTATTCACCTTAACTTCATAGAAGCTCCATTCAAGACTAGTTGATGAGAAACCAAAGGAGAAAGAAAAAGGTAAGAAAAAGATTGATGATGTTCCTCCTAAACCCCTTCCCTTTCCAAATAGGGCTGTACAAACCAATAAAATGGCTTAGAAGGAAATTCAAAAAGAGGTTTTGGACACATTCAAGTGTGTGGAGATCAATATCCCTCTACGTGAATCCATTAAGAAAATCCAAAGGTATGACAAATTCTTAAAAGAACTTTTTACCAATTGAAGAGGGCTCAATGGAAATGAGAGTATCAATCTTGGAGGGAATGTTTCAACACTCATTACACCAACTCTATCAATTCCAAAAAAGTTCAAGGATCTAGGTACATTCACCATCCCATTCACTGTAGGGAAGTTGCACTTTTTTTATTCTTTTTGTGATTTAGGAGCTTCCATAAATGTAATGTCTCACTATATATTTTCTTCTTTACATATTGGTGAGTGGAAACTGATGAGAGAAGTTTTGTAGTTGGTGAATAGAGCTACATAATATCCAGTGGGAGACCTTGAAGATGTACTTGTTTGGGTAAGATACATGATATTTCCAAAAGACTTATGCGTGCTTAACATGGAGGATGATTAGGTAAATTCTTGTGATCCATTTATCATAGGTAGTCCCTTCCTCGAAACTGCAAAACCTATCATAAATGTTCATTATGGTACACTTTCCATGGATTTTGGATATGAAGTTGTGATATTTAATGTCATAGACTTCATGAAGTACCCCTAATAGGACCATTCTTCATTTGTTCTCTCCTATTTTGAACCACCAAATAAAAACATCATGGAATTTGATTGTCCTGTACTTAGGGAGATTATGAGTATTGGTTCTAATTTGATGTCTAAGAGTACCTCCACACTAGTTTATAATGAACAAACCTCTCTTATATTTGATTTTTAATTGGATTAATATTCATATTTTGATCATGTGAACTCTGATTATGAAATATTTTTTGAGTATGCTGATGGGTTTGATGTTTTATTATATTATTTTTATGATTTATATTCTGATACTAATGTTCATTATTCGCATATTTCAGTTCCTTCAATTTCTTCATCCATACATCACCTCCTACACTAGAACTCAAGACATTACCACCTAATATAAAATACTCATACTTGTTAAGTGGTGAGAAATTACCTATTATAATTTCTAAAAATCACACTTTTGAACATGAAGAAAAACATTTAAATATTTTGAGGGAGAACATTAGGGAAATTGGATGGAACTTGGCTAACATATCAAGTATCAGTCCCTCTATTTTAATGCATAGTATTCTTTTGGAGGATGGTGCTAAACCGGTTAGGTAGCCACAGAGGAGACTCAATCCAAACCTTATGGAAGTTGTTAAAAAATAGGTTAAAATTTTACTCTAGGCATGTATAATGTATCCCATTTTAGATTCTCAGTGGGTGAGTCCTTTGCAGGTTGTGCCTAAGAAAAGTGGTGTTACTGTTGTTAAAAATGATAAAGAGGAGTAAGTTCCAATGAAGGTGAAAAACAGTTGGCATGTGTCTATTTATTATAGGAAACTAAATTAGCCCACTCACAAGGACCATTTCCCCCTCCCATTTATTGATCAGATGCTTGAGAGACTAGTTATGAAAATAAAATTTTGTTTCTTTGATGGATTTCTTGGATATTTTCAGGTTATTATTACTCTAGAGGATCAGGAGAAGACACCATTCACTTGTCCATTCAGTGCATTTTTCTACCAGAGGATACCATTTGGAATTTTCATTTCCCCAAGTACCTTCCAGAGATACATGGTGAGTATTTTTTTCTAATTTTCTTGAGACAAGTATGGAGGTATTTATGGATGATTTTATAGTGAATAGGTCTTTATCTTATGATTGTATCTCTATTTTGAGAAAGATTTTGAATTGTTGTATTGAGAAGAATCTGGTCTTAAACTTTGAAAAGTGTCTTTTTATGGTAGAGCATGGAATTATTTTAGGTAATGTACTGTCAAAACATGGGATAGAGGTTGATAGATATAAGGTAGATATTATGTCATCCTTAACATATTCTTCAAGTTTGCATGATGTTATATCTTTCCTAGGGAATGCAGGATTTTATTGGTTCTTCATCAAAGATTTTATTAAGATTTATCTTCTTATGTCATGATAACTTCAAAAGGATTTTGATTTTGTGTTTGATGATTCTTGCAGGACTTCCTTTGATGATCTAAATAATTTTTTAACCACTCCACTGATAATACATCCCCCCACGGTGGGAGCTTCCTTTTGATCTTATTTGTGACACCTCTAACTTTTTGGTCAGAGTTTTCTTATCTCATAGGGTGGAGGGGAGTTCACATGTGATTGCATATGCATCGAGGACACTAGATTTAGCCCAATCAAACTACACAACCACATAAAAGGAGTTTCTTTCTATCATATTTTATTTAGATAAATTTCGTTCATTTTTATTCGGCTCTAAAGTAGTTTTTTTTCTAACCATGTAGCTCTGAGGTACCTCCTAAAGAAGCTAGATGAAAATCCCAATATAATATGATGGATACTCCTTCTTTAGGAATTTGATATTGAGATAAAGGACAAGAATGGATTAGAAAACCTGGTGGCAGACCACATGAGTATGCTTACTCACACACTAGAGGATGACACCTTGGACCAGGTACCACTTCAAGACACTTTCCCGATGAGAATATTTATTCCATCTTAGGTACACATCCTTAGTATTATGATTTAGTTAACTACCTTATTGCCTCTGAAATTCCTACAAATCTAAAGAAACATCAAGTCCAAAAGTTAAAGACTAAGTCAAGATTTTATGTTTGGGATGATCCATACCTCTGGCGCATCTTTAGTGATCAAGTTATTAGGAGCTGTTTTCCTGATCATGAGTTTGAGTATATTCTACATTTTTCTTATACACTTTCATGTGGAGGAAACTTTGGACCCCAATGAACATCTAGGAAAGTCATAGACTCTGGATTATATTTTCCTAGCTTATTGAATGATGTTCATGTGTTTTTTAAGTCATTCTCATTTTACCAACACACTGGGAACATTTCTAGAAGACACAAGATTCCCCAACAAACCATATTATTATATGATATTTTTTATGTATGGGGAATCAATTTTATGGGTCCTTTTCTAAGTTCATTTGGTTTTTTTTTATATTTTGGTTGTTGTGGATTATGTGAGAAAATGTGGTGAGGCTAAGCCACTAGGACTGATGATTCTCCTGTTGTAGTGGACTTTGTCAAGACATAGATTTTTTGTAGGTTTGGAGTACCACAGACCATCATCAGTGACCAAGGGATACAATTTTTCAATATAAATTTGGCTTCCCTCCTTCAGAAGTATGGGGTGACACAAAAAACATCAACACCATACCACCCCCAAACAAATGGTCGGGCTAAGGTTTCAAATCGACAGTTGAAACGAATTTTGGAGAAAACTGTACAGCTGAATATGAAGGATTGGAGCAAGCGATTGGATAATGAATTATGGGATTATAGGACAGCATACAAAACTCCCATTGGTATGTCCCCATTTAGAATTTTTTTTGAGAAATCCTATCATTTCCCCTTGGAAGTCGATCATCGGGAATATTGGGCTATAAAGAAATGCAACTTGGATTTGTCCCAAGCTTGAATCCAAAGGAAGCTAAAAATTCAAGAGCTTCAGGGTATTAAATTGTCTTCATATGAGAACTTAAGGCACTATAATTAAATATCAAAAGTATCTCATGATAGAATGATCCAACAAAGGGAGTTTCGTGTTGGGTAGAAAGTCATACTCTATAGTTCATGACTAAAGTTAATGCCCAGTAAGTTGCATTCCAAATGGTTAGGTCCTTATATTTTTTCTAATGTTTTTATTTATGGTATAGTGGAGATCACAAAAGTGGAAACTATAATACTCTTTACATTCAATGGGAAACATTTGAAGCAATACATTGAGGGAATTTGTACTGATGTAGTAGATTTCATCACACTGTATTACCCCATCATCACTTGAGAATATCAGGCTTTTCCTAACCCTTTCACTTTTATATTATTTTTCCTATTTAAAATTCTATATTTCATGTGAAAATATCATCTCATGGATTCACATTGAAGACAATTCAATGTTTTAAGTGTGGGGGAGGGAACCTTTTAGTTTAGTAATTTCAATTGTTTTTCTATTTTTCAAAAAAAAATGTGTGTTGTTTTTTTAAAATTTTTGTGTGTTTCTAAAACTTTTGAGCTAAAATGATTTTCATCACCATTTTGAAATCCATATCAATAAGTGAAATAATTTGTCCCGTGAAACTAATCTTAAATGAATTCTGAAAATGACTTTGTTTCAACTTCTAATATTTAGTAATTTCATGATAAGTACTCTGAATTTTAAATCTTATGCCACATCTCACTGTCTTTATATTTGAAATCACTTTCCTATGAGGCTTCTTAACCCTTAATTTCATATTCTTTACATATATCTCACTTCTTGGGAGAACCAAACCATTCTTTATTTAACCAAAATTTGATTTACTCCTATAAAAACTTGAGGATTTAAGGTAATTGTGTTTTAAATGATTGAGGCATCTATTTGGTATTAAAGTCGCTATTTCAAAGAATCCTTTTTTATAATGTCTTACCTTGAACATTTAATCCTCTAAGACCTTAGAATCCATGAACATCTTGTTAGGTTATCCACATTACAAGCCAATTTTCCCTATCCAACGAACTCTTGAAGTGAAATTTCATAATTTAGTTGAACTTAAGTGTGGGGAAAGCTGTCTTCTATTGTACTACCACATTTTTTTATACTTTGGGTGAAAAATTAAATTCTGAATAGATGTGTTTGTTACTGAAAAAAATAATTCTATTGAAAGTTGTGCCTTTTTTTAGCTTTCATGATAAAATAATTTGTGCCTTTCTAGAGCTTCCAATAAAGAAAGAAAGTTGTTCCTATCTGGATCTTTCATGAAAAAACTATGTTTAAGAAGACTAATATTTTTGTTGCTAAAATGATGAATGGTGTAAAAATTCCATGAGGTTTCATGATGATGGATATGAATTGATACTAAGGGGATTGAGGAGGAGACCATACTTGAGTGAAAATTATAATAATGCAATTTTTCTTCAAAAAGAGTCAATCCCTCCTCATTCAGCCTCAGAATGTTTCACATCTAAATCCTACCAACTGAAAGCCACAGAACAACCCTAAAAATTAATCATGATAAAAATATGTCCTTGACTCACATAGGGTATATATATAGGAATTTATCAAGACTAAGGTGACCCTTTTATGATTTTGGATGAGAAAGACATTGCTGAAAATTGACGTCTGTGTGATAAGAGAAAATTCAAGTGAGGTAAGTGTTTTGTGTGCATGGGAGGAGGAATGAAGTGGAAATATATTGCATGATATAAATGCATAACTTGAAATAATGGATTTTTATGAGGCATGATATTTTTTCTGTAATTTTTGGATCTCAAGGATTTGTGTTTCAAAAAAAAATTTTATTTGATATTGATTTTTACTTGTCACAATTTTTTGGAATACATGATATGAGGTTTTTCCGAGGAATGGAAAAGAGTACGTGTGGGGAAGTTGATAAAAAACAATTTTTTTGAATATTTTAATGATAATAAATGAAAAAAAATTTGTCACACTATTTTAAATATGTTTATTTAAAAAATATTTTGGATTAGATAATTCATTTAAAAATTTGATGAAAATTCCAATTTTACCCTTTAAAAAATAATTATAGTATTTAGAACATAAATAATTTTATTTGAATTATATGAACTTAATATTTTGTAAATATTTTCCTGAATTTATGGGATACAACTTCCATTGAAAAAATAAGAGATAAATTGTGCATTTGATTGGACTTAATGGGACATGAATTCAAAGTTGGGATGGACTCACCAAATTGGAAATCAATTCTGTATTTGGGTAATAACTTATTAATCCATTCTTGGATTAGGCCCAAATTTTTAGTGGATCTCTAGGATTAATTTTATCACAAATCATTTTTTAAGGAGGATATCTATTTCACACGTTTTGTGGTCAAAAAGGCAGTTCAAGTTGGATTAATTTATTTGGATGAATTTCACCATTCACAATTGAAAACTCTTTAAACCTGGACTCCCCAACACTCTATAAATTGGTTTTTTTATAATTTGGATGGTTTGGGACGTGAATTAAGATATTTAAGGAAGATTAGAATTGGTTTCACTAAAATTATCCAACCATTGTAAGAGGGGTAGATCTTGAAGTAAGGATCCCCTCATCGAAGCCTTCTTCTTCTTCTTCATGTTATATTGTTTGAATTTGCATAATAAACTTCTTAGTTAATATTTTCTTTATTATATTTTCTTCTATTTCGTTAAATAATTTTCTTATTTACTCATCCTATTTGGGATGGAATTAATAGTAGAAAAGAGATTGGGTTATACCCTTTCTAAACCTTTGCACATGAAAAACATTTCTATGATGACTACACCGCCCATAGAAGAGTAGTTGTTTTTAGTAATAAATATACCTATTACCTTATTAATTTATTTATTTTTAATCATTATGATACTATAATTCACAAAATATGATCCATTAATTGAGTTTTAAAATTATAAGAATCTGAGAAAGTAATTGAACAATTGACACAAAAGCATGTGAGGTTGAGATTTGTGTAAATTGTGAGAGCGCAAACTTAATCAGTGAAATAAAATCACACAGGATAAATTTTTAGAGTTAAAATATGATCCTTAAACACAATTCATCCTCATATTCTAGAATGGATATTTTCCCTAATTTACCACTGACCAAAATCTAGATTTAGAATGGAAATCAAAGCAGGGAGCTACGATTGCATGTTCTGAAGCTAGCCACGAGTTTAATTCATTTCATCTTTGTGGTTATGTTAACTATAGTAGGGTTTTAGGGTTAAAAAATTAGGGGATCATATTTAAGTGGATATTAATTTAAATGATAATTATTAATAAGTAAGTGAAGAGGTAGAGTTGGATCGATTACACCTTTTAAAATATTTTCTAAAAAAATATCTTATTGTTGTGTATTTTTAATTGAACTTAATTTAAAAAATAAAAAACACAAAAATGTAATCTTATTCCAGAAAACTTATTCTAGTTTTATAAATGATAAATAACCCCTCCCCCCATCCTTTCAAGTAGTGTGTTTGAGTTATTTAATTTTATTTTCAAAATACCTTTATAATTTTTTTAATTATTGCCTCTTTGAGAGATGAGCTAGGTAAACCACCCTACCACACCTAAATAACCTCTAACTGAGCATAATTTAATAGTTCCCATGATATCTCCTTTCAATGAATTTTTGGTATTTTTCTAAAATACTTGAATTTTTGGTGAATAGTAAAATACGATAATTTACAATGAATGCTAAATAATTGATTTATTGAGTCATTAATGATGTTATATTGATGTAATAACCAATGGTTCGAACTCATATGCACATGTTACAATTTTTGGTCATGGAATCATCACTATTTCTTTTATTATAAAAAAAATAATAAACTAATGGTTAAAATAATAAGAAAACCCTCCTCTCCTCCACTATAAAAACCACCCACACTCCCCTCTTCTCTTCACTCCTCTCATACCTTGTGATGTTTATAAATTCTACAAAAATATCCTCCCAAGATCCTCACACACATCCAAAAGCCCTTGGTCTCATAAAAAGACCAAATCCTCTCCCTTAAAGAGGCTCTCAATGAAGATTAATTTAATAGGTAAATTCCTCTTTTCAATTATTTTACTTTATTTTCAAGTTCCTTTGATTTCTTTTCTATCCTCACCTCTCCTCATCAAAATTTTATGACAACTCCAGTATTTTACATTTACTGTAATTTTTTTATTATTATGGAATGATTTATTATTGTCTCTCATTTACCCATATTTTATGCTAATATTAAAAAGTGCCATCTGAGATGTGCTAATTTACCACATTCAAGGACGATGGATTTTCAATTTATATTACCATATTAAATTGTGGTCATGAAACCATTATTATAGTTGAAAAAAACTATAATATATGTATTATTTATCATCTATGGTTCTGGAATATTTTTGTACACATGGTTTTTATTTATAAAGAAAAATTAGTTCGTTGTGTTCAAAAAACTGTCAATTTACCCAAACGGCTATCATTAAATAATTTATATAATGATTCATCTTCAATACAAGTAACCAAATTAAATTTACAACCGTGTAAACTTTTTTATGTTCACTAATAACATTTAACTTAAATTCTGTACAACCATCCACATTTTACACGATTCTTTGTTCATGTATACAAGTATACCGATCATGAATCAAACAGACCTGAACAATGAAATTAAACCTCTTAACCCATCAAAATGGCCATGAATGAACTTAATAAGGTTATAATAAATAATTAAATTTATATTAGATTATATAATTATTAATAAATTAACCTAAATTTTAATTATTCATGTCATTAAGAATAAGTGAAGAACACCATCGAGCTTAAGGTAAGGGGTTTCTTCATCTCACTTCCATTTTTGTGAGATATTTCATATTCACTACTATTACTTGTTTCTGGTGTATGTATACTTCTCATTGATGTTTAATATAATTAATCTCTTTATTTTCATTATATTCAATGTATAATTTGATTATTATTAATTTTGGGGCATACGATTCAATTGATTACAAAGTTGTAAGTATTTTTTACCTGAACCTCCATTTTCATTCGGGTTGCTCTTATTATCTATTCACCACAATAAAATTCTTATTTATTCTTATATAATCCTCATAAATTATATTTTAATGTTTTTTATATGTTTTCCAATAATAATAATTCTTTATTTTATGGGGAGTTACTTATTTTAAAGGAATCTTTCAAAAGTTCTTCTGAAATACAAGCTCTATTCAAGGAACTTCTCTAATTATTACCTATTTTGAATTTCACTCTATAATATATTTTATGCCATATTTATCTTTATAAAATAATATAATTTAATATTAAAAATCTATTTTGGTGATTTTTTGTTTCTATGAAAGAAAACATGCCTTTGTACTTTAAAATCCTTTAATATTTTCCTTAAACCGCACTAAAATATTTTATTTATAAAGATTCTTTAAAAACTGTTTTTAAATGATTTCACCTAAATAAGAATTTATTTTGTCCTAAAATATAATATCAAAGACCTAACATTTTATTTTATGGGATATAAATTTTTAAAATCTGATTTCATGACAAATACAAATGATTTTCTAAAAGAACTCTTCTTTCTAAAGTAAAAAAGGATTTTTCTCATCTCACATAAACTTTTATAAGATATATGCCTTGTTAACCACTTATTTCTTGATTTTGGGGTATGTACTACACTTTGGTATATCATATCAAGATTCTCCTTATTCTAATGATATTATAAGGGATTATTATTTGAATTTTTCAAGGTGGTATGGGACACTTTGGAATGTTTAAGGTTTATTTCCTCATGGATTCTTCAATGGTATCGTTTAAAAGTATATTCATCTATGTCAACATACTTTATTGAATCTTGTAATTAATTGATATTTATCTCATATGATATCATCCACCATGTTTTATTTAATGGTTTATTATTAGTTTTACTATGGATGTGATATCTTGAAACCATTCACCATATTACTCTAAATAGTTGGTGTTTATGTTTAATGATTGGACAAAGTTATTTAAATTTCATATTTTTGTTTCAATATGAATTTATATGTTGTTTATGTTTATACACATTCATATGAGAAATTAATTGGACTTAGTAAGTTTCATTTGGGGCCTTCTATAGAAACTTTATGCATCGGTAGGTCTCATGAGACAAACTATGATCTTGGAACAATGCCTTGACAAAATGGTTATTTATGGTCTTGGCACAAGGCCTTGATGGTATGGTTATGATGACCCATATTATGCATTACCTCATTATGAAACTAGTAATTGAAAGTTCATGTGGTTATTTGAAAAGTATAGTACCCATGATAGTTCTTTATTGTGGAATATTTACTCAGCTCATATTCCTGCCATATTATGTTCAAGTTTATTTTTAAAGACATGTGTTTTTAGTTATTCATCATGCCTAATGTTTATGTTTCTGATATCTTCCACTGTATTTATTACCCTAAATGATCATTTTATATCACCCCTTTCTTATGTTTTATCCTTCCAGGTTACGAGGATGATTATACTATGAATTAATTTCAAGGTTAATCTAAGAGAATATTGGATTTTCTGTGAAAGTTAATATGTTGATTTTAGTTTTGAGTTGAAATTTTGAACTCTTGTTTGTATCTTGTTTTCAAAACTACTAAAATGATTAGTCCTTAGGTATGAATATTCCTTGTATCTATGCCAATGTAATTAAATAATGCATCTACCCTAGGCTTCTGGGTTTGGGGTGTTACAATTGTGAATGATTTTTGTGATATTACAGTACCATCATCACTGTCAGATTTGGGGGATGTGATAGAAATGGTAGTTGGAATTTTTTTGAAAGTCCAAATTGTTTTTCTGAATATTTATAAAATGTAATCATAAATTTGGAAAAAATTTGTAGGGGGTTAATGTGACATTTTTATATTCTCAAAACAATTAAGGAATGGGGGACTCAAATCAATGTTTAATTCTTTAATGACAAGAAGATAAGTCATGAGGAATAAGATGAGTTAAATAAGAAGGTCTCAGAATAAAATATTGGAAATGTGGGAAGAGGATACATTTAAAGGACTATTGGAATGATAATTATGACTCTATATATTAAATATCATTTATTTAAAATAAGGGAGGAATCAACATGTTTCCTAATTTCAATATTTTAGTGGATTCTTGTGTGATTAAAATGGGAGAATATTTAATATTAATGAAAGAGAATGGTTCAATAGTAAATTAGGAATCCAAAGAGTTTAAAAAAGTAAATTTTTTGGATAATGAATCTTTTAATGTCATGGGATATTGTGATTTAAACATTTATATGAGGATTCAAATATTCTTTGAACAAGGATAAATCAAAAACATCCCATGGATATAGTGGAACATAATTAAAATAGGTCAACTAGATCGAGAAATCAATGGAACGGAATTGTCTAACTGAGTTTGGAAGGTGAGTCATGGACCCAAGGTGGTCTCATAAATAGTAAATTATGGGAAACTATATTTGAATGAAAGATATATAGAGAGGTAAATGTTGTGGTACAATGAGTGAGAGTATGGTGTTGATGGATTTCCAACATGGACAACACAATGAGAAGAATATGAATCTTCTGATGATATAAGTAATTTTAAAGATTGATCACACTAAATATGGATGTTAAAAAATAATAAATTATTATTGAGGTTTCCCTTAGTTATGACCAAGTAAATTTGGGTGGAAGTAGTATATATGAAAGCATAATTGGTTGAAATGAATTTTTCTTCTCCACTAGGATATGATATTCCATGGTAGTTAGTGTCTAAAAACCAAATAAAAATTATCCAACTCAAAATTATCAAAATATTAACCTATTTCCAAGTTGGTTATTATGGTATAGGTTGAATCAATAAAAATTCTAGGACATGATTCATTATATAGAATGGTGATGAAAATTTTAGATTCCAACAATGGGAGTATAATCAGTGGAAATTGATCAGGAGTTGGTATATATTCATCAATGATAATTTAGAATCCAGGGACTATATTTAGATGAATCGAGTCATTGGAAAAAGGGAATTACTTACCATGTTTATGCTCATCTAAACTTGGATACCACAACAGAACAATCTCTAATGTTCTAATAGTGAGACCAATTTAAAATTTTCCATAATTCTCTAGGAATATAGAATCATGAGATAATTACTAGGAAGATTTAGAATTAGAATATGTATTATTATATAAATTTAATAAAAATGTTTTAGTGAGAATATCTACCAGTGTTAAATGGATAGTCTAATGAATTAGGGTCAATTAAAACATCTTACATCAAATAGATGGTGGAGATCTAGAAATCTCTAAAAATGAGGCCTCTCTTAGTAAATCTAGATAGTTGGATTCAATGATAAAATAAGAAATATTTTCAATTTATACCAATGGATAATGATATATGACTATGTTACAAAAATTATATAGTTCAATTTAGAAAATTTGGGTTTCATATTCAAAGGATGAGGTTGAATAAATAATTATATATAATACATTGTTTTTCACAAACCATCTTGGATACCCTAATACCTTGATACCGAATCCATCTCTAATATATCCTAAAGTTTTTTCTCGATCCCCATGGGTTGGAAAATAGAACCTAGAAGTATACAAGAATAAAAATGGAATGGATTTTCAATAGAATTGTGGATGATATAAGATACAATTCTCTATATCAATACTCTATAAGGAGAATTTACTAAAAAAGAATCATGTAAAATAGTACCCATGAAAATGGATAAACAACTCAATGAAACATCAACACAAAATGACATAAAATAATTGAAAATTCAAAAAACCCTATACAACATGTGGACCTTAGCTCAACTAGTCACCATCATCACACCATGTTCAAAATGGTCAAGAACATCCCCCACTACCATGCGGCACATTCACTTTTATATGTCCTAGAATAAGAAAGTCTATAATTGATCAAAGTAAAAGTTAGTGTGTGATCTATAAATACTAGTAGGGTATCACTATGTCTTCCATAACATATTACATAATAATAAACAAATTATTCTTTCAATTTAAAAAAACAGGACATTTCATAATATATCATATGAATATTAAAACAAAACCCTATTTTTTCAATTTTGGAAAAAATTTAAAACATGGCATAAATATACTTTTTATATAATTTTTTTTTCATAAGTAAAATATTTTTTATGAAAAAAAAACACCAAAAAATTACCATGGTAATACTCCTTGAATTACATTAGTTTCTAGGTAAACGATCACTACACTTCTCAAATTTGTGATCATGGCTAAACATGTGTGCTCACGTCCCCTAGGCTCAGACTGAATATGACTCATCAATATCTCATAAGGTATAATCATGATGATATATGTTTTCTAGAGTTTTAATCGTAAATCCATTGTCAGGGGATCAATATTATAATTTTCTTATCCCAAATAATCCATTAACCACCTAGGGTCAGTCATTCTCAATAAATCAATGAATAATGGTACAATTATCACATTTCAAATCAATCATCATTCATAATTCAATTACCCAAATTTTTGTTTCAATATACTAATTAAATTTCAAAACCAAATCATAGGATTTTTAAAATTTCATGAATTTTTAATCCCAAATTAATCAAAGTCGTTCATCATTCTAAATTCAGTCATTTTCTCAAATAAAATATGAAATCATTTCATCAATTCCATCATTGAATCATTTTAAAAAAAATCAATCCATCAATCCCAAATTTCATTCCTCAATTCCAATTCAATTGGAATTATGGATTTTTCTCAATCTCCATTACATTTCGAATTTCATAGTCAAATCATTTAAAATGGAGATATTATAAATAAATTGAAATCTATTTTAAAAAAATATGCAAATAAATTCATAATTACAATGAAGATATCAAATGGAACAACATACCATTAATCATGGAATCAAATGATCAACACATGCAATGGGTACACTAGTGAAAATTGAAGGTGTTGAAGATCTATTAATTGAATATACAATCATGATAAATAAATAGGGATATTAGATATATCAATAATGTTATGATATATAAATATATAAGATGTAGACGGTATAAGATTATGAGAAACCACATGAGAGGAAATCCAATTACTAAAGAGGGGTTTGATATTTCAAAGACAAATTGATTACCCAAAGGAGAAGGTTGAGGATCCAAAAGTACTTCTTGATATTTTTGAAGGATGAAAAAATAATTTTAGGTATGAATATAAGGATTAACAACCATAAACTAGGTGTTTAGGATTTTAAAATTAAATCTAAAGGAACTAGAAATCGTGACCATAGTTTATTGGGGAGGACCACATGGTTAAAAAAATTGTTCACCCTAACTATGTCCCCTTACTAGACTTTTGTTTAGGGTGAACATTTTTAAAAAACAATTAAACTAACTATGAACTAATATATAATTCCCCATATTACAAGGTGTGCATGATTTGGAGGTGTGGCCACATGGTTTGGATAAACAATGTGACCCCTTCCACTATTATCTAACTCAGACCATAGTTTTCTTGTCCAAACTGCATGATTTTCCCTAAATTTATGCCAACTATTCACAACCCAATGGGCTTCCATAATTCTCTAAATTTTACCCAAAACACCCTGAAATAGTACCCAACCAACATGATATCAAAAAAAAGGTTCAAGGAATACATCAAATAATGTAATGGGATGTTACAACTTCCCTATCATAATAACATTATTTCCTTGGAAATAATATGAAGGAATCTACATATTAAAGAGATGTAGCCACTGAGATATCATGTTTGCCTCCTCCCCCATGTATCATGACAATCATAACCATGCTAACATAGCACATAGACTAAATGTATCATCCTACACACAACGTACCTTTTTCTCATAATCAACTATCCTGATTGGGTGCTTACTCATAGAGAAATCATACTCAAAATCAATAACCTCCAATATCAAGATATGATATTTCTTAGAAATATACTTCTAAATTTATGATCCATGAAAGAAATTGTGTAATAAAATTTTCTATGGTGAATTTCCAAAATGGTAATCCATATTCCTCACCCACTTGACAACCTAAAAAGGTCCCCAAACCATGCTACAAGATTCCACTATTGTCCACCCCATCAATGACCTAAATGAGGTGAAACTCTAAAAAAACTAGGTCACCAAAAAAAAATCCAACAACCATCAATGATAATCATCATAATATTTATAAAGTCTCTCTATAGTCACCATTCATTGATTCATCAAAAACGTTTAGTCATTGTCTCTTGGAATAAGCTCATTCCAATCAGGGAACCCTCATGAATATCTAACCAACATAATGGATATTTACATGGGTGAACATAAAAATCCTAAAAGGTATCCATATAATTTCTTCATTAGTAATTATTTTCATAGGTAAATGTGACCTTTCCCAAGAATCTATCCCGATATCCACTATAATCGGGTTTGTAGGAAAGAAACATGTCTTCCATAATATTTATAGCATGTTCTATCAATCCATTTGTCAGTGGATGATATTATGTTCTCAAGATCACCTAAGATCACATTTCATCCTATATGACTCTTAAAAAATATGAAGTGAGATAATGATCCCTATCAGTGACTATATTATATGGAACTCCATAAAAATGAACAATCTCATTCAAATAGACATTTCCTAACTCCTAATTTTTTTTATAATGGATTTTTATACAGTGATATGATTTGGTCCTCCAATTAATCACAAACCGTATCAAATTCTTATTTCATGGGGTATGAGGAAAACACACCATGAAGTCCATCAAAATTTAGTCTTGTTTCCATGTTAGCACTATAAGGGTTTGGAGAAAACCCAAAAGTTTTCGGTCCCCATCCTTGGCCTAGTGGAAAGTATAGCAAGGATAAATAAAGTTTGCAATGTCTCATATCATACCTAGATAGTTGAATAGTCATTGTATTTCATAGAACATCTTAATGGTATGTGGTTTTACTTCCTATTAAGAATTATGATAGTCTCCCATCACAACATTACTGATGGAAGGGGGAAAAAGTACTAGTTTTAGAAAAACAAAATACCCACTATGGTGAATGACCACTCAACAATGATCTCCCCACCAAGAATATAGTGTCAAACACTACAAAAATCATCATCACATTGCTAATATTGAATAATAATTTTGAGAAGATATGATGTAAACTAAACACTAGTAAAAATAATTCCAAACACATTCTCCATAACATTCAAGTGAAACTGAGAAAAGGGAGATGTAAAATTCCACTCTTCTGTTGATTCATTCACAACATAGTTTGGAGTTTTCCTACTCAAATAATTGATGATGACATTCCCATTACATGTGGAATAAGATATGTCAATATTGAATGACTATATCAACTCCTCCAAATGCATCTAATGAATACTGAAATATTTTTGAGAGAATATATAACTTATGAATTTTTTATTAGAATAATTCTTAAAAATTTCTCCATAAAAGTAATTTCACTGCCCTTTTGAGAGAATGCATCACAATTGTGCATTCTACATCATGGTTTGGATAATTTTTGTCATGTTCCATAAGTTTTCTAGAGACGCGGGTTATGATGTGATCACCCTATATAATAATATATCCAAAAAAACAAATGTATCACATAGAACCACATAACCCAACCCGGACTCTATAAGTGTCAACAATAGAGACAAATTAAAAAAATATCCTAACAGAATACCTCCAAGAGTTATTATCCCAAAAATAATTCACTATGTTTGAAGTTATAATGGTAATTATAGAATTCATCTTTAAGAATTATTTGAAAAATTGGTTGTGGAACCCCTCTAAGACAAAGAATCTATTGATCCTAAAAAGGTTTTCTGATTTTTCCATGTCATAACAGCTTCCAACTTCTCAGTATCAATAGAAATACCATTTTTTGAGACCAATTTTCCTATGAAAATCAATTCCAAAATCCAGAAATGATATGTAAAGTGCTAGTCATAGAGTTGATGACCCCTCAAAATATCTAGCACTATCCTAAGATGGAAAAAATGATCCTCCTCAATTATAAAAAAAATCAAGATGTTATCCAGAAATACTATAATAAACGTTTCTAGGTAATCATGGATTATCTAATTCATCAACGCTATAAAATTATTAGTATAATTGGATAAATAAACGGTCAAAAATAGATACTCGTAGTTTTCATACCTACTCATAATGGAGGTTTTTGGGATCTTAGATTCATTTATTATCAATTGGTAGTATCCATACCAAATATCAATCTTATCAAACCACTTCTACCCTTTAAATTGGCCAAATATATCTTCTATTCAAAGAAAAAGATACTTTTAATTTACCATAACTCAGTTGTACTTTTGATAATCAACACTTAGGTGGAGTTATCCATTAGAATTATTTTTAAAGAGAACATGTGTCATCAATTTGGACACACTCGATCATATAAATACTTTATCAATAAAATCGTCCAACTCAGTCTTCAACTCTTTTATCACCTCTAGTTCCATATGATATTATGGAATAAACACTAGCTGATTTCTAGGTATGAATTCAATTGAAGAAACTATATGCCACATCAATGGAATGAAAGAGAAATCATAAATAAAAATTTCTATAAACTCGATGATGACTGGTTGGAAATTTATAGAATTATATTTCTTGAATAATCATAAAGAGTTTTCTAATGATATTTTGATTTATTTAAGTGAACAATCTAATGGAATTTAATGTTTTATGATAATATGGTAAATTTGAAGAATAGAACTAAAATAAAATTTTAATAGGTTGTTTAATGATTTATTATTGAAGATTTTTTTGGGGGATGTTTTTTAATATTTTATTTTGGTAAAAATTTGGTGCCAAGATCAAGCTAAATCTCATCACGGCCAGCCCTCCACATAGATGGCCCCATAGGTAGAAATTTGGTTTCAAGGTTATGTTATCACTCAACTAGGCTAGCACACAACTTAGTTATCCTGCTAGTTGGGACAGTCGGCCAAGACAGCACTGGGTAGGCTTTCTTGCGCTAGAAGTGATGTGAATCACCTAAGGGATCAGTCCCATTTAGAAGGAGGAATGTGGAGAGATTCTACAAGTAGTATAATTTGGGAAGATGTCTATGTGGTCTTTGGAAGCACATGTGTTCATGTAAATCCAGGTTCCCACCTTAGTATAGGATTTTGAGCTGTGGAAGCCACACATGTAAATATAAATGAGCATGGAACTCATTATAGTTTCTTATATGGGATGAGTTTTTAATTTTTATTGTTCATATTTCATGAAATGAATCCATTTTTATTCTCCCACACCTTGTCCTGCTCAGATATTTCATCCCTTCCACCTGTCATCACTCCCCGATGCTGATCCAACCCTCGACATCACCTTCGTCACTACTTCACACAAGGATACTCCATGAAAGCTACCAGAGAGCTCAGGCTCAAGCCATACCCCATTTCTGAATGCCATAGACCTTCTTGGATCAACTCAGTGACCTTAGATATTCTCCAAGAACACATAATTGATGCTTTATATGGAAACTTTGAAGGCCAAATAAAGGAGGATCTTCCAATTACATGACCCATTGTCCACTTAGTACACCTTCACGGTGTCCAAGTTGTATGAACCACCAAATTACATGCACACCATGCACAAATTAAGAGGTTGTACACACCCATTGGTCTAAAATCCATTGAAATAAAAGGAAAAACGATTTATCTATGAATGATTTTCAAAAATCACATTCAACTGAGAATCCAGTATTTTAAATGAAGATATAATCATTTTAAGAGGGATAAGGCACTACCTCGACAAATAAAAGACGGTCCTCATCCACTGTCAAGAGGGTGTCGACACTAAGAGGGGAGATCCATCCACTTGAGGATAGGATGAGGGAACATATATTTTCTATTATTATTATTATTTTAATTTTTACTCTTTTTTGTGTCTAAATTTCTTAGTATAATTAATTCATGCATATTTGTTTTATAAAACTGTTTCCATAGTTTTGTCTTCTTTTTATTCTTCTGAAATTATGTTTATTTTGGTCTAATTTCGTTCTCTTTTTAATTTATTTTATTTTGTATTGTTTCTTTCTCTCTTTCTTCCTATTTTGTTATTTTCTATTATTTTATGTGTTTTATAACCCAATTTTATTTTATTTTATTTTATTACTATCTATTTCTATAATTTTTATTATTTTTATTTTATTTTTCTCTTCCTATAATTACCTTCTATCTTTCCACTAAGTAATCTTTTACTCTCAATAATTGGATAATGACCTGAGTTTTGGAATGGGGGAGGTCAGGTGTTCCTGAATTCAATTTAAAATATTATTTTTGTGTTTATGGTATATGAGAGTGGCATGCACGGGTGTGGTGATTTTCCATCATGACCTGTAACTCAATTCTCTATGAATTATTTTATTTTTATCTTTTCCCTATATTCAACTAATCAAAATTTCATCACACCATGGATTTGAGATGAAAAATGGATGAAATGATGTACTATGGAATTCAGTCCTGGAATATGCCACACTCTTGATAAAGGTGGTCTATCAACTGTGATATAGAAGAAGGTGTAATTTAATTTCATATGGCATTAAAGATTTAAAAATACAAAATAATATGATAGTAAACCATGAATGAGATATCATAGAAGTATTATTTAAATAAAATTAGATAAATTAATGATAATGAAGATATAACTTTAAACCATATGACCATATTATATATTTCTAATTTACTTTTTTTTTAGATTTCATGGTAAGGTAGAATTATATGTCATTTTATACTAATAAAAAACACAAATATTTTATTTATTTCAATAAATGAAAAAAATGTATTGATATTGTATTTTGAATTAGTATGTAAACATTGGTGAAGCTCCCCAAGTGAGAGGACCTTAGTGGCCAATGTGTTGCACTAGGAAAAATATTGTAATTTTATTTTTTCCATTCCCCACAACAGGAATTTGTAATAGATCATCACAAAAAGACTATAAATCCATATAAAAAATGAATATTGATATTACCTTACCAAACTATATATAATAAGTTATGGCTCTACTCGATCTCAAGTCCAATTCTCCCTAAAATACATGTCATGCCCCCTTAAGCATTAAAACAAAGTCTCAATAATGATAATAGTAAATCCAAAACTGATGAGTGATTATCTGATCCATACAAATAATTATTTCAAGGAATTTAATATCAAGTAAATGAAAATTATGCATAATCTCAATCTCTGATAAAGAGAAACTACAAGTAGGTCACTAAAGACCCTAATCTCTCTTTATCCCAAGGGGAATAGAAATATCCATCACATATGATAAAATCTCCATAAGATGGTTTAACAAGTCAAAAAAATGAGTTGATTTGAACAATTGAGATGCAACATTATAAAATAATGTACTCAATACAGATTGAGATATAGTGATGTTACCTCTCCCAATCACTAGACCTGTATCAACCTCTAATAGATACCATTCCACTATGTAATTAAGCTTCATTCCAGATTCTTATGGCTGGAATCCAATTGCTCTTAAAGAATTTTATTTCACCACAATACATTTAGGTGTTGATAATCATGTTCTACTAAATTTTGTATAAATTATATAACATAATTTATTCAAGTGTCCTATGTATTTATAGGAACAATAGTTCTAAGGTACCTTAGTAAAAACCGGATCAAGATACCAACACATTCCCTAATATAAGCAAGTCAAAGTGCCTCTACCATTCACTTTAGGAGTCCCAAAAGAACCCTGCTTTTGAGATCCTCTATGAGACCTATAAAGATCTCACTTTTCATTAATTTAACTTATATAACTTCCACTGGGAGAAATGAGAACACCCATCAACCCTAACTTACCAGCTAGGTATAACTCATTCATAAATGATATATCCCATATATTATCATAAGAAGATAGATTTAGAATGAAATCCTAGGTTCAAATATCAACTCAATGTACCATATAAAATATTCCTACCTTCAACTTTATAGAAGTCATATTCTCAGGAGAAAACTAAACTAGTTAATTAATGAGGTTTGCATATTGGGTTACAGACTTGTAACAATGATAGATTTTAAGAAACTCTATAGAAATTCCTAAAACCAATGTATCTGGATATAACTTATTGGTAAAATGTACCCTAAAGTATTTCCACTCCAATACTTCATGATTATTCACCATCACCATCAAATCCCATGACATTTTACTAGGCCCCTCCAGCCTGAACATAGCACACTTCACATTAATTTAATCAAATGTTACTAATAACTAAAAAACCTTGTCAATTCCATTCATCTAAACCTTTTATTCATGAAGATTGTTAGATCCTTGAAAATTTGGTGGATTTTGGTGAGGAAACACTTTAACATTAACTCTATAGTCATCCCTTCAAGGTTCCATTATTGGAAACTAAATGGGAAAAGGTGTTGCTACCTATCCCAGAGCATGGGCATCGTCCCCCACTATCATAATGAGGAACTATTCAACTGGGGGGTTCTCCATCTATAGTTCATCGGTAGATCCCTCCTCTAATAAGTTCAAATACCTAATCAGTGGAATGATGAAACACACCATCAATAAACAACAAGTATACCTTTACAGATACCCTCATATCCACAACTCAAATGGGTGACAAAATATTCAATTACATCAATTATAATTCAAAAGTATGTGATTTTCGAAACACTCAATTCAAATAGGTAAAAGATTATAAATAGATAAAAATAATAATCAAAGACACTTTTCACCACACTACCCATGGTGACTTATTTTTCTTTATGAAAAGAACCCTCTAAACAGCCACCCATATCTATCTCCCATGTCCCTTAAATAAAACCATTAGTATACCAGGACAACCCAAACAACATAATTATTTTATAATAAGATTCTAAACTTTCACCTATGGTACAACTTTGTCAAAAACCATCCTAGATACCAAATTACCCTGATACCCATGCTGTCACTAACATGTCCAAAAGGGACTTCCTAATCTTCATGTGTTAGTGACTAGAACCAGGAATCATACAAGAATAATTGGGGAACAAAATTTCAATAAAATATAAGAATATAAAAGATACAAGTTTTAATATCCACACTACACAAGAATAATGTACTAGAAATCAAACATGGAAAATAGTACCTGATCAGATCGATCAAAAACTCAATGAAACATCAATCCAAACAACCATAAACAACTAAAAAATCCATAAAATCATATGTAACAAGATGAATTAATATCCACCGGTCACCATCATCACTCCATGGTCCCAAGGGTGATGAATATCCACCACCTCCATGTGGAATCTTCCCTTTGATCATACCTGTCATAATAATTTCTAAATATACCTAAAGGAAAAAAGTTGGCTGTGATATGTAAAGCCTAGTAGGGTCCCACCACGTGTTATATAATAGATTCCATAACAATGGACCAATAATTATTTCAATTTTAATAAAACAAGGGATGAGATAATATATAATTTGGTTATTTAAAACAAAACATGAATTCATTTCAATGGATGGGTAATAGTTTAAACATTTATTAAATAAATATTCTATATAAAAACATTTATATTAATCATCTGACATTAGTAAAAAAGTTCCAAAAAATGGAATATAAAATAAAAACATAAAAAATCTACATGGTAATCATCCTTAAAGTGTCTTAGTTTCTAGATATAGGATCCTCACACTTGTCAAATCAATGATCACAGCTAAACATGTGTACACACATCACTCAGTGTTATATTGAATATCACTTATCAACATCCAATCATGGATAATCATGAAAAAAAAGATTTTTTAGAGTTTTCATCATCAATCCATTAATAGGGGATTAATATCCTAGCTTTCTTGTCAAAAATTACCCATTAAATACCTCAGATTTCTTGTAATCAATCAGTCAAAAAATAAGGGTAAAATCATATCATTTCAATCAATCATCATTTAGAATTCAATTTCCAAATTTTTTGTTTCAATATGAAAATTCAATTTCAAAACCAAGACATAGTCTTTTCATCATTTCAATCCTTTTAAATTAGAAACCAGTCATGGGTATTCATCATATCAATTTAATAATTTCTTTTTAAAAAAATTCTCAAATCATTTCATCAATTCCATTTCCATTATCATGTTATTTTCTAAAACATAAATCCATCATTATCAAAATTCATCTCATATTTTAAAATCCCATGGAATTTTTGTTTCTCTCATAATCCATTTCATTCTAAATTTCATAATAAAATCATCCCAAATTGATAGTTTATAAATCATTCGAAGTATATTTCAAACCAACCAAGAAAATAAATTTTTGAATTACATGGAAATATCAAGTGGAACCACCTACTGTTAATCATGGAATCAAACATTAAACACCTTAAATGGGAATTCCAATAATGATCGATGGTGAAAATGATATAAAAAAAATATAGAATCATTTTCTAAAAATAGTTTGATTAGATCTATAAACAATGTGATGATTTATAAATATCTAATAAGTATATAATAGAATATTGAGTGATACCACACTATAAGAGATCAAATTACTTAATAAGGATTGGATCTTTCATCGGAACATTGATTCGCTAAAGGTGGAGGTTATAGTATCCAAAATAACTTCTTGAGAACCTTAAATGGATGAAAATATCATAATAGCACCAAATGGGGGGGATTAAAAACCTTAAACCTAGGGTTATAGATTTTTAACTTAAATTTATAGGAATTGAAAAATGCATGAATTGTTTCCTTGGGAGGGTGTAATGATTAGAAAAATTGTGTTCCTTAAATGTGTGCCCCTACTAGACTTTTATTTGGCATTCATGGTCTTGGAACATCGATAAACTAACCATGAACTATCCATTCATTCCCCACTATCCACGGGGTTTACATTTTTGAGGGGTGGACTCATGGTTTGGACAAATCATGAACCCCCATATAGTGGCTACCAACAGGGAGTACTATTCTCTTTTCAAAACCTTACAGTTTTCCCAAAAAAATTTCCAACTATGAATAGTCGAAATGGATTCCAAAGTTCTCAAAATTTTATATAAAACACACATAAAAAAGTCCCAACCATAAGGTGATTAAAAAAATGGGTCAAGGAATACCTAAAAGAAGGCCACATGATTATAAATGGTTGTCAGAGAAGGGATTCAAACAAAATGAGGGAATTTATTTCTTAGATATTTTCTCACATGTAGTTAACCACAATACCATTTAAGTCATTATAAGTATTTTTTAACTAATAATATACATTTGGTTTATATGGATGTAAATAAATTATTCCAAGAGACCCAGGTTCAAAAACGGGTGGAGGAGAATTTCTGGGGTACTATAGCAGTACTGTAGCAGGTACTGTAGCCAGCACTGTTTGGTACTGTAGTAGCTGGACTATTCACCTGATTTGGGCTTTCGGGCCACCGGATTGGGCCTATGGGTCTCAGGGCCTTTGAGCCATCAAAGGGCTTTGGGCCACATGGCCTTTGGGCCATTGAAGACCATGAAGTAGCCCAGTTCACACAGAGCAGGCCCCAGATGAGGATCAGAGCACCAGTAGCAGTCACTAGAAGTAGAGCTAACCGGATTGGAAGAATGAGAGGGTATGGCAACCGCCATCAGGACCAGGCACCGTGCAGCTTTGTACGGGGAAATTCTAGCCGATCATCAATGCATGTGGGGAGCTAAAGGCAATCAAGGATGCAGAAGGTGGGGAGGGGCAGTTCAAGTGGGCTGGGCCTACGGGTCCTGTATTTGGCATGGTATGCCTCTGGGCCTTCGGGTCATGTATTATAGGTCATGTCGGGCCTTGTGACTTGGGCCTATGGGTCATGAACGGGTTCCCCTTCAACCATTAAAAGGGGGATTATCAATAATAAAATAAAAAACAAGGCCTTCAGGGCCATTCAGGCTAAAGAAACTAGTGGGATTAATTTGTTAGTAGACAACATACTCAGTTTTTAAGATTAATTGAAGAATTTTTATTTTGAATCAATAATTAAGGTAGTCGAATCAATTTTTTCCATTTATTTCAGAATAAGATTTCAAAAAATGAAACATGTTTCACTATTTTTACCAGAACACATGTTAAGATTTAATATTCATCATAATTTTTCTTATATTAATGATATATTTCTATATGGTCTAACAATAAAAGGATATAGAAGATGGAGCATTATTTTAATAAAATATTTTTTATAAAATATCATGGTATTTCTAAAAATATATTAAAAAGGGGTTTTTATAGGTAAAGGGAATCTAAGAATTTGGTTTTACATAAAAGATACTAAATCTGAATGTTAATAGAGTGGTTTGGGTTGAAAATATGTAAGTTGGATTCAACTCCACTGGCTAGATACATTGAGTTATCTTAGGATAAGGAACCTAAATTGGATGTTTTAGTCTATTTCATGGAAGGAGTTTGGTTTTCCTCATCGATAGACAATTTGATGTATTCCATGATATACACTAAACAATACATTTCTTATCCAATGGGAGTGTGGAGTCATTTCCTATATGATCTAGGAAGAGAAAAATATGAGGATTTAAAGTGTATTATATAGTACTTCAAGGGATCATAAGATACAAACATATACATCTAGATCGATGGTCCTTTTCAAGGTTATGTCGACGTAGTCCTTATAGGGAATTCAAACACCTAAAAGATAACAAAAGGATTCTTATTTTCATAGGGAGGAATAAAATGCCAATTGATATTAAGGCTATAACTACTGGTTACATTTTCCATAGTGGAAGGCAAGTATGTGTCTATTATTAAACCAAGGAAGGAATTTTTATAGTTTTGGGAATATTGATGTAGCTTGAGATTAGTCATAAGGGTAAAGTGTTATTAGTTTATAATTAGAGTTTCATCCAGATTTTTGAGAATCTAATGTTTCATATAAGGACAATAAATATTGAAAAGAAATAAAATTTCATCTAGAACATGATAGTGGATAGTGTGTTGTATTTTCATAAGATAGATGGGAAGAAAAGTATAGTAGAAATGTTCACCAAGTTATTAATACATGAAATTGTGAATAAACATTGTTCATTAATGGGACTTGGGGGAGTGTATAGAGATATAGAGAACAGACATTCATTGATGTGAAAGTGTAAGATATGTGTTGTACCAAAGTGTTGGTGATTTTGGTAGGATATATATAGAATTATTAATGTGGGATATTTTTTTGAGTGTGAATCATGTTTATGTAATGATTACATATACCAAATGGGAGTTAACTGAAAGATAATATTATATTTAGTGTTCATACATAGTCAATATAATATTTAGTAGTTGGTAGTTCTAGTAGATGATGGTATAATAAATGGTCATTGGAATGGGTATGTTAAATGCATAATGTACTTCAGAACATAAATAATACTTATGCCACATTGACCTAGTAGAAACAAAAAATGGAACCCAAGGTTGGCATATCACAAGGACATAGGCTTGCCTTCCCATATGGAATAGGTTGTTTACTAGTGGTGAGGGCCTATATGGTATTCATAGGGAGACTACACCCTCATATAAAAGTTTGAATAATTATACAAGTAATGAAAAATATATATACCATTCCAGATAACCATCACAGATAAATCCGGAAAAATAATAAAAACAACAATAGTATGAAGATTCCTTACTAATGGGTATTCCATACATGACATTAATCCCCCACGGGTGGATCATATACAATAAAAGAAATACACAAAATAAAAAATAATCTAATAACTCCTCCTAACCTCATCTGATGTCCTACCTGATCCCAACATCCATACCCACAATGTAATGAAAATCCATCCATCATAAACATCATCCATTACCCTATACATATAACATGTGAAGAAATATTGATATCTACTCAAGTACCCAAGTGTCAGGATGGAATGATCTCAGTGTTAGTATAACTCAATATGACACCAAAAATTATTTCCATAAAATAACTAGTCTAATATTAGAGTCTAATTGGATATTCTCAAGTTAAATTTTTTAATTATAAAACACTTCATATAAAATAATTATTTATATCATGTGATACTAAATAACACATTATTTTCTCCTATCGAAACTCTTCTTTGATCCCCAGTGTTAATCTTACATACTTTAATTAGTGTAGTGGTGTCTCTGAGCATGGAACAATGACCATGCCCCTATAATTTACCATAAAGAATACATGTTCTGATCATGGAATTTGAGAGTATCATAAATATCATATAGAATATATAAAATTCTCAGGAAATTCCCCTATAATATAATATTAATGATGTAATTCCCCAAATATCATTATTTCATGTGAAAACTTTATATCCATCAAGACT
The DNA here is from genome assembly GCA_963277665.1 of Viscum album. NCBI lineage: Eukaryota > Viridiplantae > Streptophyta > Magnoliopsida > Santalales > Viscaceae > Viscum > Viscum album. The sequence goes on from OY728145.1 coordinate 787,094,516, forward strand.
GACCAAATAATCTGGTATCATGTGGAATCCATGGAGCTCATCATGGAATTACTAATCATTTACTATAATATATCCACGGTTCCCATCATTGAACTTTAAATAATAGGGCATAAAATAGAATCCATGTTCACATCACAACATTCATGATAACTTCACATCACTATCTTGGTTTATCACTTTTATTATACCATTCAAATCATGAATTCACATTACATGTAATTACTTATACTCTTTTATATGGATTAATTAATATTTATTTTTATAGGAAATCAAAATCCATTATCAGCATTCCAAATTTCAATAACCAATAAAAATAATATATAAATTTCTTCATGGAAAACCTAGGTTATTTTAAAAACAGCAACACATTTAATAAAAACATAATTTCCATTAACTAATAAATTTAGCCACATAAGTCCCAATTCTATGATAATATTTATATTTTATAAATTCCATTCAACAACCATCTAATTAATCCATAATTACTTTTTAACTATAAAAACATAAATTTTCCATTACTATATTTCATTTAGTTTTCCTTGGTTCAAAAAATTCATCTACACAATTCTATGGTAAACATAAATCCATGGTTCTCTACTATTTTTTATCATTTCTATGGTCCATGGAAATTAGATTGTGGAATTTAATTAAGGTAAACACAATTTAAAATAGTTAATTTAAACAAAGGTCATGCATGGCATGGCCATCTTGACCCCAAAAATCATAAACCTGTAAATTGATGTTATAATTTTAATAAGGATTAAGGACTTTCTACCCCAATCTTGATGAATATCACACATCAAATATTTTTTTTGGTCACTCAAGAATCATAATAAAACAAGAAACTATATAAACACCATGAAAATGTGGTATATTAGCTAAACTACGTCGTAGTCGACTCGAAATTGAAGGAAAACTAAAATATAGAAAATAAGACTAATAGAAATACATGTAGCCCTCTAATGCTTCTGAAAGAACTAAATTTATCCCTGAAATTAATTAAATCCTCCCTTGGGAAGAGGGGGTGAGAGGAGGTTCACATGTAAGTGTTCCTAGTCAAAAGTGAAAGTGAAAAAAGGATCAAACCCTTAATATATCTAAGGGGAAAAGTGAAATTTTCTTAATTTTTAAGAGTATCATGGTTACAAAACATTGGTTTCAAAAAAATGTTCCAACTATAATGAACACACCATTTGAGGTAAACCATATCACTTTTTTAGTGTGCATGTTTTTACAAACCATGTGCAAACCCTATTAAAATCCACTATAGTTTATTTAGATCCTTCATAGTTTTTTGAATCCCCTCTATTGATTTGAATAGTTTTTCTATCAAAACATGCCACGTGGTTGGGGTGAATGGATAGAAATAGTATTTCACAAACCGTACACACTAGGATATTTCCCCCAAAATTAATGTTTTGAAAAATGATGATCCAAGGAGTTACCTGAGAACCCGAGGAACCTATCAGTCATCATAAAACATCTAAAATCATCCCTTTAAGTAATTACAACTCCCAATATCCCTATTCAGTACTCAAATTTAAAAACACTCCATCCACCATATTAAAACTAAAATTATCCATGAACCTAAGGGCTCTTTCTTACACCCAGGAATTACAAAATCACTAATGTAACACTTATCATCCCTGAGAAGTCATGGTGTATATCAAATATCCTCACTCAACCCATTTCAATTATCAAATCCTATTTATATGGCCCCATACCATGAAAAAATTCTGAGCATGTATCCATGTGGTAGCTCCCAACAGATAATATTAGGTCGTTCGATCTTGTGTCAATGTTCATATTATCCTCAAACACTAAGATGATTCTTCATAGCTTATTTCTAATATAGTATAATCTATTTTTGTTGTTAGTTTTAATTCCCTAGACTATAGTTCTCCTAACCATAGTAATTATCTCACAATATGTGTTCCAAACTCCGACACATTCTTCCATAATAATTTTTCTTCCAAAGAACATTATCAATGGCCCACCATATGATTAGAAGGGTTCTCATAGAATCATAACTAAACCAACATGAGATTGTAATTAAAGATGTGTTATAACTCTCACATCCACCTTTCAAGCCAAAATTAACATTCCTCCACCTTCCAAGAACAACCCAACCACTCTAGATCATCCATGGAAAGACCCATCCAACTCCTTAATAGGTTCTATTATTTCCCAAATAATGAGTAAGATACAATCTCAAACCTACCACATTGAGTCCCTTGAAAAATTGTTGGTTAGAACTCCTTAGGAAAACCCAAAACAAGAAATTTTAGTTTAAACACCAAGAACACCATTAAAGATCCGAACTGTGGTACTATTATCTCTAAAGGTATCCCATGGTAACACAAAACACACCTTGAGGTCTAAAAAATACCTATTATTACAAACCCATGGTTGAAAACAAAAAAACACACTAACCATCATTTTCTCACAAGAGAACCATCTTTCAACCACACCAAACCACATATGGTTTAAGATATCTCATCCAATTATTGATAACAATAACCATAAAACTATCTATAATTACATAGTTATTATGCTTTATCATTCTCAAAGGAATCCAAATTACTTTGAAAACACACATTAACTAGCATCCCATGCCCTCATGACCATAAAAAAGACTAGTACGATATTTCAAGAACCCTTTTTGACATAAGGAACACATACCTAGGACTAACCTAACAATCCCCACCAAAGGATTTTATTTATAATAATCTCATTGGGAAAATACCTTGAGCCCATGATACACATCTATTCCTTTAGAGAATATAATGTTTATGTGATTCCAAATTATATCATGCTCAATTTTAATTTCAACCATTGAACACCATACTCTCCTAGATCATGGACACTATCCTTGGTGTTTTCTAAGAATCATTCAAAAAGAGGTTTGTTCCCTCCACATCATATAGTGGGACTCCCACTATATTAAATTCCTTACGATTTTCCTAAAGTACTGGCCACAAATGTTCCTTCCATTATCAAATGTTCATCCCTCCACTTTATCCACACCATAAAATGATCTAATCATGAATATGATTGATCTATTGGAATGACCAAATCAGAAAAATTTGATAAAAACCATCATTTCTCCTCCTCACAAAGAGTATTCCATGGATGTATCCAAACCTAAAACATATCTCCATGCCACATCTCATTATTCTCATCAACCTCTATATAGAGATGGCCTCTCACCAACCAAAAACTCAACAATCATCACACTTACAAATTTGAAGGATTAGGATCTATTATAAATGCATACATTTATGGATCAGCTACATAAACAGAAACACCAACATGAAGGGAAAACCCTACATAGATAATTAGTTATGTGAACATATGGTTATTTGTCCCATAAATCTATGGCATTCAGCATTATCTATGTAAAAAATCTTCTACATCATCCCAAAAAGATACATCAAAAATTACTATGAAGTTAAATTACGAAGGTTGAAGAAAAATGCTACATAGATAAAATAACATACATTGATTCAAATAGTTATGTGGTCATTCAGATATTTTTTCATGTGTTTGAACATCATATATGTCGGCTAGGTCAAACTCCTATCATTTGAACTCACATAAGGCAGCCAGTAGAAGTTTAAAGGGGGTTGGTAGGAGTTAGTGATAAACATTCAATAGAAAGGTTTCAAACATAAAACATGTAGTGGAGATGAATATATATGAGTAATAGAAAAAATATGGAGAGTATTGAACACTCTGGGGGAGGAGTTGAGATAAAAAGGCAGAGAAAACCAAAGAACAAAAAAGAGGATGTAGACAGAGGAGACAACATTTTTTTTGTTTTGAATCCCTCAGGTGGGAATTATTTAAATGGGATTCTATTTCCTAAAAACTTTTTATACAAAAAAACTCTATGAATATATTGAAAATATTTATGGATATGGTTGTAGAATTCTGTTGTGGGGGAATAAGGTTGACCTAGTAGGCATTTTACCCCACTTGGCTGTTAGGGATTATATGAGTCCACCCTCTTCTTTCTATTCATGTTATGTATGAACTTAGACTATATATCTTCTTATAAGTCTATTTGGGTTATTGGTGTCATTAATTACTTGTTACATGTAATTCCAATAGAGAATATGATAGGAAAAATGAGAATGATCCATTAGGGTTCCTCAATGAGTGGGTAAAATAACTATTTAGTTAAGAAGTTGCAGGCTACTTTCACCTTCAAACTAGCCACTCTAGAGAGTTGGAAAACATCTTCTCCTGGTACTACAGTGATTGGCCCTAAGTGAGAAAAATATTAAATAAAAATAGGCTTCTTCTATATAATCTTTCCATACAACCAACTTCCCCTACTCTAGTCCTTATAGTTAATTCACATGATTATTCTTCTCATCCTCTAACTTTGTCCTACTTTCTATTCCATGTCATTATTCTACCATCTTTAACACCATTATTGAATCCGTTTTTTCATTTTTATTTTTTTGTTTTATTTTTTATTTTTTTGCATAGCATTCCTTCTCGTGGGTTTGATCCATGTTTTATATGATACCAATTGTTAGTATGTGTTATAAATAATTAACTTTTACAAATTTCAATGGGGACTATGTCACTTACCTGCATGCACTACCACAACCCCAGGAAAAAATGGTTCACACACTCATAAACCTAATCATATGGCTTGAATCATTCTACCATGAGTCACATCTCAACCAAAATTGGATCGCACTCCAAAACAACCGACTATGCTCATGTGAATGTCAATAATACATAACTAAGTGTACCTATGGTACTCCATTACAAAAATGAGTACATCACTTGTTCCAAATTCCAACACAAGAATTATCATCAACATGATGTATTTAAGAAAAAACACCTCCTACCCCTGAACTCATATCATGCTTATAGAAACAAATATATCAATCAGTAGTGTCATACACTCAACTATACCTTCCCTAAACACTACATTGGTACTGAGTATTGAAATACAAAGTTATTTTATGTTTATATCCATGAAATAAATTATAGAACCTATGATTCACACCTCACTTCAATTGATAAAATCAATAAACAACAACTCTGATAGCATCTGTACAATGGTTTCTCACTCTTGTACCATATGATATCACTAAGGCCTAAGGGATGCATTCCCAAATATGATTTGTTCCAAAAAATCATTATATCATGAGTTAGGTTCTACTGGATAAAATAATTACACCCATACAATATGGACATGAATTCCATGATATTTACATATTCAAAACTAACCTATGCCTAAAGTACTATCACTAATGGTGGTAAAACAAAACTACCTCAAATATAGGAATCACTAAACATGAACTAATCATACAAAACAAGGCATCTTCCACCCCCACACACCATTGAGTAATTTCAAAATATCATACCAAACAATACCATTTGTAACCAAGATAAGTCACATGGATTTGACTCACTAATATGAGTCATTCTCAATGGTAACTATGACCAACCACATAACCCATTAATTGTGGTCCCACAAAAACCACCACTTGTAGGAAAACACCCCATTTCTAATGCATCTAGTTCACATGGGATCTAATGTTTCATACACCCAATTCTATGTTCTCACATACTAGTTTTTATGTTTTTTCCCACATAACCTCACCAGGTTCAATCCAAACAAATAAGACCTCTAGGTCACCTTATCCACCTTAAGGTTTAAAACATTACCATAGTTGCATTAGTTTAAAAATATAGTATTCAGAATATTTTAATTCATTACTAATAATTTATTTTTATTTTTAATTCATAATTTTACATTTATTCAGTTCATAATTTATTAATATTTCTATTTTTCGAGATCATAATGAAATAGTATTTCATTCTCATGCTATCAGGGAGTACACTATATAGGATTCATAATTCCACCATATTTATCCAAGAATAAACCAATCAGTGTATATCTTAATTCCTATAAATAAATCAACATTGGAATTAATAATGTAATATTCCAATATATATTTTAATATAAACCACCATATATGATAATGATGACACTTTAAATACTAACCCACTTATTAATAGTAAAATATTGACCATGGGAAGATAGAAATAAGGTTTTAATTATAATAAAAAGCAACCAAATGATAACATAGATCATATGAAGGATGAAATAAATTTTAAAAACCCATGTCCCCATATGATGCATGTCACGTGAATCCCTAAATCCTAAAATTATAAATTAATCTAGTCACAACCACTTTCAATACTGGTCTAGGAGTATAAATCTTGTTTCCCAATAACATCACAAACAAGTTATTCACTCAATGTAAAAAAATAAAACTATAATAAGAGAAATATAAGAATGAAATGTTCCATCCCTAGAAATTGTGGTTTTCCCCATGTATGGGTTAATCAATCAAAGTAATGATCTCATTAAAAAGGCCTAAAACATTCCAAGTATCTTGTATATCCTGTTTAAATAGTATAATGCAAAAAAAGATATTATACAGATTTGTAACTCTCCAACCCATGATACCTATAACTAGTGCCCTAGGCCAGCGCACCACATGGTATCAAGAACCAATCCCTATATTCTAGAGTTTATTAACTATAATTGAGGGTATGTGAGGTTTCCATGGGTAGACTATGAACAAATGTTAGAGTAGCTATAGAAGCTGAAGGAAAGAGAAATATATATACCATTCTCGATAGCCATCACAAAAAATACACGAAAAATTAAAAAATTAACTATAGTGTCAAAATACTTTAATATTTTTTATTCCATAAATGAAAATGATCTCCCCAATTTTGGACCATATATAGGAAAATAAATACCCAAATATATGGAAACTTGGAACTCCTACCAACCTGATCCCGAGTCAAATCAAGTCCATCATCCATATGTATATTGGTATGTGAATACAATCATAATAGGTGTCATCCCTCTCTATATACCAACAAAATTACACCAACTAGTGATATATGTTGAGGTTCACGATTTCTATTCTATTCCAAGAAGTATATGAGTATAATTGAGTAAGCCACCACCAAAAACATCACTAAAATAACCCGTATGACATAAGTGTACATGTGTATGTGCTCAAGAAAAATAGTTTAATAATTATGAAAACTTTTATTTAAAAGAATTTATTAAAGGAGGGGATCCAAATAAATAAATAAACATCCAATTTCATAGAATCTATAGTGATTTCTGGGGTCATCCTTCCAATTTTAGCTAATGTAAGGTTGTCTCTGTGAATTTCCTAATGACCACATCCCCATTTTTAGCCTTATTGGATTGAGTTTCAGAAATTTGTATTCACCGATATCAAATTATATGAAATTGAATTCAAGTGATCATCCCTAAATTCTCCTATAATCTGATTCCATTAATATAATTTCCTAAATATCATGTACCGTGTGAAATTTATCTTCCCATTCTGAAAAACCCAAGCATATAGTATCTTGTTTACCCCATAGATCTCAATAATAAAATTCCTAGTCTTATCCCATATAGAATCTATGGATCTCATCCTATAATTACTAATAATAAAGCTTGACATAAAATCCAAATGTTAATCATGGAATTCTAAAATATCATCCATCATAAAGAATCTAGTAACTCATCCAAAAATTTCTAATCCTTACACCTCAAATTCCCACTTTAGAATGTTCATTATACCATTTGAAAAATTAATTATCTTTATAATGAATCGATTTAACTCATTCAACATGATTCATTATTTTAGATTTAGCCCAAAAATCATGATTCCTATTAACAATTTCACATTTCATTAGGCAATTATAAGAAATTATATAATTTACCACTTCAAAAAATCAATCCATTTTAAAACCCACAACACATTTCATAAAAGGGGTTTTCATTTAATCAAAATATGAAGCTACATAATATATAATTCCATTATAATATTTATGGTTGTGATATTCCATTTCATTTTAATTTAATTAATCCTTAATTCATTTTTAACTTAAAAAAATAAGTTTCTTCTTAGAATATTATAATTAATTTTTCATGAATAAAGAAACCATTAAACTAACAAATTCAAAGTACAACTCAAATATAATGGTATCCTCTATGTTTTATCATTTATGTGATCCAAGGAATGTAAATAGTGGACTTAAATTAATAGAAACATGATTTCATATAGTTAATTTAATCCAAGTTCAAGTATGAAATTCTCTACATGACCACACTATGAATACAAATAGAAAATGAGATAAGACATTAGATTAGGGTTAAAAACCACATAACACTATACTAGTGAGAATAAACCATCTAATATGAACTATTGGTTAATCATAAATCAGAAGAAAATGGAATAAAAATAACTTCCATGAAAATAAGGAATATTCTCTAATCAAAGTATAACTCAACTAAGAATTGAAAGAAAACTAAAATAGATGAAAGGGGATTTTTATACGTACATCTAGCTCTCTAATTTATATGACAACACTTTTTTAGAAATGATATATAAGAGATACTCCCTTGAGAATAGAGGGAGGATAGGAGGACCATGTGTAAGATGTTATGGATGATGGGGTGAGAAAAAGGTGTCAAACCCCTAAAATATCAGGGGGGAATTTAACTTGAAGCTTTTAAAGAGGAACATGCTTAGGATATAATTTTTTCCAGAATATTTGATAATCATGAAAGCCTAACTATCAGAGGCATTCCATCTTGGATACTTAGTGAAGATATTTGGAAAAACTATGTAAAAAACGTTACATTCACTATAGTTAATTGAAAAAAATTCATTATTTTTTGAAAACCCCTCTCATAGTATGAGAAAACTATAAAAATATTTAAAAAAAAGCCCGACGGTTAGTATATGTTGTGTTCTTACCATAAACCCCATGCTATTTCCCTATGAATTGAAATTTCAAACCATAAATCTCACTAGACTTATCAGAGAACTCGATGCATCTCTAAATACTCAAACCATATCTAAAAGCATAACTTTAAGGTGTTCCAACTCCAAAACTCCAAATTAAAAACTCAAATATAAAAACTACCAATCCACCAACTCAGAACTAAAATTATCCATTACCTTGAGGATCATCTATAAACATGAGACTTACAATAGTCATCATTGTCATATGGAAAATGGATTAGTGTAGTTTCACTTTTTATTTGGTCTCAAGGGTTAAGGGTCGATTTCCATATGACATCATAGATCATTACAGTTTAAGGGGATACCATCTGTGTTTTTTGAAGGTCGTTGAAAGTATATGAATAGTTTTGACTTAAAAAAGTAACTGAAATTACTAGTATAAATAAAAGGATATGTTTGGGAAATTATATATAATATGATATCCAACATATTTACTTGGTAAAAAGTGATTTTAATCATTTTATCTTCATTTTATAATGGAAATGTTGATAATTTTTTCCCCTGGGTTTAGAAAACACATCTAGACCAAATAACATCATATATACATTACATTGTCATTTACCAATTTAATTATTATTAACCAAGAGTATTTAATCAGTGTGTATAAGGTTTTATTAGTGTGGTGAGTAATGTGAAGATTCCTCCTACCTTCTAGTACACAAAACACTAATGGAATCAATTCAAAGGGTCAATTTTCTTTTTGTGGTATTATTAGGTGGAAAACATACAGTAATTAGAGTTTGGAGGATACCAAAAAATTATCAAAGTAAGGATACATAGTATGAAAGTAATAATGTGATAATATATATATATATATAATATTATAGTAATTGGAATTACAATGTAACATAGTTATTGGGAGCCAACTCTAATAGAATAGCATGGGATAGATCCAATTAGTAACAACTTTTAAACCACTAGATCTCAAATGATTTCCATTCTTCTACTCAGCTAAGGCTTTAGTAAATAGTTATGACACATTTTCTTCTATAGTAACTACACTCACTACAACATCTCCCCATTGGTAAAAATGAAATAATATGTGATATGTATAAGTTATATTATTTTTATTTTATGTGACATTATATCCAAGGAAATAAACAATTTTGTTATATTATCACAATACAAGGTGAAAGGTTAATTATTATAATATAAAAAACTAAGATCTTGTATGGATTATTATATCCATATAACTTATTTTTCTGCATCAAATACTATAATAAACTCTTACTCTAAAATACAATCCTCACAACTGGATATTTTGAACTCTTCCCACTCAGATATATTATATTAAAGAAAACTTCATCTATCAACATTAATATTTGATCATTCTAGTCAATTTTGAAACTAACATATTTGTATCCTCTAACAAATAATTTTTCATATCCACCATAAATGAAGTATATTTTTTATATGCCCCTTGTACTATATGGAAGTCTTTAAAATAGACCATTTTGGATCTCTGTGGTATGTAGGGTATCTTACTTCCATTCATAGGGGATATAACATATCAACCCTACTACATATCATTTCATCCATGATTGAACAAACTAAAGAATCATATAATATCCCACTTATCATTTATCTCACCCATTATATCTAAGTACACATTTTCTTGGAGATATGTGTAATATGTGTCAATGGAAATAATATTCTCTTGGATTAGTATATATTTTATCTTTTCACTTCATTTCCAATGTATATATTGTGGAATAGATCATATATAAACTTGGTTATATCATAGTGGATCATGATCCCTAGGATTTTGTCTATGTCACATAAGTATTTCATGGAGTCGAATTTTCCTAACCATGTCTTAATTTATTCTAAGAATTGAATATTTTTCCTATAAATAATATGAAATCAGAATAAATAACTTAATAAACAATATAAATCCCTCTAAAATTCATTTAAATAGAATAATCACATTGTCACGACCCCCTCCCACCAAAGATGCCCCTCCTGATCTGGCAATGGTGAAAGGAAGATAATGACCCCCGAGTCCCGCCTCCAGTAGGCCCCAGGTTGGCGACTAGCACCAAGGGTATGAGTTTTCATAAATATGGGAGGCATTACCCTTTTTATTATTTTGGATCGGGAAATAGGACAAGTCAACCACCAAAAAGGGAAAAGAACAAGTGTATATAAATAAACCCAAACCAAGCCCACATGCATGTTTAAACAATTTTTTATAACAAGGTACAAGTACAAGGAAGCTCAAAAGTACAATGCCAAAGAAAACAAGAGAACAACAACTGCAACAACTCCAACTACCCGACTAGTAGGGTCCCGCACGGCCCTGGTAGTCCTCCTGGAAACCTGAAAGTAAACGTAGGGTGAGCATACAAGTATACTCAGTAGGGAAACCTAAAGCTCTCGTGCACAAGTGGGGAGACACCCTAAGGTCCCGTGAGAAAACAGAAGAACCAGAAACTAACAAGGAAAAACTATCCACCCAGCCTCACTGGTCACACTCACCAAGTAACACAAACAAGTTTAGTATATATATATATAACAAAAGTATTGGGTACCCCGCACCATTTCCCACTTAATTAGATGCTGCTTTTCCTAACGGCAAACGTCCTAACGCTACCACACTCTTCCCGCCCGCACACACCTGGGCCAAACCACGCATCCCGCCCGCACACACCTGGGCCTCACAACCACGCATCTCGCCCGCACACACCTGGTCCACAACCACTAACCCGCCCGCAGACACCTGGGCCTCATCCCGAAGGTTCTTGGGAATGGTAAGCCTGCCCGAAGAGTCTTGGGATAAAGGTTTCCTCAAGCCATCATAGCCTCCGAGACCTACCCGAAGAGTCTTGGGTGTATGGTCACCTCAAGCCATCATAGCCTATGGAAGAAGGAGCAGGAAGGAGCTAGTAACTAAGGGGGAACACCCTCTCCCATAAAACGGGAGTGTTCGGCACTAGTTGCTTGACATGGGTGTGGTGTGACAAAACACAAAGATACAATTATATATATACATATACCAAACACACAGCCCAACCTATGGCTTCTTAAAAACAGAAACTGAGCATGTGCCTCGGCACTGCTACCACGAAGCATGCATCAACAACCAAACAATCATCCCCCAATCCCATTTAGGTTTTCATGTTTCATGCAATGGTTTAACAATTATTACTACTGGGCAACTATCATCCAGACAAAACCTTTCACAAACATATCCCTTCCATCCACAACCAAGGTTAGGGAAAACGCAAGCAACCACATGCCATTTCATTTACAAAATATTATCACAACCATACAACATTCCATCATTCATTTATTTCAAAGTTCCACACATAAAACCCTTTCCACACACAAAACATTTCTGCATTTGAAAACACTTTTTTTACTTCAAAACACTTTTCATAAATAAAGGCATTTTCCACAACCAACCACTTCCCATTTCAACATCATCGTTTACAAAACATTTCACACCTCCATGTTTCCACCATCAACCATTCCAAAAGATCACCACCCAAACGTCGCAGCCCCGCTGCCCAGCATCACATCACGACACCATTCCAGAAAAAAAAACATTTCCCACAAAACAACTAAACCACCAACATGTTCATTATTCCAAATTTGTTCAACCGGAGTGATCACACAAGGTTTTCATTCTCATTTAAACAGCCAGTCTTTACATGCTTATCCATTTTCCATGTTTTAACAAAACCAACCACAAACAATTCAGATATCAATTGCGCACGCAAAGGCCACCAACGGCCTTGATTTTCAGTAGGCAAAGGCCTTTCAATCCAAAATCACAATCAGAAGATAAAGAAACTAGAAGGCAATAGAAACAGCACAAAACCCCAAACCCTTCTTTATCCGGTTATTATCTTTATTTAAGTTCAACTGCATCCCATGGAACAAAAGAAGAATATCCCACCCCACATGTTGCACCAAAAAGAGAGACAAAGATAAACCCCTACCTCAAAAGGTCCCGATCACGTCGCTTCCGACGACGTCCTTCGGTGTCCTCCGCCTTCGCCAAACCCGACAAACGCCTCCTAGGATGGAAGCTGGAGAAGGAAGGCCGGAAGGAAAGGTGAAAAGTCTAGGCTTAGAAGCTTCGTCTCATCGCTATGATCCTGTGGCCGCTGACGGATCGAAATTCGGAGCTCGGACAAAGAAGTTAGAGGAGGAATACTTCTCGATCATCCAAGAGCGTCGTCGTGCGACAAAGAAGCGATCGATATGGAAGATAAAACATGACCTCATTCTTATATAGGCAACGAATAGGTAAATCCGTATTCAGCGTGCATTAATGAATACACGATGTGACCATACATATGTTACATGTTTTGATTGGTTACCACACAACACGTCACGCGGTTTCCACGCGTTTTAATAAAAAACGTTAATTTTATTAATATGTGTGTTTCGTTGACCCGAGACATAACTCATAAAAAGGTATCCATAACTGGGCTTAAAATGACCATCTTAATTACAGGATTACACTGTCGCTGACGGTTCGTCATTCCGACACCATATGAAGAAGTTACGGTCGAATTAAGATTATAAAACCCAAAAATAATAATAAAATTTTATAATATTATTATTTATTTATTTTCCTTGAATTTTATACGCTCAAAAATTTGGGTCCCCTTTTTTCTTTCACGCCCAAATGTCTCCACCACCAATCAATCACCTTTATTTTTATGATAATAATATTATTATGAATATTATTCATTTAAGGGGAAGAAAAAAAAACCCCCCTTACGCCTCCTTTAACCTCATCATACACCCCCTTTATTCTCCCCATTTATTTACTTTAATTTATTATCTCATTTAATCCATATGATTTATTATTATAATATACATGGGGAGGTCCATGTATAGCGCCTCACCCACATGCTCCTCATTAACATAATAAATATGTAATACAAATATTTTTATTATTATAATAAAGAAAAACCTCATGTTCAATTAATTCATGAGCGTTTCGGGTACCCAATCTGAAAACCCGAAAAAGACATCCAATATTGGACTCACAATTTCCGTCTCGTAGTCAGGGTCACACTGCCGCTGACGGTTCGTGAAACCGAGGTCGCATGAAGAAGATACCGTCAAAATTCAGTTTTCCCATCCAAAATTAATAATTACATTATTATATTATATTATTTAATTTAATTCTTAAATTCTCACATTCTCTCTCCAATCTCCTTGAGATTTACGCACAAAGTCATTTGTTTAGGTGGATTACACTTGGCGCCTCTCTCATATATTTATTTTTCAATAAATTTTATTTCCTTTAATCATGTTTCTCTCTCCAATCTTCTTACCTTCTTCCACAAAAAGTGGCGCCTCTCTCTTCCTCATTCCATTCCCAAAACGTCCCACCTTGTATTCCTTCTCTCTCTTTTTTTCATTTAATCTTATCTTTTATTTTATATCATTATTAATATATTTTTCATCTTCTCTCTTCAATCTCATTCCTCCCCAACAAAGTGGCTCCTCCCTTGATTTTACACCATTAGTTCCATTCTTTTTATCATAATTATTTTCAATAATAATGATTGAATCTCCCTAAAAAACATGCAAGATCACCTCCCATCAAAACCCACATGACACACACCTATTTTAAATATTTATCATTATTATTATTATTTTATTTTATTTTTAAACACAATTATCATAAATAATAACATCTCTTATTTATCCTTATATCTCAAATCTCATTGCAATTAATTCAAAACATAATTCTCATTAAATCATTATTACCAGATCTATCAAAAAAACCAACATTATTATTATAATTATTTAGTATAACACTTATAACAAAACCCCAAATAAAATTTATTAACACGTCACCATTTATTATTAATAATAATTATTATTTTTGATGTTCGTCGCATTGACCACATAAAAAAAACGTTTTTACAAAGTAATCGACCGGAGAGGTCCGGGCCATTACATTAGATACCTCTCAAAAAATTCTCGTCCTCGAGAATTAAAAACTGACCCAGAAGAAGGAAAGGATCTGAAGAACCACTCCACAAGATACCTCTCAGGGCTCTCGTCATGACAAGGAACCAACCAACAACTCTATGAGTTAGGAATTCCCTCTCCTATGTCAAGATACTATCCGCTTTAGGCGGCACTGACTCACCTGCACGGGTTTAATCACATCCTCATTAATACATCTTGATTAAGGATCAGGTTTTTCCTTTCCCATATATTAGGGTTTTTTTTCAACTTACACTGCACCCAACAACGTACAACCCACACACTGCCCGGACACATGGCTTGAGGAATTCCTTCTCCCATGTTGAGATATTATCTGCTTTAGGCGGCACTGACTCACCTGCACGGGTTAAATTGCATCCACATTAATGCGTCTCGATTAGGGATTAGGTCTTCCCCTCCCCACATGATAGGGCTCTTCACGTACATTTAAAGAAAAGCGGGAAACAACATAGCATTATAGACTCATGAAAAACAAGGTCCAGGCCCAAAGCATGGGCGAGAATGAGTTTCAAAAATTGAGTGTGATGCTCCTGGATTTAAACAAAACATAAACGAGAGCATTTAAGTAAAACATGAAACATCTCTCTCGATCTTTCTCCTTGCTGGTGTTGCCACTTCTGTTGCGTGAAATTGTCCGCGTCCCACTCCTCTGCATTTCTGTTAACGTCCAAGTGCCATAGATGTACGGTAAACAAGGATCGCCTAAGCCCAAGTAGTAAGGAAAAACTCAAAGTTTTAATTATCATTTTATTTCAATTTCATTCCCAGAACACCCAAATCAAGTAAAACACAAACATGATGATGCATGTACCTTCCCTAGGGTCTCTACCCTGCAATCAATATAGTCTCACTTGGTCGTTCGGTAGGCTCAGAGTCCTTGCATCGGATCACGGGGGGCCCTAAAATCCCGTGTCCTAGCTGGTCTTCCCTGGCCTATGTCACGCACCAAGATTAACAAACACTGTTTCCCTACCATACCATTCAATCCTCACTGTGCCTAACTCTAGACTCCATCCTATCTCTCAACCATCACCTCTGATACCATT
This sequence comes from Viscum album, assembly GCA_963277665.1. Classification (NCBI taxonomy): domain Eukaryota; kingdom Viridiplantae; phylum Streptophyta; class Magnoliopsida; order Santalales; family Viscaceae; genus Viscum; species Viscum album. Next base: position 787,110,423 of record OY728145.1, read on the forward strand.
CTTTCACGACCCCCTCCCACCAAAGATTCCCCTCCTGATCTGGAAATGGTTAAAGGAAGATAATGACCCCCGAGTCCCGCCTCCAGTAGGCCCCGGGTTGGCGACTAGCACCAAGGGTATGAGTTTTCATAAATATGGGAGGCATTACCCCTTTTATTATTTTGGATCGGGAAATAGGACAAGTCAACCACCAAAAAGGGAAAAGAACAAGTGTATATAAATAAACCCAAACCAAGCACACATGCATGTTTAAACAATTTTTTATAACAAGGTACAAGTACAAGGAAGCTCAAAAGTACAATGCCAAAGAAAACAAGAGAACAACAACTGCAACAACTCCAACTGCCCGACTAGTAGGGTCCCGCACGGCCCTGGTAGTCCTCCTGGAAACCTGAAAGTAAACGTAGGGTGAGCATACAAGTATACTCAGTAGGGAAACCTAAAGATCTCATGCACAAGTGGGGAGACACCCTAAGGTCCCGTGAGAAAACAGAAGAACCAGAAACTAACAAGTAAAAACTATCCACCCAGCCTCACTGGTCACACTCACCAAGTAACACAAACAAGTTTAGTATATATATATAGAACAAAAGTATTGGGTACCCCGCACCATTTCCCACTTAATTAGATGTTGCTCTTCCTAACGGAAAACGTCATGACGCTACCACACTCTTCCCGCCCGCACACACCTGGGCCAAACCACACATCCCGCCCGCACACACCTGGGCCTCACAACCACGCATCTCGCCCGCACACACCTGGGCCACAACCACTAACCCGCCCGCAGACACCTGGGCCTCATCCCGAAGGTTCTTGGGAACGGTAAGCCTGCCCGAAGAGTCTTGGGCTAGAGGTCGCCTCAAGCCATCATAGCCTCTGAGACCTACCCGAAGAGTCTTGGGTGTATGGTCACCTCAAGCCATCATAGCCTATGGAAGAAGGAGCAGGAAGGAGCTAGTAACTAAGGGGGAACACCCTCTCCCATAAAATGGGAGTGTTCGGCACTAGGTGCTTGACATGGGTGTGGTGCGACAAAACACAAAGATACAATTATATATATACATATACCAAACACACAGCCCAACCTATGGCTTCTTAAAAAGAGAAACTGAACATGTGCCTCGGCACTGCTACCACGAAGCATGCATCAACAACCAAACAATCATCCCCCAATCCAATTTAGGTTTTCATGTTTCATGCAATGGTTTAACAATTATTACTACTGGGAAACTATCATCCAGACAAAACCTTTCACAAACATATCCCTGCCATCCACAACCAAGGTTAGGGAAAACGCAAGCAACCACATGCCACTTCATTTACCAAAGATTATCACAACCATACAACATTCCATCATTCATTTATTTCAAAGTTCCACACATAAAACCCTTTTCCACACACAAAACATTTCCGCATTTGAAAACACTTTTTTTACTTCAAAACACTTTTCATAATCAAAACACTTTTCATAAATAAAGGCATTTTCCCCAACCAACCACTTCCCATTTCAACCCCATCGTTTACAAAACATTTCACACCTCTATGTTTCCACCATCAACCATTCCAAAAGATCACCACCCAAACGTCGCAGCCCCGCTGCCCAGCATCACATCACGACACCATTCCAGAAAAAAAACATTTCCTACAAAACAACTAAACCACCAACATGTTCATTATTCCAAATTTGTTCAACCGGGGTGATCACACAAGGTTTTCATTCTCATTTAAACAGCCAGTCTTTACGTGCTTATCCATTTTCCATGTTTTAACAAAACAAACCACAAACAATTAAGATATCAATTTCGCACGCAAAGGCCACCAACGGCCTTGATTTTCAGTAGGCAAAGGCCTTTCAATCCAAAATCACAATCAGAAGATAAAGAAACTGGAAGGCAATAGAAACAGCACAAAACCCCAAACCCTTCTTTATCCGGTTATTATCTTTATTTAAAGTTCAACTACATCCCATGGAACAAAATAAGAATATACCACCCCGCATGTTGCACCAAAAAGAGAGACAAAGGTAAACCCCTACCTCAAAAGGTCCCGATCACGTCGCTTCCGACGACATCCTTCGGTGTCCTCCGCCTTCGCCAAACCCGAAAAACGCCTCCTAGGATGGAAGCTGGAGAAGGAAGGCCAGAAGGAAAGGTGACAAGTCCGGGCTTAGAAGCTTCGTCTCGTCGCTACGATCCTGTGGCCGCTGATAGATCGAAATTCGGAGCTCGGACAAAGAAGTTAGAGGAGGAATACTTCTCGATCGTCCAAGAGCGTCGTCGTGCGACAAAGAAGCGATCGATATGGAAGATAAAACATGACCTCGTTCTTATATAGGAAACGAATAGGTAAATCCGTATTAAGCGTGCATTAATGAATACACGATGTGACCATACATACGTTACATGTTTTGATTGGTTAACACACAACACGTTACGCGGTTTCCACGCGTTTTAATAAAAAACGTTAATTTTATTAATATGTGTGTTTCGTTGACCCGAGACATAACTCATAAAAAGGTATCCATCACTGGTCTTAAAATGACCCTCTTAATTATAGGATTACACTGCCGCTGACGGTTCGTCATTACGACACCATATGAAGAAGTTACGATCGAATTAAGATTATAAAACCCAAAAATAATAATAAAATTTTATAATATTATTATTTATTTATTTTCCTTGAATTTTATACGCTCAAGAATTTGGGTCCCCTTTTTGCTTTCACGCCCAAATGTCTCCACCACCAATCAATCACCTTTATTTTTATGATAATAATATTATTATGAATATTATTCATTTAAGGGGAAGAAAAAAAAACCCCCCTTACGCCTCCTTTAACCTCATCATACACCCCCTTTATTCTCCCCATTTATTTACTTTAATTTATTATCTCATTTAATCCATATGATTTATTATTATAATATACATGGGGAGGTCCATGTATAGCGCCTCACCCACATGCTCCTCATTAACATAATAAATATATAATACAAATATTTTTATTATTATAATAAAGGAAAACCTCATGTTCAATTAATTCATGAGTGTTTCGGGTACCCAATCTGAAAACCCGAAAAAGACATCCAATATTGGACTCATAATTTCTATCTCGTAGTCAGGGTCACACTGCCGCTGACGGTTCGTGAAACCGAGGTCGCATTAGGAAGATACCGTCAAAATTCAGATTTCCCGATCCAAAATAATAAAAAGGGTAATGCCTCCCATATTTGTGAAAACTCATACCCTTGGTGCTAGTCGCCAACCCGGGGCCTACTGGAGGCGGGACTCGGGGGTCATTATCTCCCTTTCACCATTGCCAGCTCAGGAGGGGCATCTTTGGTGGGAGGGGGTCGTGACACGCATTTATTCTTAACAAAACTAAATTATCTAATGACTTCTTCATAACTAATATTTCTAGTCCATAATTCCACTTTCAATTGATAAATAGTTCTCAAAGACTTTAATATATTATTTGAATCATTTGGTGTCATATAACATTATTGTTTTTTCATGTATACTTATTCTATATGATATCCATAAAGGTACGACGTCATGACATCCATTTTACAAATTTCACAATCTTGGTAAGATTCTATGGAAAGAATAATTATAATTCATTTTCTCATATCATGTTGTATATATGTTTTTTATAATCATTTATTCTATTATATTTCATTAAACATTTTTCATAAAGTAATTATTTATAGTTACTTAATGTAACATCTATGTTATGTTTCTTCTCGAACTAACATTTTCACCCAGTAGGGCTTACATTAACTATATGATTATCCAAAACTATAATATGGGTTTGGTATATAGAATACAATTTTAAATTCATGGATTCTTAAAAATTTATAAATTCTAATCTACTTAATACTTCCTAATATTATAAAGGATAATTATTTTCAATTAATAATGTGTCACATTACTCAGTGATAAGAGAAAAATATATCTTTAGTTCTCTAAAATTTATTTTTATCCTACACAATAATTATTTCTCTAAAAACACATCTTCAACAAGGCCATGTATAATATTTCCATGTTCCAAATCTTGTGTGTTTTGATCATTAACTTCATTGAATTCAATATTATTCCCACTATCTCCTTTGGGGATGTTATCCCTTTTTATGAAGATGGTGTTTCTATCGATGAATATCATTTTAGCTAAGGGATTATATAGTCAATATCCTCTTTTCACAATAAGATATTTTATAATAATACCCCTTGATCCTCAAGATTAAATTATATTAATTAAAATTTCCTTTACCATTTTCTAAAATCTCTACACAATTATATGTGAGAAAATGGATTTATTCTCACTCAATAACTCATATATGATTTCACAACTGATTTATATAGAACTCGGTAAAGTGGGTAGTATTCATATTGTAATTAATATTCCCAAAATAGTAATATAACATTTATATGAATCATAATCAATCACAATATTTCTTATATAGTGTTGTTTCTCCATTCACTAACATCATTCCATTTTGGTATATATGGAAGATTTAGTTAAGATGGTGTAACAAAATATTTTAAATAATTGATTAACTCTTGGTTATTATATTCATGCCCTCTATCTGAATGGTGTATAATTATATTCATATCAATATTATTATATAATTCACTATTTAAATCATTTAATTTCTTAAATTATATTTTCCTATAACACATTAAGAATATATATCAATATTTTCTAAAGTCATCAGTAAATTTTATAAAGTATGTGAATCCACCTCAAATGTCTATAATAAAATGCCAGCATACATATATGAAAAATACTTTTGAACACCTATGGATCTATCACCATTTACACTAAATATATATTTTTACATTTTCTTGTAAGAAATAAGGGTGTATATATAATTCTTTCACCTCTAAATAGTCTTAAATACCCTTGTTGATATAATCTTGTAGGACGCTTCTTGTTTACAAGACCAATTTGGTGATTCCTTAGTAGAATGTGATATGATTCATTTGAACATGATTTTTTATCTATTTATAAGACATGATTTTTATTTTTTAGTATTTTAATACTATTATATAAATATTTCATTTCCTAATATATTTTATCTTTCTAAAATAATAAACATTTACTTCTAAATTTGAAAAAAAATACAACTATTTCTTGATGGATAAATAAATGAATTTATTGGTGAAACTAGGCACATAAGAAATTTTTATTAAAAAATTAATTATGCTAGACAGAAATGTGTGGTGTTAGTATCTTATAGTCAATGCATCTAGTATTTATCCATTGGAATACTGAAGATCAAACTCTCCTTCTAAAAATAAAAAAAAATCTATTTGACTCTTGTATTTATGTAAAAAAACAATAATAAAAAACTACATCTAATAAAGTATTTTTATAAATTAAATGATTATTCACAATAATTAATATACTTTAATATTCCTAGAGATTCATTACTATGGAATGGTTCTTCTTAACATTGGCATTCCTTCCATTAGAATATTATACCACTCATATTATTTAAACACATTCTATATTATCATCTCCTTGTAAGTAAATTGTGAATATTCCTAAGACTTTAATCATTCTGCGGTCCATTTTTGGTTTCCATTCCTCTTTCTCACCATATAGACAAATAATTTTTTATACTTCATGTTTTTATCCTAATGAAGAATTAAATCCATTAGATATGGGTGCATATCCACTATTTTATTTACGTTCAATTTCTTAATATAATAAAGGAATCTTGGTAGATGTGGGGTGAAAATGATGTTTATATAGAATTCCTTGGGAAACTGGAATCCAGTAATTTTTAAATTCTTATTTTCTCCCATCATTATAACTACCTGAGGTTGATATAGAACTCATTCTCTTATATTTATATTTACATGAAGATTTCATAACTCTTTATCCAAATTTATCCAAATTTAAATCACTGAGATGAGACAACATTAATTATTCATCTATGTATTCATGAAGCTTATGGATCACACTTGATATATATAATAACATACTTAATTGGAAATCTAGTGCATAATACACTTATTTATAGTAGACATTTTCAACACCTCACTTTCCTCAATATATGTCTTAATAGGAGTAAGGGACTCGAGTACTGAAAACATCCTCTCTTAGCATAGTAAAATGTCTTAGAACTTGGAGCAAACTTGAATGTTTCCACTAGAATATAGATTATCCTTTTCCAAAATGGTTCATAGTTAATGTGATGTGGTCAAATGACTTTCAATTGTTTCTAAAATAAATAAAAAAATATTATATTAAATTTTAATGTCATATAACCTATAACATAATTATTTAAATAATTAGTCACCAATTATATTATCTAATACTGTTAACTCTCACTAACATATTTAAAATATAATGTTTGTAAGACATTCTAGAATAAATTATTCATATTTCCATTCAAATAACAATGATACGTGACTTATTAAATTATATGAAGGTGTTTTGGTTTGGATTTATATGAAAACTATATGAACTTGTATCGCCATGATCTATTATGAGGACTCCCAAATATTAAAATCCTATACTAAAATTTCATCCACATATTCTACCAAGTTATACCATGTTTTATGAGGGAAACTAATCTTAATGATAATTATTTATGTTAACCCATGTATTTTATTAGAAAGTATATATAATTTAAATTTTCCTAAAAAGGGCCAGATCACCAAGAGGAACTAGAAAAATTTAAGGTAGTATAGTATGAAGATTCTATTAGAGGGACCATTAGTGGATCTTCAAGTAACATTAATAATTTTTTTATGTTACTCACTATGGTGACATTGGTTAGAGAATCCAAATTAGGGTCTTTTCTCTTCATAATAAATAATATTGTTCTATAGAGTGTTATCAGGGTGTATGAAATGGGTATAGTCATCACAGTTACTCAACCACCACATAAATTCCATTTATATGGAAAAATGGTTAACCTATAATTGTTTTCTGAAGAGCATAATAAGAACCAAGTAGTAGGGGATCCTGTTTGGGATAGGGTTTAGTAGTAGAATCTTATAAATAATAGAAAGAAGATTTTTGGAGTTCTACCGACCATTCATTTTAGGGTGGATTATGTGGTTCCATATGGTTGGGCCACCAGTGACAACATAGATGTGCACTACAAGGGATATAGGTTGAAGCATTGGGTCAAGGTTCAGTCTAATTCAATTCCATTGTTCCCTCTCCTATTGATTGGGATGTTTGACCATCTACCAGCTGAGGTGTGATGTTATTTACTTCCACTCAAACACATATTTCTTTTAACATAGTAACACCACATTGTTTTATATCTACTAATTTAATTAATGTTCTAGAGAAATGAATAGAGTTTCTTAATGTAGTGATGTCAATCCACACTTATTTTGAGATGTGAGTTTAGGGAACACATAGTTTTCAAGAATCCAACATAGTCATTCATGGATACATGTCTCTATGGGAATTTTTTTACATGATATGACTAGTTTTAATATGGTCATTTGAATATATTGGTTCATCTAGTATTGAAACAATAAAACTATTAACATCAATTTTATTTACATCTCCAAGCGGTAGAAGTTAGGTCTATGTTGGAGATTATGACATGAATGTTGGCCATACAATATTAGATGACTGATATATAGGTGGGATAACAACCCATATGGATATATTTTTATTGGAAGATGGTGAGATTTATAAATCTTTATTTTCGCCTATATTTGACTAGTTCCAATACTTCTTTCTTATTCTTTTCTCTAGGTTTCCACTTAATAGGGAGGTTGATATTACTATTAAACTCACACTGGGTGCATAAACTATATTTAATCCTCTATATAGGTTGGATAATGTGAATATATCACATAAAATTGATTATTTTAGAGGAAATATATTCTATAGAGTTCATATGACTGAGTATGTTCCCATAGAGATCTATAATCATTTTTGTGAAGAAATCGGATGGTTCATTTTGATTGTCTGTGGATTATTAGAAGCTAAACACATTGATGATCAAGAATATATGTCTAATATGGAATATTGATGATTTATTTGGTTAGATTAGGGGTCTAGGGTTTCCTCTAAAATTTAATATAAATATACCTATTAACATATGAGGTTCAATCCTTTCAATGTACCTAACATCCCATTCAACAATATTTTTGGTCCATATAATTATTTGATGATGTTTTTCAGTCCAAAATAATTCCTCAGTGGAGTTAGTGAACCAGATGAATGTATTAATCTATTCATTATTGGATAATTTTTTAGTTTTTTAGTAAATAATATAAAATTGTTCTCTAGTTTGAGTTATGATCATATATGTCATTTGTATACCATATTGACATCACTTAGGGTGCATCAGTAATATGAAAATCTCATGATGTGCTAATTTTTGATACACTATGTGTACTTATTAGGAAATGATATAGAATTGGAATGTATATATATGGAATCCTATAAGGTTGAGGCATTTTGTTTCTAGAGATACCATATAATGTTTTATAGATTCATATATTTCTGGGTTTTGAGGGATATCATTAGAGATTCAATAGGGACTTCTCCCACCAGAATGTGCGGATGATGGTCCTCACTTATAATGAGGTGATGGTTTTTTGGCTTGATGATTATGATATATAAATTAAGTATTTTAAATTTAGGATGAATATAGAAACAATAATGGACTTACCTATATTTTTTAAGGAGTATGCCTTGTATTGTAAAGCGTCAAGGATCAGGTTGGGAGCTTTTCAGATGATGGATTTCGATGTAGTCACTTATGGTTTTAGGTATATGAGTTTTTATGTGTAGTAATACTAAACACATGATCTATATATAATAGTGGTTGGTTATTCCTTTATATGTTTGTTTCATTTCTTTATGGGTGAGTGGATTATGGAATGCACTAATGACATGATCTTGGGTAAACTTTTCTCACTGTGGGGTATGGATAATCAATAGAGGAGGGTTGATTATCTAGAATTATTTTTATTTTTATTTGGATTATAATCCATGTAAATGAAAAATGATCATAGATATATTGGGAAAATGTACTAATAATCAATTAGTAAATGGGTCCATCACTGAGTTAAAGGTGATGGAATTCTTTTATGGGATGAAACTTGATGTCTGGGAGTAATATGGTTGAAAAAACCATCTTTCGTTATCTAAAACTTATTCACCCCATAGTAGGGTGAAGTGGAGTCTAATATTGGATTTATAATTTCTATTCATATGAGATAATATATCTGGTGGGGAGCCTCCACCAGACTGGTATCATGATCATGACGGGGTCCATTATGTCTGAGATCATTATGTGGCCTCGACGAGTATGTGTGAGAAGATGGAGAGGGAATAAAATTCCTCAAGGTAGGATATATATCTCAGATTGATTATAATGTACAGATATATGCATAAAGAGTAATGGTTTTCGGACATAAATTGGTATATATAGGGTTTCATTATGTGGAGCTCCACCTTTCAACAAGTGATAGTTGAGCACTAGAAGCCTATTTTTTCTCTACAATCACTACCTATTCATGAGAGGAAGTGATATGATGTTACTATGTTTTTTATCATAATAATTATGAATATTTGAGGAAATTATTTGGTATGGATTTATATATATTGATTAACTAAGGTGGATTACTTCCTTCTGATCTAAGAGAATCTCCCTATAAAATCCAAGGGGAAGCTTAGTGTAAAATAGATAGCGTGACTTCATAGAACAACATAAAATATAATTTCAGATAGTAATGTCTATTTTATATCGTGATTAATCTTGGGATTTTAGTTGGTTCTATGTATACAAGTGAATTTAGGAACTACTTATCATCTTTAGGAAAATGGGTAGACATGGGTTACTATTCTGATATTGTAGGATGTGTTGAAAAATGCGTCACAATTTTTTTTAGTACATTATAGAATCATTTTTCTATTATAAATTGTACCTACGATAATATCTATCAAGAATTTATCTATATGTAACCATTCAAAGATCTATAAATTTAACCATGGTGTCCACCTCTATATTGAATGCAGGTCATGGAGTTAGTGATTATTGGGAGGAGTCTCGTTTAGGAGATTTCAAAGAATATAAAATTGATTAAGAAGCTATTAGATACCACTCATAGTAAGAAGAGGTCATTTGTTGAAAAAAATATCACCCTATAGAGTTTAAGGATTGTGATTGTATCTCCTTAATAGTATCACCTAGGTTACAAAAGTATCATATTTGGAGACATGGGAAATTGGTACTTGATGTGGCAGTGTTTTAACACTCTTTTCCACAACCTTTTTGTATTTTTTATTGACTTTTTTATACCAAAATGATTTTTTTTAAATAATTGATAAGTGTTGTGTTTTTTTACTTGCTGTGTAGAATAATCATTTTTTTAGTTTAAAACATGTGTTTTAATGTGCATTAGTGTCATTTTAAATAATTCTTATATTAATTTAGTTTTGAAAATTAGATTTTTATTTATTCATTCTTTTATTTTTACTATTGTTAATTCTAGTTAGTTTAGTAATTCATTAATTAAATCAATTAATTATTTATTATTAAAACTTTAAATAAATAACTCTTTATGGTTTTTAGTCTTTTAATAATTTAATTAATTTTAACAATTTAATTTTATTCGTTTAATATTTTTTATTCTTCAATTTAATTAATTCTTCAATTAATTAGTTAAATAATTTAAGCAAGTTACTATAAATATTTTTAATTTGTTCTTTAATTATGTTTGATTATTTTTTTAAACCCAAATTAATTAATTTGTTTAAATAAATTTTTATTAATTTTTTTATTTCACTTTGTTTTTTTTAGTTTTTTATTCCATTCTATTTAATTTGATTGATTTATTTATTTATTTTTAGTTTTATTAAATTATTTTATTAATTTAATTTTCTTTGTTTTGTTTGTTCGCAGGTGTTGCGGTTGCACGGTCCTGCCCTTATCGGTGACCTTCCTCACCAATACACAAATCCTCACCGATACAACTTACCTCACCGATACACCTCCACTCCACCTACCCTTCCACCCTTGTCTTTTTCCTTTTCCTCCTTTACCTCACCGATACACTTCTCCAGTCCACTATTTTACCTCCTCTTTTCCTCACTGATTCGTCTCCCTTTTATTTTTTTCTCACATCTACCGTTGTCCAAAATTCTCACAGTCACCATTACTGCTCTACCTTCCCTTCCTCACTCTTAGGCTTCTAAACTGGTGCCTCTTCCACCTCTACCCATCTCACCATTTCCATTTTTTTATTACCTCACTGATACACCTCCCCTTTATTTCCTCATCGTTACCCTAATATTTTCTCACCGATACATTTGATTTCAATCCTCACCGATACTATTTCCATTTTACCTCACCAATACATCTCCCCCTCTCAATCCTTGTTGATACTAAATTCTAGATACCATTCCACTCTTCTGCTCCATCCTCATCTGTGCCTTCACATAGCAAACCAACAGCATCAAATCAATTTTCACACAGTAGAGACACCAAATAAACCCTCAGCAGTGAAAATTAAACTAAAAACTGATTAAACGGAAACTAAGAAGATCGAACAAACCATAAAATTGAAAACCAAAACACCCCAATTCAACCCAGATCAGAAACGGTCGAGTTCACACTGGTGCGTAGCAGCCCTGGACAAACCCGCACTCGCCCGCATCCTCTTCTCTTCCAAACCCAAGCCACCACTTTTCTTCTGTCCACAACAAACCCTAACTCACCTTGATCATCCACTGCTCCTAATCGGATGACCGAACCTCCATGAACGGCCTAACTCCAACCATTTGTTGCCTCCATCATCTCTCCTAAAGCCGGACTCTCCCTCTTCACTCCGTCGCCCCCTGTTATCATCTCCCATCGCCAAACTGGCCTCGAACCGCTGCTCCATCTGCAATCCCAACTCCAACCCCTACGCCACTTGAATACCCGGCGCCGTGAACCACCTCACCTTCCCCCTAAAGTCGAGTCGACGCCGCCGACCCACTGAAACCCCCTGCCTCTACCCGAATCTCCACATTCAACACCGCACCATATTTGAACCACCTGCTCGGCCGAGACCTCCTTCCCTCTTCCCTCTCTTCTCTACGGCGTCGAACCAAATCCCCCCCCCCCCAATTCATCCTTTTTATTTTATTGATTATATTATAATTATAAAATTAAACTAATTATTATAATAACATTATAATATATATAATACAATATATAATATACATTACACATAATAAACAGATTCATATACACATTTATAAAATTAATTACTTTTGTTTTATAAAAAGTAAATATTAAATAAATATAATAATTATATTTACATATATTAGTAATAATATTATATATTATAAAGTATATATATATATATATATTAATAAGCATTTTTTTAGTAGCAATATAATATAAAGTATTTTTTATAGTAGTTTCATTCTCTGACGCAGCTGCGTTTTTTGCAGAGGGAGGGTTGCAGCTTGCCGCGCACGCACCATTTCGTTCAGTCAGGAGCTACTGCTCTAGTGATCAGTGTGGGATGAATCAACGCAGTGAAATCTACACATGGAGGTCAGGGAACAACTCAGGTGAGATTCCAGAGACTTCGAATGGGGTCATTAGCATTCATCACAGGTAGGAGGAGAGAAAGGGGAGGATCTATCCAGGGGGAGCAGGGGACAGCAGGGGTGAGAATCCACTCTTCTATCCAGATATCCCTCGATCCATCAGGGCATCACGATCAACCTTCGATCCATCTCATCATCAAAACAGAGGCAGACTGACATTGAGAAGGAGAACAGTATCGAAGCAGTTGCTGGAGAGAGGATAAATCTCACGGGATATGTTTCTTAATTCATTTTTTGTTTCTATCTATTTTTCTGTTTTAATGTGTAGTTAAATAGATTAGGGAATTCAGGCTGTAGAGAACTGATCATCCATCTATCTATCATGTTTTGTTAGTTTAATTGCTCGGTGCGATTTCATTACTCTATTTTCTCTTCTGTTTATTTTGAGTAATGTTTCACATTACCTAATGACCGAAGGGTGTGGTAGTGAATCAATTCACCATGGATCATTGACCAAAGTACCAAGAATTGGAAATGGTCAATGCATCTCTTCTCCAATTTAAGCAGATTTTTCCAAGGGTCAAGATCGGGAGATCGAGACTCAAGGAAGTTAATCGAGCTGTATAGATCCACTGTAGTAACAACGCAATGGATTAACACCATTTTTTGTAAGAACTGAGTAATTTAATTTAACTAAGCAGAAGCGGAGAATATCTTTTTAGTCAGTTCAAAATATCCTGAGGACCCTAAAATTATCATTGTTGTTTTCTCTCTATTCAAGCCACATATTTCACCATATCACCTTCATTTTCACACCCTCTGTCAGTGTTTGTACGTATAGTTTTATTTTTTTGTTAGTATTCTATTTTATCTTTTTGTTGTTTTAGTTTTAATGTGTTATAGCACAACGTAATTCCTTCTTTGTGGTTTGACACCCTTCTTACCACAGTACTAGTATTTTTTAGGGTTTATAAATTTTAAATTTTCGCGTACTCAATGACTGTGCGGTCAAATTTTGGCACCGTTGTCGGGGAATGCATGTGCGACCATGTTTAAAAAAACTCAAAACAAATTAATAGAAAAAATATACAAAACTGTAAAATTGTACAAAAAAAAATCTCAAGAAAAGCTTGTTGTTGAAGTTGCATGCACACTAGAGCTTCTAAGTCAAAACTTGAAACTCCAAATCAAGAAATCAACAAGAACCATTATTCACTTAGAAAACAAAAGCAACTTGAAATGGAGAATTTGGAAAACATTACTGGAAATCAAAATGTCAATGGGACACAGCCCTTAGTTCCTGCCCTTGAGAGACCTAAGCTTATGGAGTTTCAAATTCCTAATGTGTCAAACAATCAATCCTATATCAAATTGTCTGCTAGATCTAGGAGATATGATATCAAACAGTCTCATCTTTCTCAACTACCATCATTTAATGGTCTTCTAGCATAGGACTCCGTAGATTTTATCATAGATTTTTATTGTTTTGTCCAGAAGTTGCCTCTGCGATATCTTATTTAGGAGGATTTGAGGCTGAGGTTGTTTGCATTCTGTCTAAAGGGGAGGGCTAGGACTTCGTTTCAAAATTTAGATGAGGAAATATTTGAAACCTGGGAAGAGGTGTGCAATGCCTTTGTATCTAAATTCTATCCTAGGAACACCACCATTGAGGTTAGGCATAAGATCACTAGCTTTGTCCAGGATAAGGGGGAACTCTTTCACAAAGCATGGGAAAGGTTCATAGGTCTTCTTAGAAAGAGCCCCAACCATCAATTAGATCCCCATCATCTCATGGAGACTTTCTATAATGCCCTCACCCCCTACAATCAGAACTTAATTGATCAATCTTGTGGAGGTGATTTCTCTGATTTCACTGCTGATGAGCTGAAACAATTGTTTGATAAGTTGGCTCAGAAATCTCAGCACAAGTGCACTAGGAAGAGAGTCATCCATAGGGGTGATGAAAATCCTCAAGATGCCGTTGTCGATGATAGGGTTCTTAGGGAGCAGTGATATCACTGTGGGATGTTTGGTCACACTCAGAGATATTTTCCAAACTTTGATCTCCCTAGTTCATGTGATGAGAGTGCCCATTTTGTTCATTACAGGTCTATTATTCAAGGTGTCCATGCTCAACTCTCAAATTCATACCACTCTGGATATCAAGGTCAGCCCACTGCCCCAAACAAGCATCCTATTGCCCTAACTTTCCACCCACAGCCCAAAAAAAATTTCCATAATCAATATGAGGATGAATCTTATAATTCTCAAGGGGAGTTAAAGGGGATGTTGCAACAAGTGTTGAGTGAGATCAGATCATTTAAGAAGGACACAGATTATAAGATTCAAAATTTAGAACTTCAAATGTGTCAAATGTCTAAGAATCGAGCTGGTAAGGAAAAGAGCAAGTTGACTAGCACTTCAACCCCCAATCTAATAGAAAATGTGATGGTAGTAACAACCAGGTCAGGGATTAAACTTAAGGAACCAGTTAAGGAACCACCTAGGCAAGAGGAAAACAATTTTCAAGGTGAAATTGAAAGTGAAAATCTAGAAAATCCCAATTCTGGAAATCAAGAAAGAGAGTTTCAAACTGAACAGATTGTGCAACCCACACATGAGAAAGCTAAGAAACCAAATAAAATAAAGTTGCAATTGATTAAGGAAGCAAAGAAGAAAGTGGGGTCTGACGAGAAGGTGAATAACCTACCTGTTCTGAAACATTATTCCCCTCCCATTCCCTTCCCTGAAAGAGTGAAGAAAAGTGATGAACCCGATTACCTGATATTTTTGAAAATGATTTGAAGCTTCACTATCAACATGACTTTCCTATAATCCTTGGATAAAATCCCTTCATATGTTTCATTCACAAAAATGTTTTTGAAGAACAAGAATTATTGGAAGAAGTTGGATAAAATTGATCTCAATGCGGAGTGTAGTGAAATTGTCCAAAAAAAATATTCCTTCCAAATTAAAGGACCCTGGTGGCTTTATCATTTAGTGTCGAATAGGAGGAAGTGGGAAACTGAATTGTCTGTGTGACTTAGGAGCGAGTATCAATCTTATTCTTTTCTCCTTGTTCAAAAAGCTAGGTCTTAGGGATATCTAACCAACTGTTGTTTGTCTTCATCTTGCTGATAGGTCACTCACACACCCTTACGGGAGAGTGGATGACTTATTAGTAAGTGTAGGAAAACTCACATTGCCCACATATTTCCTGATCCTTGATATGGAATGTGATGAAAAGGTTCCAATCATCTTAGGAAGACCCTTCCTTGCTACTGGTGGTTCCATCATTGATGTCTCCAAAGGTAAACTCACCCTCCAAGCTGTAGATGATGTGGAGGAAATTTTGGTGTTTGAAAGGCCCTAACATGAGGTTACTTGTGATTTGATAGATGAGGTTGTGAATCATTTTTAAAAAATTGAGGATAGAGCTGGGTATGGTTCTTTCCCACTTGAGGTCACAGAGACACTAATTCCCCAACCCACTGGAAATTTTTCCTTGGCTACTACTCTTTCCCCGCACCCTCCTGTTGATGAACAAATT
This sequence comes from Viscum album, assembly GCA_963277665.1. NCBI lineage: Eukaryota > Viridiplantae > Streptophyta > Magnoliopsida > Santalales > Viscaceae > Viscum > Viscum album. The sequence continues at coordinate 787,126,504 of OY728145.1, forward strand.
CTTTCTTTGGAACCCATTTTGGAGAGTGAGTCACAAATTTTTCCTGCACTATATCAACCTGTTTATGAAAGTTTCCCTTGTGAAGTTGACTTTCTAAGAGTTCCTGAAGCTGGAGAAAGCTCTGGGTTGAGCCCTGCTGAAAAACTTGATGATTGTCATTATGAACAAGTGCATTTCCTTGATATCATCTTACCTGCCCAGTTTGATGTTGTGAGTGATGATTTCATACCTGAACATGAAGGATTCACATCATTTTAGTCCTCTTTGGACATTGATAATAACCTTTTAAAAGCTGAATTTGATAACATATTCTGGGATATTTCTGAGTTGTCATATTTTCGAGCTATTCTGGGACTTGCTGAGGGTTTTGTCAATGTATCCTCTTCTATTTTTGGGTTTGGAAAAAACTCTAAGTGTGGTGGATGCTCTGGAATTATTCTTGATCTGATCGATGAATTTCATGGGAAACTATTGAACTTTTTAAGCGCAAACGAACTGATTTTTAGAGACACAGTTGAGCTGGGCAACATGAATCCTTTTAGTGATATGGATAAATTTTGGAGAATTCCGATTGGTGATGAAGATGAAAATATCTTGAGTAGTCCTTCTCTTGATTCCTTAGACAATTGTAAAGTTCACACCATTGAAAGCTCTTTCCCATTAAATGATCATGGTAAAAATATTTATGGGAATAAGGTCTAGCTAGGGACTTCAAACCTAGTGCTGCATGGGAGGCAACCCATGGTTTACTTTGTTTGTTTTCTTTAAATCTTTAGTTTGAATAAATTCTCCTTGTTTAGTTATTTTTCTATCTTTTTGGTGAATAATAATGTCTTCATTTCCTTATCATATGATACAAGTGGTATGGTGGTCCTGGTTTGCTAAGAGAATCATGTTTCAGTGGTGGCCACATTTGGAACATTCATGGTGGAAGGAGGTTGTCGTCAGAGTACACTAGATTAATGGATTAAACCCCCAATCCCACACTTTGTAGCTACTTTTTATTTGAGCTTAAAATCTTTAACACTAATGTTCAATTGTTTCATCATGTAGGTGACAAACTAGAGAAGCCAGAGTCATTCACAAGGAGAATAAAGGGAGGCATAAAAAAATTAAGAACCTGCACATTCAGGGGAGTATTGTTTTATCTTTAAATGATTTACTTTTCACAATTTTATTGCATGCTGCTGTGAACTTAGTATGGGGATCTTCCCACTGATTTTTGAAACTCTTGGACTGTTTTTTATACTTGGGTGTTAGCTGCTAATATCTACTTAGTAGAAAATGTATTTTGAGCTGATTTTTGAAACATGCTTGCACCCACTGCTTTCAATTTCATTATGTTGCTGCTACATGTCACTGTTAATCATGCTACTATTTGAAGTAAATTGATACAATCTTTTGTCTTCTAATAATGAATCAAGCATGAACATTTTATGAATATAATTACACTTGGTTACTGGTGATGGATGGTGGGGTTGGGCTCTTCTGATTTATTTTGTTTTTGTTTTTGTTTTCTTCCACTTTTTGTGTGGCAAAGAAATTTTTTTTGAACCTCATTACTACCCTTACATATCCTATTTAATTTGAATTTTCCATCAATCTTGAACATAAACTATATTCCACCTTAGAATACAACATTGGGGGAAAATGTTGGGTTTTAAGTGTGGGGGAGAGGGGTCATTCTAGTGTCATGTCTAATTCCCCCTTCTTGAACCAGAGTTTGTTTAAAAAATGGTCAATTTTTTTCATTTTTTCAAAAAAATGGTTCAAAATTCATTTAAAAAATTTTAAATTATTTCATGACTTGATGGTCATTGGAGGTTCAATGGTACTTCATTTATGTCATGTTTAGTAGATAATTGTTTGTTGGATGTTGAGAGTGGCACTTTGTCAGAAACTATTAAGTACGAATGATTGCTGAGTGCAATTGTTCACTGTCTCTATGGATCTGTATGTTTAGGAACTGAGGATAAGAGTATAACGGGATAGGTTTTGTGGGATTATGATCATGGCTTAGGGTAACTTTAAGTTCTCACCGGAACCAATGAGACTCACATTTTTATAAAATAATATTCAATCACTTTACGGAGTCAATTCGAATGATTATTAGTTAAGTCCTTTGTAACTAAAGTAAAATGTGAAAATGAGATCCCATGGGGTGTATCTGAGATAAGGTGCATTGGGTGCATTTCTATGAATAAATAAATCTAATTTCAATCTTAATAAGTGCTATGCAAAGTGCTCTGCACATGGAATATGGCTGGGAAAAAGTTAAATAAAGTTCCCTTGTCAAAAATTAACTCATTAAGGTGAGGGGAATTTTGAACCTAGATGAAGAAGGGAGCAATTGACTTGGTAAATATTCATTTGAGTTGAGTCAATAAAGTGATCAATTTAATGGACTTTAATTCCTAGAACCTGGAGGAAGGTGAGAATGGAAGGTGCACTTGGTTAAGTTTTGAGTTCCATTTCATCTAACCTGTCAACACTCCTTGAATCAGTACTTGAATTGGAAGGTGAGGTATGACAGTTAATGAATACACATAGGAGGCATGACATACTTGACAGTGTATGAATTTGTGAGGCTGGTGACTTTCAGTGAGTATTTGAGGCTAGGAAGGACAACATTTTTTGAACACCTTTGAAAAACCTGACTCATTGTTTGGTCCTGCTCATCTGGATATTAAAGTTTAATCATGCACCTTTTGAACTGGAACTCACAAATCATATTTCTGTTTTAAAGTCTAAGGGAATGTATTTGTTTGAGTACAAACAAAGCTTTAGGTGTGGGGGAGTTTGATATGGCGGTGTTTTAAAACCCATTGTCACATTCTTTTTGTATTTTTTATTGACTTTTTTATACCAAAATGATTTTTTTTTCAATAATTGATAAGTGTTGTGTTTTTGTACTTGCTGTGTAGAATAATCATTTTTTAGTTTAAAACATGTGTTTTAATGTGCATTAGTTTCATTTTAAATAATTCTTATATTATTTTATTTTTGTGAATTAGACTTTTATTTATTCATTCTTTTTTTACTATTGTTCATTCTGGTTAGTTTAGTAATTCATTAATTAAATTAATTATTTATTTATTCTTCAAATTTTAAATAAATAACTCTTTATGGTTTTTAGTCTTTTAATAATTTAATTAATTTTAACAATTTAATTTTATTCGTGTAATATTTTTTATTCTTCAATTTAATTAATTATTTAATTAATTAGTTAAATAATTTAAGCAAGTTACTGTAAATATTTTTAATTTGTTCTTTAATTAAGTTTATTTATTTATTTTAAAACCAAATTAATTCATTTGTTTAAATAAAGTATTATTAATTTTATTATTTCACTTTGTTGTTTTTAGTTTTTTATTCCATTCTATTTAATTTGATTTATTGATTGATTTATTTTTTTTAGTTTTATTAAATTATTTTATTAATTTAATTTTCTTTGTTTTGTTTGTTCACAGGTGTTGCGGTTGCACGGTCCCTCCCTTATCGGTTAATTTCCTCAACTATACACAAATCCTCACCAATAAAGCTTACCTCACCGATACACCTCCACTCCACCTACCCTTTCACCCTTTTCTTTTCCCTTTTCTACCTTTACCACACCGATACACTTCTCCAGTCCACTGTTTTACCTCCTCTTTTCCTCACCGATTCGTCTCCGTTTTATTTTTTCTCACAGCTACCGTTGTCCAAAATTCTCACAGTCACTGTTACTGCTCTGCCTTCCCTTCCTCACCATTAGGCTTTTAAACTGGTGCCTCTGCCACCGCTACCCATCTCACCATTTCCATTTTTTATTACCTCACTAATACACCTCCCCTTATTTTCCTCACCGTTACCCTAATATTTTCTCACCGATACATTTTCTCTCAATCATCACCGATAATATTTCCATTTTACCTCATCGATACATCTCCCCCTCTCAATACTCACCGATACTAAATTCCAACTACCATTCCATTCCTTTGCTCCATCCTCATTCGTGCCTTCACGTAGCAAACCAACAACATCACATCAATTTTCACACAGCAGAGACACCAAATAAACCCTCAGTAGTGAAAATCAAACTAAAAACTGATTAAATGGAAAATAATAAGATCGAACAAACCATAAAATTGAAAACCAAAAAACCCCATTTCAAACCAGATCAGAAACGGTCGAGTTCACACTGATGCGCAGTAGCCCCGGACAAACCCACACTCGCCTGCATCCCCTGCTCTTACAAACCCAAGACACCACTTTTCTTCTGTCCACAACAAACCCTAACTCACCTTGCTCAGTCACCACTCCTAATCTGCTGACCGAACCTCCCTGAACGGCCTAACCCCAACCATTTGCCGCCTCCATCATCTTGCCCGAAGCCGGCCTCTCCCTCTTTACTCTGTCGCGCCCTATTCTCCTCTCTCGTCGCCAAACCGGCCTCGAACCGCTGCACCATCCGCAAGCCCAGCTCCAACCCCTATGCCACCTGAAGACCCGATGCCGCGAACCACCTCGCCTTCCCCCTCAAGTCGAGTCGACGCCACCGACCCACTGAAACCCCCTACCTCTACCCGCATCTCCACATTCAGCGCCGCACCAGATTTGAACCACCTGCTCGGCCGAGACCTCCTTCCATCTTCCCTCTCTTCTCCCCTGTGTCGAACCAAATCCCCCCACAATTCATCCTTTTTATTTTATTGATTATATTATAATTATAAAATTAAACTAATTATTATAATAACATTATAATATATATAATACAATATATAATATACATTACACATAATAAACAGATTCATATATACATTTATACTATTAATTACTTTTTTTTAACAAGTAAATATTAAGAAAATATAATAATTATATTTACATATATTAGTAATAATATTAGATATTATAAATTATATATATATATATTAATAAGAATTTTTTTTAGTAGCGATATAATATAAGGTATTTTTTATAGTAGTTTCATTCTCTGACGCAGCTGCGTTTTTTGTAGAGGGAGGGTTGCAGCTTTCCATGCACGCACCATTTCATTCAGTCAGAAGCTACTGCTTCAGTGACCAGCGTGGGAGGAAGCAACGCAGTGAAATCTACACATGTGGAGGTCTTGGAACAACTTGGGCAAGATTCCAGATACTTCGAAGGGGGTCATTAGCATTCATCACAGGTAGGAGGTGAGATAGGGAAGGATCTATCCAGGGGGAGCAGGGGATCGCAGGGGCGAGCATACACTCTTCTATCTAGATATCCCTCAATCCATCAGGGCATCATGATCAACCTTCGATCCATCTCATCATCAAAACAGAGGCAAACTGACATTGATCAGGAGAGCAGTATCAAAGCAGTTGCTGGAGAGAGGAGCAATCTCGCAGGAGATGTTTCTTAATTCATTTTTGGTTTCTATCTATTTTACTGTTTTAATGTTTTGTTAAATAGATTAGGGAATTAAAGCTGTATAGAACTGATCATCCATCTATCTGTCATGTTTTTTTAGTTTAATTTCTCGGTGAGATTTCATTGCTCGGTTTTCTATTCTGTTTATTTTAAGTATCGTTTCACATTACCTAACGACTGACGGGCATGATAGTGAATCAATTCACCATGGATCATTGATCAAAGTACCGAGAATCAGAAATGGTCAATGCATCTCTTCTCCAATTTAAGAAGATTTTTCCAAGGGTCAAGATCGGAAGATCGAGACTCAAGGAAGTTAATCGAGCTGTGTAGATCCACTATAGTGACAACGCAGTGGATTATCACCATTTTTTGTAAGCAATGAGTAATTGAATTTAACCAATCAGAATCAGGGAATATCTTTTTAATCAGTTCAAAATAGCCTAAGGACCCTAAAATCATCATTACTATTTTCTCTTTGTTCAAGCCACATATTTAACCATATCACCTTCATTTTCACACCCTCTATCAGTGTTTGTACGTATAGTTTTCTTATTTTTTTGTTAGTATTATATTTTACCTTTTTATTGTTTTAGTTTTAATCTGGTCTTGAAAAACATAAGTCCTTATCTGTGGTTCTACACCCTTCTTACCACAGTACTAGTAGTTTTTAGGGTTTATAAATATTAAATTTTTTCATACTCAATGACTGTGTGGCCAGTACCCGTGTATGTGAGGATGTTAGAGACTATAGAGACGATGTGTAATTTTGAATACTGATTGAATCTCCCTCAATTTTTTAGTTTTATGAATTATTTATTCCATATATTTCAACTTTTTTTATATTAATTTGACCTATCTCGCTTTATTGATACCAATGGTATCAAGCTTGAGGCTAAATCATCCTTTGAGGATCATCCAGTTCAGAGAGTAAATCAAAGTAAGAATAAATTTTAAGGGAATATGGTGCCTCTATTATATGGGTTTCAGAAGCACTAGTATATCAATTAGGAGTAATGGAAGGAGTTTTATATTTGGTCTTAGGGTAAAGAGTTATTCAGTGATGAATCCTAGTGATGTTTGAGAACATAGTAGAAGGATGAACTACTATATAGTTGGGAGGTTGTAAAACACTATACCTTAAGGAATGAATAGATTTATATTTTTCCAAACCTTCTATTATTTCATTGATTATATATTTTTGTGGTGTTGGAGGGGAGTCAGGGTATGTCTTGAAGGTTATTTTGGGGGTTTTTGATTTGAAATTATAAAGAAGTATGGGTTTTCACTATTGTAGGATTTGTAAAAATGTATGAGATATGTAGGAAAAAATGATAACCTATGAAACCCCATTTCATGATCAAACAATAATTTTTTGTGGTATATTACATTTTTTACCCGCATCATGTAAATTTTAATAGAATATAGAAGTAAGTCGAATGGTTTGAAATATGGTTAGAAGAAACCATAAAGGGAAAATTTGGAAAAATTGATTCTCTTAACAGTATGAAAGCCATGGTTGGATTTTTATTTCACAAATAATGTAACCAAGACATATTTTCTTCTCACTCACACAAAAATAATGAAATTACCAAATTTACATAGGTGATTTTAAACTCCCATTCCCATTAATTTTCTCCACTTGTTAAATCAGGGGTGTTTATTCACTTCTTCCCTTCTATTCCTCCAATATTTTTAATATTTTATCCTTTAATCCTATTCTTGTTTTGTTTCATTAATTCTATGGTATATCAAGAGTCAAGTAAAACAATTATTTTTGTTTCATTTTTAGTTTCTCTCATTATGTAGAGGGGTTAAAAAGTTTATTCCCTTTTATTCCCTTTTTCAAGGATGTTGTTTGAATCATTATTTTCTTATATTTGAGTTTGACCTAGATAATGGAACTATATGATTATCATTCACTAAGAATAATGTTATATGTTATTATGTTATAAATTATAATATTTTTATTTTCCTTGTGCATGAGATGTGTGGTCACACTGACCTAGTGGGTCTAGACCTAAAAATTAATAAATGAATCATATTTGTGTTTAATGTCTTAAATACATAATATATAAATTCTATAAAATAAATGTGAAAGTTTATATGTGTAAAAATGAAAACAATTTGGTATATTTTGATTAATTAAAATTATACTTCCAAATCGGATTAGTTTCCCAATAAGAGTTCTCTGTTTGGATTTGATGAAGGATTAATTTCCCATTGTTGTTGGGGATGTAGGATTGGTTTATTTTACCCTAGGTGTTCATTATATTTTTTTGAGGTAGTTTGAAATTCCCCATGGTAGTTCTCTATATGGATATTGTGTATTTTATCTTTCCCCATGATGTTCTCTATATGTTTCCAAATATGGATTATTTACTCCCTTGTTTTTATATATATGGTGTTGGGCATTCACATAGTTCCTCTGGGTGGTTATTCATCTGATTCATAGATATATATAATGAGAAAATTTGTGTATGGTCAATCAATGGATTCATCATAAAACATATGGATTTACAATGAATAATTTATTATAAATCTATTTATTTTATTATATAACATCAACGTGAACTTCAATATCGGGATTATTGATATCACAAAGATAATTTTACTATACCATCCTCTACTAATGTAGTGATCAATAACATCGAACTTCATCATCCTCATCCTCAGATCTTTTTTTTTGGGTTTTCTTTGTATTTTTTTCATCATATTATCTTTCTTGTAATCTGTTTATAATTTTTTTATGTCTAGTTTATTCTTTTCCCAATAAAAAGTAGGTATATTTTTTTTGTTATTCCACCACCAAAAAAGAAGTTCTAGGTTGTGACTCCCAAACAAAATTCAAGTCACATACTATATTTAAGAAACTTGTTATACTTCTTGGTTGTACCTCTGATTATTTGTAAAATGTAGAGTCTGTAACAAGTTATCATGCCTCTAAAAGTTAGTTTATTCATGGGTACCAATATTATCAAAAAGTAGAGAAGGTTGATAAGTGGACTAGGATCTTGGTGATCCAAACCACTTTCAAAATATTTGTGTTCTTTCTTTTTATTTCAACTTAATTTCATTATTTTGAACAGATCACTCACTAATGAATCATTAATTAATAAAATTCTGATTGATTTTTCATTAAATTTTTAAATCAATTATTCACCTGTCCCCCCTTATTCATTATTATCATCAATTATGATTCAATAATTGGTACCAAGATGGTTCAATAGCTATGTTTCTATGATAGTTAGTATCTATATAAATTATAATCCATTTTGATATAATTCTGTTGATTATTTTTAAATTTTTTTAATCTGATCATCCTATATGTAATAGTCTAAGAAATACGATTGTAGTTCTATAAAATGGAAGGTGTCTATTCCAGCGATGGATGGATTCTACAATACCCTCATTCTTCTATGGAAGTGAATATGGATACTAGTAAAAAATAATGGAGGCCTGCCTAAAATAGTTAATTGTAGATCATTAGACTATCATGAAGAATTCATATGAGTTACCCAATTTTGATGTAGAGACAATTGTAGGTAATGACATGGTTAAGTATTTTTTGAATTATAAAGTTAAAAATATTTCATAAGTGCTATAAGTAGAATTTTTTATAGCCATGTTTCATCTTGTAAGACATCCCATGAAATATAGAGAATAAATCAAGTCATTGAATGTGGTACTGAAAAGCTCAAGATAACTAACCTATGAATTCTCTAAGAATGATACCAGGACTTTAAGATGGGTGATAAATATTCATTGAACTACATTTTCCATCGTTGTATAGGTATTAAAAATAGTATGACTACTATTGGGGAAGTACTGGACAACATAGATCAAGTTAAAAGATTTATTAGAGCTCTAAAAAATATTACATGAAAATAAGGTGTACATCAATGAGAGTAATAGTTTTAAAGAGTATAACTTAAATTAACTAATAGGTTCTTCTCTACAGTATAAGTTAGAGTTGAAAAAAATTACTGATGAAGAGACTAAAAATACAAAAGGTATAACTATTAATTCTAATATTAATGAAATATCTAACACTTCTAAATCTGAGTTCTAGGAAATTGATAATGATATGGAACACTTTAGTAAGAATTTTTTCAGGTTCATGAAAAAAATGTGGTAAGAGATAGTTTAAAAGAAAGTTTAGAAAGGGTTTCATGAAATGTAATTCCAACAATAGTAATTATGTTTCAGATTTAACATGTTATGAGTGTAGTAATAAAGGTAACATTATAAAAGACTTCTCCAAACTCAAACAACCAAATAAAGAAAAATAGAAAAATTAAAAAGAAAAAAGAAATATTTTTTTGAGGTTGGGACTTCTTAGAAAGTTTTGAATCAAGCAGTGATTATGGAAGTGAACAAGAGATAAGGAACCTTGGTTTAATGGGTGTATAGTGTGAGATAACTAATTCACTTTTCACTTAATTGATTACTCCAAATAATGAATATCAAAATTTTATTTCTAAATATGAAAAGGAAATTGATCCTGATTCATGTTCTGATTCTGATTCTGTTAAATCTAAAGTCAAAAAATTAGTAAAATAAAATCAAGAATTAAGAAATGATGGAGTTAGGATAATTAAAAAGTATATTGATATAAAAATGAAAAATAATAAGTTAGTTAAAGAAAATTAGAAACTAAAAAGGGAATATTATAATTTGAATAGTTTTATTAACCATATAAATAAGTTAAAAGGAATTGTGATTCTAAGTTTCTAAATATAAAATAAGAAAATAGAAGAGTTAAAAACTTTCTTAAAATGAATGATAAATAAAAAAATAATATTTTATTTAGTTTTTCAATATTTTACTAATTTTTAGAAAGATTTTAAGAAACTTAAGAAATAAATTAATAAATTAAGAAACATAACTTATGAATCTAATTAGAAATTTATACATATTTATAAACTATTCAAAAGGAGAATTTGAATTTGAAAAAGGAAGTTGTCAGTATTAAAAATAATTTATCTACATTTGTTAAAGGTATATAATAATATAACAAAATAATTTCATTTATGAAACTAAAAACTAATAAAAATGGTTTTGGTTATAATATTTTATCACTGAGGATAAATAATTCCTTTATTAAAATATAAAAAATAAGTATTTCCAATGTAAATTGTTTTAGATTTATAATGAATGGGAATTATGACAAGTAATTATCACTGAGATTTAATCAATCTATGGGAATTCTATAACTTTTACTTATAGAGGTTTATTTACTAAATATCCCACTAATAAATGTTTTAAATCTATTTGGGTTCCAATTTTTTTTATTAATTCAATTGGACCTAAGTTAGTATGGGTACAAAAACAGTCTCTTTAATTGTTTAATTTCAATAAATATGACTTATAAGTCTCAAAAACCCATGGTATCTAGATATTGGATGATCTAGAAACATTAATGTTGATATTTCTAAATATATATCTTTTAGTTACTATGATGGTGGCCTATTCACATTTAGAGAAAACTCTGAAGGTTAGATAAAAGGTATAGGTAAAGTTAGTTTTTCTAAAACTATTATTATTTAAAAAGTATTATTTGTATATAGTTTAAAACAAAATATAATCAAAATATCACATATTTTTTTATGATGGATTAAATGTTACTTTTGAAAATGATAAATGTTAAGTATTTAAGAATAAATATGTTTTATTTTCTACAAATAGAAAAGAGTATGTTAATACTATTGATTTTTGTTATCTAACCAAACAAAAGTTTAAGTGTTTAAATGTTATAGAATTAGATGAAATTATATGTCATGGGAGGCTTTGGTCATGAAATTTTTGACTATTTCAAAAACTATCAAAGCATGAATAGGTTATATAATTTAAACAAATATATACAAGTAAGTACTTTATGTTTGATTTCTATTTTAAGGGAAGTGACACAAGGAATGGTTTAAAACTATAAATGATGTTAGTACTCCTAGATACTTTGAATCATTACAACTTGACTTGTTTGGACCTATAAAACTTTTTATTTTTGGTGGTAAAAAGTATGTATTTGTAATTTTAGATGATTATAGTATATTTATCTAGATTTATTACTTATCACATAAAAATGAAATTTTAACTATATTCTATGATTTCTATAAACTTAATCAGAACATCAAGAATTTTTCAATAATAACTATCAGAAGTAATAGAGGTGGTGAATTTTTTAATTTATAATTTGATAAATTTTGTGAGTAAAATAGTTATAACCGTGATTTTTAATCCCATAGGTCATTGAAACAACATGGATTGGTTGAAAGAAAGAAAAAAATTATAAAATAAATGGCTAGATCAATGCATATAGAATTTAAAGTTCTTAGATACGTTTAGGTGGAAGGTATAAATACATATTTTCATGTTTTAAATAGAGTATCTATCAGAACAATTTTAAATAAGACGCCTTATGAATTGTTTAAAGGGTTTAAACCTAAATTTGGATATTTTTTGGTATAGGTTTTTAAAAACTTTATCTTAAATACGAAAGTTAATTTAGAAAAAATCAATTCTAGAAGTGATTAAGTAATATTTTTAGGATATTTTGATACTAGAAAACCATATAGATCTTTAAATAAGATAACTATAGTTATTGAAGATTCTATGCATGTTAATTTTAATAAAAAAAGATATCATAAGAAAAACTTTGATTTAGAAAAAGATGATGGTGAATTTAGGGAATTTAATTTTGTTAATGATAATGACTACGAAAATAAGAATGCATCAGTTAAGGGGATCATATATCTTCTCAAACTGATCCTAAAGAGTTGAAAACTATTAAATATAATACAATTGAAAAAGTAATTAGAAATGTAGAATCTAGTATTCATACCATAAAATCTATTTTACTTTTTTATATTGAATCTACTTTTATAAGTGATTTTGTTCCTTTCAACATTGATAATGATTTAATTTATTCAAAATAGATTGATTCTATACAAGGTAAATTAAATCAGTTTCAAAGAAATAATGTGTGTAATTTCATTGAACTTCTAAAATATAAACTAATAATAGGAACTAAATTTATCTCTTGTAATAACTTGATGAATCTAGAAACAAGATTAAAAATAAAGTAAAACTAGTAGCTCAATGTTATTCCCAGGAAGAGGTAATTACTTTGAAGATTCTTTTTCTCTTGTTTCTAAGATGGAAGAAATTATAATTCAATTATAATTTTCTTGTTTTCAAAATATGAAGTTATTTCAAATGGATGTAAAAATTTATTTTTAAAATGGATTAATTTTTTAGGATGTTTTTATTAAAAAACTCCATATATTTGAAAATGAAAAATTTTAAAATCATGCTTTTAAAATTAATAAAGCTTTATAAGGTAAGAAGAAAGATCCTTGAGATTGGTATTAAATACTAACTTAGTTTTGTATGAAAAATGATTTTGTTATTGGTAAGGTTGATCCAACCTTATTTTTAAATATAGTTTTAAATGATATATTGATTATACATATTTATATTAATGATATATTATTTGGATAAATAAATGATTTACTATTTAAATATTTTTATAAACTAATGAAAAGTGAATTTGACATGAGCTTAATGTTAAAACTAAAATATTTCCTAGCTTTACAAATTAATCAAATAAAAATGGTATTTTCCTAAATCAAGATAAGTATGATAAAAAAAATTGTTAAAAGGTTTTTATTTAATTCTTGTAAGATTATGAAAACTCTAATGAGTAAAAATCCCAAGTTATACTTGGATGAATCCATTAATATATTTGATGTTAAACTATACAGAGGCATGATAGGCATTTTATTATATCTCATTGAATCTAGATCAGTCATAAAGTTCATAGTTTTTTATGTTCTAGATTTTAGTCCAATCCCAAGTAAGGTACTCTTAAATAAGTTGAAATATCAATTAGATATATTAAGATAAATATAAACAGTAGTTTATTTAATTCAAATCATTTTTTTTTTATTATCTTAATTTTGAATTTGGAGGTTGTAGTATTGACTGGAAAACCACAAAAAGTATGTTTCATTTTCTGGGTAAAAGATTAATTTCATGGAGTTTTAAGAAACATATCAGTATCTATATCTATAGATGAGAATGAATATGTTGTTTCTACTAGTTTTTTTTTCACAAACCATATGAATTAAAAAAAATACTGTGTGATTTTAATATTTTTTTATAAAGTTCCAATATTCTATGATAATTCAAGTCAAATTTAAATTTCTAAAAACCCTATATAATACTCTATAAAAAACACACCAATAATATATTTCATTATCTAAGGGATCATATAAATAAAGGTGATATTTTTTTTTAATTTTTTCCTGCTAATAAAAAATTAGCCAACATATTCACTAAACCTTTAGATTTTATCATATTTAAAAAAATGAAGTTTGAACCAAGTATTATTGAATCTTGATAATTCTATTTTTTATATTTAATTAATTTTTAAAATTATACTCTATTATAAATTTCTATTTATCTGTATACTCTAACTCAATGTTATTTTAAAGAAATATACTTTCATTAATTCTATGTATTTAATTCAGTATAAAAGAGAATTTTTTAAAGATATAATTTTAAATGTACTTTTGGATAAATTTAAAAAATGGGTATAATTTTTTTGAAAATTTAATTAATTTTCTGTTTTTTAATTTACAAAAGATGGGATTTTAAGAGTTTTAATCTATGTATTAATTATTTAATATGTTTTTTTTTGATAAATTACTATTTACCCATATTTAACTAAATTTAAATTGTATAAAAAATTAATTAATAATTTATTATTTTAATGTATTAATGTTTAAAATGTTTAATGATTCTTTATAATTTTAATTTTATATTTTGTTTTATAATTATTTCTTTAACTACATTAAGTACATCTTATATATCTTATTCAATTATTAAATATTTTATTTTTTGGATTTAGTTAAAAATTAGGCAACCATGGATAGCCCTTATGCCAGCTTATAAAACCACATAGGGGACTGGTGGTCAACCTCATTGGAGAGAAATCTCGTATAGACCATCCATAGTGGTAGGTGGGTCATGTATAGGTCCACAGAACAACGTGTTTGCAGGAGTACATGGGCTAAGGAAAGTGGCTTGCATGGGTCGGCATGGCCTGTGAGGCACAAGGTGTATGCATAGGTGTAATGAGTATTTATCCCTAGTTCTCAACATGAACCATATGTCCCATGAGTTGAAAGATATACTAGAGGCCAAATGAAGTGCATTTGTGGGACTTCATAGCAGTGCTATACTATTTATTCATTTTTAAAGTTACAGGCATTTCTTATGTCACTCAATCATTCTAATATGGGTTATCTGATCATCTCAGCATTCATCATATACCTCGAGAACATTGAGGGCTCTGTTGATCGTTAGTATCTACATGAAAAACCTCCCATGTTCAAAATTTGATTGATTTAGGTGATATGGTTAATCAATTATGAAAATTTGTAACTTGAAAATTTTGTAAGATGTTCTATGATGTGTTTCAAGAGAGTTTGTAATGATAAAATAACCTAACATCCATTGATATCACCAACAGTTGGGCATTATACCTCCTTCTTTATCAATGGTAACTCATCACAATGGAAGTGTAATTCATCGACCATGATGGAAGGATTAATAGTAAACGTCTCAACCATATTTAAAGATTTTTTATTGTCTTGATGGTTGTATAGTGCTTTGATGCATCAGTAACATTGCATTTATTCAGCACTGATCCGATGTTATTCATCAAAGTTGGATTGTTTGACCTCCTTCTTTAATAACGGTTGGTCACCATCAATGGTCAACCACCTAGTTTTTATTCCTCCAACCAGAACCATAGATCACTTCTTAAAGGTATATCTCCTTTATAGTAGCAATACCATCACCATCATGTCCCAATTAAAGTTTATTATGTGATGGTAGATAAGTAAAATGGTATCTTATCAGTGGTAGAAACACCATGTTACCGCTTGGAATCTCTATTTACTATTAGTTCTACTATTTGTTTTAATCATTTTTATTTTAATTGATAATATTGAAATAAATTTTCTAATTAATATTTTATTATTTTGATAAAAATCTATTTACAAGATGTGTAAAAAATATTTTTTTAGAATTTTCTATGCACAAATACACATGCTGTAAATATTGTTTACAATGCTCTATTTTATTAAATTTTTTCTGTTTCTAATAAACTAGAAGTTTATTCATGTTACATTTAATTTTTTTATAAATTTTTATTAAATATTATTATTCTACTGATATTTTTAGAAATTTGATATCATTATTTCATGTATAAATAAAGAGCATGAAAGTTATTTGGTATTAAGCATGGATTTTCCAAATAAAGGTAATCGTAACAATATACTTTGTTATGTGCTAACATGTTTCATGTTGTTAATGGATCGATTGACGATCTGAGAAGATATTTGAGTTAATAAAGTTGGATTAATCTATTAGAGATGTGATCAAGGAATAAAACAACTTTATATAGATTATTTGATAATAACTTTTTACAATCACTATTGATATAAATTATTACTACTCATTTGATAAAGAAGATCTAAAACTTATGTTTCCTTATTCATATCATGAATAAAATTCTACTATATCATTCTATACTATTTTAGTGATCAAGATCACAAAACTTCATCATCCTCACCATCATATCTTTCTATCGGGTTTTCTTTGTTTTTTTCTTCATATTATCCTTTTGTGATCGGTTTGTAATTTTTTCATGTCTAGTTTTTTATTTTCTTAACCAAAATTAGTTCTATTTGTTTCTGTTATTCCACCACCCAAAAGGATCTTCTGGGTTGTGACTCCTAATAAAAAATTAGGCCATAGACTAGATTCAAGACTTTTGTAAAAAGTCTTCATTGTGCCTCTGAGTACTTGTAAGAAGAGATCCTATAATAGGTTCTTAAATCTCTAAAAGTGGGTTTCTTCATGGGTAAAAATATTCTTATAGAGTGTAGAAGGTTAATGAGTGGACTAGGATATTGGTTATCAAAGAAACTATAAAAATATGTGTGTTTATTCTTTTTATTTTCACTTTATTTCATTATTTTGAACACAGAACTCACCAATGAATATTTAATTAATAAAACAATAATTGATTTGTCAATAAATTTTTAAATAAACTATTCACCCCCCCCCCCTATCATTGTCATTTCCATTAATTAGTATCCAAAAAATTGTTATATAATTTTTCACTAGTATCTTGAAGATATCCAAAGTAAGCAATATGATATGGGTTGTGGTGGATCGACTCACCAAGACTACGCACTTCATTATTATTCAAGAATATTTCTCTCTTGAACAAATTTATAATATATAGATAAAATAAGTGTTGAGGCTTCATGGGGAACTACTTTCAATCATCACTAATATAATCTATGGTTCACCTATAAATTCTAGATAATTATTCAACATGATATGAATAATTAATTGAATTCCAGTATGGCCTATCACCCCCAAACTGATGGAAAATATGAAAGATACATTTAGAAACAAGAGGAAAATATATGATCCTACCTAATGGAATTTAAAGGAGTATGGGATCAACATATCCCATTATTTGAGTCCTTATACAACAATAGGCTCTACTCGAGTATTCAAATGTCCCCATATGAAACTCTATTTGGTAAGCGATGTAAAACTATTATATGTTGGGATAAATTTGGTGAATGGAAGATACATGGACATGATCTTGTGAATAAAATTATAGATAATTTTTAATCCATACAATAAAAAATAAATGCTGCTCAGAGTCGATAGAAGAGATACTCTGAAAACTATCTCATAGAATTGGATTTTAGGTTGGAGATAAAGTTTTCCTTCAAATATCACTATGAAAGAGATATGTGTAGTTTATAAATAAAGTAAATGTTATCCATAGGTACATTAGAGAATTTGATATATTTTATTGCGTAGGAGCAGTGGACTATCGGCAAGAACTTCCATGAAACATGTATTAAGATCAGGATGTAATCCATGTATCTCTTCTGAGGAAGTATGTACTCGATCGCTCACATGTACTGAATTCAGAGGTAGTAAAACTAGATAATGACCTCTCTTATGAGGAGTGGTCTTTGAATATCATGGATTGTAGAGGAAATGTTCTATGTAAAAAATACAACTCACCTTGAAAATTTGCTATGGAGGAACTATAAATATGAAAAGGTGACTTGGGAACTTGAGGAAACAATGAGATAGAAGTGCCCCCATGTCATTACCCGACCCGATGGGGCCTAGGCCATAAATCCCAAAACTCACCTCCAACAAGACCGGGACTGGCGACTAGCGCCGAGAAGGAATTTCACAAACATGGTAGGAATTTCCTATGTACCTATACACACGCACACATATCCAAGATCAAAAAATGCTGAAAAATGTAAAAAAATAAAAAGCAACCAATGCATTCATACATGTATATGCCACAACTAGATTACAATATAATTACTGAAAGTGAAAGAAGGGAAAACCAAGGATCACCAAAGAAAAGTGTAAAAGAGTACAAATTTCTCATAAAGAGGGGATCACTATCAACTGAAACTACCGAAAAGCTCCTCGACCAAGCTCTATAAAACACCTCGGTCTGTCAAAATCACTAAGATCTGCCTGCCTTAGGTCCTCTGTAGACTCTATCTAAAGGCATGTGGTCTGCACAAGACACAAAACATGTGTGGGAAAATCTCATGTAGGGGTGAGTATAAAAATACTTAATAGGCACCCCAAAAACCCCAAAGGAAAATGGAATGACTTAAAGGCAATAGTCTTCTCAACCTAGCCATAGGGAAACCCAATTGAGAGAGAAACTCCATATAGAACCATCCTCGGTTGTACATGACAAGTCATCTCGGTCTACCCAAGGTATCAACCTCGACATGTGAAAATACCACAAGGACTCCCAGAAATCACTCAGATATACTCATCTCAAACTCTAAGTCTCATGAGGTTCCAACCTCATATCTAGCAATAGGATTGTCTTTGTAGGCTCTAACCTAACATAAAAATAGGATAAAACACTCCACGAGCTCAGCCATCCCAAATGGCACCCATCTGAGAGATGCACTCCAGTGGTAAAAAATCTACCATTCCTAATGGTATTTCCAAGAGAACATGATCCATCAGAAACATCTTACTAGGTCCAGCTCTAGTTCTTAGCACCATAGGTCCTATCATCATTATCTTGATCCCATCACAAACTAAGGAAAACCAAGTGAATAGGCCCGCCACTCACCACTGCACACAGTTGAGGGAGTACTGCTCTAGACTATGCACCGCGTGCATCCTCTCTAATAAGAGAGAATGGAGGGACTCACACCTCACCATTGCCCTGAATTAAAAAGAGTTATACTCATAACTAACCCGTAAAACCCCTGTCTCTCCTGTAAGGAGTGGCCCTCGCCTCATTTTTTTAGGGAACACAAACTCCTATCTAGATATCATTCACATAAAGTGGAGGGGATTGTTCCTCATAAGTGCATCACACAGTCGAGGGATCTCCAACTCCAATGGACGATCTACACCCTACTGGTACTCAGTGACGAGGTAGTACTAATTTGTAAGTGAGGACCCACACCCTGATCCAATAGGGTAGTACTACTCTAAAGGACATGCACCCTGATACAACAGGGGAGTACCACTTCATAGAACTAGGACTTTTACCCTAACGTGGTAGGGGAGTACCTAGACCTGCACCCTAGTAGGAAAGGGGAGTACCAACTCTGCCAACTCATTCACTATGGGGGACCTGTGCCCTAACACAATAGTGGGGTACCAAACCTAGACTAGAGGACTCACTTCTTGACACGACATGGGAGTACTGACTCTGCTAGAACAACATGTATGGAGGACTCGCTCCCAAATCTAATAGGGGAGTACTGACTCTCAGGACATAGGACCCACTCCCTAACATGGCAGGGGATTACTGAACCTACCTATAAGTCTTATATGGAGGAACCATTCCCTAGAAAAATAGGGAAGTACTGTCCATATTCATGAACATCATGGGGAAACCCATACCCTAGTTCATCAGGGGAGTAACAACCCTAGAGGAAACTACCCAAAGGTAAAAAAAACCCATTCCCATGACGTGGGGAGTCTCATATATACCTAAGTAGAGAGGTAAGGAAAACTAGTTCCCTATTCTATCAGGGGAGTAACAGTCCTAGAATCTCTCAAAATGAACCACAACGATCTCCAACATCAGCTTAGTACTGATCTGCAATCATATTGATCGATTCCTGCCACCTCATATCTCATAATCCATAATAGAGGTCACCATCGTTTTCTATATAGAAAACTACTTTGGATGGTATACTCACAAGCCTAAATCCAAGTCCTAGAGAAGAAGATACAGAATGTGGAAGATCCCTGAAGGATATCCTAGTAGTACACGGCATGAACCAGGGCACACACTGCATGTGAGCCCGCTCGAGAACCTTCTGGTGTATCTGTTCTACTTAGGTTACAACCCATGTAGGGGTAAATGTCATGCAGAGGAGGTACACACCATTTCCCTCATCCCTCACCCAATGGTCGTGTTCCTCTTCTACACGGATCGATTAACTGTGTCCCTCACACGTCGTGTATCCTATACTACATAACGTGTTCGGATAAATGGCTATCTACCATGTAGTTTTCTTGTTTCCATATAATAGACCATGTGTCCATGTATCTTGGTCATGTGTTAGTACACAGTCATGTGTTTTCACATGGATATCCCAATCCATGTCCCATGGTCACATGGCTTAGGGAACTACTTGATGTGTAACCCCTATACATGACATGTAGTCCCAAATTTTCTTATTCACTAAACAAGAAGAGATACAAAAGACGTTTCACTGAAATACACACCATATAGATGGTGATTCCAGTTAAAAATCACCTGAAAAATCGCCTGATTCACCTCAATTCAACCCAAACCCCATAGATCTACCTAGAAGGGATCAAAAAAAATTACAATAGGTATCTAGAACCTTAGAAAAATGAAAAATTAAAGGGATTGAGACCCAAAATCAAATACTCCTACCTCAATGGTAAAATTTTGAAGCTTCAATTGAAGAACACTACCCAGATCATTCCGGTTCTAGATCTGATATGTGATGAAAATAGGGATCAATGGCACATCATTTCTTCAAATCAGGGTTGGTTTGATCTTCGAAAAAGGGAGGAGAGGATAGGGGAGGATATGTGTGGATCTCCTTGGTTGTTTAATGTATGTATGAGGGTTGGGGAGAGAAAATTGGGTTTAATTAAATTAAATCCATTAATTGACCTTCAATGCCACATCACCAAAATGGTCCCCCGATTAAAACTTCTAGGGAAAATGACCTTAGGATGCACATAGGGTAAACACGATGTTTCAGACTCAACCACGATCTCAGAAATCTAATCCGAGAATTTGAGAAGGAGTTATTTTCAGGTTAAGTGAAACTGCATGCATGCAACAAAATATATTTTATATTTTCAATATTTCCACACTGAGGCTCCTCGGGCCCCAGCTTCCCGCGCCGACTCAGTACTTGGATCTGGAAATATTTTCTGAAATATTTTGAAGTCTTTTGGGTCTAAACCTAAGTCGTTAAATTCTCTCCACCTTAGGGATTTTCATCCCTAAAAAGAAAAATCCTAAGTACAAGGGAAGAAACTGAGTTCCCCACTAGACTCCCACGTCAGTGAGATCACCAAGTGTTCCTGCATTACTTACAAGCATGCACACGAAGGAACCACCATGATCAAACCAGTATTATGTAGAGATTATATCATGAAAACCTCTTGAAACAAATGGGTACATGTATCCTTAGCTACAATAGGTGGGAAATCACCAAGCACCATGGTCCGTCTACAATCATGGGGTCTAGTGGTACACCACCTTGCTAACCTGACACAGATAATAATGGAACCCCAATGTTCACATCCACCCTTGGATGGACTATAAAACATCCTCCACAAGAATTTTTCATCCAAGGATGACGCTGAACATGTGAGGGTATTCAAGAACAAAACTAGGCTTCCCAAGAGTAAACACTGGGTCTTACCATGCCCTTCGTCTACAAACCCCCTTTTGAAACACAGCTCACCAAAACAGTAACACTACCACATCCACTAGTAAAATCCTAGTTAAGTATGGATGTTAGGAAACTAATCCACACTGTAGAAACATCATAAGGCCTAAATATGCCACTACTAAATGATTTTAAGCAAGGATCTCCCTCTCCCATGTCCTCTAAGAAAAAAGGGGTTCGAGTAGAAATACTATGTTGGAACAGGCAATACCTACTCTGACAATTCATCACATAACCTCACCTTCAACATGAAAGTATAAGTAACTAGTCCACCACACATTAATAGTTTCTTCTTTGGGTGGTACTGACTCACCCGCATGGTTATAATTGCATCACAAAAACGCATCTTAGGGGGAAAGTGTCCCCCTTCCTCATGAGTTCAAAGATATGTCAAACTACACCATATCCTCCTTGAGTGTGTCACATACAAAGATGATTCCAAACACATGAGGGTACTCATGAAAAAAAATGGCAACCAGAACACACACTGGGTCTTATTGGGCCCTCTATTGCAACTACCCACATGGGGTTCTACCGATGCCCCACATCACCCTGGTTAAACCTCGAACAAGAGAAGAAAAAAAAGAGTACCCACAATAGTGTCAAATAATTGCTATTAAAGAAAGTAGAAGAGACACAAGGCATACCTATAGTCATACTTGGAGCTTCTATATTAAATGAATTCATGGCCTAAAGCTATCCTCACCCACATCCTCCAGCTCCTTGAGCCTGGTGCGGACCACCTGGGGTGGTGGTGGAAACACCCTGAACTACTTGCCACCTCCAGCCGCCCTTCCAGCTCCTCTTCCTCATCCTCCACCTTGTATAATTCCCTAATCCAAGTGTTGTCTCTACCAAGTTGGATCCTCAGCCAGCTCCCTCTCAGCAGTACGGTGGGTTTGAAAATCTCTAGCGAGATGCCCCCGATCGTCACAAGTATAACATCGCCTCTCCAACGACTGATCTAATCCTCGGTGCTACTCCTGCACTAAAGACCCAAATATCTATGTCTGGGAATGGGTATACCTCCTACACCGTGATCCTATTACATTTCTTCTACTAGATCCTATTGACACCTTAGCCTTGTGACCACTGTTGCGGGTCACATCCATTTGTTCCTCAACCAGGAAACTTTCCACCACCAGAGCTCGCTCCAGAAATCCAGTGTAGGTGGGAATGCATAGTAGAATCATAGAAATCCAGTGTAGGTGGGAATGCATAGTAAAAGCTCCTGGATATGAACTAATCTCAATGTGTCCAGGTAAAAATATTCCCTAAAGATTCACTTGAACTCTTTAAAAGTGAGTGTCACCTCATCATGATTCTATATCACTAGACTCCACCATCACCTAGGATGAACCCTAAAGAAGGATCTCCACTAGGATCACCATATGATCGAGAGGTGTCCTCACAAAGCGGAAAACTCACGTGACTTACTTGACCTAGTAATCTTCCACCTGGAGTTCTGGATCAACCTGGTACCACAAAGGTAGCTACCTTTGGAACTCGTGCAGCTCACTCAGCCTGCACACATCTTCATCCTGAAATACAGTAAAACCTACTTCTCAAAATGTGGTGGCACTACCGGTAGACAACTCGGTGGTAACACCTTGGAATTAGTGCTCTACACTGAAGCCTCATCGTAGGGCAGAACATCATCACAATCACTCTACAGAATACTATCTGTCTATCTTTGTAGAAGCATCCTGAAATAGAATCAAGACGTACCATGATCAAAGAGTATATCTAGGGTGCTAACTTAAGAAGGCTAGGAAAAACCAAAACCCATTCCTATATTATGCATGCGCCATTTATTTCCCAGTTACCAGTATCCTAATGTACCAAGTATAAAAGAAAGTTATCAGAGTCCTAGTGAGTAGATACGTCATTCTCCGTACCAACACTAGAATTGTTGTCCTGAGAGATAAACTCAAAACATCCTAACATTGTTACTATGAAACCCAAGATCACAACACAATAGTCCCAATGAGGAATCGACCACCTATAATACCACTCTATCATGACCCGAATCGATGGGGCCTAGGCCGCAACTCCCCAATATCACCTCCAATAGGCCAGGGACTAGAGACTAGTGCTGAGAAGACATATCACTAACATGGTAGGAATTTCATATGTACCTATACTCATGCACACATCTCCAATTTCAAAAAATGGTGAAATTTAAAAACCAAAAGCAACCAATGAATGCATACATCTATATCCCACAACAATAATAGAAGTACTGAAATTGAAATAAGGGAAAAAAACTACCACTAAAGAAAAATATAAAAACATCCAACCTTCTCAAAAGGAGGGAATAACTGTCAAATAATACTACCATAAATATCCTTGGATAATCTCTAGTAAACACCTCGGTCTTTATAACTCACTAATATCTTCCTACCTTGGGTCCTCTTTAGACTCTGTTGAAAGGCATGTGGTTTGGACAAGACACAAAACAAGTACGGGCAAAGCCTGTGTAGGGGTGAGTATAAAAATACTCAGTAGGCACCCCAAAACCCCAAAAGAAAAAGGTAACAACTAAAAGGAAATATTCCACTCGACCTAGCCATATGGAAATCCAGTCGATATAGAAACTCCATCTAGAACCATCCTTAGTTGTACATGAAAATTCATCTCAGTCTACCAGAGGTGTCAACCACGACTTGTGACAACACAACAAGGACTCCTAAAAATCACCCAGATATATTCACCTCAGATTATAAGTCTCGTGAGGTTCCAACCTCATAGTTAGAAATAGGATTCTCTTTATAGGCTCTAACTATAACATAAAACCATGAGAACACACTCTACAAGCTCAACCATCCCATATGGAACCCATCCGAGAGATGCACTCCATTGGGAACAACTCTACCATTACTAATGGTACATCTGAGATAACATGATTTATCAGGAACATCTTACTAGGTCCATCTCTATTGCTCAGCACCATAGGTCATGTCATCGTTACCTTGTTCCCAGTACAAACTAAGGAAACGCAATTAAAGAGGCCGCCCCTCAATACTACACACAGTTGAGGGAGCACTTCTCTAGACTAAGCACCATGTGCATACTATCTAACAAGAGAGAATGAAGGGACTCATACCTCTCGACTAACCCTCAATTAAGAGAGTACTGCTCCAAAATAACCAATGAAACATTTTTCTCTCCTATAAAAAGTGGATTTCACCTCATTTTGTTGAAGGAACACTAACTCATATCTATATATCATTCACATAAAGTAGAGGGGCATGATCCTCATAACTTTATACCATAGTCTAGGGAGCTCCAACTCTTATGGAGGTCCCGCTCCCCGCTGTTACTCAAAGACAGGGGATTACTACTCTGTAAGTGAGGACTTGCGCCCTGGTCCAATAGGGGAGTACTACTCATGAAGGACCCACACCCTGATACGATAGGGGAGTACCACTTCATAAATCTAGGACTCGCACCCTAACGTGGTAGGGGAGTACCACTCAGTGGCTAGAGGACCTACACCATTCTAGGTAGGGGTGTACCAACTCTTCTAGCTCATTTACAATGGGGGACCTACACCCTAACATGGTAGGGTAGTACCGACCCTGGGCTAGAGGACCCGCTCCGTGACAAGGTAGGGAAGTACCGACTCTACCAAAACAACACATATGGAGGACCTACACCCTAATCCAACAGGGGAGTACCGACCCTACCTATACATCTTATATGGAGGACCCACACCCTGGAATGACAGGGGAGTATTGTCCATCTTAAAGAACATCATGGGGAAACTCGCACCCTATTCTATCAGGAGAGTAACACCCCCAGGAGAAACTACCCAAAGGTAATGAACCAACACCCACGACATGGGGATTCCTATCTCTACCTAATCAAATAGGTAAGTAAAACATTTTCCCTAGTCCATTAGGGAAGTAATAGTCCTAGAGTCTCTCTATAAGAACCACACTGATCTCCAACATCAGCTCAGTGTCTCTCTATAAGTGTCTTTCACGATTCACACCACCTCGTATCTCATGATCTATAATGGAGGTCCCCATCATGTTCTTTGTAGAAAATATCTCACGATAGACTACTCACAAGCTTGAATCTGAGTCCCATAGAATAAGATATGGAAGGAGGAAGATCCCTAGAGGATCTCATAGTAGTACACAGCATGCATCGGGGCACACACGGGGTGTGAGTCTACTCGAGCACATGCCCGTGTATCTATTCTACATTGGTTCCAACCCATATAGGGGACATAGTGTGTAGAGGAGGTACATGTCATTTCCCTTATCTGTCGGCCCCTATCAGTGTTCCTCATCTACACGGACCAGCCGACCGTGTCCCTCACACACAGTCTATCCCATACTACATGGTGTGTTTGGATAAACGGACACCCACCCATGTAGTTTCCTTACGTACATGTATTAGACTGCATGTCCATTTATCTTAGTCATGTGTTAGTACACAACCATCTATTTTCACACAGATATCCCAATCCATGTCCCATGGTCAAATGGCTTAGGGCACTACATGGCTTGTAACCCCTATACACAACATGTAGTCTCAAATGTTCTTATTCCCTGAATAGGAAGATAAACATGACATGTTTCACTAAACTACACACCGTGTAGATGGTGATTCCAATCATGAATCACCAACATAATCACCTGATTCATCCCAATTCAACCCAACCCCCATAGATCTACCTAACAGGGATCAACAACAATTGTAATAAGACTCTAGAACCTTAGAAAATTTTAAAACGAAAGGGGTTGTGACCAAAACTCAAATAATCCTACCTTTATGGAAAAACTTTGAATATTAGGTTGAAGAATGGTTCCCGGATCATTCAATTTCTCATTCTAATAAGGATATGCGATGAAAATGGGGATCGACAACACTTCGTTACTTCAAATCGGTGTTGGTTTTTCCATCACCAAAGGGTGGGGTGGAGAGGTGTGGATATCCTTGGTTGTGTAATGTGTGTGTGAGGTTTTTGGGGGAGGAGATTGGGTTTAATTAAATTAAACCCATTAATTCCCCTTTAACACCACATCACAACCCCCCCCCCCCCAATTAAAATTTCTGGCACAGACGAACTTAGGTCACATCTATGGTAAACAAGATGTTCCAGACTCAACCATAGTCTCAAAAATACAATATGAGACTCTGACCAAGATTTATTTACATGTCAAGTGAAAATTCATTCATGCAAAAAAAATATTTAATATTTTCAATATCATCACACTGAGGCTACTTGGGCCATGGCTTCCCACACCGACTCAGTTCCCAACTGCGGAAATATTTTCCAAAATATTCCAACATCCTTTAGGTCAAAACCCAAGTCATTACATATTTAATAATTTCCATACCACCACATTGAGGCTCCCTAGGCCTCGAATTCAAGCGCTGACTCAGTGCCTAGCTCCAGAAATATTTTCTGAAATATTCCAAAGTCCTTTAGGTCAAAACCCAAGTCATTACACCCCATTTATTCTAAACCGTAAATATGAGTTGAAATTTCAAGGATGAAATTTATAAATAGGTTAAGAATGTAATGACCCAGACATTATAAATGAAATTTGTTTCCTGAATAAATGTATGTAATATTATATTTTATATTGTTACACACATACAATGTATAGAAAACCCAATAACATATTATTCCATTAATGGAGATAATTACATTAGTTAAAAACGAAAGCCATAAAAATTCAATAAATTACAATGGAAAAAAATATAAAATAAAAAAACTAGAAATGCTAAACTTGGATCATGTTGATCTTCTAGAATTATCTCCCCTAAAACAACACTATGAAAAAGAAACAAAATATTAATAAAACAATCGACATTATAAAAATGAAAAATATAAAACCTTGGGAGGAATTAAAGTGAATAATTTATGAAGTAATGAAAAGGTATTTATAAGAGATAAGATGGCTTTTGGAATAGTAATGAGATCATTAGAATAGTAATGTGACTATTAGAATAGTAACATGACTGATAGGACTAGTAACAAGACCATTAGAAATATAATTTTATGCTATAAATAGTAAAATTAAATATAAATAATATTTATCCAGATAAAATATAAATATATTAATTCTATAAAATAAATATCAATACTAAAAACTCAAAGAAATTATAAACACTTTTTTAATAAATTGTATTTTAATGTATTTCATAAAAATCATAATTTTTATCTTGATAATTAAAATTTCATATTTTAGATAATTATTTTGATAAAATGATTTTTTTTTAATATAAGTGCATAAAAATTTCCCAAGGGTGAATTTTTTATAATTTTTTGAGAAACATCAATTTTTACATAAATAATAAAAAATACAGTTTTCAAAATACTGCATGTTTTATGAAATAAAAATGATTCAATAATGACTTAAAAATTATTAAATTGGATATATTGGAACATAATAAATTTAATAAGATAAATGGTCATTTTAAAAATAATAAAATTAATATAAAAAACCAAAATTAATTTCTAAATTCTAAAATTCAAAAGCTCCCCTTTAAATAAACATTTTTCATTTTTCTCCTTTATTTTTTATTAAACCAAAAAAATAAAATTATAAAGTGTTTGAAAGTCTTAAAATCTTGTTGTTTTATTAAAATATACTTTATAATGTTAAAAATATTAATATTTCAAGGCTTAATTTGGATATAATGATTTATTTTTCATTATATCTTAAAAATACCCCTCTCTACAACTATAAAAAAAACTCATCTCCCTCCCCTTGGAAAACCACTCCTCGCACACTTACCAAATCCAAATATCTAAAAACTATTCCCTATATTTATCCCCTAATCATCCATAGGGATATTCTGGAGTCACCCAACTCCAATAATTCAAGTATTTTAGTGTCTTACAAAATAATAAACATTGTGAATAGGGTAAGGTTTCATCAACTTTTCTTCTCATTTTCCTCTTTTATTCCTCTTTTTTATTTATTCCTTTAAAACCCCAAACATATAAGATTAATGTAGTAGTATTTTAAAATTATATTAATAATTTCAACCTACTATAATAATTATATTTATTACATATGGTAAGTCATACTTCTCTTCCTCCTCTTTCAACAATGTCTTGTCAACAGTCGGTTTATTTCCTATGAGGACATTTCCAACTCTCTATTTATCACCACCTTTATGGATAGATAATATGAATTATATATAATATATAAATTTTTAATTAAATTTATTTATGATTCTATGATTAATTTTACTTATATATAAATGTTCTAAAATAAAAATAAAGAAATAAAAACAAAATGAGATAATTTAATGAAAACATGACATCAAAACAATTCATGTTTAACAAATAATATTATAAAATAGAATCCAATAATTAAATGGATAAATAGTGAAATAAATTAATATAATTAAATTCTATTTTCATGTGTTAAAAAACATAATTTTATTATATTGGAGGTGAAAAAGATAAAAAATCATAACGGGATTTAAGATAAGGGGATTCTCAACCCCAACTTCTTTTTGAGTTGCCTCCTATTTTAAATTATTTTTAGTATGGATATTCCTATAATTCCCTTAAAATTAATTTTCACCATTATTTTCCTTTTCTGTATAGGGATATACATGTTCATATAATTTCAAAAATATTTCTAAGCTAATTTCATATATTTTTTAAAATGACTTTATTTTCCAAAAACATTGCATTGACTCCTCTTGAGTTGTTTTTTATCCACTCATGAGTGATGATATTTTATGAAAAATATGATCTAGAATATGCATTCAAGAACTAAAAATGCTCAATGTAATGAACCATAATTTATAAATTAAATTTATTTCATGAATAAATGTGTGTAATATTATATTTTATAGTATTATACACATAAAACACACAGAAAAACCAATAACACTTTATTTCATTAATAGAAATCAT
Organism: Viscum album; assembly: GCA_963277665.1. NCBI lineage: Eukaryota > Viridiplantae > Streptophyta > Magnoliopsida > Santalales > Viscaceae > Viscum > Viscum album. Next base: position 787,155,853 of record OY728145.1, read on the forward strand.
TAAAATTTTCAACAAATAATCCCATGAAATAAAAAATATTATAATGGAGAAAAAATAGAAAATATAAAAACTAGAATGGGAAAATATGGAACATCTTGATCTGTTAGAATTATTTCTCCCATGAACAATATTGAAAAGAAATAAAATATTAGTAAGACAGTTGATATTTTAGTAAAGAAAAATATAGAACCTTTTGAGGAATTTTAGTGAATGATGTATGAAGGAGATAATAGGTAATTATATAAGAAAATATAACTATTAGAATATTAATGTTACCATTGAAATAGAAATATAACCGTTGGGAATAGTAATCAGATCATTGGAAATTGTAATTTTGCCTCAAAATAGTAAAATGTAATATAAATAATATTTATCAATAGAAAATATAAATATTTTAATAACATAAAATAAATATCAAGAATAAAAACTCAAATAAATTATAAACACTTTTTTAATAAAATATATTCTAATGTATTTCATAAAAACCATAATTTTTATTTTAATAATTAAAATTATCTATGATAGAATTTTTTTTATAAAATGAATGACATGTTTAGAATCATTGCATATAAATTACCCAAGGGTGAATTTTTCATAATTTTTTGAGAAACTTCATTTCTTATTTGAGTAGTAAAAATACTATTTTTCAAATACCACATGTTTTAGGACAAAATAATGATGATATATGACTTAATAGATATTAAATTGGTTATCTTGACCCATAATAAATTTAATAGGATAAATGGGTCATTTAAAAATAATAAACTTAATTTCAAAACCTAAAAAAATAATGTCCAGATTCTAAAAATCTAAAGTATCCCTTTAAATAAACATTTTTTTCATTTTTCTCTTTTCCTTTTGATTAAACTAATAAATACAAATTATAAAGTCTTTGAAAGTCCAAAAATCATGTATTTTATTCAAATATATTTTATAATGTCAAAATTATTACTATTTAAAGGTTAATCATGGATATAATAATTTATTCATTATTATAACATAAAAATACCCCTCTCTAAAACTATAAAAAAACCCTCTCTCTACCCTTGGAAAACCACTCCTCCCTCACTTACCAAATTCAAATATTTTCCCAAATTCCATCTCTTGAGCCCCTTAGAATCCTTATCGATGTTCGGGAGTTACGAAACTCCAATCATTCAAGTATGTTAGTGTTTTAACTCAATAAATATTATATTATTTGGGTTTTAAAGGAATATAGAAAACAATAGGAATATAAGAAGAAAATTAGAAGAAAAGTTGATGAAACCTTACCCTTTTCTCAGTGTTGCTTCATTTCTATGGTGCTAAAATCCTTAAATGCTTGTAGTTGGGTGAATATAGAACATTTATAAGGATTACAAGGGGGTTAAGAGAGGGAATTTGGGTAGATATTTGGATTTGTTAAGTGATGTATTAGTGGTTTTACAAGGGGGTGGAGATGAGGTTTTTACTATTGTTGAGAGGGGAATTTTTAAGTTATAATAATGAATAAATTATTATATCCTGGGTAAACCTTTCAATAGTAATATTTTTGATATTATAACACATTTATGAATAAGATAACATGATTTTAGGAGTTTGGAATACTTTATAATTCTCATTTATTAGCTTAAACAAAAGGAAGGAAGAAAAATGAAAACAAACGTGTTTATTTAAAGGGATACTTTAGAGTTTTAGACTTTGAAAATTACTTTTTAGGTTTGGAAATTAAGTTTATTGTTTTTAAATGAAACATTTATCTTATTAAATTGATTATGGTTTGTGATAAAAAAAAATTAATATTAATTAATTAATTATTTTTTTAACCAAATTCATTATAGAATAAATCACTTTCATGGTTTTATTCGTCGCAAAAATATTAAGTAATTTTTAAATAAAAATAGAAATAGTTTTAACTAAAATCTTTTCTTATAAAGTTTTGTTTAAAAGTTTTATTTATTAATTTTAGAGTTGTAATTTGTGAAAATTAGTTTTTTTTAAATAATAATATCAATATTTACTTTGGGTGAAAATTTGGTATTTTTTAAAAAATATTGATTTTTCAATGAATAGTGAAAAATACTGATTGTTGTCAAAAAAGACTTTTCTTTTCAATAAATTAAGTAATTTAGAAGTCCTAATATATTTTTAATATTATTTAAAGTAACATAATTATGATTTACTTATATTTAATCCACTTAATTACTTTTTAACCAACATTATATTGGATTTTAGTATAAGTTTGTTTTTGGGTTTAAAAACAAGATTTTTCTAAAAACTGTTTTAAAATTCATAATGTTTATCCATTTTAATTAATTAAAATAATAAATAATTATAAATGTTTTAAATAAAATTTATATAATATATTTAAATAAATTTTAATTTATATTCAAACAATGATTATTATTAATAATAGAGTTAGTATAAAATCACATTTTACTTGAAAAATATAATTCTTCAAAATGAGCTTTTACGTCACGTCTGTGGGTTTTGTTTTAAATTTAATTTTGTTTCTTGTATGAATTTAATTTGTTAAAATGTATTCCATATTTATAATCATAATAATTAAAATTTTATAATAAGGTCAACTTATTTTTTTACCATAATGAATAGTGAAAGCATTAAAAATCAATTACCACGGTTAAGGTAAAAAGGGTTTATTGGGGAGTTAAACTCAAAAGATAGGAGTTTAAATGACCTAAAAACTTGTATAAAATATATTTTATAGACATATTTAAACGTTATAATGTATAATTATCAATAATATTCCATATTTTACTCTTTTTATTGTGAAAAATGTGGGTACACCTTTTTCTTTTCAAATATTACATGTGTTCCGCTCACCTCACTTATAAAAGGTGACCCCCTATCCTCTCTTATTCACACCTTAAAACACCTTTTTCAAAAAATATATTACCAAATAACTTTCCAAATTTAATACTCTAATCTTATAATCCTTTTCTTGTCCATAAATTCATTCTTTGAATACTTTGTGTATAATCCTAAAGAGCTAGTCTGGGAAGAGGTAAAATTCCTAACTATGCATTTTTGTTTTATTTCTTCTTCCAAATCCTTCAAATATTATTAAATTATAATTATATAATAACAAAATTATCTACCTTATAATTATATATTATTATTTTAAGGTCATGTTATATATTTATCTCCTCTTCTCTCAAATAGGAAACGATAATGTCACTTATTTGTACTGCGGACTACCACCTCACAAACCGATGTGACGCATTTTCCATCAACACATCTCATGGTTGGGTATGATGATATATATAAAGTATATATATGATATTAATAAAATAATTATACCTATATATATATTATATCATATATTATTTTTTAATTTCATTTCTGTATGGGATACAACAACGTTGTTCGTGTGTACGTCAGACTACAGCCGAACTAAGCGATGTGCTTATTTTTTTACTAACGCTTTACATAAAAGATAATAAGAATAAATTTAATAAATATGTGTAATATAAATGAAATAATTATGATATTAATGAAATATTTATCATTCTGAAAAATAATATATCATTTTCTTTGTTACCTTTTCACTCACTAGAAAATGAAAATGTCGTTCATGTAAGTGTGGACTACAGCCTTCACAAAGCGATGTGGATATATTTTTATCACCACACTACATGGATGATATATATAAGTATATTTACATAAATAATATGTTATATATAATATAATTATAATTTTATAAATATAAAATATTACTTACCACTATTCCACAATGATCATTAAAAAATGGAAACATTACTCATGTGTACATACAACATACCGTCTCCATGATCATAACGTACTTCATTTATCAAAAACACATTTTATGATTGGTATTAAAAGTATAATTTATGTATAAAAAAGATAATTATTTTATTATTATTATTCTTTATATGTTGAAATAATGACCTCTTAGACCAATAGTCAACCTACTGAAGTCATTTTTGACACATAAGTTAAATATCATCGAAACACCTGGTGTAAACTTAATTGATTAATTAATTGTATATAAAATGGTAATAAGTGAAATAAAATGAATAATAAACTTTAAAAAATTTCTTAATAAAGTAAATAATTAATATAAGTTAATTATTCAGGAATAAAAATAATGAACATGAAGAATCAAACTCGATGTAAGGGACTTTGTCTAAATTTCCTTTCATTAAGGCATATTTTGATGTTATAAACCTATATTGTTGTAAGAGGTGTATATACATATCCTTTGACATGTTATATAGTTAATTTCGATATTCTCATGGTATTTAAAGTTTTTTTATTTTTATTCTTTCATGGGGCTTATGATTCAAATATTTACAAAGTGATAAGGGAGTTTTCTTAAAAAAGATTCTCTTTTAGTGTTTCCCTTCTAACTCTATTTTTATTCTATGTACATGTTTTTAAAATGATTTTATTAAGGAAATGAGAACTTTATAAAGGTTATTTTTTAATTTATTTCAATTTCTTTAAAAAGGAATATTTTTACAAAATTTGTGACTTTATTTAAAAATGACAAAAGGAATGTTCTATTTCAATGTATACGATGACAAAAACGTTTTCACAATCATAACCATTATTTAGAGTTTGGATTCCTTTACAACCTTTAATTTTTAATTTAAATAAAAATATTCATTCCCTTTTTTGGGTATTTTGGTATTGAAAATGGGTTTTTTAAAGGGATTGATATTTTAATATCTAAAAATGTTTTCTTACAGGTGAAGAGAATATTTTATGAGTTTGATGTTGAAAATTGAAATATTTTATGTGTTGTGATAATGTTGTGGTTCTTGTAAATTATTATATTGAAGTATGGTTATGTTATAAACCAAGGAAGTGTGATTATGTTATAAACCAATGATATTTGGTTATGTTATAGTCCAAGTATGGGTGGATACATTATAAACCAAGGATGGGTGGGTCTGCGATATCCCTCCAATGCATTGGGTATGGAAGTTGACTGTATAGTTATTCCATTTGTAAGAGTAATACGGATAATGATGTCCCATGATACCTATATGATTTATCTATTATTTATATGGGATTTAATGATTTTATTTGAGAAAAAAGTGTGTGTTTTTCATGTGAAAATGATTTATTTATCTCACTCAAATAACATTGATATAAAGTTAAACATTTCATGTTTTTTTATGTTTTCACATGACTAATTATTTTCTTTATTTTCTTATATCCCTTACTAAGATTTTCGTGCACATCCCATATTTTATAAAAAAAATAACATGTTTTAAGAATTTATAAGGGAAAGGAAAAAATTAATGTTTAAATTTGTGAATATTTTTCATGAAAAGTAACCATGTTTTATCTTAAAAGTTTTATATTATGAAAAAAATGGATACTGATCAGAACTGCCCACTTTGTATTATATGGTTATGTTATGTATGAGTTATTTCCTAATTCTCTAAAAATATAAACCTAAAAAGATCCAAAAATGTAATATAATGATTTTTGACTTAAAACTCAAGATTGTATAATGTTTAAAGCCAGGTCCTTATATTATTTAATCATTATTATGTCCTAAAACATGCATTATTTGAAAAAAATTATTTTTACTATTCAAGTAAAAATTTTAGTTTCTCAAAAAATTATCAAAAATTCACCCTTAGTTAATTTCAACATAATGATTCTAAAAATGTTATTAATTTTATAAAAATAATTTTTTAACATGAGTAATTTTAATTATAAATATAATAATTGTGGTTTTGATGAAATAGATTAAAATGTTTTTATTAAAAAAAGTACTTATAATTTCATGGAGTTTTGATTCTTGATATTTATTTTATTTAATTAAAATATTTATATTTTCTCATGATAAATATTATTTATATTAAATTTTATAATTTTGAGTTCAAATTACTATTTCTAACTACCATATTATTATTCCTAATGATTAGGTTACTATTCTAACTATCACATTACTATTCCAATGATCACATTACTTTTACAATTTTCGTATTTCCTCTTATAAATACCTATTCATTCCTTCGTATATTATTCACTATAATTCCTACCAAGGTCTTATATTTTCCTTTTCAAAAATTTCAATTGGTTTTCTAATATTTTGTTTCTTTTCCATAGTTTTATTCATGGGGATGATAATTCAAGAGGGTCAAGATAATCCAAATTGTCTCATTCTAGTTTTTCTATTTTATATTTTTTGTCCCATTATAATATTTATCATTTTCATGGATTTATTTATTGACTAAGGTAATGATTACTGTTAATGAAATAAAGAGTACTTGGTTTTTATATGTGTTTTATATGTATAATACTATATAATATAATATAATATAACACACATTTATTTAAGAAATAGATATCATTTATAAAGTCTAGGTCCTTACTTTCTTCCCTAATTTATAAATTTTTTCCCTGAAATTTCAAATCATATTCTAATTTAATAATATATGAGAGTAATTTTATTTCATTGTTTCCTTAGGTTCCCAAATTGCCTCTTCATATTTATAGCTATTTCACAACACTTTTACAAGGTTAGTTTTATTATTGTATAGAACTTTGTCTCTATGATCCAATATCTTCATTAGTTAATCCTCATAAGAGAGGTCGTGCTCCATTTATACCACCCATGGATTTAGTACATTTGAGGGATCAGGTATATACTTTCTTAGAAGAGATGTGAGGAATACATCATGAAATTGAACCATGTTTTGTGGAATTTCAGCTGATAGGACACTGTTCCTATTCGATCAAGGATCTCAAAGGGGATAGTGTGCTTATGGCTAATATCTCCTTTATTTTGAAATCACGTGTCTATCTTATATGGTGATAATTGAAGGAAAAACATTTCTCCAACTTCAGACTCCAAGTCCCTTAAATAGTTGTCATCATATATCTTCTTTCAAATATGAGAATCTTTTATATGTTGTTGGATGGCCTAAACCATCTATGTCATTTTGTGCATCAGATAAGTTCCACATATCTTTTGATCATTAACTTTATCCTAACATGTAGGAGTTCCATATAACTTCCCATATAAAGATTTATATGGGGCTATTTAAATACTCAAGTGGACGTTATTGTTGTATGAGAACTCAACCAAATGGAAATGTTGAACCCATTATCCTTTAAATTACATTTAGTAGGATCTTAGTATATATTTTATTGCCAGAATAGTCCTTTAATATTGGCCATAATTTTGGGATAATAGGTCATACTGAAATTCAATTCAATATTCATAGCATGGTGAATACTTTTCAGAATTTAGAGGTGAACCTTGGATAATGATCAGAGACAATTGAAAGTGGTTCCCCATATATCCTCAAAACTTCCTTTATGTATATATTATCAATTTGGTCAAGATAGAAAAAAATTAAAATGGTGATAAAGTGGGAAGTCTTGGTGAGTCGATTCACTACAACCCATATTGAATTGATTCCTTTGTATGTCTTTAACAGACCTATGATAAATTCTATGGTGATTTTCTCCCATTTTCATATAGGTATCGGTAATGGTTGAAACATACCCCTTGGACTTTTATCACTCTAATTTAACTTCCTGACATACCAAGCACTTTGAGACGTACTTAACAATCTCCTTCTTTATATTATCCCACCAGAATTTCTATCAAAGATAATGGTACATCTTAGTACTTTTATGATGGATGGGTAAAGATGAGTTATGTTCATTATCCAATAACTTTTTTATCTTAGTTGATGAAGGCACACACATTATAGTTCCAAACTGAATTACACAATCTTTATCAAAGTTTAATTCATTAAAATTTTAATCCTTTGTTTTTATAACCTTATTTGGAAGATCCAAATCAAACCTTTATGCCTCCTTGATATTCTATTAGATATATGGGTGGGTAATAATTTGGGAAAGGTAAGATGAATTCATAGCCATTATTATTTCCATATCCATGAAGATAGGGTCTTTCTCAATCTGCATCATGGATAGTGTAGTAGGTTCTTTTTTGGTAAGAACATTAGCTATGTTATTCACCTTTCTAAGGTGGTAGTGAATAAGGAAATCATAGTCCTTGATCATCTCTAACCATCTTCATTGATTCATATTTAACTCTTTTTATGTGAATATATACTTTAGTCAATTTTGATATATATATATATATATGTCATAATTATCACCATAGAGATGCTACCTCCAAATCTTCAAAGTTAATATCACACATACTAACTCTAGATCATTTTTAGGTCGTTTTTCTCGTCAATATTTAAATTTCATAAGGAATAGGCTAAAAAGTTATCATTATACATGATTACGCAACCCATGTCATTCTTTAAAGCATCAAAATATATTGCAAACCCTTCTCCACTTGAGGTTAGTGTAAGTATAGATGTTGGGATTACCCTCTACTTTATCTCCTTAAAACTTTCCTCACATTCTAACATCTATATATACTTTAACTCTTTTGTGTTAACTTATTTAGTGGGATATAAAATCATGAGAAATTTCTCAAAAATAGTTTATAATATCTATTTAATACAAGAAAACTATGGATTTCTATGGCACTTGAGGTTCTAAGCCATTCCTTAATTTATTTTTTTTAAGGATCCATATAAATTCCCTAAATTTTGATCCCATTCTCTAATATTGTGACTGGATTCATCTAAAAGTCTCCCTTTTTGAACTTAACGAACATTTTCTATTTTATTAATGTCTCTAGAAAAATCCTTACTTACTCTTCATTTTCCTACTTACTCTAGGATTAGATGATAATATCATCAATAAACACTACCAAAAAAATTCAAGGTAGCCTCTAAATACACTAATCATCAAATCCTTGAAGATTTCAGGGGAATTATAAAATCTTAAGGCCAATACTATAAACTCATAGTGTTCATACCTTTTATAGAAGGATGTATTCTGAACATCTTACTTCTTCGCCTTTAGTTGATGATATCCATAAAGATTATGTTTCTTTTAGAAGTAATGTGATCCAAAAAGTTGATCAAACAAGTCAATAATCCTTGGAATGGGATACTTGTTCTTTATAGTGACCTTATTGATCTCCTGGTAATTGATGCACAGCTGTATTGATCTATCCTTTTTTCTTGATAAAAAGAACCGGTGCACCCAAAGGTGATACACCAGGGTGTATTAACCCTTTTTTAAATACTCTTTCAACTACTTTAACTCCTCTAGTTATATCTAGGCCATTCTATAGGGGAATTTGGAGATAAGAGTGTCTTCAGGTATAAGATCTACTGAGAAATCTACCTCATGATCTGGGGGAAGTTTGGGAAACTCTTCATGAAATACATTAGTATATTCCCTCACAATATTAATATCATCAAGGTTGATATTTTTCTTTTAATAAAACATTTTTGAAATATATTATTCTTCACAAGGTATCATTACCGATGCCATTCAAATATTCTCTACAGGAGGATTATGATATTCCATGAATTTTTACAGGAGCATGGGATGGTTCAAAATATGGAAGGAGATTTATTTTTTCTGAGAGTTTATATGAGATCTATATAGAGAGATCTAATCCATGCCCAGTATGTTATTAAATTCTACAAAGTGGATAATTATGAGATTCTCTATAAGAATCATCCCATAGAATTTAACAGGATAAGAGTCAAATACTTTAGTTTCAATGATCATAAAACTAGGTATTTTTATTGATATCTCTACTTCAAGATATCAAGGACATAATTCAATAGTTATAGTTAACTTTCAAGATATAAAAGAATGCATAAAACCAGAATAAAATAAAACTTTTTCCATTATTTATTGAATAGTAAATGTACCTTGTACAACTTCATTTTAATTTTCCACCTCAGAGATAGTGATGGAATAAGTTTCTCTTTACTCCATTGGATTTGGTGGTGGTTGGAAATAATTTCCCTTATAAACATGTGTTTTAGTGCACTGGATTGCATAGTTCCCTTGCTCCTTACAGTTGAAGAATTGAACCATGGCTGGTTCATTGTAAGATGCCTTCATTTCCTCCATCATATTAGTCAACTTCTTTATTTATTTTCTAAATTCAGGAGATTGGTGGCCTTATCCCACACACATAAATCATTTCCTCATACATTTAAGATAATTCACATGATTCTTCTTCATATAGATTTCAAATGTGGGTGGTTCGATATTCTTTTCTCCATTTTTTATTCGATTCCCCAGCATAAAAGTACACTATTCTCTTCTTACATTCATATCCATGGGACCATTCTCCAAGTTTCATCTCTACTTTTAGAGAATATATAACTTATTATTTGTAACTTCTGAATTATTAGATAGTTTTATCATTTCAAATATATGGTTTTTAACCACTAAAGAATCTATCTATTTTTCTATAATTTTTTATAACAAAACATGTGGTATGTCTTACAAGAATTGTGAAATTTTCCTCATAATATGTGATATATTCACCATAATTTTACATAAACTCTAGGAATTATCTCTCAATATTTGTTTGAATATTTTTATGGAAATACTTGCTAAAAATATCTTCTTAAATTCTTCCCACTGTATTTATTCTATTTCATCTTTTAGCATTAAATTATTTATCAATTCCCACCATTGATTAGCCTATCCATCTAAATGATTGTTAGTTAAGGTAAATTTATCCTTCTCAGAACAGTAGAGAATAGAAAATATATTCTCCATTTATTTGACCCACTATGTCATGAAATGTGGATAAAAATATCCACTAAATATAGGTATTCTTTGTCTTATAAAGGACCTGATATCTAGTTTCTCCTTATTGGTTGAAGGTAGAAATCCCTATGGTTTGAATTATTATTCATATCCTAAGACATTTTTGGTAAGCATCACCATAAATTTTTGAACCCCACCTACCATTTCATTGGTAATGTCGTTCAAACAACTGTTGCATTATCCCTCATATAGGTTCTTAGTCTGATTTTTTCTAGTTCCCACCATTTTCTAAAATATAAAAGTTTTGAATAAACATAATTCAATAAAGAATAAATAATTTATTCTTGTTTTTAAATCAATTATAAATTCATATCTTATGGGATCAATGTGTTTATCATGTCCTTTTTCTCAAACAATGTTTTTAGGATTATGTACTTTATTATTTTCTAACTTTAAAAGAAATAATTACTTTATCTATATATCCTTTATAATGGTTTGTATATAGCTTTTGATTAACTAAATAATATCTCTTAAGAGTGTCATACAAGTTTTACAGTAAGGTATCTTTATCATGCATGAGTTATAAGTCGATTTAACACCCAATAAGACCTTTTTGGGTTATTATTCCTAGGTATATTTGTGGCATAGCCACATCCATTTTTAGTTTCTAGATAGGGATTTCATTTATCAGAAACTAAACACTCTTATACTTAAACAAAACTTAGGATGTTTACATATACTTAAGTTTATCCTTAGTGTTTTCACTAATATTTTATAACTCTAATTCCAAAATTAACTAAATTGTTCTTTGATACTGAATATAGTGGCCCAAATTTTTATTAAATAACTATTACATTATTTTTATGATAAATAAGATAATATTAATACATTTCAATATCAACAGGTTTAGTACATTTTTAAAATTAGTTCCATACACACTTGTACATAATAAAATTTAAACATTATTTAAACCCTTATCCTTTATCCTCCTAAATTATTTCATGACATCCTTAGTACATATGATCACTAAAGGATATAAATAAAAGAAATGGGTGAGTTAAAATCCCAATAAGAAAAGAGATAACATATAAGGAATAAGAGACATGAATAAATTGTATATGAGTGAACATAATCATTATCATTATATCATAAGCATGGTATCGTCATCCTAATCATGAGGGAATCTTTTAAAAAGGTAGGGAATGTCATGTGTGAAAAATAATTAAACATCATAACATAGAACTCAAATACCACACATAGTTGTGAACAAATCTAGCATCATGTTCACACATAAAATATTTTAATAAATCATAACATCATAATTATAAACAAAGATATAATAATTTTAACACATAACATCATGGTATATAATACATTATCTAATTAATTTAAAGGCTATATAATTCTGGGTCCACCTGTTATATCATAAAATTCTTATAATCATGCATTCCACATTGAAAGAGAATATATAATAATAATATTCGTGAAATAATATCATGAAAATGGATGGTTTTCATAAGGGTGTCATAAATCATGATTTAAGGAATAAAATTTAGATTTCCAAAATTAATATGGGATATCATATTTTGAGCAAAATATCATCATTATAAAGTGGGGAAGAAACAACAATAGATTATTCAATGCGATATTTTTTTAAAATAAAGTCATTTTTAAAAATATCTGATATTAGCCTAGAAGGAGTTGGATTCGAGAATCCCCTTACCTTAAGTTTTATTATGTTTCTTCTTAATTAATCCTCTTGAATAATAAACATATGTTTGATAAAACATGAAACTAAAAGTTAATTATATTAATTTTTGTAACTATGGATCTATTATAATTATTAGATTATATTTTATAACACTCTTTGTTAAGCATGAATTGCTTTGATGTCATGGTTTCATTAAATTATCCCATTTTGTTTCAATTTCCTTATTTTTGTTCCACAAAATTTATACATAAGTATAATTAATTAAAAAAGAATAAAATAAATTTAATTACATATTATATATAATTCATATTATCCATCCATGAAGGTGGTGATAATCAGAGAGTTGATAATGTCCTCATAGGTGGTTAATTGGTCATTGACGGGACATTATTGAAAGAGGAAGAAGAGAAGTATGAATTGTAATATGTTGTAAGTATAATAATTAAAATAGTTTAAAATTATTAATATAATTTTAACATAATAGTCAATTAATATTATAATATTTTTTGTTTTAATGGAATAAAGGAAAAAGATTAAGAGAAGATAAAAATGACAAAAAATGTTTATTTAAAGAGACACTTTATACTTTTAAACATTAGAAATTAATTTTTAGGTTTCACTACTAGAAATCGGATCTTTCCCAACACTTCTATACCAACGGTTTATAAAAACCATTGGTATAGGCACCCTTTCCCAATGGTTCTCCCAAACCGTTGGGAAAGGGAGCTCAAAACACCCCTTTCCCAACGGTTTTGGAGAACCGTTGGGAAAGGGGTGGGTCTTTCCCAACGGTTCTCCCAAACCATTGGGAAAGGGAGCTCAAAACACCCCTTTCCCAACGGTTTTGGAGAACCTTTGGGAAAGGGGTGGGTCTTTCCCAACGGTTCCCCCAAACCGTTGGGAAAGGGAGCTCAAAACACCCCTTTCCCAACAGTTTTGGAGAACCGTTGGGAAATACCCAACCCTTTCCCAACGGTTCTCCAAAATTGTTGGGAAAGGGTATCCCAAAATCCAGCATACACCCCGAAAAAAATATGCACCTATCCCAACGGTTTTGCGAACCGTTGGGATAGGTTCTTCGATTTTTTTTTCAGGTCTACTGCCCGAGAACATTATATAAATCTAAATTTTAAATAATTATTATAATACATATATATATTTATGAAATTATGTTTAAAAAAGTCATATTAGGTTACTGGTTAAGTCGTTCTATTATAAACGAAGGGTTCAGGGATCAAATCACACCGAATGTATTTTTTTTGAAATACATATACCAACGGTTTTATAACCGTTGGAATAGATTTTCATATTACCTATGCCAACGGTTTTCAAAACTGTTGGGATAGGTCTATACCAACAGTTTCCCCAAAACCGTTGGTATAGACCTATCCCAACGGCTTACTTCGCCACGGTTCTCCAAACCGTTGGTATAGGTTAGTTTTCCAGTAGTGTTTGGAATTAGGTTTATTATTTTTAAATGACCCATTTATCTTATTAATTTTATTATGGTTGGATATACCCAATTTAATATTTATTAAGTCATTATTGAATCATTATTATGTCATAAAACATGTTGTATTTGAAAATTTGTCTTTTTACTATTCATATAAAATTGAAGTTTCTTAGAAAATTATAAAAAATTTACAATTGGGAAGTTTCAATTTGATGTTTCTAAAAATTTAATTCATTTCATCCAAATAATATTATATCATATGTAATTTTTAATTATTAACATAAAAAATTATGTTTTTTATAAAATACATTAAAATAAAGTTTATTAAAAAGTGTTTATAATTTATTTGAGTTTTAAATCTTGATATTTATTTTTTAGAATTAAAATATTTATATGTTCTCATGATAAATATTATTTATATTTAATATTACTATTTTGAGGTCAAATTACTATTTCTAATAGTCGGGTTACTATTCCTAACAGTCATGTCACAATTCCAATAGTCACATTCTTATTCCAATGGTCATATTTCTCACTATAAATAACTATTCATTCTTTTATACATCATTCACAACAGTTTCTCTGAAGGTTATACATTTTCCTTTTCTAAAGTGTTGATTGTTTTGCTAATATTTTGTTTCTTTTCCATATTGTTTTTTGTGAGAGTGATAATTCTAGCAGATCGGGATGATCCAAATTTTCTCATTCAAGTTTTCTTATTTTTTATTTTTTATCCAATTATAATATTTGGAATTTTCATGGGTTTAGTTATTTATTTATGTAATGATATCCATTAATGAAATAAAGTGTTGGTTTTTTTGCATGTGTATATTACTATAGAATATAATATAACACACATATATTCAGAAAAAAAAAATTTAAAGTATGGGTTGTTACATTACTATAGAAACCCAACTTTTTATTAAATGAATATTATATCATTTTTATGATAAATAACATAATAATAATAATAAATTTCAAGATCAATAGGTTTAGTATCTTGGAAAAATTAGGTCCATACATCACTTATACATAATAAAAATTAAATATTATTTAAACCCTTTTTATTTATTATCCTAAAATTTCTCATTGACTCCTTAGTAAAAGTAATAACATAAGGATATACATAAAATAAAGGGGTGGTCTAAAATCCTAGTAAGGTGAGGGATAACATAGAAGGAATAATAGATATTAATCAATACTATATGGGTGATCATAATTATCATCACCGTATCATAAGCATGGGATCATCATCATAAGCATATGGGAATCATTTGAAAAGGTCGTGGAATGTGGAATATTCAAAATAATGAATAATAATAACATAATGGTTGAATATTACACATAGTGTTGAACAATTCTAGCATCATGTTCATTCATAACATATATTCATAAAACATATAACATTATAATTATAAAAAAATAGCATTATGTTCATAGATAATAAACATAATTAAATGATATATATCAAATTAAACAATGAATTTTAGGTTAATATAATTTTTTCCCACCTATCACATCATAAAATACTCATAATCATGCATGCCACACGGAAAGAAAACATGTAACAATTATAGTCATGAAATAAAACCATTGAATGGAATGGATTTCTAAAGGGTTTCATAAATCAAATTTTAAGAAATAACCTCTAGATTTCCCAAATGAATATGGGTGATCATATTTGTTATAAAGTATCATCATTTTTTAGTAGGTATGAAACAGATCCATAGGATTCATTGCGATGTTTTAGAAAATAAATTCATTTTGAAAATTTTCAAAAATTCTCATAGAAATCATTTCAATATTGTAGGAACTTGTATATCCCTAGAAAGAAAAGGTAAATAATATTGAAAATAAATTTTAAGGTAATTAGAGTAATATCTATACTAAAAACAATTTTAAATAGGAGGTAACCCAAAAAAGAAGGATTTGGGTTTGTGAATCCCCTTACCTTAAATATCATTATGTTTCATCTCATTTACACCTCCTATATAATAAACTTATGTTTTTTAAAACATGAAACCAGAATTGAATTATTGTTATTTATGTAGCTATTGATCCATTATAATTATTGGATTATATTTTATAATACTCTTTGTTAAATGTGAATTGTTTTGATGTCATGTTTTTATTAAATTGTCTCATTTTGTTTCGATTTCATTATGTTTGTTCAAGGACATTTATATATAAGTAAAATTAACTCCAGAATCATAAAATAAATTTAATTAAAAATCTATGTATTATATATAATTTATAATTTCCATCTATAAAGGTTGTGATAAGAAGTGAGTTTTCAATGTCCTCATAGGCTTGAAACAAACCATTGACAGGACATTGTTGAAAGAGTCGGAAGAGAAGTATGAATTTCAATAAATTGTAAATATAATCATTACAGTAGGTTAAAATTATTAATATAATGTTAAAATACTACTCAATTAATCTTATAATATTTTTTTTGAAAGGAATATATAAAAAGGAGGAATAGAAGAGGAAAATGAGAAGAAAAGTTGATAAAATCTTACTCACTTCTCGGTGTTGCTTCTTTTCTACGACACTAAAATCCATGAATGCTTGGAGTTAGGTGAATCCAGAACATCCATAAGTATGCTAAGTGAATTAATATAGATAATTTGGGATGATAATTATATTTTGTTAGTGAGGGAGTAATTTTTTTCCAATGGGAGAGGGGTGGTTATAGTTGTGGAGAGGGGTGTTTTAAGTTATAATAATGAATAAATTGTTTTATCTAAGGTAAACCTTTCATTAGTAATATTTTTGAAATTATGAAATATATTTGAATAAAATAACATTATTTATAGAATGTAAAAAACTTTATAATTTTAATTTATTACTTTAATCAAATAGAAATGATAAATATGAAAAAATGTTTATTTAGAGATATGCTTTAGACTTTTATACTTTGGAAATTACTTTTTGGTTTTGTAAATTAAGTTTATTGTTTTTAAATGATCCATTTATATTATTAAATTTATTATTAGATGAGATAGCCAATTTAATATTTATTAACTCATTATTTCATCATTATTATTTTATCAACCATGTGGTATTTGAAAAACTGTATTTTTACTATTCATGTGAAAATTGAAGTTTCTCATAAAATTATAAAAAAATCACCCTTGGTAAACTTAAATGTGATGATTTTAAAAATAAAATTAAGTTTATAAAAATGATTTTATATAAAAGTGAATTATAATTATTAACATAAAAATTATTATTTTTATGAAATACATTAAAAGACAATTTATTAAAAAGGTATTTATAATTTCTTTGAGTTTTTAGTCTTGAAATTTATTTTATAGCATTAAAATATTTATATTTTTTAATTATGAATATTATTTATATTGCATTTTACTATTTTGAGGTTAGATTACTATTTTTAATGGTCAGTTTACAATTCTTAATGGTCATGTTACTATTCCAATGGTCACATTATTATTCCAACAATCACACTACTATTTCAATGGTCATGTCACCTACTAAAATACCTCTTAATTAAATCTTACATAATTCACTATAATTCCTCCCATGGATCTATGTTTTCATTTTCTGACATTCCAATTGGATTACCAATATTTTATTTCTTTCCATAGTATTGTTGGGTAAGATAAATCAAGTAGATCAGGATGATCCAAATTTTCCCATTCTAGTTTTTTTATTCTCTATTTTTTATACCATTATAACATTTTCCATTATCATGGGTTTAGTTTTTGAATAACATAATGATCTCTGTTAATAAAATAAAATGTTAATGGATTTCTATGTGTTATATGTGTATAATAAAAAACAATATAATACATAAAACATATTTATTTAGGAAACATGGTGATATTCAAAGGAAAACTTTGTATCCAAATTGAAACTCCAAGTCCCTTAGATGGTTTTCAACATAGATCTTCTTCGAAATATTTTTAAGTTTTATATGTTGTTTAATGACTTAAACCTTCTCTATTATTTCTTTCACAATATTATATCCAAGTATATTTTTTTCACCAACTTCATTCCAATAAGTAGGTGTTTTACATTGCTTCCCATATAAAGCTTCACATGGTGGAATTTGAATACTCTACTAGAAGCTGATTTTATATGAGAACTCAACCAATAAGATATATTGATCCCATCCTCCTTTAAATTATATTGAGTGGTATATCAACATGTCCTTGAGTGTCTAAATATTCCTTTTAGATTGTCCATCAATTTAGGCATGATATGTTATACTAAAATTTAATTCAGCATTCAGAGCATATTGAATACTTATCCAGACTTTAGAGTTTAAACTTGGATCATGATCAGAGATGATTTAAATTGATTCCCCATGCAGCCTCACCACTTCCTTTACATGTATCTTAGAAAGTTGTTCAAGATATAAATCTTCCTTAATTGTGATGAAGTGGTCATTTTTGGTGAGTTTATCCACTATAACTCATATCACATTACTTACTTTGGATATCTTCATTGACTAGTGAAAAAGTCCACGATGATGTTCTCTCATTTCTATGTGGGTATAGAAAATGGTTTCATTGTCCCCTTGGACTTATGCCACTCTTATTTTACTTTCTGACATACCAAACATGTATAGGTGTGATCAGAAATCTCCTTCTTCATGTTGTCTTTCCATAAGTGTTCTCGAAGATTGTGGTACATCTTGGTACTTCCATGATAGATGGGGAAATATGATCTCTGGGAATTGTCCAATAGATATTTTCTATCTCAGTTAAAAAAGTCACATAAATTCTAGTTCCAAATTAACTAACTCCATATTTATCAATGTTGAATTCATGAAACTTCCTTTAAACTATTGTTATCACATTATTTTGAAGCTCTAATTCATCCCTTTATTCCTCCTTGATCTTATATTGGATGGCTGGTTAGGAAATCATTTGTGAAAGGTAGGATGTATTCCCTACCATTATGATTTAAAGATCCATCATTTTAATATCCATGGAGATAGGGTCTTTCTCAATTAGTATCATGGATAGTGTAGTTTTTTCTTTTTTACTAATAGAACTATCTACTTATTCACCTTTATAGGATATAAGTGAATATATAAATTGTAGTCTTTGATTATATCTAACCATCTTAATTGATTAATGTTGATCTCTTTCAATATGAATATATACTTTAGACTCTTTTGATCTATCACCATAGATGTAGTTCCACCAAATATTAAAATCAGAGATCAAAACTACTAACTACAGATCATGTGTCATGTAGTTTTACTCATGGATCATCAACTTTTTTGAGGCATAATATATCAATTTATCATTATACATGTGTACACAACCCAAGATTTTCTTTGATGCATCATTTTATATCAAAAACCCTTCTCCACTTGATGGTAGTTTAAGTATTGGTATAGTGATTAGCCTCTTCTTGATCTTATAAAATATTTCCTCGCATTATTTCACCCATACACACTTTACCCATTTCTATGTTAACTTAGTTATTGGTTTAGAAAATCATAATAAATTTCTAAAAAATGGTCTATATTACCCAGTTAATCTAAGAAAACTATAGATTTTGGTGATACTTTAGGGACTATGCCATTCCTAAATTGCCTTTTTTTAAGGTTCCATAGTGATTCCATCACTTATAATAACATTCACAAGGAATGTGACTTTATGTATCCAAAATTCACACTTGATGAACTTAGAATACATTTTATTCTTTCTTAATGTTGATATCACAATCCTTAGATACTCTTCATGATCCTGCTTTATCTTGGAGTATATGATAATATCATCCATAAATACTACCACAAATTTTTCAAGGTATTATCTAAGAAATATATTCATCAAATCCATTAATATTTCAAGGGAATTAATAAGTTTAAAGGGAATAAATATGATCCCATAGTTTCCATACCTTATACAGAAGGTTATCTTATGAATATCTTCTTTCTTAACCTTTAGTTGATGATGTCTATAATGAAGATCCACCTTTGAGAATTTCTATCCTCCTTGAATTTGATTGAAAAAATCAGCAATCCTTAGAAGGGGATACTTGTTCTTTATGGTTCTCTTATTAAGCTTCAGTTAAACGATGCACATCTGAATTGGTCATACTTTTTCTTAAATAATAACACTAGTGAACCCCAAGGTTATGCACTAGGGCATATGAACCCTTTGTCTAAATTATCTTAAATCTTCTTATTTGAATCCTCTAGTTATATTAAGGGAATCCTATATGGTTATTTGTAGATAAAAGTGTCTCTGGGTATAATCTCTATTTAGAACTCCACCACATGGTCAAGGGGAAGTCTAGGAAACTCTTTTAGAGATACATCAGTATATTCTATCATAATAGACATATCATAAAGTTTAATACTTTCCTTTTACTTAACTATTTGGGATATATGTTCTTCTTCATTGTGTATCGTCACCCACACCATTGACGGCTTCTCTATAGGAGACTTATGATCTTGCTTACTTTTGTATAGGAGCATGGGATGGTTATAAATATTATAATATTTTCTTTTCTCAATAGTTGATGTGATCCCTATATAATTAGAGACAATCCATACCAATTATATCACCAAATTCCACCAAGGTAAAAATTTCAAGATTTGATGGAAGAATCTTCCCACTGATGCTAATAGTAAAAGATTCCAACACTTGGGTTGTAATGATTTTTTCACACCTAAATTTTTTTTCACCATTTTTTCTAGCATATCTTTTGGCTCTTGGTTTTTCTATCGAATTTCAGGTGTTCTAAATTTAAATTTTATGTTTTGAAGGTTTGGCGTGTTTTTTTAAGACCTGTTATTGGTTAGTGTGAAAGGTTTAAGGAGTTGGTTGGATGAGAGTTTGATACACCCCTAGTGTAACTTCTTTATGGATTATGTTTGTTTTTATGGTTTAGTCCCTTGAGTTATATGAGTTTTGGGATGAAAAAGAGTGATTTTTGGGTACTTTTTCTAGGTTGTATGATTAGTTCAATCATGCAGCTAAGTGTGCACAAGTCATATGGTTAAGTCACACTATTTAAATAACCATGGAACCAAATTTTCTAGTTTTTGAAATGTTAGACCGTGGGGAAGTGCAAAATTTGCACGCAGTTTGTTAAACCATGAGAGATAACCATGAAACCCATTCGGGAAAGGGTATTTTGGGTTTTTCTCATTTTTAATTGGTGTTTCGTTCCTTAGCCTACCCCATTTGAACCCTATGACCAGAACGCCTCTCATGGTGTTTTTTAACTCTTTCAATCCCCTATAAGTGGGATTCAAGGTGTTTTCTTGGTGATTCTTCACCCGAATCAAAATGTTATGGCTCCTTTCTATTTCTACTTTGGTTTTATTTCCTTTTCCCTTCATCCACTAACCCTAGTGGTCATGTTTAAATGATTTGGATACCTAGGGTGGTGTGAATTGGGGGTTTTTCCTTCTTGGGGTTCCTTGTGGATATTCTTTCTTCTTGGAATCTTTATGGAGTCATTTCGGTTTGGTGTTGTTGAAGCGTAAGTGGTTTAAGGTAGGTTTCCCTTAGAAATTTACTTTTTAATTTAATAATCATTGGTTTCATGTTTTTATCACCTTCCATGTTTGTTGAATATTGATGTGTGACCTTTTCATAAATTTTTTGGTGTTCAAAGTGGTGGTTTATCCCTTGTTCTGTGATGAATGGCATTGTTTTGTTAAATATTGTACACCAAGTGTTTGATAAAATTCCCAGTTGGATTTTGTAATTAATTTGTGATATCTAAAGCATGGATTGTCTTTGTGAATATACTTATGAATTTTGAAATGATTAATTGGGTTCCTTGAATCGGTTTTCAAATTGGTTTCATATTTAAAATAAATGTGGACTTAACTTTTGAAAAAGATTGGGCACGTGATGGTGATTAATGGACTATTTGGAATTTTTAATAAAAGTGGCATGTTTGATGAATGTGGTGTGGGTATTTCAAATGTAATTTTCTAAAATGGTTGTGAGATAATAAATGGTGTGTTTAAACCTCTTTTTAAATGATGATTTTGGGATTCTTTTGAAAGAAATGGATATGTGAAGTGTGTTTGAGGACCATTTGGTAGTTTTGTGATAATGATGAAAGTTTCTATTATAAAAACCACTATTTTATAATTATCTTGCCAAGTTTTATGTTTAATGGGTGGTACATCCTCATTGTGGAGTCCTCATGACCCATTACATAGTGTGTAAATGGGAGATACTTAGTATGGACTCCTTTGTAATCTATTAGTGTAAGGAAATAAATTAATCTTTGGAGTGATTTGGGGTGACGCAAGTTGTATAGATTATTATATATGATATATGTGTATGTTATTGGATGCATGGTTGGAATCAGTTTTCTAATCCATATTCTATACTTTTTACATGGATAAGCTAGCATAATTATTGAATTTTCTGAGAATGATTCATGTACTATTTGATATTATGCAATGGCTTGTGTCCCTTGATATGGACTATATGCTTTGGTATTATTCCCCTCAGTTAGGCCAGGTAGGGTGCGATCGAGCATTTGTTCATTATGATGTCATCGGGTAAGGCCTGCCTTTGGGATGATTCAAATATATATAATGTTCTGGATTATTCAAGAACTCCTAGATTCCTCCCATGTCAATTGGTACTTAGTTTTCTACAATTAATGGTTGATATACTTATTGTTTGGTTACTCTTATGTGTTCTTATTTCCATTTCCCTTATCATGTGATCATTTTTATGGCTCACTTGTATGGTGTACTTATTTAAAAGGTGAATAACTTGATTTTCTATGGTTTATGGAAAAAGGTTTTGGGAATGTCTTTCCCTCTTTCTCTCCTTTATAAATGAAATTTCATCTTTATCTTTTAACATGAAAATGTTTCCTTATTGAAAGTGAATGTTGTTTTATATGGGAAAAGGGTAATGGGACGTTTTTTATTTTAAAAATGGAAAATGTGTGGAAAGGCTTAACTTTATATATTGTATTTCAAACTTGAAGTTGATGTTTCTTTTATTTTAAAGGAATTTCATTGGGAATAGATTTGTTCGGGAACGCCTACTAAGTTTTAATACTCACGCCTATAGTTTCTTCTTGTTTTTATTTTTTGTTGTAGGTATCATCTTAGTTTCAATCACCGTGGGTGATGGTTGGTTTTGGTATCGGAGAGTGACCCTCGGGGTCACATGGATGTGTTTTTTTGTTAGGTTTTAGTTTGGGTTTTTTAATATTTTATTGTATCTTTTAGTTTTGTGTTAAAGATGTCTAGTTTGGGTTTATATATATATATATATATATATATATATATTTGGGATGATTTTTTTTATCTTTATAATATTCATTTTATTTATTTATTATTGGGAGAAATCATTCCCTTGATTACTCTGATGATGACCAGCACTATTTTCCAACACATAAAGGATCGAGAATGCCCTTTGGGCCATGTCGTAGATCAGATCAGGTGACTGGTTCAAGGTCGACCCCGGTTGGTTTGTGACAAAATGTTTTCAAATTAGGCTAGTTATTAAAATGACCTAGCTTTTAGAGTTCCCTTTGTTATATGGTATGTCAAGGTAAATGGAGTAGGACTTTCGGAGATTGGGTAGTAAGTCTGGGAGAGTGTATGGTTAGTACTTTCTGGACAGAGCCTTGAGTTTCCATGGGAAGTTGGGTTTTGTTGGTTTCTTCGATTCTTATGGTTTTTTAGTGTTTGGGATATAAAAAGGTAGTTGTACTAGAGGTCTTGGTGAGATCATAAGTCCTGGAAAGACATGTGGAGCAGGGGACATAGTCTTAGAATACTCTCCATGATGGTGGCATGGTTGGAATATAGCCTCCAACCATATGGTCAAGTTATCCACAGACACTAGTTCTCTATTTTGATTTGTTTTGGGTATTCCTTGATTCTGAAAATTTATTTCGAAAAATATTGATTTTTAATTGTGAAATCAGGATTTTTAGTGATACTGGTTGGATTTTTGGAAAGTGTAAAGTGAATTTTCATAATTAAATTTGAGGAAGGATTTAGAAAATTGGATTTTTGTAAAATGACACTTTTTGGGGTGAAATAGAAATGTTTTAATAGGATTAAATTTTAATAATAAAATCCTAGAGTTTTTTGAAATTTTTTGTTTAGAAATCAAAAATTTATTCTTAAAGAGAGTTTGGGAAAAAAATTGAATGATAAATAATGGGTTTTTAACCAAATGATTTTGATGGAATGGGTTTTTTGAGCTACTGAAGATGTTTTGAATGGTATGAGTTGGGATTTTTAATAGAGTTAAATGGATTGATGTGTGAAGTTTAAAAATGATTTTTGATTCATGTTTTTTGATCTTTTGAAAATTTTTATGAATTTTTAAATGAAAATTGGATTGAAAGTGTGAAAATATTGGTTGTAGTGTTTGATTTGTAAAATGGGAATGTTTTGTTTACCTTTGTTATTTTCCATGGGTTATCACATGCATGGATATGTATGGAAAGTGTATGGATGGTGATGTGGGTGGATGCGTTCCCAGATTGGCATGGTTGATGGGTGTCCAAGGTGGCATGGTAATGTGCATGTGAGTGAGACTCCATGGAGTACCATTGGTGAGTGTGCAAATCCACCAAGTTTTTTTCCTTGAAAAATGTTTTCAATATGAAAATTTTGGTGTTTTGATAATCGATGTTGTATGTTGTGTTATCTTTTGATTTGGAAGTGTTGTCCCTATTATTTTCTGAGTTTGAAATCTTTTTGGTGATCCAGATTTAAAGTAGTGTTTAGAAGGCTTCTAGAAATGTTTTTGGAATTTTTGAATTGGTTTTCCCTTGTGTAGGAATTTTTTTGAGATGAGTTTTGGTTAATGATTTGGTTTTGATTGAGCTCTTGGTTTTCTTGTTGTTTAGTGTTCACCCCTATAAAGATTATAGGGATAATTGTGGTCCATCTACAGGTTGTTCCCCATTAGCATACCCTCTATTTGGTCAACCTAAGGATTTCCTTCTTGAGTTTTGTAAGTTGAATCCAACTCTCTTTTATGGTCAAGTAGATCCTCTCGAAGGGAAAGAGTTGATGAGGAAAATAGAAATTACCTTCAGTCTCCTTGAGTTTCCTGATTCATTAAAGGTTAAGTTTTCTACCGTTATGTTTGGGCTCAGTTTAAATTCCCTTTATGTTGTATTGTTTCCTTTTTTCATGGTGGTTGTGCCTAGTGGTGTTATCTTTTGTTTGTAATGTAAGTGGATGTTGTGGGCCTCCTAAGAACTTTTTTTCCAATGGAAGCATGTTTCACTTCAATAAACTCTGAATATTTCCATTCTAAGTGAATTAATTCTCATGGTGGGATGGCCTCTATTTGGTGGTTTCGTTACTTCCTCTAGAATAAATCAAATTTGAATTTTTAATTTGTCCCAAACTTTAACCAACTACTAAGATGTAGTGTAATGGGAGTACGGGGCCGAATCCATAGGGATAATAATATTAAATTTTGAGAAGATCTTATTTCTAAACCTATAATGGAGTCCTTTTAATAAGTATTTTGTTTGTGAGTTTGGTCTAAGTTTTATTTTAAGATGACATTAAACGATAAACGAGGGTTTGGGATCCAGTCAAGTATCTGGGTAAAGGATGTCCTTTAATTATAACCTTGGAAAGATCTTATGTCATAGTTTGTGAAGTAAATAGGGGTCACTAGTTGACTTTGGACTTAACCTATTAGTCCTACCTATGAAGTAGTTATTCCATGGTTGAGATATAGTGACAGCCTAAGTGCTTTAATTTTGGATTATTTAGGGAAGAAATATTCCTAATCTAGTGGTCATAGCTCAATATACTTCAATTAGGATAGGGTCATTTTTATTATTATCCCATGTTCTGGGATGTTCTCACAAATGGGGTAGACCTTGAATTAATATCCTAGTTACTACTTCAATTAGACTTTCTAAGTTTATACTTAAAGGTGTATTTAATTATGCAGATACATTGGGCTTGATCCCTAACCATAATAAATTTAGTTACTCATTAGGGATAGTGGAACAATTAAATAAACTGGATAAATCATGCTTAACATAATTATAAAAAATGAGATTCTAGGTTGAAAAAGATAAAACATGCATAAAATAATTATTAATTATACTAAGTTACTTACTTAAGAGAAAAATCAGAATTGAATTTTAAGCACAGAATAGGGAAAAGAAGGTGTTAAAGAAAGTATGCTCTGTGGATCTTGAATCAAAAAAAATGTGAAAACTAGGAATAAAATGGGTTTTAAAAGGGAAAAGAGTAAGAATGGATCATAGGGGATCGAGATGGGAGAAGGAAGATCTCTCTTTGTTGTTTTTGAATGCTCTGCTGGTCCACTACTTAAATAGGCATTTTTTTGTCACAACGTGTACCCTCAATATACATCATTTTCCTTCGGATCCCCAATATGGAATGCGATTCTCATGGATAAGGATGTTTTACTAGGTACACGATGTGTATAAGTGGTTCACAACATGTACTCTTCATCTGGCTAGATTTTATGTGGGATCCTCACGGCTTTCTCACTAACCGTTTTGACTGGTTTCATGACGTGGTCGATCTGGACACGAAGTGTAGTAGCTTTTTCCTTCTGTCTTCATGGTATGGTCATGACTTGGCTTCATGGCTTGGGTTAGGTAGTGATCCTCAGGTACACAACATGAACTTCATCATCATGACGTGTACTTGGACAGTTTTTCACTTTTTCTGCCTTTTCTTTCTTGAAAACCTATGAATCTTTTATTCCTACAAAATTATACACATATCAAATGCATTATTGAATAATTAAATGAAAAAATATGAACAATTGACATAAAAATGTAGATATAAATTAATCTTATCAAATGCCCCCACACTTGAAAAATTTCTTATCCTCAAGAAAAAACATCTCAACAAAGATTTAGTGAATGATAAGCAATTTGTAAAGAAATAAATATTCATTATGTTCATGCAATTAAAATTAGGTTTAAGTAGATAAAAGTCAATTTCCAGAATTAAACCTACATAGAAAGTTAGTCATGCCTCAAAGTCTAGTTTTAAAAACAAATTCTAGTCTTTTAATCATAACCTCTTAACTATTCCTTAATTTATATGCCTAATTGTAATCTACCTCACCATTCTTTTATCTCATCACTCTGGGTATAAAATGTAAGTAGAGGTATGATCGCACCTTGAGTGCATGTTCCTAACCATAGGTTTGAACTTGTTCTATCATCTCTACTATGTAAAGGCAAGCATAAGATTAATCTTGAGGGATTTAAGCAATTGGGTTATGATGACACGATGGGTGTGGGTAGGTAGGTAGAATGTGAAAATTAGGCTCAAAAAGGAGGGTAAGCTCTGTAGTAAAATGAAAAAAAGTGAAATTACAAGTGTGATGAAGTTCCTCCTTCTAGTTGGCCAAGTCCGTACTCTATCAGCTCAGGTTGGATCCATATGTATGGTAAGTATGTATACAAAGAATTGATTTTGTTCCTTTCCTTTTTCTTTTTCTTTTGCATTTTTATTTTTCAAAATTTATGCCTAGGATAGATCTCACATACATAACCTAACCACATATGATCCTTCAAGTGATTCATCAGTCTAGAAAATGGTGATTTTTTATCTTCCTAATATACAACCCATATCAATTTTTCTTTCTTTTCTTTTTTTTATTTTGAAAAGGAACAGAATATAGATTATATACAATAAGTGGTAAATGGATCACAACCCCATAGCAAGGTGAACTCATTGTACATCTTTGGAAGTGGAAGAATCCAAAGAAATATGAATTCCTCTCCCACACTTGTTCAATGATATCCATAAACATTGTACAGGGAGAAGGGTAATAAGGGAAATAGTCTTGAAATAGCTTCATTCTAATAGGTCATTCATGGAAACTATGGGTTGAATTGGGGATAGATTTCAGGTGGGTCTCAAGGAAAATTTGATATCAAAGAGTTCCTCAATCATTTTAGTTTTATACTTGTTCATTCATCACTTTGATAAGATATTTGGGAAAGTTATAGTCGGTTTACATGCCCCAAGAGTCTCTCAAGAAATATACTCAGACAAGAATATGCTGTCATAGGCTGAGATTCTTCATGGGAATGATAATCCAATACAAACTGTCAATCACAAAGGGAATAAGTCTTAAGTAATAGGTTAATTAATCATAATTTCAATGATTTTGGATTTTAATTAATTCTCTAAACTCATAAATCATTCTAAAAAAGTCTAGGTAGGAGTGAAACATGGTCTTTAACACTTTTCAACTTAACTTTTTCTTTAATTACAATGGAATAATGATTTTTGGGTTTAAATCATGATTATAATTTTGAAAAATGTCTCCTAAATAAGTGAGAACAATAAAAAATTCATGTGCATCACAAGTAAAACTATGAGAACCCCCCCCCCCCCTCCACACACACACACTTAAAATGAGATAGTGTCCCTGCTATCAATGAAATAAATGTGGGAGTGGTGTGGTAGTTATTTTTAAAGATTGTGAAATTTAATATTGGATAAAATGAAAATAAGATGGAATCAAGAGCTCCTTGGGAAAAGTGGTATGCCATGGGGGTGTTTGTGCTGTCGTAACATGAATATCCAGTGTACCTGCAAAAAAGTTAGAGAAGGAAATCCTACACTAGACAACAATATTAGTTCACATATATAAATAGTAGGAATAGTATATAAAAGGGAAGTCACACCGAGTGAGAAACTAAGAGAGTCGTTTTATTGAAATGTTGATAGTTTTATAATGTAGCCTTATGAAAGACACAATATGAAGAATGAAAAAGAAATGGCCATGAAAACTCAAAAAAACAAGAAATAAACTATGGGTTTCCTCCCATAAAGTTTTAACTAAATGTTGTAATCTAGACGAGTGGATTGAGATTGGTGTCAGAAGGTTCACCAGCTTAGTTTCTCCTTCGCCTTTTACAGCTTCTAGAGGTTGTATCGGAAATATTTCGTGGTCACTTCAGTGGGTTAATCACTTGACCCGTAGCTATATGAGCATGAATGAGTTGTGGTAAGAAGGGAATCATTGGTCATGGTGGCTACTGATGGTGGTGAATTGCGAGTGATAACTCGTGAAGATATCGGGAAATGTTGATGACTTTCTCGAGTACCCTTTGTTCTAAGACTACTAGCGGGGATGGACCATCAAGGATGGAAGATGATTCTGAGGAGCTTGATGTGCTAAATAAAATACATGAAAATCAAAACACAACAGAACGTAAATACAAAATCCCAAGTATATATAGATATCAAAAAGTATGTACAAGGGTGGAAAAAAATGATGAAAATACAAACAGCACAAATATGTGGAAAGGTCCCAAAAATCCCAAAAGATAGATCAAAGTCAGATCAGAGATCTGCACCAAAAATCTTATCGAGTGTCATCCCACTTCCCAGTGTCTCGAGCAACTGGTCGGGTGTATCTGCGTCAGTAGCAGTAGTAGTAGAGGGTAGAGGTGCAGCGGTGGTGGGTGGTGTGGTAGTGGAGGTATGAAGATGGGACGGGGGTCACAGGTGGTGAGTATCGATCCATACTAAGGTTGTGGGACTAGAAGTTGGATCAATGAATGGTATATCAGGGATGGCCTCAGTGGATACTCCCTTACACCTCCGGGACTGCTCTTCCATGAACTCCTGTTGTCTAGTAGGGTTAGTGATATCGGGAGAGAGGTCGATCTGGGTGGAAGGGGGTGGTGGAATAGTGGAGGAAGAAGGTCCAGTTGGGGAGAGAGAGGGTGAAATGGAAAATGAAGTGCACTCAATGAATGGTAAATCGATGTGGGCTGATATTTGGTGCATATTTTCCAAAACGTACTGGATATCGGCTTGAATCTCAATGGGGATGTGAAAGGGTGTTGGTGGTACGGTTGAAGGGGTGGCGGCAGAGGTGGTGGTGGGTATAGGTATAGTAGGTGTGGCTATATAAGGAGGTTGGGGTGGCTCTGCTGTTGTTGATCTGGTTAGTTGCTCCTGAGGTGCGGCCTCTTGGATGCCTAGTGCCTAGAAATATAAGTCACCCTCCTTGACTAGCATATTCATCTTTTGCAGAAGCACAAGATCTATTATCTCCAGTGGTCCAAAGGAGGTGAGGGGATGAAAAGTTTCAAAATTTCCTAGGTACCTTTCCAGGTGGGTGGTGAAAGATCCACCCATGAGTGTGCCTTGCATCTACTATACCAGGTTCCTATAGTACTGAGTGAACTAGGTATCCATTTTGATAGTTGGGCCGCACATAGCTGCTGCAAGAATTATCACATTCACCTGGATAATGATTCCATGACTCTCAACCTAGTAAAACTAGCCATGTTCCATGGTTCTATGCAAGATGCACAAAGCTAGACCCCATAGTTGAGTGGATTTTTTGATGTGTGGGTCATGATGTGACTGAGGGTTGTGGGCTATCATAGGTCATAACTACATATATATGTCACAAGGTGGTTATAGCTAAAGCATCGCATAAATATCTAAAATGAAAAACTCCTCAATATAGATTCCAAGCCCAACACCAAACTTTGAAAAAGACAAATCATGTGGGTGGTCACCTAGGTAGAAATGGACACTATCGACGCTAATCTTAAAGGTGGCCAAAAACTCTAGAAATAACTCCATTTATGTCTCCTCGTTGACCTCGACAATGGTGACAATGTGAAGAGCCTCGAGGAGGTGGGAAATAATATCTTCAATATTCATTTGGGAAAGGATACTCAGGTCCAGGGTCTTATTTCTTCACATGGGCTTTTCCTATAATCTGATAAGATTAACCCATTGCATTAGGTTGGAGAAACATAATATGGGGTGCCGGTGTAGGTCCTCATCACTAGAATTCATGGTGGTGTCAAACCATGCCTGAGGGGCCGGTACTGCGTGGGCGGTTGCTGGTACACAAGGTTCGTCTGTGGCAGTCCACAGACACTTGGATGTGGTCCATTCCTTGGATGATGAGGATGAGGAGGAGGAAGATGTAATGGAGGAGGGTTGTGGATGTTTGGTGCATGCCATTGATACAGGAGGGGTTGGGGAACATGAAAGTGAGGGAGAGGTAGAGGGAGGGGTGTCTCAATGGTGAGGGAGGGGGAGTGGGAGGGGTTTCATGAAAGTTTGGGAGAGGGATAGGGAGATGAGGTGTTGGGGGGAAGAAGTTTCGGGCCATGACGTTGTTGGTCGTGACCTGAAATTTTTAAAAACAAAACTGAACCAAAAGAGTTCATGACATGTAAAACTTGGTCACATCATGAATTAGAGTACTATTTAATTTTTTGTAGGATAAATAGATACACATCATGAACATGAGGTACACGACGTGTACTTATTTATGGTTTTCCCAATTTCCTTGTTTCTTCCGTACTTCATCTTTCTTCAAACTGTAGAGTCATTGTCAATGATCCTAATCTAACTTACCTAAAGAGTTCCTAACCTGGGTTTCCTATAAGTCACCGCTTCCTTTAAAGTTGGGAGCTTGACTCATTTTAAGTTTGGTGGAACTTGAGGCTAAGGGCACAGTCTTCATGGAACAATTCCTGAAATATTTTTAACCTTTCACCATTTACTTTGAATGGTGTTTCTCTATATCATTGAATTTATTTTGTTCAATAAGGAAAAATGTGGAAAACCTCAAAAGTACCAGACCATCATGACTTAAACTTCCTTGGTAATAGTTTTAATCTGGAATTAAATTGCAAAACCTTTTTCTCTGGAATGAAGGTACGACTTGAAATTTGTTGTCCATTCCATTTTTTCATTTTTTTCCCTTGTAAATCCTTGTGTTTTCATACACATATTTCTGTATTTCTTCCGATGCGGTTAATTGAAATAATCATTCCTCTCCAGCCTTTTCTAAATCTAGATTAATATTTTTAATTTCCTAGAATGAACAATGTTCCAATTCCACCAGAAGATGACATGGTTTACCGTAAACCATTCTAAATGGGGTGGTTACTATGGGTATTTTGTACGTAGTCTAGTATTCCCATAATGCATCATCCAATTTCATGATCCAATCACTTATATTGGTTTTGATATTCTTTTATAATATTTTTTCACCTCCTAATTTAAAAATTCAACTTTCCCTCTTGTTTGTGGGTGATAAGGGGTTCTGGTGTTGCAGAGAATGCCATATTTTTTAAGCATTTTTCATTCTGGATGATTTAAGAAATGTGTTCCATGGTCACTAATGAGTATTTGTGGAAATATATTAAGTGAAAACACAATATTTTGAAGAAAATTAATGACTACCTTTGTTGTGTCATGTGATTCTTTGGCTTTAACCCACTTGGAAACATATTATACTACAACTAGAATGTAATTCCTGCCATGTGATGAGGGGAATGGTCCCATAAAGTCAATACCTCATATGTCAAAAACTTTAACTTTCAGAATGGGGTTTTGTGGCATTTTTTTTCTTTTACTAATGTTCCCCATTCTTTGACATCTATCACATTAATGACAGAATCTCTTAGCATCGTTATGCAATGAGGGCTAGAAAAATTTTCTTTGTAGGATCTTTTCCAATATTCACTCTGGTCCATGATGGCTTCTAGTTGGTGATGTGTGGCACATTTCTATCACATTTTTTATCTCTTCCTCTATAATTCAGTGTCACAAAAGGTCGTCATCAAAATGCTTTAATAGTAATGGTTCATCCCAAAAGTAGTGCTTGGAATCAGATAGAAACTTCTTGCATTACTGGTATGAGAGGTCATGATGGATATATCTTGTGGTAAGATAGTTGGCTATGTCCGAGAACCAAGGCTCTGATTTGACACTAAACAATGTCTCATCTAGAAAATATACTTTAATATCAGTCTTGTTGTCTTCTTTAATGATGGTCATGGGTAATCATGAGAGGTTTTTAGCAATTAAATTTTTTTCCCTTTGGGTTCCTTGATTACGACATCAAATTCTTGAAACAAAAGAATCCAGTGTATCAATCCTAGATTTGTGTCTTTCATGTTCATCGGGTATCGAAGGGTAGCATGGTCTGTATGTAAAATGACTTTGTATAGAATGAGGTATGAATGGAACTTTTCAAAGTCATATATGTTGTCCAGGAACTCCTTATCTGTAGTCGTGTAATTGATTTGGGTTTCATTCAATGTGTGGATGGCATAATAGATTGGGCAGAAGATGTTTTCAATACATTGTTCAAGCACAGCTCCTACAGCAAGGTCACTAGCATCACACATAAGCTCAAATTGTTTTACCCAATTTGCTGCAATGATAACCAGAGATACAATTAGATTATTTTTCAGTGTTTCAAAAGCTTTTCGACAGTCCTCATTGAATTCAAAAAGAATTTACTTTTACAACAAGTGTGTCAATAGATGTGAAAATTTAGCAAAATCTTTTACGATGTTTCTGTAGAATCCCTCTTTCCCAAGGAAACTTCTGATCCCTTTTATGGTTGATGGTTCTCGTAGATCCTTGATGACCTTAATCTTTTCGGGATTAACCTCAATGACTTATTTAGTGATTTTTTGTGCCAACACAATTCCTCCCTACACCATGAAGTGACATTTTTTCAATTCATCACTAAGAATTTATCCTCACAATGTTGGAGAACCAATTCTAGATTTCTTAGACAGATATCAAATGATCTTCCATAGACAGAGAAATTTTCCATGAATATTTCAAGAAATTCTTCGGCCATATCATGAGAGATTTGTGTAATGAATCTTTGGAATGTCTCTGGTGCATTACACATACCGAATGACATGAATCTATATGTAAAATTATTGAATGGGTAGGTGAAGGTGGTTTTGGTCCAGCCAGTAGGGTCTATTGCAATTTGATTGTATCCTGAATATCCATCTAGGAAATAGTAGAAATCATGTCCCACTAGCCTCTTAAGCATTTTATCCATAAAAGGTAAGGGAAAATGATCTTTACTTGTTGATGCATTTAAACATTTGTAATCCATGAAAAATCTCTATCTAGTGATGGTGCGTGTTGAAATGAGTTCATTATCAGCTGTCTTTACTACAGTGAGTCCTCCCTTTTTGGGAACAACTTGGAGGGGAATCACCCATTCACTATCTGAGATAGGAAATATTATTTTAGCCTCCATAATCTTCTTCACTTACTTCATGACAACCTCCTTCATTGGCAGCATGATCCACCCCTGAGGTTGTGTTTTTGGTTTTTCATCTTTTTCGAGTAAAATGCGGTGGTTTCACTCTGAAGTATTGATTAGCTTAATATCTTTCACCCCCATAGAAATTGATTTCTTATGTCTTTTTAGGACATCAACTAGTTTTTATTCCCGATCCTGAAATATTTCGGCATTGATGATGATGGGTAAAGAGAATGACTCTCATAAGTATGAGTACTTCAATGTACTGGGTAATGGTTTCAAGTCCAACTAGGGTGGATGAATGATGGATGGGATAAATGGTGGTATGATGTCTCTAGTAAGTGGTTCAACAAATCTAAATTACTCGAAGTCATATTAATCTTCCTTTTCTAAACCTAAATCATCGGTGTCTTTCTCAATAGTCGTGTACTCCCCTCCTTGTTGAGCGAGAGAGATGGTGTGACATTCAACCGTATCATTTGAATGTTGTGAATCCTTTATCAAGATAAACACTACTTGTTCTTCTCCAAATCTGAAGATGATACATCCTTGATTAACATCAATCAAGGCCTTCCCTATTACTAGGAATGGTCTTCTGAGAATGATTAGGAAATCTATTTCCTCTTCCATGTCTAAAACTATAAAGTCTGCTAGAAAAATGAATTTACCAACTTTAACCAGAACATCTTCAAGAATACCATGTGGGAACATAACTGAATGATTGGATAACTGCAATTCAACTATTTTTTCCTTGAGTTCTTGGAGTCTATGTTTGTGGAAAACATTCATCATCGTCAGGTTAATACTATCTCCAAGATCCCAGAGAACTCTTCCAAATTTTCACTCTCTTATTGGACATGGAATTGAAAATATTATAGGACATCTCATATTTGATGGGATTTTCTACTGTACAATAGTATAGAATTATTCATTTAATGAGATGACTCCTAGATCTTCTATATGTCTCTTTTTTTATAGAAAGTCTTTAAAAAATTTTGTGTACACGGGAATTTGGGAAATTGCTTCAGCAAAAGAAATATTGATGTGAAATTGTTTGAACATTTCAAGGAAATTTTTGTACTTATATTCCTACTTATCATACCTCTCTCGTTATATGAAGGTAATATATTTCTTGTATGGATTTGGGGATACATAAACGGGTTCCTTATATTTTTATAGGGATTGTTCCTTCTTATCTAGTATTGATTCTACTTTTTCTAGTTGTTACTTGGGATCTTCATGTGGCCTTGTTTCCTTTAATTGTTGTAAATATAATACTTTTCCACTCCTCAGCACTAAATCATTAGTTTCCTCTCATGGTTATATCTCAGTGTTACCAGGTAGAGTATCTGGTAATATTTCAGATAAGGTTTTTGAGATCTTCCCCATTTTCATCTCCAAGTTTCTTAAAACTACTCACTAATTTTTCATTTTTGTCTCCTATGTGGTCATCCTTTCATATAACTTTTGAACTAAGAATGTTAGGAGGTTATCCAAGATACTTTTTAGTGGTTTATGTGGTTTATTTTGTTCTTGTATGGGTGGGTGGAAATTTTTGTTGTTGGGGCCTTGGAAAGGGTTATTTTGAATATGTCAGCAGTTGTGGTCTTAAGACAGGGTTATTGGTGGATACCCTAGTGGTCCCAGGTTTCAAAACTGATCTTTACCACTATGCTGCTAAAAATATCCTTGACTGTTTTGAGGTTGATTCTAAGAAGGCCTTTGCTGAAAAAATGGATGTTGTTGCTGCTGTTGACATGGTTGACTTTGTTGACTGTAATTAATGTAATTACAATCATGTGGTCCTCATATCCTGCTTAGTAGTCTTGATACTGGTGTGGTCCACCACACATCTCATATAACCGGATCTCCATGACTGGGGTAGGAGGGGGTTGTGTGGTTGGTATTTGAAATGACTCAAGTTTCTTGGTTAGTGCTTCGACTTGTGTTGATAACCGGGTGGTCTCATCAACTTGGTTTATTCTACATCGGGTGGTCCATGGTCACTTTTCCACAGACTGGCATGGTGGGATACTTCTTCCAAAATAAATATTCCTACATCGAGTGTTTTGAACATCTTACCTCCATCATTGGAAGCATCAACAACCATTCGTGTCACTAGCTAGAGTCCTTCATAAAAGGTTTTCATTTGTATTCAAGGGTCAAGTTCGTTATGTGTACATTTCCTCATGAGTTCTTTGAATCGATACCATGATTCTCATGTGGATTCTACATATTCTTGTGCAAAGTTTTTAATGTCATTTCACAGTTTCTAGGTTTGGATTGGTGGAAAGTATTTATCGAGAAACTTTTTTGAAATATCGTCCCACATCATGATTGACTCGGGATCTTGGCTTTTGAGCCAATCTTTAGCTCTATCTCTTAATTCAAATGGAAAGAAACGTAGTCTTATCACATCATAAGAAACTCCCTAGTTTAAAAAGGTATCAAAAACCTATAGGAAATTGGAAATATGTTCATGTGGGTCTTTTCTCTAAAGACCACTGAATTGTCCCATGTTTTGGATCATATGGATGAGTCCAGACTTGATTTCAAAGGTATAGGATTGAATTGGTGGGTGAACGATGCTTGTAATCGCACCATGGATTTATGGAAATCCATAGTCCATCATGGTTTTCTTAGGGTACATCATGTGTTCTCCTGGTATGATTTGATGATTTGGTGGGTTGGGTCCTGCATTGTGATCTTGCTCGGCCATTGTTGATCGACAGAGTGAAAGAAAATTCCTTTCGATCTTGGGTTCAAAAGCCAATGGTTCTTATGCTTCAAGGTTCCTTGATCAGGTTAAGGGACCTTGGTACATGAACTGAAGATTAAGGTTAAGACGTAAGGGCATCTGGAAATGAAAGACATAAAAAAGGGTGAGGGAAAAGTAATCCTAATTCTTATAAAAACTAGAGTTCTTCTATGAAATGGCATTGCCTCCTCAGCAATGGTGCTAGAAATTTGATGTCCTCTGTGCAGTGGTGATGTTACTTCCTCTAGTGTGAATCAAATTTGAATTTATAATTTGTCCCAAACTTTCACCAACTACTAAGACGTAGTGTAGTGGTAGTATGGGGTTGAATCCATAGGCAGAATACTATTAAATTTCAAGAGTATCTGGTTTATCAACCTATAAGGGAGTCATTTCTAGAAGTATTTTGTTTGGGAGTTTGGTCTAATTTCTATTTTGGGATGATTTTAAATGATAAATGAGGGGTCAAGATCAAATCAAGTATCTGGGTGAAGGATTTCCTTTAATTTTAAGCTTGTCAAGATCCTATGTCTTAGTCTATGAAGCAAATAGGGGTCACTAGTTGAATTTGGTCTTAGCCTCCTAGTCCTACCTAGTAAGTATCTATTTTGTGGTTGGGAGATAGTGATAGCCTAAGTGAATTATGTTTTGCTTCTTTAGGGGAGAAATATTCCTAAGCTACTGGTTGTAGCTCATTCTATTTCAATTATGATAGGTTCATTTTATTATTATCTCATGGTCAGGGATGTTCGCACAAATGGGGTAGACCTTGAATTAATATCATAGTTACTACTTCAATTAGACTTGAAAATTTTAGATTTAAAGGTGTATTTGATTACACATACACATCAAGATTGATCCCTACCCCTGAGAAATTTAGCTACTCATTAGGGATAGTAGAAGAATTAAATAAACCATATAAATCATAATTAACAGAATTTTAAAAAAAGGAGATTCTAAGATGATAAATATAAAACATGAATAATAGAATTATGAATTAAACTAAGATGCTTACTTGAGACAGAAATCATAATTGAATTTTAAGCACATAATGGGGAAAATAAGGTGTTGAAGAAAGTAAGCTCCATGGCTCTTTAATTGAAAAAAAATTGAAAACTATGACGAAATTGGGTTTCAAAAGGTAAAAGAGTAAGAATAGATCACAGGGTATCGATAGGGGAGAAGGAAGATCTCTCTTTGTTGTTTTTTGAATGCTCTGTCGCTCCACTGCTTAAATAGGAATTTTTTTTCACAATGTGTACCCTCAATCTACATCATTTTCCTTTGTATATCTAGCATAGCATTCGGTTCTCACATATAAGGATGTTTGACCAGGTACACGACGTGTAGAAGTGGTTCATGATGTGTACTCTTCATCTGGATATCTTTTGCATGGAATCCTCATGGCTTTCTCGCTAAACAGTTTGAATGGTTTCACAACGTGGCTGGTCTTGACACGACGTGTAGTAGTGTTTTCTTTCTAGATTTGTGGCATGTTCATGACTTGGCTTCACAGCTTGGGTTTGGCTATGATCCTTAGGTACACGATGTAAACTTCATCATCACAATGTGTACTTGGCCGGTTTTTCAATTTTTCTGCCTTTTCTTTCTTGAAAACCTGTGAAGCTTTTATTCCTGCAAAATTAGACACATACCACATGAATTATTGAATAATTAAATGAAAAATTGTGAACAATTTACAGTAAAATGTATATATAAATTAGGCTTATCATGGTGCCTCATGTTATGTTTGTTTTTCCTAGGATGTAGTGTGGCCCCTTATGTCACTAAAAGGAGGAGTTATAATCAAGAATCATTAGCTTCTGACTGTGAGGCATTAGATACTTCAAACATCAGGGATCCATCCATATGCCCTGAGGTGAAACTAGTTCATAGTCAGAAATCAAGGGTGTGAGGGGACTTCATTTAGCTTATGTCTTTAGTGCTAGAATGGGAGACCGTTTAAGATTATTTGTGTGGCTATTTTTCCTTGGAATGTCCCATTAAGTAAAAAAAAGGCATAGAGACATTGTTTCCATGTTGTGGTCCTCATGGTTCGAAAGTTCCTCTTGGGAAGTAAGAACGCATGGGTTGGTGTGTCCTTCATAGAATTCCTCCCCCTTGTGGTGGGTTTTTTTGTTCAGTGTGAGGGTTTTTCAAATTGGTGTGTGGTCACCCCAGTCTAGAGTGTTGATTTTTGGTGGGTGTTGTTTTTTGGAAAACCGACTAAGATTTTAAAATGTTGGGGGAACCACTATGGGTCTCATTGATGTTTTATCTAAATTTATTCAGTGTTATTTGGTTTCCTATGGTGGGGATACTATTCTGGTCTCCTATGTTGGTAATTCATTGTAGTTTTCAATATTGTCTTAACAATACATGGTTTCATTTGAGGTTATCTAATTTTTAGTTGACTCCACTTCGGGTGACATTGGGATTTTGGAGAACACCCAATAGTTTCTACTATGGCTAGTTTGTGAGGGTTATAGTTTGAGTTTTATGATGTTTCTCAATAAGTTTTTTTGGTTCGTTGGTTTGTTTCAAGTAAGAGGTGAAAGTTTCTTTTGGTGGTGGTTTAGGTGTTCTTGATTTGAGAGGTTGGAATCATGCAGTTCTAGAAATCCTTTGTCTTGATTGATCAAGTGGAAAATGTTGTGCCTTTCTAAGGGCAGAAAGCATTATGGTGGGGAGAATTGTCACACCCAGATTTTGTTTTATTCCTTTATTCCAACTTATCTTTTATCTCTTGGTTTTTCTCTCAAGTTTCTAGTTTTCCAAATTTAAATTTTATGTTTTGAAGTTTTTGGGTGTTTTTAAGACCTATTCTTGGTTAGCGTGAAAGGTATGAGGATATGGTGGCTTGTAGGGGAGTCTAAGACACCCCTAGTGGCACTTATTTATGGGGTATGTTTATTTAATGGTTTATCCCCTTGAGTTAAATGATTTTTGGGGTTAAACGAGTGATTTTCAGGGACTTTTTCTAGTTCGCACAGTTAGTTAAATTATGCAACTAAGTGTGCACAAGTCACATGGTTAATTCACATAGTTTAAGTAACTATATAGACTAAGTGTAAATCCTGTGTAATGATAGAGAACGGGGAATCGTGCGGTTTACACATAATTTGTTAAACTGTGTGAGCTAACCATGCAACCCACTCTGGAAATGGTATTTTGGGATTTTATACTTTTTAATTGGTGTTTTTCCCTTGGCCTCCCCAATTATAACCTATGACTTGAATGACTCTCATTGTGGTTTTTGACTCCTTCAAGCCCCTAAAAGTTTGATTCAAGGTGTTTTCTTGGTGATTCTTTACTCTGATCAAAATGTTAGGGCTACTCTATCTTTCTACTTTTGTTTTCTTCCCTTTTACCTTCCTTCTATAACCCTAGTGGCCATTTTTGGCCAACTTAGATGCCTAGGGTGGTGTAAATTGGGTCTTTTCCCTTATTAGGGTTCCTTGGGGATCTTATTGCTTCTTGGAACCTTTGTGGAGTCGTTTCGAGTTGGCTTTGTTGAAGAACAAGTGGTTTGAGGTAGGTTTTCATTTTTACTTGCCTTTTTAATTTATGAATCATTAGTTTCATGTTTTTTGAACCTTAAATGTATGTTAAATGTTGATTTGTGACCTTTGGATAAATTTTTTGGTGTTCAATTTGGTGATTTCTCCCCTATTTTATGATGAATGGAATTGTTTTGTTAAATATTGTACACCAAGTGTTTGATAAAATTATCGGTTGGGTTTTATGATTAATTTTTGATATCTAAAGCATGAATTGTATTTATGAATATACTTGTGACTTTTGAAATGGTTAATTTGGTTCCTTAAATGGGTTTTCAAATTGGTTCTGGATTTAAAAGAAATGTGTACTAGGCTTTTGAAAAAGGTTGGGCATGTGATGGTGATTAATGGCTTGTTTGGAATTTTTAATTAAAGTGGCTTGGTTGATGAATGTGGTGTGGGTATTTAAAATGGAATTTTCTGAAATAGTTTTGAGGTATTAAATGGTGTGTTTATACCTCTTTTGAAAAGATTATTTTGGGATTCTTTTGAAAGAAATGGTTATGTGAAGTGTGCTTGAGGCCTGTTTTGCAGTTTTGTGAAAATGATTAAAGTGTATATTATGAAAACCTCCATTAGATAATTATATTGTCAAGTTTTATGTTTAATGGGTGGGAATTACTTTATGTGGAGTTATCGTGACACATTACTTAGTACAGAAAAAGGAGATCCTCGGTATGGAATCCTTTGTGATCTATGAGTGTAAGGAAAGAAATTGATCCTTGGAGTGATTTGGGGTAATTAATATTGTGTTGATTATTGTATATTATATATGTTTATGTGATTGGATACTTAGTTGGCATTGGTTGGATCACCCCTCTTCTATACTTTTCACATGGAGAACCTACCATAGCAATTAAATTTTCTAAGAATGATTGTTTCACTAGTTTAGATTATGCACTGGCTAGTGTCCCTTAGTTTGGACTATCTACTTTGGGATTGTGCCCCTCGGTTAGGCTAGGTAGCGTGTGATCGATCATTTTGATTTTATGATTTCATCGGGTAAGGCATGCCTTCGGGGTGAGTCACATGTATATTATGTTCTAGATTACTCATGTGCTCTTAGGTTCTTCCCATGTCTATTGGCACTTAGTTTTCCACAACGAATGGTTGATATACTTGTTGGTTGATTACTATTGTGTGTTCTTATTTCCATTTATCTTACCATGTGATAATTGTTATGGCTCACTTATATGGTGTACTTATTTTAAAGGTGAAGAAATTCTTTTTCCAAGGTTTATGGGAAATGGTTTTGGAATGTATTTCACTCTTTCTCTCCTTTATAAATGAAATTTCATCTTTCCCTTTTAAAATGCATATGTTTCATTCTTGAAAGAGAATGTAGATTTATATGGGAAAATGTAAATAGACCATTTTTTGTTTTAAAATTAGAAAATGTGTGGAAAGTCTTACTTTTATATATTTTATTTCAAACTTGAAGTTGATGTTTCTTTTATTTTAAAGGAAGTTCATTGGAAATAGATTTTTTTGGGCATGCCTACTGAGTTTTAATACTCACACCTATAGTTTATTCTTATTTTTAGTTTTTGGTGAAGGTATCATTTTGGTTTAGATTGTCATGGGTGATGGTTGGTTTTAGTGTCGAAGAGTGACCCTAAGGGTCACTTGGAGGTGTTATTTGGTTAGGATTTATTTTGGGTTTTGTTGTATAGTTTATTATATCTTTTAGTTTTTTGTAAAAGATGATCAGTTTGGGTTTATACATATATTTGGGCTGTTTTTTATCTTTAAACTATTTAGTTTATTTATTTATTATTGGGAGAAATTCTTCCCTTGTTTACTATTATGATTCCCAACACTAGTTTCCAACCCGCGGGGATCAGGAATTCCCTTCAGGCCATGTCATGGATTCGCTCGGGTGACCAATTTAGGGACGACCCAGGTTGGTTTATGATAAATTGCACCACAATGTAATTTTATGGATATATCTACTTCAAGGTATCATGGATATTATTCAATAGTCCTATAAAACTTGTTATAAAGTAATTAATATAACCATTATCAAATAAAAATTCTTCTATTCTCAAGTAAATAGGAATTTTATCTTTTTTGACATCATTTTCATGTTTCACCTCTGAAGTAGTAATGGAATAAACTTTTCCTTTCTCCTTCAACTTTATTGGTTACTAACATTGATTACCCTTAAAGAACCATGGTTTAGTGGACTAGCTTTTATAGTTCCATTTCTCCTAGTATTTGAAGCATTTAACCATGAGTGGTGCATTGGTTGGTGCCTTCCTTTTCTCCATCATGAAGGTCGGATTCTTCACATCTTTTTTAAATTCATGAGTTTGGTGAACCTCTCTCCAACATGTAAAGAATTACCTCATCACTTTAAAGAAATTATCATGATTCTTCTTCCCACATCTTTGACATGTGGATGGTTGTATCTTCTTTCCTCCTTTTCCATTCGATCCCCCTACTTGAAAGTCCATTCTTCTCTTTTTATATCCATATTAATGGGACTATTCTCCCAAATCCATCTCTAC
Organism: Viscum album; assembly: GCA_963277665.1. Classification (NCBI taxonomy): domain Eukaryota; kingdom Viridiplantae; phylum Streptophyta; class Magnoliopsida; order Santalales; family Viscaceae; genus Viscum; species Viscum album. The sequence continues at coordinate 787,198,486 of OY728145.1, forward strand.
TTTGAGAGAAAATATAATTTCTTCTTCGTAACTATTGAAGTATTAGATAGGACGAGCCTTTCAAATATGTGGTTTTAAACCACTAAATAATAAATCTGTTTTTATATCGTTGTAGATAAAAAAATATGATTTGTATCTATACAAACTTTTGAAATTTTCCCCATACACCATAAAATATTCACCCTCCTTTTTATTAAGCTCTATGAATTTTCTCTCCATGTTTTTTCAAAGAGTTTAAGGTAAATACATGTTTATAAATATCTTCTTAATGTCTTCCCACTATATTTCTTCCATTCCATCTATCATTTTCATATTCTTTATCAGTTCCCACCATTGATCAACCTATCCAACTAAATAATAAACATCCAAGGTAACTTTATCCTTCTCAAAACAATAATGCATAGAAAATATCTTCTCTATTGATTTTACCCACTATACCATGACAATTGGATCAGAAGATCCACTAAATGTTGGTGGTTGTTAATGTATAAAGGACTCCATATTTAGTTACTCCATCTTTGGTGAAGGTGGATGTTCCACATGGTTCAAGTTCTTATTCATACCCAGAGAAAATTGGGTAATAATCACCATAAATTTTTGAACTCCACCTCCCATTTCATTGGGAACATTGTTTATATAATCAATACATTTTCCCTCACATGGGCTATTGGTCTGTTTTCTATAGATCCCCACTATTTTCTAAAATAGAATATGTTTTAAAAAAACATAATTCAAAAAAGAATAAATAATTTATTGAAATTTGTAAATCAATTCTAAATTCATATCTTATAGGATCCCTATTTTAGAATAGCCTCCTTCCAAACAATTATTCTAGGATCATGTACTTCAATATTTTCTAACTTTAAAATAAATAATTACTTTAGATATATATCCTTCATAATGGTTTCTATAGAGCTTGTGATTAATCAAGTCATATCTTGTGGGAGTTTCAAACCTAGCATGTAGCTAAGCCTCCTTATCGTGAACCAAGTACAGGTCAAGTAAATACCTAAAAATACCTTTTGGGGTTATTACCCCAAGGTATATATTTTCAAAATCCATATTTACTTATAGAATTATATAGGGATTTTATTTATCAGAAACCACATTTTCAAATACTTTATAAAAATTTAGGATGTTTACCTATACTTAGACTTATCTTTTGGGTTTTCACTAACATTTTATAATACTAATTCCAAAATTAACTAAACTATACTTTGATATCAACTATAGTAACCTGAATTTTTATTACATGACTATTACATAATTTTTATGATAAATAAAATAATATTAATACATTCTAGGATCAATAAGTTTAGTGTTAGGTCTACTAGGCTAGATACCCTGAGAGGGGGGGGGGTGAATCAGGGTATGACAGATTAAAACAACTGCCCCTTTTTTATCTTGTTTTGATTTTAGACAAAACTCTCTTCTCTCTCCTTCCCAATGTAGAGTATGAATAAACCTTAAATCATGCACAGGACACATCAATTTTTACTTGGTTCACCCTCACTAGGCTACGTCCAAGGAGCATACACTGGTAGTGTGCCGATGTACCAATTCCACTAAAATCGCACTATTTTTTACAAGTTCGAAGTGGAATCATTGTCCCTCCCGGTTTACAACCATTCACAATTTGAGAACTCACTGCTCTCTCAACTAAAGTGAGCTCACTGATTCTTCATAAGATCCTCTCACAGTTTATAGACTTGTAGGTCTCTTCATTACCACTAATGAATGTAGCCTCCATTGTATGTAGATGCTCTATTGAAGTCCAAAATTCATCCACTGATGAATACCCCTTTTCCACTAAACACTAGGAAAATTCATTTGCAAAACCCTTTTCAAAGCACCCTACTTCAAGAGGCTCCTAATTTCGCGAATCTCAAACAAGCCTTCACGACACTCCTACCTTTTCGGGAAGCAATCTCATGAAGAACTCTCACGAAGCACTCTCAATAAGCTCAAGTCATCGTAGAGATACTTCCCTCATGAATCTCACTGAGCCAATACGGAGCTCGTAACTTTCATGGAGCTAGATTAGACGTCGTGAAACTCTTCTTTCGCGAAGCATGTTGCCTTCGCGAATCACCTTCATGAGCCGATAGAAAAATATTTTCTTCAAAAACTCTCTACTTCTCTCGAGGGGGCCAAGTTCTATTTATAGGAGATTCCACCAACCCTCGAACCTTTTGTGCGAAGTCAACGCCATGTTATCACAAATCGCAAAGCTCTGAAGTTCCCACTGAAATTATATCAAAATCATAAAGAACCACGGAAATTTTCCAATCATGGAGCTCGTCGTAATCACGGAGTGTCTCATCAATTCCTTCATGCCTTCTCCATGAAGCTCCACTCACAATTCTCTTCACTGCCACAATGCTCCTCGAATCTTCCATTTGCGAAGCTCGTCGTAATCACAAAGCATCATCATCAACATTTTTCATGTCTTTGTAAAATCCAATCCATGAAGCATTTTTTGTGAAACTCATGACTTTTCCATATTAAAATTAGTTATTTAAAGAAAATAATATTTTTTGATGCTCACCAAACTCCAAATTTTGGACTCTAAAAATTTGGAAAACACTGGAAAACAGTGCCACTTTGTATCTATTCTTTTGTACTGCCTCCAGATCATTCGTTCCTTTTTCATGGTTCTTTTTCAACATGGATTGTCAACAACAACTCTGGAACTCGAAAATTCACCATGGAAACCTGCATTGTCAACAAACACAAGCAACCCAAAAAAACTGCAATGATACCTTGAGAGATTTTTTCCCAACAATCTCCCCCTTTGGGTTTGTCGAAAACTCTTCTCATAATGATTCTCTTCACTTTGATACCTCTCTGAAGCTCCTTCCATCCACTACCACCATTTGCCTCTTGCGATTTTGATAGCATTCAAGGATTCACTTAACACGTACTCTAATCCCACATGAGCAATGCTCAGCATGAGAAAAAAGAGTAGTATGAAAAGTTCATCAATGAATCACTTCAAGGCAGACACCAATTGTCGATTCCAAATTGATACCAATTGCTAAATTGATACCAATTGTTGAACCACACTGATACCAATGGTGATATCTAGAAACCTTCTCACACCATTCCAACATCACTGTTATGCTTTTATTACGATCCTCAGTGGTTGTGATATCTATTATTTGATCGATCACTTCTAGCATCATCATATTTAAAAAATCTCCCCCTATCTCATTGATCTCGCCCTATCATGATGCTCCACCTATCAGCTTCTCCTCGTGTCTTTGAAAAAGACATTTTCTCCCTTCATTAGCTGTAGTTTCTCCCCCTTGAGGAGTCACTATTTCTCCCCCTTTGTCAACGAACCCAAAAGGGCACTCCTCTATGGTCAGATACATTGGAAAGGATACATATTAGCACAATAGAGAAAGACACACCATACCGCGAGGAGAGGGGGGTCCCACATCCACACTTTTTCAAGTGCAAGGAGTCGACTGAACTCCCAGAGCCAGTCGATGCCTCTCAAAAGCTTCCATGGGTAAGGCCTTTGTCAAAATGTATGAAACCTGTAGCTCTGTAGGCACATATTCCAACTTCACGATTCCCTGCTCAACCTTCTCCTTGATAAAATAATATTTTATCTCAATGTGCTTTGTCCTTGAGTAATGGACTGGATTTTTGCTGAGATTGATAGAACGTGAGTTATCATACTGGATTCCAATCGGAGACCTCACTTTAACTCCCATATCATCAAGTTGTTGCTTCATCCACAATTACTATGTGCATGCTTGAGTGGCCGTAATATAATCAGCTTCTACAGTGCTTAATGAGATGCAATCTTGCTTCTTGATTAGCCAAGCAATACATAGTCTGCCAAGATAGAATGCACCTCTTGACATTGATTTCATGTCATCCACTAAATCGTCCCAATCTGCAGCAGTATATCCCAATAACTCTGTCTGAGATTTTCCATTATACATCAATCCAAAGTCCACAGTTCCCTTGATATACCGAAGTATTATTTTTACTACAAGCAAGTGTCTTTCCATGGGATTGTATTGATATTGCGCTGCTTAGCAGGTGGAGAAAATGATATCATGTCTCATCGCTGTCAGGTACAGTAGATTCCCAATAATTTGCCTATATTCTGTGATATTAACTACCTTGCCATTATCATCTTTTGATAGTTTGATCCGGGTATCAATCGGAGTCTTCATCTCCTTGGAATTTTCCATTATAAATCTTTTAAAAACCTCCTTGGAATATTTGTATTGAGAAATAAATGTTCCATTCCTTCCTTGTGTCACCTGTAGACCAAGGAAAATTTTAGCCCTCCAATCATTGACATTTCGAACTCACTTTTCATGAATTCAGAAAACAGTCTGCAGTGAGCTTCATCAGATCCACCAAATATTATGTCATCGACATAAACCAAGACCATTATCCTTTGATTACTATTTTTGTTGAAATAGAGATTCTAATCGACTCCTCCATGCTAGAAACCAAGATTCTTCAAGTACTGATCAAGCCTTGATTACCATTCTCTTGCTGCTTGTTTCAGCCCATACAACGCCTTCTTCAGTCTCCAAACTTTGTTCTCATCCTCATGAATGAGAAAACCATATAGCTGCTCAATATACACTTCTTAATCCAGAACCCTATTAAAATATGCATATTTGACATCCATCTGGAAAACTTTGAACTCTCGTTGCATTGTAATAGCTAGAAATAATCTGATTATATCTAGTCTCGCAACCGGTGCAAATGTCTCATCAACATCTATTCCCTTTATCTGGGAGTATCCCTTGCACACTAGTCGTTATTTTTTCCGAATCATTGTTCCATCCTCATTCATCTTGTTGTGATAGACCCATTTAATCCTGATGACATTATTATCTGATGGACTCAAAACAATATCCCACATCTAATTCTTCTCAATATGATCAAGATCTTTATTCATGGCCTGAACCCAGTTTTCATCTTCAGCTGCATCAGCAAAGCATTTAGGATCTACCTGAGATAAGAAAGATATCTGCTGCAGGGACTTCATTCTTCTTGTCTAAACTGGGGATGATTGATCACCAATTATATTTTTCCTATCAATTTCAGATCAACTCCTTAGATTCTGTGCAGATATAGATTTTTCTTCTTCATGCTCATCATCAGTATCTTCTTCTAAATCAGTATCAGCCACTTATACTCCCCCTACGTTACTTTTATCCTCATCGCTTTCATCTAGAAATTGTTCACTGTGTTGTTGAATACTCTCTTCATCCTCTATAATAGTGACATCATTTCTCTCAAATATTTTCCCAGCCTTTTGTTAAAGAATTTGTATTCTTTGCTTTTTCCTAAATATCCAAGGAATATCCCCTCATCTCCATGTGACTCAAATTTCCTATGTTTCTCCTTGTTGAGGATGAAGCACTTACTTCCAAATATTTGAAAGTATTTCATTGTTAGATTCTTTCCATACCACATCTCATACAGAGTCATTCCTTACTTTGAAGACAACAGAGCCCTATTAGAAATGTATAATGATGTCAAAACAGCTTCCTTCTAAAATTTCTCTGGGAGATATTTTTCTATGAGCATCGTTCTGGCCATGTTTTTGATGATCCGATTTTTTCTTTAAACCACTCCATTCTGTTGGGGAGTTCTTACTGAAGAAACTTGATTCCATATATTGTGTTTCTCGAGATAGTCTTCCACCTGACTGTTTGTGAATTTTGTACCATTATCAGTACAAAAATTCAAAATTCTATATCCAATCATCCTTTCGCACTCCCTTCGGTACTGTTTTAAGCATCTGAACACATCGGACGTATGGGAAATAACAAATACCCATACTATTCTGCTATAGTCATCAATTAAAAGAACATAGTACCTCTTTCTGTCAATTTCTTTTGGTGGGATAGGCCCACATACATTAGCATGCACCAATTAGATAACTCTTGTTGACTTATTTTCCTTTTCTTTATACGTCTTTCTGATGATCTTCCCTTGTTGGAATTCATCGCACGTGTGAGTACGATCACGTGATAGCTTAGGGAGGTCTCTTTCTGCATCACACTTTACCAGATCTTCCAAGGATGGTTGGCATATATGACCAAGTTTTTTATGGAACAACTTGTTTTCTTCCTCTCTGGAAAAAAATCACATATCTTATTCTCCACTTACCAGGTAGATATTTCCCTTTGTTATTTTTCCCTATAGAACCACTACCCCATCTCTTCCTTTGACGATACAAACCTTCTTAGTAAACCTTGTAGAATGTCCTAAGTCACATAGTTGACTGATGTTGAGAAAATTTTGACTAAGGCCTTCTACTACTAAGAAATCAGCATGTCTCATCTCTTTCACCCCAAACTTGGCCTTTCCTGAGCCAATTATCTTCAGGCCTTCATCATTTCCAAACTTGACAACTCCTTCTTTGTCATATTTTATGCCTGTAACAATATCCTTATTACCTGTCATGTGATATGTGCAACCACTATCAAGGATCCACACACCAGAGCAATCTGATGCTTTAAGGAAAATTTCTGCCACCACTGATTTCCCATCCTTTTTCCTCTTGGTCCATATTTTTGCCTTCATACTTGACATGGATTGAGACTTCTGATATTTCTCAGAGTGTGATAGACCAACTTCATCTTGCAAAGATACAAATCTGTTTTTCATTTTCAACTCACCTATTCGTTCATTGATCTGCTTCTTACGAACATTTTGATTCTCCTTTAGTACATTCATCTATATGGTCAAAGTACAATACCTATCCATGTGCCCAAATCCTCCGCACCAAAAACAGTGTCCTTTGAAATATGTTCTGGAGAATCGTTATCTTTTTGGATTCCACCTTTGTTCTTGTTCCCTTTGATATCTCTTAGCTATGGAACACACATACTGTGAATGTCCCATATTTCCACAACAATAACACCTGATATGAGGTGCATTCCTTTGTGTGACTTCTGCACTGTGAGTTTTCCCTTGGGATCTCTGAATATTTTGATTTTTCCTTGTGACCAAATCAACCTTCAATCTTAGAGTGGGTGCTTGTGGTCTAACCTCAATTTTTGCGGTTTTTTATTTTCGATCAATCCCCCCATTGGTTTTAGCATATGAACATAGTTGATTCTTCTTTTCTGCTAAACCACTATTCTCCACTTTCAGCTTCTCAGTTTTCTAAGTGATTTTCTTTCCTGATGACCCAGCAGGATTCAAGAGTTTTTCTTAATCTTTAATCTTTTTTCACAAACTGACAACATCTCCTTAAATCTCTTCAATATGCTTGATTTTATCTTTCCTTATGTTAATCAAGCTATCGATCTCCCTTTTCTGTTCTTCAATTTTTATTTTATACTCACTAACTGATTCTGAGTCCCCTGGTGTTGATGACTTGAGTTTCTTAATTTCTTCCATCTACTCAGACTTCTCTTCTTCCTGCTGCTGCATATAGAGTTTGTCATCACGAATAACTTTATTTAATTTCTTTGTTTTGGCTCTCCAAATATCTACCTCCTCAATAGAAATCTCTAACTCTGCTTTCATATCAATTCTTCCCTCAACTTCTTCTTCTTCTTCATCTGCTTTGGTTTCATTCTTATTCTGAGAACTACCAATAACTGCCACCATAGCATTTTCTCCACGATCTCTGCATTTCTCTATCTCTTCAACCTCCTCAACCTTAGACTCGTCTGAACTATCATATTATTTTGAAAGAAGGTTCTTATTCTTAAAGAAATTTCTATTTAACTATTTCTTGCCTTTCCTATAGGCTGGAGACTTCTTCTTGGGAATTTTGATTTCATCGACATCATCATCCTCTTGAAACTTTTTAGGGCACCTTGTCGCAAGATGTCCAACCTTTCCACATCAAAAACAAGCAATTGGAATCTTCCCTTAAAACTTTCCTTTTCCTCTTTGAAGGTTTGAGGATAGGAATGAAATCACCTCATCTGTCTCTTCTTCTTCCTGAGAGTCTTCAATGGTGAGCTTCTCCATGTCCTTGAACGCCACCTCTTTGGATTTCCCCTTTTCCACAGCATCATTATCATCATTTCTCATTTCATATGCAACTAGGGTGTTGTGCAGGTTATCCAATGTCAACTCTTTCAGGTCTTTATCTTCCAAAACCGAAACTTTCATATTGAACTGAGGTGGAAGTTTCCTCAAGATACACTTCACAATCTTTATGTATTTAATAACTTCTCCAAGACCTCGCATGTCTTCCACTACAACATTTACCCTATCGAATAATGCATCAACCGACTCATTCGGGTTCATTCTCATATCTTCATACTTGTTCCACAACACTTGTAGCTTTGCCTCTCTGACCTTTTTATTCCCTTCATATATATTCAATAGCTTTTACCACATGGTATGTGATGTTTTTCATGACATCACCTTTGTATAGATAGTATTTGATAGGTGTCCCCCTAAAGAATTGATTCATTTGGCATCTGCATCCAACTCTCTATGGTCAGCTTCTAATAAATCACCACTATTAATATCAGCTATTATGTCATGCATAGCTGTTGTGAACACATCCATTCCTAATGATCAGAAGTAGTGTTGCATCCGATTCTTCCATAGCTCGAAATTATTCCCATCGAATATCAAAATCCCTTTGTGATTGGTGAAATCCATTTGAGAGAGAAACATAGATATCAACCTTTCCCTCTGATACCTATTGTTAATTCCACTAGGCTAGATACCCTGAGAGTGGGGGTGAATCAGGGTATGATAGATTAAAAAAGCCGCCCCCTTTTTTATCTTGTTTTGTTGTTAGACAAAACTCTATTCTCTCTCCTTCCTGATGCAGAGTATGAATAAACCTTAAATAATGCATAGGACACAACGATTTTTACTTGGTTCACCCTCACTGGGCTACGTCCAAGGAGCATACACCAGTAGTGTGTTGATGTACCAATTCCACTAAAAGTGCACTACTGTTTACAAGTTTTAAGTGGACTCACTATCCCTCCTGGTTTATAACCACTCACAATTTGAGAACTCACTTCTCTCTCAACTGAATTGAGCTCACTGCTTCTTTAGAAGATCCACTCACAGTTTACAGACATGTAGGTCTCTTCATTTCCACTAATGAATGCATCCTCCACTGTATGTAGATGCTCTATTGAAATCTAAAATTCATCCACTGATGAATACCCCTTTTCCACTAAACACTATGAAATTCCTTTGGAAAAACCTTCGCAAAGCACCCTACTTCGTGAGGTTCCCAATTTCGCGAAGCTCAAACAAGCCTTCGCAACGCTTCTGCCTTTTCACGAATCACTCTCATGAAGCACTCTTGCGAAGCACTCTCGTGAATCTCAAGTCATCGTAGAGCGACTTCCCCTGTGAATTTCACTAAGCCAACGCGAAGCTCGCAACTTTCATGGAGATAGATTAGCCACCGCAAAGCTCTTCTTTTGCGAAGCACGTTGCCTTCGCAAATCACCTTCATGAGCCGAGAGAAAAAGATTTTCTTTGAAAACTCTCTACTTCTCCTGATGGGGTCGAGGTCTATTTATAGGTGATTTCACCAACCCTTGAACCTTCCGTGTGAATTCAATGCCACGTCATCACAAATCGCGAAGCTCTAAAGTTCCTGCTGAAATTCATTCAAAATCATGAAGCACCAAGGAAATTTTTTGATCGTGGAGCTCATCTTAATCACCGATCATCCCTTCAATTCCTTTGCGCCTTCTCTATGAAGCTCCACTCACAATGCTCTTTGTTGCCGCAATGCTCTTCGACTCTGCCATTCGCAAAGTTTGTTGTAATCGCGAAGCATCACCGTCAACATTTTTCATGTCTTCGCGAAATCTAATCCTTGAATCCTTTCTTCGCAAAACTCATGCCTTTTCCATATTAAGTTTAGTTCTTCAAGGAAATCCATATTTTGTGATACTCACCAAACTCCAAATTTTGGACCCCAAAAAATTGGCAGACACTAGAAAACGTCACCACCTTGTATATGTTCTTTTGTACCACCTCTAGATCATTCATTACTTTTTCATGGTTCTTTGTCAAAATGGATTGTCCACAACATCTCTTAAACTCAACAAGTCACCATGGAAACTTTCATTGTCAACAAACAAAAGCAACCCAAAAATACTGCAATGATACCTTGAGGGATTTTTTCCCAGCATTTAGTATCTTGGTAAAATTTGGTTCATAAATCACTTATAAATAATAAAAATTAAGCATTATTTAAACCCTTATTATTTATCCCCCTGAAGTATCTCATGATCTCATTAGTAAATTTAATCACTTGAGGATATACATCAAAGAAATGGGTGATCTAAAATCCTTGTAAGGGGTGGGATAACATAGAATAAATAAGATACATGAATCAATAGTATATGGGTGAGAATAATCATCATCATCATATCATAAGAATGGGATAATCATAATAATAATGGGGGAATCGTTTAAAAAATTATTTTAATGTGAAATATATATAATTATTAAACACTATAACATAGTTGTTAAATACCACGCATAGTTGTGAACAAATCTAGCATAATGTTCACACATAACAGATGTGCATAAATCATAACCTCGGAATTATGAACAAAGATAGAATCATGTACACACATAATACACATAATATCATGAGATATATCACATTTTCAAATTCATTGGATGGATATATAATTTTAGACCCACCTATCACAACATAAAATTCACATAATCATTCATTCCACTTGGAAAGAGAACATGTAATAATCATAGTCAATAAGTAACCCATAGAAAGTAATTGATTTAATATGGGTATTATAAATCATAATTTCAGGAATAACCTTTAGATTTAAAAAATAAATATGGTAGATCACAATTGAAATAAAATATCATCATTCTTTAGTAGGGAATAAACAGCTCAAGAGGAGTCAATGTGATATTTTTGGAAAATAAAGTCATTTTGAAAAACTTATAAAATTTGTTATGAAATTATTTAAAAATCATAGGAAAATGTATATCCCTAGAAATAAAAAGGAGATAATTGTGAAAATGAAATCTAAGGACATTATAGGAAAATCCATACTAAAAATAATTTTAAAATGCAGGTAGCCTAAAAAGAAGGTGTTGGGTTCGAGAATCCCCTTTAAATATCATCATGTTTCATCTCATTTACACCTCCTATATAATAAAATTATGTTTTCTAAAACATTAAACCAGAAGTGAATTATATTCATTTAGGCCATTATTAATCTTTTATAATTATTTTATTCTATCTTATAATACTCTTTGTTAAACATGAATTGTTTTGATGTCATGTTTTTATTAAATTATCCCATTTTGTTTCGATTTTGTTATTTTTATTCAAACTCATTTATAAATATGTGAAATTAATTCCAAAAGATTAAAATATTTGTAAATATATTTTTATATATTTTATATAATTCATACTATCAATTAATTAAGGTTTTAATAAGAAGATAGTTGGACATGTCCTCGTAGCCAGTAAACCGACAATTGATGGGACGCTATTGAAAGAGGATGAAGAGAAATATGAGTTATAAAATGTCATAAATATAATAATTACTATAGGTTATCATTATTAATATAATTTTAACATACTAACCAATTGATATTATAAGATTTTATTTCTAAATTAATAGATAAAAAAGAGAAATATAATAGGAAAATGAGAATAAAAGTTGATAAAACCTTACCCTCTTCTCGGTGTTGTTTATTTTCTATGGAACTAAAGTCCTTGAATTATTAGAGTAGAGTGAATCTAGAAAATACTTAAGGATTATAAGATGATTAATATAGATATTTTTGGAAGATATTTTTCTTTTTGTAAGTGAGGGATAAGTGGTTTTTAAAATGGAGGTATATGTGGGTTTTATAGTTGTGGTGAGGGGTATTTTTAAGTTATAATAATGAATAAATTATTATATCCAAGGTAAACCTTTCAATAGTAATATTTTTTAGATTATAAAATATATATGAATAAAATATCAAGATTTTAGTACTTTCAAACACTTTATAATTTTAATTTATTAGTTTAATAAAAAGGTAAGAAGAAAAATGAAAAAATGTTTATTTAAGGGACACTTTATGCCTTTTAGTCTTTGGAAAGTTCATTTTATGTTTTTAAATTATGTTTATTTTTTTAAAAGAACCATTTATCTTATTAAATTTTTTATGGGCATAGATAACCAAGTTAATATTTACTAATTTGTTATTAAATCATTATTATGTCATAAAACAAGTGGTATTTGAAAAACTATATTTGTACTATTCGTGAAAAAAAATGAAGTTACTCATAAAATTATCAAAAATTAACCCTTGGTAAATTTCAATATACTAATTATAAATATGATGTTAATTTTATCAAAATAATTTGTAGAATATGTAATTTTAATTATTAACATAAAAATTATGATTTTTAGGAAATACATTAAAATACAGTTTATTAAAAAGTATTTATAATTTCATTGAGTTTTTAGTATTGGTATTTATTTTATGGTATTAAAATATTTATATTTTTTCATGATGAATATTATTTATATTACATTTCATTATTTTGAGGTCAAATTAAATTTTCCAATGGTCTGGAAACTATTCTTAAAGGTCATGTTACTATTCATACAGTCAAATTACTATTCCAACTGTCAAATTAATAACACAACAGTCATATTGCCTCCAATAAATACCGCTTTATTAATTTATAAAAAAATAACTAAAATTCCTCCTAATTTTCCATATTATCCTTTTCTAAAATTTGATTGGTTCCCTAATATTTTGTTACTTTTCCATAGTGTTGTTCATATGGGTAATAATTCTAGCAAATCAGGGTGATCCAAATTTTCTCATTCTAGTCTTTATATTTTATATTTTTTCCCCATTATAATATTTGGTATTTTCATGGGTTTAGTTTTTTAATAATTTAATGATCTACATTAATTAAATAAATAATTATTTTTTTATGTGTATAATATGATACAATATAATATAGCACACATTTATTCATGAAACAACTTTAATTTTAAAAGTATGGGTCGTTATAGATGCTCAAAATTCCATAAAAATAAGGAAATAAGTTATCTCATTTAAATTATCTATGAATATCATTCAAGGATTCTTGAACAAATATCCTCATTTTTCATTAATTAATTTTCCGCAAAACTCAACTCCTTCTTTATACATTTACAATATCCTATAACTTTCTTTTCCATGTATGCATGTTCATATGAAAATATAATTTTGGTAAAAAGTTCCAACTTATAGTGTTATCCCCCTCTTTAAATCTCAACACCAATTTCATCTTGAATCATAGCTTATCAAAAATCATTGTTATATTTATATCATGAAGATAAACATATCATTCTTACATTTAATCTTAAATTTCACCTAGGAACCCAAATTTTACTCTTACATGACCACTTAAAGGATCTTTTGTATCCTAAAATTTAATCTTACATAGCCTATAAATATTTAGATTTATTCTTTCATATAACTATTTGACACTTACATATTCTTTGAGCTACCCTTACATATCTCATTGTCAAAAAAATAGTAAACTTTAAAACCTTACAAGGAATCCAAAGGCTTTGAGTTATTCTTATGAAGAGTCTATTTTTATCAAGTAATCCTTATGTAGTTAGAGTATATTCCAAGTTAATATTATATATCCTAGTACTTATCCAGATTCTATTGTAATAAATAGTGTTACACTTATTCATAGACTCTAGTTATATCCATCTATCTCATATCAACTCATAACTTCATCAAAACATCCCCATCCACTTCAATTCATCTCAAATTTCATAAAAAAAATTCAATATATTTCTCAAATATAGTGAGTCTTATGAAATATTGAAAACAATACAATATCATCATTCATGGTATCAATAAAGTTAATGAAAATGATTTTATGAGGGTTTTGTATGAGTTACTTAATGTTTTTTCAAATGAATTTTTGATATTACCCCCTCTATACGAAATTGATTTTGGGATAGAGTTTCAATACAATGTATATTAAATTTATATCATTTCTTATAGGATGATTCCTTTAAATATATGAGAGTTTTGGATTCATATTTATGATCTATTATAGAAATATTTTATTAGGCTTAGTGTGTCACCATATGAAGCTATGGATATTCCTAAATATGTTAGATGGTAGTTTATGACTATGTATAAATTGTCATAAAATCAATTTATGGTAAATAAGTAGTATCCCCTCCCAAGGATTGAAAAAAAATTATTAGATGGAGGGAGCTATCTAGTTTTTCATGATTGATTTTGCAGTCTTTATATCATTAGTTGTGAGTGAAGTATGAGGATATCTAGAAGATGTTTTTTAGGTGTTGTTATTGAAATTTTGAGTTTGTGGTGATGCCTTTTAGAGTCCCGAATACCTCAAGTATTTTTATGGGATTAATAAACTCATTATTTTGTTATTTGATTAGTTTTTTGTTATGTTCATTGAGAAAATTTGGGTGTATTATATTACTTAGGAGGATCATTTTTATTATTTAATGGATATCTTATAAGTATTATAATAACATTAGACTCATGGGAAGTTTTCTAAGTGTAATTATTGGGCACATGAGTTGTATTTTCCTAGGTATGTTGTGTCTCAACAGGGAGTGGTATTTGACCCTTTAAAGATTAATTAAATTTTTTCTTGTGTGTCACCTAATAATTTTACATATGTGTGTGGTTACCTTAGTATTTCAAGATTCTAAAAAAAGTTTTTGTTTGATTTCTATCATATTATAGTAGATTTTATAGCTTTAATAAGAAGGAATGGGCCTTTGTATTGATAGTTAATGTCAAGAGGCATTCGATAACCCAAAGGAGAAATTAATTAGTGCTCTGGTATTTCTATTTATAGAGTAATTAATTGTGTTAGATGTTATTTGAAATTTTTTCATCTTTATCTGGGTTGAATTTTGATGAAACAAAGGGTATTGATATCCTATGGGACTCAGTAGTTGTGTCCTCATGAGTGTAATTATGTTACCCATGATCTTGAACTTATATCATTGGTGTTTTCCTTTAATCTATGGTGTAATTATATTATCATTGATCACTTTATGTTCTTCATATATCAGATACAATGATATAAATTCTGTCAGTGTTATTTGAATTTTTGTCAATGGATGTGGATAATGTTCTTATAGGATTATGAATTTGAGATCTTTTACACTTCAGGGAAAGGAAACGTTAGTTGATTAAATAATTTATAAGTATCATGGTGGTGATAATCAAGAGGCTAGATATGAGTGGATGATTATGGAGTATTGGGAATATTTTCATTTGGATATGGAGTAAGTCAATAGTGGAGTTTCTTTATACCATAAAAACAGTTCAATTTTAATTATTTTAGTGGGTAGAGGAATCTTAGTTGGGAGATTATAAGGTGGTGGTGTGAAGAGATAATTTTGTATATGGGGATTATCCTAATGGAAGTTCATGGGATAGTTAGCATTTGGTATTTTTTTAGAGGAATTTTCTCATTCTGTTGGTGACACGAGAGGTGATGTTGCTTGAGTTTTATAACTCACCTCTAGCAATGCAGCCTAGTATGCACAATATGTATCATTTTTTAGAGATATTTTTTTTGGTTGGGGATAATGAGTTTGGTTTCTGAGTTTGTTTCATAGTGTTTAGTGTGTCAGTGGTTGAAGGCCTAGCATAGTGTTTTAGCAGGTATACTATATCCATTGGATGTTTCCCAATGTAAATGGAAAGGTATGTTGATGTCTTTTATTAATGTATTGTAAGGACCCGACCCCAGTTTCCCGGAGCCGGTGCCTTGTTTGATTACGTTGGCATACATACAAGGGATACAAATCCCAAAGTACCGATTAGTTTAGTATTATTGGAAACAATATTCATACATAAGTTCAATATTACAACTTGAATAGAAATACAACATGTAAACTCCTTAGATAACACCCATAACTCCTAGGTTATTTCAATATGTCATTCATAATAAACTTCTTCAAGTCCTCAAAAAATGATATATAAGAAAGGGGTGATCTCAAATGCTCAGTAAGAGTAATCAATACAGCGTAAGATAGTATAAACATAAGACATGGTGCATAATTGAAAACACATGCCTTTAATAATAAACTTAAACACATTATGGTAGGAAAATGAGCTGAGTAAACAATGCCATAATAAAACATAATAATGGGTATTCTACTAATAAAATAGCCACTTGAAATATCAATAGTTGAACTCATAATGATGTAATGAATAATTCCGAACATTCTGAAACATTTTTTCAAGGCCTTAGCCAAGACGTCTAATGATTAAGGTCTCGGCCAAAATCCATATCACATTGGAAAAAGGCCTCGGCCAATTCCACGTCTATTTGTCTCAAGAGACCTACCGATGCATCGAGGTGATATAGAGGGACCCACCTGTCACATAATAAGTCCAATGCATTCCTCATATGAGCAAGGATCAACATAAACAACATATACATTCTTATTGAAACTATCATATGAAATGCAACTAACTTTCCCCAATCATTAAACATAAAACACTAAGCATTCAGAATAATATGGTGAATGGTTTTAGGATAGATCATACACAATAAATTTATTCATAAACCATTCAATAAAATATGTTATAGTACATCATAAATGATTAACCCCAAAAATACATAATAATCAACAAGAGTGTTGAATTAAACGAGAATAATCTTCTAAAATCATTAAGCAATTCTTGTGATAAATACCCTTTTATTTTGAAAAGAAGAGTTCTTTTGGAAAAATATTTTTATAAAACCAGAAGTAAAGTAAGATAGTATTTCATGATAAAATTAGTTTTTTTAGATGGATAATGGTTTCCAAAAATAGATTATATCTTTCCCTTGAAAATAGATCTGAATTTGAGAAATTCCCTTGTATTGGGCTCGTATTTTTTGAAATAGTTTTGAGAGCTTATTTTAAAACATGTAACTATCCTAAAATAGGGTAGGATTCTGGTTGGTGTACATATATAGAATACTCACACATAATTTATGAGTAGTACATAACAATACATAATAATTTCATCGAGGAAATTAGACAATAAAAGTAACCCGAATGAAAATGGAAGTTCAGGTGAAAACCCTTACCTTACCTCTGAAAGTGTTCCGCTCTTGTACTTAAGTTACTGGAATATGAAATTATACTTATTAAAAACTTATTTCATAACCTATTATACATATATTTATTTTATCATAATTCTGGTTAGTTCATTTATGTCTTTATTGATTAGTTATTGTATTGACTTTCGTCGTTCTGGAGTGTTCGTTTCTCTTTTTTTCATATTCAGTTCACTTGTTTTTAAGTAATGAAGTGGAATGGATGTAAATCTCTAGAATTGAAATTATATATTATTTATGAACATAAATAGTTGTTATTGTTCATTTATATAACTTGGTTACATGGAACGAGGATGAATTATCATATAGAACTTTAATGATAATTGTTTTGGTTAATTTGTGGGTTTTGATTACAACGAACTCATTTTTCTTTATAACCTAATACCATTTGAACAAAGGGATTACAGAATCTTAAATAGGTTATATTATATATAATAATCTGGTTCAACCATAACAAGAATGGTTTCATGACCAGAATTTAGAATGATAAAAGAAATCGAAAGTCCATCGTCCTTGAATGTGTAAAATTGACACATCTCGGATGGTGTTCTTACTACTAGTATAAAATAAGGTAAAAAGGGGAGGATGATGATAACTTATTCCAATATCATGAGAACATTCCAGTATATATAAGTTACTGGATTCATCACAAAATTTGGATAAAGAGAAGTAATAGAAAATGAAAACAAATGAACTTGAAAGGAAAAACAAAGAATTGAAAAGAGGAATTTAACTCTTGAACCAAACTTCCTTGAGAACCTCCTTAAGGGAGAGGTTTTGGTCTTTTAATGAGACCAAAGCTTGCTAGACGTGGTAGAGAAGGTTGGGAGGGTATTTTTCCAGAATTTGGAGAAGACATAAGGCTTGAGAGGAGTGATTGGAATAGGGGGTGAGAGGGGGTTTTTATAGTGGAAGAGAGAGGGGATTTCTTAATATAAAACTCATTAATTTATTATTTCTCCTCAAAACAAGGAATAGTGGGTATTACATGACCAAGAATAGTAATTTTATCATGTGATCCCGATCCAAGTGGACTTACATCAGAAGAACATCACACATGACTCTATAATTAGTGTATTTATCTTAATTTTTCAATTTATGATATGTCACTATTCATCAAAAATTCAAGTATTTTAGAAAAATCCCAAAATTTTACCCCAACCATTTTTCGAAGTGTAGAATCCAAAAATGAAGTCCATTTTTCAAAAATAATTCTCTAAATATTATTAATTTAATATTTAATTAAAATCATAATTTATTATCAAAAACCAATTTTAAAATATTCATTAACTTATTCTAAAATATAGGTATGTCATACTTTCAACTTGAATATTATTTATACATTATCATAGGTAATGTTACTATTCATTAGGGTATATCACTATTCATAAGGGTATGTTCCTATTCATAAGGGTAGGTTACTATTCACCAGAAAATAAGTTTTCTTATTGGAATCTAAATAACTCACTGATCGCAACTGTCTATGTCGGATTTTTGAAATTCACATCACAGAAGTGACAAACTTATGTTTTAAGGGTCCCATATCACTTAGTAGTTAATGTGATTATGACATATTTATAAGAAAGTAATTTCTTTTAAAAAAAATATCGGGTCGTTACATTCTCCCCTCCTTACAAAAATTTCTCCCTCAAAATTTCATTTACAATATGGGCCAAGAATAGGTGGGGGTACTTCTCCTTCATTGATTCCTCCAGTTCCCAAGTTGTCTCTTCGTACTTATGGTTTCTCCATAGTACCTTGATCAGATGAGTAGTCTTGTTGCGTAGAACTTTGTCTCTATGATCAAAAAATTTCACCGACTGCTCCTCATAGGAAAGATCATCCTTTAACTGTACCACCTCTGAAGAGAGTACATGTGAAGGGTATGGTATGTAATTATTTAAGAGGGATACATGAAAGACATCATGTACCTTCGACAAGGTTGGTGG
This sequence comes from Viscum album, assembly GCA_963277665.1. Lineage (NCBI taxonomy): Eukaryota > Viridiplantae > Streptophyta > Magnoliopsida > Santalales > Viscaceae > Viscum > Viscum album. The sequence goes on from OY728145.1 coordinate 787,217,539, forward strand.
AAGTGTCAGTCGATATGCCACAGCTCCGACTCAATCCAGGATCTCGAAGGGGCCGATATACCTAGGACTTAGCTTTCCTTTCTTCCCAAACCGCACGACCTTATTCCATGGAGATATGCGTAGAAATACTAGGTCTACTACTTTGAACTCCAGGTCTCATCGATGGTTATCTGCATAACTCTTTTGTCAACTTTGGGCTGCCTTGATATGCTGCTGAATGGTTTTCACCTTCTCCGCCATTTCCTTAACCAATTCAGGTCCTAGCAGCTTTCGCTCACCAACTTCATCCCAACACGCCGGTTTTCTACACCTTTTCCCATAAAGGGATTCATATGGTGCCATACATATTCTAGAGTGGAAACTATTTCTGTAGTAGAAATAAACTAGTGGAAGATGTTGGTCCCATCCTCCTTTGAATTCCATAGAACATGCCCTCAACATGTCTTTCAGTGTCTGAATAGTCTAATCGGATTGGCCATCATTTTGAGGATGATAGGCCATAATGAAGTTCAGTTCAGTTGTTAAATCATGTTGGAGACTTTTCTAGAACTTCTAGGTGAATCTAGGATCACGGTCGGATACAATAGAGAGTGGTACTCCAAGCATCCTTACCACTTCTTTGATGTAAATCCGTGCAAGTTGATCCAATGAGAAGTCCTCTCGAATCGCTATGAAGTGAGCTATCTTTATAAGATGATCCATGATAAAAAACTATTTTTTTTTGAATATTTTATTGATAATAAATGATATAATTTCCTCACATTATGCCATATATGTTCAATTATGGAATATTTGGGATTAGAGCATTCATTTGCAAATTTGATGAAAAATCCAGTTTTACTCTTTTAAAATTCACTATAGTATTTCGGGCATAAATATTTTTCAGTAAACTATTTTGACTTAAAATTTTGTACCTATGTTCCTGAATTAATGGGATACAAATTATATTCAGGACTTGATAGCTGGATCGCGCATATGAGGGGATTAAATGGGACATGAAGACAAAGTTGGACTGAACTATCTAGATTGGAAATCACTTCACCATTTGGGCCATATCTTCTTAATATGGGCTTTTATTGAGCCCAAATTTTGAGTAAATCTCGGGGACATGATTTGGAACAAATAATACTTCTAGAAGGCCAGCCAATTCACGCGTTTTGGAGGTCAACTATGTGTTACAACTTGGAATAAAATATTTGGCCGAGTTTTCATTTCACACTTAAAAATATATGTAACCCTAGCCCTCACAAACTCTATTTAAAGGGGGTTTTTCACTATTTGGTAGGGCTGGTAGAGGCTTTGGAAAGGTGTGGCCGAAAGGGTGTCTCTTATGAACTCTTCACAACTCTTGGAAGAAGTAAGGCTTTGTGCAAACTTCTCTTCCAAAAAGGCTCTCCTCTCCCACCTCCTCTTTGTATTTCTTTTCTTTCATATTTGTATCTTGATTTTTTCTTCAAATAATCTTTTGTGTTCTTCCCTTTTCTTATTCTCTTAATATTATTAATTGGGTTGGAATAAATAGTGGATATGAGATTGGGTTCTACCCTTTTGATCCTTTGCTCATGCAAAACATCTCCACAATGACCACACCTCCCATGGAAGAGTAGTTTTTTTTAGTGATCGAACTATCTTTTACCCTCTTCGTTTAATTATTTTGAATCATTGAGCTACTTTAATTCACTTAATATGATCCATGAATTGTGTTTTTATATTATAATAAACTAATCAAGCAATTGAACAATTGACACAAAAACACGCGAGGTCGAGATTTTGTGTAAATTGTGAGAGCGCGATCTTAGTCGGTAATACAAGACCACACAGGATAAATTTGTAGATTTCAAATATAATCCCTAAAAAAAATTCATCCTCATTTAAAAAATGGATATGTTATCTAATTAACCAATAACCATAAGCTAACCTTATAACAATAATCAAATCAGGGTGTTGCGATTGCGTGTTCCGAAGCTAGCCTAGGGTTTAAGTAATTCCATCATTGCGGTTAAGTTAACTCTTGTAGGGTTCGAGGGTTAACAAATTAGGGGATCATAATTAAGTGGATATTGATTTAAATGATAATGATTAATAAGTAAATTAAGAGGTATATTTGTTGAGTCAATAAGGTTTTCCTTATGATTTTTCCATTCTTTCTTATTTTGAAAATCACAAACACCTTATACTTAAGAAAATCTATATTTCACTTCTATAAGGAAAATTTCCTTTCCAAAGGAATTTACCCCTACCATATTTTCATTACTCATATCAATATTTTTATTAAGTATAAAAATATGATTCATACCTAAAACCTCAGAATCATATAATACTTAGATATGAAGCATTTTGTTTTAAGATCTGAATTCTGGATACGAACTCTAATGAAGTTCCATTCTGAATTCTGGATACAAAATCTAATGAAGTTCCATTCTGAATTTCGAGTACGAACTCTCATGAAGTTCCACTCTGAATTTTGGATATGAACTCTCATAAAGTTCCACTCCGAATTCTGGATACGAACTCTCACAATGTTCAACTCCGAATTATGGATACGAACTCTCACAAAGTTCAACTCCGAATTATGGATACGAACTTTAATGAGTTCGACTCTGAAATCCTACTAGTTAGACTCCGAACTTATATGAGTTCAACTCCTAACTTTTACGAGTTCAACTCTGAACTCTATAAGTTCAGATTCCAAATTCTAGTGAAACCAGACTCCAAATTTCCTTAGAAATTCAGACTCCAGATTTCTACAGAATTTAGGTTTTGAATTCCTACAAAACAGAATTCGAATATCTCTTTATTATAAACTCTGAATTCCATTTTGGTTAGACTCCGAATTTTTATTTTCTTACATTCCGAATTTCAGTTTTAATTATTCTTACACTCATTTCATTACAAAATGATGCCGTGTTTTCAGTTATTGAATAACCATTGGTTGAGTGATACGTGTACAGGTCCCTATGAAATTCAAGGAGAAATATGACCGTTGGAGGAGAGAGTCAACCGTTGGAGCTTCACCTATAAATAGGAGCTCATTTGAAAGTTGAAAACAACATTGACAGAACTCTGAAATCTGTGATTACATGTTGTTTAAGTGATTTCTAGAGAGAGAGGCTCTTATCAACTCTCAAAGCTTCGTGCAGAAAGTTTGAACAGCTTGTTCAAACTCTGCCTTGTGCAGACTTGCTTTGTGCGACTTTGATTGTTTCTAATTACAATCGAGGGATTATGGGGATAGGAAGACAAAGTTTCCAACACTTTGAAGTTGAGGGATTCCTTTCTGAGGAAGACAGAAGTTCTAACTACCTGATAGTTGAGGGCTTGCAGGGATAGCAAGACAGACTCTGATCTTTATATCGAGGGCTTACCCTGGTGTGGGTAAGACAGACTTTCTTGAAAGTATAAATCAAGGGACCTTTATCCAAGGTTGTTGGATAGCCTTATCTTTGGGTTAAAAGAGTTATTGTTTGTTACTTGTAGTTTTACTACTTGTTTTTCCACTGCATTTTGTATTTATAATGAAAGTATAACTTTCTTATACTTCCTTACTTGTACTCTGATTTAGTTATATTTTATACGCTTTAAGGTAGAATCTTAGCCGGTGTAAACTTTTGTTAAGTTTCATTTCTGAAATCACTTTTCCGAAATCGATCAAGTCTTTAGTACTCATTGAGGTCTTGTGAATTATCCTGTTTAACCTTGTTAAACATAACCATCCTAAAAATTTCCTAAGGGAATTTTTAAAAGGTACAATTCACCCACCCCCCCCCCCCTCTTGTATATGAGAATATCATTATTATTTCGATCCTATGTTTGGTATCATAGAGTATATCATACTCAGATTCATACCATCCTAACAAGAGTTAGATCGATTACTCCTTTTAAATATTTTCTAAAGAAACATCTTTTTATTGTGTTATTTTAATAAAACTTCATTTCAAAACAAAAAACAAAAAAAATACAATCTTCTTCCAGCAAACTTCTTCTAGATTTATAAAATATAACCAACCCCTATCCTTTAAATTAGTGTTTTTATTCTCTTTTATTTTATTTTTAGAATACCTCTAAAATTTTGTTTTAATTCACTTCCTCCTTTGAGAGACAACCTTGGTCAGCCACTCTGCTGCACCTAAGTACCCCAAAATCATACTAATCATCTGAGGGTGCCCACGGAAGTGCTCTTTAAAATTGGTGTCGTTGTCGGGGAGGAAAGTAATTTATTCAACCATTTAGAGGTATTTTTTTATTTTTTATTTTATTATTTTTTTCACTTCTCTCTTTTATCTTTCCCCTTTCTCAAGTTTTCATTTTTTTCATCCTCTTCTTTTTTTTTGGACCATCAACTCAAACTTCTCATTTTTCTTATGGTCCACTTTTCCTATTTTCATTTTTTGATTTATGACACGAACTAATCATGAGGATATCTTAGATCTTGACCCTAAGATTGAACGTAGCCTTCGCGCTTAAATCAGACAGTCTCAGTCTACGGGAATTTTCAATATTCAACCAGTTGGTGAATTCCTCTCTTCTGGAAACATTGAAATTGGAAGCAATTCAAATTCAAACATAAAATAAGAACCAATGGCTGTAAATAATAACAATGAGATAAATAGAACCATTCGAGAATTGGTTGCACCTGATATTAATTATCAACCAAAATATATTGCATACCCAAATCTCGAATCGGACTTTGAACTAAAATCTAGGTTAATTCACTTACTTCCAAAGTTTCATGGCCTCTTTGGTGAGGATCCCAATAAAAATTTGAAATAATTTAATGTGGTTTGATCAACCCTAAAACCTAGAAATGTCTCTGAAGATCAAATCAAACTAAGAGCATTCCCATTCTCACTTTATGGATCTGTGAAACACTGGATGTATTATTTACAACCTGAAGATCTAACTTGTTGGAACGATTTGAAATGTCTTTTCTTGCAGAGATTTTTTCCAGTATCGAGGACCACTCCCATTCTTAAGGAGATCTCAGGGATCAAGCAAGCACAAGGGGAGTCAATGTATGAGTATTGGGAGCGATTCAAGAAGTTGTGTGCAAGCTTCCCACATCACCAAATCAATAAGCAATTACTCATCCAGTACTTCTATAAAGGGCTCACACCTATGGAGAGAAGAATGGTGGATGTTGCGGCAGGAGGGGAATTGGTGGACAAGACACCATTATCTGCACGTGCATTGATCGATAATATGGCCCAAAACTCCCAAAAATTTGGCGATAGAGGTACACCACATGCCAGGGGAGTACATCAGGTAAGTCCTTCTTCTCTTGAAAGTCATTTGATTGATACCAAGTTGGAATAATTGACCACTATGGTGAGTCATATTACTTTGGCTCAAATGAAATCCCAACTCACACCTTCAAGGCCTTTTGTCATTTTCACTAAGACAAGTCACCCAACTGATTGTTGCCCACAACTATAAGAGACAGAGGATTGCGCAGCAGTATTCCCAGGGAGACCATATCAGCAGAAACAACAGACATACCCCTAAAAGAAGTTTGATTCATTTTCTCCAACATACAACCAAGGGTGTAAGGATCAACCAGACATAAGGTATGGATTTGGACAACAACAAAGGACCCATTTTCAACAAAACTTCGAGCAGCCTCTGCCTTACCAGCAGGGATTAAAAAAACCCCAAAGGAGATTTGAATCTCAAGCATCAACAATCCAACAACAAGGGAATCCCCCACCAAGGTAGATTCTAATACTGATGATATTTTGAAACAAATTGTTCTTAATCAACAGAATGAGCTGAAGATTCAAGGTTCGTAGCTAAGGGAGTTGAAGACTCAAATGAGCTAGATTGCCACCACCCTCCATGAACTTGTGAGTAAGAATTTCAGAAATCTACCTTCTCAATCCACTCCAAATACAAAGGGGAATGTCAGTGCCATCACATTGAGAAGTGGGAAGAAAACAACTGAGGCTTCTCCACCTACCATTCCACCAGGATTCACCACAACTCCAAAAAATCCCAATTCCACATAAACTGATGAGAAACCCAGGGATAAAGATAAAGGTAAGAAAAAGATTAATGATGTTCCACCTAAACCCCTTCCTTTTCCAAATAGGGTTGTTTAAACCAAGACGATGGCTGAAGAATCAATGAAAAAAGAGGTTTTGGAAACATTCAAGCGTGTGGAGATCAACATTCCTCTACTTGAAGACATTAATAAAATTCCAAGGTATGAAAAATTATTAAAAGAACTTTGTACCAATCGAAGAGGGATCAAGGGAAATGAGAGGATCAATCTTGGAAGGAATTTTTTAGCCCTCATTACACCAACTCTAGCAATGTCAACAAAGTTCAAGGATCCCAAGACATTCACTATCCCATGCACCATAGGGGAGTTACACTTTTCAGATGAATTTTGTGATTTGGGAGCTTCCATAAATGTGATACCTCACTCTGTATTCTCTTCTTTGCAGGTTGGTGAGCTGAAATCGATGAGAGTAGTGGTGTAGTTGGTGAATAGAGCTATGGCATATCCATCGGGAGTTCTTGAGGATGTACTTGTCTGGGTAAGAGAGATGATCCTTCCAGCAAATTTCTACGTGCTTAACATGAAGGATAATCAGGTAAGTTCTCATGACCCCATTATCTTAGGTAGACCCTTCCCCAAAACTGCAAAAACTATCATAAATGTCAATGAGGGTACACTTTCCATGGAATTTGGGGATGAAGTTGTGATATTTAATGTTATGGATTCCATGAAGTACCCCTCAGAGGAACATTCTGCATTTGTATCTCCCATTTTGAACCACCAAGTAAAAACACCATGGAATTGGATTTTCCTATACTTATGGATATTATGAGTATTAGTTCTAGTTTGATGTCTAAGAGTACTTCCACACCCGTTTCTAAGGAACAAGACTCTCTAAGATTTGATTTTTAAATGGGATCACATTGTGATTTTGATCATGTGAACTCTAATTATGACATGGCTGTTGAGTATGCTGATGGATTTGATGCTTTATTCTCTGATTTTGATGATGTATATTATGATATTGATGCTCTTTGTGCACATATTTCAGTTCCTTCTATGAACCCATCCATACACCACACCCCTACACTAGAACTCAAGCCATTTCCACCAAATCTCAAATACTCATACTTGTTAAGTGGTGATAAATTACCTGTTATAATTGATAACAATCTCCCTCTTGAACATGAAGAAAAAACTTTGAATCTTTTGAGGGAGAACATCAGGGAAATCGGGTGGACCTTGGCTGACATATCAGGTATTAGCCCCTCCATTTGCATGCATAGGATTATTTTGGAGGATAAGGCTAAATCGATGAGGCAACCACAAAGGAGACTCAATCCAACCCTTCTGGAGGTTGTTAAAAAAGAGGTTGAAAAATTGCTCGAGGCAGGTATAATCTATCCCATTTCAGATTCTCAGTGGGTAAGTCCAATTCAGGTTGTGCCTAAGAAAAGTGGTGTTACTTTTGTTAAAAATGAGAAAGATGAGTTAGTTCCAGTGAGGGTACAAAACAGTTGTCGTGTGTGTATTGATTATAGGAAACTAAATCATTCCACTCGCAAATACCATTTCTCCCTCCCATTTATTGATCAGATGCTTGAGAGACTAGCTGGGAAGACACACTATTATTTCTTGGATGGATTTTATGGATATTTTCAGGTTCCTATAGCTATAGAGGATCATGATAAGACTACATTAACATGTCCCTTTGGCACATTTGCCTACCGAAGGATGCCATTTGGACTTTGCAACGCCCCAAGTACCTTCTAGAGATGCATGGTGAGTATTTTTTCTGATTTTATTGAGACCTGCATGGAGGTATTTATGGATGATTTTACAGTGTATGGATCCTCATTTGATGAATGAATAAATAGTTTGGGAAAGGTATTTAATCGTTGTATTGAGAAGAATCTGGTCCTGAACTTTGAAAAGTGTCATTTCATGGTAGAGAATGGCATTGTCTTAGGGAATGTAGTGTCAAAACATAGGATAGAGGTTGATAGATCTAAGATAGAAATTATTTCATCCTTACCCTATCCTTCATGTGTGCGTGATGTTAGATATTTCCTAGGGCATGCAGGATTTTATCGGCGCTTCATCAAATATTTTAGTAAGATTTCTCTTCCTATGTAATGATTACTTTAAAAGGATTCTGATTTTGTGTTTGATGATTCTTACAGGACTTCCTTTGATGAGCTAAAGAAGTGTCTGACCACTCCACCTATCATACAGCCCCCACGGTGGGAGATTCCTTTTGAGATTATGTGTGATGCCTCCAACTTCGCGGTTGGAGCTATCTTATCTCAAAGGGTGGAGGGACGTTCACATGTGATCGCCTATGCATCGAGGACATTGGATTTAGCCCAATCAAACTACATAACCATGGAAAAGGATTTTCTTGCTGTCATATTTGATTTAGATAAATTCTGTTCATATTTATTGGGCTCTAAATTAGTTGTTTTTTCTGACCATGCAGCTCTGAGGTGCCTCTTGAAGAAGCCAGATGCAAAGCCCAGGCTGATCCGATGGATGCTCCTTCTTTAAGAATTTGATATTGAGATAAAGGACAAAAGGGGTCAGAAAACTTGGTGGCGGACCACATGAGTAGGCTTACTCACACACTAGAGGATGACACCTTGGACCAGGTACCACTTCGGGACACTTTCCCCAATGAGCATATTTATTCCATCTCAGGTACGCATCCTTGGTATACAGGTTTAGTTAACTACCTTATTTCCTCTGAAATCTGTGCAAATTTAAAGAAACATCAAGTCCAAAAATTAAAAAGTGAGTCTCGGTATTATTTTTGGGATGATCCATACCTCTGGCGCATGTGTAGTGATCAAGTTATTAGGAGGTGTGTTCCTGATCATGAGTTGGAGTCTGTTTTACATTTTTGTCATACACTTTCTTGTGGTGGACACTTTGGACCCCAACGGATAGCTAGGAAAGTTTTGGACTCTAGATTATATTGGCCTATATTATTCCATGATGCCCATGTGTTTTTTAAGTCATGCTCTCATTTCCAACACACTGGGAACATTTCTAGGAAACATGAGATGCCCCAACAACCCATACTATTCTGTGCGATTTTTGATGTATGGGGCATCGATTTAATGGGTCCTTTTCCTAGTTAATTTGGATTTTTATATATTTTGGTTGATGTTGATTATGTGAGTAAATGGGTGGATGTTAAGGCCACCAGGACTGGTGATTCTAATGTTATTGTGGACTTTTTCAAATCACGGATTTTTGTAGGTTTGGAGTACCGAATGCCATCATCAGTGACCAAGGGACACACTTCTACAATCAGAATTTTACTTCCCTTCTTAGGAATTATGGGGTGACACACAAAACATCAACACCATACCACCCTCAAACAAATGGCCAGGCTGATGTTTCAAATAGGTAATTGAAACAAATTTTGGAGAAAATTGTGCATCCAGATAGGAAATATTGGATCAGGCGCTTGGATGACGCATTGTGGGATTATAAGATAGCATACAAGACACCCATTAGTATGTACCCATTTTGGATTGTTTTTGGGAAATCATGTCATCTCCCTGTGGAAGTTGAGCATCAGGCTTATTGGGCTATTAAGAAATGCAACATGGATTTGGACCAAGATGGAATCCAAAGGAAGCTGCAAATTCAAGAGATTGAGGAGATTTTATTGTCTTCATATGAGAACTCAAGGCTCTATAAGGAAAGATAAAAATCAGTTCATGACAAAATGATCCAATAAAGGGAGTTTCATGTTGGAGAGAAATTCCTTCTCTATAGTTCACGATTGAAGCTGATTCCTGGAAAGTTGCGTTCCAGATGGTTAGGTCCTTATGTTGTGACTAATGTTTTTCCTTATGGTGTAGTGGAGATCACACAAGAGGACATAGGAAGGAGATTTACAGTCAATGGGAAACGTTTGAAGAGATACATTGAGGGACTTCCTACTGATGCAGTGGATTTTATCACACTGCATGACCCCATCATCACCTGAGCACATCAGGCTGTTCCTAACCCTTTAAATTTGTTATTCTTTGTCCTGTTTAAAATTATACATTTCATGTGAATATATCATCTCATGGGTTCACATTGAGGAAAATGCAATATTTTAAGTGTGGGTGAGGTAACCTTTTAGTTTATAAATTTCAATTGTTTTCCTGTTTTAAAAAACAATGAGTGTTTTTCAAATTTTGTGTGCTTATTTTTAAATTTTCTATGTGTTTTTGAAACTTTTGAGTTGAAATGATTCTCAAAAACCATTTTTAAATCCATATCAAAAATTGAAACAATTTATCCCTTGAAACTAAGCTTAAATGAATGCTGAAATTACTTTTTTTCAAGTTCAAATATTTAGTAATTTCATGAAAAGTACACTGAATTTTGAATCCCATGCCACATCTCACTGTCTTTATTTTGAAATCACTTTCCTGTGAGGCTTTTGAACCATTATTTTCATATTCTTTACATTCACCTCACTTCTTGATAGAACCAAACCATTCTTGATTTAACCATAATTTGATTTATTCCTGTCAAAACTTGAGGGTTTGAGGTACATATATTTAAATGATTGAGGCATTTTTTTGGTATTAAAGCCCCTATTTCAAAGAATATTTTTTTATAATGGCATACCTTGAACATTTAATCCTTTTAGACCTTAGAATCCAAGCATATCCAGTTAGGTTAGCCACATTACTGGACAATTTTTCCTATCCAACCAACTCTTGAAGTGAAATTGCATAATCTAGTTAAGCTTAAGTGTGGGGGAAGTTGTCTTGTGTTGTGATACCACATTTTGTGATACTTCAGATGAAAAATTAAATTATAAAGAGATGTGTTTTCTACTGAAGAAAAACATTATATTGAAATTTGTGCCTTTCTGGAGCTTACATGATAAAAGAAGTTGTGCCTTTATGGAGCTTCTAATAGAGGGGGAAAGTTGCGCCTATCTGGAGCTTTTAAAATCATTTTCAAGAAGATTTAAATTTTTACTGCGGAAATGTTAAATGGTGCACAAATTCATTTATTTTTCATGATGATGGAGCTGAATTGATACTATGGGGATTTAGTAGAAGACCATATTTAAGTGAAAATTAGATTAATGCAATTTTTCTTCAAAAAGAGTCAAGCCCTCCTCATTCAGCCTCAGAATTTTTCACATCTAAATCCTACCAACAAAAAGCCACAGAACAACCCTGAAAAGTATTCATGATAAAAATATTTCCTTGACCCATATAGGGTAGTGATGTAGGAATTTATCAATCCTATGGTGACCCTTGAATGAGTTTGGATGAGAAAGACATTGCAAAAAAAATTGACATTTGTGTGATAAGAGAAAATTCAAGTGAGGTAAGTGTTTTGTGCACGGGAGGATAAATAAAGTGGAAATATATTGAATGATATAAATGAAGAACTTGAAATAATGGTTTCTTATGAGGCATGATATCTTTTTTTTCTTGGTTTGTAATTGTTCGATCTCAAGAATATGTGTTTTAAATTTGGTTTTGATTTGATATTGATGATTACTTGATATGAGGTTTTTCCTGGGAGTGAAAAAGGGTAAGTGTGGGGGAGTTGATAAAACACTATTTTGTTGAATATTTTATTGATAATAAATGATATAATTTCCTCACATTATGCTATATATGTTCAATTATGGAATATTTGGGATTAGATCATTCATTTGCAAATTTGATGAAAAAACCAGTTTTACCCTTTTAAAATTCACTGTAGTATTTCAAGAATAAATATTTTTAAGTAAAATATTTTGACTTAATATTTTTTAACTATGTTCCTGACTTAATGGTATAAAAATTCTATTCATGACATGGGAGTCATATCGTGCATATGAGTGGATTAAATGGGCCATAAAGACAAAGTTGGACTGAACTATCCAGATTGGACATCACTTCACCATTTGGGTCGTATCTTCTTCATACGGACTTAGATTGAGACCAAATTTTGGGGAAAGATCTGGGATATGATTTCGAACAAATAATCTTTATATAAGGATGGCCAATTCACACGTTTTTGAGGTCAAATATTCGGTGAAACAAGGAATAAAATATTTGTCCGAGTTTTCATTTCACACTTAAAAAGATATGTAACCCTAGCCCTCACAAACTCTATTTAAAGGGGGTTTTCACTCTTTTGAAGGGATGTTAGAGGCTTTGGTAAGGTGTTTCCAAAAGGGTGTCTCTTGGTAGCCCCTCATAACTCTTGGAAGAAGTAAGACTTTGTGAAAACCTCTATTCCAAAAAGGCTCTCCTCTCCCACCTCCTCTTTGTATTTCTTTTCTTTCATGTTTGTATCTTGAATTTTTCTTCAAATAATATTTTGTGTTCTTCCCTTTTCTTCTTATATTAATATTCTTAATTGGGTTGGAATCAAGAGTGGAGATGAGATTGGTTTCTACCCTTTCAATCCTTTGCTCATGCAAAACGTCTCCACAATAACCACACCGCCCATGGAAGAGTAGTTTTTTTTAGTGATCGGTCTATCTTTTACCCTCTTAATTTAATTATTATGAATCATTGAGCTACTATAATTCACTAAATATGATCCATAAATTATGTTTTTAAATTATAAGAAACTAATCAAGAAATTGAACAATTAACACAAAAACACACGAGGTCGAGATTTTGTGTAAATTGTGAGAGCGTGATCTTAATCGGTAATACAAGACCACACAGGATAAATTTGTAGAGTTAAAATATAATCCATAAACACAATTAATCCTCATTTCCAGAATGGATATGTGCTCTAATTAACCACTAACCATAAGCTAACCTTATAACAACAATCAAAGCAGGGTGCTGCGATTGTGTGTTCCGAAGCTAGCCTAGGGTTTAAGTAATTCCATCTTTGTGGTTAAGTTAACTCTTACAGGGTTTGAGGGTTAAAAAATTAGGGGATAAGAATTAAGTGGATATTGATTTAAATGATAATAATTGATAAGTAAATGAAGAGGTAGAGTAATATTGATTAATCCTTTAAAATAATTTCTAAAAAAACATCTTTTTATTGTGTCATTTTAATCGAACTTCATTTTAAAACTAAAAACAAAAAAAAATACAATCTTCTTCCAGAAAACTTATTCTAGATTTATAAACTATAACCAAACCCTATCCTTTCAAGTAGTGTTTTTATTCTTTTTTATTTTATTTTTATAATACCTCTAAAAAGTTGTTTTAATTCACTTCCTCCTTTGAGAGACGACCTTGGTCAACCACTCTGATGCACCTAAGTACCCCAAAATCACCCTAATAATTTGAGGGCACCCAAGACAGTGCTATTTAAATCCAAAATGACCCATATATCATTGTTTCCTCTAGATTTCCTTGGGAGTCACGTGAAAAAGTCCATGGTAATGTTCTCCCACTTCCATGATGGTATGGGTAGTGGTTGCATCATCCCCTTAGACTTTTGCCTCTCAGCCTTCACTTGTTGACATACCAGGAACTTTGACGTATATTCAGAAATATCCCTTTTCATATTGTCCCACCAAAAGTTCTCTCAGAGATCTCGATACATCTTTGTGATACCAGGATGTATAGAGAAATTAGATCTATGAACATCATCCAACAGTTCTCTCTTTATCTCAGGAATAGTGGGAAAACAAAGCCTCTTCCTGAATTTCAAAATGCCATCTTCATATGAGAATTCAGTCACCTTCCCATCATTTATTGCTTTAATTTTATTTTGAAACTCCTCATCATTAGCCTGATAACTTTTTATCCTCTCTAGTAAAGAAGTTTGGGAAACCATTTGAAAAAGTAGTGATGTGCTACCATCCTTAATAATTCCCATATCCATAATTAATAGATCCATGAACATAGGATCCCTTTCAACTCTCATCTTGTTTAGAATTACATGCTCTTTTCTACTCAATGCATCAGCTACCTTATTTTCTTTCCCTGGGTGGTAGTGTATTGTGCAATCATAATCTTTGAGTAGCTCAATCCACCTCCTTTGTATCATGTTGAGTTCTTTCTGTGAGAATATATACTTTAAACTCTTATGATCTGTATATATCTCACATTTTTCTCCATAGAGGTAATTTCTCAAAATATTCAGAGAAAATATTACCCCTGCTAACTCAAGATCATGGGTTGGATAGTTTTGTTCATGAATTTTTAGTTTCCTAGATGCATATGCAATCACTCGATCATTCTGCATTAGGACACAACCAAGTCCTTTCTTTGATGCATCACTATAGATATCAAACCTATCATTCCCCGATGGTAGGGTTAGGATCGGAGCATTCAATAACCTCCTCTTCAATTCTTCAAAACACTCTTCACATTCCTTGGTCCATACGAACTTAACCCCTTTTCATGTGATCTTGGTCATTGGGTTGGCTAAATGGGCAAAGTTATGAACAAAACGCCGATAATAACCTGCTAAACCAATAAAACTATGTACCTTAGTTACGTTCATTGGAGTAGGCCATTATTGCACAGCCTTTGTCTTTGCAGGATCTATAGATATTCCATCCTTAGAGACAATTTAGCCCAGAAAGAAAACTGATTGGAGCCAGAAATCACACTTGCTGAACTTCCCATATAATTCGTTTCTTCTCAGAGTCTTCAAAATAGTGCGCAAGTGATTTTCATGTTCTTCATAGCTTCTAGATTACACCAGGATATCATCAATAAACACCACCACAAAGTAATCAATAAATTCCTTGAAGACTCTATTCATCGTATCCATAAAAATAGATTGTGCATTAGTTAGTCCAAAAGGCATTACTGTAAACTCGTAATGCCCATATCTGGTTCGAAATGTTGTTTTTGGAATGTCTTCCTTCCTCAAAAGTAACTGATGATATCCAGATCGAAGATCAATCTTTGAAAAATATTGGTCTCCATGAAGTTGATCGAATAAATCATCAATTCTTGGCAGAGGATATTTATTCTTTATTGTAATAGCATTGATTTCCCTATAATCAATGCACAGGCTCATGGATCCATCTTTCTTCTTAACAAAGAGGACAGGGGCTCCCCATGGAGAAACACTAGGTTGAATAAATCCTTTATCACTCAATTCTTCTAGTTTCTTCTTTAGTTCCACTAACTCCATAGTGGAAATTCTATAAGGGGTCTTTGAAATGGGTCTTGAACTAGGAATTAAGTAAATGGAAAACTCAATTTCCCGCTCTAGAGGATGTACAGGTAAATATTCTAGAAAGACATCAATATACTCTTGCACAATAGGTGAGTCTTCTATTTGAACATTATTTTCCTCACCCATAGTTATTTCATTCTGTTCCTCCCTGATAATTGAATTTAGTTGAGCTATTGTGGGTGGATCTAGATAAGAATCAGGTGGTGACGTTTCTGCTCTAAATATAAGGTACTCCTTATCATCATTGAAGATTGTAACCTCCTTCTTCTTACAATAAATTTTCACATCATGGTCCGAAATCCAATCCATACCGAGGATTATATCAAACTCAATCATGGGTATAACAATAAGATCCACAGATAAGGAACATTTATATGCCCTAATGGGAACTGATTCACAAAACTTTGTTGCAATGATACTTCCTTTAGGAGTTTTGACTAAAAAATCCCTTGTTAAATCAAATTGGAAATATCTAATTTTCATAGCAAATTGGGAAGATATGAAACAATGTGATGATCCAGAATCAAATAAAGCATTGGCTAAGCTTG
The DNA here is from genome assembly GCA_963277665.1 of Viscum album. NCBI lineage: Eukaryota > Viridiplantae > Streptophyta > Magnoliopsida > Santalales > Viscaceae > Viscum > Viscum album. Next base: position 787,233,214 of record OY728145.1, read on the forward strand.
ATGAAACGATCAAAGTACCTGCCACCACATCACGTGGAACTTCAACCTCTGCAGTTGTGATCATATATGCTTGTCCTTGCTCCCTTGGCCGCTTCTGTTGCATATTTCCTTGATATTTTGGACACTTATTAGCATAGTACCCCATATCTTGACAATTATAACATCGAATATCATTGGCTTCCTTCTTTCCTTTGCAATCACCAGCAAGATGGCCTTTCTGACCACATTTATAGCATACTCCTTTTCCATTTAAGCATGTACCGGGGTGTTTCCTTCCACAATTATCACATGGTGGAAATTCAACTCTTCCCTTCTTCCCTATTTCTTTATTTCCTTTCCCAGGTTTTTCAACAGCCCTCTTCTTTTCTTGCTTTCCCTTAAAGTCATAAGACTTAGATAATTCTTTTTCGGTCTTGATAGTACATGAAACTATGTCCTCATATGATAAAAAATTTTGGGAGACCAGTGCCCACTGGATAAATGGCTTTAGGCCATCAAAGAATTGATTGATTTTACTCCTTGGATTTCATATGTAGTCCACATCATGTCTTTCCAGCCTTGTAAATTTGGTTTCATACTTGGCAAAATTTTCATCCTCCTTTTGCCTCAGATTCAAAAATTGGCTCTCCATATCTGCTCTTTGTTCACAAGGGAAATATTTTCTAAGAAGATTTCCTTAAAATACCTCCATTCCATCTATTCTATTTCTTCCTCCTCCTTTGTGTTTTGGAATAATGACCACCATTGATCTGCATCTCCCGATAGATGATATACTGCCATGATAGCCTTCTCTCTTTCATTACATCCCAAAGCAAGAAATATCTTCTCTAGGGAACATATCCACTACTCTACTAAAAGGGTTTGTAGTCCCATTGAACGATGGAGGCTGTTGTCGCATAAAGCGATCTAGAATAGCTCCTCCATGTGGTGGATATGGATTCTCTTTAAGGGTAAGGTTATTATTCATAACCTAAGTAAGTTGTCCCAGTATATTTATGAGTTTCTCAGCACCAATCACAGCACCAAAGCCAATATCATTATCTTGTATCGGAGGAAAATCCCTACAAGGGACACGTGTGTTCGTGCAGTTTCCATTACTTCCACTTGGCATCATCTCTAGATAATGGAATACACTAGATTAGGTTATGAATCATAATGTATAATCTTAACTTAACAAAATACTTAGAAAAAAATTGAGATCCTACGAATGGATAATCCCATATTCACAAATATGGTTTCTTTAAGGAATATTTTACATTTCAATCCTTCATAATGGATTGTAAAGAGAATGTGAATTATCCTAAGCATATCCCCCATGAGTTTCATAACCAAGAGTGCAGCAAGGCCCGTTTTCGTGCACCAATTCCCATTCGAGTCTAGCTCAAAGTGGTGTTTTCAGGTTTTACCACTAAATACATATGTGCCAGAGCCGCCTCTACCTACTCATATCTAGACAGGGATGTATTTCTTGAATGACCCACAAAATCTATTCCTTACCAAAATACCAGGACATTATTGTATGTATATCCTCAAAGAATAACTTAGGAACTATTCCCTAATTCTACGTTTTCTAAATCTAGTTTCCAAGTATTTTACTAAACTTTCTCTGATACCAATTGTAAGGACCCAACCCTAGTTGCCCGGAGCCAGTGCCTTTTTTGATTACGTTGGCATACATACAAGGGATACTAATCCCAAAGGACCGAGTAGTTTAGTATTATTGGAAACAAGATTCATACATAAGTTCAATATTACAACTTGAAGATAAATACAACATGGAAACTCCTTAGATAACACCCATAACTCCTAGGTTATTTCAACATGTCATTCATAATAAACTTCTTCATGTCCTGAAAAAAATGATATATAAGAAAGGGGTGAGCTCAAATTATCAGTAAGAGTAAGAAATACAGCAGAATATAGTATAAACATAAGACATGGTGCATAATTGAAAACACATGCCTTTAATAATAAACTTGAACACATTATGGAAGGAAAATGAGATGAGTAAACAATGCCATAATAAAACATAATCATGGGTATTCTACTAATTGAATAACCACATGAAATATCAACAGCTGAACTCATAATTATGGAATGCATAATGCCAGAAATTCTAAAACATTTTTTCAAGGCCTCAGCCAAGACGTCTAATGATTAAGGCCTCGGCTAAAATCCATACCACATTGGGAAAGGCCTCGGCCAATTCCACGTCTATTTCTCTCGTGAGACATACTGATGCATCGAGAGGCTATAGAGGGCCCCACCTATCACATAATAAGTCGAATGCATTCCTCATATGAGTGGGTATCAACATAAACAACATATACATTCTTATTGAAACTATCATATGAAATTTAACTAACTTCCCCCAATCATTAAACATAAAACACTAACCATTCGGAATAATATGGTGAATGGTTTTAGGATAGATCATCCACAATAAATTCAGTCATAAAACATTCAATAAAATATGGTATATGACATCATAAATTATTAACCTCAACAATAAATAAGAATCAACAAGAGTGTTGAATCAAACGAGAATAATCTTCTAAACTCATTAAGCAATTCTTGTGATAAATACTATTTTATTTTCAAAAGAAGAGTTCTTTTGGAAAAATATTTGTATAAAACCAGAAGTAAAGTAATATGGTATTTCATGATAAAATTAGTGTTTTTATATGGATAATTGTTTCCAAAAATATATTATTGCTTTCCCTTGAAAATAGATCTTAATTTGAGAAATTCCCTTGTATCGGGCTCGTATTTTTGGAAACAGTTTTGAGATCTTATTTTAAATCATGTAACTATCCTGAAAATAGAGAAGGATTATTGTTGGTGTACATATATAGAATACTCACACATAATTTATGAGTAGTACATAACAATACATAAGAATTTCATTGAGTAAATTAGACATTAAAAGTAACCCGAATGAAAATGGAAGTTCGGGTGAAAAACCCTTACCTTAACTCCGAACGTGTTACGCTCTTGTACTTAAGTTCCTGGAATATGAAATTATACTTATTAATAATTGATTTAAGAACCTATTATAAATTTATTTAGTTTATCATAATTCTGGTTAGTTCATTTATGTCTTTATTGATTAGTTATTGTATTGACTTTCGTCGTTCCGGAGTGTTCATTTCTCTTATTTTCATATTCGGTTCACTTTTTTTTAAGTAATGAAGTGGAATGGATGTAAATCTCCAGAATTAAAATTATATATTATTTATGAACATAAATCGGTGTTATTTTTCATTTATATAACTTGGTTACATGGAAGGAGGATGAATTATCATATAGAACTTTAATGATAATTGTTTTGGTTAATTTGTGGGTTTTGATTACAACGAACTCATTTTTCTTTATAACCTAATACCATTTGAACAAACGGATTACAGAATCTTAAATAGGTTATATTATATATAATAATCTGGTTCAACCATAACAAGAATGGTTTCATGACCAGAATTTAGAATGATAAAAGAAAATGAAATTCCATCGTCCTTGAATGTGTAAAATTGACACATCTCGGATGGTGTTCTTGCTACTAGTATAAAAGAAGGTAAAAGGGGAAAGATTATGATAACTTATTACAATATCATGAGAAAATTACATTATATATAAGGTACTATAGTCATCACAAAATTTGGATAAATATAGGTAATAGAAAAAGAAAACAAATGAACTTGAAAGGAAAGACAAAGAATTGAAAAGAGGAATTTACCTCTTGAACCAAACTTCCTTGAGGACCTCTTTAAGGGAGAGGTTTTGGTCTTTTAATGAGACCAAATATTGTTGGACGTGGGAGAGGAGGTTGGGAGGGTATTTGGCCAGAATTTGGAGAAGGAATAAGGCTTGAGAGGGGTGATTGGAATAGGGGGTGAAATGGGGTTTTTATAGTGGAGGAGAGAGGGGATTTCTTAATATAAAACTCATTAATTTATTATTTCTCCTCAAGACAAGGAATAGTGAGTATTACATGACCAAGAATATTAATTTTATCATGTGATCCCGAACCAAGTGGACTTACATCATCTGAACATCACACATGACTCTATAATTAGTGTATTTATCATAATTTTGCAATTTATGATATGTCACTATTCATAAAAAATTCAAGTATTTTAGAAAAATCCCAAAATTTTACCCCAACCATTTTTCGACGTGTAGAATCCAAAAATGAAGTCCATTTTTCAAAAATAATTTTCTAATTATTATTAATTTAATATTTAATTAAAATCATAATTTATTATCAAAAACCAGTTTTAAAACATTCATTAACTTATTCTAAAATATAGGTATATCATACTTTCAACTTGAATATTATTTATACATTATCATAGGTAAGGTTACTATTCATTTGGGAATATCACTATTCATAAGTGTATGTTACTATTCATAAGGGTAGGTTACTATTCACCAAAAAAATTAAGTTTTTCTTATTGGACTCTAAATTACTCACTGATCGCGACTGTGTATGTCAGATTTTTTAAATTCACATCATAGAAGTGACAAAATTATGTTTTAAGGGTCCCATAGCACTTAGTAGTTAATGTGATTATGACATATTTATAATAAAGTAATTTACTTTAAAAAAAATTGGTTCATTACATGTATTTCCTTTGTATTTTAGTAGATATGATCCCATCTAGGTAATCATGGATTGGATAATGAATTCATCCCTTTTATTGGCAATTACGGAGTTGAGTGTAGTGGATGTTTTAGCATGCCTTTATGTGGACGAGGTAGTGTGGATTCATTAGGTTCCACATAAAATCATCTCTAATTACAATCCTTGTTTTAACTCAAGGGTTTGGAAGAGTATAAATCATGATTTTATATCTTTATTATACCACAACACTTTGTTTTATGTGGACGAGGTAGTGTGGATTCATCAGGTTCCACATAAAATCATCTCTAATTACAATCCTTGTTTTAACTCAAGGGTTTGGAAGAGTATAAATCATGATTTTATATCTTTATTATACCACAACACTTTGTTTTATCCTCAAATTTATAATCAATATGATCAGAAAACCCTTATACTATATGACATGTTATGAGCATGTTTTCTTGATTTTTAGGTAAAAAAATTAGTTTGGTTAAGTTTTCTAATAATAATGGATATCAATCTTCTATTGTTAGGATTTTTTTATGGTTTTGTATATAAAATCTTGTATATTTTCATTATATTTTATTGAGGTTAGAGATTCAGTGAATCTTGGACCAAATTTGGTGTGAAGTATGATAAGAAAAGTAAATTTGATTCGTGATGAAATGAAGTCTATCGAAAATCATCATAAGTCATATATTAATTATATGAGGATTTGTAGAGAGTTTGAGATTTGGGATCATGAGTTATTGAATTTTTCTTCATATCATGGGAAATATAGGTTTGGTAGAGGTAGTAATACTTCTCCTTAGTTTGGTGGATCATTCAATTTTTTTTCAAACAGTTGGTAAGGTGGTGTATCAGTTAGATATTCCTCCGTGGGTGGATATGATTCAAGATATTTTCTACATTTTTTATATTCAATGATATATTTATTATGATTCCAATTTCATTGATTTGGGTGAGTTGGATATTTAGCAGGATGAGACGTTCATGGAGTGGCATGTTGAGATTTGGGACCATCATGAGAAAGTGTTGTGTGAGCATGTTATTCCTTTAATTCATGTTTAGATTATATGTTTATATGGTTTAATTATTCTTCTCTCTCTTTTGTTTCATTTTTCCTTTGATTCTAACAAGATTCCTAAGCGAGTGGTATATAATAGGGTGTTTGGTTTTTATGTCTTTTTGTTTTATTTTTTGGTTTTTTTTATTTTTGATTAAAAGAATCAATTTATAGGTATCTAATAAAGAGTTTTAGATTTTATTAGTCCTATAATTTACATATTTGAGGTGTTAAAGGTGTAAAAACAGAGTTTGGAAGTGGGTCAATGGTAGTGAGAGGAGACTTGGATTTAAAAAGGTGGCCAAGGCATGTTCTAGTCATCATTATATTGTGGTGATTTTGAGTTTATTAATGGTTTGGATATGATCATGGTGGTATATCCTTTTGGATTTCTAAATTTAGAGTCGTTTTTGGTTGTTTTAGAGGGAATTTATGTCATGGTCTAAGTTTATAGTGCATTCATTCCTATTTTATTAGTTTTGATCTAGGTTTATATTTATAGAAATATATTACTTCCATGAGGAAGGTTTAAAAACCCATTTTTTATCATGGTGGAATATGATGTAGTCTATAGAAACTTATGTCATGATGTTGTCATGGGATCTTGGTGAGATAATATGTAAATCATGAGGTTGGATGGAATTATATTATAGTGACCTATGGGTTAAGTGGGGAGATCGAGGGACCACAATGTGGTTTGATGGAATTATGTTGTGCTTGAGTTCAAACCTATTTTTAATGAAATAAATGATTTATGGGGTTTAAGGGTAGGATTTGTTTTAAAGCATGTAGATCTTGGATTAGGGTTTACTAAGATACACCATGGTTTGGTGAATCCCATTATGTCATGGTGAAGCCCCTCAAACTTTTATTATAAATCTTTGGTGTTCCTCTCCCTTGGTTCAATTTCCTTACCTTCGCACAAACCCTAGGAAGCCTTGTTTAATTTTTTGTGGTCTTTGATTCCATTAGTTATCCTTTAAGACCCCAGATTTGTGTGGTTTATCTCTTATGAAATGAGGTTCCTTTATTTTCTTGTTTTCTTCATTATTTATTATTCTAGTATTGAAGAATAGAGAGCTAGGATTAGCCCGTAAGGGGCATCGCGACGATAGGTTTTCCCCCGCGCTGCCTCCCTCTCCACCATCACGGATCGGCTTTGGATCTCTCCTTGGTGCTTCAGATCGGCGTGTTCGTGGTGTGATTAACCCTCTAGTGGTGGCGTCGTGTAGGATCGTCACTATCGGTGTTCTCCATCATTTGTTTCCTTCTTCTTGCCCTATCCTTTGAGTTGGATAGGGTTTTCATGGCGGCGCGGTGTTGGTCCAGAGATCGAGCTCCAGATACTGCAGCCTGAGGTTTCCGTCGCGTTTCGTGTTGGATGTGGATGTGTTGGGAGGATTTGGTCTCTCTGTGCGGGTTTGAAGGCGGCATCAGGATATGTGGCTCTAGATTTCAGTGAGGTCTTCTTCCGGAGAGACTCAAGAGGTCCCCATTTCGGTGTTAGGTTTTTTTTTCTTGTTCTTCTTTTACATTTGATTTTGGTTTTGGTCATGCGATGGGTTGATGTCGCTGATGATTCTGCACTGATTCTTGTTTTTATTTCTGTTCGAGGGTGATGGTTGATTTTGTTATTGAAATTCGATGTTGAGGTGAGCTGCTGAAGGCCTAAGAGCAGTGTGGACTAGTTCTATGAAGCGGTGGTGGTGATCTTTGTTTGGGATTTTTGATTCTCACAGTGAGGTGAAGGTTGACGACCTGCAGTTTCTCCTTGATTTCCTATCCTGTTTTTTTGTTTGATATTATTCTTTGGAAATTCTACTATTTTTGGATTTGGTATTTCTATTTTCGATGGATGTTTGGATGTGAATTTTTTCTTGATGTGGTTTTCGCGGAGGCCTTTGAAGGTTGGGTTTGTATGTGCGATGGTTGGTTTCTCTCTGTTCTGCATCAGTAGTTTGTGATTTTGGGATCTTCGGCTTCTGCGAGTAGTACTGTCTCTCTTGAAGGATTTGAAATTTGCACAACTTTGATGTGGTAGTTGATTCTTAGTTTGCAAGAAACTATTGTATGGTGTCTGTTTGATTTTTCATTGTAAGGTTTTCTGATCTTGATCGGATGGAGGGCAGTGAAGGTTTTATGGAGTTTTGGTCTCAATGGGCCATAGCTCCAAGGATTCTGCAGTTTTTCTCTTTCAAGAATATGCTCTAGATGAGGTTTTGTGAAAAGAGTTTTCATAGTTTCATGGCTATTCAGAATCGGATGTTTGAGAGGGTTTGGCCTTGTCCATCGGTACCAATCCCATGCTCTTCAGCACGGGACAGCTTGCCATGCTTTGATGACACAATGTAAGCTGGTCTTAATGGTTCTTTTTGTTGGGAGGAGCTTCTATATTATAGTGAGCACTGCTTTTGATCTTGAGGTTTGGTCGGTTGGAGACTCATTTATTTTTTTAAGTCTTGATGTCTTGATGGTTTTCCCCTCAGCCCTTAAAAGTGGGTTTATTTCAATAAAAAATAATTTTCAGTCAGTCTTATTCTTCACTCTCAAAGAGGTTATGGAAATTTCTGTAGTTTAGTTTTGGTTATATTTTTTCATGGGAATGATGATGGTTGATGTATTATAGTTTGTTAAAGAACATTTGTGATAATCATTGGAATTTTATCTTGATTTTATTATATTTCATAAAGTTTTGTTCTCTGAATCTTTGATTGAGGTTTAGGGGAATTCAAATTTCTATATTTATTTATATAAAATAAATTTGGATTAAAATTAATTTATTTTTCTTTGGGTAGATATATTTTATTGACCTAATTAAGATAATAATCATATTTAAATTAGAATTTGGTAAATTTTATGAATATGTTTTACATGCTTTCTTATTATTGTTGAATATTTTTTTATAAAGATTTTTTTTTTTGTATTTTCTTATTGTCACCATTGTGACTGAATATGTTTTTCATTTTGAGAATAATTTAAATATGGTAATGAATCAAATAAATAAAATCTAGAATTATTTTTTAATATAATTATATTGATCATGATTTCAGAAAAAATATGAATCATGATAGGAGGAATTATTCTTTTTTGATTTTATTGTATTATTATATTTATGTGATGGTGGTGGTTTTAGTGTGGTTAGATATTTATAGTAGAGGAAATGGTGATGATATGTTTTTTTTATGGTAGTTATATATGATTATCATTAGATTTTTTAGTTGGTGATGTGGAGGTGGTAGAGATGATGTTGTGGTTTATTGGTGTGGTTATTTGTCCAATAGCACGATTATTATAGTGTGGTAATCATTTTATAGTTCCCCTAATATGTGTAATTAATTAATAAATAAAATAATTGAAAAGTGGAATGGGAATGGATTTTTTTGAGTAGTGAAGTACTGAATATAATTAAATAAGTAATTTTATAGAGTTTAATAATTAAAATTAAAGGTTTAATTAATATCATGTAAGTGAAATATAAATTATGTAAATTGAAATTGGTTATATGAAGATGTAATTGATATAATTAATATGATTACTTAATTTAATGTGGTTATAGAGTGAATGAATGTGGAGTTGTTTATTAGATGAGGCTATGAGTCTTTGGTGGTGGAGCTGTGTGGTTGTAGCGGTGGACCATGTTGTATCTAAAGGTGGAAGTAGTTGATAATGTGTGGAGGTATCGATATAGCAATGGTATATGGTTATAGTGATGTTGTAATTTGAGATGAACCTAGGATTTGGCTTGAGTATTGTTACTATATATATCCAATGAAGTTTATGTTATTTCTTATACACCACCACCTAAGTCGGGTAATGAAACAGATTACAGTATGAGGCTTTAGGTTCTGAGTTTACCCTCAACATATAGGATGTGGGTGGTACAGATGGATGACTACTCCTCTTATCCCTCTCTCTATCTCTCTTCTGAAAAAAAAATGTTTATGATGTGATGGCATGTTATTGTGGTGATGTGAAATGATTTCATGATGAGGCGGTGTTTTGGTTACATTATAGTGATGTGGTTATAGTTGTAGTGAGTGTTATGTAGCTATTTTTATGTGGTTTTATTTGTGGTATATGGTATATGGATGGGATTATGTGGCTATAGTTGTAACACCCTGACCCCAGCTACCCAGAGTCGGTGCATTACTTCGTAACATTGGCATGATCACAAAAGATCAAGTCTCGAAAGACCGATTAGTTTAGTAGCCTTGGAAACACTAGATACACTCATAAATGTTACATTACATCATAAGGTGAAAAACTACAATAACAAAGTCTCCATAGTCCACACTCATATCCTCTTCTGACTATCCCTGCAGGTCATTCATAAAATACTTCTTCACACCCTGGAAAATATTAAAACATTGAAAGGGGTGAGCTCAGATGCTCAGTAAGGATAACAATATTGCGGAAGCTTTCATAAATAATCATTAACATTTAAGGCAATGTATAACTAAAACAAAAGCCTTTTTAAACTTGAACTTTAGCATAATATGGAAAAAATAAAATTAAATAATGCCATTTACTTACTCACATGGATATTCTACTAATCGAATAATCCCATGCAATATCAATAACCACTTTCATAATGATGGAATGCATAATGCCAGACTATCATAACCACGTAGTCAAGGCCTCGTGCCAAGACCACAAATAAGATTTTGTCAAGGCCTCGTGCCAAGACACTAGTTTGTCTCATGAGACTTACCGATGCATCGAGGATCTATAGCGGGCTCCACCCGTCACTTACTAAGTCCAATGCATTCCTTATATGAAAAATGGTATATAAACATTTAGGAATACCATTTTTTTAAAATACCATTTGAAATTAATTCTGGTATCAAAATACCAGTTTAATTTTTTAGAAGATACTTACATTTAAAATTGCTAAAATATACTCCAGTGTTTTTCTGAAAACATTATGCAAGCTTCTAAAAACAAAATAACTAATTCTGAGACTGCTTGACTAATTGCAGGTCATGATGGGTCCACGCCCAATCCCTTCCTGTCTACCACACTCGAGAGTCATGTTTTCTAACAACATTTTTAAGCTTGCGTTAAATATGTATACATTTTCACTGGATTTTCATACATTTGAGGGAAATATATCTCTTTTTTTTAAATCATTTAAAACAGTTATGGCTTGTAGAGGAAGCCGGAACTCAAATAATGGTCACAGCGGCGGAGAAGTCATTGTCGCCACATATGTACGGAAAGAAAAACATTCCCTTTTTTTCGTTTAGTAAAACGCTTCGTATAAAAAACATTCCTTTTGAATAAACGTAAAAGTCAAAGGGGTTTATACACCATATAAAAGAAAATTGTGTATAAAACCAAATATGCCTCAATGAAAGGAGATTGAGACGAAGTCCTTAAAAAGATAATTTTTAAAATAAAATAGATCTATTATGTGTATTCACTATAGGTACACATAAAGAATGTAAAAATACAAAATAGGACATAATAATATCATGACATAATTTGAAAGTAGGAGATTAACCCAAAGAATGGAAGTTGGGTTAAGAAATTCTCTTACCTTGCGTCTTGTCCTGACTCGACCGTTCTTTAACCTCCTGAATAATAAACTAGAGTTAATTTCTATTTACTTAAGAACCTTTTTCATGTTCATTATACCTTTTATATCCCTTATTACCATGTTATGAACATTATGTAATTATTAAAGTTTATAACGGTCATTTTGTCGATCTTAGGTACTTGAGTCAAAAATAAAATTCTTATAATTACAAGTTGTTCATGTGGTGATATATCCATTATATATAGAATTATATTCATGATATATATACCATATATCACATATATATCCATTATATACATTCATTTATAATATTACATAACATTTAGAGGTAAGAAATGAAACGCACCGTTCATGGAGACGGTAAGCCGTACGTACGCATGAACGCTGCATTCATTTCTATTTTGTATTTAATGGAATTAAATCATAATGATATAAATGTATAATATAATTACAGTATAATATATCATATAATACCATTTACTCCATCCTTTATACATCCCACATATGGTATTAACGATTCAAATCACTTTGAGGGGGCGGTAGTCCGCACTTCCTAAAATGAAAATATCGTGTTTACCCATAATGGAAACCATAATGGTATGCCATAAATGAAAAATAAAAAATAATAAGGAAAAAAAACATAATATATATCATATATAAAAATAGTTTCATCATAATGGCCACCATTAGATGTGTTACATGAGTGTTGAACAATCATCGTTTTGTGAGGCAGAAATTCGCCATCCACAGAAACAGTATGTTCTTTAACCATTAGATGTAAGTGTGTGTAAGTGTATCTAGAATAATTCTTATAAAAACATCCTAGTATATTGAGGATACTGGTGTTGTTAAAAAATAAATGAATAAAAATAGTTTATGGGGTTGGAGAAGCAAAATAAAACAAAATAACATAAGAGAAGACATTACCTCAAAATCGGGTAACTCTTTTTGATTTGAGCCAAAGGCTTCCTTGGGAAGATTTATGACCAAAGTGAGTCTTATAGAAGTAAGAGGGGGATGTTGGGAGAGTATTTGGGCAGATTTTGGCCAAGCCAAATGGCTTGAAAGTGTGAATGAGGTGGTAGAGGTGGGGGCCTTTTATAAGTGGAGAGGAGGGGCACTCTTGGAAAGTAAGGAAATTTTACATTATTATACAATTCTTTTCGGATTCTAAAGGTCCCACACTTATATAATTAGTTTATAAGGTGATAAGGGTTCTAAATCTACCCATCCAATAGTCTTTGGAAAAGTTTAAGCCTTGTATTGTACATTATCTTTTCATTTTATTAAAATCGTTAAATAGTGAGGTCATCACTGCATCATAATGATGTCATAAATAATTTAATTTATTTAATGTCTAAAAATTATAAAAAAAATACTATGATGTAGGAAATCTTTTTATCTTTCCAATTACTATTTATAGTCAAAAATATGACTTGTATAACCCCATGTAAAAATTTTTTTAGTAAAACATTTCATGTTTGTGTCATTTTTTACTTTAACATTAAATAAAAGGTATTTATGTCATTTTCCAACTAAAGTGGCCCCATGGGGTCCCCAAGTTGACCCATGGATTGTCTTGGTCGGACATGGCACATCCAATGAGGGTAGGACATGTTTCAAGCTCATCTCATATTATTAAAACATTATTTTTACCTTAAACTACACTAATTACCTCTAATCGCGATTAAGAACTTAAAAGTTACTATTCACCAAAAATTATTTTAATCTCATTGAACCACATTTTACTTCTTAATGACAACCATGTATGTCGGATTTTTGAAATTCAAAACACAGAAGTGGTAAAATTTCATTTAAACAAAAAATCAGTTTTTATAAGTACCACTTAGTGGTTTCACTATTCATCAAAAATTGAAGTTTTTCAGAACAATGCCAAAATTTCACCCTAAGCTATAATTGATATTCTGAATTCAAAAATTATGTCTATTTTACAAAATTCCAAACATATAAGTTGCATTAATTAATTTTATAATTAATTCCCGCTATCACAACAAATAGCGTGTTTTTAAGAAACAATTTATATCAAAAGATATACAATTGTTTATGTCCAATTTCATAGTGAAATTAATTCTAATGACCACCATTGGATAAAATGGTAAAAATATATTCTAATTATACTCTAAAACAACTCAATAGTATAATTTATCACTATAAATTATTTTGATTAAAAAAGTTGTTTTTAAGTATTTTTCACTATTCATAAAAAATGGAAGTTCTCAGAAAATTACAAAAAATTTAACATAGGATAATTTCGATATTAAAAATACAAAAATGAAGTCCATTTTGAAATATAAAATTTCTATAATTTTAAAAAGTGGGTATTACTATTCATAACGGCTACTTTGATTAGTCGCGGTGTGTTAGAACTCGAAGTTTCGTACAATGCAAGCTATTGCATTATTGAATGAGAAGTGTATCGTGGAAGCTCAGGGTGTTACATTCTCCCCTCCTTCAATAAATTGTGTCCTCTCAATTTGAAATTTTTCTTGGAAAATAAAAGGTTGAAAATAGAAAATACCTTTGTAGAAAACCCACATCGGAAATAAGGTTTAAAAAAATATAACTTTAAAAGAAAGAAAGATAAGTACAAAGGTCACCCGAGATAGCCCATACTAGGATTCTATGAAAATATGGATATGGAAGAAAAACAAACCATCAAGGTCTGATGGAGAGTTGTAGAAAACTAGATTAGGATAAAGTTAACAATAAGAAAATCACAAACTTGTGATTGGTTAAACGATCATTGAATCCCCAGTTGGAAAAGTTAACCGGCAACGTTTTTGTTTTAAGTTGCCTTTTATAAAGTTAAAGAATTTATTTAGGAGATTTACTAAGAACTTAAGGGAATATACATACTTGTCATCTAGACTTTCATTCTTTAATAAATTTTTACCAAAAACCCATCTTTCACTCTAAAAGGTAATAGAACTCAAAAATATTCTATTTATCCTAATTGTATAAGGTTCCAAATATTAACACATAAAATTTAGATTAGAAAAAATATTTTGTAATAACCAGGGACTTCACATAGTCCAGTGGTAGGTGATTAATCCCAATCGTACTATGGTTGTGGGTTCGATTCCCACAGCTTTGTCCGACGCGATGGGTTGTCACTCGGTCTGCATGTTGTCCTTTTTATAAATATCCAAAAATAACCTTAACAATAGTATCCAATGTAAAATATAATACATTCCAACCTTTATAGTTATCCAAAATACTTCTGTCCAACTCACAGTCCAGATTTTATGAGGAAGGTAAACATAATGAAGCTCCTTTTTTTCTGTGTAACAACATGTGAACACCTTCATCATGTATTCTTTTAAAACACTGCAACATATTGAATTACCATAAATCCTTATTGATTACATTCATGATCCCTTATTCCTTATAGAAAACTAGATATAATCCTTCTATCCAAAAATGTATACAAATCATTAATCAGTTTCAAGGATGTTAAGAATATCCAACATAATTTATCCGAATCAATCATGTCTTATTCCAAAATCACTATCTCGGTATCAGAACCATATTATGGTTTATCTTTATCTCAACCATATATTTTCCAAAAATTTAACCTACTGTGGAGTCACTTTTCTTGGTTCCACACAATCTCAAGTCCTAGATGAAATAGTACTGCAGTACAATCCTTATATACTCCATAATTATTATAACCAGTACATCATTGATACAACACTCAAATTACAAAATTATTTTATAACAACATAAGAACTCTAATCATTCCTCCTCATCTGTGGTAGTATAATAACTTGATTATTATCCAATAACATCATTTGGGGCATACTCTGATGATTTGAACATTGGTTTGCGTAGTGTCCCCACTCCTTGCAGATGAAGCATTGTACATTTGAAACCTTTTTCTTACCCTTGCAGTCACGCACTTGGTGTCCTTTTTCTCCACACTTATAACAAACTCCCATTCCCTTCAGGAAAATTCCAAGGTGTTTCTTCCCACAGTTATCACATATTGGAAAATTCTTCTTTTCCCTCATCCCTTTATCCATCATTCTCTCTTCCATCCTATTCTTCTCTTCCATCCCTTCAAATCCATAAGACTCAGAGAATTATCTACTTATCTTATTAACACATGATACTATTTCTTCATATGTTGATAACACATGGGAGAATATTTCCCTTTTAAATGTTGGCTTAATACCATGAAAGATATGATCCTTCTTACTCTTTGGATCATACGTATTGATGGAGTTCACATTCCTTCTACTGGGCGCCATTTCTATACAATGCCATAAACTAGGTTAGTTTATGAATCGAAATACATAATAACAAACTTGAAAACACTTATAATAAATTGAACTATTTATGGATATAATCCATAATCATAAAAAAATGTTTTCTTTTAGGAAGTATATACTCATAACCCTTCATAGTGGTTTGTAAAGAAAATGTGAATTATCCTAAGCATATCCCCCGGGAGTGTCGTAACCAAGAGTGCAGCAAGGCCCATTTTCGTGCACCAGTTCCCGTTCGAGTCTAGCTCAAAGCGGTGTTTTCGGGTTTTACCCCTAGGTACATCTGTGCCAGAGCCGCCTCTACTTGCTCGTATCCAGACAGGGATGTATTGCTCAGAAAACTCACAAAATCTCTATAATACCAAAATTCTAGGAAGTTTTTATATAATAATCCTCAAAGTCTATCTTCGGGCTATGTTCTCTAATCAGAGTTTATATAAATCTAGATTCCAAGGTTAGTACTAAACTGCCTCTGATACCAACTGTAAGGCCCTGACCCCAGCTACCCGGAGTCGGTTCATTACTTCGTAACATTGGCATGATCACAAAAGATCAAGTCTCGAAAGACCGATTAGTTTAGTAGCCTTGGAAACACTAGATACACTCATAAATGTTACATTACATCATAAGGTGAAAAACTACAATAACAAAGTCTCCATAGTCCACACTCATATCCTCTTCTAACTATCCCTACAGGTCATTCATAAAATACTTCTTCACATCCTGGAAAATATTAAAACATTGAAAGGGGTGAGCTCAGATGCTCAGTAAGGATAAAAATATTGCAGAATCTTTCATAAATAATAATTAATATTTAAGGCAATGTATAACTAAAACAAAAGCCTTTTTAAACTTGAACTTTATCATAATATGGCAAAAATAAAATTAAATAATGCCATTTACTTACTCACATGGATATTCTACTAATTGAATAATCCCATGCAATATCAATAACCACTTTCATAATGATGGAATGTATAATTCCAGACTATCATAACCACGTAGTCAAGGCCTCGTGCCAAGACCACAAATAAGATTTTGTCAAGGCCTCGTGCCAAGACACTATTTTGTCTCAT
Organism: Viscum album; assembly: GCA_963277665.1. Classification (NCBI taxonomy): domain Eukaryota; kingdom Viridiplantae; phylum Streptophyta; class Magnoliopsida; order Santalales; family Viscaceae; genus Viscum; species Viscum album. Next base: position 787,249,805 of record OY728145.1, read on the forward strand.
GAGACCTACTGATGCATCGAGGAGCTATAGCGGGCTCCACCCGTCACTTACTAAGTCCAATGCATTCCTTATATGAAAAATGGTATATAAACATTTAGGAATACCATTTTTTTAAAATACCATTTGAAATTAATTGTGGTATCAAAATACCAGTTTAATTTTTTAGAAGATACTTACATTTAAAATTACTCGAATATACTCCAGTGTTTTTCTGAAAACATTATGCAAGCTTCTGAAAACAAAATAACTAATTCTGAGACTGCTCGACTAATTGCAGGCCATGATGGGTCCATGCCAAATCCCTTCCTGTCTACCACACTCGAGAGTCAGGTTTTCTAACAACATTTTTAAGCTTGCGTTAAATACGTATACATTTTCACTAGATTTTCATACATTTGAGAGAAATATCTCTTTTTTTTAAATCATTTAAAAACAGTTATGGCTTGTAGAGGAAGCTGGAACTCAAATAATGGTCACGGCGGCGGAGAAGTCATGGTCGCAAGATATGTACGGAAAGAAAAACATTCCCTTTTTTTCATTTAGTAAAACGCTTCGTATAAAAAAGATTCCTTTTGAATAAATGTAAAATTCAAAGGGGTTTATACACCGTATAAAAGAAAATTGTGTATAAAACCAAATATGCCTCAATGAAAGGAGATTGAGACGAAGTCCTTAAAAAGATCATTTTTAAAATAAAATAGATCTATTATGTGTATTCACTATAGGTACACATAAAGAATGTAAAAATAAAAAATAGGACATAATAATATCATGACATAATTTGAAAGTAGGAGATTAACCCAAAGAATGGAAGTTGGGTTAAGAAATTCCCTTACCTTGCGTCTTGTCCTGACTCGACCGTTCTTTAACCTCCTGAATAATAAACTAGAGTTAATTTCTATTTACTTAAGAACCTTTTTCATGTTCATTATTACTTTTATATCCCTTATTACCATGTTATGAACATTATGTAATTATTAAAGTTTATAACGGTCATTTTGTCGATCTTAGGTACTTGAGTCAAAAATAAAATTCTTATAATTACAAGTTGTTCATGTGGTGATATATCCATTATATCCAAAATTATATTCATGATATAGATATCATATATCACATATATATCCATTATATACATTCATTTATAATATTACATAACATTTAGAGGCAAGAAATGAAATGCACCGTTCATGGAGACGGTAAGTCGTACGTACGCATGAACGCTACATTCATTTCTATTTCGTATTTAATGGAATGAAATCATAATGATATAAATGTATAATATAATTACAGTATAATATATCATATAATACCATTTACTCCATCCTTTATACATCCCACATATGGTATTAACGATTCAAATCACTTTGAGGGGGCGGTAGTCCGCACTTCCTAAAATGAAAATATCGCGTTTACCCATAATGGAAACCATAACGGTATGCCATAAATTAAAAATACAAAATCATAAGGAAAACAAAAAAATAATATATATCATATATAAAAATAGTTTCATCATAATGGCCACCATTAGAGGTGTTACATGAGTGTTGAACAATCATCGTTTCGTGAGGTAGAAATTCGCCATCCACAGAAACAATATGTTCTTTAACCATTAGATGTAAGTGTGTGTAAGTGTAGCTAAAATAATTCTTATAAAAACATCCTAGTATATTTATTATACTAGTTTTATTAAAAAAGAAATGAATAAAAAGAGTTTATGGGTTTGGAGAAGCAAAATAAAACAAAATAACATAAGAGAAGACATTACCTCAAAATCGGGTAACTCTTTTTGATTTGAGCCAAAGGCTTCCTTGGGAAGAGTTCTGCCCAAAGTGAGGCTTCTAGGAGTAAGAGGGGGATGTTGGGAGAGTATTTGGTTAGAGTTTGTCTGAGCCAAATAGCTTGAAATTGTGAATTAGGTGGTAGAGGTGGGGGCCTTTTATAAGTGGAGAGGAGGGGCACTCTTGGAAAGTAAGGAAATTTTACATTATTATACAATTCTTTTCGGATTCTAAAGGTCCCACACTTATATAATTCGTGGATAAGGTGATAAGGGTTATAAACCTACCCATCCAATAGTCTTTGGACAAGTTTAATCCTTGTATTCTACATTATCTTTTCATTTTATTAAAATCGTTAAATAATGAGGTCATCGCTGCATCATAATGATGTCATAAATAATTTAATTTATTTAATGTCTAAAAATTATAAAAAAATACTATGATGTATTAAATCTTTTTATCTTTCCAATGACCATTTATAGTCAAAAATATGACTTGTATAACCCCATTTAAAAATAGTTTTAGTAAAACATTTCATGTTTGTGTCATTTTTTACTTTAACATTAAATAAATGGTATTTATGTCATTTTCCAACTAAAGTGGCTCCATGGGGTCCCCAAGATGACCCATGTATTTTCTTGGTCGTCCATGGCACATCAAATGAGGGTAGGACATGTTTCAAGCTCATCTCATATTATTAAAACATTATTTTTACCTTAAACTACACTAATTACCTCTAATCGCGATTAAGAACTTAAAAGTTACTATTCACCAAAAATTATTTTAATATCATTGAACCACATTTTACTTCTTAATGACAACCATGTATGTCGGATTTTTGAAATTCAAAACACAGAAGTGGTAAAATTTCATTTAAACGAAAAATTAGTTTTTATAAGTACCACTTAGTGGTTTTACTATTCATCAAAAATTGAAGTTTTTCAGAACAATGCCAAAATTTCACCCTAATCTATAATTGATATTCCGAATTAAAAAATGATGTATATTTTACAAAATTCCAAACATATAAGTTTCATTAATTAATTTTATAATTAATTTCTGCTGTCACAACAAATAGCGTGTTTTTAAGAAACAATTTATATCAAAAGATTGACAATTGTTTATGTCCAATTTCATAGTGAAATTAATTATAATGACCACCATTGGATAAAATGGTAAAAATATATTCTAATTATACTCTAAAAAAACTCAATAGTATAATTTATCACTATAAATTATTTTGATTAAAAAAGTTGTTTTTAAGTATTTTTCACTATTCATAAAAAATGGAAGTTCTTAGAAAATTACAAAAAATTTAACATAGGATAATTTTGATATTACAAATACAAAAATGAAGTCCATTTTGAAATATAAAATTTCTATAATTTTAAAAAGTGGGTATCACTATTCATAACGGCTACTTTGATTAGTCGCGGTGTGTTAGAACTCGAAGTTTCGTACAATGCAAGCTATTGCATTATTGAATGAGAAGTGTATCGTGGAAGCTCGGGGTGTTACAATAGTAGTGATTTGGTTATGCAGTATACAGTTATGTGGATATAAAATGGATGGGAGTTCAAAGATATATGTCGTTGGGATGTGAGTGAAACTAGATCAGTAAGGGTGAGTGTGGGGTACCTTTGTTGATATTTTTTCCTGATTATTAAACTACCTTAATAGTATATGTATTCGGTAATTTAGCCTGGTAAAGTTTGGGTGTTATTTTTTTTGGTTAGGTAACAATTTTGGTTTTGTTTTTTATTTATAAAGGGTTTAGTATGCTTATTCTACATTTACATGAGAGTTTCTAGGGAGGATCCTACTGATTATACTTGTGTACTCACCCCTATCTTTTATATAGTATTTATAAATATTTTCTGGATGAATTTGGTGATCATGAAGGACATTATTATCCCATGGTGCAGTGTTTTTTTGGATTTAGTGTTACTTACCTAGGATCTTCCATTTTGGTATTTTATTTTGGAGGCTTTATGTTCCAGAATGATATTACATGCACCATTGAAATTATGGGTTTTATTTTATTATGTGGTATTGATTGATGTTTTTATTTTATTGTTCTTGATATTTAGAGGGTGATGTCTCTTATTATGTGTGTTTTATACACTTGGTTATAGTCTCCAACTCATGTCCCATTGGAGATGGTCTTCAGGGATCTTTCTTGACTTTTCTAAAGGTTTTGGGGGCACAGTGGATGCATCGGGGTGATTCCCAACAATTTTTTTTTAGATATTTCAATGGATAATATCTGAAGAACTTGAAAATGGATACCTTAATTCTTCTAGAAAATATATTTAACATTTATTTTATGATTAATTTAAAACTATAATTACCTTTAATGAGATAATTCCTCTTGATCAATTTGGTTATTGCTCTTATCATATCATCATTACGGTGAATAATCAAAACTATAATTCCTCTAACAGTATCCACATGAGCGTCATGAATCTATGAATAGTATTCCTTATATTCTAGGTAATGGGGTAGAGGAACCAAGTTCCTTGAATCATTCATCGTTGATTAATTTAAGAATATATCTTCTTATTCTCTCTTTTCCTTGAGAGGGAGGGAGGAGGATGTTCTCTTGAGGCTTAAGATAATTCATAGAGAGGTTTTTTTGTGTACATCAAACCTAACCCTAAGAAATGATATAATTTGGGTTAAATACTTAGGGTTAAATGATTGATAATTGTGTAAGGGCCCTTATTTTAATTTTTTATTCTCATTAAACCTCATGTAAAATAATAATATCATTATTATTATTTTATCATGACATGTGCTAAAATCATAGATTAATGTATTATTTCCCCTAATCCCTTTACTCAATCTGTCAATCCACCTCACTATTTATTGAACCTTGAATAAAAAATATTTATTTAAATAAATAAATATTATTTTTTCAATAAATAAATAAATATTTTATTCACCAAACTTGGGAATAAATATTTATTTTAATTTTCATATAACTAACTAAATATTTATATTAATCTATTCACTAAATTGGTGAATGGATATTTATTTATTTATTACCTTGTGATTGATAAATAAGAGATAAATAAATATTATACCTAGTAGACTCAAAAATAAATATTTATTTTTAATATTCAACTCACATGTTCTAAAATAAAATATATGGTGATTTAATTTATTTGAATAATGATACTTTAATAATCAAAGTTAGTGGTGATTCCCTTAGACTCCACCACTTCATACCTCCTTGAATCTTGTCTTGGGGTTCTTTTTCCCGAAATAAACATATTTAATTTTGAGTGAGGATAATATTTATTATTAATATTAAATTCAATAAAATTTAATGAGGTTATGGATATATTTAGTGTTTGAATCTCTAGTCATATTTCTTAGTATAATTTGGTAAATTTTCCTAAAGTTCAAAATAAACTTTTATCAACATGTCAAGGCACTAATGTTATAATAGAAATATCCTTCTTATGAATGCTATTGTGTAATATTTGATACCCAAGAATGGGTTTAACCACTGATAAGGGGATTTAAATTAGTGGTTTTATTTTCAAAACTTTATTTGTATTGAAATTAACCTCTACAACTTTTTAAGGTTATGATTCATTCAAGTAAAATGACTCACTCTCATTGCACGCAATAAAGTAAAAAATAAGGTAATACATACAGATTTTTACAAGGTTTTCCCCTAATAAGGGAACTTAATCCTTATTGCGCTTGGAATTTCCAAGTCAAAAATTTTCCATTATAATCAATAAACAATTATATTGGCATTTTAAGGGATCAACATTTACCCAATAGTGCATCCCACACATAATTATCTTGACTAAAAGATTATACTGGTTGAAGGACCCTAGAACACCCTAAGAGGGGAGGGATAAATCAGGGTGTAAACTTTTTCTTTTTAAAGTTGTGGATCTTGTTCCCACATTGGTAGGAACTTGTTAAATCTATCAAACAAATGAAAATAGGGATATGACATAGCACTTTTACTTGGTTCAACGCAAAGGGCTACGTCCAAGGAGTATATGCTGATAGTGTGTCGGTTGTACATAAATCCACTAATCTTTACAAGTTTTAGGATTATAAGATTTGGTCGTAGTCACTCTGTACCAAGCACACTGCCTTTACAATGGTTCAAGGAAATCTTACTGCATCCCTTATATCACTTCCGTCAACTCCCCCTAGCTAACTACCTTGAGAGAATTCAAACTCATTTTATTGACATGAAGGTCTCTTCAATAGATTTTCATTGAAATATTTGTCTCTGTTTAGCACGAGACACTTCTTACATCGAAGTCCTAGATTGATGCACTTGAAATCACTGATCACATACACCGGATATTCAAGATTCTGTCAAAATCATAACACCACACTTGCACACAATACCTCAAATTGCACACAAGATTTGAGAATTGTAATGAAAGATGAATTTTGTGCAACCCCTACTTTACTTGTAACCCTTATCTTTCGTCCAACTGCACCAAACGGTTCACTTGGTCTTTTCATACTAAAGGAACACCTTGCGCGCAAGATTAACTCTCTTCCCATCTTTCACGCGCAAATCTTTCATGCGCAAATCTTTCACGCGGCTGAGCGACCATATTTTCGTTGGAAAAATCTTAAGTCTTCCATGGGGGTAACCGCATATTTATAGGACTTTGATGACCATGTTCACAAGATCCTAATGCGTCTTTGTCGGTGCACATAAGTTTCTTTTTGAGCATACAAAACCCTTTTTGATGTCGCATTGGGCGCATAAGATTCTTCCGCACAACACCATATTTCGTGCACATTTTCTTCTTGTGTGAACTTTTTCCCTTTTCCATATTTTGATGAACTGAACACAAAACAAGAATTTCTTGAAAGTTTCAAAACACCCTTAAATCTTGCGCACAACTCCCTTTTCCAAAAACACTTTTCTTCATATTCCAATTTTTTGACCCAAAAATTTGGAAAATGTTGGGAAACGACGTCACTTTCAATATTGTTTCCCACCTGAACTATATGATCCATTTCTTAGAGAATTTCCTAATCTTATAATGAGGATTGATAATAAACACAAACCATACTCCATTTCCAACATAGAATATCCATGGTTCCAACAATCTCCCCCTTTGGGTTTGTTGGCAATCTCCAAATAAATTCAATAGATCACCAGCCACAATCAAAACCTGAAACGCAAGAATCAACTCAACCAACACTCTAAGTCTACGTGAGAAATGCTCAGTGTAGAAAACAAGAGGGAAATCTATAATTAGGTTCTCATGTTTTGGAATTCTTAAAGATACCTAATCCATTCTCTTATTGTGTCACAGAAGCATTACATGTCAAATATATTCCTTCTCCTCCAATCACCGAATTCTAATCATGTCACTGATGCATTACATGTCAATCACATGTCTTGAATTTATTCCTTCTCCCCCATTGATAATAAACCCAAAGACCCATATTTTTTTTATTTTACAACTCAAAACACACTCCCCCTAGATAGTATCTCCCTTATAAACCTGCATCACTTCCACAAATAGATTAAAAATAGTTAACATAACTGGGGATATGGGAATTTTGTAACCTCCTTATGCACTAGGAGGTGGCTGAACACCGAGGTTAAATCGATGTTTCTCAAACACAGCTACTAATAGTGGCTTGTTTAGGATATCAGCCACTTGCTCATTAGTTCCCACATGATATATTTTAATCATGCCTTGTTCAACTTTTTACTTGATAAATTGATATATAATTTAAATATGTTTTGTACAAGAATTCTGAACAAGATTCTTCGTAAGATTAATTGTGATTTTTTATCATAGTAAATAACCATTGGTTGTTTCACCTCATCACCAATATATGTCAGTTGTTGCTTCATCCATAGTAGTTGAGTGCATGCATTGGTGGAAGAGATATACTCAGCTCCAGAAGTACTATGAGAAGTAATTTCGTGTTTCTTACTCAACTAGACAACACATTTCTTCCCAATATAGAATGATCCACCACTGGTGGACTTTCTGTCCACTACATATCTAGCCCAATCAACATCAAAAAATGCTGATAATTCATTTTCCCTTCCTAAAGAAATGTATAACCCCTAATTATGAGTACCTTGAATATACCTCATGATTCTCTTTACTGCTATCATACGTTCTTCCTTTGGATTACTCTGAAATTGGGTAGCTAAGAAAGTTACAAAGACAATATCAGTCAATGTCGTCGTTAGGTATAATAAGCTTCCAATAATCCTCATGTACATGGTGGGATATACATAGGTCTCATCCTCATGATTTTTGAGTTTGTTTCCAATCGTAATCAGAGTTTACATTGGTTTGGAGTCATGTATATTAAATTTCTTCAGCATATCTCTTGCATACTTTTCCTGATAAATAAAAGTGTAATCATTCTTTTGAATCACCTATAGTACCAAGAAATATGTGAGCTCTCCAATAATAGACATTTCAAATTCTAATTTCATGTGATTCAAAAATTCATCCACTGATTTTTTCCTACTCCCACAAAATATAATATCATCAACATAAAATAGAACCATGAATTGATCTTTTGGAGAATTATTTACATAGATATTGTGATCAACTCCTCCTCTTTTGAATTCCAGCTTATTGAGATAATAATCCAGCCGGGAATACCATTCTCATAGTGGAAATAAGGCTAGGATAAGCTCTGAGAAGGGTATACTGCACAATGAACTGTGCAAAGATTTGAGAATGGGTCTTTATTTGAAGATGAAGGGGGGTAGCTGAAATAGGGAGGGGTCCTCAGATGAATCCTTCAGCTGGGGAAAACCTCGGCTCTGGTTCTGGTGTTATTGCCTTTGAGGAAGATCAATCAATTGGTAATACCAGAATTGGGTTGAATCTGGATGAGGAGGGAGCTGTTCGGTCTCCTACTACTGCGGGTCCCGAATAGGTTGGAAAGGAACAGAAAGGAAGTTCTGTGGAGGTGGATAACATGGCCAGACAGATTAAAGGTCTGGATCCTTTGGCCAAGCCCATTATGGCTTTGAATAATAGGTTTGATGTCCTGAAAGAGGGTAATGTGGCTGAGGTTCTGTAGGAGGAGGTTCTTTCAGGGGGCGAGGGCGATGTTTTTCTGGTGGAGAATAGGCAGGAGGATTGCTTGGGGATGAAACCAGTGACAGACCCTATGGAAATTGTTGAGCAGGTACTTCCTATGGAACTTATTGGGGGGGTATAAGCCTCCTGAGGTCCATCTGGCTAAGATTAAGGGGAAGGAGGCAACAGTTATGGATGGTGAGGAACTTCCCATGCAGGAAGGGTGAAAACACTTGACAGAATGTTATCTTGCTGAACCGAGGCTGAGCAGTTCTACTAGAGGTCATGAAGCTGGGTTTAAGGAACAATCTGGGGTGGGGAATAAGAGCTCCATGGGAGAAAAGGATAATTGTATTACCCCTGATGGCCGCTCTTTTAGAGATATTGTTCAATATGTGATCCAGAAGGGGTCTTCTAGTGTTAGACCTCCATCTGCGACCTCAACAAGGAGGCCAAGAAAAGACTACTCATATCTCTCAAGCCCAATGCAGACAAGTTCTGCTTCTAAAAGGAATATTCAGGTGGTCTTTTCTGTCAAAAAGGGAAGTGGCGTTAAGAAGGAAGCATCTGTTATGAGTAATTTGGAAATTCTTGGCAATCGAGTTCAAAGTGACAATTTCTGGAGAAATCTGGAATGGGAATCGGCTACAGGAGAAGACGAATCATGTTTGGGATACGGGGATGATTGTGGTTATTATGATGTTTAATTCTATGTTGGTTTTGGTTGTTTGTTTTTTTGTTTGGTTACTATTGTTCTGGTTTGGTGTTGTATGTTGGGCACCGGTCACCCATAATCCAACTTTTATAAAATTAAAAAATGATTGGCTAATGTTTTACTCATTTTTTTATATGCATTTCAATTATTTAAACCCTCACAGTTTATCAATTTGATCTTATTTACAACAATTTTGGATTATGGGTTGTTTTTGGATAAAATATGAAAAGTGTTTAAATCTATAAATTTAACAAATTTTAATCACAAGGGTATTTTGGGAATAAATTTTAAAATATTAATCCAATTTAAGTGAATTTTTTTGGGATTACTTAATTTATTTTTTTCAAATTTTTATTTAATCCCAAGGCCTGATTCGGAAAACATGAGGCCCAAAAAATCATTGAAGTTGGAAAATATTCCAGGATGACAGTGTGGACCCCACCTCGATAACTAAATAATAACTCATTAGACACACCTATAATTGAGGTTATTCCACATGAATATGAAATAGGACTCATAGGATATTTCTACCAATAAATTTCATGGATCGTTCCAACCATTATGCTGGAAATTGAATGATATAAATTAAAGGAATCTTCTTGTATTTCTCATCTAGAAAAAGTCATAGTCAATATAAATTCCATAACTTCCTCTAGACGTGTCTAATTAATGTTCAATTTGGATTTAACATAGGAAATAAAATTTGAAACATCCTATAATAATAGAACTTGGGCTCATTAGAACATATGGTGTACCAAAATGGAGCCAACTTTCAGAAGATAGATTCTGTAGGGGAAGTTGCTGCATTGATTTCTTTTATTCTTTTATTTTTTTTATTTTTTTTTACTTTAATTTTCTCTTAAATTTAATTTAAATTTATTTTAATTTAAATAAAATATTATTTATTCATTGTTTTTATTTTTTTTCATACTTCAACACACCCTTGTTCTTATTCTTCTTTTCTTCTATTCTCTTTCATTATCATTTCACCCCATTCTTCTCCACTATGATCTATAATACTCATGATCATTAATAAATTCCCTGATAAAGTTATCTAGGATCAATAAAGTATTTAAAACAATTCATTTAACATGTATTCTTATTGTTTATTATTTTATTACAGTTAGATCAAGGGGGGTCATAGTGGGTAAGGCACCTTTATGTCTCCACTTTCCACCTAAGGCTTAACTTTCTCTTCTGCAATATTTTCCCTCGATCGAGGAGGTGAATGTATGGTCTCTTGGTGATCATTTATTACACTATATTTTCAAAAAAAATAGGTAGAATCGGATATTCACGCATTCGATGGAGCGTGTTCATTAAGTAAATTTGAAACTAATAAAGAGATGATGAAGGTTCACTCTAGGTGATCTCCTTGGAGCATATCCTTTCTATTTAATATCATTATGTCATTGCATGTTATTTTTATTTTTAGGATTTCATTTATATTTTCATTTAAATTCCATTTGATTCATAGAAATAATAAAAAAACAAAAATAAATTAGTTTATATGTGAATTAGATTAAGTAGGTGAACAAACTGAGAAAGATTTTCAAGTGAGATGACCCTGATCAGGCACTATACTACACTAGGAAAACATAAAAAATTTCTTTTTTCATGCCCTATGATAGGCGTACATAAAAACTAGAACCCTTACTGGGTATAGAATTAGTTATTCATTTAGTTTTTCTATTTTCACATTTTAGATTTCATTTTTTTTACAAATTAAAAAAACATTAAAAAAAATTGTTTACATGTCGTATCTAAACTATTATTACTCTGCATGGAATGACTACTCACAGGTGCAATAACAATAAGAAGAAGTTGTCTTAGAGTATAATAGATCTCAAGTGAATGAACTTAAAGATTCCATAGAAGAACTACGATGTTAAATAGGAAGGTTAACATAATATATCCATGCTACCCAAGAAAAACCAGAGCATGAGATACATGTCGGGGGTCAACAAGATATTGATGACTTCTGGAATGATTATAAAGAACAACTTGATCTCCCTATTACATACAAATAACCTAATAAATTGATGGAATAAATTTCACTACTCATGTTTGAAATTTAATAAAATATAGAGGAGGCCAACTACCTACCTCCATCCACTGAGATCCAACTTCAAGAGGCACTTACCCCTGAAGAAGTGATTAAACCAGAACCAACTAAGGGAGATGATTATTTCTTAAACTCAAACTTTTGTAATTTCATTAAATCTGATTTTAGTATAACTCCTTATGGTTTTTAATTTTTAGATTCGGTCAATCATTGTTTTCCCTTATAATAATAGGAAGAAACTGAACATGCATCAATTGAGGAACACATAGAGCTCCCTAATTTTATTGAACATACATTTGATGAGGCCCATGAAGAAGTCCATGTTGTTGAGACTATGTAAACCAATCCAAAAGATGCTTACTTTGATAGATAAGAATTTGATATTGATACTTCATGTTTTAATTATATTTAAATAGATTTACACTCTAACTTCCCATTTGATTATTATTTTGATACAACACATTTATACAACCCACTAGAAGGAGAAGAAGACTTCGCACAAGTAGAAATGAAGGAGAATAAGGTTCCATACTTCATCCTACCCCTTCCATGAAAAATGTACCAAATTGAAATGGGAGAGGATATATTGTACTCTATACATGGAATCCTCCTCAATAAGATCAAATAACTGTAAGTAGGGAAGAATAACATGTGGTGGTTCATGTCAAATAATATCCACCCACCATTAGATTATGGATAACAGCTGGTACTACCCACTAGAGGTAGTAAAAATCCAGGTCCCACTTCGGGGATCATACCAAGATTTATCCTTTACTTTATTTCAAGTAATTTAATTTTAAATCTTAGTAATTTATATTTCAAATTCAGTCTTAGAAATTAGTTCAGCATGCATCACACTCCCTCTTATATTTTTTTAGCTTAAATGAAATGATCCTTGTTCTTAATTGATTAATTTTATTTTGTAGGTTCATGATGGAAAAAGAAATCCCCAAATAGCCAAGTTGGAAATAAGGACTAATCTTCATAGTAAAGAGATTTAATTTTTATTATTTAAACTTTTAAACTTCTTACATTTTTTTCCAAACCATGATTTGAGCTTTCAACTAGAATTGCATGTCCATGCTTGTATTCATGCTTTAATTTACTTATTTAGAAGACATGAGCTTATTAGTAAACCAATGATTCCATGTTTTATATTTCAATTTTAATGAAATTGAATGAGTAAAATGTATAATTGGATGATTAAATTGAATCATGGATATTGAAATTATGGCTCATTATTTGTGGGAATTTATTGATTCATGTAAATGAAATTTCACAACCATTTTTTCATGCTTTGAATTTCTGAAATTCATGTGAATTGATTTGTTATTACTAATAATGCCTTCAGTGATTGTCCAATATCATATGTCTCATTCCTGAGAGTATTTATAGACCAATTAATTCCTATTTTATCTTGAACATATTTCTTGAGTAATCATGGTTTCTTCCACCTAATATAACTTGAATTTGAACTTGTTAAAGTTGTGACTGTGAAAAAACATATTTAAAATGATTAAGGAGCCCTTTGAAAAGACCTTATAATTAAATTATACCTTTACATCAATCCTTATTTAGCTCATAGATACCATGAATGAACTTTATAGGGATGATCCATATTTCAATCCATTTTTATCTATTCCTACCCTACTCTTGGTATTTTCATGATATTTTAAATTTCAAGTGTGGGGGTAAAGGTAATCATGATGGAAGGGATGTTTTACATTGTAAGGAAGAAATGTGTGGGTTTTATTTTGGGTAATTAAAAAGTTTATTTGATTCATTCATTATACTCTTTATTGTTTTTTCCCTCTGGAATAAAAAAATAGATAATAAAAATTAAAAGAAATGAAATAAAAATGGGTTGTGATTTGGGAAAACCAAAAATCACCATTACTAGACCGATTATTTTTATCATATGTGGTTAGGTGATGGATTTTAGGTTTTCTTCAAGCATAAATTTCAAAAAAAAAATATTTGAAAAAAAATCAAGAGGTTGAAAAAATCATTTATTATGCATAATTTGATCATGAACTTACTTTGAGTTTAGGGGAATTGGGAGTTGTTACAATTTAAAAGGTAGAATTTCATTACACTTTTATTTTTGATATCATTAATTTTACTTAAGAGATAAACCTCCTACTTGAGCCTTAATTTTTAAAAGCATCAAATCCTACCAACCATAATCCTCAGAGTCATTATAACCTTAATTGAAAGTCCTCATGATTTTATGTTCTTTTTGTATTTACAAAGTAGAGAAATTAGTTCCTTTAAAAACATATGTATAAGGAGTATGTTATCATGATATGAGCATAAATCCACCTGAATTGTATCATGAGAGATGATAGAAAAGATTCAGGTGAGGTAAATCATGACATTTCATGTTTAATAATAATTAATTTAGGAGGATAAATGAATAAAAATAAAAGTTACGTCATTTTTCAAAGGGGAAAAGTAAAATTCATGAGTTGATTGTTTTTTTGAAAAATGATAAATTAAATTGATATTTTTATATGGATTTTTGAAATTTTTATTTAACATTTAAAATTGTTTGATTTTATTACTTTGGAATTTGAATATTAGAAACATTGGTGTCCTCTGAATTCTATGTTGAGATTTTATGCTTGATAGATATTTGGTATCTTTTTAAGGGGTCTATAAGAGATTTCATCTCAATTTTCACTCCATTGAGAGATATTTGGTATTATGGACCTATTTACTTTTATGTGGTGTATATACTACCCCTTTGGTTTATTTAACATGAATATATATTTATTCAAGATTATTAAATTATCAATTCAATTTTATTATTTCAACAAGTTGTAATTTGAAAGTTTTTTTGGGATTTCTCTTATTTTCAATGAAGGTTTCTTACGTAAAATTTCCCTTTTGATTCAATTAAATTTATTATTAAGTAATATGGTTATAGAAATCACATGAATTTATTTTCTTATATTATATCCATTTGGATTTAAAAAACCATTAAGTATCTTTACTTTTGATAATATAGCCATTGAACAGTGATCACATGACTATTATAAATATAGGGTTTTAACAAACCCAATTGACACAGACAAAGGAAGTGATGACCTCAACCAGTAGGATCATACCCTATGAATCCATTTATTGGAGATTATTAGGGAGAAATAATTTCTATGATTTTCCCAAGATCAATCCTTAGCTGATATCCAACAACTCAAGCATGATCGAAAATGTTTACAAGAGAAGTTCATGCTCATCTATATCACAGCTCAAACCATGTTTGTTGAACCGCTCAATAAAAGTAGCACCATCACACACCTTACTATTAGGGAATTTTCTAGTATATTGAAGGGATATGTATCAATACCATAGAAATATGAGTATGTAAATTATTTTTTATAGATTAATTAATATAATTTCATCCTATTATGTTTTAATTTTAAAATTTGTTTTATTTTGATACAACAAAGAAAAAATTGTATTTTGGTTAATATTCAAATTCTATTAATGAATTTATGAATTAATAGATTTTTTAAATAAATAATATTTGAATATAATATTATTATTAAATATTTTTTGTCAAATATAAATGATCTTATAATTTTTATGAAGTCAAATGTAATTTTTATTAGGGTTTGAAAACAGTTATTGTCAAAAAAAAACCATCATTTTAAATAAATGTAGGTAATTGTTTTTTAAAAGTGAAAATTCAAATATTTATAAAATTATTTATATAAAATTAATGTTATTTTTTGAATCATAACTTCTAAAATATCCAACGGTTAATTTTTCATAATTTTATGAGTCAGCCAAATTTCTGGGTAAAACTTAAATATTGTATAAATATACTTTGTGTTTTATGACATCATAATGACCTAAAGATGATGTAATAAGTAATATAAATGGTATCCATGACTAAATATATGTTTTCCTTTTAAAATAATTTTATTTTAAGTTTATTTGATTTATTTTATAAAGCCTTTGTGAATCCTCCAAAACTTATGATATAGTTTAAGCTTTTAAAGCATTTCTTTAAGAGTGTGACTCACCTCCACATCACCAATGGTATTATTTTAATAATTTAGGACATTAGACTTATAAAATAATTTAAAACAATCCCATTTAATAGAAATCATTCACAAAAACCATGGTATTTTTGTGGTTTTGGATATTTTATTATGTAGAGTCCAAAACCTAAATAATAATGAAATCCCCCTCCTTTCCTATATAAAAATTACCAAGATCTCATTTATCTTCACTCAAACTCATTGGATCACATCCATACTCTTAAATCCACTCTTTTATTCCTCCCAAGTCTCCCCAAATCTCTCAATAAGTCCTTCCCAATCCATTGGAGTTGCACATTCAAGTAAGGGATTCTCACCTTCCTATCCTCCTTTAAAATGCAAGCACCTTCTTTGAAATTAGTTTTTTTAATTAATTTTTTATATTATAATTCATTTATAATATATCAAATTACTTTACAATTGATGTTATTTTAATTAGTTATCATTTATTCTCTCTCAATTTGACCCTTACCTAAGTCGTTACTATGCCAAAATTCCATAAGGGATCCCCTCTTTCTCTTCTTTATTCAAGTTTCTTTACGAACTTATGCATTATATTTTCATTTACAAATGTTGGTAAATATATTTACATGTCCCTATTACTTACCATTTTATGAAAAAATTATGATATACCCCTTTCACTCACATAAACCATTTTCATGAATTTTTAAGTAATGTCGTTATGCTGCCGAAATTTCACTGTGATTTTCCATGCCAAAACAATTGTGTAGTGAATACCATACCCATTTTTTCTATCTTGGGTATTCACATTTATACACATATACTTATTGATTATGGACTTAAATTCATATATTCCACATTCCTTTATCATGGACTAATTGTGATAATGAATGAATCCATGTTGTACGATCTATGTGGCACACTTAAGCATGAGAATGAAATAAATATAATGGGTGTGCCCAGATAGCGCTCCAATGCATTGGGTAATGTTTAGTATCATGATACATCATTTTGGGATAGGGAGTTAACTTGATTTATTTATGGGATATTTTCTACCATAAGTTATTTTCATATTTATCCTTGACCTAATTTTATAATGTAATGTTTTAAGTTTATTCCACATTTCCCATGTTACCTTTATGATTACCCTGTTATATCATGTCTCATTGTTCATGTTTATGAAACCTAATTTTTTTCCCGTTGATATGCCTATTTTATAACATGTATCTTATTCTTAATTTTATTCCATGTTTATTCTCTTACTAGGATTTATATCTCATTCCTTTATTATGTTTGTCCTCAGGTTATCCCATGCAGTATTAAGTTCATTGGAATATTAAGATCATGTCAAGGAAGTATTCAATAATGTTTTATATCCCATGTTATAAGTTGTTGTGTAATGTACCTAATTCTCAAATACACTAGAATTATTGATATTTTGGGTTGTATCAAGTGTACTTTTATGTAATAAAACATGTATTAATGTTTAATAAAGAGTATGATTTTTATAGTTGGTATCATAGAAAGAGTTCATTTATTTTTTGGATTAGGATTAGAAAACTCTAGAGAAAGTCTTAGGGATAATACTAAGTATAATAAAACATCCCTAAATTTTGGTTAGTATATAGTAATTGGTTTATCAATAAAATACATCCCTATATGGATACTACAAGTGGATGTGGTTTTAGCACAGATATACCTAGGAGTAACAACTCTGACAAGGTGTTTTAGGCCTAACTCAGGGCAACCTGGTACACGACAGCGAGATTTAATGTGGACCTGGTTTTACACTCCTAGAGGATATGATTTGGTAAATTCATTATCTCATTAGAAACAATTATTAAGGGAACAAAAAAATCCCATAAGAATATAGGTTAGGAAATATATTATTAATAACATATATTGAAGCCTATAAATTCATAAGTTAATGAAATAAATGTAATTTATAAGTTATACCTTTATTGTCATTTTATTCCTTTTTATGTGTTTAATAGTTTAAGATAATCATCTATAATATTCCTTTTATTCTATACCATGGCTGGAAATGGGAGGAATTGGGTTAACAACCGATGCAAAGGAAAATGTGATGAATTCCCCAACAAGATTCCCAACCCGAAGGGAGTAGTAATCAAATACTTTTTCAAGATACTCTATTAGATAACTCAATTTATGAATAGAAACCTGGATCAAGAGGAGCTCCCAAACCCCCTTAAGAGATAAAAAGCCGCAATTGAGAGCTTCATGTGAAAAATGTCTCCTACTTTCAATGGATTATCTGATCCCTTAATTATGGAAAAATGGATCAACTCCATTTAGAATATCTTCTCCATCCTTCAATGTTCCGAATAATAGAAGGTTCTACTAGATTTTTATTTTATGGAGGTAGAAGTTTATCAGTGGTAGAAATGGATCAAAAATACAAAGACTGAGTAAGAGATCAAAGTGATGGAGTGGAAGGAATTACTGGAAAAAAAATCGATAAATATTTTCCTCACACTCTCCATCTTAAAATGGAAAGGTATTTCCTTGCACTAAAGAAAAAAAAGACAAAGAATCTATTGAGTTGTATGAGACAAACTTCACAACACTTTCATGATACGCCTCCAGTTTTGTCGTTACCCAAAAATGAGAGGTTGACCGATTCTTTTGTGGGATAAAACCTAGTGTACTAAAATCCTTGGTGATCTGTGACTTTGATAGCTATGAGAAAAAAATTCGATGTGCCTTCAAATTTGAAATGGAGATCGGTGAATCTTAAGGGTATCATGGGGATAATAAGTGGAAAGTGGATTTTAATTCTAGAATTTTGATAGAGAGATATAATGGTGCCAATAAATTTTAACACCCCTCTTGTCAAAGGTGCAGGAAGAAGAACCCTAGAAATTTCCTAAAGGGAACAAAGAAATGCATTAGGTGTGGGAAGGAATGACACCTAGCTAGCAATTTACAATAAGAGAAACCCACAAATGCGATGGAAGAAAGGAATTCTTTGGTTAAACCTCAGTGAATTGTCCATTGCTTCAACTATAAGGGACCACATAACTTTTCAAATCAATTACCTAAGCCAAGGGTTTTTAGAGACAACCAACAACCTCCAAGGAAATAAGGGTGAGCTTCTTCCATCACTACTACCGAAGTGAATCCTGACAACAAATTGGTCACATATATGCTAATTATTCATTCAAGAATAGTGAATGTACTTTTTGATTCTATTTCTATGCATTCCTTCATATCACAAAATTTTAGTAGAACTATCCAAACACTTCCATAAATCATGGAAGTAGATATGTTGGTGAAAAAAGAAAATGGGGAAATTATTTCATCCCAAGTATATGACTCCTCTCCTATAAAAATTTGTGGGATGAACTTCCCAAAAAACTATTTCATACTCCCTTTAGTGGAATTTTATCCAATTATGGGCATGGGTTGTCTTTCCCTATATATATCCAACATAAATTTCCACAAGAAGTAAATCACTCTCTGTATAGAAAATCAACCCCCAAATTTGTATAAATGTAAGGATGAGGATGAATCTTATTTAGCACCATCATCTCAAGCATGGATATTAATTTTCTATGAGAAAGCATATCTTACTCAAATGAATGATTCTAAGGAAATAACCATCCTTGAAGACATTCCTATTGTGAAGGAATATGCTAATGTGTTTCCTGAGGAATTTTTTAGTCTTCCTCCTATCTAAGAGGTCGAATTTTCAATTGAGATTATACTCAGGGCATTGATAATATTCAAGACCCCATATAGTATGGTTTTTGTGGAACTTATGAAGCTAAAAAAACAACTATAGAAGAATATGGATAAAGGGTTTATATGCCCAAGTGATTCACCAAGGGTGAACCAGTCCTATTCATCAAGAAAAAGGATGGGTCAATGTTCCTTTTCATTCATTATCATGAGATCAAAAAGTTCATGATAAAGAAAAGGTATCCTTTTCCATGGATTGATGAATTTTTTTATCATCTATATGGAGTAAAATAATTCTCTAAGGTGGATCTACGTTCAGGATATTACCAAGTTAGGGTGGATGATGATATCCTAAAGACTACTTTTCATGCAAGTTATAGGCACTATGAGTTCATAGTAATTCCATTTAGATTCACTAATGTACCAGCAATATTCATAGACTTGATGAATAGAGTCTTTATAGATTACCTTGAAAAAAATTTGGTAGTCTTTATAGATGATATTATAATATACTCTAAAACCAAATAGGGGCATTAGGAGCATTTGAGCATTGTTCTAAAGACCTTGATAGAGGAGAATATCTATGAAAATTACAGCAAGTGTGAGTTCTGGTTGAAGTAAGTCTCATTCTTATAGAATATCATAAAAAGCATTAAAATATTTTTGGATATTTTAAATAAAAAATAAATTGAAGGATGGTTGAGGCTAACATCCGTGATAGATATATGTAGTTTCCTTGGGTTAGCAGGATATTATCACTGATTTGTAATAAATTTATCATGATTTTAAAACCCTCTTACTAAGATAACTCAAAAGAGAGTCAAGTTTTCATGGAATGATGAATGTGAATAAAGCTTTAAAGAGTTGAAAAGGAGTCTTATCACTGCCCATGTGCTCACACTACCCAAAAGTGAAGAAATTTTCTTAATATTTAGTGATGCCATAAGGAAGGGATTATATTGTGAATTAATGCATAATGAAAAATCTATAGCATATGCTTCAAGGTAGTTGAAAATTCATGAGCAAAACTATTCCATGCATGATCTTTAGTTAATAGTTATGATCTTTGCATTGAAAATTTGGTGGTATTATCTCTATGGGGAGAAGTGTGAGATATATACTGATCACAAGAGCCTCAAATACATATTCACATAGAAAGAGCTTAATATGAACCAGTGAAGATGGTTAGATCTCATCAAGGATTATAAATACTCAATCCACTGTCATCTTGGAAAATAAAATAAGGTAGTGGATTGTCTAAGTAGAAAGAACCCAGAAACTCTATCATTGATGAGAATTGAGAAGGATATGATCTTCTTGGATTTTAAGAGGATGGAGATGGGAATCATAAAGAAAGGAACATCATAAATTCTTTCACAAATGATTTCCCAACCATATCTTTTGGAAAGGTTAAAGGATTCTCAAAAAGATGATGTGGGAATTCAAAAGAAAGTGGAAACTATGAGAATAGGTAAATCCTAAGAGTTCAATGTTAATAAAGAAGGAATTATGAGATTTGGGTAAAGAATATGTGTTCTATAAAATCTTGAGTTAAATAAGGAACTATTGGATGATGCATATAGTTCAACTTTCTCCATTCACCCAGGAAACACAAAGATGTATCAATATCTTTGAGAGAACTATTGGTGGGACAACATGAATAAGGAGATCACTGAATATACATTAAATTGCCTATTATTTCATAAAGTGAAGTCCAAAAGGTAAAATTATAAGGGGATGATGCAACCATTACTCATACCAACATAGAAATGGGAAACCATCACCATGTACTTTGTCACCGGACTTCCAAATACATCCAAAGGAAACAATGCTATCCGGGTTGTTGTGGATCATCTTAAAAAGACTGCACACTTCATTGATTCAAGATAATTTATCATTAGATCCACTGGAACGGATATACATCAGATAATTGGTAAGGATTCATGGAGTACCACTATAAATTATATATGATCGAGATCTAATATTCACCTATAAGTTCTGTAAAATTCTTCAGCTTGCTCTAAACACTGAGTTGAACTTTATTATGGAATATCATCCTAAAACTAATGTCTAATATAAGTAGAATATTTAGAAATTGGATGACATATTGTGATCATGTTATATAGACTTTGAGTGTGTATGGGACCAATATCTTTCTTTGGTTGAGTTCTCTTACAACAACAGTTTCCACTCGAGCATCCAAATGGCTCCCTATGAATCCCTTTATGGGAAGATTTTCATAACATCAACATGTTGATATGAATTTGGGGGGAAAACTTATAGGTCCTTAAATGGTCGAAGAAATGGTAGATAAGGTTATGACCATTCAGCAGTACATCAAGTATGCTCAGAGTTGACAAAAGATCTATGATAACAATCATTGACGAGACCTAGAGTTTGAGGTTAGAGACATGGTATTCCTATAAATATCTCCATGGAATAAAGTGATGACATTTTGAAATAATGGAAATATTAGTACAAGGTATATTTTCCCTTTTTATATCCTTTATTGACTTGGAGCAGTGACCCATCGACTATCACTCCCACTGAACCTATCTCAAGTACATGATGTGTTCCATGTATCCCTCTTGAGAAAGTACATACCAGACCCCTCATAGGTACTCAATCTAGAGTTTATACCATTAAAAAATTATATTTCCTATGAATATCATCTGGTGAAGATCTTAGATCATAGAGAAAAATTTTTACATAATAAGACAATGCCCCTCGTCAAATTATTGTAGAGAAACCACAAGTTTGAAGAAGTAATGTGGGAACCAGAGGAGGTGATGAAGAAGAGTTACCCTCATCTATTTTAGTGTGATAAAATAAAATTTCTAAGGTGAAATTTATAAATGTGGGATTATTTTAATGACCCAAACTATTATAAGTAAAATTCCACTTTTGATTCAATTAAATGTCTTATTAAGTTATATAGTTATAGAAAAAACATTAATTTATTTTGTTATATTATATACAATTGGATTTAAATGAATTTTTAGTATCATTACCATTGATAATATATTTTTTAAATAGTGATCACATGAATAATATAAATATTTGGTTTTAACAAACCCAATTGACATAGACAAAGGAAGTAATGGCCTCAACCAGTAGGATCATACCCTATAAATCCCATTTACTGGAACTTCTGAGGGAGATAGGATTTATGAATTTTTTCCTAGACCAATCCCAATATGAGATCCAAAAACTTATACATAATAGAAACCATTTATAGGAGAAGTTTAATCTCATCGAGATCATGGCCCAAACCATGTTTGTCGAACAGCCCCCTGAAAAGTCTCACCATCACGCATCTTACTCATTGGGATTTTTTTGGTGTATTAAAGGGATATGTATCAATACCCTAGAAATATGAATATGTACATTATTTTTTATAGAATAATTAATATATTTTCATCCTATTAATTTGACTTTGTAAATGATTTTTATTTTCATACAATAAAGAAAAAATTATATTTTTGGTAAATATTCAAATTCAATTAATGAATTTATGAATTAATGGATTTTTTGAAATAAATATTATTTTAATATAATATTATTATTAAATAATGTTTATAAAATATTTATAATCATATAATTTTTATGAAGTCAAATGTAATTTTTATTAGGATTCGAAAACTGTTATTATGAAAAAACGTGTCATTTTCAATAAATGTCAATCATTATTTTTTTAAAATGAAAATTAAATTATTTAAAAAATTATTTATATAATGTGAATATTATTTTTGTAATTATAACATCAAAATTATCCAATGGTGAATTTTTCATAATTTTCTGAGTCAGCCAATTTTTTGGGTAAAAATTAAAAATTGTATAAATATACTTTGTGTTTTATGACATCATAATGACCCAAATGTGATGTAATAAGTAATATAAATGGGATAAACAATAAAATATATGTTTTTACTTCAAAAAAATTATTTTAAGTTTATTTTATTCATTTTATAAAGCCTTTGTGAATCCTCCAAAACTTATGATATATTTTAAGGTTTTAAAATCATTCCTTTAAGAGTGTGACTCACCTCCACATCACCAATGGTAATATTTTTATAATATAGGCCCTTTTAATTATAAAATAATCTAAACCACTCCCATTTTTCAGAAACCATGGGAATAAACCTGGTATGATTTGTGTTTTTGGATATTTTATTATATAGAATCCAAAACCTAAATAATAAAGAAACCCACCTCCTTTCCTATATAAACCCTCCAAATATCCCATTTCACTTTACTAAAACTCCTTTGAGCATGTCATTACTATTACCTATACTCTCTATAGTCCTCCTAAGGTTCCCCCAAGCTCTCAATAAGTCTTTCCCAAGCCTTTGGAGTCACACATTCAAGTAAGCGATTCTCACCTTCTTCTCCTCATTTCAAATTCAAGCACCTTCTTTGAAATTAGTTATTTTAATTTAAATTGGTTATATTATAATTTATTTATAATATTCCCCCTTACTATCCAATTAATTTTATTTAAATAAGGTATGATTTATCCTCCCTCATTTGGACCCTTACCTAATCCATTATTATGTCGAAATTCCGTAAGGGATCCCCACCTTCTCTTCTTAATTTAAGTTTCTTTATGAACTTATGCATTCTATTTCCATTTCCAAATGTTGGGACATGTCCTTACATGTCACTATTGCTGAAAATTTTATTTCCAAATGATGATACACCCCTTTAACTCTCATAAACCATTTTTATGAATTTTTAAGTGACGTCATTATGCAGCTGAAATTTCACTATGATTTTCCATGCCAAAACAACTATGTAGTGAATACCATACTCATTTTTCTATATAGTTTATTCACATTTATGAACATATACTTATTGATTGGGTACTTAAATTTTATTTATTCCAAATTCCTTTATCTTGTAATAAATTATAATGATGAATTAATTCATGTTGTACGATCTATGTGGCACACTTAAGCATGAGAATGAAATGAATATGATGGGTGTACCCAAATAGCGCTCTAATGCATTTGGTAATGTTTAGTATCATGATACATCATGTTGAGATAGGTAGTGAACCTAATTACTTTATGATACTTTTTCAATCATGATTCCTTATAGGATTTATCCTTGACCTATGTTTATGATGTAATTTTTTAAGTTGTTGCCATATTTCCCATGTTGCCTTTATCATTACCATGTTATATCATGTCTCATTGTTCATGTTTATGAATCCTACTCTCTTTTTTCCCCATTTATATAACTATTGTCTAAAATGTATCTTATTCTTCATGTAATTCTATGTTTATTCCCTTACTGGGATTTATAGCTCACCCCTTTATTATGTTTTTCCCTAAGTTATCCCATGTAGTTTTAAGTTTGTTGGAATATTATGATCATGTTAAGGAAGTTTTCAATAATGTTTTGTATACCATGTTATAAGTTGTGTAATGTACCTAATTCCCAAAGACACTAGATTTATATATCTTTTGGGTTATATCAAGTGTACTTTTATGTAATAAAACATGTATTGATGTGTAATAAAGAGAATGATTGTTATAATTTATCCTTTGTGAACTCTATATATTTTATTTTCATCTAGATATTTAAGTAATTTCCATGTATTTTTCCAAATTTTCCTCCATTTTTCACTTGAATCAATCAAAGGAATTTTTAAAAGAGAAATTGGTCTTATTTCTCTTTTTTATCTGGTATATTTTTCTTCCATGTCTATATTTTACAAAAAAAATTAAAAAATTCATTTGTATTTACTCAAAGAAAATTTTATGTTATCTTTGAATTTTTAAAATTTAAAAAATGAATATTTCTAATGTTTTCCAAATTGGTTATTTTTTAATTTATTTACAAAAAGTTAAAAATTGATGTTTTTTAGCATATACAACATTAACGGGTTTTACCATCTCCATAACCATTTTATACACTTTAGTTTATTTTATAATATTTAAATGATTTTACAAAGAAAATTTTTTATGAAAAATTATTTTAAATTTTTTTATTCTAATTTCTTCTATTCTTTAAAAGACTTTCTTTTACTCCAAAATCTATTTTTTGGTGAATTTATGGTTATATTTTATCTCTTAATAATTTTATGGTTGTTAAATTTATCTTGAAACATTCACTTTCTTATAATAATTAGACATTATATTTATCTTAAATAACTATATTATTTGTATCATTGATATGATTATTTCCTAAATCATATACCATTTATACATATGGTTTTTTACTTTTAAATTTATTTTATTGACTAGAAAAACATTTATATTCTATACTCTTTACTCAATATTGATATTTTTTGATAAGTCGTGTTGTTTATGAATTAAATTTATCATTAAATATATAAGGAATGCATTTGATGTGAAGTGAAAAGTGGTTCCCAAAATTATATAGCCCCTCGATAGATCAACAAGTCTGATGAGACAAACTAGTTGGCTATCCTTATTAAATGGGTTTTTAGTGTATGCATACCCAAAGATTAAATTGTATTGGTACAAGTATTTGAGGTTAGTTATATCATGATGTATGATATCATGACATCTGACATTATACATTTCCTTTATTGAGAATTCATTTATTATTATACATAAGATTATTTCATTTGGTAATGTCCATAGATGAATTTCATGATCAAGTTATTGATTAAATGGAATGTGTTTTTAGTTATTTACGTTTCTATATTGACTATACCTTATTTACACATAATATATTATGTTTTACATAACCCTTACTGAGTATTTTAACTCACCCTTATTTTGTTTCTTTTCCCCAGGATATGAAGAATAAATCTTTAAATGAGTTTCAAGGGTGTCGAACATTTTCTTTTGTTATGTTTTATATTTAATTATCAATATAAAATAGTAATCATGTATGTATATGATTCTCCAAGACTAATAGACTAATTATTCCTTTGGTATGACATCCCTTGTATCTTATGACAATGTAATAAAGTAGACACTGATTCTGGACTACTGGAGTTGGATTCTTTACAGTTGGTATTGAAGGAAATTTAGTAGAAACCTTGTGAACTAGATTTATGAAAATTTATATTAGGGATCATAACTTGATGAATTAATTTGAGGATAATTATAATTATATGATAACATCCTAATATTTTGGTAATGTATAGATTATGTGTTTTTCCTAGAAATACCTCTCTATATAGATACAACAAGTGGTCATGGTTTCGGTATAGATTCATCTAAGGGTAATAACCTAAAAAGGAGTTGGTCAGGTATATTTCATCCATCATTCTGGTGCATGGTGAGTGTTCCCTTACTGTGCAGCTAGTTTGACACTCCCAGGGTATATCCTTAGGTTGAACACATTTTATTTATGAAACATCATGATAAATGATAGAGTAAAACCTATGGAAATCTATGATGTTCCATAGTGATATAGGATAAACTTAAAGTGACTTGGGTAGATAATTCTAAGTTCAGTCATAAGTTTAAAGTCATATATACACTTTTTTGAGGTTTTATATGATGTAAGTTTAATGTGATTAAATATATTTTTTGAGACATTTATGGGAATACAACCCTTTGGTTTATTATATGTTTTAGTGAAAATTTTATTTAAGGTATAATGATTTTATATTTTTTGGATATAAGTTTAAAGTTATTTGATAATCTTGAGGGTTATATAATCATTAAAGGAATAATACATTTCCTTTATTGAGAATTTATTTATTATTATCCATGAGATTATTACATTTCATATTATCCATGGATGCATTTTTTTCTCATTTTATTAAATAAATAGCATGTTTTTTCAATTATTTTTCTTATCGTGTTGATTATTCCTTATTTAATCATAATAGATTCCAATTTACTTAACTCTTACTGAGCATTGATACCACCCTTGTTTTTTTCTTTTACCCGAGATATAAAGAAAAAATATTTTAAGGAGCTTCAAGGATGCATAGAATTTACTTTTTTCTATGTTTTATATTTTATTCCCAATGTAAAATGGGTATTATGTATGTATTTGGTTCTAAAAGACTAATAAACTGATTGATCCTTTGAGATGAGATCCCTTTTATATTATACTAATGTAATAAAGTATAAATTGGCTCTAGGTTACTATATTTGAGTTTATTACACTTTGAGAGTTCAATTTCACTTTGATTATCATAGAAAATTTTCAATGGAGGTTTAGCATTCACTTTCAAGTCTTTTAAAATAACTTTCAACCATTTTATTTGAGTTCGAGAATGGGTAGTAGAAACATATTATAATTAAAATTAACTCAAATTCACTAAGTTTTTCCTCTTATTATACTAATAAACTCAACTTTCTACCAAAAATAATAAACCTTAAAATATTGATTTATGGTTATTATAACCATGTTACTAATTGGTATCTATGAACTAAAGTAAGTTTAACTTGTCACTTCTCTAATACATCAATCCAATGATTATTTTTCCTATGTAATACCTCAAATTCTTTTAGCATCCATTAAGTGTGACCCCTTCATATGACTTTTATATCTATCACACAAAGTGATCGCATATACAATGTTCAGTCTAGATGAATTTAGATAGAGTAAACTTATGATTAACTTCTGAAAATATGTTTGATTGAAAATTTTATAAGATTTTTTTTTTATCAACTTTAGTCCAAAAAAGATAGGAGTAGAAACTTCCCTAGAATCTACAATTTCAAACTTGTTCAAAATATCCCTAGAACACTTTTCCTATTATATGAAGATGTATTGCCCATTTTATATAACTTGTATACTGGGAAAGAAATCCATATTTCTAAGAATTGACATTTCAAAGTGTTATTTTGTTTGTTCTAAGAGTTCTTTACATACATGGTCACTATCAGAAACAAATATTATATCATCAAATTTTACATATAAGTTGTTATTAACTTTCCCTGTAGATAAGTTTAATATCTTCAAGTAGCTATCAATTCTATAATACCATGCACATAGGATCATTTTCAACCCATATAAATATTATTGAGTTGATATGACATACTTCCATCATAATCAAGTATAAATCCCCTCGGTTGTTCAATGTAAAATTATTCTTCAACTTCACCATTCAGGAACACTAACTTTATATCCATATGATAAACCTTTTACTTTTGATGAGAACCAATTGTAAAAAAAACATTCAGATAGTCTCAAGTCTTTTTATTAGAGTAAACATTTATGAAAAATCAACACCTTTCACCTGTGAGTGTCCCTTTAAAACTAATTGTGGTTTATTTCATGAAAATTATCCCTTTTCATTGAACTTATTTCTAAATACTCAGTTAGTTTCGATGATGTTTTTGCCTTTTGATCTCAGGACTAGTTCCCAAGTGTAATTCTTATCAATCTAATATAATTCTTCATTCATTTATTTGAACCATTCCTTATGCTTAACTGCTTCAAATACTAACTAAGGTTCAACCTGGGAGATAAGTGTCATTTGATTATCCATTCTCATATTTATTATTTTATGAACTGGATCTTCATAACTTCTAATGATATTACTTAGTTCAAATTAATTTCTTAATTTATATAATTTTATTTTTCTATTACTAGTAGCATCCTCTTCATCACTAGATTCATCAAAATATGTTTTTTCAATATTATACTTTTTAATTACTTCTTCTTCACAAGTTTTAGAATATTTCCCAACATCTTTTGTTTCTTTATAGGATTAACCTTTATCTTATTTCATTGTCTTTTACTTATATTCAATTACTTTAACATCAGATATTTCTATAATTTTTTGTTACCATTTTTTCCTGCACTTGTATCTCCTTTAATTTATTATGTAGCCTAAGAAAATACCTTCTTCATATTTTTTATCAAATTTCACTAAGTTTGAATTTTTAATCTTTTATTAGGCAAGGAATCCCAAACACTTTAAAATATTTCACCATTGGTTTCCTCTTATACCACATATCACAGGGGTAATGTTTTTCCTTCTATGGTAAGACATATACTTTAAAGATGTAAAGTTAAACATATGTATTCCTTATAATATAATTTAGGGATTTTATATTCTATATCCATGGCCCTTCCCATTTCAACTAGACTTCTATTTTCCTCTCTGAGGCCCTATTTCGTTAAAGAGTGTAAGGAGCACTATATTGATTATTTATTCCATGTTTAGTTAGATAAAATTCAAAATAATTATAAGTAAAATCCTTTATATTATCCATTTTTATCTTATGGATATGTGCACTAAGTTTTTTTTCATCTTCCCTCTTGTGAATCTTCAACATTTCCAAAATGACATATTTATTTTAAAAAAAATAACACCAATCATTCAAGTGAATTAATAAATAAAAGTGAAAAGTTAGAAATTACCATTTTTATATTGATGCATAATCGATTGAAATACATTATAATGTATAAGTTCAATAGGTTTGATTGACTGAATTTATACTCTTTTATGTTTTCCTTCAATCATCTTCCATTTTTTATAGGATTCAAAAATAATGGTTATTTCTCTATTTAATATAGGTAAATCTATTAAAACTTATTTCATTAATATTTTTCTTATGTTTTTTTGGTAAAGATATCCTAACCTCCTATTCCAAAACTAATTCTCATCATTCCCACCTATGTAACATGAGTTACCTCAATTTTCAATTAGAAAAATATTTCCTTTAATTATCAATACTTGGGAAATGTATTTTCTATCCTTGAAGCATCGGATGATGAAACATTTTCTCCAAAATATCACCTTGTTTCTATCATTTAATAGTTTACTTACACTTAGTAAGTTATATTTAAGTCCTTCTACAAAAATAACTTCCTTGTATTTTAACTTTCCATTATCTATGATGGTTGTGTCACTTCCTTTAAATTTTAAGGAACTATAATTTCTAAAGGTAATAGATCCTCCATTGTAATCTTTTAAGTTTCTTAAAATTTTAAACTCATCATTTATATGGGATAAGGTAACCTTATCATTAGTTTCTCATTCTGGATAGATTTCAAGGTAACCTCAACAATTAGGGATTTTTCATTTATATTCTATTTTACCTTAAATTTTTCTATTTTAGTGAATAGAACCTATCCAAGAATATTTTTCATACATTATTCAGTATAGTGACTAGCCTGATCACATATTCTATAGGTTGTTTCCAAGAAATCAGAAAAAAATTGTTGGAGAGTTCTGAACTTCTGATTATATATTCCATGAGATATTACCTCACGTCTTCTGATTTATATTATATCTTCATTTAAATTTATTCCCCCCTCAACTAGAACCTTATTCCTAGAAGAGACATATTACATAGTAGTTATAAGTTTTGTTCCCATAGTTTTCACATCACTAAAAATATCCTTTGAACCTCTAAATTCATGGATGATAGAAGTTAGAATTGTAGAACTATCATGGTGGTTCATCTGTAGATTTTAATTCCATAAAATTTTGATGTGGTGATTTTTTTTTTATAACTTCCATTAGTTTAATATAATTACTAACACTTTTCTTCTTAATCCATACTTACTTTTTTTTAGTTGAGAAGCGTGAATTGTTAGTAGAAATCAATTTATCTTCATTTTTTGGCATAAATAACTTTTACCTATTTTTCTAGAATAGCTTGTGAACTTTTAGCTTTAACTTTTGTTGATTTGTTAAAATAATTTTTCAAATTCATTAGTGTTATTTCAACTTTAATACATCTTTATTATGTATTTCCCAGTTCATCTGCTACTATAAAAACATTCTCATTTTTATCCTTCAGGATTTTTCATGTACAGTGCCATTAGTTTGAGTTTA
The DNA here is from genome assembly GCA_963277665.1 of Viscum album. NCBI lineage: Eukaryota > Viridiplantae > Streptophyta > Magnoliopsida > Santalales > Viscaceae > Viscum > Viscum album. The sequence goes on from OY728145.1 coordinate 787,280,873, forward strand.
TTAATTTCCTCAACATAAACATTATTCCTTATGATTGAATCTTATCCACATTAAATTTTATTTTATCCTTTCTTTTTCAAAAAGAAAAGTTCCTTCTTGAGTTTAGTATTTTTCTCAAGAAAGGATTCATGTTTTGATTTCATCATGTGTTCCAAGTAGGTTACTTCACCTTCTTTTTCTTCTTCACTTGAGGTTTCATCTGGTTTTATATGATCCATGAATTTCATTAATTTCTCCATAATTTTTTCATTAAATGATACGTGTTATGATGATTCCCCCTTTTCTTCCTTGTAAAGAAAAATTATTTTTTTCTTTTAATTAGACTTGTTTTTTCCTTTAGATGTTTTTATAACTTTTTGTGTCCTTATTACATGTCTTCATTTGAGGCTTTAAATCATTCTCATCTTATTTACTTTTATTAATTTTGTTCTTGTGGCAATTGATTGAAAAATTTCTCAACTCCCCCACACTCTGAATATTTCAATAGAATATTACCTTTGTACTTCCCTTTAACCATTTTGAAATTATGAGAGATAAGTGACATTATATTTTTGCGATCCTTATCCACCTTTTCATCATCTTCTATTTCATCAAAAGATTCAACTTTTGATGCACTAAGTATGAGTTTTCTCATGTATTAAAAAATCATCTCTTCCTTAGATATTTTCTTAAATATTGGAGTCTTTATCATTCATATACTACAAGGATATTTTGAAGTTAATCTAAAGATAAGACAAATCTATCTTCAAGGCTTGAGATATTTGGATCAAATATATCTAGGAATCTCATCAAAAAATTCTTCATAATAGTTGACTTAGTAAAAGTTTCTCAAAATACTCTGATGTTACTAAAAATTTCATTGAGTCTTATGCAAAATTCATCTATGGTTTGTTCATTAGTCATCTTTAGGTCTTCAAACTGGCTTCTTCAGTTTTGAAATTTTTCATCCTTAACTTTATTATTACCTTCAAAGATACTTTTCATATTGTCTCAGGTTTCCTTAGTTGATTGAATACCCATTATCTTGGTGTAAACCTTTCCTAATAAAGATGTGAGAATTGCATGATGAGCCTTACCATCAATTTCCATATTCCTTTTGTCTAAAAAGTTCATAGGTGTATCTTTTTTCCATGGTAGAAATACTTATATAGAAACATCCACTAATTCTAAACCAATATATGGGAGATAGGTTATCATCTGATTTTTTCCATCCATGAAATTTTTTTCCATAAAAGGTAGGAATACCATGGATGTTAATGAAATTTATGTTTTCTATTCAATCAAAAAGATCCAAAAGAGGGAACCTCACACTAATACCCCTTGTAATACCTAATAATGGGTTAAAACACTCAAAAAGGGGGTTAAATTAGTGGTTCACTTTTTATAACTTTATTTAAATTAAAGTTAACCTCTTCAACTTGTTAAGGTTATGATCCATTCAAGTAAAAAGACTCACTCTCGCCACATGTAGTAAAGTAATCAATAAAGTAAAGAATGTAGATTTTTACAAGGTTCAGCTGCAATGAGGGAACCTACTCTTTACTATGATCATAATTTATAAGTCACATATATTCTAATATGATAAATCAATCATTACAGTGGTATGGTTTGGGATCATCCTTCACCCAATAGTACATCCCACACATAAGTCTCTTGACTAAATAGTTATATCGATCCCCACCAATTAAAACATTTGGATTATTCTCCAAGACTTATGATTAGTAAAGAATCTTATTCTGACAAACTTCAAAATATGAAATTTTATCATCTGGAAAAAAATTATAGTTCTTCAATTTTTAGGAAAATCAACTTCATGAGCTCCTTCTTCTGATGCATGTAGGTTGGATTCTTAGTGATCTTATTCACTCAAACAGTCTTAATATAATCAATGAAAATTTTATCTGAATCAATATAATTTTCTCAAATGATGTTCCTCCATTTATATAACCATAATTTCTTCAATAAATGTGGGGGATATACATGATCTAATTTGAAACTCCCTCTTACTTCAATCCTTTGGTCAGCAACCTTAAAAACTTCTAAAGATATTAGAGTTTTGACTTCTTCAAATCATCTAAAAAACACAGAATGATCATCCTTAAACTTATCCATAGATATCTTATAGATTCTAAAACATTCCTTTATGAAAAATGTACTTTGAATTCCCATCCCAGTATTTTCATAATGGTTGTGACTTCAAAATATTTATATAAATTCACTCATAACCTTTTAGTGAATGTGCTTCTGGTTAAGCCTCAACTTCAGCTCAAATCATCTTCTTACCTCCTTTGGCACTTAGAAAAAATTTTATATGGATTTATGCATCTAGTGGTCTCAAATCGTTATATTAACTCTATGTTAAAACTTCTATTACAGTATCCTCTTTTAATAATTTTCAACCTTGGATATAGTTATCTTCTTCTGGTGAACTCACAAATATTCTCTTGATGAAATTACAAATCGTATTCCAATGAACTTACAAATATTCTTCTATTGAACTTACAAATATTCTTCTAGTGAACTTACAATTCTTCTTCTAATGAACTTAAAAATCTTCTTCTAATGAACTCATTAATCTTCTTTTAGTGAAATCAAAAATCTTATGTTAGTGAACTCATGAATTTTTTTTGTGAACTCGCAAATCTTATTCGAGTGAACTAGTAAATCTTATTCTAGTGAACTTACAATTATTATTTCATTTAACTTACAATTATTCTTCCAGACTTAGATTTTCGGATTTGCAAACTTGAGAGCCCAACTCAAAAAAAATATTTAAAACAGTGTTGATAATAAATACAACACCTTCAAAGACCAAGTGGAACTTCATAATATAATCCATTTATCTTGATATCTAATCAAACAAGTTTCATACTTGTGTCACAAACCTATATGTCTGATTTATTTTCTTTAACTCTCCAAAATGAACTTGTCAATGAACTACCATGGACATGGATTTAATTATACAATTCTATTTCAATCAAAGGAATAGAGATATATTCTTCCATTAAATCTAAAGGGATAAATCCTTTCTTAAATTATTCAATTAATGTTATATCACTTATGACACACCCAACATATGTTACCTCTCTATGAGAATATGTACTTTAAGATTCATTTTTTATTTTATTTTTTAAATAAGACCATTTTTTAACTAGGTTGAGATAGAACCCTTACATGGCACAAATGACTAATAATACATGGCACATATGTCCCAAAAAGTACATGGCCCAAAGTCCCAATGAAATAATGACCTAATCTATAGCATCCCCAACCAAAATCATGTCATCTACTAACCCAATTCTCTGATGTCGCATCTATAGTCTGCTATCTTCTGACCCATGCTGAATCTTTAGGTGTGCTCTAAAATCTGGTCACTACAAATAGTGATTGATCACATAGATGATTGTCATGTCACTTGTTTCATTCTTAACTGCCATAGCATTGTCGCATCTACAGATAGAAGCTGCTCCAGATAATCCAGAGGCCCTTGAATGGTGGTCCAAAGGACCTGTAACCTATAGGACAATGATATAATTAAGCCTCAATGGCCCAAAAATCCAATATATTTCCTAAAATACCATTTTTTTTGTGAATAGTACCATTGGTATAGTACCCACACTACCACAATGCTACTATGATGCTGCAAAAAATATCCTCAACCCATATTTGAACCTAGGTTTTCAAACTGTATTACGGGGTGACATTACCACTTAGATAATTCCCAAACTACCTGTGAGAATATTTTATCATGGTTTTCATCCATGCATCAAAGTACATGATTCATAATATACATTAATAATAACATCAAGTCTAAGGACCAATACACACATCTGTAGATAGGAATATTAAATGACACGTATAATATATGGAATCCTTATTGGTGGTTATATCCTTATAACCTCCTCTCTTAGAGATTAACAAGTGTGGAATTCATAGGAAGAGGTCTCAATGTCTTATGAGCCACCATCACCTGAAAGTAAAACATCACTTATGTCCCATCAGAAAAATGTTATCAAAACCATAGGATATATGTTTAATAATATTTTCATAGCATCTCTAGGTTCTAATTATATCAATTAATGATTATAAAATGTTAATGGGACAAATAATCCAAGGACATTATCACATTAATATTATGTAGAAGAATAGTTATCATGTGATAAGATGTTTATTGATTTTTTGATAATAAAAAGTATATAGTCTATTAGTTATAGGTATACATCTCTAATATACTCCCACTTGCACTAGAGTCAAATGATAACTAAAAACTTGTTATAACTTACATGATAAACATACTTTTGCTAAGGTATAGTTATATCCATTAGGCCTACCAAATTCTGTAGTGGCTATTCTTCTTTCTATGAATTCACTATTTTTAGAAAATCTCTTAAGAGGTGATATCATTGGGTGCTTACCTTTTTTCCATTGTAGTGAACTTAACATTTTTCCTAATACCATAGTCATAATTATGTCATAATATATTATGATAATAATTTACTATTTTGATAAAATTTCAAAATCTAGAACAATACATCTCTAATGTACTTCTTAAATTACAATGAACTCGATCTATATAGATATGGATAAAATTGGATTTAATATAATTATATTTCATATTTACTTAAGACTATATTCAATTCTATCTCAAATTGATATAAGGATAACTAGTTTTGTATCCCCTTGATAACTAGTATTTTCATTTCTCGAATTACTTGGTACTCATCCATTGTACTTTATCACAAATTGTTAGAAATTTTTGACTACTTCCTAGTTCATTTCTCATGGTTCTGTTTGATATTTTCCCTTTATTATTTACACATAATAAATATCAAATATCAGCACATATCATGGAATATGATTTATTCAATCTTAGTTTGTTTCTATTTATTGTTTCCTGGTAGTATTCATTATTCTTATCGATTATATATCACCTTATTTGGTGAATATAAAACCAAATATTTGGTTTTAACTTTCCTACATTGTATGTGTCTTAAGAACAACTCATTACACTATGTTTTGTGGAGTTTAATGTTCTTATGCCAAGTTATGTACATTTGGATCCTTGACTTCATTGAATTCCAACTTTCTCTCACTATCTCAAAAGATAAGATATTCCCTCTTATAAAAATATTGTCAATCACTTGACTAATTCCTCTCTTAGGTATAGTTATACCCTAATTATATTTTAATATAATTAACTAAGATACACTTAGTGTTTACTTCATGTAATTTTGTATTTGAAATCAAATTTAATAATCAATCCTCGTTAAAATGAATTAATCTATGACATAATGGATTTATTTCATATTATAATTTATATGATATCTATTTTTCAATATAGTAGGTATATATTTAGGTATCAACATGAATATTTTTTAAACATGTCTCGAAAGGAATTATGGAAGACTTGAAATACTTATAAGACTCATCATCAATCCTCCTTTTGACACCATCTTTATTCTGTTGTGTATAAGGTAATGTGGGTTTAGGAAAATATCCACTCTAAATTTTAATAATGAATGAATTATTGGTTAAGATGTTTTTTACTAAGATTCTTAGTAGATATTATATGTTTTACCAGATGTATTCACTACTCCACTTTTAATCACAAAAATTTTGTAAAGGAATGTCATAAAGCATATGAGTTTACCTCTAGATTCTCCTTAGAATAGTTCACATGCATCTTGCTAAACTAATTTCTAGAATCTTTTTTGTGACACATTTATCTCTAAAAGATTATTTATATTAAAAATTAATAATTTTGTTCATCAAAATTATGTAAGTGTTTTATCTCTTAAAATTTTGAACACTCTTATAGGCATATACATGGAAATTACTTTTAGATTTATTAATAAGGAATTATCTTTCCGCAACTAGTTATGAGTCTTATATTTTATATTCATCATTAATCATCAATATTGGATGTATGTGATTTAGGTATTGTCAAAATACTAATTAAGTATGATATACCATAACAATTTTCATTTCATATATGAAATAATGTATCATTATGTCTATAACTAGACACTAAGATAAAAAAAATTAACACTCAGTAGAAAACAATAATTTTTATGAGAATCAATCCACATGTGATCTTCTCTTATCTAACTTTGAAATTACCCTCCTTCTATTACTTAGAAATTTTACCTAACTTCTTGTAATCAATATGAACTTTCTTTTCTATTATATTTGGATATAAATATGTGAGTTAAATGTTGTATTTAATACCCAGAAGTGAATTAGAAAAATCAGATAGAAAGATTAATATTCTTGAAGTAGAGTCTTCTACTCACTTTTTCTTTATCTCATTGCAGTTACTAAACTAGTGAACTTTCTTTACATATATAAAGTAGAGCTTGATGTTCATTACTCTCCCTCTAAATATTTTTTCTCTTTGAAGGTTGTTATAAAATCTCCATTAACTCTAACTTTTTCATAGGATTTTAAACCTTTCCCTCAACCCTTTCACCATAAGGGGTGAAAACCATGTTCCTATAAATCCTTATTAACTTAGTGAAACATAGTTAAAAGATACCTAAGTGGATTATCTATATTTTTAAATATGTAATTCTTAATGAATATTGAGAATCTTGGTGATAAGGATGATAATATGATATTAATGGATAATTTCTCATCTATATGGAAGCCTAAATTTGTTATCTGATCAATATAATTCAACATATTAAAGTAAATATCACTATCTAGTTACCCATATTCTAGTTTACACTTGTATAATGTAGTTACAATTTCATTTATATTCAGTCTCTCTTTTTCCTTTTCTAGTTCTAGGAAATGAGTTAACATGATTTGTGCATCCAAATCTTTATGTTGTATCTTTATTTCTTATAGAAAAACTAATAACATGATGCAAATTAAATTTTAATAATCATCCATGTATCTTCTATAGGAATCCTTTTCACCTTCACTCACTTGATAAGGTGGCTAATCAGGAATAAGGGATTCTAGCATGTAATATAAATTTTCTTATTGTAGTGTAGTATACCAGAAACTATACCACTCTTAAAAATTTGTGATGGTGAGTACATTTTTCTTTATCCATGAATAATTGTTGTGTTCTCATGGTTTTTCTTGCCATTTTTTTATAACAAATGAAATCATATTTTGGAACTTTATATTGATTACTAGTTTTTATGTAATGAATTCATTTTATTAGTCTCCTATTATTTTATCAAATCCTAATATTCCTCGCCATTGGTTCATAATATCCTGTTATTTGGATATCCTAGTGGAAAGGATCCACATTATCCTTCTTATAACCTATACGAGGACCTGGTAAATTTGTTGAAGGTATTTAGGTAGGCATAGCTTCCCAATTGCATTAACTCATAACTCCTTAATCTATTGAGTGGACTACCCAATCCTGAAATCCTAAACTTGGATTTCCTTAATGATTTCCTCCAATTTACACCAAGTCTTATGAGAGAAACTAATCTTGATGCTAACTTGGTTATTTCAACCCAAAACATTCGTTAGAAATCCTCAATAAATGAAAGTATCCTTATAAGGGTTAGACTAATACTTTGATATACGAATACATTTTAAATCAAATAATGGAATGTTTATACTATATTAATATTTTATTTTGGGGATATTATTTAAATTATTCATATTTAGTATTTATTTTATTTTATGTATTCTTGTTAACATTATGTGGATTTTTTATAACTAATTAACAATGTCTGATAAAATAAATTCTGCATAATCATTTTATTTTACTTCATCTTAGTATTATTGTTATTTCATTTACTTTATGTGATCATATTTAATCATCAAATAAACCATGCATCACATAGATAAATAAATAAATAAACATGCATAGAAAAATAAAATAAATTTTTTATATGATCATGATATTTTAATCTACCATTTGTCTTATCAATCATGATATAAACCAACCTTAACCCTATGGGAAATAACTTCTTGAGATAATGTTTGGATTGAGTTATAGTATTCCTACATTAACCTATGTATCTCCTTGGTTGAATCCACATCATCTCGGGTCATGAACCATCTCCTTTAGTTGGTAGTTTCATCCTTTACATATTCTTACTCACTCGTAGGTGAGGGGTACCGGGGGTTTTGAGGATACCTAAAATAAACCTTGGAAACAAAATATTGTACATAATAATTGAGGAATTTATGATATGAAGATCATAAAATTTAATTTAATAATAAATTGTCACATAAAACCCATGCAATAATAATTAAATTAAGTAAACTCCAACACGTACATAGGTCAGTTAAGCTCATGATCAATCACAACATGCAACAACTAAGAATTTAATTTTTCTAAAATCCATTTCAATCAATATTTTATTAATATAAATTTATTATAATTAATAAATTAATATTTATTAATTCATTAATTTTTTTAGCATTTAAATATAAGTTTATTAATAAGAAATACAAGAGAAGAAACAAAATGTATGCCTTTTCTACATTAAATTAAATTCAATACTAGAATTTAATATATACATGGCATGTACTAGATTTAATACAACATGTATCATTCTATGTCAGATTAAACCCATTTCTAGAATTTAACTCTTACGTGGCATGTTCTGTCACTCGACACGGGGTGTGAATTATGTTGTGTATGGTCATTTTTATATAATGTGTATTTACATAGAATATATACCTATATGGAGTGTATTGATATAAATGTCATGTTGTTGCATGGGCCAAGCCATGCAATTTTTGTGGTGTGTTTGACCATGTGAAATTCCATGAATATATGTGGCATGTACCATTGATAATGCTCGTGAAGTACACAATGTGTATGAAAATCATACACATCGTATATTTGAAAAATTACACAAATAATAATTATTAAGCATTTAATTTCACACAACCTACTAAAAATAAATTTTCATATACTTGGTGTGGATTAATACCTATTACACAGTATATACAGCCAACACACACCATGTAGTTCGGTCTCTCTTTTAATTATCCATGTGTTTGGATCACATAAAATGCATTGTATGGCATGTTCATCCAGCTAAATGTCATGTAATCTATTTCTTAATACCTTTGAAACACACCTAGGGACTTGAAATGAATCTCATGTGGGTTATCATGTGTTACACGGTGTTTAAATCCATCTATATGTCATGTACTTTACATGTTTTCGCATCACTTGACTGGAAGTCAATACACTTTATGTAATGACATTGCATTCTTTGACCACAGAACTTTACATGATTTATGTAGAGTCAATTTTATGTGAGGTTACATAGTGTGTACACCAGCTACACATTGTTTACCCCTATCAAGTCTCATATCGGCAGGTGGTCAATATGTGGTGTATAATGATGCCATGTATCAACCACCAAATATCATGTTGTGATTGTGATAACCTACCCTTATGTAGTTGACCATTGGTACACAATGTGTACTTTTTTGTTACATGTTGTGTATCTATGTCATTCGGGAAACATCCTAAATACCTCTGGATAGGATCCACAAGCATTCTTTATATATTCTTGGTCTGTTCTTGAACATGTGAATTGTAACAAATGTGTTATCTTGACTGTTGGATTAAAGAATGAGAAACTAGAAATTAATACTAACAAAAAATATATAAATTTATCAAATAAATAATAAATAAATATAAATTATAATGTGAGTGCTCTCATACCACTTAAAGGTTCAGAGGGCATGGCGGATGTGTCAGGTTGATGACCAATAATTTCTTTCATCAGTTTCAATAGATAATATCTGAAGAACATGGTGAAGGATAGCCATAAACTTCTAGAGAGGGTATTTCATATTTAATTTATAATTAATTTAAAACTATAATTACCTTGAATGAAATAATTCATATTAATCAAATTTTTTCATCTCTTTTAATGTCATTGTTGTGATGATGAATCCAAACTAGAATTCATCTAGAAGTATCCACACGTGCTTCATGAATCTCTAAGAAATGTTCTTAATATTTTGGGTGCTAGGGAAGAGAACCAAATGTCTTGCATCATTTAACATTGATTGTAATAAGAACATCTCTTATTATTCTCTCTTTCCCTTAAGAGGGAGGGTGGAGGATGTTCTATCAAGGCTTGATAGAATTCTTAGAGATGTTCTGTTGTGCACAACAACCCTAAACCTAAGAAATGATATAATCAGGATTAAATACTTAGGGTTAAACAATTGATAATTGTGCAAGGTCCCTTTATCTAATTTTTTATTCTAAGTAAACCCCGTGTTAAATATTATTATTATTATTATATTCTCATGACATGCGCTAAACTCATGAATTAATATATTGTTTCCTCGTGACCTTAACTTGGACCATTAATACTCCTCGATATTTATTAAACATTGACTAATAAAATATTTATTTAAGTAAATGAATATTATTCATTAAATAAATAAATAAATATTATATTCACTAAACTCATGAATAAATATTTATACTAATAGTCACATAACTAAATAAATATTTATATTAATTTTTTTCTAAAATGGTGAATAAATAAATATTTATTTATTACCTTATGAATAATAAACAAGAGATACATAAATATTATATTAACATGACTCATGAATAAATATTTATTTTTAATATTCAACTCGCGTATTTTAATCTTGAATATCTAGTGATTGAATTTATGTGATTGATGATACTTGAATAATTATTATTCAACGTGCTTAGAATAATCATAAATGGTGCAAGTCGTGGGTTTGACAAGATTAACCCATGGTCCTAGGAAAATTTATTAAAAACACACGCCCACAACACAAGTTTGAGGATTACAAGGCATAAAAATCCCTACAACAAAAAAAACACGCAACAAACATCCATGCAACCAGATCCAAGGCACCCATAGAGAAAGAAGTTAATGTCACAATGATAACAACCTTCCTATGAATGCTACTATGTAATATAATATTTTTGTCTTGATGTATCATAAAGTAGGTTTCATACTTGTTTCATAAACCTATATTCTTGATTTATTTTATATGGATCTTGGAAATGAACTCATAGATGAATTACTATGGTCATGGATTTAATTAGACAATTCCATTTCAATTAAAGCTCTAGAGATATCTTCTTCAATTAACTCGAAAGGGAAAAATACTTTCTTGGCATATTCAATTAATTCCATATCAATTAGGATACACCCAATGTATGATACCTCACCGTGAGTATATTTAGTCACATTTTTCATCCATACATCAAAATACATGATTCATGATATACATTAATAATAATCACAAGTCTAAGGACCAATACGCATGTTCACATATAGGAATATCCAATGAAACATATAACATATGGAATTTCAATTAGCAAGTATGTCCTCATAACCTCCTCTATTGGAGATTACCTAGTGTGAACCTCATGATAAGAAGATACAAAGTCTTATAAGCCACCATCACTTTATAGACAAACATAATTTTTGTCCCTTTCGACAGATGTAATCTAGACCATAGGATATATGTTTATGAATATTGGCATAGCATCTCTAGGTTCTCATTATAGTGGGGAATTGTATAAAACTTTTGATGTGACAAATATTCCAAGGACATTATCACATTAATTATAAGAATAAGAACAATAATTATGTGATAATATGTTTATTAATGTTCTAGTAATCAAAAGTACAAAGTAAATTGGTTCTAGGGAACTGACTCCAATATTGTATATCGGCCTGGAAAGGGGTTATAGTAGGAAATTTTTGTGACAATTAACATTTATGCCATCTCTATAAATGTATATAATGCATATGAATTCATTCCCCACCCCAAATTATCATGGTCACAACACTAAGACACCCTAAAAGTGATTCTCTAGTCCCTAGTTATATCAGAACTCACTAGAAACTTGAGTTTCTCTATAATTAGTTTAGGTACAACTTTTTATAGGGTAATATCTGGTCCCAACCATCCTATCTCCACTCCTACCATAGGATTTCCAAGACTTGACTCAAAAACATGGTCTCTGGTACCATTTTTCAATTCCCTAATCTAAATACCCATATTCCAAGACCCAAGTCGGGGTTTCCACATGGACTCAAGCATGATCACTAATCATTAAAGGCTATCAACTAGTTTCAAGGGATAATCATAAATCATTAGGATGGATTTTACTTAAAATAAAAAAGTCAACATGCTCTATGAAATGAATTTTTACATTAAAAACAAAAACAAATATTTAAAACAAATTTAAATAGAATCAAGGTGTAATAAAAAAATAAATTAAACTATTTTTCCAGACACAATAAAAAAATATTGTTGGATTCCTCTAGTTTTAATGATCACAAATCATGATTAACTATGATAATTATGGTTTATTAAGATACATTGTGTTTAATCATGTTCAATTATAATTTTAACCTCTAATGTTAGTGTTTACATCATAAGATAGAATTATAGATTTTGGTTAAGTGTAACACACCGTTAAGTATGAACTACTAAAACTTGTCCTACTAATAGACAAGTAACTGATATATAAGCTACCGATTAGCTGAGTCACCAAAAAATCTCTAGGATACCGATAGAGAGACTAACCAATAGAGCGACTCAGAATTTTCACTAAGTATGAGTCACTGGTAGCTTTAATCACTAACAGATTGAATTATCGACAGATGAGATACTAACGCATCACCTACCGAAAACTTGACAGACCAATTTGGAGTTACTGATGCAATTTTGACCTACCAAAAAAGTGATCCATTGATAGTTTGATCTACTGATAGAAATGATCTACCGATAGAAATGATATACCAACAGAAATGATCTACCAACAGAAATGATCTACCAATATAAATGATCTACCGATAGAATGGGCTATCGACAAACCAACTCACCGATAGCATGAGTCACTGATAGTCTGACCTACCGACAGACTAAGTCACCAATGATCCATCTCTTAAATTCAAATTTGTTACTAACAATCTTATTTGGGTTATTTAATGATATTTATTTTATTAATGATATTTTGTAGACAATATTAATGACATTGTCAATGCACATTATGAGGTATGAGGAACCCCACGTGATTAGGATCATGCTCCTTATCAGCCCTTCAGTGTATAAAGTAATCACTTGGGTGAAAAATAAAAGAGAGGTTGGAGGACACAAAGTTTCATGACTGTGAAACAAGCTCTACCAACTAGCTATGCATACCAAGAGAAATTGATGGGAACCAAAAGACCAAAAATCTCTATAGTAATAAATTATAATAAAATAACACTTTGAGGAATCTTCTACCTCAGTGGGAATAGAAGACATAAGAAAAAAACAACTCCCTATTTTGCTATCTATTTTTGGAAGATGACTCTAAATTCACTTCTACCATCCTAAAGGAGTACATAAGTTTTATAGAACATCACACAGAATAGTCTAAACTCTTCTTACCATTTTTCTCTCCCTGTGTACTTTATTTACATTTTGAACAATGTGTGTGTCTCTGTTTTATAAACACATACTGACTCCTAATCCAAACTGGAAGATACTTAGATATCTTCAAAAACCTTCACATTTACACTCCCATGGATAACAGTGGAAGAGGTCCATGTGTGGCCTATTTGTTTTTACACTCCTATGAAAACTATGGAATAGGTCTAGTTGACCTGAACAGTTTGTATACTATTGTTACCCCTATCTAGGGTGTGGATCAAGTTTATTTAATATAAACTGCTTGGTGTCAGGTGATCACCAAGTGGAGAGGATTAGGTCTCGTCTTGAGACTGTACCTCTTATTTACTTTCACTATGTTATTTTATGTTTTGTTTTCTCCGTTCTTATAATTATTTCAGAAAAATTAACTTTACTTTGATAATTAATCTTATATAATGTTTGTATTAGAATTTGATTTAGTATACTATTTTCAAAAGTTGAAATAATAATCTATATTGTTTTAATTGAGAACTAATAAATCTTTGAGAAAAAAATCAAATAATCAAATATTTTATAAATCTACTACTTTGTTTAACTAGGCCATATTTGATTTTAAATTGGGGTATTTTTAAATAATGTTTTTGACATAAATTTTTATAGGAACTCAATTCACCCCCTCTTGAGTTTCCTACTCAGACCAACATTTGGTATGAGAGTATTTTTACTTTTAAAGTTTTCAAAGTTTTTTAATATTGTTAACTGTGATTTTAGTTGTGTTTTAAAGATCTCTAAATTTGTGTCAGTTCAAAAATTATTGTTCTTTAAAATCTTAAAAATATGTTTTAAATGGATAATAGAATGGAAGGTGTTTCTACCAACAAACCTTCCTAATTTAATGGTACAAATTATGCTCAGGGGGAAATTAAGATGAAAATTCATTTAGAAGGTATGGGTTTTGAAATCTGGTCTTCTATAGTTAATGAATCTAAGATTCCTACTAATTCTAGCAAACCTTGGGATGATGCCACCAACGCAGCCTATAATCATAACTATAAAAATATGAATGCCTTATATTTATATTTAAGGGATAAATAATTCAATAGGATTTCTTCATGTAAAACATCCCATGAAATTTGGGATACTTTAGTTGTTTCACATGAAGGAACCTCTAGTATTAAGGAAATGAGACTTAATAAATATACTATTAAATATTATAACTTTAAAATGAATCCCAATGAACCTATCCCTATCATGTATCTCAGGTTCAATGAGATAGTAAATACAATGGTCTCTTTGGTAAATACAATCACATCCAATGAACAAGTAATGAAAATTTGCATATACTTACCAAAAAGATAGAGAGGAAACTTAGTATCAATAAGGGAATCCTGTGATGTCAATAATTTACCTATAAAAGAGATGATAAGAAAGATGATGATGTATGAAGAAGAGATGAAGGTTAACAGAGAAGAAAATGATGAACTAGAGAGAAAGTTAGTGGATTTCAAAACCACTACATCCAAACAAAAGGAGAAATCTCAAGTCCATGCTAAAAGTTCCATTAATGAAGATGCATCAAGTGACAGTGATTAATAAATGGATCAATTATATAGGATATTTAAGAAGTTTTATAGAAGAAAGAAGTTCTTCAGAAAAAAATAGTTATAAAGGGAAGTGTGACATCAAAGGAAACTAGAAAAGGGACTGAAAGAGAAATGAAAATACTAATGAAATAGTCTGCTATGAGTGCAAGAGGAGAGGACATTTAAAAGCTGATGGTACTAAGATAATTTTCAAAAAGAAATACGAGTACAAAGATAAAAAGTAAAAGAAATACATAAAGACCAACTGGAGTGCTTATGAGGATAGCTCCAGTGAATCTGAATCTTCACATGATGAGAAGGTTAACAAAGACAATATGTGTTTCATGAAAAACACATATAAGGTAACACTAGAATCTCCTACATAGAATTTTTATTATTCTGGAGATGAGTCTGATTCTAAAAATATGACAAATGAAGAAATATTTTAATACTATAAAATTATTGAGGATACATGCAATTAACTAAAGGATAAGTATAAATCTATCAATAAACAACATGATCTTCTAGTTTTTATTGAGTCTAAACTTAATATTGAAAAGGAGAAGAATTCTCAAGAGAACAATGAACTTAAACTATCTAATGAACAATTAAATAAATATTTATAGAGGCTCACAAATGGTAAAGATACCTTAGTTCAAATTCTTTTCAAACAAGTTTCTCCCAAATAAACTACTGGTATTGATTATCAACCTAGAAAAATAAATTTTTTTAAAAACAATTTTGTTTTGAAATCTAGAAAATTTGGTTTTGTACCCAGATTTGAAAAATATGCTACAACTTCCAGCACTAGAAATACTCTTACTGCCTCTAGTTTTTCTGGAATAAATATAGTTTATTTTTATAATACCTTACAAGTTGCTTATAGGAAACCCAATAAGAAAATGTGGGTTCCTAAATCTTTCATTACTAATGTTACTGGAACCAATCAAGTCTGGGTACCAAAATATTTTCTTGTTTAAATTTTTTTTTAGGAAATCAATTTGAATAGTTCCTATAAGAGCATATGGTACTTGGACAGTGGTTGTTCAAGACATATGACAGGGTACTATTCGAGCTTCAAGAACCTTATTAAGATTGATAGTGGGTATGTCACCTTTGGTAACGATGCAAAAGGTAAAATTATTGGCCTTTTCCAAATCAGTAACACTGATTCAATTTTAATTTCAAAATTTATTTTTGTTGATGGTATTAAGTATATTCTGCTTAGCATTTCACAATTATGTGATGATGGATTTCATGTTAAATTTGAAAATAATTTTTTTAATTTTTTAAATTATAAGAATGATTTAGTATTCACTTATTTTAGAAATGAAAATATTTGTGTTGTGAATTTAGATTCCTTAGTTTCTCAAAAACTTTCTTGCTTGAGTGTCTTTCACAAAGAGTCTTGGATCTGGATTAGAAGACTAGACCATTTCAATATTCACTCCCTTATAAATCTTACTAGAAAAGTACTAGTCAAGGATCTTTCTAAACTTGAGTTTCCAAATGAAAAATTCTATAATACTTTTCATAAAGGTAAAAGGAAAAAAATATCTTTCAAACCAAAGAAAAAAGTTTAAACTTATAAACCTATGGAGTTGGTTCACATGGATTTATTTGGACCATCTATAGTTTTTAGTTTAAATGGGAATCATTATTTCTATGTTCTAGTAGATGAATTTTTTAGATATACTTGGACTTTCTTTTTAGCTCACAAGAGTAAAGCTTGTTCATACTACACCAATTATGCTAAAACTGTAGAAAACATAAGTGGTCTTAGAATTAAAACCTTAAGAAGTGATCATGGATGTGAGTTTGAAAACCAAGATTTTGAATCTTTTTTCACATAGAGTGGCTATATTGATAACTTATCTTCTCCTAGGACACCCTAAAAAAATGGAGTTATAGAAATAAGGAATAGAACCTTGCAAGAAATTTTCCAAACTATGTTTAATGAGTATGACTTACCTATTTACTTTTGGGTAGAAGCTGTGAATACATCTTGTTATATAATTAATAGAGTTTTAATTAGACCTATCCTTAAGAAAACTTCATATGAGTTATGGAAGAATTGGAAGACTAAGGTTAATTGCTTTAAAGTTTTTGGTTGAAAAGTCTTTATCCTTAATACAAAATATAATCTTGAAAATTTTTCCTCCAAAGTTGATGGAAGAATTTTCCTAGGTTATTCAACCTCTAGAAAATTCTATAGGGTCTTCAATAAAAGAACCAAGTGTGTGGAAGAATCTATACATATCAAATTTGATGAAACATATCCACATGAACCTAAATACTCCCTAGAAAATATTTAGGATTTTCTATCCAATCAAGACATAAATGCTAAACCTTTTGACTCTACTGTTAAGCAAGCAGAAAAATCCTCTAGTTCTAGAAAATCTCCAGACTTCGATCATAGTGAACCTGAACCTGTTGAAGAACTTGAAATAACTAGACCTTCTTTTTCTAGATCTGTTAGAACCCTTAAGAACCATACCTTGGATATTATAGTTAGATAATTAGATAAAGGGCCGTATAATAGAGCTTCTCTTAGGAACCAGGTTGAACATCAAGACTTTTTATCACAGCTTGAACCTAAGAACATCAATGATGCAATCAATGATGAATTTTGGGTAATGGCTATGCAAGAAGAGTTGAATCAGTTTGAAAGAAATAAATTCTGGAAACTTATTGATAAACCAAAAGACACCATGACTATAGGCACTAAGTGGGTGTTTATAAATAAAGTTGATGAAGTTGGTACCATAGTGAGAAATAAGGCCAGACTAGTTGTACAAGTATATAGTAAAGAAGAAGGAATTGACTATGAAGAAACTTTTGCACTAGTTTCTAGACTTGAATCCATTAGAATTTTTCTAGCAATGCAGCACATCTCAATTTCAAACTATATCAAATGGATGTTAAAAGTGAATTCCTAAATGGGTATATAGTTGAGGATGTTTTTGTTTAACAACCCCCAGTATTACAAACCCCCATTTTCCAAATCATGTATTTAAATTAACAAAAGCTTTATATGGTTTAAAACATGATCTAAGAGCTTAGTATGAAAGGATCAACACTTTTCTTATTTCTAAAGTTTTTACAAAAGGCATAGATGATCCTACTGTTTTTATAAAAATAATTTATAAAGATGTTTTAGTTTTTCAAATCTATGTTGATGACATTATTTTTGGATCTTCAAAAATTATTTATGTCTTGATTTTTCAAAAATGATGCAAAATGAATTTGAAATGAGTTAATGGGTGAACTCAAATTCTTTCTTGGATTTCAAATTTTTCAAAATAAAGAAGGTATTATTTTAAATCAAAGTAAGTATACTAAATATATTTTGAAATGTTTTGGATTTTATATTACAAAAATTAGTGATATTCCAATGAGTACCACCTATAAATTGGATCTTGATGAAAATGGAAAATCTGTTGATCAAACCAATTTCGGAGGGATGATTGGAAGTCTACTCTAGTTGACTACTAGTCGGCCTGATATTATTTTTAGTGTGTGTATGTGTGCATGTTTTCAATAAAACCCTAAAGAATATCATTTAACTTCTGTTAAAATAATTTTCAAATTCCTCAAGTATACTACCAACTTAGGATTCTTCTATCCTAGAGGAAAACCTTTTGATTTAGTTAGTTATTCTGATACTGATTTTGGTTTTTGTAAGTTAGATAGAAAAATCACCTCTAGAACATGTCACTTTTTGGGCAAGTCTCTAGTATCATGGTGTAGTAAAAAGAAAAAATATTTTGCATTATCTACTACTGAAGCTGAATACATAGCTGCTAGTAGTTGTTGTGCTCAGATTTTATGGATGAAACACATGTTACTGGATTATGGATATCAGTTTGGGTATGTCCCTATAAACTGTGACAATAAAAGTGATATTAATATTTCTAAGAATCTAGTTTCTTACTCTAGAACAAAACATACTGATCTGATACATCACTTTTTGAGAGATCATTATCAAAAATATTATATAACTCTTGAGTTCATTGGCGCAGAATATCAACTTGCTAATATTTTTACTAAGCATTTAAATTCTAAAAGGATGATTTACATCAGACATGAGTTAGGGATGATCAATTTTTGAGGACCTACTGTTGATGTCTCACTGACATGACTCACTAATGATGTCTCACCGACATGACTCATCGATGATGTCTCATTGGCGTGACTCGCCAATGATGTCTCACTAACGTGACTCATCGATGGTGACTTACTGACAAATTTCACTGATGGGTCTCACCGACCAATTCTTAATTATTTATTTTTCTAGAATTTTAAATGTATTTGTTTTAATTGTTTTATTTAATTTTAACTCACATTTTTTATTTTATGTTTTTGAAACCCTAAATGATAAAAACACGGGTGAATCCAATACTTCTTCTTACTCTCACACTCTGACTCTCAGACTTCTTTCCCTCAAAACCTTATCTCCCGAGCGAATGTCTTTCTCGTTTGAACCAAACCCTTCAAACCCCTTTAATGGATCATGTCAAGCACATCATAGAAATATAATAGGATGATTCGAATCAGTCTAAGAGGAAAAGAGGTGAAGCTAGACAACTAAAATTGCCGCCTGTTCATCCAGAACTCACGAACCGCAGTGTGACCCATGAGAAAGAAGTACATTTGGAATGGTTTTTGTCGATTAATTCCCTTCTTCTAAATGTATTGCAAACCCAAGGGTGGTTGGAGTGGTTCTCCAACAATGATAGGTTGTACTATCCAAAGTTGGTATATGAGTTTTACATGTATGATGAGTTTCTGCTAGAAGCATCTAAGGTGTTTTGGATAAAGTTGATAGTGGATAGAAGGAGAGTTTCATTTTCATCTAAGCACTATGAATAATGTCTAAAGGTACCCCATGATGGTGTTTGTAATGACCATTGGGAAAGTTCTCCTCCAACAAGTGACCTCTTCAGTTATGAGGCAGCTTTGGCTGAGTTGACAGGCAATGGAGAGCATAGGAGGCCTATTTCTACAGAGCTTGATGGTGAGAGTAGGCTTTTATTAAAATTCATCTTGAATCAATTATGTCCCAGGAAAGGTGATTTTGCATCTCTTAAGTATTAAAATGTTTACTTGCTCTATCTATTGAAAGAGAAGCTGATTTGATTATTGGGAGAGTTGTATCTCGGGTTGATCCAAGGTTGATTTCTCTTGTGGAAGTTGTTGTCTCAGATAATCAAAAAATAAGGAATGAGCTGACTGCTATGGTTTCATCCATTAACAGTATCACTATTGATTATAGGACATCGTTGGATATAAAGTGGTAAAAACTTTTGAGGATGAAACTTCTAGGCTTGCAACTACTCAGCCTCAACCTACCACTCTTTATGTAAACCAGTTGAGATTAGATATCTGACATATAGTGAAAGGTTCCCCCTCTTCAACTGCTCCTATTTTTCATTCTCCAGATGTTGAGATGATTAGATCTGTGATTCGATAGGAACTTCATATTGTGATGGGTGGCACTAATCAGGAGAGCCTTAGTAAGATCAGCAAGAACTATGACCATGTGCATGACATGGTGAGATTCTACTCAAAAGAATAAACTATTTATCAGGAGAAACTAACTAAGAAGGTAGACTTTTATTTTAAGAAGATTTACACCAAAAAATAGTTAACCAATCGTTTCAAATATTAATTGGAGAATTCGAGGTTACTTCTAGTGGCTCGGACATTCAAGAAGCAAGTTAAGCAGTTGAAGGATTTTACCCCTACCTTATAGAAATTTATAAAGAATAAAGAGGATTTTGAAAAGGCTATGGAATACATTGGTGAGATTATCAAGGACTTCATCAATCTATTGAAGCCATACCTACATCATCACAGCACTGTCATTGTTTCTCTAGCAGTTGATCCTCTCAGATCCGTCATGCACTCTTCTACCTCTTCTTCTGCACTCTTATCACCTTTGACTATGACCCCTACTTAGGATCTTATCCAAATTATACCTGTCATCCAACAGGAACTCACAGGTCGTGCTTCCTCTTCTAGACCGAGCCTTGGTCCATCAGTTTTTCAAGTACTGCCTCTTCCTTCCCTCACTATTGGATTTATCCCTTCCACCACTACTACCTCTGCACCTTCTGCTCCACCTTCATATGCTTCTGATAAGGGTAAGGAAGTGATTACTCTTATGTGACCAAGAAGTAGTTGGATAACTTTTTGATAGGGATTTGATGTAATTTTTTTGTTGTACTATTTTTTTTATCCCCTGTACTGCTTGATTAATGGAATACCTTCTGCGATTTCATCTCATTGTTATTTTCGTATCTGTTATTTTCTTCATTCAGGGTTTCCTTTTTGATAATCCCAAAAGGGGGAGAAATAATATGGAATCTCACTCAGGGAGAGCTTAATATTAAGCTTGAGATTAAAAGGGATCATATAATTGAAAAAGACCATTTAATAAGTAATATGTACTTGTGTTTATTTTAAAATTTCATCTCAATAATCTATGTAATATGTTAAGCGGGTTTTTTCTCTGATCATCATAAATAAATTATTGTAGTAAATAATTTCATGATTTGTGATCATAAAAAAGGGAGTGATTGTTGTCCTCCTATAGTTTTAATTCTCACAAATCATGTTTAACTATGGTAATTATGATTTATTAAGATACATTGTGTTTAATCATGTTCAATTATAATTTTAACCACTGGTGTTAGTGTTTATATCATAAGATAGAATTACAGATTTTGGTTAAGTGTAAGACACTGATAAGTATGAGTTAATGATACTTGTCCTACCAATAGACAAGGCACAGATATTTGTCCTACTGATAAACAAGTCACTGATACATAAGCTACCTGATGCACCCAATTTTTGTATACATTTCCATATATATAATTGATGATAAAAACTTGTTTTCAGCAAATATCTGTTGTTATATGAACATATCCTTTGATTTTGGTGAATCTGTTTACTTTCAGGAGTTTTCTGGCTAAATATACGAATCAAGGGAAGCCTGTGAAAATTTTGAAACTACACAGCGTGTACTTTTATACACGTCGTGTACTTCTATACACTCCATGTACATCCAGACAAGGACACGGACTGAAGCAGGGAGTACACGCCCATGTCACCAGGCAGAAGATACATGCCATGTGAGGTGGCGTTACACGTCGTGTACCACTTTCTAGAAGTGGTGGTTTCTGAGAAAAGTCTACATGCCCATGTGGCCGTTGAAGGAGACACGACGTGTTTGAATTTCTACACACTATGTCTGCTATTCTAGAAGGGGTTGGCGGCCAAAATTATGACACTACACGCCATGTATGGTGGCACTACACGCCATGTACATCCAACCATAATGCGTCGCCGTGTTCACAAGTCAAAGACGGCATGTTAGGTCACCTACCCATGGATAAATTGGCGCCAAAGCGCGTTGATGAAAAGTACACGGCGTGTACTTTCTATACACACCGTGTACTTTATTTTTCTATCAAAAGAGGCCTTGGCCTACGGATTTTGGAGTTTAGAACCCATTGGAGGAGAGGGAAGCTCTGCTACCACCATTCCTGAAGCCACCGAGGTGTCGTCACTCCGCTATCCCGCCATTCCACCTTCCGACATCTTACTTCAACGCTTACACAATGAATCCGTCAGGTATCACGTGTATCGTTTTTCTCCCACTTCCTATGTGTAACTAAACCCATCGTGTTGGGGCTGTGGATGAAGGGATCGTAATTTGTATTTTGTTTTATATAGTTGTGTTTTATCGTTGTAATTCATCTTACTCTTCTTAATCCACTGTTAAATATAACTGAGAATTCTGAGCCGGACCAAGGAAATAATTCTCAGCGATACAAAAGAAAATTAACGGTGAAAGCATCCATGATCATTAGAAGGATTTCACCGATTCAAATAATGGACTGAACTTAATAAAGAATTAATAACACTGACTACCGGACCAAGGAGTCAACTTCTCTAATTCCAAACAAGAGGAACCGGACCAAGGAAATATTGTAACAAAATGAAATCCAGAATGATTGAATTATTATGAACAACACAACCATTTAAACAACCTGCAAAAGTACTCCTTAATCACCACATCCCTGACACGTCTTTTCTTCCTATTTTTAAATTCTTTAAATTTACTCATTGTTTTATTTAAAACTGTTAATCATTTCTTCAAAGTAAAACAATTTAGTTTCAATCAAAAACCAAAATCAACTCAATCAACTCTAAATTCTGCATTCTTCACTTAATTAAGTATTAACTCAATTGAATTCACGCACGTCATAGTTCCCTATGGATCGACCCCGATCTTATGCTATACTAAAGTTCTAAGGATGGGTAAATAATTTGGGACACATATAACTTCAATCAATGACAAGCGAGACCAAATTTTGGCACTGTTTCCGGGGAACACATTTGGTTTTAGTGCTAAGATTTAAATTGTGTTAATAATTGATTTAATTGAAAATAAAAATCAAAAATTATCAAAAATCTATTTTCTAAATCCCATTTAAAATTTTATCTTTTACTTTTCCCTTGTTACGCCTAGTATTTGTGTTGTGTTGTGCAGACTTAAAATGTATGTTTAGACGTCTTACACGATCCAGAAGCACTGAGTCTTCGGAATTAGTTCCGCTTGACCCAGAAATCAAATGGACTTTTCTTCATCGTCGGCGTACATGGACAGAAACTCACGACCAGCAACCATAACCCATGGCAAACAAGGAAGAGGGAGAACCAGCCGTAGATTCTACGGCTGAGCATCAGTACCAGGATCAGCAGCCTCCCGCTGCTGGTTTACCAGAGCAGGATCCTGGAGAATTCATGGAATTCCCCCCAAGGAATTACCAACGTCCGTTGTAGCAACTCTTCCCATGGCCATACTTCACCCCTCAGGAGCAGTTCATGCAAGCTCCACCCCTTCAGCAACAACCTCCAAGACATACCCTTATGGATTACGGTCTTCCTTCAATCCACAGAGATGATACGGCCATTGTCCGTCCCCCGATCCAGGCTCCACACTTTGAGATCAAGCCTGCTATCATTCAGCTGATCCAGAACACAGTCCAATTTGGAGGCCTGGCCAGCGAGGACCCGAACACCCATCTCTCCAACTTTCTGGAGATCTGCGACACCTTTCGGTACACCGGTGTGTCCAAAGATGCCATCTGTCTTCTCCTATTTCCCTTTTCTCTACGGGAAAAGGAAAAAGACTAGATAAAGGGGCTACTACAATGATCTATCCTCACCTGGGAGGAGCTAGCCCAGGCGTTCCTGTCCAAATACTTCCCACCATCGAAGACGGTGGCGCTAAGGAACGAGATTCATAACTTCCAGTAGCACGACTTCGAGTCGTTGTATGAGTCCTGGGAATGCTTCAAAGAAATGTTACAAAAATGCCCCCACCACGGACTCCCACTCTGGATGCAAGTCCATACCTTCTACGGAGGACTTACCACGAATACCAAGTCTGTGGTGGACGCTACTGCTAGAGGCACGGTGATACGGAAATCCCCCAAAAAACTATTCGAACTACTGGAAGACATGTCAGCCTACAGCTTCCAGTGGCACTCCGAGCAGGGGACTCAAAAGCGAGGTATGCACAATATTGATGCTACCACTATATTAGCTGCTCAGTTGGACGTTGTGTCCAAGAAAATCGATGCATTTAATCTCAAAGGAGCATCTCAAGTTCATGTGGCGAACCATCCAGCATGTGGTGACTGTGGTGATAACCACATCATGGGATAATTCCCGGGTTCGACTGGAGGCCCTTTGACGAGCAAAGTGATTTATGTTGCCCAAAATCGAGGGCACAAACAGTACCAGCAGTACCAGAACCCGGCATGGCGAGATCAACAGAATACAGGCTGGGGCTAACAATAGCAGAATCCTCCGCCCCAGCGACTGCCCAGCTACAACCAACCTCCATACCAGAACCAATACCAAAGGCCGAAACAACCCCAGCAGGGTCCTTATCAGTAACAAGGGTATCAAAAAACTTGTCCACAGCAGCCATGACAGCCACCTCCTCCACCGTCTCAACCACCACCTCAGTAGGAGAACACTTCAAGGTTAGAGGATCCGATGACTAAATTCATATCTACTGCTGAGACTCGGTTCCAAAATCCGGAAGCTTCGATTCGAGGCTTGGATAATTAGATTGGCCAGCTGGAAAACCAAATTTCAGGAAGGTAACCCGGTACACTACTAGGAAACACAGAAAAGAACCCAAGGGAATAGGCCAATGCTATCACCTTGCGGAGCGGAAAAGAATTTCCCTAGAAGGGGCCACCAGCACAGTCAGGTGACCCACACCCCCTGATGATGAAGAACATACCAATATCGACCCCTCCTCTTCCAAAATCCCGCAAAAGGAGGCTTTGCAGAATACAGGAAAGGAAGTAATCAAACCATTCAAGCCTGCCTTACCCTTTCCGGAGCGATTGAAGCAGAGGAAGCTGGACCACCAGTTTAGAAAATTCATGGATGTGTTCAAGAAGCTACATATCAACATCCCATTTATAGAGGCCCTGACTCAGATTCCCACCTACACAAAATTCATGAAGGAAATCCTCTCGAATAAGAGGAAGATGAAGGATTTGGGCATTATTTCACTAACAAAAGAGTGTTCCGCAGTGGTTTAACATTCCATTCCTCCCAAACTCCAAGATCTAGGTAGTTTCACCATTACTTGTACTATTGGATCTTGTGAGTTTTGGAAGGCCCTCTGCGACTTAGGGGCCAGCGTGAACCTCATGACCCTCGGAGTTTTCAAGAAGCTGGGACTCACCGAGATGAAGCCAACCCGAGTATCCCTTCAACTTGATGATCGATCCATTAAGTATCCGAAGGGGATACTGGAAGATGTACTGGTCAAGGTGGGTAGGCTGATCCTCCCAGAATATTTCATCATCCTTGATATGGGGGATGACCAGGAAGCACCTCTTATATTGGGAAGACCTTTCCTAACCATTGGGAAGGCACTCATTGATGTGCACCAGGGAGAGATGATTTTTCGGGTAGGAGACGAGAGAGTCTCCTACAATGTTCTCAAAGCCATCAAGAAGGCATCATCATCCGATCACGAGTATTGTTTTGCAATAACCACCCTGTATGACCGCCTGGTGGATGATCTGGTATGTTCCTATATTTATGATAATTTTAACAATCCAGACATTCATGTTGAAGAAGATCCAGAGAACTTTCAATTCCTAGATGGCTAGGGTGGCCACTATTGGGACCGTTATCCACCGTAAATATCAGGTAAGCAAGGTAAGTAGGTCGATCCAACGACCTAAAACAAAGGTGCTTCCTGGGAGGCAACCCAGAGGTTACACGTCATGTCCCACTAATATACACAGTGTGTACCTATCTTTTTAATTTGTAATATTAGTAGTATAAATTCGTAGAATAACAAATAAATAACTAGGGATGATGCCGGTGCTGATGGTAAAGTCACTGGAGTTTATTCAAGCCATCCCCGGTTCGAATCCTCCTGACCTACCTTCGGCACGGGGTTCCTCCTTAAATTTACACGGCGTGTGTGGTATTTTCCATATATATATATGTGTGTGTGTGTTTAATAAAACCCATGATGGGGATGGACCGGTTGGCTAGAATCGTAATCTGGTTTCAAAAGACCCGGGTTCGAACCCAGACAATCGTCCCATTTCCATCATTTGTTCTTTTAATAAAACAACACGACGTGTACTCTGATATACGCCGTGTGCGCCATAATTTTTCAAATATAAATTAAAAACATTTTTCAAATAAGAAATTACATGCGAGTGAAGTTGGCGGATTGGCAAAGTCTCGGCACCAGGTTCAAAAGACCCAGTTTTGAATCGTGCTAATCTCCCCTCTTCACCCCCATCCTTTCCTAAATAAAAACCACACGTCGTGCTTTTCTTTATTTCCATGTGTATAGGTCATATAGAATAAATATATATATATAAAATAAATATGAACAGCAGAACAACCTTTTCTCCAGTGGTTGAGGGCTTTCATTCGGAACGGCCGATCGCCGGTTCGAATCCCGACCCAACCACCGGACCAAAGGTTGTACTACTCTTTTTCTAATTTTAAAATACACAGCGTGTATTTCCCGATATACGTCATGTATAGGTTTATTTATAATAGAATTTGTAGATATATCTATTTTATTTTAATTATTAATAATAATTATTATATAGTTCACTATAATAATTATATATTTATGTGTGTTGCTTAAACAAATTTTGGGATACACGGCATGTAGTCCAAACATACACGCCGTGTACCACAGCTATATAAGTCGCGGTCCACCCGGCTTGAGGCCGTGTCACGCGGTCTCCCCATTTCCTCCCCTCTTCCTGTTTGCTTCTCCTGAACGCCACCCGAACCCCCCTTTGCCAGATCCGTCGATTTGGGGCGTTTCAAGTTCTGATTCTTCCCACATTGTGATCCTCGATCCAGGTACACTGTTCTACACCCTCTGTTTCAAGTTTTTAGAATCGTTTAGGGTGTTTTTCGGATCGGTCGACCGTTCGGCTTCCGGCAGTACACAGCCACGAAATGACGAACACACGCCGTGTACTTCTGTACACTGCCACACACAAAATATTTCGAAATTTGAATATACACGGTGTGTATGTTCGGTACACACCGTGTCCTTTTCATCATGCCCGAGTACACCTTTGCACACGGCCTCACACACCATTTTCATGTACACAGCGTGTGTGTTTGGTAGATGTCGTGCCAGTCATTTATATTGGCCCCTCCGTGTGTGGCACATAACACAGCCTCTCACCCCATGTTCCAGAACACGGCATGTATGTTCGGTACACGCCGTGTCCTTTATATATTCAGCTGTCCCATGTCTCACCTTCTACACGGCCATGTTCTTCATGTGCAGTACACGTTGTGTCCTGTACCTACACGGCGTGTATTGTTTTCTTTTCAACTGATAAAAACATGGTTGTGTCATTTGTACCACATGGCCACCGACACTTTGAGTGAACACGGCGTGTATGTTTGGTACACGCCGTGTACTTTTCCATGGTCTATTATTCACCCTCGGCGTGTCTGTCCAGAGAACACGGGATACTCTCCATTTTTTACTACACACCGTGTACTCTGGAGTACACGCCGTGTACTTTTATTTTCCAGTTTTCTCACATTTTCTTTGTTTTTTTTTCTTTCCTTTTCCTTTTTCTTTTGTTTTGTTCTCTATTTCTTTCTATTTCGGGATATGGCAGATCACGATCCTTCCCGCGGGAATCAGCCAGCCTCCGCCACTGAGGGTGAGGAGTCCAGTTATCGTCGGATCCGACTCCGAACTCCTACGCAGCCGGACCCAGATGCTCCTGTCTTCGATCTCCCTCCATTGGCCATTCTGCCGCCACTCACTCCCTCAGCGGAGGTCGGGACTACTTCTGCTACTCCAGCTGCCACTTTCCCTACGCTATCTTCATCAGCAGTTGGTCCCTCTTCGAGCACACCTTCCACCGAGCCACCCTCCACTACGGTCGATCCACCTACAGAGTCTGTCGCTGCTGCTGCACTGGCACCTGGGCCGGAACCTGCAGGTGATACTTATCCTTACACGGTATTCCAGGCCACCGACCTCACCTACGACAGGGTCCAACGCTTCTCTCGTTGGCCGATCCCATTGAGTGGTCGGTACCTGGACAGCAGCGTTCCGCAGCAGCTCGATATTTGGGAGGAGTTGGAGGCACTTCTCAGGCACACCTCGCTCCTCGATATTTTCCAGGTCAGCACTCCTGTGTTCTGTGATTTATTTTTGGAGTTTGCGGCCTCATTTGAGTTTGATGGAGCGGAGTACCGAGAGACACCTGGAAATGCGGTACCCGTAGTTCGATTCCAGCTAGGCGGCCGCCGATTTTCTCTTACCATGATAGATTTTGGCCGAGGGTGCGGCTTTTACCCCCATCCTATCCCCCCACCCCCCGTTTCTGCCTTGACCTAGCCTGAGCACTCTGACCTCATTACCGTGTGGTAGGAGATCACTGGGCCTGACCACCGATACTCCCCCACTTCCCAGAAGAGCACTTTTATAGCCGACTCCGTCCTTCGCTTCGCCCACCGGTGCTTCAGCACCATCCTATTCCCCCGCCATGAGGATATGGGGGTCGTGACCGGCCGTGACATGGAGCTTCTTACCTGTGTCATCCGGTATGACTACCCGGACCTCCCCTCTCTCGTCGCCTCCTATTTCCACTCCATGATTACCGGCCGTCAGGGAAACCTGACCGGTGGATTTTACACCACCCATCTTGCCCACCACCTAGGGGTGTTCGAGCCCTCTTTACCTCATGACTTGTTAGGTTCACCCCAGTGGATGGATTTTCTCATGCTCATTCGCATGGGATTGGTCCGGAAGCAGGGGGTTCCTACATCCTTGCTCAGGCTCGAGCCCCACCACCTACTGCCCCTCCTGCCCCAGCTGCTGACCCTGCTCCTCCTTCCCCACCCCCTCCAGCTTATCCACCTCACCCACCTCCTACTGACCCCACTTCTTCTGACCTTATTTCTTCTATTCCATCACCCATCCCCCCTACCCCCGCACCCTCGGTCGATCTTTCCCTTTCCCACCGCCTAGCTGCAATGGAGGAGGTCTTGGGTCGCTTGGACAACCGACGGGTTCAGATGGAGCAGCAGTTCATTCGTATCATCGGCCGCCAGGACACCATTGCACGCCATTTGATTCGTCTGGACGGCCTCCAAGACTGGATGGAGCATCTTTTGTCACATATTGCTCAGCATCTTGGTGTTCCACTCCCTCCGCTACCAGCCTCTGTCTCCGCTCTTGGCCCATCTGCTGCTGCTACCACTTCTGCCGGGCCAGGGCCTGCTACTGAGCTACCTTCGCCGAGTCCAGCACCTGCGGCTCCTACTTCTTCAGCTCCCCTTCCTGATGTAGAGTATGGGCCTCCCACTTCCATGCCTCTTGATCTGTCTTTACCGGATGATTCTGTACAGGATGATGCCTCCCTGGAGGCGACCCCATGATCGTGACATTTTTCTTTATCTTATATATCTCTTATGTCATTTTTTCTATGCTGTGATGTTGTGCATGTTGCAGTTTTCTTTTTCCTTGCCAGTTACAGGTATCATGGAGCACCTTGGGAATCACTTTTTCATGAGGGGTTATTTTTCCATTTCTATTTTCTTTATTTTTGGATTTACTTCTTCCACTGCTTTCCCTCATTTTTCCCCCCATTTCTCCCTGTTTCCCACCCTTTTCCTTAGTATTTCACTTGGTGGACCATGTGCAATATTAAGTGTGGGGGAGAATCTATATCTTTCACCTTAGTCTTTGCCCTTAAACTAATCTAGGAGACATCATTATTAGACTCTATATTTGAAAATTTAAAGCAATTTTGGTTAATCATTCTTATAAATGCTAGAGTTATCAGTAGGAACTTTTGGAAATTTTTCATGCTTATTTTAGTTATTAAGTATTTTAAAATGATTGCTGATATAGTTTCAATTGCAACTTTTCATCCTTGATTAAATTACATTGATTAGGCTAACCATTTATATGCATGTCATGACCTGATTGTCCCTTTATTATTTTTCCACTCCTGAGAGGTATTCTAAACCCTTTTTCATATTTCTTTTCTAATACCCTCTTTCTTGAGAGATTCTTAGGATATGCATCACTACTAGAATTTGCAAGTTTTCTTTTCAAAACATGAAGAAATTTTTGAATTACATTAAAATGATTGAGGCATTATATTGTTTCAACCCCTTTATCTTTTGTCCTACCCTACATTTAATCTTCGTTAATCCCATAGAAGCCATGAACAGCCTTTATAGGAAGCCACATTACAAGCCTATTTCCCTTCCTACCCTATTTCTTTTCAAACTTTGCATGATTATTCATTTAGGATTTAAAGAGGGAGTTGGAAATACATGACATATTTTGTGCACAACCATGAAATAAAGTATGGGGAAGTGCCTCTTGATTATTTGGGGCATAATGGGTTCCAAACATCTACTCATTGTATTCATAAGTGTTTCCCTTGTGTTTTGTTATTCAAAAAAAACAAACAAACAAACAACAAGGGGACCTTATGCTTATTTTCCCATGAACCCTACTTGCCTAAGGAAGATGGTGACGATTACAAAATCATTTGACTGATCTTGTGAAGAATGCATTTTCAGTGAGCTTTACTTTGAATATCATGCAATGTTGTTTAAAGGAATTGGCCTTCCTTTTTCAAGCCTCAGAATTTATTTTCACATCTGAACCTACCAACCCTTAGCCACAGAAACATATGAACCTTATTGATAAAGCCCTCATGATTTTTGTAATTCAATTTTTCTGAAGTAGAAAACAAGATATCTTGAAAACCTATGGATAGAGTGTATATACCTTAGATTGAGAACAAATTTGATTAAAAACATCTTGAGTGTGAAGTGTGATTTTAACTGGTAAGGTAAATCATCAAGTGGCATGCTTATTTTTGAAAGGTTGAAAAATGTGTTGAAAGAGGATGAAAGTAGTTAATTTCATTATATATGAGTCATGATTTTAATATCTTATGAATTGAATTTGTTTGTACCTTTTAAAAATATTCCTCAGTAACTTTATCAGTTATACGTTTGATTACTTAAATGACTCCCTTTTTAAAGTATATGTTCTTTTAATTAGATGTTGATATTTTGCTTGAGGGCAAGCAAACGACTAAGTGTGGGGGAATTTGATGCACCCAATTTGTGTATACATTTCCATATATATAATTGAAGATAAAAACATGTTTTCAGAAAATATATGTTGTTATATGAACATATTCTTTGATTTTGGTGAATCTTTTTACTTTTAGGAGTTTTCTGGCTAAATTTACGAATTAAGGGAAGCCTGTGAAAATTTTGAAACTACACAGCGTATACTTTTATACACGCCGTGTACATCCAGACAAGGACATGGACCGAAGCAGGGAGTACACACCCATGTCACCAGGCAGAAGATACATTCTGTGTGAGGCGGCATTACATGTTGTGTACCACTTTCTAGAAGCAGTGGTTGCTGAGAAAAGTCTACACGCCCATGTGGTTGTTGAAGGAGACACGGCGTGTTTGAATTTCTACACGTCGTGTCTGTTATTCTAGAAGGGGCTGGCATCCAAACTTATGACACTACACGCTATTTATGGAGGCGCTACATGCCGTGTACACCCAACCACCAGGCGGCGCCGTGTTCAAAAGTCAAAGACGGTGTGTTAGGCCGCCTACCCGTGGAGAAATTAGCGCCAAAGCGCGTTGACGAAAAGTACACGGCGTGTACTTTCTATACACGTCGTGTACTTTATTTTTCTATGAAAAGAGGCCTTGGCCTACGGATTTTGGAGTTCAGAACCCATTGGAGGAGAGAGAAGATTTTCTACCACCATTCCCGAAGCCACCGAGGTGCCATCACTCCGCTATCCCGCCATTCCACCTTCCGACATCTTACTTCAATGCTTACACGATGAATCCGTCAGGTATCACGTGTATCGTTTTTCTCCCACTTCCTATGTGTAACTAAACCCCTCGTGTTGGGGTTGTGGATGAAGGGATCATAATTTGTATGTTGTTTTATATAGTTGTGTTTGATCGTTGTAATTCATCATACTCTTCTTAATCCACTGTTAAATATAACTGAGAATTCTGAGCCGGACCAAGGAAATAATTCTCAGCGATACAAAAGAAAAGTAACGGTGAAAGCATCCATGACCATTGGAAGGATTTCACCGATTCAAATAATGGACTGAACTTAATAAAGAATTAAGAACACTGACTACCGGACCAAGGAGTCAACTGCTCTAATTCCAAACAAGAGGAACCAGACCAAGGAAATCTTGTAACAAAACAAAATCCAGAATGATTGAATTATTATGAACAACACAACCATTTAAACAACCTGCAAAAGTACTCCTTAATCACCATAGCCCCAACACGTCTTTTCTTACTATTTTTAAACTCTTTAAATTTACCCGTTGTTTTCTTTAAAACTGTTAATCATTTCTTCAAAGTAAAACAATTTAGTTTCAATCAAAAACCAAAATTAACTCAATCAACTCTAAATTCTGCATTCTTCACCTAATTAAGTATTAACTCAATTGAATTCATGTACGCCATAGTTCCCTATGGATCGACCCCGATCTTATGCTATACTAAAGTTCTAAGAACGGGTAAATAATTTGGGACGCATATAACTTCAATCAACGACAAGAGAGACCACTACCGATCAGCCGAGTCACCGACAGATGTCTGAGCTACCAATAGAGCGGTTAACCGACAGAGCGACTCAGAATTTTCACTAAGTATGAGTCACCAAAAACTTGACTCACTGATATATTGAGTTATTGATAGATGAGCTACTGACACATCACCTACCGACATCTTGACAGATCGATTTAGATTTACCAATGCAAGTTTGACCTACCAACAGAGTGATCCACTGATAGTCTGATCTGCCAATAGAAATGATCTACCGACAGAAATGATCTATCGATAGAATGAGATACTGATAGACTGACTCAACAACAGCATGACTCACCAACAGTATGAGTAACCGATAGTCTGACCTTCTGACAGACTGAGTCACCGATGATCTGTCTCTTAAATTCGAACTTATTACTAATGGTCATATTTGGGTTATTTAATGATACTGATTTTATTAATGATCTTTTTAAAATAATATTAATGACATTGTCAGTGCACAATATTAGATATGAGGAAACCCACGTGATTAGGATCATGCTCCTTGTTGGCCCTACAGTGTATAAAGTAAGAACTTGGGTGAAAAAGAAAAGAGAGGTTGGTGAACACAAAGTTGCACGACTTTGAAACAAGCTCTACCAACCAGCTGTGCATACCAAGAGAAATTGTTGTGAACCAAAAGACCTCAAATCTCTGCAACAACAACTTAGAAGATAAGAACACTTCAAGGAATCTTCTACCTAATTTGGAACAAAAGACAGAAGCAAAAAAACAACTCTCTATTTTGTTGTCTATTTCTGGAAGATGACTCCAGTTTCACTTCTACCATCCTGAAGGAGTCCATAAGCTTCATAGAACATCACACAGAGCATTCTAAACTCTTCTTACCATTTTTTTCTGCCTGTGTACTTTATTTACATTTCATGCAGTGTGTGTGTGTGTGTGTTTTATAAACACATAACGACTCCTGAGCCAAACTGAAAGATACTTAGATATCTTCACAAACCTTCACATTTACACTCTCACGGATAACAGTGGAAGAGGTCCATGTGTGGCCTATTTGTTTTTACACTCCCACAAAAACTATGAAAGAGGTCTAGTTGACCTGAATAGTTTGTATACTACTGTTACCCCGATCCAGGGTATGGATCTACTTTATTTAATATAAACTGCTTGGTGGTAGGTGATCACCAAGTGGAGAGTATTAGGTCTCGTCTTGAGACTGAACCTTTTGTTTACTTTCGATGTGTACTTTAAAGTTTTTTTTCTATGTTCTTATAATTATTTTAGAAAATATAACTTTACATTAATAGTTAATCTTAGATAGTGTTTGTATTAGAATTTGATTTAGTAGACTATTTTCAAAAGTTGAAATAATAATTCATATTGTTTTAACTGAGAACTAATCAATCTTTGAGAAATCATTCAAATAATCAAATCTTTTATAAATCTGTTACTTTGATTAACTGGGTCGTATTTGATTTTAAATTGGGGGGTTTTTAAATAAGGTTTTTGACAGAAATTTTTATAGGAACTGAATTCACCCCCATCTTGAGTGCACTACTCCGACCAACAAATATAAAAGACTAATATTTATCCTCCATGGATAGTCTAACTCATCCATCAAACATGTGGTCAAACACCAACATGTCCCACTTCCTCAATGTAAGTTTCGGGAGTAGCAGAAACATGTGATGGGTCATGCCCAACTTTTCTTTTTGTCATGATCGATGATCAATCTAAGATTTACACAATGATAAACACTGTAATCAACAGAATTGAATCAAATAATACAAACAATGGATAAAACCTCGAAACCAGAGTGTATGATCATCACATACTATTTATAATTAATTTAAGCAATTAAATAATTATCTTGTGGGAAATTCTTTCTTCGTTGACGGATCTGACAACATATCTATGTTGTATCGTTGTTGTGTTATAGAAATCAAGAGCAGATTCCCTCTAGCGGTGATCTACACATGTTCCACAAATCTATAAACATCATCGTAGGAATCTCTAGGTGCTAGCATAGAAGATCCCATTGCTTTCAGCGTTCGCTTTTGATCGCTACGAGAATTGCTTCCAAAATATTTTTCTTGATCTCTCTAGACTCGTGAGTGAAAGGTGGAGGAAAATCACTCTTTGTTCTTGGGAGCATTTTTGGAGAATGGAGCTCTCTTGGGCTTCGAGAGGATTCTCTGAATTCGTTGTTCACAAAAAAAATGAATTGGCTCTTTTGAAAAATAATATAATTGAGTTTATATACTGCTAGGGTTAGAAATAAATAATTGTCTAAGTGTCCTTTAATATTTATTTAATCCCTACGGAACCCCATGTCTATAATATTATTATTATTATTATTATTTCTCGACATGCGCTAAACTCACGAATTAAAATTAAATATTATTTATTCAAATAATATTCAATATATATTATTTCTCACCAGACCATTAAATATGGTCTGTCATTCCTCCACAATATTTATCGGGTCTTAAATAATGAGTATTTATTTAATAAATAACTATCAATACATTATTCGCCAATAAATAAATAAATATAATAATCACTAAATAGTAAATAAATTTTAATTAAATATTCCTCTCACATTATATTCTCTCGAATAACTGGTGACAGAATATACGCGGTCAAGAAAACATGAATACTTATTAAACCGCGTGTAGGAATAATATTTATTCAACTTGTTAAATAATAAATAATAATATATTATTTAACTAAGATTCTGGATACACTTTGTGTGTGACCCTCTAAACCTCTTTCTCAGTGGCACATTAGGCGAACCAATCTAAAGTTCAGGGTTAGCATCTAACAACACGCCAAATCACCCATGGAGAAAAAATTAATGTCACAATGACATGATACCTCATACGGACACTCACTATGTAATATAATCTATTTATCATGATATCTCTAATCAAACAGGTTGTGTGCTGGTGTCATCAACCAATGTGTTTGATGTCACTTTCTTTGAATTTTAGGAAATTGAACTTGCATATAGAACATCATGGTCATGAATTTATTTATGCTATATCATTTTCATCAAAGGGTCTGAGATATCAACTTCCATTAAAGAACGGAAGGGATAAATCCTTTCTCGAGTTATTCGTTAATGCAATATTACTCGTGATGCACCCAACGTATCCTACCTCGCCACGAACATATGTCATCACGGTTTTCATCAAAACATCAAAGTACGCGACTTAAATACTCATTAATAATAATCTTAAAATCTAATAATCAATAAACACGTCCGTAGATAGGAACATCCGATGACATATAAATATGAATTTCTTACTGACGGGTCTCATTCTCATAATATCATACACTACATATTACCAAGGGCATACACCATGAGAAGGTGAGAAGGTGTCTCAAAATCCTATGAGTCTCCACCTCTGATAGCTTGTATCATTTGTGTCTCTCAAATGATATCATCCGGTTATAGAATATATATTTGAAAATATTGTCATAACACTTCCGAGTTCTCATCATTGCGGGGAACTGTTATGATCTTTCAGTGCGGCAGCTACTCTTATGACATTATCACATACTATGTTACGCATAAGAACAATCATGATGCGATAATGAATTTATTAATATTCAAAACTATGAATAAAAGTTATCATAAAGTACACAGAAGTTGGTTCTAAGGCACCAACTCCAACACTCAATGACTCATAAGGTCCGTCACTAATGAACAAAGAGGTCTTTCCTTTTCATGTATCATGGCATGTAACATATATACACATTGAGATATACGTGTAAAGGTGAGTAAGCATTATCCAGTTAGATTTCCTTGAATAACTTCCACGAGTTCATGATCTTTCCAAAATGCATTAATTAATTCCATTTTAGAGCACATGTAAGATTTTAAAAAAAAATGAATATTCCATAAATCAATTCAAAATAATAAAAACATCATTTCAGAATCAACTCATCCAAGAGTTTCCAAAACATGGGTAACCCTACCATCAAAACCAATATCAATATCACATAAATAATATAAGCATCGTATCCAGGAATTGTGAGTTTTGAAAAAAAAAACACATACACTTATGATCATAGGGTCACTCGTAATGAGTCGACAAATACTTCGGTGCTCTCCTTAATCGTTCTCCCTGCAAGTGTCATCGTACTTCATGCCCACATGGTACTCCCCACCTATACTCCACAGTAAATATTGTTCATGTTTAATGGTGCTTACTATCCATTTCTCATACCCCATTTCCATTCATTTTTTATGGTTCCAAAAAACGACTTCCAAAACAGTTCTATAAAACCCATTATTTTAATACCGAACATGATTTAAAATAAAACCTACACTTATGGAAATTTCCGTCTTAGAATTTCCCCAAAATCCACTTTTAAAACTAAATCTCCTTGTTTTCAAAATTTCTCAATTTAACCAAATCAAATCCCAAGATTCATTAAACCCAATTTCCAAGATTTTCAACAAAATTATAAGTGTTTTTCACAAAACGAAAATTCATGATTTATTAAATCAATTTCAATCATATAATTATTTGATAAATCTAAATCAATGTCGTTTAACTAAAAATCACATCAATAACATATCAAAGGATCACAACCATCATATAAAATAATAGAAGCCAACAACTTTAAATGGAAATTTTGGAAATCCCATGTACCTGATGATCCCATTCATGATCTGGTTCTTCAATTCCTACCGTCACTAATCCTGATTTAGATCCAAGATCCATTTCTTGATGATCTTATCTTCCATAATGGTTTTCCAAGAGAGATAAAATAGAGGAATTAAAGAACATAATATATCAGAGATTCTTTTCATTTGATGTAGTGTCAATTTGCCTAATCCTCAACGATGTTCTATTAAATGAAAAGTTCAACAGTTGATTAATTAGTAGTCTCGAAATTATCTCTATTTGAGTTGGAGGAAAATGTTGTGCAATGTAGTGGAAGTCCAACCACTCTCATGACTATGAATGATGAAAATCAACTAATAAATGAACACTTTTCATGGCAGTATCTCCGCCGTTCCCAGTCTCTGGAGCTATGATTCCCTCAAGGAAGAAGCGTCTTTAGCCTCGTCCATCAAGCTCTCCTTGATATCCTGTATCATCTTCAACACCTGCCTGATTGACGGCCTCTCCCCCTCCGACGCCGTGCTGCACGCGCCGCCGACGTCGACCAGCATTCCCATCCGATAATCCGGGGCGCCCTCCTCCTCCCGTGCGGCCCGGACCCAGCCGACCAGGTCCGCCTGCGACAGGAACGGGATCTGCCCCGGAGGCCTGCCCGTCAGAATCTCCAGCAGGAGCACGCCGAACGCGTACACGTCGGACTTGAACGTGGCCTGCCGGACGGATTTCCTGGCTTCGGGGGCTCTGTACCGCGCCGTCTCGGAATCAACTTCCGCCGCCGCGCCGGCGGCGGTCTCTGCCAGGACGGCCAGGCAGTAGTCGGTGAGGCAGGCTTCGAAGTCGGAGCCCAGGAGGACGTTGGAGGATTTCAGGTTGCCATGGACGAGCCTGGACGCTTGGTGGATGAACGCCAGCCCCTGAGCCACGTCCTCTGCGATCTTCAGACAGGAGGTCCAGTGCAGCGGCCTCGCCGTCGTGGATCTTGAACCTGCCCAAACCCAGAATCTCAACGATGAGCTCAAGTCCAGGGGCTCCGCCGCACTGGACGGCGGAGAAGCAAAAGCTCACCGTGGATGAGCGAGAGGATGCTGCCGTTGGGCTGGAAATCGTAGACGACGAGCCGCTCCTCGTCGGACTCGTAGTAAGCTCTCATCGGCACCAAATTGGGGTGCCTCAGCCCGCCCACCGTCTCTATATGCCGCCGGAACGCCTCCCCGGTCGTCGCCGCCGTCTTGCCGGCGTCCAGCCTCTTCACCGACACCGTCAACCGATTGTCAATCACCGCCTTGTACGTCGCCCCGACCGTCCCCCTCCCCAGCAGCTCCGCCGACGCCCTCATCAGCTGCTCCAGAGAAAATACCTCCATCTCGCTCTCGACGAACACCAGGTTCCCGCTTCTCCTCCTACCTCGAACCCCTTCTCCCTCCTCCTTCAATGCGTTCCCCGCCTCAAGACGATTCTCTCCGCGCCTCGGGGATTCGATTTCATCCATTTCCGGCTTCCGGGCCGCCGTCTTATCAGCGCTCCGTCGTGCGAAGAAGATGAGAAGAGAGAGAACCACTGCGGAAGACCCGATGCAGACCCCCATAACCAGAGGGGTTCGTAGCTTATTGTGTCTCTGCTTTCGAGCTGGGGGAGCGCGCAGGGCTTCTGAGTGCTCGCCCCGCGGCGGCGGCGGAGGAGCGGATTCGAAAAACGGTGGCTGGGCCTGGGAGGGGCACGCCCTGTTGACTATCTCGCCACAGAGATTAGGGTTTTCAGAGAACGAAGATGCCTGGAATCGAGACAGTACGGGGGTGTTCGGGACCCGCCCGGTGAGGTTGTTGCCGGAGACATTGAAGATCAGGAGGGAAGACTGGTTGAGGAGAGGGATCGATCCGTTCAGGCGGTTGGAGTCGAGGAGGAGGGAGAAGAGGCGGTCGAGGCGGGCCAGCCCCGGCGGGATGGGACCTGTGAGGTTGTTGTGGGAGAGATCGAGGACCTGAACCCTGTGGAGGGAGACGACGGGGGAGGGGAACTCGCCGGAGAAGGCGTTCCGGGCGAGGACGAGCGACTTGAGGTTGGTGAGCGGGGAGAGGTCGGGGACGGTGCCGAAGAGGGAGTTGTTCTTGAGGTTGATGACACGGAGCTGGTCCAGTCCGGCGAGGGGGCGGGACGGGAGGACGCCGCGGAGGCCGGAGCTGGGGAGGACGAGGCGAACCACTCGGTCCTGGTCACAGCTGATGCCCTGCCACTGACAGTAGTCGAAGCGCTCGTTTAGGGCGAAGAGGAGCCTGTCGTCCAGATCGGCGTTTTCCTTGAAGGAGAGGAGGGACACAGCGTCCGGCGGCAAGGGGGAGGCCTGCGATGCAGGGAGTGCGGCGATGGCGGCGGCCGGAGGAAAATGTAGGTCGACGAAGAGAAGGGAAAGTAGACAGAGTAGGGTTTTAGAGGTTCTGGGAGGGGTTTGCATAGTCGAAGGAGGAATGCAGAGAGGAAAGGGCAATGGGGTATGGGGGTCACCACTGCTGATATTTGGGAGTGGTGAAAGTATTTCATTGTGCGTGCCTTTTTACAGCTCCCATGGCGGAAGAGAGGTGGGGAGGAAAGGTGGAAGACGAAGATGCTGCAACTGGCTCCATTTGGGTTCTACGCCACTCGGAAAGATGGAGGGTTTTGTCAAAACGCATCCTCAGAGCGTGCGGCTCACGCTCATCGCACCGAAAGAAGCTTCTTTGTCCGGACAAAAAAGAATATCGCGTATAAAAATGTAATAATAAAAATGAATGGTAAGAATATCGAGTATAATTAATATAAATATGTATCACTGGTATTTATTTTGTCTCTATTAATATATTTATCAAAATTAGCAGTTTTTTTAGTGACATTTTAGTATATTTAAATATGAACACCTACAACTTTTCTACTTGCAATGGATTCATATGCCATCTTCTTTTTAATGCACTTTATATGATATGAGATAAGTGCATCGAAGATTAAGTGTGTAATGATTTTTTGTGAGTGATTGTGTGAGTGCATTTGATTTATATTCATCAATATAAATCAAGTGAAATGTGATTTTAAGGGGTCTAATGACCTTAACATTTGGGTAAACTTGAATGGTTTATTGCACAAGAGAGGTTGAAGACCCATATTAAGATAAGCATGAAGGCAATTTGAAGGAGGACTGGAGGGTCATAATTAAAGAAACTTGGCAATAACTTTCTAAAGAGTACTAGAGGCTCATAGTTAGAGAAGTTTGAAGGCACCTTTTTAATCCCTAGTTAGAAAAGTGTGAGTACATATTGAATGTAGCTTGAAGCCTTGCAACTTGTGAAGTTTGATGAAAGATTATTGAAAAAATGGTCCCATATTTTGATAAATATTTAAAATTTTGCAATTGAATACTTTGAAAATTTATAATGAAATAATTAAATAAATATTATTTTTGTAGTGATCATTTTAACGAATGTACGCATGAATGTGAAATTAATGGTATGTTTGAACAAATCTATGTATTTGAAATTTGTATGTTGATATGGATTGTAACTTACCTACACAAATTACCTCAAACCCAAGTTGGCTTGCCACTAACCACAGGTGTGTCCCACTTGATAGCTGGATGCTAGCAAAAAGCGGCAAGGGGTGATCATACACAGTGGGGAGAGAATTTTTTGAAATTATGGTAGGTAAAGATGGATTGAATATATCAAATGGTTGTAGATGGAGGCCATCAAGACACATTATAATATCGATCTCTTTAAGAGTAGATTCACGCCCTCCACTTTAATATTATTGCGGGTTGCAAGTGAACACTCTTTATGATACAGTGGTGAATCATCACTCGACACTAGTGCTTAGTGGAGAGTGACCCCTGAGGATCCTTGGAAATAAGGGAGTTGAATAAATAAGTTTTTTTTGTTGTGCCACAATACACTCTCAAATGCTTGTTGAAGACAAAGTGAGAAATATGAATATTGTGAGTTGAATTGAATTTTAATTTCATGGATCCTTCATTTTATAGGCATGGATATACTCCTTCAGATAAGGTATCATATCATTTCAGATTAGATATGTACATATTCCAAAAAGGTATATATGTTCTGATTTAATCATGTATGTCGGGTCACATCTAATCAAACCAACAGTCAATATCACACCTGCCCAATGAACATATGTGCCCGCTAGATTGCACCTGATATGATATGCGGTCTAGATTACACCCATTCGGTGAACTGAATCGAGCCACTAAATCGAATTGACCTATCCAGTGCACTTATTTAGGCTATATATTGATCTTCTCCTAGTGCTCTATGGACCATTTGATCATACCCTAGATTGGATCTGACCATCAACTATGAAAAATGGGGGTACCTCAAAGCACCTCACACCAATGCGGTGTGTGAAGTGAAAAGTGTGCCATCATAGTGCCACATTGTGCGATTGTGCACGCTCACACATGTGGATGGTGTAGTGCACCTTATCATGACCTATCTGAAGAGCCCTTGAGGATTGAGGTAGTTAGTGAGTGTTGGAGATTAAATAAGCCCCTCATGAAGTGAGTTTACAAAGGGAGAGATGTGAATTTATTTCAATTGAGACATGGCCAACATAGTAATGGTCTTTACATTGAGAAGTTGGATAAGTCTCACAAACAAGATTGTATTCCATTGTGCGGTGTTTAGATAACCTTCACATTGGAGGGATTATATGATTTGTTTATTGCGCCAATTCATTCTAGAGTTTGGAGATGTTTTCATGGTGTATTTATTGACATCATGCTCATGGATGAGTTATAGGTTTATTGGAGTTGAGTGAAGATGTAAAGGAATGAAGTCCTGCCAAGTTGAAGTACATCACGATGTGAAGGGTCTTATTGCACCATGATGGAGATGATACAAAAGAATAGTTAATCTTACATAGACACCTCACACTGTAGTTGCATTAGTTGCTCCATGAAGGAGATAAGGAAAAAAGAGCAGTTTACTCTTAGTATAAGAGTCACACAGTAGAATGAGGTTACACCGTGATGTTGTTCTAAAGAGATTATATGGAACTGATTATGTCGTGATACAGAGGCTGTGAAAAGTTTGTGTCAGACTAGTTTGGAAGCTGAATAAAGTCACACCACAATTTACTAAGTCCCACCGCAAAGGCAAAGGCCACATTGTGGTAAGTCAGGCTGTAAGAATTTGGTGTGTTACTGGTTCTGAAGTTTTAGAGACATTGCGTTGTGAAGCACTGGTCACGCTGCAATTGTATGAGTTGTAGGAATTCAGTGTCATACTAGTTCTAGATATTTTAGATCCATCACACCATAATCCACTAGGCCATGCCGTAACATTGGTAAAAAGTGATGTGAGATTTTTGGGATTCACTTTCCATATCTTTCATAACTAGACACCACGCTACAAAAAAAGGAATCATGCCACAATATTATTCAAGGATCTTTTACATCTAGATATTGTAGATGTAACGGTCTGAACCTTCCAACCCGTCACATTGTGGAAATTTTGGTGGCGAAGGTGTTCGGGGGAGGTTCCAAGGTAGTTGGAGGGAAAATGAGGTTTTGTAGCTGAAGAATTATGCTGAAAGGAATTCTGTGGCATGGAGGCTTGAGTTGCGCCATGGAGGAGAGTAGTTGCAGTGTGGAGAGACAGGCTACATTGTAGAGGTTCAGAGGAGTTTTTGTGGTTCATCCATTTTTGGCATGGCTACGCCATGGAGCAGGGCTACAACATATGCATTTTCTTGGTGGTTGAGTTCTGCGACATAGAGAGAGATGTTGCAGTGTGGATCCTCAGGGTGGAGTTTGGTGGTTTTACCAAATTTGGCATGGTTATAGCGTGATTTTCTAGCTACATCATGGAGTCACAAAGGGGTGAGTTTTGCAGTTCTGCTGTTTTCAGGGTGGTTGTGTTGCGGAGCAGAGTTGTGGCGTGGCCTCTTTCTTGTTTGTTGGGGTATGCGATGTGGTGGTTCCTTCCTACACCATGGTCTTACCCTATTTTTTAGATCTACAACATGGACCTCACCATATTTCTCAAACAAGGCTTTGACTAGCTCCACTGCAACGTGGTCTCTTCCCTTGTGCTATGGTCTTTCCCTTTTTCAACAGTTCTGCACCATGGCGACGTAGGTTGCACTGCAGTTTTATGTTTTTCAGATTACTTATAGAATCTCAAACCCCTCGAACCCCATTTTTCTTATGACATTTTTCTTGATTCTTAGGCAACCCAAGTGCATCCCTAGGAGATCTTTCAGCCTCTTTTCACCAGCTTTCAACCCCGGCCTTGGGAGATCGATCCTTGGTGGTTCTAGGTGAGTTTCCTTTATTCCTCTTCCCCATTTCTCCCCATTCTTTGTCTGGAGGAGGCTATTTTCAAGGGAATAGTTGGTTTCAGTGATGCTTTGGTAAGGTAATGATGTGGGCTATTGTGTTTTAGTTTGATCATGGTGTTTTCCTTCATTGTGGTGCTCAGCAGTTGTCTTT
The DNA here is from genome assembly GCA_963277665.1 of Viscum album. Lineage (NCBI taxonomy): Eukaryota > Viridiplantae > Streptophyta > Magnoliopsida > Santalales > Viscaceae > Viscum > Viscum album. Next base: position 787,325,140 of record OY728145.1, read on the forward strand.
GTTGGAGTTGGTGGCCTAGAACCAACTACTTTGTCCTTTATTCATTAATAAATACCTTATCACATCTTGATTGTTCTTCTGCGTGACAATGCATGTGATAATGTCTTAAGGATATCTGTTGCACCAAATGGTCATAGAGGATCCCTACTATGATGAGAACCCGGAAGTACCATAACACTATTCTTGAATATATGTTCTATGACTGAATGATGTTATTTGAGGGACACAAATAATACAGGCTATTAGGGGTGAGGACTCATAAACTTTGAGGCACCTTCTCATGGTGTGCGCCCTTGGTGATATCCAGGAGGATATTATGAGAGCGAGACCCACCAGTAGGAAATCCACATTTCATAGTGTCATTGGATGTCCCTATCTGCAGGCATGTGTATTGGTCCTTAGACTTTAAGATTATTATTAATGGGTATTACAACTCACATACTTAGATGTATTGATGAAAACTGTGACGACACACTGTTCGCAGTGAGGTAGGATATGTTGGATGCGTCACGAGTAATACTGCATTAATAGATAATGCGAGAAAGGATTTGTCCCTTCTGTTCCATAATAGAAGTTGATATCTCAGACCCTTTGATGGAATTGATATAGCCTAAATAAATCAATGTCCATGGTAAGGAATGAGCAAGTTCAATTTTAGAAAGTCAAAGAAAGAATAATCGAGAACATGGGTTGATGACACTAACATGCAACCCGCTTGACTCGAGATATTAAGACAAAGGGATTACATTACACGGTAAGCGTTCGTAGGAGGTGACACGTCATTGCGGCGTTAACTTCTTTCTCTATGGGTGCCTTGGCGTGTTGCTAGACGCTAACCTTAGACTTCAGGAAGGCTCCACCTAATGCCATTGAGAAAGAGGCCTAGCGGGTCTGTAGAGACCCGAAGCTTGACGTACATGGACATTACATTACTTTAGCGGAATACTTAATACATAACAAAAACAGACACACAAGGATCGTAATAGTTTAGTGTCTTTGGAAACTCGAGATATAATCTTCTAATCGTGGTGAAAGATCTTCAACATCTCCCATAAGATCTTCCCCTTTTTGTTTTCTTACCTAAAACCTTTCTTTAAATCCTGGGGAAAAGAAAACATATAAAGAGTGAGCTCAAATGACCAGTAAGGGTAAACATGGATAAAATAAAACAAATCATATACATTTGAACTTCAAAACATGAACATAATATTTAAACATCAGAATCTTGAGCAATGACATAAATCATGGCTGTACGTAAGGCATAGATCATAAAGAAATATTAATCATGATAAAATAGCATGAGAATTAAACATGTAATTGTGGAAAACATTCAGCACTTGTTATGATTTCCATAGTAGCCAAGGCATTGCCGCCAAGACCATCTTAGTGGACAAAGTCCCTTTCTGAATCGAGTTCACTCCTCGTTCCAGTCCTGTATCACTGAACCAGATTAACTTACCGTTCCAGCCATGTCTATCTCATAAGATATAAATCTTTACCCAATGCATTGGAGGGAGATATAGGTCCCACCCATCTCATAATGAAATCATTCTTACTTGTGCCACAAAATAAACTTAAAACATTCATCATAACCCAAAGAATAAAATGGGTTTCATAAACATCATCCCATAATCTCATAATCCATATAAAATAAATGGACATTTCATCATAAAAAAAGTGAAACCATGTAAATCATAGAGACATTAAACTTGAAACATACACATATGAAATAATTTCACTTTAGATGGAAAAATGGTTTTGATAAAACACTTGAAATGAATTCTTGAGGAAAATATCATTTCTTCTTCAAAATCAATTTCTTTTCACAAAACGTCATGAAATTTTAAAAGAAAAGGATTTTGTTGAAAATAGTCATGAAATCTTTTGAAGGAAGCTTCATGAAAATAAGGCTTTATAAAACCATAAAAATACTTTCATGTCGTATACGTTAAAAAAACATTCTTCTCGTACTTTTGTCGAAAAAGTCAAAAAGTACATTGTAGGGTAAATAAAAGAAAGATTCCTTCCATACCATGGGGTAAAAGTCAAAATGGGTAAAAAGGAATTTAAACATACATGAATACACTTTTATAAAACATGTACATGGATGATAGCAATAACCCCAGTAAATACTTACGAATAAGCAATCTCGGATAAAAATGAGATTTGCAAAATTATCCCTTACCTTAGGTCCGATATGCTTCGTACGTATCCGAACCTCCTGTATAATGATTTAAATAATGTCATTGACTTATTACAGAATCATAGTCATTGTTATGATATCATATATGGTTCACTTATGACTTTATATTACCCGTTCTTTTGTAAGTTCCATGTTAAAGCAGCGTTTTGGGTAAAATCGTTTTATTTATCGTACATGTTTGGACTTGTTGTTTTTAATATTATTACTTATATCCTGATTTACTTAATTCCAGAATTTAAAACATGATTTATATGTAATATATATTCAGCATGTACATATATATATGATAGACTGATAAATGGAATGAAATACACCGTTCATGGAGACGGTAGGCCGTACGTACGCATGAACGCTGTTTTCGTTTCCTTATTAAATTGAATGGAATTAAGTAGATGACACACACATATATATATATACATAAATCTAGTATCATTATTATGTCATATATTTCATGATTACTTATTATATATACCTTATAATCATTCATGAATGGTTAACATGGAGAATGAATCTCATCGCGTCGTGGAGACGGTAGTCCGTACGTACACACGAGCGATGATATCACTCCCATGATCGTAGAATTGTATTGAAGTGTATGTATACTATTTCAGAATCAATATCACTTTACAATAATCATATATATTTATTCTTTACACCATTATACCCATCCGAGTAAGGTGGTGGTTGAAAATAGATTACACCACGACGTGGAGACGGTATTCCGTACGTACGCACACGCGGTGATTTCATTTTCCGTAGGATGGATAGATGGTGAAATATGGTTGTTTCATACTTATAATAACATATAAGTATATTACTGATACTGATGTTATTAGTTCATAATGAAACAACTAAAGAAGAAGAAGTGGAAGATGAAATAAAGTTGAAAGAATCGGTAACGGACATTACCTCTTCTTTGAAGCGCCTCTTTGAGACCTCCTCTTAGGGCACTAAAATTGGTCTTTGAAGAATACCAGGACCTATAGGATGTTTCTAGGGAAGTGGAGAAGAGAATTTGGCAGGGGTTGGCCAAGCTTGAAGGCTCAAAGTGGTGTGAGGAAGAGAGGAAGGAGGTGAACTTTTATAAGGGAGGAGAGGGGCACCTTTGGAAAAACTAAAAATATTATTTTATTATAATGCCATATTCGGTTTTTAATAGCTCCAAATTGATTTATTTCGAATCTAAGGTTGGGATGGGTCTAAATCCTCTCATCCAATATAATTTAGACAAGTTTAGGTCATTATATTAACCATATCTTTTAGTTTTAACTCTTAGTTAATTAGATTGATATTTACCATGTCACTTTGTATTTTTATATTATATAGTTAATAAACTTACCATATACATCCAAGAGACCCCCAAGTGGTCCATTAATGACACAACTATCATGATATAAGTATCTTGGCCGAACCTTAGATTTTTAGGAATATAATAACAATTAATAATATAATATTTGTTTTAAAAACTATTTTATGTCAATTTTGACACAATTTGGTAATTGATTTTTGTGAAAATCATAACAAAATGATTAGTTCAAACAAAGTTAATTAAATCAATACTAACATGTCATATTAACATAGAAAATTATTCGAATTCATAAAAAGTCCCAAATTATATTTATTTGGGTATTTATAACATCAATTATGTCAATATTTCATTAATAAGATAATTACTGCATCATCATTGTGTCATAAATAAATTAAATTATTTTAAGTCTAAAAATTACAAATAAAATACCATTATGTAGGAAATCCTTTTATCTTTATAATTAATATTTATAGTCGAATTTATCTTATGTATAACCCTATATTAAAAATTATTTAGTTATTAAACTTTGATTTTAACTATTTTAACCCTTCTTTAAATAAATTAATAATAAATGTCCTAATCTAATCCAAGTGGGCCTAAATGGTCATATTTTATTCCTAAGGTTGTTTTTGGTCGAATTACACTTATCCAATAGAATTAGGACATGTGTTAGGGTAATAATAATATCATTTTTACCCTTAATTACCGTATTTACTTTTAACTGTGGTAAAAAAAGTAAAAAGTTACTATTCACCAAAAATTATTTTCATCTCATTGAACCACATTTTAGTCCTTGATATTAAACGTGTCTCTCATATTTTAGAAATTCCACTCACAGAAGCGGTAACATTAAGTTTTATGTGAATTTGGAAATTCTCCTAGGAGGTGGGTAAAAGACGGTGAAAAGTTCAATAAAATTTTTATATATCTAAAATTATTATAAAATGACTCCAATGAATTGAATTGAAATTATATAGATATTATGTATCAATTTTGACCTAAAATAAATTTAAATAAAATAAATAATTATTTAAATAAAAAGTCGGTTTAATAAATAGTAACCCAGTGTTTTCACTATTCATCAAAAATTGAAAGTTTTCAGAAAAATACAAAAAATTTACCCTAGGCTAATTTCGATATTCCGAATCCAAAAATGAAGTCCATTTTGAAAGATGAAATTTATAAAATTTCAAAAAGTGGGTATTACTATTCATAATGGCTAGTTTATATAACATATCGTTGTTTAGCGAAACTCGGTATTGCGTATAACACACGCTATCATGGAAGGTCACGATTGCGTTTAATGCAAGCCAAGTTAGGGATGCGTGTTGTGCAAGCTCCTTTTGGGGTAGCGTACAACACAAGACATTAATGAAATTAAAAAGAATATTTTTCATAAAATCTCGAGGTGTTACATTCTACCCCCCTTAAAATGAATTTCGCCCTCGAAATTCGTCGGGGTTATAAATGGTTTACTACTCGAAAGTTTCTTTAATAGAAACCCACATCGTAAAAAGGAATACCAAAACTTGACTTTAAAAACTAAAGTATGAAACATAACAGTTTCCCAAATTAACTAATCACTGGGTTTCCACATAGGAGAACATAGGTGAAAATATGGATATGGAAGAGAAATCTAACCATCATGTTCTGAGGGAGAGTGGTAGAGAACATGGCTATGAAAAAGCCAACAATCACAAAGCCATAAATTTGTGATGATCTAGGGTACCATCTGATTAATCAGATATAAGGGAACTAGGACAACATTTTTGGTTTTCAAGATCATTTCCCTAAAGTTGAAGAATTTGAATTAGAAGAAATACTTACTTTATTTTGGTATAATCTCACCGTTGTTCGTGCCTTGAAAAATTTCCACTTCATCTATTTAAGAAATGAAGTTGAATTTGTCTTTCGCGAAGTTTTAGCAGATCATTCGATAGAATGATAGGTCATTCCATCTGTCTCAAACATAAGTTATCAAAAGTTATATATATAAGTCCATCTATGGTGAGATTAATCGTATATGGTTCCAAAAATGGACTTATACTTCATCTATCATACCGCTTAATATAATAAAATTAGTTTATACTAACCAAGGACTTCCTGTTGGCCAGTGGTAAGTGATAAAGGCCTGTCGCACTTTGGTTGTGGGTTCGATTCCCACAGCCTTGTTCGACGTGACGGGTTGTCACCCGTTCTACAGGTTGTCCTTTTTTTCTTCTAAAAATACAATATTATAACTTTCTATAAAGAATGTTGAAAAAGTTCTAGCCTTAAACAATACTAACTTATGTTCAACATAATCCATTCCAATCTTTAGGCTTATCCAAAATACTGCAGTCCATTCTCATATTATATTGAAAACGATTACCAGAGAGCTCATATAACAAGCATGTTAATACCATCGTTGATCCCCATATATCATAAGATATGTCTTGTTGGTCACATTCCAAACATTTAAAGGCCTTAATCATGTATTCTCTTGAAAAATGAATAACCATTGAATCTTAGTGAAAACATGAGTGCTGTCAAAAGTTAACTCTTTCCACATACCAAAACCCCAAAATTCTATATACTCAAACCATAATATAACTATTTCCTTATATCAGTCATGAGCTCATGAATACTGTCAAACATTTCATTTTCTCCTTATCCCTTCATTATGCGCATATCATCTTCTTTCCAAAAATATCTCAATCACTTTCCATGGTTACCGGTACCATAAAATTATTGAAAACCAGAATAGACCAATACATAAATATTCCAATATTCCAATATTCCACAATACTATATACACCATTATTTTGGAATCCCATTACATAAACAATTAATCATTCCACCACATCATTGTCATATTCAACATCGCCAATAGTGATCGCATGTGACTTCCCTTTGTCCTTTGACTTAAGAGGTTGCTCCCGTCGATCATCATTAACCCTTGGATTAGGGCATTGATTAACATAATGCCCCATTTCATTGCACTTGAAGCATTGAAGTGTTGGTGATGCGTTCTCTATAGTCTTTTCTTTATTCACATCATTAGCAACCCTTTTTCCATTACTTCGACACTCAGCTACTCGATGAAATTCTTTTCCACACTTAAAAAATTTTCTAGTACCTTTTAGGCAATCTCCACCATGCTTCTTTCCACACTTTGAGCATAAAGAAACATTCATCTTCTTTTCACCATTGTTCTGAGATTTCTCCTTGAACTCCATCTTTCGTTTCTTGTCAAAACCATGAGATGGATATGTAACACCAACTTCCATTTCTACCTTGATAGCACAACATACAATTTCTTCATAGCTACTGAAGTCTCTTATAGCTAACGCCCTTCGAAGACTTGGTTTTAAGCCACTGAAGAATCGATCAAATTTACTTTCAGGTTGGATAATAAAGCCAGATGCATACCTTGCAAGCCTTGTAAAATTCACTTCGTATATATTGTCATGACCCGTCCTCGGGGCCCATGCCGTGACTACCCCAAGCCCGCCTTCCATAGGCCAGTGGCTAGCGACTAGCACCAAGGCGTAATTCCCAGCAAAAAGGGAAGGCATTGCCTTTGTAAAGTAAACAACAAACACCACAGAGCAAGCAAGCAGAAGTAACACTAAGTAAAAACTGAGTACAACGGTAAGTACGGAAAAGTAAGTGGGCCAGAATACAAACCCAAACTGAAAGTAAAGTACAGCTAGAAAGGGAAAACAACAACTAAAAGTAAAGCCACATCGTCGAGCTATCCACTGGAAATCCCACCTGAAGGGTGAGTACAGATGGCCTCCACAGCTCCTAGGGTCCAGCCGTCCGCTCCGAGTACGTCTCGCCCAGTGGCCCACCTCCAGGTACCGTCCTGCTCCGCAAGCCTCAACCACGATCAGCGCTGTCCGTCGTCTGCAACTAACACAACGTAGTGCGGGCATAGCCCGTGCAGGGGTGAGTATAAGCTACTCAGTAGGGACCCCGAGACCCCCGAAGGTCTCCCAGAATCCACAAAGGATAATCCACAAAGGAAAGATAAAATCACGAAGTAACATCCGATACTTCTTAGGTATATGCCAATACATATACCGAAGTCATTAATTCACGTTCGACTCCAACATCTGAGCCCAAGTACAACCCAGTCCACACAGGAAAGCAAAACGTAAATCCACACAGGATAGCACAACACCATCCACATAGGAAAGCAAAACAGGATTCAGCTCACACAGGTATACTTCTTCGTAAGACGATAGAGATGATCAGATATTGCCACTGATTCATCTAAGCCGTCAGACCCACAAAGGATCGATAGGTACTAACCCCCGCAATGACCCACAAAAGATATGACTCACATAGGATCGATAGGTAACTAACCCCCGCAATGACCCACGAAGGATCTGACCCACACAGGATCGATAGGTAACTAACCCCCGCAATGACCCACAAAGGATCTGACCCACACAGGATCGATAGGTAATTGACCCCCGCAATGACCCACACATGATCGGACCCACACATGATCTGTAGGCGCTGGCCCACACAGGACCACTGAGCGCTGACCCACACAAGATCATACCCACACAGGATCTATAGCACTGATCCACGTAGGATCGCTGAGTGCTGAAGTCGTCGCCATCGAATCCACTGAGGATCTCTATACAGTCGTCGTCGTCGTCGCAGTCGCAACCAGCTCTAGGGTTCCCGCACACAACAAGCTCGTTCGGAAGGGTCCGCTCCACGAGTCGAGGGGCTGATACATCAACTGACACAAAGTCCGGAGTTGATGTATCCAAAAGTTCCGCATCGTCAACAGGAACTCAATGTCGCAGACGGCGCGTCAATCGGACGCCCGGTCTGAGAGTTATTGGCTTTTTCGTCTCAGGGGCCCGGTTGGTTTTTAAGTCAAAACCAACCCGACCGTAATCCACCTGCGTCCAAACCTCGAGTGGAGTAAGCCAAAAGATCTTTCTCACTAAGAGTAATCCAACAAAGTCGACGACACGTCAATCAGACGTCCGGAGTTCAAGTTATGAGCGTTTCCGCTCCGAGGGCCCGGTTGGTTTCGTGTACGAACCAACCCGGCCGAACCCAAAGTACTCCGAAAACTTGAGTGAGATATACCGAAACGACCTTCTCGATCCAAGGATCACATCGCCGCTGACGGTGTGCCGATCATAGGTACGTAGCCCAAGATATGGGCAAAAGACCGAAAGAGGTCTGAAAACGGGGGGGCTGGGCCCGGACCGACCCGACCCAACCCCCCCTGGGTCGGCCCGAACCGGGTCGACCCGACCCGGGTCCGGGTCCGACCCGGATGCCGTGACCCGGCTCGGCCGGCGCGGCCCGACCCGACTTGGGCGCGACCTGGTTGGCGCTGGCCGGGTGGCTAGCGGGTCGGCTCGGTCGTTACGGCCGAGCGAAGCGGGGCGCGCGCTGCCCCCACATGGAGAGACCGTGGCCCCGCGTGGGGCCGCCCTTGCCGGCGGACGTGGCCGGTTGCCGCGTCTCGCTCCTTCCGGTCCCGCGCGGTCGTGGGACCACGGTGGCTCCTCTTGGCGGCACGCCGGGCGCCGCCGCCACCTGCCGCTGGCGCCGCCGTGCTGACGAGGCACGCCGGCGGGACGCTCCGCGGACCACCGGACGAGTTCTGGTGGTCAGAATTGCGTGCCGTCTTCGCCAACAGTCCTCCCGGGACCCGTCCTTCACTGCGAGGACCTCACAACGCTCGTGTGGCCTACTTCATCATCGTCCGCCGATCCGCACACCAATAACGGAAGGACGGTGGGTTCAAACTTGTTCGTTGGTCCGCACCCACCGCGTTAGTGGTTTTAAAAGTCTTCCAACAAATATTTAAACAAACCACAGATATAATCACATAGATTAAAATGAACAAAAACCCCTACCTCAACGTTTTCGTCGAATGTGAGTTCATCGCGGAATTAACCGTCGCGGAAGAAGAGGATCGTCGCGTCGCGGAAGGGGCGTCGCTGTCGTCCCGGTACACGGCGTTGCGTAGTCAAACTCTGAGGATTTAAAATCACACAGATTTAATTACACCATTTAAACCCATGCTGAGGATATAATTCACAAAGAATTAAAAGAACCTCAACCCCCTACCTCAATCGGTTGTTGATCGAAGATTGTCGCGGGGGAAAGACCGTCATGGAAGAAGCATCGCGGAAGGAGGATCGTCGGCGTTGCGTCGTCGATCTCCGAGGGTTCAACGTTCTTCATCGCCCTTCGTCGGAGGCTGGCGTTCTTCGTTGGCGACGATGCGTTCTTCGCGTTCTTCACGTTCTTCAACGAAGGAGGATGAAGGTCTTCAATCCTTAGAGCTTTCTCCCAATCCTCTCAACAAGCAACCATTCAATAAAATAAGTGTTGGTCTTATTTTATTTCCCATACCAACGTTTTGGAATTCATAAAAAGAATCCAACAATTAAATGAATTAATTGAAATGCTTAAACCGTTCAATTAATAGGGGCGTTTAATATTTAATTAAACGCACGGGTTGACTTTATTTAAAAAGAGGTTTTCACGGGTGCGTTACTTAGAGGGAAAGAAACGGTGGGGCTCGTGTGGGCCCCACCTCACAAATATCCTACCAAGTGGGTAGGATATTATGGGTCCCATCTAATCCTCTTAACCTAGGTTAAGCCACTTAAGTAAAATAAAAATAAAAGTCGCACCACTTTTATTTTTATTCCTTAACTTAACCCCAAAAATTAAAAACCACACCCGAGCAAACACAACTCCGGAAAAGGTGTTTCTAAGCAATTACCGTCGCTGCGATTCCATTGGTGCCCTCGGAATTTGATTTCGAGCACCGGTTCAAAAGTTAGAAAAACCTTCTCGTTCATTCACTGAACGTACCCGAGCCAAACTTCAGAAAATGATTCCGGGCACACCGGGCCTCGGAATCAGGTGCCGTCAGAAACTGCGTTCCTGTAAAATTCCAAAGAAAATTAAGAAAAAAATTTCCTTGAATTTTATGGGTCTTTATATCACTCTCACCTTAGGGCTTTACGTCCCCATAAAGACACATCATAAACTAGGGAAACAAATGTGGGTACTGAGCACGCATCTGAGCCTCCCGCTCCCAAGTGCTCTCCTGGTGGTTCTCGTGCTGCCATCTGATGCACACTAGAGGAATCGACCATCCACGTAGGCCCTTCTCCTGTCGATCCTCAATCTCCACCGGGACCTCCGCAAAAGTCGCCCCATCATCAACGTCCAGCTCCCCATGGTCAATGATATGCGTCGGGTCGTGCACGTATCTCCTCAGCTGAGATATGTGGAAGACGTCGTGCACCCGGTGCAACTGAGGTGGTAAATCCAGGCGATAAGCCACCTCACCAATCCTGCAGAGGACCTGGAATGGTCCGATGAAGCATGGAGACAACTTGCCGCCTCGGCCAAATCTCCGTAATCCACGTCGAGGTGAGACCCGCAAGAAGACGTGGTCACCATCCTCGAACTCCAGTGGCCTCCGCCTCCTGTCAGCATAAGACTTCTGCCGGCTCTGAGCTGTCCTCATCTGCTCCTGGATGACCTGGACCTTCTCTGTCGTGGCCTGGACCATCTCCGGTCCCACAAGTGCTGACTCCCCAGGGTCTGTCCAGCACAAAGGAGATATGCAAGGTCGGCCGTACAACGCCTCGTATGGTGCCATCCCGATGGTGGAGTGGTAGCTGTTATTGTATTCGAACTCCACCAAGGGTAGGTGGTCCTCCCAGCTGTGACCAAAGTCGAGGACACATGCGCAGAGTATGTCCTCGAGAGTCTATATGGTCCTCTCTGTCTGACCATCTGTCTGAGGGTGAATGGCGGTGCTCAGACGTAGCTGCGTCCCAAACGCCTACTGCAACCCCTTCCAAAGCTGGGAAGTAAAGCGAGCATCTCGATCAGAGATGATAGATGATGACACACCGTGAAGCCTTACAATCTCCTGAACGTAGAGACATCCCAAGCTCTCCACTGAGCCCTTCTCTCTGATGGGTAAGAAGTGAGACGACTTGGTGAGTCGGTCGACAATCACCCAAATGGAGTCGTGACCTCTGGAAGTGCGTGGAAGTCCAGTCACGAAGTCCATAGATATTCCGTCCCACTTCCACTCCGGGACCTCCAAGGGTTGTACCAAGCCTGCTGGTACCTGATGCTCTGCCTTCACCTACTGGCAGGTGAGGCACCGAGAAACGAACTCTGCCAAAACCTTCTTCATGCCAGGCCACCAGTGCTGTCGTCTGAGATCCTGGTACATCTTCGCCACTCCAGGATGTACCACCAAAGGAGAAGTGTGAAACTATCTCAGCACCTCCTCCCATAAAGCAACTGGTACCAAGATACGTCCTTTGAAAAGGACGTCGTGCTCTCCTCCAAAGGAGAAACCATAAGGTGCCTGTCCTGAGGATATCTGCGCACGCTGCGTCTCACAGTCAGCATCCCCACGCTGTGCCTCTCTGACCCGCTGCAGTAGTGGAGGAGTGACTGTGAGTGACTGAAGGAAGGCTGCTCCATCTCTATCCACAAAGGATATCTGCAAAGTGGCTAGCTGATCTGTCGCCTCCTCAAGTAGCTGAATGCCCGTCCTCCTGCTGAGAGCATCGGCTACCACGTTCCCTTTCCCAGGAGTATAGACTATCTCAAAGTCATAGTCCTAGAGGAACTCGAGCCATCGCCACTGTCTTAGGTTCAGGTCCTTCTGAGAGAAGATGTACCTGAGACTCTGATGGTCAGAAAAGACTGTAAAGTGCTCGCCCATTAGGTAGTGCCACCATGTCTTCAGAGCGAAGACCACTGCTGCTAACTCCAAGTCATGGGTAGTGTAGTTCTGCTCATGCGGCCTCAACTGACTTGATCCATAGGCAATCACCGCCCGCTCCTGCATCAGGACACATCCAAGTCCAGTCCCTGATGCATCACAGTAGACTACGTACCCTACTCCCTCCTCCAGAAGCCTCAAGATAGTGGCACTGGTCAATCTCTGTCTCAGCTCCTGGAAGCTCTGCTGACATCTGTCTGACCACAAAAAGGGTTTCCCCTTCTTCGTCAAAGCTGAGAGTGGTTCCGAAACTCTGGAGAAGTCTGGAACAAATCTCCAGTAGTATCCAGCTAGTCCCAAGAAACTCCGCACCTCCGTCACGCTCCTGGGTGGCTCCCAAGCTAGCACTGCCTCGATCTTCGCAGGATCCACTGCAACTACCGCCTCAGAGATGACGTGCCCAAAGAAGTGGATCTCGCATATCCATAACTGAAACTTCGAGAGTTTACCATAAATATGGTGCTCTTGGAGTGTGTCCAGTACAACCCGCAAGTGGTAGGCGTGCTCCTCCTCAGTTGTCAAGTATATCAAAATGTCGTCGATGAAGACCATGACAAATCGATTGAGGTATGGCTGAAATATCCTGTTCATGAGGCCCATGAACACTGCTGGAGCATTGGTTACGCTAAATGGAAAAACCAAGAACTCATAGTGGCCATACCGACATCTGAAGGCCGTCTTCTGCACGTCCTCATCCCAAACTCTGAGTTGATGATAGCCTGACCTGAGGTCTATTTTTGAGAACCACCGTGCTCCCTTGAGCTGATTGAAGAGGTCATAAATCCTCGGTAGCGGATACTTGTTCCGTACTGTCACCTGGTTCAGGCGATGATAGCCGACACAAAGTCGCAAGCTCCCATCCGTCTTATTGGAGAACAATATCGGGGAAGCCCAGGGTGAAACATTGGGTCAGATGAATCCCTTGCCCTGCAAGTCCTCCAACTGTACCCGTAGCTCTCGAAGCTCAGCGGGGGCCATCCGATACACTGGAGTGGATATCGGGGTTGTCCCGGGGTACATGTCAATATAAAAGTCTACCTCTCTGCGAGGAGGTAGTCCTGAAACGTCTTCGGGGAAAACTTCTGCATACTGATCCACCACTGCAGGAAAAATAGGACTCCGCATATCAACTGCTCCTAGGATGAGGCTAGCCAACTGATGAGTGATGGGCTGTCCTCTCCTCTGCGGAAGTCCATCCTGTGCTGCGAAGGCTCCCTTCTCACCGGTGAAGGTGAACCTGCTCCCGTCGGTGCGTACACATTGCACCTTGCGCCTAATACAGCCGATCTGAGCATGGACTATAGATAACCAATTCATGCCCAAGATGACGTCATAAGGCCTCGACGCCACTACAAGAAGATCCCAGCCGAAGCTCTCACCTCCTAGAGTAATCTCACACTGCCGGCACCAGTGCGTAATCGTCGAGTCTGCTCCCGTAGGAGTCTCTAGCCGTAAGGATCGAGCCAACGGCTCTGTCAGAATCTCCGAGCTCTGAACAAGGGCAACGACTATGAAAGAATGACTCGCTCCTGTGTCTATAAGAACTCCAGCAGGGGTGGAATAGACACATATAGTACCTTGAATCATCTCGGCCGCGCCGTGGTCGTAGGCCTCCGCTGCCTGGAGCTGTGCCTGTCTCTGCCCGCCAGCTCCCTGTGGTCGGGGTGGACCTCCTAGTGGTGATGGTGGTAGAGCCTCAAAGTGTCGCCCACCACCTGATGCTCGGCCAGCTCCTCTGCCTTGTCCGCCTGCTCCTTGTGGACCGCCACGGTCGACCCTATGCCTCTGCCTTGGCGGCCCCTCAACTATCTGCTGCTCCTCAGCATGGTGGGTCGGGCAGTCACGAGCCATGTGGCCCTGCCCGCCGCATGTGTAGCACTATCTGCCTCTCAAAAGACTGGCTCCGCGCTGTGTGCCCTGCACTTCTGAGCCAATGTCCTGAGGTCGTCTGCCTGAGGGTCTGGTCTGCCTGGACCCATGAGTCATCCGTCGGCTACCTGCTGCAGAAGACTCTGCTACGTGCCGCCCTGCGGTAGGTCTCGCTGCTGAAGAAGGCTCAGCAAGGAAGCTCTCGATCAAAAGGGCTCGCTCCAGTACTCTTGCCTAAGTCGGAATGCTGAGGGAGATTAGCGATGCCATGATCTCATGCCTGTTGGAACCAGGCTCTTCAAAGCATGATTTGGTGTATGGTTTGTGTTTGTTGTCAATCCTCAGTGGAAGTTCCGAATGTGTTCCAGCAAAGTGATCATACAGTTCAAGCAGACAACAGTATTGAAGGTGGCGCTGTTTCCCAGTGTTTGCCAAATTTTTGGGCCTCAAAATCGGAAAATGAAGACATGGATTGTCTGCAAAAGGAGCTTCGCAGAAAAAGGAAGTGGTGCGCGAAATATAAGAGGCTTGCGCGAAATACTTATGTTAGGCGCGGAAAAACAGCGGGATGCGCGAAATAGGGGATCAAGGTTTTTCACGCAAATAGTGTTTCGAAATCAGTTTGGTGAAAAATGGCAAAGGCATGGGCTGCGCGGAAAATAAGGGTTGTGCGCGAAATACTTAAGCTGGGCGAAAGATTACGCGCCAGATGAGAGGTTTTCCGCGCCGAAGGGGATTTTGCGCGCAGTGGTCTCAGTCGCCTATAAATATGAGGTGACCCCCTTCTTTCGAGGTGTTGAGAGACTCAGAGAAGATCCGAGGTCTGATGCGCAGAAAAGGATAGCGTAAAGGGGCTTGCGCGAAATATTCGGAGTTGCGCGAAAAAGGGGATTTTTGCGCGAAATATTATTCCGCGCGAAAAGTAATTTTGCGCGCAATAGGAAGGTTTTGCGCGCAAAGGGTTGGTGTTGCGCGCAATTGTTAGTCAGGTTTGTCTACACGTTCTGGTTATCCGGTTCAGTGGTTCTGTGCGTTCTAGTGCATCTATTCCGGAATTCGATGCAAGCAGAGTCTCATGCTGAGCAGAGGCAAAGACTTCAATGCACATCTATTGAAGAGACCTTCACATCTATAAACTGAGTGGGACTTCACCAACGGCAGTGAGCCAGGGGGAGTCAACCGGAGTGACCCGAGGGACGCAGTGAGCTATCCCTGATCAATTGTAAAGGCAATGTGCCTGGGACAGAGTGTCTGTACCTGAACTTTTGTATCCGCAGCTAGTGAAGCATAGTGGATTTAGGTACGACCGGAAACCTGTCGGCGTATGCTCCTTGGACGTAGCCCTTAGTGGTGAACCAAGTAAAAATGGTTGTGTCTTCTCTGTGCATGTGAATGTTTTCATTCTGATCATAATCATCATACATATTCAACAAGTTCCTACCAACGTGGGAACAAGGTCCAACACATTAAAAGAAAAAGTGGTCACCCTGATTCACCCCTCCCCTCTCAGGGTGTCCCGGGGTCCTTCAAGTGGTATCAGAGGGTAAAGGTTGCTGGTGTTGAATCTGACCTTCTTCGTCATGGAAAACGCGGTAAATGTCAGAGGAGTCCCTCACTTCGATGGAAGCAATTTTCAGATCTGGTAGAACAGAATGAGATCTCATCTAAGATCTCTTGGAATGGAAGTTCTTTTTTCTACTGTGCAAGGAATACATGTCACTGATCCAACAGGTCTGGCTATGACTGAAACAGACAGGAAACTTCTTGATGCAGATGCTAAAGCACAGAATGCTCTCACTGCAGCCCTTTCTGATCAGATCTACCTAAAGGTGATGAATTGCACCTCAACAAAATCCATGTGGGATAAACTTGAGAATATTTATTAAGGTGATAGCAAAGTGAAGGAGGCGAAACTACAAGTTCTGCACAATCGGTTTGATGATCTGAAGATGCATCCAGACGAGAATGCAGACTCTTTCTTCAATCGAATTACCGAAGTGGTTGGAGCTATTCGGGGTCTAGGTGAAGAAATCAAAGACATTGATATTGTAAAGAAAATATTGAGAAGACTTCCACCTCTTTATAATGCGAAGGTGTCAGCCCTTGAGGAAAGATATCTTTCCAAACTTTCTTTAGATGATCTACTGAGCAGTTTGGTAGCATATGAAATGAGAGTCAAACCTGAAGATGCTACGACTCGGGTGAGCAAGGAAATGGCATTCAAGGCCATGGATAAACTGAAAATATCAAAGGATAGTAGCGGTGAAGATGACGAAGAAAAATAAATTCTTTCTCTCATTGCAAAGAAGTTCCAGAAGGGGAAAGGGAAATTCAAAGGGAAGTTACCTCTCGCGTGTTTCCGTTGTGGAAAAGTTGGGCACATTGCTTCTCAATGTTTAAAAATGATCAATGATGAAGATAGTGAGGATGAAAACTTCAAGAAGCCTCAGAGAAGGTTCTTCAAAAAGGGAGACTTCAAATCTGGTAAGAAAATGCAAAGGAAGAGTTTTGTCTGTGAAGAGGAAGAAGATGATAATGAATTCTGTGATGAAGAAGAACCAGAATTCAAAACTGGGAACCATGCTTCTATGATGGCCACTGTTGAAAAGCCAGAAGATACTGAAGGAGAAAAACAACTGAGAACTTGTGTAGATCCTGAGATGCAACTTAAGGATGCGGTTAGTAAGCTTAAGATAAAATGTAAGAGCTGCAATAAGTGGAAATCAATTGTGGAAGAATCAACTGAATATGTTGATCAACTAGAAGCTGAAATTGAACGACTGGAAGAATTTGTGAAGGTACAATCTAAAATAATTGAAAGCAATGATGATGTAGTAGATCTGAAGCTGAGAATTGAAGAGCAGGCAAAGGTCATCAATGACCTCACATCCAGACTGGATGAAAAATCCAAGACTGCTGAGGGTCTTGAGGAGGAAGTAGTTACTCTAAGGAGTAAACTGGAGACTGAATCAGTTCCAAAAGAATCAAGGAAGAAAATACAGTTTGGACGATTCTCAGATGCAGAATTACTAGCAAGAGCCAAGTGTGGTTCAGATGGGGTTGGAAAAATCTTGAGTGATCAAAGACCCGCTTGCATGAGAAAGAGTGGAATTGGCTGTGAGGCTGAGTCATCAACTGCTGGAAGTGCAAAGATCCAAAAGAAAGATAAGATGAAAGTTGAACATGTTGAAATATTACCTAGAGTGCTGAAAAGGGAACCCTCAATCCAAACTAAAAGGAGATCTGAAAATTATCCTCAAACTTTCAAAAATGGCAGACAGTCTTACTATTCTCCCAAGGAAGAAGATATACGGAGAAATTCAAGTGAGAAGACATTTCTTCTCATGAAGTGTCAGTTCTGTGGCTATCTGGGCCATACCATGTCTTATTGTGAAGAGGCAAGAAGCTATCTGAATGGAGAAGATATAGATTCTCAACAAAGGAGACCAATTTCATATCCTAATTCTTATAGAAGAAATAATTTCTATGGATATTGTTTTCATTGTTCTAACTTTGGTCATAAGGCCATTAATTGTAGGCAGAGAAGGGACATTGACACCTCATACAGAAGTTCCAGACATGTCAAGTCTCGTCAGCAAGACAATGTTGCTTTTTCAAACAGGTTCTCACCTCTTAAAGAAGACTTTGACTATGAAGAACCTGGGTTTGCGGAAGAGATAGTTGAAAGGCCATCAGTTCTATTTACTCAATCTAATGTCTCATGGAAGGAAATGAGGAAGATTGAGAAATCAAACCTTGCAGAGGTAGCCCTCAAAGCTACCAAGAACAACAGTACCTGGATTCTAGATAGCGGTTGTTCATCTCATATGACAGGTAATTCCGGCCTACTAACAAATATCATAAAGAATGTTGATGGTACAGTAAGATTTGGTAATGATGGGGCTCTGAAAATCAAAGGGAGTGGAAGTACCAAATTAGATAATGGAGAACTAAAGAAGACTGAAGTCCTTTACGTAGATGGCCTACGTCATAATCTCCTCAGCGTGAGTCAACTCTGTGACTCAGGACTTGTTGTTACTTTTAATCAGAAAGGCTGCACTATCAAGGGAAAAACTGGCAATTCTCTCATGAAGGGATGCAGAACAGAAGGAAACTTGTATCAGGTTGATAGTGAAGAAAATGTATGTTACATGACTGTTGAAGAAGAAAACAATCTATGGCATCGGAGATTGGGACACATCAATCAACAAGACATGGAGAAAATATCAAAATTGAGAATTGTCATGGACATTCCCAACCTGAAGCGTGAGCGTGAAAAATCGTGCGATGCTTGTATTCGTGGGAAGCTGGTCTGCAGTTCATATCGGTCAAAGAAGAAAAGGGCATCTCACCTTCTTGATCTGATTCATACAGATGTTTGTGGTCCAATAAATGTTGCAGGAACACATGGAGAAAGGTACTTTGTCCTTTTCATTGATGATTACAGTAGAATGGAATGTGTGATGGTCATTCACAGGAAAAGACAAGTCCTTGACTGCATGAAAACATATCGGCGAATCGCCGAGAATGATACTGGACGAACAATCAAAGTGTTGCGATCTGACAATGGAGGAGAATACACGTCCATTGAATTTGAAAATTATCTGGAGAAGCATGGGATATAACATGAGGTAGCTGCTGTGAGAACTCCACAACAAAATGGAGTTGTTGAACGAAGGAATCGATAGGTGAACAACATGGCACGAACTATGCTGATTGAGAGTCGTACTCCACGACATTACTGGAAAGAGGCTGTTCAAGCTGCAGTGTACATTCAGAATCGAACAGGACTTTATATGGGTGAGACAAAGACACCATATGAATTGTGGCATGGACGGAAGCCTTCTCTAAAATACTTTCGTGTCTTTGGAAGTAAGTGCTTCATCAGAAACAAAGAAGGAAATCAGGGGAAATATGGTGACAACGCAGATGAAGGAATCTTCCTCGGTTACTCAATGAACAGCAAAGCCTACAAATGCTTCAACAATCGTTTGGGAAGGATTGTGGAAAGCAATGATGTTAAGATAATTGAAGAGAAAACCACAAATGCTTCACGGACGTCATATGCTGATGTGATAGAAAGTCATAAAGAATGTGAACATGAAGAAACTACAAATGCAGAAATAGAGGAAGCTGTTCAAAACACTCATCAATCACATAATGATGTTGACTCAGAAGAAGAATCTGAAGAAGAAACCATGGCTGAAGAGAATACTACTGAACCTCGCAGGAGAAATCGAAGAGCTGAGATTGATCCATCCAACATAATTGGGGATAGGAGTGCACCCACTCAAACCAGAAGGATGATGAATACCACGCAATCTGCATTTCTATCAGTTGTAGAGCCATCCTCATTCGAAGAAGCTGCACAAGATATATCTTGGGTGAAAGACATGAATGATGAATTAGACCAAATTGACAAGAATCAGACATGGGATCTTGTCCAGAGACCCGAAGGTCACAATGTGATTGGTACCAAATGGATCTTCAAAAATAAGTTTGATGAGCATGGAAGTGTCATCAGAAACAAGGCACGACTGGTGTGTAAAGGATACTCTCAGATTGAAGGCATTGATGTTGAAGAAACCTTTGCTCCAGTGGCTAGACTGGAGTCAATCAGGCTTTTCCTTGCCATGGCACTCCAAAGAGGATATAAAGTATATCAAATGGATGTCAAGACAACATTCTTGAATGGTGTACTCGAAGAAGAAGTCTACATTGAACAACCAGTGGGCTTTGTCTTGGGTACCGATGAAACAAAGGTCTGCAAACTAAAGAAAGCTCTATATGGTTTGAAGCAGGCACCACAGGCGTGGTACTCACGGCTAGATTCATATCTCAAGAAGTTGGAATTCAAAAGAGGAGGATTTGATCACAATCTCTATGTGAAGAATTCTCCAAAAGATCAGTTCATGGTTCTTGTCTACGTTGATGATATCATTTTTGGTGGCAGCAGACAGAAATCAGTGGATGAATTTGCCAACCACATGAAATCAGAATTTGAAATGTCTATGATTGGGGAGCTCACATATTTCTTGGGGTTGCAAGTGATTCAAAAGAAGGAATACACTTTCATTTCTCAGGAAAAATATGCAAGAGAGTTGCTGAAGAAGTTCAATATGCAAGACTCCAAACCAATGTCAACTCCGATTGCGGTTGGAACTAAACTTGGAAAGCATGAGGATGGGAACTCTGTTGATCCCACCATGTACAGGAGGATCATTGGAAGCCTACTGTACCTGACAGCGACAAGGCCAGATATTGTCTTTGCAACATACCTTGCGGCCCGCTTTCAGAGTAATCCAAAGGAGGAACACATGTCAGCACTAAAAAGAATCATGAGGTATATTCAAGGCACACATAACTTCGGGTTATTTTTTGCTGCAGGCAGGGACAGTGAATTATTAGCGTTTTCTGATGCTGACTGGGCTGGGGATGTAGTAGACAGAAAGTCCACTAGTGGTGGAGCTTTCTATATTGGGCATAAATGTGTTGGCTGGTTGAGCAAGAAGCAAGAAAGTACTTCTCTTAGTACTGCTGAAGCTGAATATATCTCCGCCACAAAAGCATGCACTCAACTTCTTTGGATGAAGCAGCAGCTAACAGATATTGGTGATAAGGTGCCGCAACCAATGGTGATTTATTGCGATAACAAAAGTGCAATTGATCTCACGAAGAATCCGGTTCAACATTCTCGTACAAAACATATTGAAATATGGTATCATTTTATCAAAGAAAAGGTTGAACAAGGAGTGATTAAAATGGATCATGTTGGAACTAATGAGCAAGTGGCTGATATCCTAACCAAGCCATTGTCCTCGGCTGTGTTCGAGAAGCATCGGTTGAACCTCGGTGTTCGACCACCTCCTACTGCATAAGGAGGCACCGGAAGTCCCCTCTCCCCGTTTGTCTTAACTGTTTTTATCTGCTTATGGCTGTGATGCAAGTTTATGGGGGAGATACTATCCAGGGGGAGTATGGCTTGAGCTGAACGTTGAACAAACTTTTCGGTCTTTGGTTTTATTGTCAATGGGGGAGAAAGGAATAAATTCAAGGCAAGAGAATTCAAGGAAAGCAATTCACGGCTTCCGTGATGGAAGTGTAAGATTGTGATGAGAAGTTTAATAAGGATAACATCGGGCGTCATGGAGAATTTCAAAACACTAAGACCCAGTTCAAGCTTCCTCTCTTGTTTTCTACACCGAGCATTGCTCACGTAGACTTAGAGTGTTGGCTGAGTTGATTCTTGCGTTTTGGATTTTCTCATGGTTGGAGATCTATTGAATTTATTCTGATTGCCAACAAACCCAAAGGGGGAGATTGTTGGAACCAGGCCCTTCAAAGCATGATTTGGTGTATGGTTTGTGTTTGTTGTCAATCCTCAGTGGAAGTTCCGAATGTGTTCCAGCAAAGTGATCATACAGTTCAAGTAGACAACAGTATTAAAGGTGGCGCTGTTTCCCAGTGTTTGCCAAATTTTTGGGCCTCAAAATCGGAAAATGAAGACATGGATTGTCTGCAAAAGGAGCTTCGCAGAAAAAGGAAGTGGTGCGCGAAATATAAGAGGCTTGCGCGAAATACTTATGTTAGGCGCGGAAAAACAGCGGGATGCGCGAAATAGGGGATCAAGGTTTTTTGCGCAAATAGTGTTTCGAAATCAGTTTGGTGAAAAATGGCAAAGGCATGGGTTGCGCGGAAAATAAGGGTTGTGCGCGAAATACTTAAGCTGGGTGAAAGATTACGTGCCAGATGAGAGGTTTTCCGCGCCGAAGGGGATTTTGCGCGCAGTGGTCTCAGTCGCCTATAAATATGAGGTGACCCCCTTCTTTCGAGGTGTTGAGAGACTCAGAGAAGATCCGAGGTCTGATGCGCAGAAAAGGATAGCGTAAAGGGGCTTGCGCGAAATATTCGGAGTTGCGCGAAAAAGGGGATTTTTGCGCGAAATATTATTCCGCGCGAAAAGTAATTTTGCGCGCAATAGGAAGGTTTTGCGCGCAAAGGGTTGGTGTTGCGCGCAATTGTTAGTCAGGTTTGTCTACACGTTCTGGTTATCCGGTTCAGTGGTTCTGTGCGTTCTAGTGCATCTATTCTGGAATTCGATGCAAGCAGAGTCTCATGCTGAGCAGAGGCAAAGACTTCAATGCACATCTATTGAAGAGACCTTCACGTCTATAAACTGAGTGGGACTTCACCAACGGCAGTGAGCCAGGGGGAGTCAACCGGAGTGACCCGAGGGACGCAGTGAGCTATCCCTGATCAATTGTAAAGGCAGTGTGCCTGGGACAGAGTGTCTGTACCTGAACTTTTGTATCCGCAGCTAGTGAAGCATAGTGGATTTAGGTACGACCGGCAACCTGTCGGCGTATGCTCCTTGGACGTAGCCCTTAGTGGTGAACCAAGTAAAAATGGCTGTGTCTTCTCTGTGCATGTGAATGTTTTCATTCTGATCATAATCATCATACAGATTCAACAAGTTCCTACCAACGTGGGAACAAGGTCCAACACATTAAAAGAAAAAGTGGTGACCCTGATTCACCCCTCCCCTCTCAGGGTGTCCCGGGGTCCTTCAATGCCTCAATCCCTGCTCAAAGGTCCGGGCCCAGAAGAATGGGTCCCGTACCATGTCTGTCGAGTAGCGCGAGAGATCGGTAAATCTCGCCGAGTACTGGGCGACCGTCAAGCTGCCCTGCCGCAGCTGTAGAACCTCCTGGATGCGTACCGCACAGAGGGTGGCTGGGACGAACTCTGAGCGAAAGAGGCTCTCAAAGTCCATCCAGAGAAGAGATGCCTCATCATGCACCTAGAGCATCAAGCTCCACCATCGACCCGCTGCCGCGTGCAGTAGGCTCGCTGCGAGGATCACCATGAGGTCTGCTGGTGTCCTCACTAACATGAAAACTCGTACCACAGCCTCCAACCAGTCCTCGGCTGCCTGGGGGTCCGTCTCCCCGCGGAACCTCGACGGTCGCTGGTGCTGAAACTTGTGCAGTGCACTAAGGAAACGTGCATCTTCAGCGGCTGGGGCTGGTAGCATCGGTGGATCGGCAGGTAGAGGTACCACCGGTGCCTCTGCTGACAAAGGGCCCTGTACCGAGGCCTCGTCGCTCAGCGGGCTGTCGTCACGTACAACTCTCGGAACCCTAGCTGGCTGCCGTCGTGGGGCCATCCTGAAAAGAAACAGGTGTTCCACGGTCAAACAGTATACATAATGAGCTGACATAAAGTAATCACAAAGAAAACTTGAAACACACATGCAATCAATGTTTTCACGCATTAAGTCGGAAATCAGAAGTCAGGGTCCTGGTGTACGGATACGTCGACCTCCGCACCAACACTGGACTCCCTGGATTGATAACCACACCTAATATTCTTAACACTATTGCTTCACTTAGAAAAAGATCAAAGTCCAAAGTTCTGCGGTAGAACCGAACTCCTCTGATACCAATTTGTCACGACCCATCCTCGGGGCCCGTGCCGTGACTACCCCAAGCCCGCCTTCCATAGGCCAGGGGCTGGTGACTAGCACCAATGCGTAATTCCCAGCAAAAAGGGAAGGCATTGCCTTTGTAAAGTAAACAACAAACACCACAGAGCAAGCAAGCAGAAGTAACACTAAGTAAAAACTGAGTACAACAGTAAGTGCAGAAAAGTAAGTGGGCCAGAATACAAACCCAAACTGAAAGTAAAGTACAACTGGAAAGGGAAAAAATCAACTAAAATTAAAGTCGCATCGTTGAGCCGTCCACTGGAAATCCCACCTGAAGGGTGAGTGCAGATGGCCACCACAACTCCTAGGGTCCAGCCGTCCGCTCCGAGTACGTCCCGCCCAGTGGACCACCTCCAGGTACCGTCCCGCTCCGCAAGCCTCAACCACGATCAGTGTTTTCCGTCGTCTGCAACCAACACAACGTAGTGCGGGCATAGCCCGTGCAGGGGTGAGTATAAGCTACTCAGTAGGGACCCTGAGACCCCCAAAGGTCTCCCAGAATCCACAAAGGATAATCCACAAAGGAAAGATACAATCACGAAGTAACATCCGATACTGCTTAGGTATATGCCCATACATATACATAAGTCATTAATTCACGTTCGGCTCCAACATCCGAGCCCAAGTACAACCCAGTCCACACAGGGAAGCAAAACATAAATCCACACAGGATAGCACAACACCATCCACATAGGAAAGCAAAACAGGATTCAGCTCACACAAGTATACTTCTTCGTAAGACGATAGAAATGATCAGATATTGCCATTGATTCATCTAAGCCGTCGGACCCACAAAGGATCGATAGGTACTAACCCCCGCAATGACCCACAAAGGATCTGACCCACACAGGATCGATAGGTAACTAATCCCCGCAATGACCCACAAAGGATCTGACCCATACAAGATCGATAGGTAACTAACCCCCACAATGACCCACAAAGGATCTGACCCACACAGGATCAATAGGTAACTAACCCCCGCAATGACCCACACAGGATCAGACCCACACATGATATGTAGGCGCTGGCCCACACAGGACTGCTGAGCGTTGACCCACACAGGATCAGACCCACACAGGATCTGTAGCACTGATCCATGTAGGATTGCTGAGTGCTGAAGTCGTCGCCGTCGAATCCACTGAGGATCTCTGTACAATCGTCGTCGTCGCCGCAGTCGCAGCCAGCTCTAGGGTTCCCGCACACAACAAGCTCGTTCGGGAGGGTCCGCTCCACGAGCCGAGGGGCTAATACATCAACTGACACAAATTCCGGAGTTGATGTATCCAAAAGTTCGGTATCATCAACAAGAACTCAACGTCGCTGACGACACGTCAATCGAACGCCCGGTCTGAGAGTTATTGGCCTTTTTGTCCAGGGGCCCGGTTGGTTTTTAAGTCAAAACCAACCCGACCGTACTCCACCTGCATCCAAACCTCGAGCGAAGTAAGCCAAAAGATCTGTCTCACTAAGAGGAATCCAACAAAGTCGACGACACGTCAATCGGACGTCCGGAGTTCAAGTTATGAGCGTTTCCGCTCCGAGGGCCCGGTTGGTTTCGTGTACAAACCAACCCGACCGAACCCAAAGTACTCCGAAACCTTGAGTGCGATATACCTAAACGACCTTCTCGATCCAAGGATCACAGCTCCGCTGACGGTGCATCGATTGGAGGTCCTTAGCCCATGATATGGGAAAAAGACCGAAAAAGGTTCGAAAACGGGGGGTCTGGGCCTCGACCGACCCGACCCAACCCCCCTTGGGTCGACCCGAATTGGGTCGACCCGAACCGGGTCCGGGTCCAACCTGGATGGCGCGACCCGGCCTGGCCGGCGCGGCTCGACCCGGCCTGGGCGCGACCCGGCTGGCACTGGCCGGGGGGCCAGCAGGTCGGCTCGGCCGTTATGGCCGAGCGAAGCGGGGGGCGTGCTGCCCCCGTGTGGAGAGACCGCGGCCCCGCGTAGGGCTTCCCTTGCCGGCAGACGCAGTCGGTTGCCGCGTTCCGCTCCTTCCAGTCCCGCGCGGTCGCTGGACCGCGGCCTGCCGCGACGGCGGCTCCCGGCGGGCCGCTCCGCGGACCACCGGACGAGTTCCGATGGTCGGAATTGCGTGCCGTCTTCACCAACGGGCCTCCCGGGACCTGTCCTTCACTGCGAGGACCTCACAACGCCCGTGCGTCCTGCTTCATCGTCGTCCTCCGATCCGCACACCAAGAACAAAAGGACGGTGGGTTCAGACTTGTTCGTTGGTCCGCACCCACCGCGTTAGTGGTTTTAAAAGTCGTCCAACAAATATTTAAACAAACCACAAATATAATCACATAGATTAAAATGAACAAAAACCCATACCTCAACGTTGTCTTCGAACGTGAGTTCGTCGCGGAATTAACCGTCGCGGAAGAAGAGGATCGTCGCGTCGCGGAAGGGGCATCACTGTCGTCGCGGTACACGGCGTTGCGTAGTCAAACTCTGAGGATTTAAAATCACACAGATTTAATTACACCATTTAAACCCATGATGAGGATATAATTCACAAAGAATTAAAAGAACCACAACCCCCCTACCTCAATCGGTTGTTGATCGAAGATTGTCGCGGGGGAAAGAACGTCGTGGAAGAAGCGTCACGGAATGAGGATTGTCGGCATTGTGTCGTCGATCTCCGAGGGTTCGGCGTTCTTCGTCGGAGGCCGGCGTTCTTCGTCGGTGATGATGCGTTCTTCTCGTTCTTCGCGTTCTTCGCGTTCTTCAATGAAGGAGGATGAAGATCTTCAAGCCTTAGAGCTTTCTCCCAATCCTCTCAACAAGTAACCCTTCAATAAAATAAGTGTTGGTCTTATTTTATTTCCCATGCCAATGTTTTGGAATTCATAAAAAGAATCCAACAATTAAATGAATTAATTGCAACGCTTAAACTGTTCAATTAATAGGGGCGTTTAATATTTAATTAAACGCACAGGTTGACTTTATTTAAAAAGAGGTTTTTGCGGGTGCGTTACTTAGAGGGAAAGAAACAGTGGGGCTCGTGTGGGCCCCACCTCACAAATATCCTATCAAGTGGGTAGGATATTATGGGTCCCATCTAATCCGCTTAACCTAGGTTAAGACACTTTAGTAAAATAAAAATAAAAGACGCACCACTTTTATTTTTATTCCTTAACTTAACCCCAAAAATTAAAAACCACACCCGAGCAAACGCAACTCTGGAAAAGGTGTTTCTAAGCAATTACCGATGCTGCGATTCCATCGATGCCCTCAGAATTTGATTCCGAGCACCGGTTCAAAAGTTAGAAAAACCCACTCGTTCGTTCACTGAACGTACCTGAGCCAAACTTCGGAAAATGATTCCGGGCACACCGGGCCTCAGAATCAGGTGCCATCAGAAACTGCGTTCTTGTAAAATTTCCAAGAAAATTAAGAAATAAATTTCCTTGAATTTTACGGGTCTTTACATATACCAAAGTATTCATCATCCTTTTTCTTTAGTTTAAGAAACTTCTTCTCCATCTTTGTTCAAAGAATACGAGGAAAGTACTTTTTGAAAAATAAGTTCTTGAACTCATCCCATTCCATGGAATCAATTTCATCTATTGGCCTTGTATTCTTGATAATATTCCACCATTGATCAGCTTCACCTTCCAAACGATATATTGCTAAGATGACTTTATCATGTTCAGAACATTGAAGAACTGAAAATATCTTTTCAGTGGTACTGATCCATTGTTCAGCAACAAGTAGATCAGAAGACCCACTAAAATAAGGTGGACGTTGTCTCATGAAGGACTCAATAGAATAATGTTCCCTTATCTGCTCATTTGGAAGTCCATAATGATTCATAGATTGTGTAAGTATAGCAATAAAATTTTGCACTCCATCTCCCATAACATTGATTTGTTCAGGAGGACAATCAGTGCATTTTCCATTATATTGATCAACACGGTTCCTTCGGGTTCCAACTATCATCTAAAACCCAAAAAGAATAGTGTGAGAGGCAAAAATCATGCTAGGAAAAACAACATAATAATAGGGGAGTACCTTCAATATCTAACATCTTAGGCTTAATCTAATATCATTACCATAATTCTAGGACTATAACCTATACTTATACTTAACCTTAGGGACATCCCTAGACATACCTTTGAAATATCTCTAGGGATCTCACTAAAGTTTTCGCATCCTAGTTTCCAAAGGTTGACCAAACCTTTCCTCTGATACCAACTGTAGAGACCCGAATCTTGACGTACATGGACATTACATTACTTTAGCGGAATACTTAATACATAACAAAAACAGACACACAAGGATCGTAATAGTTTGGTGTCTTTGAAAACTCGGAATACAATCTTCTAATCGTGGTGAAAGATCTTTAACATATCCCATAAGATCTTCCCCTTTTTGTTTTCTTACCTAAAACCTTTCTTTAAATCCTGGGGAAAATAAAACATATAAAGGGTGAGCTCAAATGCTCAGTAAGGGTAAGCATGGATAAAATAAAACAAATCATATACATTTGAACTTCAAAACATGAACATAATATTTAAACATCAGAATCTTGAGAAATGACATAAATCATGGTAGTACGTAATAAATAGATCATAAAGAAACATTAATCATGATAAAATAGCATGGGAATTAAACATGTAATTGTGGAAAACATTCATCACTTGTTATGATTTCCATAGTAGCCAAGGAATTTTCTCCAAGACCATCTTAGTGGACAAAGTCCCTCTCTGAATCGAGTTCACTCCTCATTTCAGTCCTGTATCACTGAACCAGATTAACTTACCATTCCGTCCATTTCTATCTCATGAGATATAAATCTTTACCCAATGCATTGGAGGGAGATATAGGTCTCACCCATCTCATAATGAAATCATTCTTACTTGTGCCGCAAAATAAACTTAAAACATTCATCATAACCCAAAGAATAAAATGGGTTTCATAAACATCATCCCATCATCTCATAATCCATATAAAATAAATGGAAATTTCATCATAAAAAAAGTGAAACCATGTAAATCATAGAGACATTAAACTTGAAACATACACATATGAAATAATGTCACCTTAGATGGAAAAATGGTTTTCATAAAACACTTGAAATGAATTCTTGAAGAAAATATCTTTTCTTCTTCAAAATCAATTTCTTTTCACAAAACGTCATGAAATTTTAAAATAAAAGGATTTTGTTGAAAATAGTCATGAAATATTTTGGAGGAAGCTTCATGAAAATAAGGCTTTATAAAACCATAAAAATCCTTTCATGCCGTATACGTTAAAAAAAACCTTCTTCTCGTACTTTTGTCAGAAAAGTCAAAAAGTACCTTGTAGGGTAAATAAAAGAAAGATTCCTTCCATACCATGGGGTAAAAGTCAAAATGGGTAAAAAGGAATTTAAACATACATGAATACACTTTTATAAAACATGGACATGGATGATAGCAATAACCCCAGTAAATACTTATGAATAAGCAATCTCGGATAAAAATGAGATTTGCAAAATTATCCCTTACCTTAGGTCCGATATGCTTCGTACGTATCCGAACCTCCTGTATAATGATTTAAATAATTTCATTGAATTATTATATAATCATATTCATTGTTATGATATCATATATGGTTCACTTATGACTTTATATTACCCGTTCTTTTGTAAGTTCCATGTTAAAGTAGCATTTTGGGTAAAATCGTTTTATTTATCGTACATGTTTGGACTTGTTATTCTTGATATTATTACTTATATCCTGATTTAATTAATTCCAGAATTTAAAACATGATTTATATGTAATATATATTCAGCATATACATATATATATGATTTACCGATAAATGGAATGAAATACACCGTTCATGGAGACGGTAGGCCGTACGTAAGCATGAACGCTGTTTTCGTTTCCTTATTAAATTGAATAGAATTAAGTAGATGACATACATATATATATATATATATACATAAATACAGTACCATTATTATGTCATATATTTCACTATTACTTATTATATATACCTTATAATCATTCATGAATGGTTAACATGGAGAATGAATCTCATCGCGTCGTGGAGACGGTAGTCCGTACGTACACACGAGCGATGATATCACTCCCATGATCATGGAATTGTATTGAAGTGTATGTATACTATTTAAGAATCAATATCACTTTACAATAATCATATATATTTATTCTTTACACCATTATACCCATCCGAGTAAGGTGGTGGTGGAAAATAGATTACACCACGGCGTGGTGACGGTATTCCGTACGTACGCACACGCGGTGATTTCGTTTTCCGTAGGATGGATAGATGGTGAAATAGGGTTGTTTCATACTTATAATAACATATCAGTATATTAGTGATACTTATGTTATTAGTTCATAATGAAACAACTAAAGAAGAAGGAGTGGAAGATTAAATAAAGTTGAAAGAATCGGTAACATACATTACCTCTTCTTTGAAGCGCCTCTTTGAGACCTCCTCTTAGGGCACTAAAATTGGTCTTTGAAGAATACCAGGACCTCTAGGATGTTTCTAGGGAAGTGGAGAAGAGAATTTGGCCGGGGTTGACCGATCTTGAAGAGTCAAAGTGGTGTGAGAAAGAGAGGGAGGAGGTGCCCTTTTATAAGGGAGGAGATGGGCACCTTTGAAAAAACTAAACATATTATTTTATTATAAAGCCATATTCGGTTTTTAATAGCTCCAAATTGATTTATTTCGAATATAAGGTGGGTATGGGTCTAAATCCTCTCATCCAATAAAATTTAGACAAGTTTATGTCATTATATTAACCTTATCTTTTAGTTTTAACTCTTAGTTAATTAGATTGACATGTCACTTTGTATTTTTATATTATATAGTTAATAAACTTACCATATACATCCAAGAGATTCCCAAGTGGTCCATTAATGATAAAAATATCATGATATAAGTATCTTGGCCAAACCTTAGATTTTTAGGAATATAATAACAATTAATAATATAATATTTGTTTTAAAAACTATTTTATGTCAATTTTGACACTATTTGGTAATTGATTTTTTTGAAAATCATAACAGAATGATTAGTTTGAAAAAATTTAATTAAATCAATACTAACATGTCATATTAACATATAAAATTATTTTAATTCATAAAAAGTCTCAAATTACATTTATTTGGGTATTTATAACATCAATTATGTCAATATTTCATTAATAAGATAATTACTGCATCATCATTGTGTCATAAATAAATTAAATTATTTTAAGTCTAAAAATTAAAAATTATATACCATTATGTAGGAAATCTTTTTATCTTTCTAATGAATATTTATAGTTGAATTTATCTTATGTATAACCCAATATTAAAAATTATTTAGTTTTTAAACTTTGATTTTAACTATTTTAACCCTCTTTAAATAAATTAATAATAAAGTCCTAATCTAATCCAAGTGGGCCTAAATGGTCATATTTTATTCCTAAGGTTGTTTTTGGTCGAATTACACTTATCCAATAGAATTAGGACATGTGTTAGGGTAATAATAATATCATTTTTACCCTTAATTATCGCATTTACTTTTAACCGTGGTAAAAAAAAGTAAAAAGTTACTATTCAACAAAAATTATTTTCATCTCGTTGAACCACATTTTAGTCCTTGATATTAACCGTGTCTCTCATATTTTTGAAATTCCACTCACAGAAGCGGTAAAATTAAGTTTTATGTGAATTTGGAAATTCTCTTAGGAGGTGGGTAAAAGACGGTGAAAAGTTCAATAAAATTTTTATATATCTAAAATTATTATAAAATGACTCCAATGAATTGCATTGAACTTATATAGGTATTATGTATCAATTTTGACCTAAAATAAATTTAAATAAAATATATAATTATTTAAATAAAAAGTTGGTTTTTTAAATAGTAACCCAGTGTTTTCACTATTCATCAAAAATTGAAAGTTTTCAGAAAATACCAAAAATTCACCCTAGGATAATTTCGATATTTCGAATCCAAAAATAAAGTCTATTTGGAAAGATAAAATTTATAAAATTTTAAAAAGTGGGTATTACTATTCATAATGGCTAGTTTATATAACATATCGTTGTTTAGCGAAACTCAGTATTGCATACAACACACGCTATCGTGGAAGGTTGCGATTGCGTGTAATGCAAGCCAAGTTAGGGATGCGTGTTGTGCAAGCTCCTTTTGGGGTAGCGTACAACACAAGACATTAATGAAATTAAAAAGAATATTTTTCATAAAATCTCGGGGTGTTACAGGGTCACACACTAAGTGTGTCCAAGTATCTCAGTTAAATATTCATTTTATAAGTTGAATAAAGATTAGTCCCGATTGTGGTTTAATAATTATTCAAGGATACCTGATCACATTTATTTCGACACTAGTTATTCGAGAGAAAATATTGTGGGTGAAATAATATATATTTATTAGTGAGTAATGCAATGATATTTATTTAAGAAATAAATAGTCATTATTCAAGGTCTAATAAATGTGGTAAAGGAAATAAATAAAAAGGAAAAACAAAAGTACATGCCGTGTATATTAATAAATACATGATGTGTAGTTTTTCTAGGGATTTGTGAGAAATAATATTATTTATTTAATTAAATAATATTAGGTGTAATTCGTTGGGCGCATGTCAAGTAATAATAATAGTCAAATGTTATTATTAGACATGGGGTATTATTAAGAATTAAATGAAATGAATAAATGCCTATGGGTAATTAATTAATTTTATTATTCTAAGTATTATAAATCTCAATTAAATTATTCTCATTAATCCTACCCATTCTTATAGGTTGTGCACAATAGATCTAGAGAAATCTCTCAAGCTAAGAGAGAATTCTTTTCTTCCAAGAATGCTCTCATGTTACGAGAGATATCCTCCTCCACCGGATCAAGGAGAGTGCTTTGGAAGCGGCTCTCAAAGTAATCGAAGACGAACATCACAAGTGAAGGCTCTTCCACGTTAGCACCTGGAGATCCCTTCGACGACGTCCAGAGATACGTGGAGCACATGTGGATCACCTCTAGAGGAAGCCTACACTTGGATTCTACGATACAATGACGGATCACATTGGATCATGACAAAAAACATCAAAAAAGAGAGAATTCCATCAAGGTAATTCTTGTATTTTAATTAAATTAATTATAACAAACATATGATGATCCTCTCTATAGTTCTGAGACTCCCTTAATTTCTTTCGTTCTTCATTCTTCATTCTATTCTGAAGATCCGACGTTTTATTATCCTGATAGATCTCAGATTGATCGTTGTTAACAGGAAAAATTAAAGTTGGGTACACCCATCCACGCGCTTCCACTGCGCTCGGAACCTATAAGTGGTATCAGAGGGGTCATATCATTGATTATAATTATTTAGTTTTTCATTGATGATTTATGCATTTAATAATTTAGTTGTTTCAATTCAAGTTAATCGTTCTTTAAATCCTAATCTTGAGATCTGTTCCTCCACTTTCATTTCTCATTCACCTCATAGAAACGATATTTTTTTTAATTCTGATTAAAATTAAACAGAAGATCTCATCCAGAGGTGCCAAAGCTACCTGGTCGTACAACACCAGAACACACAACATGTATTTGGCAGTAGACACCGTGTAGTCAAGATTCAATGCATCGGACCGGTCTGCCAAACTAAGCCGTGTGTTGGAGTCTTTCTAAGTCTTAAATGACTTCCTATGTTGACCAGGAATAGGTGGCACATGGTTTCCGGATTACACGCCATGTAGCCCATTGGAAACGACGTGTAGTCCCTTCGGGTTAGGGTTAGACTATGTACCCCATAGATGACTTTCCCGGCTGGAGACTGTGTAACACGGATACTACACAGCGTGTGACCCACTGGACATTCCGTGTACTCCAAACATTTCCGAAGTACATCTACACGCCATGTCCCTGGGCGTGCACTTTGGATGGATGATGAACGATAGTACACGCCATGTAGTTTGGAACTACACATCGTGTACTCATCCAAATTACACAGATTTATTAAAATTTATTATTATATTATACAAACCCTTGAGACGTGTACCATGGTGCAAGCGTAAAGCTAAGGCACAACACATGATAGGTGTTATATATATATGTGTTTAATTTAACATCTGTGTAATGTTCATTTCTACTCATTGGGTAGTTACAAATGAGAATTCAACGGGTTGACTCCAAGGTAAAACTTATGTACAAAGATAATTTTAAATGAATTTATTTATTTAAAATTATGATGGATGAGAATGTCAAGGAAATTTATAAAAAGGGTTTAAGATAAAAGGATTGATTAATTAAAGATAATTAATTGATTCGAGCGTGATTTATCTTAAACAAGAATGATAAAATAATTTAATGCTAGTTTTATTTATGTGTAAATATTATTGCATGCATGGATGATCATGAGCTAGACCAAGAACTTTGTATGTGAATGGTTTCTTTTAATTTATTTATTTAAATTAATTTTTTTGGTATGCGATCCTTCTCCTGATTAATATGTAGGGCTTGCATGACCAATGTTTTTTTATGTAAAACTATGTTTTACCCCTCACTTGAGAGTGAGATAAAAGCATATGTAATAGATAGAGCTCCCAAACTAGTGGAGGCAACTCAAGTTAAGAGCCAAGGTGAAACCAATCCAAGGGGATACAAAGGTGGACAGGTGGAAAGCTGTAAACATAAACCCAAAAGGTTCAAGGTGTTTCTTCCCCAGGTCTTGGGTTAGTTTATCAACCACTAGATAAACTAACCAATAGAAAAATCTCATGATCATACAATTTATTTTATTTCTACTAGTTGCATGGTTTATTTATTGTGGGTGTGTTTTCACGATCACACAATTAATGAATTAAACAAGCATGCAAGATGGAACTAAAATAAGATAGGCTTATACGTAAATATTACCTTAGACATGGTTAATCACTTAAGTATATCCCACTTAATATTAAAAATCTTGTAATCAAAGATAATAAAATGGAAATTTACATATAAGGATAAAATCCCTCAAAGAAATATTAAGTCGGTATAGCCTTCCATAATCTTGGTTAGAATCGAACCATAGTTCAAAGTGTTTGACCAACCCTAGTTGGGGTGCTTTCAATTATCTGGAAATTCTAATTCATGGTTTTGGGTTGATTTGACTTGGTTCACATCAATGGTTGACTGCCACAGTAGGACTTGGTGTGACCAAGAGACAAAGGTTGAATAAATCCAAAATAAAAGCGTTTCAGGATTGGGGAGTCCACTCAGCGGATCAAGGAACTACGAGTTAGTGCAGTTGGAATTTAGAATGCCTAACTAAAACCCTTCAAGTTTCTTGACCAACCCTAGTTGGGGTAATGCGAAGGGAAATATAGATCCTTTCCACTAGAATATTCAGGCAATAGAATATTCCGAAGTCAATGGTGAGGGTTATTGGATTTTGATAAAATAGTGGGAGACTAATAAATATTAGTTTATTTATTTGTCTCAGTTTTATCATGATAAAGTAATAAATATTTTCTCATATTAATTTTTAGAAACAACAATAAAAATAACTTCAAACATATCATTGCGAACCATACTTGAGAAGGAAAACCTTCTCACCGGCACCAATTTCTAGAAATGGCATAAGCGTTTACGCGTTATCCTTCGCCACGAGAGAAAATTGTATGTGCTGGAAGAGAATGTTCCAGTTGTGCCTAGAAAAGAGGCCAGTGACGAGGAACTATCTCTCTATATGAAACATATGGATTATGTCACAGATGTCCAATGTTTCATTCTATCGGCCATGTATAATGATCTCTTAAAGCAACATGAAAACATGGATGTGTATAACATGATGTCTCACCTTAAGGATATATATTGAGAGAAGGTGAGATAAGAGAGATATGAGATCTCCAATGATTTTTTAGAACTAATCTTAGAGAGTCTACGCCAACTGGGGCTCATATAGTCAAGCTTATTGGCTACATTGAAAACCTGAACATCTTAGGGATTAAGTTCCCGGATGAGTTATGTACAGATCCCATCCTATCATCACTTCCTAAGACCTTCTCTGGCTTTATTGTCAACTACAACATGAGAAACAATGAGAAGAGTCTATCATAGATTATAACCTTAATTTTCCAGGTAGATAAGGACATGGGGCGCGACAAACTCGCAGTCTTTATGGTGAATAAGAAAATAAAGGACAAGACAAAGGGGTCAATGATTTATAAATGGTATGAAGCCCCTGAGCACCATCCCTCCAAGAAGGGGAATATCCATAGGCAGGGCAAGGAATGGGATGCGGTATGTTTTTCATGTGTCAAGCCAGGCCAGTGGAAGAGGAATTGCACCCAAAAGCATGGGGACGCTAAAGGTGTGTTCGTTATCGAGTACAATATTTCCATTTCTACACATTGGGTATTGGATACAACTTGTGGGGATCAAATATATATTAAAATTTAGGATCCAAGTAGATTTATAAATATTTCTAGAGGAGAGGTGGATCTTTGAGCTACCAATAACGCGAGGCTGAATGCGTTGGCCATTGGCGATTACCATCTCTCATTTCCAACTGGAATGCTTTTGGTTTTATATAACTGTTATTATGTTCCTAGTGTTACCAAGAACATAATTTATGTATCTTGTTTGGATATGGATGGATTTATTTTCAAGTTTGGAAATAAGGGTTGTTTCTTTTATAAGAACAACGTATGTTATGGTATGGAGCATTTAAATAACGGTTTGTATGTATTAAATTACAAGAACCAAGTTTTGGCAATCGATAACGAAACAAACTCACATGACTCATATAACACCTAGATGTGGCATCACCGTCTTGGTCATGTAAACGAGAAGCACTTGACAAAGCTCTGCCAAGATGGTTATTTAGACTCTACTGATCTAAAACTACTAGATAGATGTCACACTTTTTTACAAGGTAAAATGACCAAGACACCTTTCGGTGGATAGGGTGAAAGGGACACTGAGCTTCTAGGATTGGTACACATGGATGTGTGTGGACCATTTCCAGTAGAAGCTAGAGTTGGATATTATTACTTCATTAATTTTACTGATGATTTGAGTAGATATGGCTATATCTACTTAATGAGGTATAAGTCAGAGTCCTTAGATACATGTAAGGAATTCAAGAATTAAGTAGAGAATCAGCTTGGTAAGAAGATAAAGAAGCTTATATTAGACCGAGGTGGAGAATATATGAACCAAGAGTTCATTGACCTTTTATGGGATTTTGAGATTCTATCTCAACTCACTCCTTATACACCATAATGGAATGATGTTAGTGAAAGTAGGAACCACATCTTGTTGGAAATGGTGAGGTCGATAACAAGTCATGCAGATCTTCCATTATCCTTTTGGGGATATGCATTACAAACTACAACATACACATCAAACCGAGTACCAACTAAGGAATAAAATGGAATTCCCTCCGAGATATGGAGTGTAAAGAAACCCATTTTGTCGCACACATGTGTATGGGGATGCGAGGCATTTGTTAAGGCCTTATCAGGAAACAAACTAGAACCCTGGGGAACAAGGTGTATCTTTATAGGATATCCCAAGGAAGCGAAAGGATATTACCTATATAATCCTTCAGACAAGAAATTAACTGTCGCCAAACAAGCCATATTTCTTGAGAGGGAGAACATCCTCAAAAAGGATAGTGGGAGCAAGATTGACTTCGATGAAGTTGATGCTCAAGATACACATGAGTTGCTACAGGAACAAGTTTCACAGGTCCCCATGGAAGAGGTTCCAAAAACACAAGTACTAAGTAGGATCTTAAGAGAGTTAAGGTAACCAATTAGATTTGGTTTCCTAGTCACCGAGGATGGTGAATCATTATTGTTGGACAATGACAAACCTCTATCCTATATGGAAGCAATAGAGAGATCAAAAGCTGCAAGGTGGCTAGAATCTATGAATTCGGATATGGATTCCATGTATTAGAACCAAGTTTGGGTTCTGGTCGATGATCCAATTAATGTAAAGCTTATTGGATGCAAATGGGTATTCAAGAGAAAGATGGACATGGAAGGTCAAGTTAGCACCTATAAAACAAGGCTAGTGGCTAAAGGATTCAGACAATGTCAAGGATTTGACTACGATGAAACCTTCTCACCAGTTTCCATGTTTAAATCCATAATAATCATACTTGCCATAACATCTTACCATGACTACGAGATTTGGAAAATATATGTCAAAACAACATTCCTTAATGGGAACCTTCAGGAAGACATCTATATGACACAACCAGAAGGGTTTGTGACACCAGGTGAAGCCAAAAAGGTTTGCAAGTTACATAAATCCATTTATGGATTAAAGCAATCATCCAGGTCATGGAACATTTGATTTGATGAATCCATAAAGGAATTTGGTTTCATTAAAAATGAATGTGAGACATGTGTTTATAAGCGGTTTAATGGGAATGCGATCATTATCCTAGTAGTATATGTTGTATGTTGACGACATATTACTTATTGGAAATGATGTACCAGTTCTACAGTCAGTTAAGGACTGGTTGAACAAGTGTTTCTCTATGAAAGACTTAGGAGAAGCAGCCTACATTCTAGGGATCAAGATCATTCATGATAAATCCAAGAGACTTCTTATACTAAGTCAGGATACATACATTGACCAGATACTAAAGATATTTAGTGTGGAACAATCCAAGAGGGGATTAATTCCAATGTCACATGGCCTACATATTTCTAATAAAATGTGTTCTCAGACACAACAGGAGAAATATAAAATGAGTAAGATCTTATATGATTTGGCTATAAGATACATCATGTATGCCATGTTATGTACTAGGATTGATGTTACCTATGTACTGAGCATGATAGGTAGATATCAAGCAGATATAGGAGAACAACAATGGACTGTTGTTAAGACTATCCTTAAGTATCCGAGAAGAACTAAGGATATGTTCCTAATGTATGGAGGAGACGAGGAGCTTATCATCAAAGGGTATGTTGATGTTGGGTTTCAGATAGATCATAATGATATGAAGTTTCAATAAGGATATGTTTTCTGTCTCAATGGAGGAGCTATGAGCTAGAAGAGTTCAAAGCAGCCAGTTGTCACTGATTCTAAGTGGAGTCCGAATATATAGCAGTTTTTGATACAGCCAAGGAAGCCTTCCAGATTCAGAACTTTGTCCAGGAGATTGATGTGGTGCATAGCAGTAAAGACCCTATCACATTGTATTGTGATAATACTATAATAGTGGCCCTTACAAAAGAACCAAGGTCACATTAATAGACAAAGCACATTCTTCTAAAGTATCACCTCTTGAGGGATTTATATCAAAGGAGTGAAGTTGCAGTGAGAAGAGTGTCCATAGAAGAGAACATGGTGAACCCCATGACTAAAGGCCTATCTCAGTAGAAGCATGAATATCATGTGAGAGCTAGTGGGTTAAAGGTTGTTAGCAGTTGTCTCTAGTCCAAGTGGGAGTCTGTTGGAGTTGGTGTCCTAGAACCAACTACTTTGTACTTTATTCATTAATAAATACCTTATCACATCTTGATTGTTCTTCTACATGAAAATTCATGTGATAATGTCCTAAGGTTAACTGTTTCACCAAAGGGTCATAGCGAATCCCTACTATGATGAGAACCCAGAAGTGCCATAACACTATTCTTGAATATATGTTCTATGACTGGATGATCTTATTTGAAGGACACAAATAATACAAGCCATTAGGGGTGAGGACTCATAACACTTTGAAGCACCTTCTCATGGTGTGCGCCCTTGGTGATATCCAGGAGAATATTATGAGAACGGGACCTGCCAGTAGGAAATCCACATTTCATAGTGTCATTGGATGTCCCTATCCGTGGAACTGTTTATTGGTCTTTATACTTTAATATTATTATTAATGGGTATTACAACTCGCGCACTTAGATGTATTGACGAAAACTGTGACGACACACTATTCACAGCGAGGTAGGATATGTTGGGTGCATCATGAGTAATACTGCATTAATAGATAATGCGAGAAAGTATTTGTCCCTTCTATTCCATAACAGAAGTTGATATCTCAGGCCCTTTTATGGAATTGATATAGCCTTAATAAATCCATGTCCATGGTAAGGAACAGTCGAGTTTAATTCCAAAAACTCAAAGAAAGAATAATCGACCACATGGGTTGATGACTCTAACATGAAACCTGCTTGATTTGAGATATCAATACAAAGGGATTAAATTACATAGTAAGCGTTCCTAGGAGGTGAAACTTCATTTCAGTGCTAAATTATTTCTCTATGGGTACCTTGGCGTGTTTCTAGATGCTAACCTTGGACTTTAGGCAGGCTCCACCTAATTTCACTAAGAAAGAGGCATAGAGGGTCACACACTAAGTGTGTCCAAGTATCTCAGTCAAATATTCATTTAACAAGTTGAATAAAGATTATTCCCAATTGTGGTTTGATAATTATTTAAGGATTCATGATCACATTTATTTCGACACTAGTTATTTGAGAGAATATATTGTGGGTGAATTAATATATATTTATTAGTGAGTAATGCGGTGATATTTATTTAAGAAATAAATAGTCATTATTCAAGGTCTAATAAATGTGGTGGAGGAAATAAAGAAAAAGGAAAAACAAAAGTACACATCATGTATATTAATAAATACACGCCGTTTAGTTTTTCTTGGGATTTGTGAGAAATAATATTATTTATTTAATTAAATAATATTAGGTGTAATTCTCTGGGTGCATGTCAAGTAATAATAGTAGTCAAATGTTATTATTAGATATGGGGTCTTACTAAGAATTAAATGAAATGAATAAATGCCTATGGGTAATTACTTCATTTTATTATTCCAAGTATTATAAATCCCAATTACATTATTCTCATTAATCCTAGACATTCTTTGTGGTTGTGCACAATGAATCTAGAGAAATCTCTCAAGACAAGAGAGAATTCTTTTCCCCCAAGAATTCTCTCAAGTTACGAGAGAGATCCTCCTCTACTGGATCAAGGAGAGCGCTTTGGAAGCAGCTCTCAAGGTGTTCGAAGGCGGACGTCGCAAGCGAATGATATTTTGTGCTAGCACTCGGAGATCCCTTCGGTGACGTCCAGAGATATGTGGAGCATGTGTGGATCACTGCTAGAGGAAGCCTACACTTGGATTTTACGACGCAACTATGGATCACATTATATCATGACCGGGAACATCAATGAAGATAAAATTCCATCAAGGTAATTCTTTTATTTTAATTAAATTAATTATAACCAACATATGATGATCCTCTATATGGTTTCGGGACTCCATTACTTTATTTTGTTCTTCGTTTTATTCCGAAGATCTGGTGTTTTATTATCATGATGGATCTCGGATTGATCGTTGTTAACAGAAAAATTAAATTTGGGTAAACCCATCCACACACTTTCATTGTGCTCGGAACCTATAGTCTTCCTTTTGTTCAAACATTGGGCAGCGGTTCAAAAATATTCATTTTCCTAGGGGATGATTCATCTTTATTCTAGTTGTACATGAGGGGGGGATCATGCTTTTATTTATCCTTTGGGAAGATAGTACACACCGAACTAATGAAGATAATGAATTGGTTTAATTGTAATTGAAAGGGAAGGGGAATGAAATGCATGTGTTTACAGATTTTAATATTATTGTTATTAAGGTTATATATACTTGATGTCTTGTTGAAAATCATGGTCATTGGGGGATTTTTTTAGTTGATATGATTGTGTAATACTTGTTGTGTGATTATTTGAAATCACCTTGAATGAAATTGTTTAAGATCATATATCCGAATAATAAATTGGTTACCCCTAGAAATTCTGGTTTGTGTGAGAATACCCTTGAAAAGTAAAGAAAATGTGATGAGAATACCCTTTTTTAAATATGAAATAAGATATGTGAAATCTATGAAAAGTGGTTCTGATGTGTGGTTGTGATGCATTGAGTGGATGTGATGAGATGTAGTTGTGATGTGTGGCGGTTGCGATGAGGAAGTGGTTGTGATGTGAAATGGTGGCAATGTGGGTCTTGATGACTTGAGGGGGATGGGTTGTTGCGTTGTTATGTGTTGTTCTAGTTTTTCCATGGTAATGGAATAAATTTATAACGATGAAACTGAAATAACATGGGGTGGAATGGGTAAATGAACTCTTGAATTAAAATGAGTAGTGTGGTTGAGGTGACCGTTGTTTAACGTGAAATAAATAGTCTAGATAAATTAATTGGTTTGTAATTTAAAAAGTACGAAAGTTTAGCTTAAATTGAAAAAATGTGACTTATGTCTTTTGGATTGTTTGTGTGGTGTTATGCATTTAGAGGTAACAGTAAAAGTGGCAAGGTTTGTAAGGATTTATGGTGATGTGGTGAGTTTGGATGGTACTCTTATTGTGAACCCATAGGTTGGGCTTGTGTGTGTGGATAATATATATATATATATATATTGTATGTTCCTTGTGATTTCTATACACACCCCACCCACGTCGAGCACCATGTGTCGACATCCAAATGTTGGGGGGGGGGGTGTTTTTCCCAACATCCTGATGGCGATGATGGATGGATGGATACCCCCTCTTCCTCGCTCTCTCTTCCATGCGAGTTTGATATGAATGGGTTGTGATGGCCAGAATTCAAGAGTGAATTAGTGGTGATTGTTGACGAGATGTTGAGGTGGCTATAGTGAGGGTTGTTCATGGTAGGAGGAGGATACAAGGTTGATGTCCTTAAAGTTCACAATACCCTACTATTATAGTTATAGTAGTGGTTGTGATGTGATGTGATGAGCTAGGTGTCTTTAGGTGAAATGTGATGTAATGGCCTAGGTGTCTTCGGGGGTGTTGTGATGTGATGTACTATGTGTCTTCGAGTGAGGTGTGATGTGATGATTGAGGTGTATTCAGGAGAGATGTGGTGTGATGACCTAGGTGTCTTTGGGTGGGATTATACATAAGATATGGGAGCGCCAG
Source organism: Viscum album (assembly GCA_963277665.1). Lineage (NCBI taxonomy): Eukaryota > Viridiplantae > Streptophyta > Magnoliopsida > Santalales > Viscaceae > Viscum > Viscum album. Next base: position 787,367,743 of record OY728145.1, read on the forward strand.
GATATACGTTGTTGGGGTGTGAGAGCGGCACACTAGTGGGAAACCGGTGCAAGGTACCCTTTATATAGATATACGTCTTATTATGTTATTACACTTGGATGTTTCATTTGGTGAGAATTCCTTGGTGAGGATGAGATTAGTTACTTAACCTACTTAGGTGTTTTTGGTTATATTATTTGATCACTAGTGCATTAGTATTCTCTTTTCACATGTGCATGAAAGACTTGGGGTGTGATCCTACTAAGTAACATGTATTCTCACCCTACATATATACAAACTATTTTTCAGGTTTCCACAAGGACTACATGGACTATGCTGGAAATTACTAGTTCAAACTTTAGAGTGGCTGTTGTGTCACTACCTTAGGATTTTCTCTTGGGTATTTATTTGGAGATTCCTTATACTTGTTTACAATATTCATGTATTTTTGGATGGTTTTGGTTCCTTTATTTTATATTATGTCTTTGAGAGTTTATTTTTGGTTGATTTATCCTATCTCTTGATCCTATATTATAGATGGTAATGCCTCCCATATGTGTTATTTTATACCCTTGATGTGGGTCGCCAACTCAGGGCCTATTGGATGTGGGACATGGAGGTCATTATCTTTCTTCCTTTATTCCCAAGAGGGGTACCTTTGGAGGGAGGGGGTCAGGATAGTGGATATAAATATCACATTGAAAATAATGGGATCACACTACAATGCATGAAAAGTCTAGAAGTATGAGTTTATTCCCTCTAAGAAGGGTGTGGTGAAAAAGAGATGAATCTATGAGAAAATAGCCACATGTTCTTAGAGGCTTTGAGATAAGGTTAAGGAGAATAACAAGGGTGCACACACAATACAAATTCCAGAGGAATTTGAGGATAAGGGAAGCAACGATTGATTGACTTGTTGGTGTTCATTGTTTTTTCTTTTAATCAGAGTTCATGGCTATCTCCTTGCTCTTTTTTATTATTGATAATAAAATAGGAACATGCATAGTGTGATCGGAACCATTTTTCACCAGGGATTAGCCACTTGATAAAAAGAGTTATTGAACCTTATATTCACTATTGTGATGTGTGTTCTCTTTCTCACTTTATATCTCATCATCACCATCAAGATCTAATTACACTAATCAAAGATGGGAATAACGTAGATTGAGAGTTGGTGTTTATAATAATCACTTATTCACCCCCCTCTCAGTGGTGGAACACTTTCTTGATGATTATTAGTCGATATCAAAGCCTTCTTGAAGTGGTTTAAGTAACCATTACCAAGGATTTGAGTTTGATTTTATTGCTAACATATTTTATTGATGAGATCTATAGAGGTTATAAACAACATCTACAACAAAGGAGTCCCAATGTTTGATGGAAAAGGATTACATCTATAGAAGGATAGGATGGCTATGTATCTCCTATCACTTGTATTGGATGTTCTTGACCTCACCAAGAATAGTTTTAATCTTCCTGAAGTTGGGAAAACCAACAATTTTTATAAAAAAAGAATATCAATGTTAATGAGTGGGCACGCAATGCGTTACATTCATCCCTCTCAGAGAAGGATTTGACATGATTCATAGGATTATAGATAATGAATAGAATCTATATAAATATCCAAGATATCCATAAAGTAGAAAATAGAGTGAATGATTCATGATTAAAAACATATCGGTCTCAATTTGAAGACAAATGAATAAGAGAAGATGAAGTGGTGGATAAGTTTTTTGTTGGGGTGATGAAAATTGTAAACTCGTTTGAAGATATAGAGAAATTCTTAAAGATTCTATAATGGTGAATAAATTGATGAGAATCTTCCCAGATAAATTCAATGGTATTATTTTGACCCTTGAGGATCATGAATAGGATTATTGGGCCATCAATAAACTCAATAATGTTCTTTTTTCTTACGAGATGAAAATAGGGAATGCCTTAATGAGAAAATAAAAATTTGAGAAGGAGATGAATTTTAAAGCAATAAAATGTACTATACACATTGTTCCTAAGAAGCCTTATGAGGAGGAAACTGAATATGAAAAAACATCAATGCATTTTGATGATTTCATATCATTTTTTGAAATGGTATTCAATAAGGAAAAGGGAAATACAAAGGTAAACTTACAATAAAGTGTTTCAATAGTGGGAAGATTGGAGTTTTTTTAGTTATTTTTCATAAGAATAAACAAGAAGATAAGGATGAGGATTAGTCTCAAAGATCACCAAGGAGGAACGAGATAGATAATGGTCATAATGGAGTAATTTTTTTCAAATTCAAAGGAAATTCCAACACAATAAGGAAGAAAAACTTCTTATCAAAACATGATGCCACTTATCGAGATGAGTAAAGTGAACGAGAGTAATTTTTTATGGGATTCTCAAGGGGAGGGAAGATTTCATTGGGATTCATGGAGTAAACTTGTGAAATCGGCTGAGCAAGGGGGTATCAATATTAGAGATATGGGGAAAACAATTCACTTCCTGCAAGGGAAGCTGGCTTGGGAAGTGATTGAAGGTAGATCCCTATAGAGCCTCTTCATTAGAGGAATGTATGGTTACAAATTCAGAGAGAATAGAAGGACACATTTCTCTTTATAGAGATCACTTCATGAATACATTACGAGGCTTCAAGATCACTCTCGATGGATTCTCGACCATAGTGACATTAACTTCCAGGAGTGTAACTGGGGTGGTGGGTTCCTGGGTTTTCTAAGATGACCCACACCTAACTCAACCTTCAAATAGTCTAGCATGCATCCTTCCTTCATCAAGGATATTATCACCCCCCCAGGAGAATATGTTTGGAAGTATTAAATTGGATAAGTCCCCTGACCAGTGTATTTTTATAGGATCCCCCTCGGGCAGGTTCATGACCAAATCTTACATTAAGTTGATCCTTAGGCATCCATCTAGCGACCCTTGGGGTAGGTTTCTTTGGATCAAGGCAATCCTGGATAAGTAAAACTTTCTCATATGTAGAATCTATAATTAGGAAATTCCCATGTAGGTGGATATCAAAGGAAAGGGTGTCCATCTGGAAATAAGGTGTGCTTACTGTCTGGCCCCTAGGGAGGAGACATCATTGCATCTTTTCTTCCATAGTGAATGGGTGGGTACATTTTGGAAGGATTTGGGTGAATTAATGGGTATTGCAGAGGAGGAAGACTCCTATGAGGAGTTCCTACAATGTTGGTTCACTAGAGCTATTAGCAGGTATAAGGAGGAGGCTTGGTTAATCTTTCTGGATGTTGGTTGCTGGAGTTTATGGTAGCCAAAGAACTAGTCTAGGTACTCTGTCCCCCATCCTTCAAAGTAGGTCGTGATCGTCAAGGACAAGTGCCTCACAATAGACTTGGAAAGACTTCTTAAATATCCGGAGGAGGCTCCCTATCTCATACGATACTCCAATAGAAGATCCCCTTCTATCATACCCAGATCCATGTAGATGGGCCCCTGGGTGAGCTGGTCACCCCCTCCCAAGGGCTCAATATCTACACCGATAGGGCATGAAACTAGGGGATCATGCATGGGGGGGGGGGGGGGGTCCATGACTTTATGGGTTCAGTGATTTTCACCTTCTTCACCTTTTATGAGGTTTAAGACTATTATGGAGGAGGCTACAACCATGATTAATGGTCTTGAGCTTTGAAACTCAAAGAACATCAATCTGAACATGATGGAAAACAAAATCCCAAATCATTTGGAGCTCTCTCAATGGTGTCTCGCCTTCCTATTGGACTATCACATACTTGATCCACAAATGTAAGGATATTCTCTCCAATGATATTTAGATCCTCCATATGTGGTGTGAAAGATACCGAGCATCTGACTTCTTGGCTTCTAAAGCTACCCAGTATCCCCCCCTCATGTAACTTTATAATCTTGGATCCCTTCCCCCAGGATGAGTGGATGTGGTTATTGGGGACACTCTTGGTCTCCAATTCTATAGGCCTCCATGATGTTTCATTTCATGTTTTTATTTGAATAAAATAATAATTTCAGTTGGTTAAGTGAACAAGAGTAAGAGGACTCAAAGGATGAAGGGAAAACAACCTTCATGGCTAAGTCAAATCATCCCAAATATCCCTCAAGTGAATATAAATAAAAAAGGGAAGTTAAGAGAAAGAAATTAGTGATGTTGAAACACCAATATTATTTCAATTCATGATGGATATTCTTCTATTTTTAAAAGAGAATAAGAATCTTAAGAGATAAAATAAATTCTTGAAATTTGATAATGATTCATTGAGTTAATATTTTTATGAATCAAATCCCAAAGTCATTATTGAAATGAAAGTAGAGTTCAAAGTAAAATAGTAGATCTCAATGCAATCCTTGAAGCTATGGATAATATACTTGTGATTACCACTATAAACCTACTTTCTAATAATGAACAAGTAAAGGCTCTTGAGGAAAATTAGGTTGATACTAAAAATTCCTTGAGGATCACCCACCTTGTGTTTCAAAATTATATCATTGAATTTTTTTAAAGCTTAGATGTAGAAAAAGAATTTTATAATACTACCAAGTAACTTGGATATTTTCCTATGGTATCTCAAACTATTATGTTGGAAACAAAATCATAAAATAAAATTTTTAGTTGTAGCAATAACAAGGGGAAGAAGTTAGTTGCATCACCCAAGAAGGTAAGCACACTCATTGCTAAATTTTATGGCGGTTCTAAAAATTCCAAAGGCAATTAATGGTGGTAGAAGAATAATATTGAGGCTAATACTAAGTAAAATCCAAGGTAAATGAATGTATAATAATTTTAAAAAAATAATCATATTTCAAATAGGAAGGTGAAACAATGAGAATATTTTGAATAATCTATTTATTACTCTAGGAGATTTTGTTTTAAAGGAATATGTTTGTATTGTAGAGTGTCTGATCACAAATAATATGTGTGGTGGTACAATTTTTCAATTCCCTAATCGAAGAGAGGCCTTGAGGGGGATTCAACCCAATGTTCTTAAATCCTAGTCGACAAAACATCCAAAAGAGAATGTTTGATTACAAAATACTTATGATTGTATTGGGAAAACTTGTTGGAGGCACGAAAAACCTAGACACGCCACCAAAAAGTGTATCACTATGTTACCAAATAAATTGAATAAAAAGTAAAAATAAAAAATATATTAAGAGGATAAATAATAATGAGAAATTTATAGTGGTTGAGGTCACTTACAAATCTAGAAAAAGAGAAAAACCATGGATACTCGATAGTGGTTGATCATATCATATGACCGACAATAAAAATCTCTTAAAAGATATCCAAAGGTATAATGGAGTATCTATCCCTTTCATAAATGATGGATTAATCAGTTTGAAATGAGCTGGACTCACAAAGATCAGTATGAATAAATCCCATGATGTTTTCTATGTTGATGGAATGAGGCACAATCTCTTAAGTGTCTCTTGGTTTTGTGACAATGGGAATAAGGTGATCTTTTTAAAGAATTAATGTTTCATTAAAAGGTTTAAGGATGTTACAATTTTCATGATGGGACAACAAAAAAGTGATAATCAATTTAAAATTTCCAATTATCATGATATTTTCTATATGAGCATCGAGGGGGAGATCCAACTATAAAATAAATAACTTATCCATTTGGGGAAAAGTGAAAGGTTTATTATCATATATTAAACATTATTAAAAATAGTGGAAGTGATTAAGAAAATTTGAAAACAATCTCACCATGCTTTCAAAACAGATATCATACAATACTGGAAATGAAAATGTGAATATCTTTCACCGTTGAAATGAAATTGTTGATGGCTCTAGATATACAATCACATTAAGAATTTACCCATATATTTCATAAATATATGAGTAATGGATAGAGTTATATCATATGTAGCTCTCAGTATTTACTCTACCATATGTTTCATCCCATGAAACAATTTAGTTAATGATAGATAATGTGTAGGCAGACTTGAACATTATCCCTTCCATGTTCATATGGTTGTATGTGTTGTGGTGGTGTCAAGAGTATTGAATCGTTCAATAATAAGCGCTACAAATAAAAAATATCATATATTATGATATACAAAACTATCATTATATGATATAACCATATCGTTAAATATGATATACCCACAAAATAACATAAAAACCTGTTATACTATGAGAACCCGGATTTGAATAGAAGACCACACGGCTACTGCGGGGCTCCTCCCAAAACCCTAAGGGGCTCCTCCGCCGTGCCGACGATGGCTACTGCGTCGGTCCCTCCCCCACCACCGGGGGAGGGACCCTTATCGTTCACGGCCAAACCTTCCTTCATCCCCTTTTCGAACCCCGACTTTTACCCCCTTTTCCTCAAATATCGATTGGAACGAAGGTCTCGGAGTTGCTCGATGGCTTCCCTAACATGATGTTGTCTACCGCGGAGTTCTCAGAATCCTCGGACCTCCTGAATCACACCTTGGTGGCTATATTTTATCGGTGATGACATTCGATTGATTCCTTTGATAGGCATGTCTTTGGTGCGTGGGGTTTGCAAGATAGGGCGACTGTGGGCCTTCTGGATAGTCATAAAATTATGATTCATTTTGCATCGAAAGCCGACCTCAATCGGTCCTGGTCAAGCGCACCTCGCAGTTTCAACGGCTTCAGGTTATTTCTGTGTCGCTGGTCCTTCAATTTTCACATGAAGCAGGATCTTCCTTCAATGGTGACATGGGTTAGATTTCCAAATCTTCCTCTTACGTTCCAAAATCCTGCAGTTCTTCGTATGCTAGGAAACCTCATTGGTAGGTATATGTGTTCTGACAGCTGTACTATGACCCTTTTTCATCCTGTTAATCCAAATATATGTGTTGAAATGGATGTTTCAAGAGTCTCGTTTGATTATGTGTGGATTACGGTGGGAGAAGAGTACCGTTGCAAACAACGAGTGGTCTATGAAAGCTGGATGGACTTTTGTGCTGGATGCAGGTGACTGGGGAATTCGCGAGCCTACTATCGAAGGGAGCTGAAGGCCTTAAGGCAGAGATATGATTGTGGTAGAGAGGTGGAGGTCCTTGAGGAGGCAGAGAGGATGGTGCAGGAGCCTCCAGGTTTGAACAATGATTTGGGTAGGGGTGAACTCGATGGTAGTCTGTGTAGGGAGGATAGGGAATCAACCAGGTCATCAGGGGTATGTGTTGCGCCAATTGCGGTAGAATTGGGTCTAGACACTGGTGTTTGTTTGTCGGGGGCCTCTCAAGTAAACCCATCGGTTGCAAGTGTTTTTCGCAGGTTGAGGGAGGATTTGGTTGGACCACCTGCTTGCAACGATGGAGTGAGGGAGGAAGGCGGGACCAAGCAGGATAGCGTCTGTGTTGGCCACAAGGAAACTGGGGGTGAATTAACTTTGGTGCGAACGAAAGTTAGAGAGGAGATTACCTCAGATAGAGATAATCCATGGGGAGGGAGGCAGGGCCTTGGCTTGGAGACATCCCTACCAAGCGAAGCTGGGATTTCAGGGGGATCTGATGCAGGAAACCGATATACTATACATTTAAGCAACAGGTTTGAGGGGCTGGTTGAGGTAGGAATGATCCATGCTCATGCTCTCTCCTTAGAGGCCATTGGGGGGTGCGTGGAAGAATGCATAGAATATATTCATATCCTCTCCATTGGTGAAGCTACAAGTCCGCGAATTAGTAGGGGTAATAGGAGGAGGAATGGTAGGAAGAATTACTCTTCTTTACCTCCACCTTTGGAGACTCGATCGGCTAGAAAGGAAAAATCCAAAAAGGAAGTCTTTCAAGATGTGAATATTCAGAGGTCAGGGGTTCAGGGGGATCAATGCTTAGGGATTTTGTTATTCTCTGAGGAGGAATCAGTTGAGAAGATCTTAGTGATTAATGCGTTTGAAGAGTAGATAACTAAAATGATGGGGAGACCTTTAAGAGCATCCCTTAATGAGGAGCAATATGCCTGGGTCGACAAGCAAGATAATATTCTTATCAGTGGCTTCAACAGAGGGGTGATCAGCATTGAGGAGTACATATAGTCTTGGGATCGGATGGCCTCGGATATTGATAATATGATGATGGTGTCTCCAAGAAAAGTAACTTCTATCTCATGGAAGTTGTTCAGGGAGACAGTTACAAGTAATATCAGCTTACTTTTTACTGCCCCTTGCTAACTTTGAGGGTTTTGGTCTTGGGTTGGAAACATTCGGGTTCGTTTGAAGTTTGCTTTTGGTTTTATCTTTGTGTGGCTTAAGGTGTTGTTTGGGTTCCCAGCATTACTTGGTTCTGTGTCAGATGGGGTTCAGAGCATGTGGTTGTCACTTCTACATGCCAGTTGAATGGATGATTGAGAGGGTATGGCTTATGCCATCAGTTCCGTGCCCGTGCATTTCGCATGGGCCTGATTGTCAACTAGTCAGGCATTGGTGATGGATTATTGACACGATGCATTTTCTAGGGTGAGATAGAGCCTGGTTATGCTTGGGTTGTTTTTGTTTTGTTGGTTTGGTTGTAATGGTGGTTTCTCACTTTTCCCTTAAAAGTGTTTCAATAATAAAAAATGAATTTTCAGTCAACATAAAAACCTATTTCTATATAGTGTGTTGTAATCTATGACTCACCCAATCATACTATATGATATAAAAGGCTTTAGGGCATATTCTTATCAATCTACCACTTACACTAAAGTCTTATAAACTTTATTCCATTTTACATTATACCATATTATATATGATAAATTATAAAATCATATCCAAAAATCTTTTAGATATATTCCAAAACACTTTTGGAAATCTATCATCAGCATTGCCTTGTATTGCATCGTATGACATACCTTGTGAAAAAGTCATACAAAACCTTTTTGGGTAAAACTATAACACTTTTAGAGAAACTCTCTTAGTCAAACTCAATCCTCATTCAATCAACCACAAAGTGTGACCCCACATACCTTTTTATCATTTAAAACAAATATGAATCACCAGATCCCTAAATGTAAGCAAAGAGAGGCCTTTATCCAAGCATCAGTGCTACTCAAGCTATAAAGGGGTCTGACGTGATCTACATCAAACACGTGTATCTCTAAGTATGATCATACATTTTCTTAGTCCACATCAATTGAGAGCCCATATGTCATACTTGTCATATTAGAGGACAAATCCCATCTTCATTGAGCTCCAACCAATGACATGATCAACAAAATACCCAACCACCCCTAAGTAGCTAAGCCTTAAGCTTGTGTAAGAAAAGTATCAATGTATGAAGGTTCTCATGTAAGGTATCTCATCAACATCAGATAGTGGGGACAAAAAATGTGAACAATTCACCCTTACTATACCAAAGACATAGTGTATTACACTCCATGTGGTATACTTAATGGGTCATCCAATGCACATAATCACTTTTTATACCTCATAATAATATTATGTATCTTGATACAAGAATCATACTTATTCTAACCATTTTCATTTATTCATAACCTATAATACTCAATGATGAACATTATTTAGGGATAACTCAAAGTTGTACATTGATAGGTTAATTATCATTATACTTCACAAAATGAATATCAGTATATATATATATATATATATTCAACCAATGTGAAGGAATGATACATTAGAGATTTCCTTTTGTATGATACATTTTTTGTATTATTAAACACTTTAAGAATACTTAAAAAACCCTATATAAGATCTTATCTATCATATCATATATGATAAAAAACCAAATTAGACTTATGTTTTCTACAGTTTCTAGTGTTTTGTTAACTCATTACATCTATATGTAATTCCCACCACATATTTATGTGACTATATGATAAAATCCTCCCATGATACTCTTTAGTGAGTAAAAACTATGAAGTAATATAGTCTGAATAATGGTGAGACCTAGAAATCATATTCCCAATGTTCAAATATTTGAGAATATTCAAACTCATTAATTTCACAACATATAATTTTACAATGTTAATGGATTATGTTGACTACTTAGAAACATTCTAAGTTCATTATCATCATTCTTGTAACCTCTTCCATCAAACTTATTCCTTTAAATATTCTGGTAACTAATGTAACATTTACATCATAACCTAAAAATTTTATAATATCAAGTGAGATACACCTTGTTATGGAAACCAATTTAACTTGTACATATTTTTTATTATAATAATATCCTAAAATTTTTATGATATCAAGTGAAATTCACTTTAAAATTTTACTAGAATAATATTTTATTTGTTAATTTTGAACTTCTCAAGTCCAAACATATGTCCACTAATCTCTTAGAAAATATAACCTTTTTAGGATATCATGCTAAGATGAACAAATTCATTTATGTTTGGAAATAAAAATTATTTCCTTTTAATGGGAATATTAAAAAAATAAACTATTATTTCCATATCATATATGGTATTCTATATGTTTTTACATTGACTAAAATAAGACTTTATGAAATATTCCATTGTTGGTGGTGGAATTTTATTCCCTCATATTTTAGGATAAACACTTTATCCCGGATAAAAATATTTTATCCTTATATCATTTTCAAGTATGTTATAGAGTTATACAAATCATAAAAAATAAGTATAAAAAACATCAATATCATTTATTTAAACAACCATTTTTTACACGCTCCTAAAAGTGAGAAAAATGAGACAAACAATACACATATTTTAATAAAATTCATATAGGATTGAAGTAATTATTGCATCCAAGTTCTCAATTCAAAAACTTCTTTTCCCTATTACTTACAAAAAACCCTGAACTCACATTTTCAATTATTTATTTACTTCTGACCTTATATATATTTACAATTATTATAAAATATACAGTTGGTTTCATAAACCTTTTAGAATAAAATAATTTAATTTTATAAAATTAATACCTGAATTGGTCTCTCTACATGGATTCTTAAAATATTTTAGGTATTTTGGATAATTCCTTTACTAATTTCCAGTCTTTCTATAATGAAAGCATTACCATCGATTCATTTTCTTCGACATAACTAGTGGTGTGGACTCTACATGGCTTATTTTCTTCACTCTATGGACAAAAATTTTACTATTATCCTTTTGTACCATCATCATGGAACTTGATCCTGGACCACCCATGTCCAACACAACTATCTTCAACATGTTAAAGATATCAGGTAAAATTTTATTGAATTAATTCATATTATAATTCATAATAAACTATCAAAAACTTTTTGTAAGTGATTGAAAAATGAATTCTATAGCCAAATAAAGTCTAAGTGGTGAACCTAGTTCCTATAAATCACTGATGTGCTCAATCATATTGAGTATATTACTTTAAAATAAAGTTTATTCTATCAAATTTTACCAAAAAAGTGGCTTCAACACCTCATACCATTCATACCTATCCCTCTCTTGATAGATCATTTTTAGGCCATCTATCATTTTATAGGCATCCATGGTTCCATTTTTCTTTTATAAATTAGATTACATGGTTACAAGCATGATTATGGAAACTTCCAGTGAATCATTTATATGTTTTTCCAATTTTAAATTCCAAATTTCAAACCAAAACAACACCAATCTCATGCAACATGCCAACCCGCTTCATGCGCCCCGTCACTTCCTACCACTATCCATCATCATCACCGTCACTTCCCATCGCCATCCATCATCGTTGCTGTCACTTCCAATCTCCATCCATCATCGTCGTCATCGAAACTACACCACGACAGAACAATAACACAACCAAACAGTCAAAGAAGGTCCAAAATTACCTCCACAAATACTACAAGTATCAACCGCAACAGGAATCCAAAGTCAGAGATGAATCCACCGCTAGCAATGATTTCCGAAACGCAGACGATCCCTCAAACTACACATCCAAAACACCATGAAAACCACCACTAAAATCCGAACGAGAGAAGAGTGTTGAGATATTGATGCTAGAGAAGAGTAAAAGTATCAACACCCAACAACAATCATTGTTGTGACCATAAAACTCTGCCATCAGAACCACCGCGGGCACCGTCGTTAGTGAATTCATCTCAACATCGAAGCGAAGGAGCAGGAAACCATCATGAAGTAGAGATCCAGACATCCTGATACCACCACAGCCATTAGACTCCAAGAGAAACCACCGTGAGATTTGAACCACCACAATCTACTACATAACAACCACTTAAAACAAGAAGAAAAACTAGAATAGAACCACCAACATCCTAATGAACAAAACCCATAAGCACTCATACCCACTTTTCCATCTCGAAGCCATGATCATAAAAAATCATACGATCAATTCACATTCCATAGGACTAGACCAACGCCGCTATGGCCTAGAAGGACCGACACCCAGTCATGAGAGGAGCACCGAAAACGTCACCTGAAATACCTAGAAACAAGGCCACCACCAAGAGATTTCCTTCAGATCTGGAACGATATAGGGAGAACGAAGCCGGTAGATTCGAGAAGGTCGAATCGCATAGTCGGGAGGGAACAGAGGAACAAGAACACATGGGGATTGAGTCAAAATGGAAAGGGGAAGGAATCCAGTGATGAAAAGGACTCAAACTGAAAGGAAACTAGAAACGAAGCAATGATCCAGGGTCAAAGCACAATCCAACAAATCAAAACGAAGGAAAAGAAACCAGTGTTGCCGATAGAGAGCTCGGGCGGAAGAAACCTAGCTGAGGGAGTGTGAGAGCACCTGGAGAGAATGACGACATCCCTTTAAACTCCTATACTTATTTACAATAATTACCCCATACATCATATCCATTTAGTGACCCATGATCCATATTTCACTAAGTGATAAGTCTGGTTTGGTGTTCCTATCACCACTTAGTTATGTAGGTAGGGTAACATACCAATCACATCATACATGAATCTCGAATAGTTTAATAGAAAAATATTTTTCTAATTCATCATATGTACAAACTCAACACCATTCCTTTGGTATCCTTCCTAAAGGATTCCAAACTAAGTGTAGTACAAATTTCATAGTGTGATTTGGTTACCTGACTCTTAGGGTTATCCATTTACACAAAGACTTACACATGATAATTCAAAATCACCTTTCTTTGGAATAACATGCCCAGTTGAATGATCAAGGTATTGTAATGTCATTTCTTTGGAAGGAATATATCACTTAATATTTGAGGGTTTTTCTTTTAAAGTCTCACAAATCCCATATAAATCATATGTATATTAAATCCATAACTATTTCATCATATGTTGTCTTTATTATCTCATGTTTTATTCTATTTTATGCATGCATTCTTCCAATTATTTAGTTTTATAATCCCTGTTCCATCCACCAAATAAATATTTTCACACCATATTAATGTATAACTCTTTACACAACCCACAATAATTTTTACTCACCCAAAAATTGAATCCAAACATATTCATACATATCCAAATGCATCCTATGCATAAGGTTTTTGAAAATTTCATGTAAAGGTTTCGACTTATATGATATTGAAATTATCTACATGAGTAATCCCAAATAAAAAACTATCCAACCCCTACCTGTCTAGAACAAGGAAAAAGTCTCTAGGACAATGGTAAGTCCAACTCAAACTCCCTATCCTCGAGTAGACTTTACTCAAGAGAGAATCCAATTCATCTATAGAACTTCAAATTTATAAAATATATACAACAATTAAATTTAAGCTATTAAATTTAATTACAAATCAAAGTCAAGGTAGATGAAAAAATCAATCTTATGTTATCGTACCTAGCATGTAATCCATGGATAGAAAATTTATAAGAATCAATTTATCACATAAATTAAAGTATACACAATACTCACATTTAATAAAAAAATTATGAACATGAATATTCAAAATGAATTTAATAAATAAAAAAACATTATATATATTATCCAAACACGAGGTATTCATTTATGAAAAATTCATGTATCAATAATTACAAACACTATAATTCTTTATATACATTCTATAATCTTGAATATAAAAATTTTATATTCATTTTATAATATTAACTCTTCCATATTAATCATTATAAGGCATTTTATTTTAATATATGATATTTCATGAAATATAAACATTTTAAATTTCTAATTCTATTATAAAAGTATTTTATATAATCAACATATCATATATTAATACTATTTAAACCTTTGATCATATCATCAATCAAAACTATATTGAAATTTTTTAAATAATTTCTAATTAAGACTCCCTTTAATGTGAACATTTCAAATTAAATATTATAAACAATTAATAATAATTAAATATAAACACTTTATATTTTCCTTGATTTTTAAATTTATAAACATATAATAAATTACACTTATAAATTCCATATAAACAATTTATATTTAAATTATAGGTCATTCCATACAATTTTGAAAAGGTCTTTTAATATTGATTATTAATATTATAGAATATTTATTTATAACTGTTTCACAAATATTAAATTAATTAATTATAAACACTTTATAATTAATTAATTTATAAACATTTTATAAATAAATAAACTTCCCCACAATACCTTTTATCATTATTTATGAACAATTTATAAATAATATAACTCAATTAAAAATTAAAAATAAAGAATTTTTTTTCTTGATTAAACATATTTTATGACTGAGGTTGAATCATAGAGTATGATTGATATACTTGTAGTTCTAAAATGGTTTTCATGCTATCATTCATATTCTACGACTGATAGTTGTAACACTAATCGTACCACAATTCACTGTTTTATTCCACCCTTACACCGCAGTTTTAAACTAGTTTTGTAATGAATATTCCAAATATAATAATAAATTGCACTTCATGTTTGAATAAATCAATTAATTTTAATCAATATTATAATGGGCAATGTTACTTGTTTTTATTGTTTCAATGTAGGTGGAGGTGATTTGGAGGGTCTTTGATGAAGTGGAAGAAAAATGGGCCAAAATTGCATGGATCCATGGACATCTGTCTACTATTTTGCATAGTTTACGAAATAAGTGCATCCAAATGGGCTGCAATTTTGTGGGCATGTCCAAAGATTAATAGGATACATTTATTATTAAGAAACCCAATGCTTATTCGTCTTCTATGGGGTCCATCCGAACTGATCTGTCCAAGACACCGAATTTGGACCAAGTCAAATGCAGTGTTCTGTAGTTTATCAATATCTTGAGCTGTAGTTGTCCAAAGGTTGCCAAAATTTCGGTGGAGATATTAAAGAGGTAGGGATACAACTTTTATATTTTCTCCAAAGCTATATAAGACTTTATGAAGGTCGAAACGCGTGGTACAAGTGGATTGAAGAAATCTGTGTGCCTAAAACCACCTTCCAATTTTCCTATAAAATGGCACCTTGGGCTCCCCATTTGAAAGTTCGGCCAAGAGGCAAGTTGCTGCCATTTTGGAGTCCCCAAGGAGTCTTCTCAACATCCCTATAGGTTCTGGAGGCTATGGGAGGTGCTACATCAACATATTCTTCTTCTTCCCCTCCCATGGGTTTCTAAACCCCTTGTGATCACCCGGGGGGGGGGGGGGAATGTGATGTAATCTTGAGCTTCAAAGTTGTATTAATTTGAATGATATTTTTAATTCCAGGTTTTATGTTGTTTTTACTCATCTTATATTCTTATTTTATTGAGTTATGTACTGGTATGTCATGCTCAACTCATACGATCATGTTTGGGGGTACTCATTCATGTGATGTTTCACACACCGTTCACCACTTTCTTTTTCCCCTTTCAATTGCGGTGCTTGTGTGATTCATATTGGTCAATATAACTCACACAAGCTCTGTCAAGGCCATGTAAATTTATGTCATGGTATCACAATTAAATAACATTCAAACCTGGAGAGCACATCAAATTCTTCATGTGTTGCCTTGGTGAGTTTCGGTTATGATGTCGAACACAACTCACCCAATCATCGGCGGTGTCCGGTGAATCGTTATGTGTTTTCGACTGAACCCTAGGAGGTATCCTAGTATAAACTCAGTAACATTCTGGTTCTAGGTGTTACAAACCAGGGATTAAAATATCATAACCCCATCCCTTGAAGCGATGAAGGATGAGCATCACGAGACTTCCCTGGGTTGATCACGCTTAATCAATCTTGTTCATTTCTACTTTGTTTTATTGCTTTCATTTTATATTTTCATCATTAATAATAAAACCCCCAAGTTTCACAAAACCTAATTCACCTTCTACTTTCATAATAAGAACCCTCTTTTTAAATTAATGATCTAAGGCTCCGTCGAGAGACGACCTAGGGTTGCTGCTATACTGCAGAAATTCTAGTCAAAATTAAACAACTAATTTGACGCGCTCGACAACGCGGTCAAACACATCCTATGATTGATTTGTGAGAGTATACTATTATATATCATATCTTATTTTATGATATAAAAATATATCATAAAGGCGATATAATACTCTGTTTTTGAAACCCATGGAAGTTCAATAATAAGATACTATATACTGATATGATATGACACGACAAGTACAAAACCATGTATTTTACACTAAATCGTATTTTACAAAAGGCATTATGATATCAAAGAACTTAATTTATCAAATGATTTCACAAATCAAAAAGCATGGAAAGACTTTGATACCACTAAAAATTTTACTTGTATAGATTAACCATTAATCAAATTAGTGGAAGTGATTAAGAAACCTTCAAGAAAAGATCACCATCTATTGAAACATAAATCATATAATATTGGAAATGAAAACGTGCATACCTTTCACCATCAAAATGAAAATTTCAATGATTTCCTTATGTCCTTGATAATGATCAACAAGGAACATTCAAATGGTTCTTCCCTATGAGGTGTATCCATGGGAGTATTGAATCACCCAAAAAAAATTGGGTGGGATTCTTCAAACCTTCACGTTATGATATTATCTCAAAAGTGAATAAGGATGAAGAAAATGATTTTAGGAGGGATAGTTTTAGGTTTAGTATTTTGAGGAGAATAATAAACACATACCCAATGGTTTTACCCTCTTTATATAGGATATGAGGATGCTCCCAAGTCTATGAAACTATGATAAGAATTTACTCATATGCTTCATAAATGTATGAGTAATGGCTCAAGTTAGATTACATATAACTCTTGATATTTACTCTCCCATCCATTTTATCCCATAAAATTATTTAATGATAATTGATGTGTATGATACCTTGAATATTAACCCTTCAAAATTTGGATGGATTTATACATTGTGGTAGTGTAGAGAGTATCAAAGATCAATAAACTTATTGGTTCTCATCATTCTTTATTATAATTTGAGTTCAAGTCCATCTACCTACTAATTTACTTATTCTTATTAATAATAAAACAATAAAATTCATTACAAGATTACAACCATTGTTCACCATGGGTTAAATACTTTATAACAAGATTTTATGAACCTTAAATTCACTCTTATGTCATGTGTGTTCTTTCACTCCCTATCTCTCATCATCACATGATCACCATTTAGATCGAATCACACTAATCAATGAAGATAATAACATAGGTTGAGAGTTTATGTTTTTGATAATCACTAATTCACCCCATCTCAATGGTGTCATACTCTATCATGGGCCTATCACTATCCTTAATAAAACCCCTCCTATACTGGTAGAGAAGATATGAGTGACCCTAAAAACTCACCCCTAATATACCATGGGTTGATGACTAGAACCAAGGTTAGAAAACACACATAATGGGAGGAAATTCCTTCTATTAACCTAGTAGTGATTAGATAAACCACCAATATGATCCATAAAATAATACAAAACAAATCCCAACATGCCTATAATGTCATAAATAAATAAAGAATAATATGTCCAAAGATAATACCAAAAGAAATCAACCCTATGAAAGAAACTTTAAAAATCATAAATCACCACACTATAATCCATAAATATCCTTATTGATCACCAAATCCATCCTTGAAATCTAGAGAATAATTTTATATAGTAGTAGGAGTGATCATGAAAGTATACTCAATGGGTTACTTCCTAGAAAATCATGTGCCAATGTATAAGAATCATACAAAAGACTTAGTGAATAAAAAATTAAACTGAATCATTAACTATCCCAGGTAATTTACTATCACAACCTCACAAAGGTATGCTCACCAAACCTGTATACAAGTATTATAATGTAGTAATTTTGAAAATATATCAAGAAGGTACCTCGTACCCTCTTCTCCATCGATCTAGTCACCCTCACAACCCAACAAAAAATGTTTTAACACTCCTATTCCTTCTATGTACACGTACAAAAATCACATATCACATCACAACCACAACCACAAAACCATATCATAACCATATCTATTAACCACAAAAACATAAATATAATAAAAAAAACAAACAAAAAATTGAAAAATAAAACACCCTTCACTTCATAAGATAAAAATAATAGAAAAAAGAAAATTTTAATCATATTATCATGAAACAACATCACTATAAGAATAAAATTCAAAAAAAACTGAGAATTGAGCATATATATATGACTATTTTACCTACATATATTCATCTAATCCAAAATTCCTCAAAAACACTTTCACCAAAGGAATGATACATCCTTGAATCACATTCTATTAATGATCCTGGATCTCAACTGGAAGTTCCATGAAAGTCAAAACCTCCTCAAAATATAAATCACCTCTATCAATGAAATGTTAGTTATAATGAATATATCTCCGAGGATATAAAATATAGAATATTACATGAATATGATTTATTTTAGGATTAAGTTCCAATAGAGACACTACCTCATTGACTCACTCTAATTCCTCGCAAGGTGTGAAAAATTGATGGGGAAACATATTTCCCCTACTGAACCTATATTTCCCAGGATGAGGAGAATTTCTTAAGAAAACATGATAATCTAATTCAAACTCTATAGGTGTAACATCATTTATAAATTTTATGTATGCAATGTTTTATGTTTATAAAATTCATTGTTTCTTTATTGGTTTATCTTTGTTATGGGTGTTTATGAGGTTAGTTTCTAGTGAAAGGGGTTATGGAATCGAAGGTTGAAAATTTAATTCAAGGTTGGGTTGTGTAGTGGTTGTAAACATACAACTAACTCACTGATTTAACCCACCAGCTAGATAGCAGGGTTACAGAAGGTCTGAAAGAATTTGCAGACCCCATCGACTAGCCAGTGGTGCTGGTAGAACCCAAGTGGTTCTTCCTTCCACACTAGCCAGCTAGTGGAGCCTGGTTGAGGTTGTATTCAATTCACCCCATGGATTTTAATTTCACATTCTTTGAATCCTTGTTTAATACCCAAATCTAACCCTAACACCTTATTTCAAATTAGATACCTCCTTTCTTGACTCTTGTGCTTTTTAATTTATCTCCCCTTGGTTTTTCAACATTGGATTAATCCAGTGACACTAGAAAGGTAAGTTATCTCCATATTTAAAGCAAATTCATATTCCTATTTGAGATATGTGCATGGATCTATGATGGATCTATCATTTCTATGTTTATATGATGAAAATTTCCTCCTTCCTTCATAGATTGTTGGAAAATCTAGTGATTTAATGACATATCTTGATCTGATCTCGATCTACCTTCAACTACGAAAATCTTATGGGTATGTGATTATTGATCTTATTCTTATAACTCTTATTGATGGTGTATTGATGATAGAATCACAAACCATTGGAAATATCTAAGTTCTCATTTTAAATATAATTCTAGAATGACCATCCTTTATTAGATTGATGGTGGATTCAACATGTTGATGAAATGCCTTTGATTGGAGCTAGATAACTTATAAATGATGGACGTTTCCATATTTGGTGAGGAATTCACAATCCATTCTTGAATCGACAACAGATCTAGTGAATTGGAATCATTTTATTAGAAATACCTCGAAACTAGTTCCATTGATGGACTCCTTGAGGTATGTGATTATAGAACTACCCTTCTTGACATGGAATCTCCTTAGGTATCCTTTTTTAAACCTCTTATTTGATTAATTAAAACCCAATATAGGTATCCTTTATGTGTAAAATTGTTTTATGTGGATGTACAATGTGTTTTGGATTTTATCTATTGATGAATATTGGAGCACTTTGTCAACGAGCTTGAGGTAATAAATTACTTACCTTTTTTCCCTTGTATGAACTTTTTGTCATGATATGATTCTTGTGTTAACATAACTTGTTTTTCCATGATTTATAGTGATCTATTGTGCGTACATGTGTAGCCCTTGAGACCAATATATGATTTTTGATACCATGAGAATTTCTAGTGTATCTGGTTACCATGATTTATGTTGATCACATGTTGTATATTGTTGATACTAAAATCTCATGATGATATGTTATGATCTTCCAGATTATGATCTGCTCTATTGTGCATATTTACCATACATTTGGAGTTATTGTATTTGGTACTTTATATAGGTGATTTTTCATGGTATGGTTACTCATTATAGGGGGAATTCACAGGTCATACAATGATGATGACGATGGAAAAATACATAGGGTAGGGTCATGATGGACTTGTGGTCTGACCCATGATAGTGACATGTTCATTCAATGCCTTGAGGACGCCGAGTAAAACATTCACAGTTAGCCTTATGGATTGACCTGAAACTCTATTCCTTGTGGATATTTATTATCATGTTCATTAGTCATTTGGATAGTTCTTGATCACTTTTTACATATTTTTATCATCCTTCCGGCATGGAGTTGGAGCAGGTACGACCGAGGCTTGTGGTGACTTGGTTAGAACATGAACGCTCTACATACGATTGTTATTCTTTTTATTTATTTATTTTTATTGATGAAATAAAATTTTTATAATTATGAACACATGTTAAGGATTCATTGGTGGTGTCATAATAGGTTTTATTACTCACATCCTTCATGTTAATATCAATGCACGCACAAACTTCATGTATAGGGACCCATGTAAGGGTAAGGGGCTCATGGAAGATAGATGCGTAGCAGAGCCTGGAGCTTGAAGTAGTATCAAGATAGAATCTATAGGATTATAGAATTTTTATTTTTATTTAATTATGTTCTTATGATCTATTTTGGATTTACAAACTAGGATCCTGATTTATTTATTTGTATTAAATCTATGCCATCTTTTATTATATTATGATGTTTTATATTCCACCTTGATTACTCTGAATCGTTTAATATATATTTTTATATTTTTAGATTATGGATATTATATTGAGGGTATAGTCTCCCCATTGATAGAGTTCAAGTCCTACCTTCTAATTGGAAACCTCTTGCATATGGGGAGGCATTCATGTGGTCTTGTGTCTCTTCAGCTCCGACTTGGTGGTTTGGGTCGAGGTGTTACAAAATGTTATAAGTTCCTGAGTTTCCTTTATTTTATTTTAACTAACTTAGTACATGGTAGAAAAGAGATAGAATATGTGGAACTAAATTAGTGGAGTTTCCATATTTCTATCTATCTCACGTGTAATGGACCTTTGAGTTACCATTGACAGGATTGTTGTTACTGTTTTATGGAATTTGGGTGAGTTCATGCGTCATGATTAGGCATGTAGGATCAAATTCCATATATATAAAAAAATTTTGTTGCATAATAGTTCTTTAATTTAATGACTTGATTTGTGTTATCTATTCAGGATAGACCTATATTCTTTGTTGAGAGATATATATTTATTTCTCTATTGATGTGAAAAATATGTTTTGGAATTAATTAGTTGAACTTGAGAATGCTATTATGTTTTGTATATATATGATTGTGATTAATGTGAAGGTATAGAGAACCTTGGGTAGTGATAGTAGGGATATAACTTGGGTTACATGTAGCCTCCTTGGAGAACCTTTGAGTGATCCTATAGAATATTTAATATTTTTCTTAATGGATTCAAATGATTAAATGTTCACTTGGAATTTCAAAAAAATACTAGCTCAAAGGTAGTAGAATGCTCCTACTAGGGATGACACAATAGTTCCACCACAGGCTATGTAGGAGGATTCATCAGATCTGGCTCCCACACCTTCATAGGTGGTTCAATCACTGGATCTACTCTATCTAGAGTCTTTATAATTGTACCTACCCATGGTAGAGAAGTATATAGGACCATGGTTTACTATGCTTGCGACTTACAACTCCAGCATCCGTCAACCTTTCGAGGCACTATATGAAAACATGATGTAAATGGATTGGTTATAAATCATAGATGGAATATTTGACTTGGTTGAGATATCAGAGGACTAACAGGTCAAGCTATCAATGTTCATGCTTCAGGGACCCATCGAGCGATGGTGGAGTGTTAGGGACAAGCAGGTATATGTGAGGGTATTTCTTAGGATGGATTCAATAACCTATTATTTAAGGAGTTAATTCCCAATATATTAAAGTTGGAAAATTACCAGTAATTCATGGATCTTTATTTGTGATCCATGACCATATCTGCATAGTTATCTCGTTTAACCAAGCTGCTTCGTTTTACTTCTCTTTTGTCTAGGAATGAGGCATAAGAGGTTAGGAAGTTTGAGATAAATTTTCATCCCAATATCATATGATAGGTTTGGATCTTTGAAATAATGATATACCTAGATGTTTTTCACAAGGCCTTGACTATTGATATGGGCCTAGATTAAGATCGAGTAGTTTGTCTTCTTCCACCCTTCAATACTTAGGTGGGTGGACCTCATACTTCTATGATGAGTGTCACTTATGGTAGTAGGAAGAGAATAAAAGGGATTTACAACAAGGTAGTGGTAATATGATTAAGTAGAGTATGGATTCATCAGTCCCCTTAGAAGGAGTTTCATAGTGATTTAACTGTGGGAAGGCCATACATTATTGAAAGTTCTATACAACACCTCATAGAAAGTGTCAGTAGTGTTGAAAGATGGGGAATCTCCAGTAGTTATGCTCTAGAGCTTCAAGGATGAGTTTCTATAGGGGATGTAGTATGATCTTGTTCTATGACCTAGATATCTAACTTGGGTCTTCTATAGTAGGCTCAAATGATGATTAATCAAGTGATTCATGCCTCTCAGGCTCAGGGCTGTGGAGCTAAGGTAGACTAAGTATATGCATTGGATCAGACTCTAGTAGATGGTGGTGATGGACCTTCCACTTCTTGAGGTACAGTATTGATTAGTTTTGCATTTTATACTACTTTATTTTATATTTATTCTTTCCATTCATTTATATCTTCACAAGTTATTATTGGACTTGAATTATTGGCTAATTTATCTTATGAGTTTATTTCCCTTATTACACCATTGGGCACAAAAGTATCCAATCTTCAGCATTTACTAGAGTGTTCTATAGTCATTGCTAGTTAAGGGAATCTATGGGACTTCATGATTTTGTAGATGATGAGATTAAATGTGATTCTTGGCATGGATTTGTTTACTATATTTCAACCCCACATTGATTTCTATCAGAGATGGGTATTATTAGAGAAGTTCATTATGACAGGTGAGTGGGAGTTGGGAGCTGGTGGAGTGGGTCCAAACATGTGCCAACTTGAGATTATTATGGTGTAGATTGATGGCTTGGCTCCTTTATTAGGATCAATGGTAGATCCCTTTTCTTTTCCTCTAGTCGTAGATATATATCAGGATGTATTTACAAATAAATTAAAAGGCATTCCCCTTGATAGAGGAGTTGAGTTTGAGATAAATCTCATGTTAGGTGTGCAACCCATTTTGATACCCCCTTATCATATGGAATCATCCAAGTTTAAAGAGATAAAAGTATATATTAAGGAATTATAACAAAAAAGGTTTTATCAGGATGAGTACATCACTATGAGGCACACTTATTTTGTTCACCGAGAAGGATGGTAGTCTTCGAATCTGCATAGATTATCGGAAGCTAAATCAGGTGAACATGAAGAATAGGTACCCTTTTCCCAGGACCGACGATCTCTTTAGGATTTTCATGGATCCCAATGGTTATACAACACTTATCTCCAACCATACTATCACTAGTTTCAAGTCAGTGTGGAGGATATCCAAAAGAAGGCATTTCAGAGCATGTATGGGCCATACGAATAATTTATGATTCTATTTGAACTGAAGAATGCACCGAAAATGTTCATAGATCACATGAAAAATATCTTCCACCCATAACTTGACTCATTTGATGTGGTGTTCCTTGAAGATATCCTCATTTACTAACCAACCCTAGATTATCATGTAAGACATCTTGAGATAATACTGATTACACTTCAAGCACATCATATTTATAAAAAGCTGTCAAAGTGTCACTTTTGGATTCAGAAGTCAAAATTCTTGGGGAATGTGGTTTATAAAGTCGGTATATTAGTGGAACTAGAGAAAGAATAGGTGGTGATTTCCTAAACACATCCTTAGAGTGTGTTTTATATCATGATATTTTTGGGTTTAGTGAAGTAATATCTACATTTTATCTAGGATTTATCCCATTTATCAGTACCCATGACTGCAATGACAAAGAAAGTGGTGAGGTTCCATTGGTTGGACTAGGGTGAGGAGGATTTTCTTGAGCTGAAGAGGTTGGCTACAAATCTACTGTTGATTCTTCCCAATCCTATGATTCGATATGTTGTATATTGTGATATGTTGGGAGTTGGTTTGGGGTAAATATTAATGAGGTGGTAATGGGTAATAGCTTATGTGTCATTTTAGCTGTGACCCCATTAGCATAACTATCCTAACCATGACTTAGAACTAGTATTCATGGTATTCACATTGAAGTGTTACTGACACTATCTCTTTAGAGAGACGTTTACTATCTACATGGACTATAAGAGACTCCTATATATCTTTATAAATAAGTATATTAATTTAATTCAAAGTCACAGAGGTGTCCTATAGACTATGTAAAGGTAACATCATTGCATATTCTTTTAGTTGTAAGATAAAGGTGGATTTGGATCTTGTTGAATGGGATTCAGAAGAATAATGGAATCTAGTGAGCTTGTTGTTTAACTATAGGATGAATGCTTTCAAGAACTAGGGATCGATGACATGTTCCCCATTAGTGATCACATCTTATTTAGTATATTGAGTGAAGGCTAGTTAAGAATCTAACCTAGAGTGTGTTGTGATGCGGGAATAACTAGAATGTGGTGACCTGATACTTGGGTGATCGTTGGATGATGATGATGTGATCCAAGTATATGAGAGAGTTTTAGTCCCTACTTCCATCAGGGAAGAGTTGATGAGATAATTCTATACCTTTAGTTGGGCAGTGTATCTTGGAGAGACAAAGATGTACCCTGACTTTAGGAAGTAGTTCTGGTGTCCAGGGATGAAGAGGGACATTACTGGATTTTTTTCCTGGTGACTTAACTAATAGAGGATAAAGACTAAGCACCATCATCCTAGTGATTTTCTCTAACCACTTACTCTACCTATGTGTAAGTGGCAGGATGTTGCAATGGATTTTTTGATGGGATTACCGAGGACCCTAAGGATCTGTGACATTGTTTGGATGATTTTTGATCAGCTAACTAAAGTTTCTAATTTCTTACCAATATATGAGACTTGATCATTAAATTATATAGGAAAGATGTATGTCGGTGAGATAGTATGAGTGCATGGAGTTACCTTTACCATTGTATCTAAAAGAGATGCATGTTTTACATCATGGTTTTGGTACGGTTTACAAAAAGACTTAGGGACGCAACTAAGATTGAGCACCATGTACCAAATTCAGAAATACGTACAGTCGAAGTGGATAATTCATATATTGGAGGATATACTATGGGACTATTTTTTGTATTTTTTAAGAGATTAGGATGATTTGTTATCCCTTGTTGAGTTTTCATACAAAAAAAGTTTCTAGGATTTGATTTAGATGACACTTTATGAGGCTCTTTATGCTAGGCCATGTTGTTCACCTCTTTATTGGAATGAGGCTAGTGAG
The DNA here is from genome assembly GCA_963277665.1 of Viscum album. Lineage (NCBI taxonomy): Eukaryota > Viridiplantae > Streptophyta > Magnoliopsida > Santalales > Viscaceae > Viscum > Viscum album. The sequence continues at coordinate 787,393,522 of OY728145.1, forward strand.
GCAACAGTTGGGGGTCCAGTATGGTATAAGAGACCTCTGGGAGAGTGGAATTGATTTAGAAGAGGTTTATCACAACTCATAGTAGGCATGGGTCTTATGAAAATGGAAGGAGGATACCTTTAGAGTTTGATATAGGTGTCAAAGTTTTTTTGAGGGTTATTCCTTGATTAGGCCACCGATGTTTGAGGAACCATGGGAATCTAGTGCTGTATTATGTTAAACCCTTCATGATCACCAATAATATTAGAACATTGACATACCATTGAGACATTCCTTCTTGCTACTGGGGTATGTATGATATGTTTCACATATCTCAACTTTGGAGTTACATGCCCGATCCTACACATGTCATCAATTACAAGGATGTTGAGATAGATCTTGGTGCATCATACATGGAATTCCTAGTGCAGATGGTAGAATAGAGTGATAAAGTTTTACAAAGGAACATAATAAAACTTTTCTAGATTCTACAACATCATGGAAAAATCTTGGAGGAGACATGGGAGTGAGAGGAAGATGTTCGACCTCAATGGTTGATGTTTTTTGAGAAGAACCGTTGAAGGTACTTCTCAAGAATGATAAGTCATTAGAGGGGGATAATTATATCATCCAAGCTAAATTCGATGCATGATATTTTTTAAGTTTATAAAATTCCCCATTTCTCTGTTGGTTCATCTCTATTATGGATGTTTAAGAGGTTGGTTTCAAGTAAAAGGGGTACAAGAATCGAAGGTTGGAAAGTTTATTTGAGGCTGAGTTGTGTGGTGGCATAAAGATACCATTGGTTGGCTAGTGTTACCCACCAACCATCCAGTGAGGTTATAAAAGGTCTGTAGGAATATGCAAACCTCACCAGCCAACTGGTGGTGCTGGTAGTACCCAGGTGGTTCTGCCTTTCACACCAGACCGTCGAGGTCCAATCAGCCAATCGGTGAGGCCCATCGGCTAATTGGTGGATCTTGGTTAAGGGTGTATTAAATGTACACCATAACTTTTATTTTCACATGATTTGACTCATTTTTAATACCTAAATATGAACATAACCCCTATTTCAGATTAGATACCTCCTCTCTTGATTCTTGATCTATCCAATTCTTCTCCCCTTGGGGTTTCAATGTTGGATCAATCAGGTGACATTAGAAAGGTATGTTATCTATAGATATACACCAAATTCCTATTCCTATTTGAGATATGTGTGTCGATCTATGATGGATCTATTATTTCTATGTTGATCCAATGAAAATTTATTCCTTCATATTTTGGTGATGGATCTAGTGAGTTGATTACATCTCTTGATTGGATCTTAATCTATTTTCAACTATGCACATCTTATAGGTATGTGGTTATGGATATCTTTCCTATACCTATTCTTGATAGCCAATTGATGATAGAACCACAACCCGTTGAAAATATCTATGTACTCCTTCTAAATATAATTTTAGATTAATGATCCTTTGTTAGATTGATGGTGGATTCAACATGTCAACAACATCCCTTTGACCTTTTCTAAATATCTTGTGAATGGTGGACGTTTCTGAATCTGATGAAGAATACACTATCTATTCTTGGATTGAAAATGGATCTGGTGAATCAACATCATCTTCTTTGACATATCTTGGAACTAGTTTCTTTGATGGAATTTATGGGGTATGTGATTCTAGAACTACCCTTCTGAGAATGGAATCACCTCATGTATCTTTTTTTAAACATCTTCTTTGATGAACTGAAACCTGAGATAGGAATCCTTGATGTGTGAACTAGTTTTTTATGGTTCAAACTATATTTTAGCCTTGATATTTTGATTAATATTGGAGTAATTCATCAAAGAGCTTGAGGTAGGAAGTTACTTACCATTTTGGGATCTTGTATACACTTATTTTCTTGATATGATTCTTGTGTTGTAATAGATTATTTTTCCATTCATGATAGTGATTGTATGTGTGTTCATGTGTATCCCATGAAACCCATATATGATATTTAATTCTATGAGTATTGCTAGTGAATATTTTTACCATGATTGATATTGATCACATATTGATTATTGTTTATACTAAAATCTCATGATGATATGATATTCTCTTCTTTATTATGCTATGCTCTATTGTGTGTAATTACCATGCCTTTAGAGGTATTATCTTCGAAACTTGGAAAAAGTAGAATTTTGTGATATGGTTATCCCTTAGAGGGGGAGTGTGAGGATATTTGGAAATAAGATAATGGACCCATACATAGATTAAGGGCATGAATACCTTGTGGTTTGACACATGATAGTGACATGTTCACTCAATTCCTTGAGGATGCCGAGTAACACGTTCATATTCATCTTTGTAGCCCAACCCAAAACTCAATGCATTTTGGATACTGAGTAACATGTTCATCAACCTTATGGATATTTATTGATCACTTCCAACATCTTTTGATCATCCATTTATTATATAGCCGAATAAGGTATGACTGGGGCTCATGGTGGCTGGTTATCACATGAATGTTCAACATATTATTTTTATGCTTCCTTGTGTATTTATTATTATCATGGAATACACTTATTATAGTTGTGAACACATGTTAAGGATACGTTTGTGGTGTCTTACTAGGTTTTATTACTCACACCCTACATGGGAATATTGATGCGCATGCAGAAATAATGTATAGGGATCAAGGTAAGGGAAAGGGGCCTGTGGTTGATAGTTGAGTAGTGGAGCATGGATCTTACAAAGATACTGGGATGGACTCTATAGGATTTTGTAGTGTTTATTTTTATTTAATTTGACCCTTATAATCTAGTTTGTATTTCCACACTAGGATCCTGGTTTATTATTTCATATGATATTCATTCCATATATTATTACATTATTATGTTTTATCTTTCTCCTTGATTACTCTAATTTGTTTTGTTTTATATATATTTTTTGTGTATAGATATGATACTAAGGTTATAGTCTCCCCACTAATGATTTTTGGATCCTTATAGCTAGTTGGAAGACTCTTTCATATGGGGATTCATGAATGAGGTATTGTGTCTCTATATCTCATATCTGTTAGTTCAGGTTGAGGCATTACAATAGGTATCCTCATATAATCATCACAATACTTTTTATGATCCCGAGTAGTCATCATCCTATCACAAAACACCTATACTTTCTCTGTTTAACTTTGAACCAAATTTAGTATAAGGATTATTAAATCTCCATAATTGGTATAGTACATTAGATATCTGTATGGCCACCTATACAACACCTCAAATATATCAATTCTAATGGAAGATTGATAACAATTATTATAAGGAAAGTAAATTAGGGGTAGATGTTTTCACATGAACCTCTAAATCCAAGAACACATTCACACAACATTTCCTCCAATATCAAGAATGTCTACTATATTTTTATATCCATATAAGAATAAAAATTTGTATTATGTCATAAATGAGAGTAAAAATCATGTTGTATAATCTTCTATACTCCTAAGGTAAAATGAGTATTTTTATCAAAGATGATTGTCCTCTAAACACTATGAAGCCTCACCACTTATCCACATACATCCTCACCAACACATCTACCTCGATCGTGTAACACCCGCACCTCAATTATAGTAAGTGAAAATTATATTTTAATAAAACTATAATAAAATTCATATTTTAATATTTCATGGCTCAAAATTTTTAATTTAATAGGATTAATATTTATTTTAAACTTACTATGAAAAAATAATCCTTGAATGAATTTTTGAAAATTTCTCTTAGAAATAAGATTTGATGAAAAATTGAAAATTTAATATTTAAAAATACCCATTTTATTTATAATAATTTATTATAATATGTGTAATTAAAAATTTATTTACTATCAATATTATAGAGATAAATATAAGATCATTTGGAGGTAAAAAGGGATATTGTTTTAGAAAATTATTTTTAAGGCATAATTTTTTACCATTTTAATTAATTAAAATAATCTTTAATGATGAATAATTTAAATGAAATGTATATATTAAATATATAACTATATTAATTTAAATACATATAATGATTATTATTATTCATATAGTTAATATAAGATTATCCAATTCTTGAAAAATGCATTTCTTGAAAAAACTGTTTTTCGACATGATTTGCGGGTCTATTTTTAAATTAAATTCTGCAAAATTGATAAATTTAATTTGATAAAATTGATTCCATATTTTTAATTAGAATCATTAATATTGTGTTATAAATTCAACTTAATTTTTGGTCATAATGAGTAGTAAAAAAAGTAAAAATTAATTACTACGGTTAAGGTAAAAATGGGTTTATCAGGGGTAATATATAAAGAGAAGGTTCAAAATGAATCAAAAACTTGATAAAACTGCATTGGTTGGTTGGATTTATACACTATCCTTTAAAAATTTAAATATTATCCATTTTTTATCCATGTTTCTAAGAAATTTTCATAACATTATTGAAAAACTTTGAAGAATTACAAGTGTTCCACTCACCTCAATTATAATAGGGCACCCCTCCCCTCACTTTTTCAAACCTCTCAATCCTTTTATCTTGACCAAACCTAGCAAAAATATCTCCAAAACATACTTATCCAAATTCTATAGGTTCTTTTATTCCCAAAATACCAACCCTAGGGTCTTTAAAAAGATATCCTAAGGAGGTTCTTCTAAGAGAAGGTAATTGTCATCACCATGATCCTTCTTTTTTACTTATCCTTTTACCACCTTTAATTATGTATTAAAACTTACAATATAATAAAACCAGTATGTTATATATAATTAGATGTTATTATGTTGATGTAATAATATTTATCCATATCCTTATTCATCAAACTGGAAACAAAACCATTGCTCGTGTGTATGGAGGACTATTGCCTCGCAAATTGATGCAATTTTTTTCCATCACCGAATCACATGGATAGTAAGAATGATGGAACCAATAAATATATATGGTAATTATGAAATAATATTGATTCTTTAAATTTAATATATCATCTAATTACTTACCTTTTCACCCATTAATTAAATGATAACGTCGCTCGTACGTACATACGACCTACCGTCTCCAAGAAGCGATGTGATTCATTTTCCATGTTCAAATTTTAAGAATGATTATAAAAATATATATAATGAAAAAAATATTATATTTATAACTTCAATATCATTATTTATATTATGTAACTACATCCTATTTACAATAATTAGGACTTTCATGAAAAAACATGCATAAGAAAAGGAAGAAGTTAACTCCTGAAATAATGGTAATAATGAAATATTATTAACAATTGGGTGAAAATATGATATAAAAAGATCATATATGATATTATAAATATAAATATGGATATATTATAAATTAATAACATTTTTAAAACCATTATAAAGGTGGTAAAATTATTTTCAACTAAAGAGAAGTGTGAGGCAAGGGATTTCGTCTCAATTTCCATTCTGTTGAGGCATATTTGTTATTATGCACCTATTCAATTTTATGTGGTGTATATACCAAAACTTTGATAAATTTAACATTAATAACTATTTATTAATGATAATTAATGTTTCAATTCAAGTTTATTCTTTCAGGGGGTTACAATTTAAAAGTTTCTAAATATTTAAGAATTTATTTTACAATCTCACATTCTTTTGGGATTTCTTTTATTTTCATTGAAGGAATCTTATCTTTTATCCTTTATAAGATCAAATAATTTTATTATAATTTGTATATTTAAGTATTTTATATATTCTCTTCCATATTTTCCTCTATTTGTCACTTAAATCAAGAAAATAATTTTTTATAAGAAAAATTGATTTTATTTGTCTTTTAATCAGATATATTTTTCTTCCATGTACATATTTTTTCAAAATTGTTTTAGAAAAGTCCTTTTTATTAATAAAATAATTTATTAAGTATGTTTTATGTTATCCATTAATTTTTATAATTTATTAAAATAATATTTATAATTTTTTCTAAAAGGATCGTTTTCAAATTTCTTTATAAAAAGTCAAAAGGAATATTTTTAATATATATAGTTTTAATGGACTTCCCCACCACCGTAACTGTTTTATGAAATTTAGCTTCTTATAAAAATTTTCAATTGTTTAAAAAAAAAATATTTAACGAAATCTTATTTTAATATTTCACTTATATTTTCTTTATTTCTCAAAAGGACATGATCTTATTACAAAACCTGTATTTCCAATGAACCAATAGTCTTCTTTTATCCCTTATTAATTTTGCAGTTGTTAGCTTTATCTTAAAACATTAAATTTATTGAGATCACTGTACATTGGATTTATATTAAATATTGATATTATTTTTATCTTGTATATGATCATTTTCTAAATCATATACCATTTTTACATATGATGTTTTATTATGAAAGTTATTTTTCTGGCTAGGGAAAATATTGATAAATATGTATTATTGAATCAATACAGATATTTATTGATAAGAAATGTTGTTTATGAATTTAATTGATCATTAAATATATGTGGAATATAATGTAAATTCAGAGACAAGTGGGGAATGGTTATAAATGGCCCCTCGATGCATCGACTTGTCTCATGAGACAAATCAGTTGTCCAAATTAAATGTGTTTTTGGGGTATACCTACCCAGTGTTTTAAACTATATTAGCACAAGGTATTCATGGTATAGATATCATAATGTATAAGATCATAACATACAATATTAAGAATTTCCTTATTAAGAATTTAGTTATTATTATCCATGAGTTTTGTACTTTGATATTATCCATGTATGTATTTCATGCTCAAGTTATTGATTAAATGGAATCAGTTTTCAATTATTTACCTTTATATATTGATTATGATTTATCTAATAATTATGGATTCCACTGTATGTAACCCTTACTGAACATTTTATCTCACCCTTATTTTTTTTCTTTTCCCCAATATATGAAGAATAATTCTTTGAATGAGTTCAAGGATGCCAAATGTTTTCCATTATTGTGTTTTATATTATATTCCCAATGTAAAATGATAATATTGTATGTATATAGCTATCCAAGACTACTAAAATGATTTGTCTTCAGGATTAGACCCCTTTTATCTATGACAAGGTAATAAATTAGACATCGGCTCTAGGTTACTAGAGTCAAGGTCATTACAGATCGACTCATGGATTTCCAATAAATAAGTTATGTCCATCCATTGATCCACTAAAACCAAAAATAAAATTATACCCTCCTCGATATCATGGAAAAAAATTCACAAGATCTATCAAAATATACTCCTATTTTTCCTAAGTAACATTCAATGGCTAAAACAGACCTGCTGGAACTTTATGCTTGGATTTCACTCGTTAACAGACCAAACATCATGACATGAATTCAACCACCCACCTCTTAATTCCTAGACACTAGAAATAATTATTCAAAGAATGAAACATGTTGAAAACAATATAATGTTATATAAAATGTGATCCATAAAACTTATGCAAAACTATCTCTCACATAACCAACAAAATTAATATCATACCACAAAACAACACCTGATGGTAATCATCCCCTGACCATCTCTTAAGAGTATCTACATGAATAATGTAATCTCTAGAAACATCCACCTCAATATCCCTTAACTAAGACTCCCACTTGTTGAAAAAAATGAGAGTCCAAAGTCATCTAATATAAGTAAAATCCACTGCTAATTTCCTTTATATCCAGATGTAAAGATTGAATCTCCTTTATCATCCTACACTCATCTCCAACCTCACGAGAATTTCATATCATTTATTTTTACTCAACTCAATAGTTACCACATATAAATTCCTATATTATAATAAATCTTGAAGTCATAGTCTTGAAAAAACATTATCCACCTCTATTAATGAAAATTCAAATCTTTCTAATATAATATATACAGTAGAATATTATGATCTATGAAGGCCACAAAGAAATAACCAATGAGATAGTTCTTCCATTGAAGTGACCCAATCATAATATACATATATTTTAGATCATTTCACATAATTATTTATTACTTCTCAAAAATAAATTACACTCCCAGAACCTAAAGGTGTATTGTCTTTGGATATTAGCTATATAACCATATTATTACATAATGATGCTTCAAAATTTCTCATGAAATTATATACACATTATTTCCTAATAAACACAGTCATATATACGACTTCCCAGGGAAGGAGGAAATATAAAAAAGGGGTTATATCAGATATTTAGTAAGGAAAAAACACATCAATGATTTAGAGAGGATTTATAATTTGATCATAAACATGTTAGAAAGAATGATTATAGGATAAATATCTAATTAATGGAATGAGATCATGAAATCATAAAAAGTGATCATAAATAATGATAACATGGTTATAGATATTAGCATAGGATCATCAAACTATAAAGTTATCATCATGAAAAAAACATTTACCATGGAATAGGGGTGTGAAATCACAACATAATAATCACGATCCATGAAAATATAAATTTTAAAGTTTGAATAATAATAAGTATATAAAATAATAAAATATATCAAGGTTAACCACTAGAAAATTTATATCATTTTCGATTAGTGTAAGGTACTGCTGTTTGAAGGGGTTAATTTTCATTTTAAAAGTTTCCTAAACTCCTCCTAAATGGGTTAATGGAATGTTTTACATGAGTAGTAAGGTCTCAGGGGGTGTCCCTGGGGTTCTAGTAATGGAGAATAGGGAAAGAGGCCAATATGTGCTAAGATAAAGGTTGGAACATATTTACTAGTAATCATGTTCTAAAAATGTGTGGCCTGTCGAAGGGGTGAAAGGTTAGGAAAACCATGTAGTGTGGATAATAAGTGTATTTAATGCATACATTTGATGGTACTTTAATGTACTAATTTTTGTATTTAAATGAATATTATTTACAAATGTTAGAAAATTTAACTTGTTTTGTGTTTTGTGGTAGGATAAAATAAATTTTATGAAAAGGAATGAAAAGAGGAAAATTTTGGAGCAAAATGACACTTCACACCATTTCGCTTCGCTCGTAGAGTGACAACAGATTTTTGAGGATGATCAAGGATCACTTCTAAGAGAAAAACTGAAGAACTAAGGAAAATGAGATCCAGGAGTAGAAAAATGAATTACACATAGTGAATCATCAGTACACGATGTATAGTATCAATTCTCCACATGTCACAGACTATGAAGCAATGTCGTGAAGAATTTCAAGTCATGAAGCCATTACATAACTTGATTCACCATTACACATTGTGTAACATTTGAATTCAAATTTCCTCTACCAAAACAAGTCATGAAAAGTATACATACTATGAATGTTTGTTACACATCATGATTTTCAGTTACATGTTGTGGAAGGATTCAACATTCCAAACCATTGAATGATATTCACACGAGATTCACATGAGATTCGCGGAGATTCAAAAATCAGGAAGGCAAACTCAGATTAGGATTACACGACGTGTAATCACATTAAACATCGTAAAAATTATCGGGAAGAACCCATATAAAGCATATAAATAGAGGAGCTTTTGGCTGATTTGGGGCATTCATATTTAGAGGCAAATCTTGTTGTGAGAAGCTGCTGCACCCTCCCCTAGTTCTTTATTTCTTTTCATTATGCATTTCTTTTATTTTCTCCTTCCCTTTAAACCTCTCATCTCTAGGATGAGGGGGTAATCCCTCTATGTTATATGGTGATGAAAATAGAATGAAGAAGGTTCATTGGATTTATTTTTTATAATTTATTCATGTGTTCTATTTTGCGTGATTTATATATTCATATTCCAATCCCATTCTTTTTATTTTATCACGACCATTGATAATTTAATTAAAAAGGAATATTAAAATTTCTCAACTAACAATCCTAAATGAGGAATGACCATTGTTGAATTTAGGGGAAATCATGTTTAAAAATGGTATCAAGAAAAAATTGATACAACAACACCCTAAACTACCAGACCAAGGGAAATAAGGTATTGCCACATTGAGGAGAAGACACCATGACCATTGGATCTTCCTTGTCTCGAATTTGAAACCAATCATGAATCAACTTATTTTATAAAAATCCAATTGCACCTGAACCTTGATATTACAAAACCCTGGCATGCTTTCTAAATCTGTTTCCAAACCAACCAATCAATCATCTTTGTTTTTGTGTTTCATTTTCTCAAAATCAAACAAACCAATATTTTCTCACCTCTTTCTTCAGTTTAATTGAAATTTAATCTTTTGAAAACTACTCAAACTAATTCACCATCTATGTGGGTTTAACCTAGAACTTTCCTACATTTTAATTAATTGAGTATCATAGTTTGAGTTTTTTAAATTCTATTTTTCATCAAACTCTAGGTAATTAAAGATGCCCCATGGGGATATCAATGTATCAAGAGACCATGCAGCTTTATATCCCCTTTGGATAGTGGTGAGAACATAACCACCACACAGTTTTTAAAACCATGTGGATGGAGTGGAAAATCATGCAGCTCTGTTTCCTATTGGGTAGAGGGAACCACACAGTTGGCACACAGTTTGGAAAACCATGCAGCCAAACTATGTGTTGCATTAAAAGTGTGATTTTACTATTTTCCCTTCTGACCTTAAATACCCCCCCTGAATTTATCCCCCATTCAAACCCCAATATCCTAGGGTGAAAACCAAAAGCTCTCCCCTCTTCCATGGATCATTCTCCTTTGATTATTAAGTGTTTGGAGTGTTTTTTAGTGTGAATCAAAGCTATAGCTAAGTATCTGACTCTATTTCCTAATATTTTTTGGAATATAATTTTCTTAGTTATTCCTCTTATTCTTAATCTTATGAAACTTATTTCCAGGTATTTCCTCACCTGGGTATTTTATATTGTTTTAGTTCGAATCAAGGCTCATTTTTGGATGAGTGGTTGTCTATGAGCATGAGGTAGGTAATCTTTAAACTTTTTCCCATAGTCTTTATATTGTTCATGTTCATGTAGTGTTCCAATATAATTCCTTGCTATGTTTTCATGCCTTTGGGTAAGGAAAGTAATTTGAGCCTTAAATTGATGCATGTGACCCTTCATGGACCCTATTGGGTCTATTGATTATGTGAGACCGAACCTAGGGCTACCCATGGGGTATGCTTATCCCTTAAAAGTGGTGTAATGAGATAAGAAAGGATGATTTTGATAATTTTTGAGATCAAATAGGCTGTAATTTTTTTTGGTATTTTATAATGGTAAAATGGATACTAGGTATAAATTGGGTATAAGGGTTTATGATATGTTAATAAGATGAATTCAAATTTTTTATATGAAAAGATTTTTTGTAATTCTTGAGAGGATTTTAAAATGGTTTAAAAGGATTCCTTTGGGTTTTGATTCATTTTTGGTTTTAAATGAGTGAAAATAATGTTTTAAATTGGATGATGTTTTGAAATGAGGTGTTTGTCTCAAGGTGATATTAAAAGGGGGTTTTAAATGGGCTTCAAATGATGGTTTGAAATAAGGAAGTGGTTTCAATTTTCGTGAAAATGATTTAATGGATATTTTAAATGGTTTATAATGTAAATAAAGGCCATGGGAACTTGTTTGGTATTTTTTTAAATAGGAAGACCCATGTTTTAAATTGTGTCTTGAAAATATTTTAAAAGAGTATTTGGTTTTGGTGTTTTATTCCATGAGAAAGGGTTTGGGTTTTATTTGATCCATGTTTTGGTTTTAAGGGTCTATTGAGACCTTGGTAAATGAAAAAATAATGTTGGATAATGAGAAATAGTTAAAGGGTCATGTTGATGTTTTTAAATGGGTTTGAATAACCATTAATGTTTATTGTGATAAAAAGGTCAAGTGTGTTAGACCTTTGAAATTTTTTGTTAATAAACAGGTATTTGTTAGTGAACCTTGAAAGATATTAATAATTTTTTGATTTGAATGATGGATTTTTTCTCCTAATCATTGAGTTTTTTCATACTAATTCTTATGTCCCACCGATATATTATATGGTACAGATGTTCGACTGAGGTTCCTTATCCATGGGTTTGGCCAGATTGATACTCTAGGACCACTGATGTATTGTATGGTTTGGGTACCTAGAATGATGCTTCAGGGTACATAAAGATGAAGTAAAATGAATAAATAATTCTATAGTGACTTAAAAAGTTTAAACTCCTTTTGTTAATGTGGTTCAAACTTCCATCATGGGCCAAAATAGGTTTGATGGGTTCAGGTGTCACTTGGAACCCAAGAGAAAAAGTGGTTAATTTAAATACTGTTAAATAATGGGACTCATTTTGTTTAATATCTTTCTATTATTCCTTTTACACCTTCATACACTATTTTTTTAGACTGTTTATTGCTTTAGACACCGTTAGTGGTTTCCTACTGAGTTGCACTCACACCCTGATTGGGTCGCCATGACACTCTGGTACCTGAGTAGATGATACTTGTTTCAGGTACAGGTTCTAGATAGAGACCCAACTTTATGGTATATGCTTAGGCTGATAGGTTAGAGCATGGGATGTTAGGATTAGTTTTGTATTGGGGACAATGTTTGAGGTTTTTATAGTTTTAGTATTTGGATATTTTATTTTATGGCTGCTTGATATGTAGTGTATACATCTCATGGTTATATTATGTTCCACTAGGTTTATTCCTGGCCCTTGCCTCTGGTTGTTCTGTTATACTATTTCCTTTGGTTTTTATATCTATTGATATTATTTCTATTATTTTTTACTCTGATAAGAAGGTATAGTCTCCCCATCACATCACCATAGACTCACGCTACTAATCGGAAGCCTCTAGCATATAGGGAGTTGCAACTAAGGTCATATGGTGCACCAACTTGGGGAACCAATTATATTGGCACCTGGGCCAGGTTTTTACAAAGTGGTATCAGTGTAGATGTGTTTTTATTACTATTTTGGGAATCATAGACATGATACTAGGATCGTGTCAGGGCTTGGTAATGAGATCATGCTTGGGTACTTGTAGCCCCACGTATGGGGGAAAAACCAAGTTTCTAGGGGTGGTAATCAATTTTTTTATTTGTGATTTTAACATTGATTGATATCTCCACATTGAGTGGTGCACTTGGATGTGATTTTATTGATTTATGAGGTTTTATCTCTTGGCCCAAAATGGAAATAGAGGGCGTGTGGGTTCATGTTTCAAGCTAGGAACATAGGATTAATAGGTCTTCTGTATGTTTCCTGTGATTGAATTGTAAACAACATGATGTTTAACCAAAAGGAATGGAACATGAGCCTTATACCAGTTGGTAAGGACTCCGTAAGTGCATCCAAGAGACCAGGGATCAAATCCAGGCGAAGGCAGAATTTCCAGGTTACTGTAGTGGGAACTGTGTAGTACTGTAGTAGGTACTATAGTGGGACTGTAGTAGGCACTGTTTGGCACTGTAGCAGCCGGGAATATGCCCCCGTGTGGGCCTTCGGGCCACCGATTTGGTCCCTAAGTCCTTTAAGGCATTCGGGCCACCCAGGACTTTCGGGTCAGTAAGGCCTTTGGGCCACCTCAAGGCCTTCGGGCCACCTTATGTGCAGATGAAAACCAGAAAACCTACAAGGAACAAGCTCTACAAGTAGGATGAGCAAGGAGATTTCACCACAACCGAAGCTAAACGGATTGTAAGAATGAGAGGGTATGGAACATGCCATCGGGACAAGCCTGTGCATGCACGGGAATGCCTAGCCGAACATCCATGCGAAGGTGGAGAGCTGATTTCACGATGAAGATACTGGGGAGGAGCAGTTCCAAGTAGTTAGTCTGGGTTGTATGTAATGTTTAAAGCCTATGGGAAATGAATTCCTCTAAGGCCTACGGGCCATGTAATTCTTATACCTACGGGCCTTGTAAGGGTTCCACCTCACCCCTTGAAAGGTGGATTATCAAAATCGATAAAAACTAAAGGCCTTCGGGCCATTGGAGGAGGAGGAGTTTAACCAAAATTAATGAATAGTAAAATTGAATAAATATGGAATTTTTGAGATTTTGGGTAAATGGAATGTTTTAAAATGTTAATTCTGGGGTTTTTAAATGGTAAATTTAATTAAAGAGGAATGTTTACTGATGGAACCTTTAGAGAAACTGGTGTGGGTATCCCAAGTGTTGTGATAAGACCCTATGTATGGGTGGTTTGGGTAGTGAGTGTGCACTAGTTTTGAGAACTTGGGTTTCAAGATGTGAGACCTTGATGGGTTTAGATATGATGGATACTATAATGTTACTTTATGTGCCTTCTATTAGGCTGTGATCCTGAAGATGGGTGGTGTTTCTAGGTGATGTGGATGTGGTGACCTTAGTGAGTTATGAGCATGTGGGTTGTGAATTGAAACCTAAAATGGGCATATTGATTTATGGTTTCATTAGTAGTGGTTGTGTTATTGTGGGTTCAAGACTTAGGGAAAGTGGTCACCTTGGTGCGTTAGACATCATGTGTTTTTGAATGGGGATAAGAGTGCTTCCCATGAGCAACAACTTGTTTGAGGTTTGATGTGTATGGATTAGAGGGATAACCAGTGGTCATTTTTAAACGTGACTCTAGTTTAGGGATTTGGTGCCATTGTACCTTCTAGGGTGACCCATGAGAGGGTTTGGATGGGTTTCTAGTGACCTTGGCTGTGTAAGGCACATGTGGAAGTTTTGGTATTTCTCTTATAACACATAGAGAGTGCTTCCTAGTTCAGGCATGGACTAGTGGGCTAAGTGGGAAAGTTGATGGTTTTGGGAAATCAAGGGTGACCTTGAGGAAGGTTATCCCAGCGTTGTAGGTTATTTGGAATGTGAATCCCAGGTTTATTCTTTATAGGTGGAATAGATGTACGTTAGGTTCCATCGAGTTTCGTTAAAAGGCATGGTCACACCTTGGTTTGTTTCCAAGAGAAGAACTTGAGTGCTTGTGATTGGTTGTAAGGTTGGTTTCAAATGGAAGAATTGTTCGGATGCCTAAACTAGTAGTTTTGTAAAAATTAAATGTGGGGATTGATGTTAACTCTAGATGGATGTTTTGATATGGAATTAACACTAGGGGGGAGGGTTGGTCACATAGTTGGGCTTTTTTTTGAAAAAGGTTGGGTTTTTTGATGAAAAAATCATGAATGGATCAAGTTTGATGAGGCTAACGAATCCGTAGGCTTGGATAGTTGTGTAAGTGGGAATTTGGGACTAACTCTAGTGGTGTAAAACTAATGGGATCTAGAGTCGGGTTAAGTGAATGACCATAGGATAGTATGTAACCTTGATAGTTTTGTTGAGGCCTGGATGTTAGGAATATGCTATAGATCCATGATTCAATTTAGGACATGTAAACAGGTGGCTCGAGAGTAAGTGCCTTTTTTTTTCTATGAAATAAAAGTGGGAATCACTGGTCATGTTCGAGACCATTTGGTTTTGAAAAAACGTGATGGATCATTGTGTTTACATTTTGAATCACTAGGGTCATGTTGGAAGAGCTCGAGTGGTGTGGCAATGGTAGTTCTGAAGGTAATGTTGAGTCATGACTGCTTGGCAGAGATTTGTGAGGTGGTGGTGAGTTTTGGTCAGCAATCCCACCTGATTGTTATGACTGGGTGTTGATGAAATGTTTGACAGCGAGGAATACCAGGACTTACCAGTGGGTTAAGGTGTGCATGTAGTGAGCGGTGACATTGATAATGAATTGGTTGTGGTGGTATTCATCATCGACATCTTAGTGCACTCTTAGATTAAAGATGATGATGACCAATATCTTGACATCATCCTGAGTACACTGGGAGAGAATTGAATATATACCAAGCTACTTAAAGGTATTTCTTCAGGTTAAATGAAGGGCCTTCAATAAGGTTTTTACCTTAGAGAAAGGTAAGTGACGTCGTGTGATGGGAGGTTCACCATCAACCATATGCGAGTAAGGTCCCTGTAGCAGACTATATATCAATGAATGTCATGGGTACCATTCTCGGAATCTAGGAATGGGTGATTGTTGATGTTTTGTTTTGTCTCTTAAGTGAGGGTTATATTGCCACATCCACTTCCTAGGTTCATTAGTTGTTGTATTTTGGTATGTGGAGGATTGGGGTGCTTGAGGAAAATAGTTGCAATGAAACTCCTAAGGTGGGGAGTGATGTGTAAGTCATGGGAGTATGAACCTCATGATAGAAGGTTTGAAAGTGTGTTGAGATAATCGTGGGTGGTAAAGGTGGAACTGGGATGCCAATAAAGAACCATCAAGGTGTGAGTGTGAGTTTGAGGTTCTAGTTGTCCTTTTTTTCTTTTGGTGGTTCTAACCACTAGAATTTGGTGGTTGTGATCTAAAGTCTATGGTGGGGAGCATCATTGTAGAGAAGTATTCAGTTGGTGATGTGATCGGTGTTATAGGTTGGATGGGCTTGGGTAAGCACCATATTGGTGTTTCAGTTTTGATAAAAAGAGTTGGATTAGGTTTTGACCAGTTGAGTTCTTAAGACAAATGTTATTCCTAGGTTGTGTTACAAGTGTTTAGATAAGGGATGAGTCTGTTGGTCCTTGAGTTGTGGATATACATTGTTTGACGGATGTAGTTGGATAAATTGTGATTGAATGAATGGTTTAAATGTTAAAAGTGATTGAATCTTTGGTTTAATGGATGATAAATCAAAGAGGTATTAGTGGGATTAGAACCAGGGTAGGTTGTCATCAAGTGTGATGGGTTGTTAAAGTTTGTGGAGAGAATCAGACTGATGGTGTGCCGATTGGATCTTCCATAGTGGAGTAGTGCTGCGATCAATATTTTCTTGTGAAAAAGTTTTGGTGATATTGCTTTGGATTCCTCACATGGTTTATGTGGTTGATGTTGGTAGTGATGAGCTTGAGGTTGATGCATCATTTGAGGAGCATCTGACTTGTTTTGTAAATCACAATGGGAGGGTTTATGGGGTAAGTCTGTGATTTTGATTCAAATATCATAATGACATGGCCATGTTCAAGAGATAACTTGGGAGAGGGAAGTGGGTATGCGGTCCTAGTGGCACAAAACCTTTTTCCTTGGGGGTTTAGTGAAGTTTGAAAGTGTTTCTCAAGGATGAGATGCTATAAGATTGAGAGTCTGTAAGGTCCCAGTGTTTGATATGGTTCTTTTTTCATTTTTAAATTTGGGATAAACTCCTTATACATGGGTGAATGGAAGGTTTCCCATGCGAAAGGAAGGTCTTGGGGGTGTCCCTAGGTTTTAGGGCATGGAAAATAGGTAAAATAGGCCAATCTGTGTTGAGATCATGGTTGTTCCATGGTCAGTATTAATCGTACACCATAACCGTGTGGCCTGTAGAAGGGGATGCATGGTTTGGAAAACCATGTGGGTGGCCTATGAGACCGTGCATCTTGAGCTCACCTATAGATAGTGGTAAGTGCATGTCCATGACACAGTTTTTCAAACTGTTTGGGTGGCTAGGAAAACTTCATGGCTCAGTTTCCTCTTGGATAGAGGGAACCACATTATTGGTGTGCAGTTTGAAAAACTGTGCAGCCAAACCATGCACCTAATTGAAAGTGACATTTTACCATTTTACCTCTCAAAATTAAATGTTTATCCCACAAATTTCTCCCCTATTTGACCCCAAATAGCCTAGGGTGGAAACCATGAGCTCTCCCCTCTTCCATGGATCATTATCCTTTGATTCTTGGGCACTTGGAGTGTTATTTATTGTGAATTAAATCCCCAAGTAAGTATCTGACTCATTTTCCTTATATTTTTTCTGGAAGAGAATTTTCTTGGTTATTACTATTATTTCAATGATTTTGAACCTTTTTTCTAGGTAGTTTCTCACTTGGGTGTTTGTGTCTGTTTTAGTTCAAATCAAGGGTCTTTGTTGGATGAGTGGCTGTCTACAAGAATTGGGTTGACGGTCTTCAATATTTTTCCCATAGACTTGATGTTATTCAAGTGTATGTAGTGTTTAAATATACTACCTTACTATGATTTCATTCCTTTGGATAAGGAAAGTAATTTTAGTCTTAAATTAATGTGTGATACCCTTCACAAACCTTATTAGGCCCATTGATGATGTGAGACCAAACCTAGGGTTACCCATGGGGTATGTCTATCCCTTGAAAGTGGCTTAACAAGATAGGAAATGGTGAGTGTGATAATTTGTGAGATAAAATGGGCTGTAATTTTCTCTTGTTATGTTAGAATGGTAAAATGGATACTAGGTATAATTTGGGGATAAGTGTTTATGACATGTTAAGAGGATGAATTAAAATGTTTTCTATGATAAACATTTGTGTAATTCCTGAGAGGATTTTGAAATGGTTTAAAACATGTGCTTTGGATTTTGATTCGGTTTTGGTTTTCAATTATTTAAAATGATGTTTTAAAGTGAATGATATTTTTAAATGAGGTTTTGTCCTCAAGGTGAACTTAAATGGGATTTTAAATGGGTTTCAAATGATTTTTCGAAATAAGGAAGTGGTTTCCCTTTTTGTAAAAATGCTTTAATGGATATTTTAAATGGTATGCAATTGAATTGTAGGCCTTGAGGCCTTATTTGGTTTCTCAAAGAGGAAGACCCATATTTTAAAGGGTGGATTCAATATTTTATAAAAGATTATTCAGTTTTGGTGTTTTATTCCATGAGAAAGGGGTTAAGTTTTATTTGATCCGTGTTTTAGTTTTAAGGGTCCATTGAGACCTTGATAAATTGGTTATTAATAACTAGGTATCTATTGGTGAACCTTAAAAGATAAAAATAATGGTTTGATTTGGATGATTTATTGATGCTCCTCATCATTTTGTTTGACTAGACTTATTCTATAGGCACACCGATGTATTATGTGGTACAAATGTTGTAATTACGTTCCTTATCCATGGGTTTAGCTAGACTGATGCTCTAAGCTTACTAATGTATTGTATGGTTTGGTTACTTGGAATGATTCTCCAGGGCACATTGAGTTTAATTTAAACGAATAAATAATTACTCTATGAATTAAAGATTTTAACCCATTTTTGGTAAGGTTTAGATTTTCAGCATAGGCCAAAGATAGTTTGATGGGTTTGGGTGTCACTTGGAACCCAAGAGAAAAAGTGGTTAATTTTAATATTGTCAAATAATGGGAATCATTTTTTATTTCCTTATTATTATTCCTTTTACACTTACATACACTATTGTTTAGACTTTTTATTACTTTATACATCATTGGTGGTGGCCTACTAAGTAGTACTCACACCCTACTAGGTCTTCCATGACAGTTGGGTACCCGAGAAGATGCTACTTGTTTTAGGTACAGGTTCAGGATAGAGACCTAACTTTATAGAATATTCTTATGATGACAGGTTGTGTAATGGGATTTTAGGACCAATTTTAGACTTAGGACTGTGTTCAAAGTTTTCATAGTTTTAGTATTTGGATTTTTTATTGTATGACTGCCTGACATGTAGTGTAGACATCTCATGGTTATATTATGTTCTATTTGGTTTATTGTTGGCCCTTGCCTCTAGTTGTTCTATTCAACTATTTATTTTGGTTTTTATATCTATTGATAATATTTCCATTATTTTTTACTCTGATAAGTGGGTATAGTATCCTCATTGCATCACCATTGATCCATGCTGCTAGTTGACAGCCTCTGGTGTATGGGGAGTCATGCTTGAGGTCGTGTGGCGCACTGTCTCGAGGCACCAGTTATACTAGAACTTAGACCGTGACATTACAACTACCCTAACCACCCATGTCTTATATCATAATGGTCTATGATGACCACACATTACCCATAACATAGTGGACATGGGATAACCACTCGTTCCTCATCATAATCTCATGAGATATTAAGTGTCACCTAATTCATTGAAGGGGTATAAAATTTGGGTCTCAATTTTCACATAATGATAAACCCTACATATTTGTTACACATGATTTCAATAATAGTTCATATCTTTATTAACCCATGGAAATAAAATGGGTTACAAAACATTTTTAGAAGGTATAAAATAGGATGAAATTAAGAATTGAATAAGATGATACCCAAATTTTAATCACCAAGAAGAAATATATCATAATATCATTTAGAGGGTGATACATGAATCATAATTTTGTTAATTTTGGAAATTATAAGGAAGAAAAGGAAAATATAAGAGAAATAATGAAAAATGGTTTCCTTACGTTTTGGTATCATAGTCATAAAAAAGATATAATTAAATTTAAAAAGTTGAAAAATTAAAAATATTATTTTAATAATAGACATCCCAATAATGGAACCTTGAAAATAAATAAATTTAAAGTACATTAAATGTGTATTGGAAGATATAAATTGGCATTAAAGTGGAAAGAAGTATTTTTAAGCATTTTTAACAGTTTTAAAATAACCCACATTGATGAAAGAGATACAAAATCTACTTTTTGAATCAAATTAAAGATAAATATGAAGGTTATTGAATATAATTCATATTTAACCTTAAAATAACAATAATAATAGTTTGTGGTAAGAAATAATATAGACATGGATGAGAAATACCTAATATAGAGGATTAAAATTACTCTTAACAAAATTACATTTTTAAGAAGTGTGAAATCAATCAAGAATAAGATTTTGATATAAAAATTTAATTTCCCCAAAAATAAAGATAAAATACAATATCATTTAGATAATGGGTAGAATATATTAAACTTTTAAGATCATAGTTAAAGAAAAAATAGTATTACCCAATGAAAGGAGATGGAGTCAATAAAAACTCTTATGGATTTTATAATGCATGTCTTAAAAGACAATGAAAGAGTGAAAATGAAATTGTTTTTTTAAATTACATGAATTTAAAGTAAATTATGATAAATTATTTCAATGGTATAGTGTATACTCTATATAATTGAAAATATGCACATAATATGAGGAATGCCTCAATGAAAGGAAATTGAGATGAAAACCCATACCTTGGATTCCCATTTGGTCGGACATGTTGTAACTTCCTATATAATCAATTTAGGTTTATTATTATCTATATAAGGGCCTTATTTATATTTATATTACTTAATATCATTCCTTTAAATTTTCTTATCACCCATTTATTAATCATTTATTGTTAAAATTAGTCATCGGGTCTTAATTGTTATTTTTGTTCCAAGATTTCTTCGATATGGAGATTTAGGTCCTTAACACTTTCTATTGTATTCATCACCTCTAGAATTTTTATAGAGATGATGTAGGTGTTTTTTATAGATTTAACTGGTTCCATTATTTTTTTTCATGGAAGATAAGGTAAAGGTTTGTAGAGAATGATTAGAAAATCTCTAATTTTTGAATATTGAATCAATAAATAGATTAATTTTATTAATATATATAAATATGTATATTACCATTATATAATTATAAAAAAAATCATAAATTCATCATTATTAACACGTATTAACATTATTCATTTTTTCATAATCATTTATGATGGAAATTTTATAGCATTGTTCATGTACATGGTAAAACTGACCCAAACAAGGATGTGTTATAACAAATAAATGAGTAAGACAATGTTGGATTATAATTGTAATATAAATTTTATTAAGGAATAAAGATGTAATTAAATGTTACTAAAGTGATTGATTAATATTTGGGTAATTAAGATAAATGAAACTCATTATGGAGAATATAACACTAATGTTGAAGAGTCGAATCCTCTCTTAAAGAACCTATTGGAAATGAAGAATTTGAGACTCGTTATTATGAATAGAATCTATAAAAGCATGAGATAATATTATTAGAGAGAGAATTTGGATAGGTATTCAAGAGGAAACCAGAGGATATGTGTGGTTTGAGATATTAGGAAGGGGTGGATATTTATAGGTGTGGTGTGTAATGTCCCAGGCCCAAATCACTGTACAATAATCAGACTGGGTCACTATGTTACCTTAGGAACACCTACCCATATTCTAGAGGCTAGTAACTATCAGTGAGGGTCTATGGTAATACCATTATGAGACAATACCGTCATATTCGAGTAATCAATAACAATGTAAATAATGAAAACATACATCCTGATAAATTATAGATAACATACACCACACAAAATTTCTAATAACCAATCATATATAACCCATGATATAATAAAATTAATGTTGAATAAGTAATAGAATACATAAAAACTAGATCAAGATCCCCTATGAGTGAATTATATACATCAAAACCAAACTAACCAAAAATACACAAAACTAGGAAAGGGTATAAAATTGGTCTTGATCCCAAGCCCAGTACAGTATTCCATGTTCTATCATAGCTATCTAGATCAATTTTCAGTCATAGGGACCTTGGAATAATCCTAACCTATAATCATTAAGTTTGCTCAGGTAACCATGGAGGCCTACGTAGGGTGTGAGTATAACTCAGTAGGCTACCCCAATGGAATTCCTAAATATATCAAATCTAAGTAGATGCATGATAATGTTCCATAATAAATGATTGAAACATAAATAAATACAAAATCATTGATCCTAGGGTTCTAAGGTGACACTCAAGATCGACCATACCTATTTTTTTCAGTTCCATATATCTTTGAACATGATATATAAGATCTATAAATGCACCTAAGAAAAAAAATCCACTCGGTAATCTCATATATCACAACTATCTGAAGGAAAAAATGGTCAACTCAATAATCTCATATATCACACACACATCCACATAAAAAAATCCCACATAGTCATATCATAATCATATACATATATAATGGAAAATTTTCCCTTCAAGTTATCTCATATATCTTTTAGGGAATCACTTAGGTTTCATCCCATATTTCCCTTTTAACTTGATCAAGGCACACCTCATTGGTGTATAAAATTTTAAATTTAATTTTCTCAGTACATTACTCATGACTTAAATAGAGTGGATTACATTTATAATTAGGTATAATCAATTTTATTAAATTAGTTTAGGCATGTGTTAGGTCAGTGTGACCCCACATAATACACACAGTGAAATTTTGATGATACTTTTGGGATAGCTTAGGGACCACCTACCTTATGATTGAAGGAGGATACTCCTATAATATATATTGATTATTCGATCTTAAATGGTGGGAATCACAAATGTAGAAAAAAACCCAAAATAGGGCATAAGCAGACATAAGTGGCATAAGACCATTGGACAAGGAGAGAATCCAAGAAAGGATCAAAGAGGAATAAAAAAATGGAGAAGGGAAATGAGATCTAACTTTAAGGAACCATGGTTAACAAATCTTTAAGGACTTAAGGAGGAAGGAGGGTAGAACCTAGAGATCCCCTTGATATGGGTTAAATTATTGAGAGGAAAATAACCCTGATGGGCCATTAATTTCATAGTGGTAAATCCATAAATTCATAAAAATTAAACTCTAGGGTAAGTTTTATGATTTGGACAAATGAGAGGAAAATAATCCCAGTTCAACGATCCTTCCCATGGGATTATCCTTACTGTCACCTCATTGAACCAAAATACCCAATATCAATAGTCCAAATCTTGTTAATTACTGTATAGAATAACTATATGTGGCCAACCTACTCATACCCTATCACCAACACAAAACACCGACCATTACCCATTCCCAACTTACTTGGAATATTATCCTCTACATTTTCTAAAATTCATTTATAATAAGGGTCATACCCTCCAATAATAAATGTTGTTCTCCCCACTATATAGATTAACATAAGATGATATTTGATCATATCACCTAATGGTTCTATCATCGCATGCATGCATCTTTTCTAGATCTATGCTCATCCCATCCCTAACGACACCTGTCAAGAACCATCTTCAATTGACCATACCATGGTACTCTGATCCATATTTTAGGTTACCATTTTCTATATGTGACACCTCTAATTTCATTAAATCCCTAAGACACTATACAAACAAGCATCTCATCGATCAAACCATGACCTCCATCTTCCCATTGGCATCATTTTACCCCAATCTAACCATAAGCACTCTCAAATCCCCAAATATGATTCCCTAAGAACCTTACTCATAACCAATATTAAAACACTAAGATGGTTCATATTTTCCTCTATTAGTCCTAAGTCATCATAATTTCAATTATTTATTTGTCTATATTCTCATGGTGCTTCCCACCATAAGGGCCCACTCATAAAGGTTGATTCCCACTAATGTTTACTATAGAAATCAACTTCCAAAAACATACTACAGATAGTAAAAATCAAAAAATCATCAAACTTACACCCATATAATCAATTCCAATATATAAATATATCCCATGATCCTAAAACACATGAATATTTCTTAAAATAACCCCGACATACCCATTGATTATATAACTCAGCTACCTAGGACTTTCTTGAAGAGTATACTTTGTGTATGAGTTGTATATGTTATCAATGGTTGTTATTGGTTGTTGATGGAAGTTAATGAAATATCAAGATTTCATTGATTTTAATATGTTTAAGATGATAAAAATAAACAATTTTTTAGAAAATCAGCTTGAATGAATGGATGATGGTGACGATACTCAAGTCTTATTATCTTAAGTTATTTTAAAGACTTTGATTTTATGACTCTGAAAATTGTTGAACTGATATTATGTTTATAAGACATGTTTCACTTAGTGTTTTGACATGAAAAATTGTTTAAAACAAATAATAAGGAAGATGATTAATCCAATGGTGTTTCTTGATTGGATAATAAAGAGAAATTTGGAAATTATATTCCAAAAATAATTGAAGAAGAGAAATTAATGAAGTGAAGATCATGAAAATTTTATTGCATGAGGAGTATTTTTAGTGGCCATTCATTTGAAAGTGACATTGGAATTTCATTATATACTTGGTTTTTACCAAGTAGTATTGTTGGGATTATATAAAAGTTAAGCTAATCAATAAAAACCAAATGAGAAAGTCCATCAACCACATGTGTGGGACTCAAGGTCAAGCATGTAGGAGGGCGTATAGGAGGGCCAAATACTGTCTGGGTGTGTGCATGTGTATATGGGTTCCAACCTTGGTGCTAACTTGAAGGGATTATGACATGATCAGATATAAAAGGTAGTGGTTAGAAGAGGTGAAAATTGATGTGGAACAACAGCGGATATGGTACTGTTTATCTTCTTTAAAAACATGCAGATATAAGATGGCCATCCAATTCGATCGATCACAGTAATTTGATCATCATAGGATATTGTCTTCATCTTGCAGCCTTTTTTGGAGAATTGTACAAAGGATTATATGGTCGAATCTATTATGTTGAACCCGAGGATTCCATGATTGTTTTGAGATTGATATATCATGATGATGAAGGCACGAATATTCATGTATACATGGTACACTTTGAAGTCATGCAGTTATTTGAAGAACACACTACTACTAATGTACAAAGGGAGTTGCAACATGATGGTTCATTCATGGATAAACTTGAAGTTTTTAAATAATAAGTCATGTGATTATTAATGCATGAGCGTGGGATACTCACCACTAAAGAAGAGGTCTCATTGTCTAAGAAAAAGGAAACATGGTTTTTGGAATCACATAACCCATGTTTGAATAATTAAAAGATGAGATCCATGGGAATTCAAAACTAGTGATTCACATGATATTACTTATAGTATTTAAAGTCTTTGATTAAATTAGATGTGGTGATCCTCGCCTATAAAAGGAGAGGGACTGATCTGAGTCCATTTTTGATGAAATGTTGAGATATCTCATTTTCATTGTGAAATCAAAGAATCCATGAAGAAGTGTGAAGAAGGAGACAAAGATCCATGAGACCCCTTGGAATCATAAATAGGTTTGTTCTGCAAACCTCCTTGGTTATGCAAAGAAGAACCATGTACAAATTGTGTGAATAAGATCTATGGATGCTCAACTTGTGTTAAAAACACACTCGATGTGTCTTGTGAAGAACTTATACCTTGAGATAGTTATTGAGTTATGTACTCCCACTATGATTCATAAATAATTGGTTCCATGAAGATTTTCAATAGTTTTCAAAGAAGTAGATTCACACAACTGAGCTGTTACGTGAAGGAGAAGCAATGCACACTCACTTGGGAGATGACAATGTGACATCCTATGTGAAAATATCAGAATCACGTGAAGAGAACCAGTTGCATCATGCTAGCTGTGCATGATCACACATACATGGAGAAAATCACATGCATGATCTCATAAAAAAGGAAATACATGAGTAATTTTAAAGAAAAATGGAATAATACATGTATATAAAAACATACACGAGAAATAGTGAAATGAGAAGGAGAAAATAGTGTGCATGAAAATATGAATATATAATTGCATGAGAATTTCAAATACCTAAAAAAAACTTGAATATTATACATAGAATATCAATAAAAATTAATGAATGTGCTAAGGTCATGCACCATTAATTACATGCATAAAGTATATATGATGTAATCAAGTTGATAATTCAATAATAGAACAGTCTACATTTATGAAAGTTCATTATTGCATGAAATAATATTTAAAGTGATGTGCGATTCAGTTGATTAAATATTTTTCACCAAGAAAAACAATGGATAACTGATACAATAACATATGATGATATTTTTTATCAAGTAATTCAAAGAATTTAGTCCACAATAATATTCATATATCATTCTGAATAAAGAAGAAATTATTGTGTTGATTCTAAGATGAGATGAGCTTTTATTATTTTTATAATCACAAAGGATGTTTATGATTCTAGAAATATTGAAATAAGAATATTCAGTGCATTATATTGTACATTGAAGAAGAAAGATATCAAGACACTGCTATAAACTATTGTATATTATTGTGTGTCAGAGGCAGAAGAAGAAGTGTATGTCCAATTTATATTTAGTTTATTATCATTTGGGTATAGAATAATTCTATGTTTATCATTCCACAACATATTCATATTATTCTTACTAATAGAAGAAGAAGAAAGTTCATATTTCATTTTACTTCTAGGAATATGTAACAAGTGTTTCATTGCTGCTGTTGTGAAAGTAACCAAGTGAAGAAGAAGGTTATGGAAGAACAAAGCAGAATTATGTCATCAATTAGTAGTCTCATTAGGTGAAAAAATTTATTGGTGTTACAAAATACCTTAAACAAATAAGGTAAATAATGTCTTTAGAGGTAGTATAATGAATCAGCGAGAAGATGCAAGTTGGACCAGGTCATTACTGGTCCAGTTGAGAAGGATTGTCTCTGCCCACCTCTTAAAGTGTAGGGATTCACACTCACTATATATTGTTTCCTATACACACCAATATAAATGATACTAAATTATAGTAGATAATCCATGTACTGGATATCACCATACATGATAAGGACTAGCTACTCTTATTGATTAGTGAACCTTGTAAAAACATCACGTGTTATCCTTTACTGCTTTAATATAATTTCATGTGATAAGAAAAGGTGAATAGGATAATAAAGATCCTAATAGGTCTAATATGTAAGTGTGAAAAAACTTTTAAAAGGTTAAAATTACCCAACACTAATTCACCCCATCTCAGTTTTAGGCATATCCCAAACTGGTCCTTTCAAGTGGTATCAGAGGGTTGGTTCACTTCTGTTGGATTCTCTACATTAAAGCTATTGTCTTTTGAATATTTTAGTTTCTTTCCTGTATTAACAATAAGGTTAAGTTTTAGTGAATATTCAGTTATCTCTAAGAAGAAGTCTACTTCTACCAAGACCATGATGAACAAGAGAAATAAAGAGAAAAGAAATATGAAGAAGTTATCCCTCTTATATAATTAAAAGGAAGTATCAAAATCTCCATGCCTTGACAATAATTAATATATATTAGGCTTGTAAAGTAAATAGAAAGTGGATTAAGCTTCCACCAAGGATATGTAAAACCTTCCAACTTTAATTAAGTTAATATATTCAAGTGATCAATAGGTATGTGTTAGTTCCTTTGAAAATTTTCATAAAGATAAAGATTCTAGAACAAGTGGTGATGATAATCAATCTAAAAATTATCAAGAATTATCAGTTGATAGATTAATACATACTTCAAATTATATTCAAAAATAAAAATCATCCCTTGTTTTTGGATTCTTTTAATGTATGTAGGAATAAAACACCCAATTAGAATAAAAACCTGAAATTATAGAGAATGGATTGAAATAAAAAAAATTCTATAATTCTTAAAGATCTCTAGATAGGTTGGAGCCTTTGAAACATCAAAAGTAAACTTGAAATTAGTTCCTCAAAATGGCTCAAATAATTTGAAGAGAAATAGGGAGTTAATAATAATTGTGAAGAATAGATCTATTCACTTGAAGAAAAATTTAAAAACAACATTTATATCAAGGAATAAAAATTTGAAGTTACATCTAGGAAGATCAAGGAACTCTACTCTTTGACTTAGAAAAAGGTTAATATATATAAAAATGAGTTTGAAATAATGAATAAATCTTGTGAAGAGAAGATGATTATGATTGAATATTATAAAATCATCCTCAATATAAAATTTCTAGAATTAAAAGTTTAGTTTTCTAATCTTAAGAAGACACATATTGAGACTGCAAAAAAAAAACTCTTAATTCTAATACTCAATGACAATTAGAGTATTATAATGTTAAAATACCTTTAACATGTGATAATAACATCATGAATTCATTCAATGTTCTATCACAATTAGTTGAGAAAAAAAAGGTACCATCCATTCCATCTTGTAACAATGTTTCTAAATATATTTCCACAAATAGTGCATGTTGGAAAAGAAAAATTGATCAAGTATGGATGAATAAATGAGAGATTAATACTACCACCATTACTAGTGTGGATAGGAAAATAGTGTGAAATGTAGTTTCCCACATAAAGAGAAACAAGTTATAAAGAAAACCCAAAAATATCCTATAGAAGAAATAAAAATATCAAGGTTTGTGGGTCAATGTTGGTGCTGAAACAGATTTGGGAATTGGGCATCAGATTTCTGGTACAACCCTTTAAATGAAAAAGCACAAATGAATCCCATATTAAGGTGGAGAAAGCCATATATAAAGAAGAAACATCCATAAGTCAAGGAAAATATGTAAACTTCAAACATATTTGGAATGCTTGAAAATATATGTGATGTATGAAATGGAAGTGGTCACAAGGATGGTATATGATCATCTCAACATGTAACCAAATATTATGAGAAAATAATACTAAAAAATTTGGTTAAGGAAGAAGCATCTACCTTGGCTAGAAATCGGAATAATGCCGTGAACAAAAATTATCCCAAGAAGATTTCAAGTAAGGAATCTGAGAAGACCTTGGATTCCAAATCTAAGATGTTGAATGGAATTTATTCATCCAAAAGAACAAATAAAAAGGATAGAACTCATAATACCCCATGTGGAAGATCCATACTTACTGACACAGTTCCTAATGACATTTTAGTTATTTATATAGATGATTTGGAAATAATAAGGAAATTGGAAGGTTCCCAAGCTAAGTTTAGTGAAAAAGGAAAAAAACATCCCACATGATGAATAAAAAGTGCATGAGAGTTTTCTAACAAAAGGAAACTCTTGTGTTAAAGAAGTTTTGTGTGAGATATGTAAGAAATATGGTCATATTACAAAAGGTTTTCTAACCATTATACCAAAGAAAGAAGTAGTCCTTATGAGGGTTAACGATGCATCATTCATAAAGGTTGTTAAGAAGAAAAATTATCTACACAAAGTAGAAGAGAATGTGAAGAGATCCATTATTTCCCTACATAAATCAAAATATAATTTTAGATGTTCAATCATGAAGACTAGAGGAAATTGATAAAATTGGTTGATAAAACTATCGCAACCTTGTTGTTCAAATTGAGAATTAAGGAGGGATCCACCTTATTACATTAATATTTGTGTATTTTATTTTTGATTATAATGTAGGTAATTGAAGGTGAATAAAGTTATCAGGAGGATAACCTAAGAATCTTTAACGATCCCCGACTAGGCCAAACCTATACTAGAAGACCGGCCATGCCCAAGCCCAACACCGGTAGACAGCAGGCCCTTGGGCCCCCACCACATGCTGGCCCAGATAGCACATGGTAGGAACTATCACTTGCCTATGGGGGGGGGGGGGTTAATTTTACTCCCCCTCAACTCAAACCTATGACCATAGGCTTAACATCCAACCAGGAAACGTTATGAGTACCACTGAACCGATGAATTAAAAACCCCCCAGGTAGGGGACAATTCTTGGCATGTTTTATTTGGGCTAGCATGCGGTGGGGCCCCGAAGGCCTAATATCTACCAGTGTTGGGCTAGGGAATGGCCGGTCTTTTAGTGTGGGATTGGCCCAATTGGAGATCATTACAGAAGTAGTGAGTGATTTCAATTTCTGATAGAAAATATGAATAAGTCACCATCCTTGAATGATTCCTCAATTTAAATTCATATAAAAATATAATAGAGGAACATCTTTGATGAATTTGAATACTATGATATCATATCATTGATAACAAGGATAAATAAGATATCATCTTGGTTTGATCTTATATTTGATATCTTGAAGAATGAGTATTGAAGAATATCATCATTGGTGAAGTTGGGGAAGTTTTCAAATCTAGACAGTCCCAAGTTGAAGATACATTTTGGTGTATTATATAAATTAGAATATATTGAAATAAATTCTTGATGAGATAAATCATTATAAATATGTTGATGAGTGTTTTCCATGTGGGGGGGAAAATTAAGAATGATGAAGAAGCTTCTAGAATCATTATTTCAGTTGGTATCAAAATTGATTATTCTTGAAATTACTTGAAGATCATGTGATTGGAAAAGGTATGTCTCTATTAATATATCATTATTTATTACTCAAGATAAATATCATTTTATAGGAGTGGTAATTGAATTAATCAATGACATAAAAAATGTGGAAGTATGGAAGTGCTATAAGGCCACTTATCTTACATGTTTCACTTGAATGTTTTTTATCTGTTTGTTGAAGTAAGTGTAGGAGATTTAGGGAACAAGAGCCTCATCCCAGTTGGTGAGGACTCTCTAGGTGCATCCAAGAGACCTGAGATCAAATCTGGGTAGAGGCATATTTTCGGGTTACTGTAGATGTAATGTAGCAAACACTGTTCGGTACTATAGCAGCCAGAAATATTCATCCATCTGGGCCTTTGGGTCACCGGTTTGGTCCTCGGGTCCTGCAAGGCTTTTGGGCCACCCAAGGCCTTTGGGCCAGTTGATTCTCAAGGCCTTAGGGCCACCTTAAGGCCTTAGGGCCACCCCAAGGCCTTCGAGCCACATTAATGCAGGCCCAAACACACTACAAAAAAGGAGAAACCCCAGAAGAGGATTCAGAGATGGTGCACTCACCAGAGAAAAGCCAAATGGATTTTCAGAATGAGAGGGTATGGCTATGCCATCGGTACCGGCCTGTGGTTTCACGGGAAGCCTAGACAAACGGTCATGCAAAGGTGGAGAGCTAATATCAAGATGCAGATGTTGGGGAGGGGAAGTTCCTTGTAGATATTCTGGTTGAATTCCCTAATACCTTTGGGTCATGTATCTCCAAAGCCTACGAGCCATGTAATCTCTAAGCCTACGGGCCTTGTAAGGGTTCCCCCTCTTCCCTTGAAAGGGGGTTTATCAAAAATCAATAAAAATGAAGTCCTTCGGGGAATTCAGGTCAAAGTGTAGGAGCTTTAGGTTGATATATGTTACAAAAGTTTCATATCTCATTTAGTATCCTCATACTAGATTAATAGTAGATAACCATTGAAGACAAGATTATGAGTTTTCATTTCATGAGGTATCATGATCAGTAGGTAAGAAAAAAACCTTTTCATCTAAATCAAATACTCTTGTTTTCTAAACCAAGCATGGATCGCATGGACTTAGAGTGAAATGGTATATGACACATTTCTTAAGTATAGATTGATACCATTATACCATGAAATTTTTATTTCTTGTAAATAAGGGGGAGATAAAGTGAAATGAAAGTTTGAAAAATTAAAGGGGAGAGTATGTAGAGAGGGATTCACATATTGAAATATTCATTTGAAATGAAATTCGAAGCTATTGCTAACAAATACAATGGGGTTGATTGCAGAGTCCACTTTTTGTATGAGTTTTATTTGTTTTCAATGGTTGTTATTGGTTATCAATGGTAGTTAATGAAATAGAAATATTTCATTGATTTCAATATGTTGAAGATGTTAGAAATAAAGAAGTTTCTAGAAAAGTAGCTTATATGAATGGATGATGGTGATGATACTCAAGTATTATTATCTTAAGGAATTTATTTTGAAGACTTTGAGTTTATAAATCTAATTATTTTTGAACTGATCTTAAGTTTAGAAGACATGTGTCACTCAATGCTTTGACATGGCTCATTGTTTACAACAATGAAGAAGGAAGTTTATCCATCCAATGGTGTTTCTTGATTTGATGATGAAGAGAAATTTAGAAATTATATTCCAAAATTAATTTAAGAAGAGAAGTTAAATAAGTTAATATCATACAAATTTTATTGCATGAGGAGTTATTTTGGTGGCCATGAATTTGTAAGTAACATCGGAATTTCATTATATACTTGGTTTTTACTTAGTAATATTATGAGTATTATATAAAAAATAATCCAACCAATAAAATAAAAATGGGCCAATCCATCAACCACATGTGTGGGGCTCAAGGTCAACCGCATGAGATGTACGACCCAAGGAGTCATACATGGTTAAAATAGGATCATACAGGCATAGTGACCACATAGTGTAGGTGGGCCTATGTATAAGTCCAATAGAGAATTCACCCATGTGAGGGTGTATATGTGGGACAAATCCCATTTGGGTGTGTGCATGTGTATCTGGGTGCCGATCTTGGTGTAAAATCAAGGGGCAGATGACACACTCAGATATAAAAGGCAGTTCCCAAAAGAGGTGAAAATCGATGTGTGACAGTAGTGGATGCAGTACTGTTCATCTATTTTAAAAACTTATGAATATAAGATGGTCATCCAATTAGATTGATCATAGCCATCCGATCATCACAGAATATAATCTATAACCTATAGCCTTCATTGAAGAATTTTATTCTAGAGTATATGGAAAAATCTTTAATGTCAAACCCAAGGCTTCCATGATTGTTTTGAGCTTGATATGTCAAGATGATTAAGGCAAAAACCTTTATGCATGCATGGTACACTTTTCCTGGATGCAGTTATTTGAAGAACACACTACTACCAATGTACAAAGAGAGTTACAACATGATGGTTCATTTATGGGTAATATTGAAGTTTTTAAATGATGAGGCATGTAATTATTAATTCATGAACATGAGATACTCACTACTCAAGAGGAGGTCTCATCACGTAAGAAAAGGTGACATGATTTGCAGAATTACATAACCTGCATTTAAATAATTCAAATTCAAGATCTATGGGAATTCAAAACCAATGATGCACATATAATTACTTATAGGATTTAAATTTGGTGATTAAATGAGAGGTGGTGATCCTCACCTATAAAAGTATAGGGACCTATTCAAGTTTGTTTTTTCTGAAACATTGAGTGCTCTTATTTTCATTGTGAAAATAGAGCATCCACAAAGAAGCATGAATAATAATATAGAGATATGAAAACCTCATTGGAATCATAAATAGGGGTATTTTGAGAACCTCCTTGGTTATGAGAAGAAGAACTATACAAAACTCATGTGAAGAAGGTCCACATATGCTCAACTTATGTTAAAAACACACTCATTATGTCTCATAAAGAACTTACATCATTAGACAGTGATTGAGTTATGTACTTATATTCTGATTTGTGAAGAATTGGTTTCATGAAGCTTTTATATCTTTCGAAAAGAATTAAATTTTTACAATTTAACTGTTATGCAAAGGATAAGAATTTCACACTCACTTGGGCAAAGACAATGTGAGATCTTGTGTGTAAATATTTGACTCACGCAAATATAACCAATTGTATTATGATAGATGTGCATGATCTCACATACATTAATAAAATGTCATGCATGATATTATAAATAAAGAGACATGTGAAATCATTTAAAAAAATGAAAGGATTCATTTATATACAAACATATATGAGGAATGGTGAAATAAAGAGAATACAATGTGAATGAAAACAAGCATATATGAATGAATGAGAATTTAAAATACCCAAAATAGACTTTAAGATTTAATAAGAGATATCAATACAAATTAATTAAAGTTCTAAGGTCATGTACCATGCATTTCATGAATGACGCACATATGATCTAATCGAGTTGATAATTCAAGAAGAGAATAGTCTGAATTTGTGAAAGATCATTCTTGAATGAAATAATATTGAAAGTTTGGTGAAATTAAGTTGATTAAATATTTTACACCAAGAATAAAAGAGAATAACCAATAAAATAACATTTTATGATATTGTGTATTGAGGAATTCAGATAATTTAGTCCATAGTAATATTCATATATTATCCTGACTAAAAAAGAAATTATTGTGAGGATACTAAGTTGAGTTAAGATTTTATAATTTTGATAATCAGAAAGGAATTTTGTGATTCTTGTAATATTAAAATAAGAAGATTCAATGTAGTATGTTTAACACTGAATAAGAAAGAGATCAAGACACTGTTATACACTATTTCATATTATTGTGTGTCAAAGATTAGAGCCAGAAGAAGAAGTGTATATCTAATCTATATTCTGTTTATTATTATTTGGGTTAGGAAGAATTCTATGTTTATCAGTCCAAAACATACTCACATTATTGTGACTGATAGAAGAATAATAATGTGCATCTTTCAATTTTCTACTGGGAAGAAGTAAAAAAAATTTCTTGCTCGCTGTTGTGTAAGTAACCAAGTGAAGAAGAAGGTTGTATAAGAATAAATAATCACTATAACATGAAATAGTAGTCTCATTATGTGGAATAATTTCTTGATGTTATAAACTAACTTAAAAAAAGAAGGTGAAGACTATATGTATAGAAAGTATAAAGAACCAACAAGAAGCTAAAAGTTGGACCAGAACATCACTAGTCTAGGGAGAAAGGAATGTCTCTATCCCCCCTCTTAAAGTGTAGGAATCCACACTCACTATGTATTTTCTCCTAGACACACCACTGTAACTTCTACTACATTATAGTGGATAATTTTTGTACTGGTTATCACCATACACGGAAAGGGATGGCTACTCTTATTGAGTAGCGAACCTTGTAAAAACATTATGCTCTAACATTTACCTTTTTCATACTCTTTCATTTGATAATAAAATGAGAATAGAAAAATAAATATCTTAATCTATATAGGAGTTAAACGAGATAAAAATTGTAAAATTTTAAAAAGTACCCAACACTGATTCACCCCCCCAATCAGTGTTAGGAATATCCCAAACTAATTCTTTCATTTCTCAGTAAACACAAAAGATGAAGCCAAACCTATCTACATAAGCATGGGTTTCTTTTAAAAAAATGAAAAATATTTTAAAAAATAAAAAATATCTCCCAGGTTTTCTAAAAAAATTATTTCAACCCGTTGATTTTTTATCCAACTAAAAACTAAAATCCATAACCTATATGGTTCTTTATTTTTTGAAAACTAACCTCATTTTTGAAATCCACCACAAAAACCAATTTCAAAAACTCTCTTTATCATATATATCAAAACATAGAATTCCAAAACCTTATCAAAATCACTAGATCCATGATATATTTTAATTTAAACCAACATATAATACCATTTTATGCACACCTCATGCCACCATACGGTTCTTTTAAATTTTTTTTCTCAGAACTGTCCCCATGAAACCATATTAATCAAATTACCCCTTATAATGCATTTGAGATATCAAAGAATATTGTATGTAGTTATTTAATTAGTAATGGATCTCAAAGATGAAATATTTCAAACAATACCAATCATAGGCATGCGTATCATGCCCTATGCATGCCACTATTCTGATAAACAAACAAGGTCACTAGCTTCGGGTTGATCCCATCAACAAACTAAGGCCTAATCCCATGTGGTAAAGGAACTAAGAAGTCTTATACTCCATCATAATACACTGGTGCCTCTAAAGGTCCTATAATTAATATGGTTCTTAAAACTGAATAGACATATCCTAAAATGGACTATTTATACATTGGGAAGGTGTTATATGAAAGAATCGAGAATTTTCACTCATCATCATGATCTCACCCTAGGAGACATGTGACTTACACAATTAAATCTCCATTTCTAAAAGGTTTTCTAA
Organism: Viscum album; assembly: GCA_963277665.1. Classification (NCBI taxonomy): domain Eukaryota; kingdom Viridiplantae; phylum Streptophyta; class Magnoliopsida; order Santalales; family Viscaceae; genus Viscum; species Viscum album. Next base: position 787,429,570 of record OY728145.1, read on the forward strand.
AAATCCACCCATCGACATGTCTCATATGTCATCCATATCCAATCTTCACAATTTAAACACCAATATTACCTACCTTAGGTTGATCTTAGGTCCCACTAATCTACCTACCACATGAGTTAAGTGAAATATAACTCTCATAGACCCTAATAATAGAGTTTCCAACCTAACCAATATCATAACAATTCTCAACAATCCTCATTATAAAAAAAGCATACCCAAGAAAAAGCACACCCTAGTGATACATTCTCATTGCACTCGACTCATGCCATCTCGGGTCACATCCCATAATTCCTAGGTTCACATGACTAACCTACCTACTAACCATGAATTATATGCATGTTCAACACATCAATTCCAAGATCACTTTCCTAGTCCACTATCTAACCATGCATCTCATGAATGTTAGTCCCATCAGCCATATAATTCATCCATCATGATTTCACTTAAAACCTTATAACCAAGGAATCCTCCGCATACCTATACCACATTATTGGTACCACATTCTCTACATCAAGATCAACCAAAAGTAGCTTACAACTCTTCCTATCATGGAAGGAATCCCTATACATGGTATAAAACCCCCCTCTTGGGTTTCCCTTAAAAAACTCAACCCATTTAGAAGGATAACAAACAAGTTCCCTGTCATTCTACTAATACTATTGACTCACTAATACTCTAAGTAAAATATCAATATCACTAGCCACTCCCACCTAGAACATAATAATACCCCAAATAGAAAAAAAATTCATGTATCAACATTCACACTCCCATCTCAAATACCATATGGGAACTCACATACTGATATACCCATTTTAAATTCCTCACATATATTTATCATTCATCTCATACTCAATATAACAACCCATTATAGGGTTATACTCAACTAATATTCCTACATAATAGAGGAAAGGAAGCAATAAACAACACATCTCACTACTCTTCACATTCCCTATAACATAAGGGTCTTACATATAGGCTCAATTCTATCCCAAAAAACCCACTCTCAGGTTAGGAAAAAAATCATAATGATCATGTAAAATTATTCTATATCAAATATCTTAATGTTATAATTTTAAGAGAGATAGAAATAGGCATACCATCCCAATATCCTACACATCCCACATCACGAGGAGATCAAAACCTAGGTGCTCTCTATAGACCTATTTAATCATACTTGGTGTTGTCATAATATATATATATATATATATATATATATATAAGATACACATCATCAAATTTTCATTTGTTCCCTTTCTTTTATTTATTCATAATATTTCATTTATGGTTTTGTTAAATGAAACTCTATTCACAAGTTATAAAGTAAGGTACTTTTTAAATTTCTATTGGAATTTTATTCAATTAATACCATCCATAAATGGGCCATTTAATGGACAATAACAATAAGTAAACACTTAAAGGATCAGTTAGATAAGGTTTCACCATCAATTTATATGGGAAAACACCATATATGTTTCTACCAACACATTAAATAATTAACCCTTGTATCATACCCAAGGTAAAAAATCATAGGAAAACATACAAATTACATGTGAATCCAAAATGCCTAATATGATGCATGAATGCACACTCAATTTCCATTTGAGGAGAAGATATAAACCTCATAAATCATAAATATAAAATCAAGTTCATCACACTAGGTGAAGTAGCTCAACTATAAAAGTGAAAACCAAGAATAATAATCTCATTCCTAGTATCTTTTAATTTCTTCATACGTGGGTTAGATAATCCTAGGAACAATTTCCATACCAAGCTATAAAAACATCATATCTCATGTATATATTTCCCAAATAGTAATAAAAAAAGAAAACAATGCTTTGATACCACTTTGTAATGTCCCAAGACTAAATCACTCTACACCAACTGAACTGGGTCTCTATGTTACCTTAAGCAAGCCTCCCCATATTCTAGAGGCTTATGACTAGAAAATATGGTCTATAAAAATATAATGGGAAGAATATAAACTCATATCAATGTAAGTAATAACAGTGTAAATAATGACAATATACATCCAAATAAATCATATATAATAAAAATCACAATAAAGAACCAATAACCAATCATATATAAACCATGATATAAAAAATGAATGTTGAACAAGGAATATAAGACATACATACCAGATAAACATCCCCCATGGGAAGATCATATACACTAATATCGAAATAATCAAAAATAAAAAAACTGGTAAATACTGCAAAACTGGTCCCAAATCCTAGACCGGTCTCATATCTCATGCTTTATCATTATGACACCCTATATTCGAACTCTCGAATATATTTCTAATAAAAAAATTGTTTATATAACATCTTTGAAAACCAAATAAAGAGAAACAAACTTAAGCATCTATAATTACAATATCAAAAATAAATATCGATACACTTACACACCCAATACCTTTTAGTTTTAGAGTTTTAAAGAGTTAGGAACAAATTAAATAATAAAACTCATATCTTTACTATCCAATGATTATTTTTACCACTAAATCAAGGATTACTTATTTTACAATAATACTTTATCATTTCCCACAAAATTCTCCACAGATGATACTTATATTAACATATCATACTTAATACTCTTATTCATAACCTGGGGAAAGGAAAACATAAGAAGGGTGAGATAAAATTCTTAGTAAAGGGTAGTGTATAATAGTAGCTATCATGGAATAAACAAGGCTTGAATAATATGTAAAGAATAAATTAAAATCAACCAATATCATATAACTAATACCATGAGCATGAAATATATCCATGGATAACACTAACCAATTTCATAATGTTGTAATTCATAATTACAAACACCATAAATATACCAAAAGGCCTCGTTCTAATAAATCATATATAAACGAGTTAGATTTACATAAAGTACCCATGATAGTTTGTCTCATGAGACCTATTGATGCATCAAGGGGATATAAAATTTTGGGCCCCACCCATCACTAAATAAGTCCAATACATTCATCTTATGAAAGTAATGAATAAATAATACATAATCAACATTCATTAGTAATCAATAATTATCCATGTTAAAATAACTAGTATATGTATTTTTGATAATTCCTTTGTAAATAAATAGAATAAATTTCTTGTTAAAAACTATTCAATTTGTAAGGAGTTCACAGCTTATAGAGTAATGGATATAAAGTTAATTCAATAATATAAATGATATATCATATATCCATGAGAATAAAGAATATGGACATGAAGGAGAAGAATAAACCAGAGAGGGATGAAGAGTGATAGAGAACACAAACCTTATGAACAAGGTGAGGGTATGAACTATAAATTCATAATATAATTTAAAGGGTAATTCGTAAAACATATCTATAGAAAAGATAGTTCTTTTATATTTTTATATGAAAATATAAGAAAAATAAAAAACAAAAGAAGATTCTATAACACATTTTAACATTATCATAAAAGTTTAAGTTACGATCCATGATCAAAAGTTAGTTTTAATAAGTTGATATGAATACCTTTTCAATCTTTATTTAAAATTAAATAACAATAATAGAACCTTAAAATGAAATAAAGTTCAAGTCAAAAAATGTAGAGTGAGAGATAAAAAATGTGAACATGAAAGAAAAATCCCTTTATTATTTTAAAATACCTTTATTGAAATCCACATAATCAAAGATCATAAATCTTCATTTTGAAAATAGGTAAATTGAAATAATATTTATACATGAGGTAATACATATTTGGGTTTCAAAATAATAAAATAATACATTTTTGGAATGAAATGAAATGAATAAGAAAGAGAAATAACTTATTGGAGAGGATGATAATTATTCTTAATAATTTTTTTTATTATTAAAGAAAAAAATATTTCAAATATGGATATTTTGATGATAAATTATAAATTCCCTAAATAAAAATACAAATTCCAATACAAATTAAATAAATCGGTGGATATAAGAAACTTAGAATAATATAGTCAGGGATAAAAACTATGAATCAATGAAAAGAAGTTTGAGTCAATAAAACCATTACGGTTTGGTAACTTTTAAATTAATGATATTGAAGAAGATAAATTGAAATCGATTTTTAAAACACATGAATTTTTATAAAATTACGATAAAATAGATCCATATGGCAGTATATACACCTCACAAAATAAAACAAGTGGTGAAAATGGTGTATGTCTCAAAGAAATGAAATTGAGTAGAGAAAACCTTTATGAATTTGGTAACAATTTAATCAAAATAATATGAAGCAGGGGTTCCTGAAAAGACTTATAAATCTCATGAAATAAAATTTAATAATAATAATGATAAAAAAATATAATTTTTTAGTAATTTTATCATATAAATTAATAATATGCGTATAATATGAAAACATGCCTCAATAAGGGGAAATTGAGACAAAACCATTTCCTTGGATTTCTGCTTGGTCAGACATGATCTAAAATCATATATGATAAATAAAAATATATAAATTACACATTTAATAAACTTATTAAAATATATTATATTTTAAAAACATTAATTATAATCATTCATTATACACGTATTAGTTAATTATTGTTTATTTTTAACCTCAGATGTTTGTATTTTTGATTGTTTCACACACACTTTGTAAAGTCGATGTCAATCCTCGTACATTGATACCAAGTTCATAATTACCATATTATTTAAGGTAATATAATATATATTAAATAATGATTTATAAAGTTCTAATTTCAATCCATTAGATTTTTAGTTATGATTCATGATGATGAAATCAATGATGGGCTTGTTTCGGTAAATTTTAAGGAATAAAAGGTGGTATATTAATAATGGGTTAGATCTTGATAGAATGAATTATTTATATTTATAAAATATTAATTATTTTATAAATATTATTTTTATTCATTAAATATATTATTATAACCATCAATTTAATGAGGTGATGAAAATGAAATACGTTGTTCATGGAGGCAGTAGTGTGTATATAACACGAGTGATGTTTTTATTTCCTAATGGATGAGAGGGAGATAGATAATTGTTATTCCATAAAAATAATAACATTTAAGTATACTAATTATAATTATTTCATTGTATTAGTATATTTATAATAGGTTTGGAGGGGAGTGTATTTGAAATATAAAGATAAAAAAGTTAAGGAGTGGATAATACTCACATTGAGGGATATAATCTTTTCTTGAAATACCTCTAAGAAATTGAGGACTTGGGACAATTTCTTGTAACTAAGAATTTTCAAATGTAGAATAGGGATCTTGTGGAGGTAAAATGGGAATAGGTTTAAGTTAATTTTACCATAATATTTTTATTTTCTTAAATTAAAAAAGTCATAATTTATTAAATTAATTTTTTTAGTAAAATACATTTTTAAGAATAGAATGATTCTATTTGTTATTTAGCTATATTAATTTATTACATTATTAAAAATAACCCTTTTTTATTCAAAAGTATAAATGTAAAATTTATAACAATACATGTGATATATTTATAACTTATTACATTGATAATTTCATGTTTATATCATCCTAAATTATACTTAAAACCCCTAAAGATCTATACACCAGACCTAAGGATAAGATAAGTAGTGGTGCTCATTAGGGGTAGTGATTCAGCTATCGTAGATCTCATAGTGAATTCCACATGATTCAATTTCTTGTGAAAATGATCCTTCTCTGGCCACAATTATTGGAGTTCATATTGGGATTGGTATAGGGTAAACCCTAGTGAAACTACATCCCTTCCAAGATTATACAAATGAGCCTCATAAGGAAGAATTATACTACTTTATTATATTTATTTTGTGATCTATATTGATTTCATAATTTGGATACTTCTATTCATACCCTATAATTCAAAAAATATGTTAAAATAATCATATTTTAATTATGAAATATTTCATTTTCATTTAGTTGTGTGTGCAAAAAAAAAACTATCATAAATTTAAAGTATTATATTTTTTGGGTTTTATATTATTCACCTTTAAATTAAAGTGTACTCACAATTTTAGTTTCTCTCACTGATAAAAATAAATGAGTTTTTACATAATATAGGCATTAATCATGATTTAATAGTATATTCAATACTTTATAATGGTTCATAAAGATATTTTGAATCATCTAAAGCATATCCCTAGGAGCATCAAACCAGTTGTGTAGTTAAGACCATTTGTTGTGCACTGAGTAAATATGACGTTAATAATCAACCAACCTTTTCAGGGTTATTACTCCTGGGTGCATCTAAGCTAGGGCCCACATCCACTTGTTTGTATCTAGATAGGGATTTCATGCCAGGAAATCTCACATTCTATGATTTATAAAAATTTTAGGATTTTTTCTGATATTTAGACTTATACCTAGGGTTTCCACTAATATATTCTAGTCATAATTTCCAAAAATAATTAAATCAATATTTTATTTTACAATATCATAAGACCAAAATCCATAGCAACCTATGCACCTATAAAACAACTTAAACCTTATCCCTAAACAATATAAAATATCATACTAATCAATATATACCTTAATCATGTACACTCTCAAAATATATTAATATTTTTCCAAGATAACATGAATTTCCTTGACATAAAATTTCATACCAACCCTAAGGGAAACCTATACCTCAATCATGTACTCTTCCTGACCTCAGTAGTTATCTAAAATCTAATCTGATACCAACTATATTCTCTAGACCCACACTTATGTATCCAGTGCTATTTAACATATTATTTATATAATTGATTTGTAAACCAACTGAAGTGACCCATACTTAACCATCCATAATTATAATATAAAAAATATATTATGAAACTTACACACCCAATAACTTTTAGGTTTATAGTTTTAGATAGTTAGGAAAAACTTTTAACTAACAAAACCCATACCTTTCCCATCTAATGGTAGTTTTTCTACTCAATCAAGGATTTCTTATTTTAAAATAAGTCTTCAACATATCCCAAAAAATTCTCCACACATGATATTCATATACACATATAATACTTATTTCTCTTCTTTATAACCTTGGGGAAATAAAAAAAAAATAATTTTGATCTCAAATGCTTAGTAGGGGGTAGTGTATAATAAAATCTATCATGGAATAAACATGAAAGGAATAAATAATAATAAAATAATGACATATAATTGATAACACCAGAATATAATATATCTATGGATAATGTAATAATGTAAATAATCACATGTATAACAATAACTGATTTAATAGTGATGTAATTCATAATATTGGTCATCATAAACATACCATCAAGGCCTTGTTCTAAGAAATCAACCTAACTTGTTAAGGTTTATGTTGGACCTAAGGTTGTTCTTTGATAAAAATGGAGTATGGTTTTTGTTTGTTGTTAATCCGCATTGGGTTTATCAAGGAGTTTCAAAGATGAGTGATATTATAGTTTAGGATGACAATAGTGATCTTACCATTCAGGCTAATAATATTGTTGAAGGGGGCATTGTTTTCTAGTTTTTTTTTCAAATTTTTGGGTCTCAAAATTGGGAGTTTATATTTTTGGCAAAGGAAGGTTTTATGCAAAGGATTTTGAAAATAATGGTTTGTGGACCATGAAACACATTTCATGGATCGCTAAGGGAGGTACCTAGAATGGAGAAGAAAAATGGAAAAGGTAGGATTTATGTATAGAGGTGATATGTGGACCACGAATCACGGTACTCAGACCGTATAGGGAAAATAGTTCATGGGATAAAAATGGTTCGCAGGACGTTCACAGTTCATGGGAGGCAAATAGTTCATGGTATTGCTCTTTGTTTATGGAATTGAGGAGATTATTTATAGAGCAGATAAGGGATTAATTTGTGTAAGAGATCGGACGCCACAAAGGAACAAAGACGCTATGTGGACTACTGAGAGAAAAACAGTTCACGGGAGGAGCTCAGTACATGGTAAAGCTTGTATCACATCAAAAGTTTGGGGAAATAAGATTAGTGATTTTTACTAATTTATTTTCCTATATAAGGAATGATAATACCTTCTTTAATTAGAGATATTTTTATTAGAAACTCAGAAGAAATCGGTGAAGTTCAAAGTTGTTCGCATGAAGAAAATTTCATGATGGAAGTTGTTTGTGGGAAGCAATATGTGGAAGAAGTAGTACACAAAAGAAGGAATTCTGTATAAGTAGAGGAAGTACATGGACACAGTACATGGAAGTGGTATGCAGGTGCAGTATGTGGAATTGGTATACAGAGGCAGTTCATTGAGGTGGTACGCAGGATAGGTTATCCACAAAGCACATGCACTACGTGGTGCAACGTAGTTCACAGAGTGATTAGGCCAGTTCGTGGAGGAATTATTCATGAACTATTAGTGCACAAAAAAGTTGATTACATCTACAGATAGAATCAAGAATTCAATAGAGCATCTGCATACTGTTGAAGATGTGTACATTAATTCAAAAGAAGGTAACTATAATTCTATAAACTGTGTGTGGCTTCCTCTCAAGGTAGCGAACTAGGGGGAGTCAACCGAAGTTTTTTTAGGGATGCAATGAGCTATCCCTAAATTTTTTTAAAGGTAGTGCACCTAGAAGAGAGTGACTATGCCTAAAATTTTGTACCTCACAACTAGTGAAGTTTAGTGGATTTAGTTATGACCGACACACTGTCGGCATATGCTATTGGACTATCCCTTAATGGTGAACCAAGTAAAATAGTTTTGTTGGATATTTGCATGTGATTGTTTGTTTACTTCTCATTTTTACCAGATAGGTTTAACAGGTTCCTAGAAATGTGGGAACAAGGTCCATCACTTTTGAAGAAAAAGTTGACACCCTAATTCACCCTCCCCTCTTAGGGTGTTCAGGGGTCCTTTAAGTGGTATAAGAGTGTAAAGGTTACTGATGTTAAATCTGTCATTATTTACGGTCATGGAGAATACAGTTAAGGTTAGGGTATTTCCCCATTTTTATGGAAGTAACTTTTAGATATGGAAGAATTGGATAAGATATCATTTAATATTTCTAGGAATAGTAGTCATTTTTCCACTACATAAGTAATACATGTCACTGATCCAACAAGGTTGTCTATGACTGATATAGATAGGAAAATGCTTGATGTAGATACTAAAGCGCAAAATTACCTCACTACAGCTTTGTCTGATAATATATATCTGAAGGTTATGAGATACACTTCAACCAAGTATACGTGGGAGAAGTAGGAAAATATATATGAAGGAGATAATAAAGTGAATGAGGTGAAACTTCAAGTTTTTAACAATGTGTTTTATGATCTAAAGATGCATCATGATTAAAATGCAGATACCTTTTTCAATCATATTATAGAAATTATAGGAGAAATTCGAGGGATTAGGGAATAAATAAAATGCATTGAAATTGTAAATAAAATCTTGAGAGGAATTACACCTATTTATAATAAAAAATTATCATCCCTTAAGGAAATATATCTTTATAAACTTTATTTAGATGATCTGTTGAGCAGTTTGGTAGCATATGAAATGCATGTTAAACCAGAGGATGCAGCAAGTCATGTTAGAAAGGAGATGGAATTCAAATCCATGAAAAATCTATAGATTTCAGGAGGTTGTGTTAAGGAAGTTAATGAGGAGGATTAACTTATTTATCTCTTTGAAAACAAATTCAAGAGAGTAAAAGGTTTATTTTAAGGAAAGCTACCCTTGGAATGCTTTCATTTTAGTAGAGTTGGGCACATTGCCTCTCAGTACTCAAGGAAGTTCGATGATGATGAAAGTGAGGATATAAACTCATAGAATACCCAGAAAAGGTTTTATCAAAATGGATACTTCAAATATGGAATGAAACAACAAATAAAGTGTTTTTTCTATTAAGAAGATGACGAAGATCACAATTTCTTTGAGGAAGACGAACCTGAGCCTAAATTTAGAACCCAAGAGTCTATGATGGCTATAGTTGAAAAGTCAGAACCGTCAAAATATAGAGATAGTGATGATCAGTTTATTTTTGATTTTTATCTCATGTTACAACTTAAGGACGCACTTGTTAAATTTGAGAATCAAAACAATAAATACAAAAATTGGAGATCATTTGTAGAGGAATCATCAGAATATGTTGATCATCTTGAAGTTTAAATTGAATGACTGGAATAATTAGTGAAAGAATAGTCAACAAACCTTGAAATCATTGAAGATGTAGTGGAACTAAAGCTCAAAATTAAAGAACATGAAAAGTTAATCAATTAAATTATGTCAAGATTGTTGGAGAATTCCAATACTATTGACGACCTTGAAGAAGAAGTTGTTACTCTTAGGAGTAAACTTTAAAGTGAATTAAATTCAAAGGAAACAAAGAAGAAAATATAGTTTGGAATATTCTCATATGCTGAGCCGATAGATATATCCAAGCATGGTTCCGAAGAAGTAAAGAAGGATTTTAATGATCAAATATCTACATGCATGGGAAAAAGTGGAATTAGTTGATGCTGAAACATCAAAGGTTGGAAACAAGATGAACCAAAATAAAGGGAAGCTAAAAGTTGGACATATCGAAAATTCGCCTGAAGTCTTAACAAAGAAATCCCCAAAACAAACTAAAATGAGAATTGAAAACTATCCACAAGTTTCTAAAATTGTTCATCAGTTAAATTCCTTTTTTAAGAAAGGTGACATGGGGAGAAATGGAAGTGAGAAGACATTTCCTCTTATGAAATGTCAATTCTATGGTTATCTAGGTCATACCATATCATACTGTGAAGAGTCAAGGAGCTATTTGAATGGAGAAGAATTATTAAGTTTATAAAGGAGAAAAAAATTCATATCCTACTTCTTATATAAGAAATAATTTCTATGGATATTTTTTTCATTGTTCTAACTTTGGCCATAAAGTTGTATATTACAGATAGAGGAAAATCATGAACAATTCATACAAAAATCAGAGACAATACAATACTCACCAACCAGACGGTGTTTCTATTACAAAAATATTTTATCCTCTAGAAGAAGAGTATGAGTATGATGAACTAGTTCACATGGAAAAGATATTTGAAAGGCCATCTTCATCCTTTACTCAATCTAATATTTCATGTAAGGAAAAGAAGAAGATCAAGAAATCCAATCTTGTTGAAGTATCTCTCAAATCTACAAAGTACATCAGTACCAGGATTATTAATAGTGGATTATCATCCCATATGATGGGAAATGTAGACCTATTAATATATGTTAAAAAAGGGTTGATGGAATAGTAAGGTTCGGTAGTGATGGTACTTTGAATATCAAAGGCAGTGAATGTACTAAACTGGTTAATGGCGAGTTGAAGAAAACTGAAGTTCTATATGTAGAAGGTCTGTGTCATAATATCTTGAGTGTGAGTCAACTATGTGACTCAGGATTTATGGTGACATTTAATCAAAATGGGTTCACTATTAGAGTAAAGACTGGGATTTCACTTATGAAAGGATGCAAAATAGATGAAAACTTATATCATGCTGATAGTAAAGAGAAAATTTGCTACATGATAGTTGAAGAATAAAATAACTTATGGCATCGAATATTGGGTCACATTAATCAACAAGACATGGAAAAGATATATAATATTAATATAGTCATGGATATCCCCATTCTGAAGCATAAATGATAAAATATTTGTGATGCGTGCATACGAGGGAAGTTGGTCTGTAGTTTTTATCAACTGAAGAAGAAAAGGGCATCAAATATTCTTGATCTCATTCATATAGATGTATGTGGTCCAATAAATGTTGCTAGAAAATGTAGAGAATGGTAATTTGTTCTTTTCATTTATGATTATAGTAGAATTTCTTGTGTGATGGTTATACATAGAAAATGACAAGTGATTGATTACATGAAAACGTATCGCTGAATAGATGATAATGATATTGGTGAGATAATCAAAGTTCTGTGGTCTTATAATGAAAGATAATAAAAATCCATTGAGTTTGAAAATTACCTAGAGAAACATGGAATACAACATGTGGTGGATTCTGTGAGAACCCCATAGAAAAAAGGATTTGTTGAGCATAGGAATTGACAGGTGAATACTATGGCCAGAACTATACTAATTGAGAGTCCTATCCCTCACCATTACTGGAAAGAGACCGTTCAAGTTGTAGTGTATACTCAAAATCGATCATGGATTTATATGGGAGAAACCAAGACACCGTATGAGTTTTAGCATGGAAGGAATCCCTCTTTGAAGTATTATTGTGTTTTTAAAGTAAATATTTCATTAAAAACAAAGAAGGAAATCAAGGTAAGTATGGTGATGCTGAAGACGAAGGAATATTCCTTGGATATTCAATGAATAGAAAAGCCTACAAATGTTTCAATAATCATCTTGTAAGAATTGTGGAAATTAGTGATGTTAAGATCATTGAAGATAAGATCATAAATACCTTGAGGGGATCTTATACTGATATGAATGATGATATATAATAAAATGAACATAGAACAGATTCAAATGAAGAAGTAGAGGAAGGAGTGAAAAAAATTCATAGATCACAAAATGATGTTGATTCAGAAGAAGAATCATAAGGGGAAACCATGGCTGAAGAAAATTATTTTGAACCTCACAGGAGAAATCAAAGAGTAGAAATTGATTAATCCAACATCATTACAAATTGGATAGTACCCACAAAGATAAGAAGAATGAGGAATAATGCACAGTCTACCTTCCTATCAGTTGTGGAACCATCCTCATTTGACAAAGCTACAAAAGATGAATCATGGGTTAAATACATGAATGAAGAGTTGGATCAAATCGATAAGAACCAAACATGGGATCTAGTAAAGATACCTAAAAATCACAATGTGATTTGTATGAAGTGTATTTTTAAAAATTAATTCGATGAACATGAAAATGTGATGAAAAATAAGGCATGATTGGTGTGTAAAGGATATTTACAGATTGAAGGTGTTGATGTTGAAGAAATGTTTTCTCTGGTAAAAAGACTAGATTCAACCAGAATTTTCTTTCCATGAAAATTGAAAGAGGATAAAAAGTGTATCAAATAATTGTTAAACATCTTTGATATATGGTGTTCTTGAAGAATAAGTTTACATAGAACAACTAGTGGTTTTTCTACTGGTAATGATGAAATGAAGGTTTATAGATTAAAGAAGGAAATATATAGTCTAGAATAGGCACCATGAGCGTGGTACTCTCGGATGGATTTTATCTAAAGATGCTAGAATTTAAAAGAGGAGGAGTAGATCAAAATCTCTAAGTGATAAATTATCATAAAGTTCAGTTCATGGTACTGGTGCACATAAATTATACTATATTTGGTGAAAGTAGGAAAGGATCAGTGGATGAATTTTCCAACCTCATGGAATCAGAATTTGAAATGTCTATGATCAGTGAACTCACATACTTATTGGGACTGCAAGTGATTCAGAAGAAAGACTATACCTTTTTTTCTCAGAAAAAGTATGCAAGAGAGTTACTGAAGAAATTCAATATGTATGACTCCAAAACAATGCCGACTCTGATTATGGTTGGAACTAAACTAGGAAAGCATGAGGATGAGACTTCTATAGATCCCACCATGTATAGGATAATCATCATAATCTTACTGTACTTAACTGAAAAATGTCTAGATATTGTCTTTATAACATGCGTAATGGCCCACTTTCTATGTAATTTGAAGGAATAATATATGGAGGAAGTTAAATGAATCATGAGGTACGTTTAAGGGAGTCATAATTATGGCTTATACTTTTTTTGATGGAATAGATAATGAGCTGTCATCATTTTATAATTCTAACTAGGATGGAGATAATGGATAGAAATTCCACAAGTGGTGGAGCATTATTTATTGGAAAGAAATGTGTGGGATAGTTGAGTAATAAATGAGAAATCACTTCTCTTAGTTCTACTGAATCTGAGTATATATCCACTACAATGGATTGCAATCAACTATTATGGATGAAGTAATAACTTACTGATATTGTTGATGAGGTGAAACTATCGATGGTGATTTACTATAATAAAAAGAGTGCAATTGATCTTATGTAGAATCCTATTCAACATTCTCATATGAAACAAATTGAAATTAGATATCACTTTATCAAGGAAAAGGTTTAACAAGGCATGATTAAAAATGGATCACGTTGAAACTGATGATCAAGTGGATGACATACTGACTAAGCCATTTTTATAACATTTGTTCGAGAAGCATCAGTTGAACCTCAGTATTAATCCACCTCCCAATACATGAGGAGGTTGAAAGTAATACCCTCTCCCTAGTTGAATTAACTATTTTAATCTATTTTTTAAAGTGATGTAGGTTTATGGGTGAGATATGATCAAGGGGGAGTATATTTTTAGCTATACAAGTCTAAATCAGGTGCTTTGGGTTTATTACCAATGGGGGAGAATATATATATTCAATGGTACAAATGTGGAGAAATATTTATGATTTTCTGGTTGTAGGAGAATGGATAATGGATAAATTCATTACTATGAGTTTAGAGGAGACATGAGAAGCTGCAAGAGAGTTGAGAAACAAAAGGTGAGAATAAAAAATATGGTTTGTAGGTTGCAGGTTTTTGAAAAATAAATTGGGAATCCTTAAGCATTATGATGCATAAGAACCGAATTCTTGCTTACCCAATTGTTTTATACAATGAGCATTTCTCATGTAGACTTAGAGTGTTAGATGAGTTTTTTCTTGCGTATCATATTTTGATATTTACATATGCTTCATTGAATTTATCTGAAGATTTCCAACAAACCTAAAAGGGGAGATTGTTGGACCCAAGGGTGTTCTTTACTGGAAATGGTGTATGTTTTTTTCAACCCACATTGTGTTTATCAAGGAGTTTCCAAGATGAGTGATCTTATAGTTCAGAATAATAATAGTGTTGAAGATGGCATCATTTCCCAGTGTTTTCCAAATTTTTGGGCCTCAAAATTGGGAGTTTATCTTTTTGGTAAAGGAAGGTTTTATGAAATGGGGTCTGAAAAGAATTTTTTGAGGACCGAAAAACACAATTTGTGGATCACTAAGGTAGGTACGCAGAATGGAGATGAAAAATGGAAAAGGCAGGATTTCTTCATAGTGGTACTATGTGAACAACGAAGCACAATACACAAACTGTATAGGGGAAACAATCCACGGGACTTCTGCAGTTTGCGCGAGGAAAATAGTTCATGGGATATCTTTTAATTCATGGAAGTGAGGTGTTTATTTGTAGATACTCGAAGAGATTTATTCATGGAAGATATTGTCCACCACTAAGGAACAAAGATGTTATGTGGACCATCGAGATAAAAACAGTTCATGGGAGGAGCTCAGTATGTGGTGAAGCTTGTACTGCATTGAAAGTTTGTGGAAATCATATTAACAATTTTTATGGATCTATCTACCAATATAAGGAATTAAAATCCATTATTTAATAAGATATATTTTTATTAGAAATCTGGAAGAAATCAATGAAGTCTAAAGTGGTTCGCAGGAAGACAATTCTGTGAAGGAAGTGGTTCATGGGACGCAGTACGCGGAAGAAGCAGTACAAAAAAGAAGGAATTCCGTAGAAAGGAGGTAGTATGCAGATGCAGTATGTGGAAGTGGTATGTGGTTGCGGTACCTAAAAGTGGTATGAGGAGGCAGTTTGCAGAGGTGGTACACTGAGGCGGTATGTAGGAGAGGTGATCCACAAAGCACACACACTACATGGTGTAGTGCAGTTCGCAGAGTGAGCATGCCATTTTGTGGAGGAACAGTTCATGAAATATCAGTGTGTGGAAACGTGGATTAAATATATGGGTAGAAGCAAAACATCAACAAAGAATCTACCTACAATTTATGATGTGTACATTCATGAAAATTAAGGGACCTATAAGTCTATAAAATGTGTGTGGATTCCTCCCAAGGCAGTGATCTAGGGGGAGTCATTAAAAGTGTTTTGAGGGATGCAATTAGATATCCCTAAAATTTTGTAAAGGTAGTGTGCGTAGAATAGAGTGACTATTCCTGAACTTTTATACCCCACAACTAGTGAAGTTTAGTGGATTTAAGTATAACCGAAACACTGTCGGCGTATGATCCTTTGACTAGCCATTAGTGGTGAACCAAGTAAAATAGCTATGTTGGATCTTTACATGTTATTTTTTGTTTACTAATCATTCTCATAATATAGGTTTAACAGGTTCCTACCAGCATGGGAACAAGGTCCATCACTTTTGAGGAAAAATTTGACACCCTGATTCACCCCTCTCCTCTCAAGGTGTTCCAGGGTCCTTCAGTTTACACCAAGTACCCAAGCTAGTTTGTATCATGAGATCAACCAATGAATCAAGGGGATATATATTTATAGGACCTAACTATAACTAAATAATTCCAATTTATTCATTATATGAAATTAATGAATAAAAAATACATAATCAACATGTCTTAATAATCAATAATTACCCATATTGAAATAACTATTATATGGATTACCAATAATTACTTAGTCAATAAATGGAATAATATTCTTGTTAAGTAACCTTCAATTTGTAAGGTATTAAAACTATCTACAGTAATTGATATATGGTTAATTAAATAGTGTAAATAATAGAGAATACATCGGTGAGATTAAATAATATAGACATGGATGAGAAAAATAAATTCTATAGATGGATGAAGAGTGATAAAAAACATAACCCTTATGAACAAGGTGAGGTATAAAATATAGATTCATAATAGAATTTATAGGGTAATAAATTAAACATAACTCCAAATAATATAAATATTTTATAGTTTTAGAGGAAATTAGAAGTGATATCATAAAAAAATATTTCAAAATACATTTTAACATTATTATAAAAAGATGAAGTTATGAGACACTTTCAAAATTTATTTTCAAAATTTGATATAAAGACATTTTAAATAATTACATAAAATGAAATATTGATAATATTACCTTTAAATTAAATAATTTTTAAGTTAATAAATGTGTATTCGGAGATAAAAGATATTAATGTGAAAGGAAAAAATCCTTTTTATTGTTTTAAAATATCTTTATTGAAACCCACATCCTAAAAAGGATAATAGAACTTCCTTTTCAAAAGTGGTAAAGATAAATAAAAATTTATATGTGGTAATACATATTTGGGTTTCAAAACATGAAAATAAAACATTTTTGGAAATAAAGAATTTGGTCATGGAAGAGAAAGATCTTATTAGAGTGGATGATAATTATTCTTAACAAAAACGTTTTTTATTATTAAAGAAAGAAATGCATCAAAGAAGAATATTTTGATTTGAAAATGTAAATTCACTATAAAAAAATAAAGTTTCATATGAATTAAATAAATGGGATAATATAATAAACATATAATAAAATAGTAAAGGGAGAAAAAATATGACTCAATGAATAGGAGGTTGAGTTGAAAAAACCCTTACGAGTATGGTAACTTTTGAATCAATGATATTAAAGAAGAGAAATTTCAATGGATTTTTAAAAAACATTAATTTTAGGAAAATTATGATAAAATACATCCATATGGTTGTATATACAACAAAATAAATTAAACATGTGGTGAAAATGGTATATGTCTCAAAGAAAGAAAATTGATATGGTAAAACCCTTACAAATTTGGTAACAATTGAATCAAAAGAATATGAAGGAGGGTTTCATAAAAAGTCTTTTAAATACCATGAAATAAAATTTAATAATAATAATAATAGAATCCAAATGTGGTATTAATTACACCATATAAAATAATAATAAGTTCATAATATGAAAATATGCCTCAATGAATGGAAATTGATATGAATCCCTTACATTGGATTCATTCTCAGTTGGATGCGCTCTAAAAACCTGTATGGTAAAAATAAACATCCTAATTAATTATTTTATAAACTTATTCAAATAAATTATCTTTTATACCCTTTAATTATAATTATTAATTATACATTTATTAGTTAGTTATTATTTATTTTCATCTTTTAATGTTAGTGATTTTGATTGTTCCACACACACTTTGTAAAGTTGACGTCAACCCCATACATTGATACTAAGTTCATCATCAATAAATTATTTAATGTACTACAATATATTTTCCATAATTATTTGTAAATTTCTAGTTTCATCCTATATTATTTTTACTTACAATTCATGAATATGAAATTAGTGATGAGTTTGTTTTGGTAAATTTTAATGAAAAAGGTGATATATTAATAATAAGTTAAATATTAATAAAATACCTAATTTATCTTTATTTAATATTAATTATGTCATAAATATTATTTTTATTCAATAATAAATTCTTAAAAAGATTCATGCAAGTCGGTGATGAAAAATTAAATACGTTGTTCATGGAGGTGGTTGTTCACACATAACATGAATGACATTTTCATTTACCAATGTATGAGAGAGAGATAGATAATGGTTGTTCCATAAATATGATAAAATTTTAGTATAATTATGATATTAAAATCATTATATTATTATGATTATAATAGGTTTGTATGGGGTTGATGATAAAGATAAAGATGAAAATTTTAAGGAGTCAATAATACTCACATTGAGGGATTGAATTTTCTCTTGAGGAGACCTCTTGAAAATGGAGGATGTGGGAAATTTTCTTATAAGTAGGGGATAAAAATTATTTAATATGGATATTATGGAGGTAAAATTATCATATGCTCTAGGTAATTTATAATTATAAGTGTGGATTGAAGTGGGTGGAAGTGAGCTCCTTTTATAGGTGAAAACGATGGACATTTCCTTGGAAACTAAAGTTAGCTGAAGGGTAGAGATGGAATCACATCAAATCTAGGAGATTTAGGTGAGAATATGTTTGTGAGACATGTTTAATTTAATTTCATACCTAATAAAGGTTTTCTAAAAGGTCTATGTTTTAATTTAATTTAGTAAAATTTGATCCATGGTAGATTACCTCTTTTTTACCCTTTAACCTTGATTAAATATTTACTATTATAATTATCCCTTTTACTAAAAATATAATTTGTCCCTTCTTACAAAACTTTTTATGGGACAATTCCTAATTTATAATACATTTAATCTAATTCAACTTATAAATATGAGAAAAATAACTTTTAAATTAGAACATATGATATATCAAAAAAATATTTTGGTACGGAAATGAACTTTTAAATATTATTTGTTCCTTTTCTTATTTCCTATAAATTAAAAATTTATTAAGGGTTAATATATTTTTCATATAAAAAATAAATTTTATTAACAAAAATATTTAATTTTAATTTTTTTTTCATAAAATAAAAAATGCATTGCGCATAAAAAGGGAATTTTTAGTAAAATAATTTTTTAAGCATAAAATTATTTAATTAGTTATTTAGCTACATTAATTGAATACATTATTAAAAATGAATTTTCATTTTCTTTAAAAGTATAAATTAGAAATGTATAAAAATAAAAATGATATATTAATATCATTTATTATAATGAAAATTACATGTTTAGATCATCCTAACTTATACATACAAAACCCATCAAGATCTCTACATAAGACCTAAAGATATGATAAAAAATAGTGGTAGTTGTGGATGGTGATTTATATGGAAAGGATATTATAGTATTTTCTATGATCTTGATTTTATCTTGAAAATTATTCCTTACAAGCCACACTTGTTGGATTTATTCTTGGGATTGGTCTAGGGAAAACCCTAGTGAAGATATCTCCATTTCAAGCTTAAAAAAACGAGCATCATAAGGAAAAATTCTACTACATAGTTTCATTTATTCTAATTTATATATATTTTTTCAAAATTTATCTACTTATATTTATACTATTTATTTCAATAGATATGTTACAATGACCATATTTTAAATAAAACATAGTTCATTTTCATTTAGTGTTGTGTGTAAAACAAGATTTCATAACTTTAAAATATTAGAATTTATGGGGTGTTACAATCCTAGATAGTCATATTAACCATCTATCATGGGTCCATTTCCCTTATCCTATATTATAACCATGACTTATACTTAGGTACCTATGGTGATCCAAGAGGGGTATGAGTACAACTCAATAGGCCACCACTAATAGTGTCCCTAAATATATCCAGTCTGAGTAGGTGCATACTGATGTGCCATAAAAATAGATCGAAACAAAAATAAATACAAAACCATCGATCCTCAGGGTCTAAGGTGACACATAGGATCAACCATACTTTCTTTTTCCAATTTTAAATTTCTCTGAACATGATATATTACATTTATAAAAATACCTATGGAAAAAAAGGCACACCCGATAATCTCATATATCACACCTATCAAGGGGAGGGATGAAATGACTAGTAATATCATACATCACACACATATTTAGGGGGAAGGAGACTCTTCTAGTCATATCATATATCACATACATATATATGGTGAAAGTAGCCCACCCATCTATCTCATACATCACATACACATCTAGGTGGAAAGTGGAATGTCTGGTCATATCATATATCTTTTAGGAAACCTCTCAGGTTTCCTCCTATATTTCCCTTCTCACATGATCAAGTAATTACTCATTAACATCCAAAAATTTTAACTTTTCTTTCTTAGTGGACTACTCATGGAAAAAATAGAATTATTTCCTTTTATGAAAATTCATAATCATTTTTATAAATTTGGGTTGGGAACACATTAGGTTGGCATGACTACACATCACACAAAATTAACTTTTAACGAGGATTTATGGATAGCTTAAGGACTACCTACCATATGATCATAGGAGGATACTTGTTTAATATCATCTAATAATTCAATATCAAATAGTTAAAATCAAAAAAGAATATGAAAACTTTGAAATAGGGGACAAGAGGCCATAACTGGTATAATACCATTGGAAAATGAGAAAATACAAGGAAGGATCAAAGAGGAATAGAAAGATGGAGAATAGAAATTGATATAAGCTAATGATTTTTTTACTTATAATAGTCTTTTAAAGATTATAATTTATATTCTCCCTACAATCATTAACCTGAAAATCATAGTAAAGTGAAAGTATAGGGTAAAACTCATAGAGAATAGGGAATTCTAGTGAAAATATTCAAATTAATTGTTAGGTTTCTATAATTACATCACCAATTATGAAACTAAACTAAATTAACTAAAAAAACTAATCTAAAATTATATTATTAAGGAAGAAGAGAGGGGAACTAATTTACAGGGATGGTTTTTCTTAGTTATAAATGATTCAACTTCACTTGTGAAATTACTCCAATCAATAGCCACAACACTTCTTAGGGTAACTAGTTATACCTCTTAGCATAAAATTGAACTATCTAAACAAAATTATCCCTCTCTCAATGTAATCTATAGCCAACCTAGTTGCATTAACTAGAAATAACAATATTTAATAACTTATTAAATTTACTTGAATTTAATTGAAAAAAACAAAATACCAATCCAAAAATACATAATGAAAAGAAGAAAAATAAAACTAAAACCTATCTAGTAGCAGCTCTAGTGTTAAATTCTCTCTCACTCTCTCCATCCTCTAAATTTTTTATCCCTTAAATTGTTGGTTGTTCTTTCCTTTCTTCCTTTCACTATTTCTAGGGGAAAAGTTTTCCATCAATGTATTTTTAATTTTGATTCAAGGTCCACTAAATAATATCCATGAAAAATTCTAAAAGATATAAGTTACATAATTTAATATTTGTTGAATTTTCCATTTCTACGATATATCACAAAGGCACTACATCACAGCCTTCATTATATTTTAAAAAAATATAATATTCCCCACTAATTTCTTAAAAAAAGTTACGGTGTAATGGGAATTGTTGTGATGAAACCATTCATCCCCAACATATTTGATAATAGTGGATAAAATCCTCCACTTAAAACTCCCTGAAATCTCATAGATATTTTCTATCTTTCCATGAAACTAGAACATAGTTTAGAATCAATTATTCCTTATGAAATATTACTACAGTGTAGTCAAAATCCTAAAATTAATCTCATGCAGAACCTAATTTCGATTCACTTCCATATTCGAATACTTCACACCATAAGAACACCTTACACGCATCCAACTATAGGCCATGAAAATGATCATTTTCTTCACTCCCATTGTATGAGACAATGATATGATCCAAAAAATCATGGTGAAGCCTTCTATATGTCATAAAAAATCTACTTAAACTCAAATTTTAATCCACATAGAAATATATCTCCTACATCACATCCAACCCTCACGTAATATTCTTCTCATATTATTTACCTTTACACAGATTCATCCATGAGCCTTACACACCAGCAGCTAGCAGTGTAGAGCATCGAATACAGTTAAACTTCTCCTTTCATGCATGAATGGCCATAGTATAGTAACTTGAACACAGTACGAACCCTTTATAAAAATATGAATCTCTCAATTTATGTACATTTCCATGACATAGTGCTACTGGACAAAGTGCAATAAATTGATTTGATTTATTCTCATCAGGGAACTATAGTGAAATCCAAAACATGTGGTGTCTTCTAATTCATTAAAGTAGTGCAATATCAAGGCCCCCATAGTGAAAATAAAGTATTCTACAGTGAAAGAAATTTTCTATGGTGAAATCTAGTTATATGAAATGTTTGATGAATAAGGATCACAAGTGTGGATTTTAACGATGTCTTGTTTTTAAAATATGAATAATTCTTGAGTATGAAGGAGTCCCACATCTAAGTTTTAGAGGGTTGAACTTCTCTTAATATTTTAGAGCACATGGTGATGAGTTTTTCATTGAAACCTCTCAAGAATACAATTTTTTAACCTAATTAATACTAGTGCTACAATAATTAGGGTCGAACTACATATAAGGAATATTTTATAACACAAAAAAAATCAATAATAAAACAATAATAAAATAAACTAAAAACAAACATTAAACAATCGCAAGGATGATTGATTGAAAGTGAAAGGAAATAGACGCAAGATATAGGAAGAAAGTTTGAAAACAAAGGGGGGAAGTGATAACAAGGATGAGCGGTTGATGAGGACAGAGAGAATAGGAAATTCTGAATTGTAAAAAGGTTATGTTCTTTCATAAAAAGAAACCATAGTTGCAGTGAAGTAGTGAAAATATTAGATTTACTTGAATATACAACTACATTCAATTACCTATCCTAAGGACTGGTTTTCTAACTAAGAACTCAGAAAAAAGCATGAATCTCACATGGAAAGAAACAATAAATATTTGTTTTCCAAATTAATTAATTAAGTTAATGACTTTAAGGATAAAATTCCACTGTTATCACCTTTTTATTCATAAATATAGTAGAAATGATTCTCAAGGAGAATTAAAATGAGGTAATAAAACAAAGGGATACCCACTATGAAAAGTTTAGAAAGAACATTAAAATATTTAGTTCCTTCTTACCTGAATCCCTACAGAAATTTAACTACTCATATTAAATACAAAAATAATAAATATTTTCAAGAAACACATATCAGAAATTAGTAAAAATATACGAAATGGAAAAATACCGAGGATCCTACTCTATTCAACTAGTTTCTCTCTCCATCTTCAGCTTCCACTAAGTAATCACCTTTGAGTGTTACCCCCTTCCCCCCCACCTTTTTTATCACTCAGTCTCTACTCTCTGTCATGTCTAGGAATACCTTAATGAATTAATTGTTTCCTTCCTTACTATTTAAGAATTCTATTCATAAAGTATTTACTCCATAACCTCAAATCTACTGCCTTAATTTTCTAAAATTCCTGATGATCATCACTGCTTCCAGTTATGTTTTCACATGGATTTGAGAGTTTATTATTATTTTTCACTCTCTCACTATTATAATATCTATAGAAAATATCCTTAAGAAAATTTATTCCACTTGTATAGAAAATTTAATTACTTCATTTATAAACTTCATCCGCATGACATCAACCAGATCTACACTCTTCTGGATTCAATTTCACAGGCTCAATCCAACACCACTCCCATAAATATATCTTTTTTTCATTGAATAATTATTAATTATACACAGGAACATTATGTTTAACCCAATATTGATTTAGTAATGAGTTCCTTGCCTCATATCAAGTCGCTCGACACTGTTACATTAAGTAGAGTCACCTGATCCCACAAACTTGGACTAGTAGCTCATCAAGGCTTCTTTATGGAACCAAGATTAGGTCAAGATTGTAATCGAGAAGAGAAAAAAAATATATACTTGGTATCTCCGTATGCAACCACATTTCTAATTCATTAATTGGTAGAAACTATTGTCTATACATGTTGGGAAAAAAGGAGGAAGAAAAATATGGGAAAACAAACACCACAAGGATTTAAAGATTTCATATGTTATTCACAGATTACATATGCACATATTTATAGGTTATGAAAATACACCAAAATGGACTTCCAAATTACAATTAATGAAAGGAACAAAAAATAGAACAATATTAAATTTCTTGTTTTAGAATTGAACAAACTCTTTGGGGAAGAGAGAAAAAATGAATTCAAAATATCCACATGGAGAAATGGAGCCACATGGGAAGACACTCCTCATGGGGAAGAAAAAAAGACTCCAAATTTGGAAAATACTAACCAGGTATTGGTTTTGAATTCCAACACTCCTCTTAAAACCAAAATTAGCTTCATTTTGATCATCATTCTTAGCCATTTGAATGCATTTGTCGATAATGCCTTTGTGAAAATATCATCCACCTGTTCCATAGTATGAAGATATTCTAATTTTATCATTTTCTACTTCACATGATCTCTCAAAAAATGGAATTGGGTATCAATGTGTTTACTTCTTCCATGATACACTAGATTTTTGGCAAGTTCAATAGAGCACTTATTATCCACATATATGGATGTGGATCCATCCTGAGAATGATTCATATACTTTATCAAATTTCCAAACATATAACTTCAAAAATAGTGGATGATTCTACCATGTACTCTACTTCACATGTGGATAGGGAGACCATACTCTACTTACTTGAATTCTATACAAAAATAGTTGATCCAAGAAAAAATACATACCCAATAATTATTTTCCTTTCATCTTGGTCACCCACAATCATTGTTTGAGAAACCATATAGCTTTGCTCCTTCATTGTATGGATAAAAAAGACCAAAATCCACTATTCCTTTGACATACTTGAGGATTTGTTTTGTTTCTAGCCTGTGTGGCTCTTATGGTACCTCCATGTACCTACTTAAAAACCCAACACTATAGATAATATATGGCCTTATGATTGTGAGATACATCAAGATTTAAATGAGACTCTTGAACAAAGTCAAGCCAATGCTTATTTCTTCTCTATATTTTGTTAGTTTTAAGCTCATTACCACAAGTGTGTTTACAAAATTGCAATTGTCCATCTTGAACATTTCAAGAAACTTCTTGGCATACTTATTATGAGATATATAGATGTTTCTATGTTGTTACTTTACTTCAATGCCTAGAAAGAAGGACATGAGACCTCCATAGGTCATCTAAAACTCCTTGAACATGGCCCCCTTGAATTCATCGAACATTGGTCGACTGCTCCCTGTAAACAGAAAGTCATCAACATACAAGAATTCAATAAGTACATCACCATGATCATTCTTCTTGATGTATAATGCATGATCATATGGACATTGGTCAAAGTCGTTCTCCTGAAGATAGTTTTTTATGCGTACGTTCCAAGCATGTAGAGCTTGCTTCAACCCATAGAGAGATTTCTTAAGACGATACACCTTGTCTTCCTCCCCTTGCATAATAAAGCCTTCAGGCTGGTCAACATAGACCTCTTCTTCTAGAATTCCATTTATTAATGCAGACTTCACATCCAGTTGGTAGATCATCCAACTATGATGAACAACAGGGTAGATAATCATCCTTATAGTGTCAAAGCGAGCAACAAGAGTTAATAATTCTTCTTAGTCCACCCTGTACTTCTGTTTATATCCCTTTTCTACCAGCCTTGCATTGTAGAAATTGATCTCACCATCATCATTTCACTTGATCTTGTACACCCATATAATGCTAATGCTCTTCTAGATTTTAGGAAGTGTAGTCATCTCCCAGGTGTCATTTTTCTCCATGGAATGAATTTATTCTTCTATATCCATTATACAAAAATCTTCCCTCGTTGCTTCCTGAAATGTCAGAGGCTCATGATCTGCATACAAGCAAGAATGATTTACCACTTCGGTCTGCTCATAGACATCACTCAAGTTTTTCATCTTTATAGGTTCCATAATTGAGGATGATATGGCCAAATTTTGACTCGATGGAGTGCTTTTTGGAGTGATGGAATGTCCTCCTAGACTCCTATGTACCGACGATGTGGCCGAGGAAGGTGTTACAGGCATTTTCTTCTAATGATCAAGTCTTTCCTATGTATCTTTTGTTTCAACTAGAATATCTTTATTTGATTCTTCATCATTCCATTTCCACACTTCTTCTTCACTAAATACCACATCTCTACTCACCACTAATTTATTAGTTAGTGGATTATAGAGCTTACAGGCTTTAGACTCTTCACAATAACCGATGAAGATGCACTTTTCACCATGATCATCTAGATTCCTTCTTCTTTCTTCTAGAACTTGATCATAGGTGACACACCCAAATATTATTAGGTGCTCTATGCTCAGTTTGTTTCTGCTCCATGCCTCTTGTGTTGTCAAGTTTTTGACGCTCTTGGTTGGACACTTATTGAGCAGGTAGGTAGTACATGCCACTTCCTCTACCCATAAGCTCTTTGGCATCCCTTTCTCCTTCAGCATGGTCCTATTCATATAGAGTATGGTGCAATTATTTATTTATATGATTCCATTTTGTTTTGGAATGTAGGAAGTAATATATTTTTTCTTGATGCCATGTTACCTGAAGAAATCTTGAAATGAATTTGAGGTGATCTATCAGATATGAGTACTTTGATTCTGTGGCCACTGTCAGCTTCAACATGAGTTTTGAAAGTTTTAAAGATAGTGAAATTGGAATATTTTTATTTAATGGAATACACTCACATCTTTCTGCTAAAATCATCAATGAGGGTAATAAAATACCTATTACCTCCAAGTGAGGGTGTTTCAAGTGGTCTGTAGATATCAGTGTGAACCAACTGAAGTGGTTCATTTTCTATTCTAGACACTCCACTTTGGAAGGAGTTCTTTGTTTCTTACTGAGTGTACATGCCTCACATAAATGATTTGGAACTTTAATTTCCAACAAGCCACACACCATGCTTGATGAGGATAGAAGTTTAAGCCTACTAAAATGAAGATTCCCAAAGCACAAATTCCATATCCATGAGTCATTCTTCATGAGTCCAAAGAGACACTCCTCGACCTTCATATGGATATGCAAGGGAAACATGGGATTTTTCTCCATTTGGACTTGAGAAAAAAGTCTCCTATGGGAATCAATTATAGAAAAAGAAGATTTTTTCATGTGTATGACATACCCCTTCTGAAGGAGTTGTCCGAGATTGATGATATTATTTTTGATGCTTGGTACGTAATAAACATTAGAAATTTAATTCGACTCACCATTCTTTAGATAGATTTTTATTTTATCTTTTCCAATCACAGATACCTTTAATGATTCACCAAATATCACATCACCACAAACTTCTTCAGTGAGTTCCTTGAACAGTTATTTGTTACCACTCATGTGGTTGCTTGCACTCGTGTCTAGATACCACACATTGGGTTGTTCACATACATTTTCTTGTGCGAGGAGGAGTGTGGTGCCTTCTTCTTCATGGTGAGATGCTTCAACATAGTTGGATTGCTCATATTGACACATTTTTTCCAAAAATCAGAAGCATAATGGCCAAATTTCTTACAATTGTGACATTGAACATTTTTTGTGTTCCTATAACCACGTGTGAATCGGCCTCCACCATTTCTTCTTACATAGAATCTAGTAATTTTTTTTTATTTTTCTAATGGATTGGATGATATCCATGCCATATCCCTCTTTCATGATGAACACCTCATTGTTCATGGCCATTATTTTGTTCTTACAGAGTCAAATTGGACTCTAAATCATGCTCCAGTGTTGAACCCACATTCTTTTGCATTCGTTGCTCATGTACTTGAAACGAACCCATTAGTTCTTCAATGGATAGTGTTTCTAAATCATTTGATTCTTCTATTTCCACAATCACATGCTCAAACTTAGTTGCGAGAGATTGAATTTCATTTTCAATGACTTGAATTCCCCCCACTTTTTCACCATTTCTTTTCAAATTGTTAACAATGATAATTAGGCATGAGAAGTAATCATAGATACTCTCACCTTCCTTCACGTGTTCCACTTCAAACTCTACTCTTATTGTTTAAAGACAAACCTACTTCACTCGATAAACACCTTTGAAGATGGTGGAAAGGGTATCCTAATATTTCTTTCTTGATGTTGATTCGACAATATTTTCGAACGTTGATTCATCCAATCCTTGATAGAGGAGGAACAATTCCTTGTTGTCTTTCTTCATTTTATTTTTGAGACCCATCTTTTGTTCATTCATTAAGGAGGCTTCTTCTTTTATATATGATACAATATACCCATCAGTGAAGATATCCCATAATTCTTGTGACATGAATAATTCCTTCATTTGGATGAACCACCATTCATAGTTGTCCTAGACAGCTTCAAAACTTGCAGTTGGATTGTGGTGGCCATCTTAGAAAAATTGAGGATTCCTTAATACCAACCTCTAATACCATTTTGTTGGATATAAAAGCTGGGAAAAAAGGAGGAAGAAAAATACGGGACAAAAAACAGCACATGGATTTCATGCTTTCATATGTTATTCACAGATTACATATTCCCATATTTATAGGTTAATAAAATACACCAAAATGGATAGCCACATTACATTTAATGAAAGAAACAAAAAACAAATCAATATTAAATTTATTGTATTGGAATTTAATATACTCTTTGGGGAAGAGAGAAAAAATTCATGGGAAATAGTCTCATGGATAAGTGGAGACACATTGGAAGACGCTCCTCATGGGGAAGACAAAAAGACCCCATCTTTGGAAAATACCGACCGAGTGTTGGTTTTCAATTCCAGCAGAAACTCCATTGAGTCTTTCTGTTGAGCACCTCATGTGTGCATCAAATTTAATTCAAATTTATAGCACTCAAATACAATGAAGTTCCCATCATTTCCAAGCATGAACCTAAAATAATAATAAATTCAAAAATAAAAAGTCCTCATTAATTAAATAATGAATCATTAGATCAATCCCAGTCACAAACTGTAACATCCTAGATTTTAAGGTTAACACTTTTTGATGTTTAAGAGTGTGTTTTTGAGTTTGGAGAACATAATAATTCGTTTGGGAGTTTTTAGCAGAACTTGGGATGGTTGTATATTACAAGGAATATTTACAATGTATATGTGTATCTTATGGAATAAAAGTTGTAGGGTATGATGTGAAATTATTTAGTCCAAAAAATCATTTTATAGGGTAAATATATATTTTATGATGTAAAATGATCGCTCATGATTTTAACCCAAGGTAACATATTTTTTTACATATGTAGATTATAGAGATCTTATGCCATAAATTCATAGTTTATGATGTAAAACCTCTATCCTAGTAGGTTTTATCTTTCGATCATCTGTAACTTCTATTTCATTCGATGTGCATGCCTCACCCTTGAACCCTAAGATATTATTCTAGGTGATTTTGGGTGTCTTTTCTCCTTTCAGATTGCTTTGTTCGATGCTCTATCTCCATGGTGGTTGTGAAGTGTCTCTCTCGATAAGATACCTTTCCACTTCTTCATTTCCATTGGTCATAAAAGTGGCGTTGCACTAATTTTGTGGATATATAAACCTTATGGTGACATTTTCTTGATCTTTTCAATATATTTTGTGTGATATTATCTTAGAGGATAACCCTTGTGTTGGTTGTAGTGTGGTGGGTGTGTTTATTGAGGTATGCATGATCTAAACTCTCAACTGGATTTTGTTTATTATGTAACATGATTCTAAGATGTGATAATTATTATTAGGGACACCATTATTTTCTCTGTTTTCTTTTTGGTGTTGGTGGATTTTTTTGTGGGTAGTGTTTGACCCAAGTTTGAGTTAGGTGGTTCCATCACTAGCCTATGTTGGATGAACCATATTTCTCATATTTTTATGAATCATTTTCATAATTTAATTGTAGTGATTTACCTATTCTTGGATATGTACTATTTTTTTTCATATATAAATGCTTTGGATTTTGATAAATGGCTAGGTAAATTTTTCTTTGAAACTCTTTTACCTGTATTCTTTTAGAATTGTGGAAAAGAGAAATATTACCATGATTTTGATATAAAACTACATTACATATTATCATTCCATGTTTTCTTTAAATGAGAACACTAGGATTATTTTTATAGAGACTTTTTATGAAACACTTGGGTGGGATCCTAATGATCCTGTTTACCTCACACCCTTCACACCACTTTAGTAGAGTATATACATGGTTATGTCTTTTGATGTAAGGAAAGGAAAGGCATCATAGTGAGATAGTGAGGTTTCTGTCAGCTGGGTTTGGGTAGCTGGTGGTGATATGGTGGGGGTTTCTCATATATTACAGGAGTAGTTATATTCTAATTTGGTTTTCCTTTAGTTTTGTTGTACCTATGACTTTTTGTTTTATCTTATTTTCAATTTGTATCATTATCACTATTTTATTTTAGTTATGGAATATATTTCTTTAAGTTTTTCTTATGTTATTTATTTCTGCAATATATATATTCCATGTATCCTATTCAAGTTGGAAGAAATAATTCTCTCTAGTTGTTGTTCGATGCTCGAGTTATTTTCTCCAACCCATGAGGATTGGTAATTCCCTTTATGTACGTGGAGGGTCAGTTCGGGTGCCAATTTGTGAGGGTATCCTAGGTTGGTTCATTATAAATTAGTATCAGAGGTCATTTTTTCCTCTAAATTTCTTATCTTGGGAAATCTGATAGACTCTAGATAGTATTTTCGAAACTTGAGCGGTAGGTTGTAGTGAGTTCCTAGCTAGATCTTTCCGTGATGAGACTCGAGTTACCATGGGATGTTGGGATGTGTGTCTCCTATATTGAGTCTTGATCTCAATCTCAGTTTTTTTGCTTACGGTTTTCTGTTTTGAATTAAGATTTATTTAGTTGTTTGATCGTTTCTTCTATTTTTAGTCTATAGAATTATGCCTCTAAGACATATTCCACGAGTTCCACATGAGGGTGAAGTGGACGCTTCTCAAGGGAATATTCCTTTGGATCAGAATCTTATTTAGGATATTGTACGAGAAGTTTGTTCCATGGAAAAAAATGTACCATAAGTTTAGAATGAAGTTTTTGAGTTACATCCAGAAGATGGAGGAGATAGGGATCAATATCAAGAGTTCTAACATGATAATCCCAAACCTTTAAAGGTACAAATGATCCCCAATAGGTATAGGAATATCTAGACATAATTAATTAGATCTTTTACTTCCTGGGTAAAATTGAGACCATCAAGGTGAAGTACACAATGTTTTGGCTTGAGGATCCCAATAAATGATGTTGGGATTATATGGTACAGGAAGATAGAAATGTGGGATTATATGAAAAGGGTTTCAAGACAATATTCATTTAGTAATTGTTCCCAGAGTCTCTGATGATGGAAAAGTCTCTAGAGTTCTTCACTTTGTAGTAGGGTGAGTGCTTGGTGTTGGAGTATGCCAATAGATTTGATAAGATGGTTCATCTTTCTCCAGATATGGTAAATAATGAACTATTGAAATCTTAAAAGTACCTACAGGGTTTTCAACCTGGTATCAAATCACATGTATTTATGATGAAAATTTCTATGTATGTTGAGACGATAGAAAGGGAAAGGATGAAAAAGATGGATATGGAATGCAAGATTGGTTATTATGCACCTTCTCATCCACCCAGTGGTAGCCTTAGTGGTGTGTAGGGAAAGAAGATGAAGTTTCATGATCATCACAAGAGTGGTGGCAGTGATTCTCAGTATAAGGCCTCCTATACACCATCAGTTGCAACCGGTAGTGTTCTCCTGCTTGATACTAGTGCAGTATGTTTGTGCACTATTGATGTTCTTATCCTATTCCCATGAAGATGTGAAATGGTCATTCTAGCTATGGACATGTTCAAAGGTTCTGGAAATTTATTTCTATTCCTTTCTATGCTCAAGGATCTTTGGTTCCAAAGGCCACTATGTCACAGTGAGAAGATATAAAGTTCATAGGGCTCTAGCCATAGGCCTTAGGAGTGAAACACTTTCATGCAGTGGCTGAGTCTCTAGTAGAGGTTGTTGTGGGTCTAGTGATAGTGATAGGTACCATATTTATTGAATATTATATGGAGATGATTTTATTTGATAATCACGCCTCCCAATCATTTATATATATCTATTTTGTGGGTGTATTGAAACTTATAATATAGTTCATATCATTTTTCATGGTGTTAACAATGCCTCTTGGGAAGAGGAAAGAGTAGGGGTTTTGTTATCCTTCCTATTCTATATTGATATTTTATGTGGATTTGGTCTAAGATTTCTTAGTTCCCAATTTGGATATGTTCGATTTTATCATCGGGATGGATTGGTTAGAATAAAACCCTACTAAGATTGATTATTTTCATCGGTGTGTCATGTTACTTACTATAAATGGGAGACGTAGGTTGTTTTAGGAGAGTGGGATATGAGTTCTGGTCATATAGTACTTTCTCATACATATCTTAGGAGTTTGTTGTCTACCATTACATTTAATCCTGATGTGGTTTCTTCTCTTATTAGTCCTCATGCGATTGTTTGGTACTTTCCTAAAATCTTCCCATATGACTTATCTAGTATTCATACATAGATGGATGTAGAGTTCATGATTGATCTGGTGTCAGGTACATAGTTGATCTCGATACCCTCATACTGCATGGAACCAAGAGATCTAAAGGATTTCAAGGTCCAATTAGATTATCTAATGGTTAATAGTTTTATTCAGCCAAGTTTTTTTTGCGAAAATCCCTAGTGCCATTTTCCAAGAAGATAGACAGTTCACTTCAATTAGGTGTGGACTATCATAAGGTGAATTGGGTAATGGTTAATAATAAGTACCATTTCCCCATGTAGATAACTTTTTTGATCCGTTGATGGGGTCAAAGTGGTATTTGAAGATTGATCTTCAGCTGGGTTATCATCAACTCAGAGCTCAAGAGTCTGATATCCTGAATATGGTGTTCAGGAGTAGGTATGTCCATTATGAATACCTAGTAATGGATTTTGGTCTAAAAAAAATTCTCCTATAGCTTTTATAGATTTGATAAACCAGATATTTGATTAGTATATTGACACTTTCATGGTTGTGTTCTTATATGATATCTTGGTTTATTTGAGGTCCAAGTGTGAGCATGAGAACCATTTGAGTTTGGTTTTTGAAATCATGAGGAGTCACCTTATGTATGGAAATACTTTGAAATAAAGTTTCTAGATCTAATAAGTAAAGTTATTAGGACACATGTGTGCCTTATCAATAAATCCTGAGAACGTGAAGGTTTTCTTTCCATGGGAGGAGCCATGAAACATGTTTGAGATATAGATCTTCCTTGGTCTTACGGAATACTATCGACAGTTCTTCATAGACTTCATGAAGTTGGTGTCACCTTTGGTTTCACTTTCCTGGAAAGGGGAAAAATATAATGGGATGTAAAGTGACATACTTCTTTTGATGATTTGAAGTGACTTCTAACATTATCACCTATTTTGATCTTACCTGATCCTGATAAGGGGTATATGGTGTACTGTCATGCTTCTAGTGTTGTCCTGGGTTGCATTCTTATGCATGATGATCACATTTTGGAATATAGTTCTCATCAGCATTATCACCATGATAAAAATTACCCCACTCATGATTTAGATATCACCATTTTTATGCATGCAGTAAAGTGTTGGTGGCATTATCTTTTTTGGGAGATGTTCACTATCTTTTATTCCTATAATAGTATAAGTTATATATTTTCTCAGAAGGACTTTAATCTCATATATAGGTGGTGGGTAAATCACCTTCATGCATTTGAATTTGACAACTCCTATACCCCAGGGAAGGGGAATGTCATTGCAGATTATATCAGCAGGAGATTACCCTCACTTGTTGTCTTGGAATCGAAGGAATAGTTAAACCTAAATGGGACATTTGTTATGTTGCATCTTGATGCTCATAAGGATGTCTTAGACATGGTTCTGACCATTGTTAAATTATCGTCATCTCTACTTGAGTCTATTCCATAGGTTCAGTAGTAGGATGATGAGTTCATAGGAATCATAGAAACCCTTTATGGCGGGGAGACCACTTCTAGTTAGTCTCTCCATTCAGATGGTATTCGACACTTTAGGGATCACCTAGTCATACCAGCATCTATAAGGAGTTATGTTTTTTTATTATCACAATTATTAATTATCCATTCATCCACACACTATGAAGATGTATTATGACATGGGACAATGATCATGGTGCCCATGAATGAATCGTGATGTAGCTAATTATGTGTCTCACTATTATATCTACCAAAAAATAAAGGTAGAGTATCTAAAACCTTATGATTTTCTCCAACCTCTTATAATGCTAGTTTGTAAATGAGACAAGGTGTCCATGGACTTTGTTGTTGGATTATCATGGACTCCCTGAGGTAATAATTCTATTTGGGTGTTGATTGATCAATTAACTAAATCAACTCATTTAATTCTGATTAGAGACTCCACTAAGGTTGAAGATCTACATAATATGCATGAGCAGGAGGTTTTGTGGTTACATGGGGTTTCCTTTTCAATTTTTTGGATTGGGATCCTAGGTTCACCTCTCAATTTTGGAATATTCTCTAGGAGGTGATGGGGACTCTTGTCAGGTTGAGTACAACTTACCATCCACAAATATATAGTCAGACAGTGCATGCTATTTAGATATTGGGGGATATTCTATGTGCCTATGTCTTTGAATTTGTTGGATCATGGGATATCCATCTAGGACTATTTGAGTATTCTTATAACAATAGTTATCAATCATTTATTTGAATGGTACCCATCGAGGATTTTTATTGTCACCCGTGTAGATCACTAATTTGTTTGGAAGAGGTGGGTGAAGCCTCTCTTGTGGTTTTGAGTCTCATTTAGGAGATTTTGGATAGGATTTAGGTCATACTTTGGCATTTCATTATAGAAAAAAGTCACCAGAAAATTTATGAAGATCATTAAAACCATCCTTTGGAGTTTTCCATAGGTGACTAGGTTTTCTTGAAAGTTTCTCCTTAGTTGGGTCATCATTGGATTATAAAATAAGAGAAGAAAGATCTGAGATATATTGTACTATCTGATGTCACTGAGCGGCTTGGGAAGGTTGGTTATCAGTTAACATTTTTGGTTCAGTTGATAGGTGTACATGATGATTTTAATATATCTCAACTAAGGAGGTATCATCCCGGTCCCTCTCATGTTTTGAGTTGGGAGGAGATTGAGTTGGAGCCAGATGTTCTAATTTTGGATCAACCAGTAGATATCGTTAACCCTCAGGTGAAAGACTTGTGTGGGAAGTCTATTCCATTGGTCAGCGTGTTATGGAGACATGAATCAGATTCTCATGAGACTTAGGAGAACAAATCATCATTGAGGGGTAAGTGGCCTCACCTATTTCTGGTGAACCCTTCTTTCACATGACTTCCTGAGGATGGAATGTTTGATAGTGGGGAGATTGTAACATTCAAGATTTTAAGGTATGATCTTTTTGACGATTAAGAGTGTTTTTGGGTTTAGAGGACATAAGAATTCGTTTGGGAGTTTTTAGAAGAACCTGGATTGGTTATAGTCTGCATGGTACATTTATGGCATAAATGAATAGATTACATTGTAAAATTCATGGGGAATTCCATAAAATTAATTAGAGCATAAAACTATTTTATGTAATAAATATATATTTTATGACATAAAATTATCACTTGTGATTTTAACCCGTGCCGACATATTTTTTGGCATATGTGGATTATATGGATCTTAAGATATAAATTCCTAGTTTATGACATAAACCCTTTAGACCAGTAGGTTTTATATTCCACTCTCACGTAACTTCTCCTTCATTCTATGCATAGGTCTCACTCTCAATCCCTAGGATCTTCTTTTATGCAATTCTAGTTGTCTCCTCTCCTTTCAAATCACTTAATTCGATGCTCAATATCCACGATGGTTGCACAAAATCTCTCTTAGTAAGTGTCCTTTCTAATTATTCATTTCCATTGGTTGTGATATCAATGTTTCACTACATTTTTTTGATAATCTGAACTTGTAGTTACATTTTATTAATACTTTCTAGATCCATTGTTTGATCTTATCCCATATACTAACTCTCATGTTGGTTGTGGTTTGGTGGGTGTGTTTATTGAGGTATGCATGATCTTACAACTCTATTGGATTATTTTGTTAAGGAATATGATTATAATATGTGAGAATCATTCTTAGGGCCTTTTTTGTTGTCTCTACTTTACTTCCGGTGTTGGTGGATTCTATTGTGGGTAGTGTTTGATCTAATTTTGAGGTAGGTGGTTTTTTCATTAGACTATGTTGGATGAACCGTATTTGTTTCCGATGCTTTCGCCGGGGCACACGTATCCGTCTGTGGAGGACGCGCAGCTGTTTCCCCGCATTCCCGCTTTCCAGAGGCGGGCGGAATTTGCTCCTTAATCAGGGACATCTTCTCCTTGATCGAAACAGGATTATGGGATGTCGGTTCTTCCTTCCATGGATTCCTCCTTGGAAATCGTCACCTATTTTAGTTCTCCTTCATAGATTTAATAAGTTTTTCATGAAACTCTTCCCAGTACCATGTTTCCATGGATGCCGGTTAATTACACTGCTTCTGTCAGGACATTCCAAGGGGTCTGGTCAGAGCAGTAACCTTCAGTTGGGGGAGTAGTCATGTCGAGGCATCACTAATGTGTTTGGACGCTAGGGAATTGGCGTGTCTATCTTTTGTCCCTTATTATAGGGATTCTCGAGGGCGTGGAAGCCCAAGGCATCCCACATTGAGCTCGGGGAATCATATGCCATAGGCATGTATATGAGGTTTTCCTCAACTTCCTATGTTTAACACTGGGCATGCCGCAAGTTTAACATCCAACGGAGACAGATCGGGCTGATCAGGACACTAGCTAGAGTGGATCAGATTGAAGAACCCTCTTGAGGGATAACTGATATTGGGGCCAACACGTAGGTGGCTTCCCAAATATTGTGGAGGGGAATGAGGTGGCATGATCTCACCGAGATGTGGCGGACTGGGTAAGAATCAGGATAGATAATGGTTTTGGTCTTGAGCCTTGAAGAGACTTCATATGTACCATTCCATGACATGGATCAAAGCCCTCGTAGTTCGAGTATGGATTCTGGTGAACCGACATGAATGAGGACCTTGGTCCAATGGGTGATGGGATTGAACCTCATGGAGGCTTCCTACGTACCATACCTTAGCACAAATCAAAGTCCACGTAGTTTGGGAGGTGAGTGTCAGTGAACCGACGTGAAGATGGACCTTGGTCTGATGGATGGTGGTCTTGAACCTCATGGAGGCTTCTTACGTACAATGACTTGACATGGATCAAATTCCACATAGTTCGGGTTGAAAAGGGGCTGTTGAACCGATGTGAAGGGGTGTCAGAACAACTGGGTGGCAGGATCACAACGGCTTACCGCTGGATTGAGATGCAGTTTAATGTCATGCAGGATAGGGCATGTCAGAGAACCGATGTGAAGAAGGACCTTGGTCTATTGGGTTTTGGGCTTGAACCACGTGGAGTCTTCCTACATACCATGCCTTAGCATGGATCAAAGTCCTCGTAGTTTGGGATGGTTTTCATCAGCGAACCGACATGAAGGTGAACCCAGGGGGCCACTGGTGGTGGGCTTGAACCTCATGGAGGCTTCCTATGTACCATGCCTTGACATGGATCAAAGTCCTCGTAGTTCGGGTTGGGTTGGGGCTTACACTCTGAGGCAGCCCAAGGTGTTGGTGAACCAGCGTGAAGATGGTCGGAACGACCAGGTGGTGGGTTTGAACCTCATGGAGGCTTCCTACGTACCATGCCTTGACATGGATCAAAGTCCCCGTAGTTTCGATGTGCAGTTTAACATCATGTGGTATGGGGTGTTTGGGGCTTACGCTCTGAGGCAGACCAGGGTGTGTCATGGTCCGTGCTCACTCTAAGCCCATGGGAGTCATTCTTAGTGTGAGAAACAAGAGGTTACAGGGACCTGACGATCACGTCGTGAAGGGTGCATCTGTGGGAAGCGAAGAGGGCCTTATGTGTTGGATGTCCCATGGTGCTGGGACTTACTCCAGGATAGAGGCCCAAGGGTGACAAAGTGCAGCGGGAGAGGGGGATTGGGACTTACTCCTGGATGGAGGCCCGGTTCCCTATCACATACTCCACTGGACTTGGCACCAAGGAAGTGAGGGGGAGTAGGGGCACCGCCTCCTGAAAGAAAAGCTAGGGGTCTTATACCAAGGCTGCTGCCCTTCCCCATGGACAAACTCCACTCCCAGAAGGAGGATATCATCCCCTATGGAAAAAAGG
The DNA here is from genome assembly GCA_963277665.1 of Viscum album. NCBI lineage: Eukaryota > Viridiplantae > Streptophyta > Magnoliopsida > Santalales > Viscaceae > Viscum > Viscum album. The sequence goes on from OY728145.1 coordinate 787,468,038, forward strand.
GGTGTGGAGAATGTCCAAGGTGGGGGAAACCCACGTGAGAGGCACGAGGCGATGTCACAGTTTAATGTCATGTGCTGAGGACGAGGGTGCTTGGAAATTTAATGTCTTGCAGCTCGGAAGAGGTGGGTTTACTCCACACCCCTAGGAATTACATAACCAGTACCCTCTGCTCCTTGTGGGAGGGAAGGTACCGGAAATGCCGTGCTAAAGGGGGGTCGCAGAGCAAACCATCGAGGGGTCCACGTTAGCGTGACTATGCGAAGAATCAATAGCCATTAGCATGTCTATTCGAAGAATCATTAGGCAGAGCAACACCACGGGCAGTATCGTCCAGGGGACTTTCAAATCACATCGTGCAAGCCTGGAGGGTTGCATGGGAAAAGGAATTTCCAGGCAGAGGGGTCCATAGGTGGGGGCCTTGTGGAGCTCGGTTGCTCTGGGTGGTGAAGGGAACTGGCGAAGGGGTATGCTTCACGAAGTGGGGTGCCTTAGCCTTAACATGGGATGGAGGTTCAAATGGAAGGTGGTTCACGAAGCGGAAGGGGGTGCATGTGGCACTACCTCGTAGAGCACATGAGCCTCGCGGACCGAAGTGTCGTGAAGCAATGTGCTTCGCGAAGTACAGTGACCCAACCTTGGAATGGGGATCACGTGTACGTGAAGGGTGTTTCGCAAATCATAAACACTCTACGACAACCTGGGTCCCCTTGGGGATACCTTTACTTCGCGAATGCCCTTATGCTTTGCGAAGGGCATCCCTCTCAGAAGAGGGGATCAAAATGAGGCAAGGCGGAGGCATCTCGCGAAGCAAAAATACCTCGCATAGCTCATGTTTCGAAGAGCAAAGGGTGATTCGTGATTTGGGAGCTGATAAGTCGAAAGTTCGGATTCTCCATCCTTTGGGCTCAAGGGGAGTCCAGTATTTATAGCCAAGAGGCACCGCGGAGTGGAGATGACGCGGCACGAAGAGGGATTCAGTTGCTTCACGGCGGGTCACGAACATCAAGAGTGTCGGCGGAGTGTACCACCTTCGTTACTTCGCGGAGGGCTTGCAAACGTCAGGGGAATTCGCAGAGCGGACTACCTCTATTGCTTCGCGGCGGTCTCACGAACATCAGGGGCATTTGCGGAGCAGACCGCCTCTATTGCTTCGCGGTGGCCGCATTGCTTGGGGGGACTCCGCGTCGTGGCTTCGCGAGGCAGGTCATGGGGCCTCTTTTTCTTCCTTATTTTCTTCCAATATTTTGGTGCCAAAAAATTCCCCCCCTTAGACTTGGAGCTGCGGGGGGATCAAGGGTCGAAGTTTGTAGGAAATCACCAAAATCATCGGCCGTTCGCGGTGCTGACTCGCGGAGAGGGAGCGCGAGGCAGCCAGGGGCCGCGTGGGCCGGACGTGCCGCGAAGCTCCCCGTGGGATGGACGTGCCGCGAATCTCCAAGGGACTCCGCCTATAAATAGGGTGGGGGGAGACCTTTCTTTTGTCCTTTCCCTCCACAAATTTTTCCTTTTGCGCTCTCGATTCGTGAATTTCTATGTACTCGGCAACTGCTCACCGCGAATCGAGATTCGCGGCGAACCGCGAGTCTTTGACCCTGTGACAGCGCCAAGCGAACATGTGCTTGCAGGCCGAGGCCAGGATCCACAACTTGGTTTTGCGAACGAGCTCTACGAACAAGCTCCGTGAACAAGATTCACTACCTGACCTGAAATTTTTCTGAGTTCTGAAATCCAATGGCCCATCAAGAAGCTGCAATGGTGGTGCTTACAGGCGCCGCATGGAGGGACGAGATAGAAAGTTGTCTAGGCCTAGGAGAGTTGATCCGTAGCCACTCGGACCATAATTCATTGATGGAGCTACTGTCAGAGAGCTAGAAGAATTACCCATTGTGCAAGAGACTACCCTTGTATGGATTCAGGCTGAGGGATGAAGTCTTCATTCCTGAGGCGAGTAGGGACGAACCGACTTACTAGTTCAGAAGCACGCCATGCTAGTGCCAATGGTTCAGGGTGGCTGATGGTCACATGTGGGAGGAATTCACACCTGTCACCACCGACTGCCTGTACAACCACTTGAACAATGTTGACGGGAAACCATTGCAGTCGGAGACGTCCCCTCCCATGTTCTAGACAATACTAAAGGCAGCCTTGAGGGATTTGAAAAAAGGGTGGTCCGATGATTGGAACCTACGCCAGGGCGGAAACTTCACAAATGACTGGGCATGGGCCTACTGGATAGGTGCCTCATGTGAGGAGTTAGAAGCTGAACTGAGGAGAGTGGGTTTTTACGAGGCGGCCTAGGCCTTCCAATTCGACACATATCAACCGAAACAGCTGATGCCGGAGCTGTTGAGCAGATGGTCTTCTAGGACCAACACATTTCACCTACACCATGGGGATGTTGGCATTAGTCTATGGGATGTCCATCAGATTTTGGGGGTCCTGATTTTGGGGGCTATGTACGATGAGTTCCTACCCATCATGAGTGCGTGGGAGGATCTGGAGAAGATGCCGCAGCTGGCGCTGACACTAATGGGACTGGTTCCCAGAGAAGATAAAGAAGCGATGAGGGATTTCCACTTTAAGAAGTGGTTCAAGTAGTTCTTGAACTTCCCGAAGGATAGAGAGTTCCCCCCGAGGCCTTGAACTTTCCCGAAGGGGGCCCAATGGGGAAATGAGCATTTGTATTGGCGGCTCTTGAAGGACAACCAATGGAAGACATGGGGTTTCAGTGTCAATACCGAACAGAAGCCGATAGTCAGATTGGCGGCATTTATTGCGACCCTTATCTGTGGTTGGATCCTACCAGTGAGGGAAACCAACATGGGGGTGCGGACTAGCTCATTTATCATGGCATCCATGCTGGCCATAGGAGGGTGGGTCAATTTGGGGATTCCTATGCTCTCCAGATTGTACAAGATACTGCGGCATGTTAGCGAGGGCAAGAAGCTGCCGAGGATATGCGGGCCCTTCCATCTTCTGTATGGGTGGATCGGAACGCACATCAGGGGGGTTTATGAATATCTGAACCCCATCTCACCTCCAGCGTCAAACTTCTGACCATCCATTCTGAATGATGCTGGGATCTTTCCAGTTAAACTAACCATACCGTTGGTACTAAACCGGGTGTGGAAGGCAGACGAGTTTAATTTTCACCCGTTTCCATTGCCGACGGGGGTACTCACCGAAGACGGTCAGGGGACGGAAGAGCATCTGGCCTATCTCTTGGCCTTTCGAGGTGGAGTCTTGGTGGCACGGGTGGACTGCGAGCCTCTTTGCGAGCCGTATACCCCACACCGGTTTTCAAGGAAATTATGGTGCCTGTAGCGCCTGACCCTGCAGGTTTACTAGGAGGTGCGCCACGAGGAGAACCCATGTGTGATGAGGCAATTGTGGCTCATGTTCACGTGGGAAGACGAGAAAATGTGAAATGTGTTGCCTCCGCCTACTTCCTCCTTTGGACTGGTGAAGGAGTATGCGATAAGCTGGGAGGAATCTTATCCGGGGGAAATGCTGAAGTAGTCAACCATTCGAGCTGGTGATGGCGGGCCTCCCCTATCCCGAGGTCGGGGTCTGAGGGCGGCAAGGGCCTCTCACGGTGGCGGGGCTGCCATGGTGACGGGACCTGCACTAGCTAAGGGTGAGGCAGTGGCGGCAGATCTAAAAACGGTAGTGGACCCGGTGGTCCCAAGAGAGCATAGCCATCCAGAGGGGCAGCCACCGAGGGGATTCTGTAGGATATCCGCTCAGGCTCTGGGGAAACGGCTGCGCTATATCGATATGCCAGAGAATGCAATTTTCCCAGAGGCCTGAGATATTTGGGATGTCAACCGGAAATTCCTCAACTCGCTTGAGATGTGGGAACATCTGAACCACCTCGGGATGGATTTAATTGGTATAGGCCCTGTCCGGGCCGGTTTCGCAGTGTCTCCGGTGGAGGCGGAGCAATATCTGAATGATCTGGAGGACTTTGTACATTCCAGGGGTGCCCCGAGTCCACTGACAGACTGGGTGAAGGTACTGCTGGATCAGACGGTTCCCCCACAACTTTTGGCCACTGAGATGAGAGAGCAGTTCCCCCTACCGGAAGAATCAGATGAATCCTCTGGTGGGGACGAGTTCGATGGAGGGAGCCCGTTGGAGGAATGTGAAGTCGGTGATCAAGACTCGGGTCTTGACTATTTCACGGAGGCTCTCGAGGTAACATTCCAACCTTCTTTCCTCAGGGTCTGCTCTCAGGGCATTATGGACTTCTTACCAACGTCTGAACCATGTAGGAGGACCTTGTACACAGACCTCGCTCTCGCCCCTTGGTGGGTGATGATGTAGGACCCTCGGAACCTGCACCTGTGGCCGCATCTAGTTCTATGTCCGGTGGGGCTAGGACACCCGAGGTGGCTTCTCTAGAGTCTCTGGACCTTCCGACAATATACGGAGGGCCACGCTTTGGGGTCCCATCAGCATCAAATCAGGAGTAGTACCAAGAGGTCAATCTATGTATGTCCTCTCCACTAAATTCATCACTACCACATGTTGATCGTGCCAACTGACGTCCATGCCCTTCTCTGTTACGTACAGTCCTTCGACTGGCATGGGCCGCTGCGGTGAGGTTGGTCGGGATTTCTGGTGGCACCCCTCCCAGAGGCATGCCAATAATCGTGGAGATAGTTACCCAGTCCACCCGAGCTGTAGCTCCCCCCATCATTGGCGGGACCAACAGCGGGGTCATGCCAGAGGTAATTGTGGTGGGGTCTGACGATGAGGATCCACCAGTCAACCCAAGTCCCACCACATCTGATCCAACGCTAGATGTCACGCCTGATCCCACACTAGATGCAGATCCTGCTGAAGATTTCTTGAGGGCGTACCCTGCATACGAGCCTTCCAACCATGCGGACTGGGACGAGACGACCTCTGACGAAGAGGACAACGACATAGTCCGCCACTGATCATGGAAGCTGATCGTGCGATTTATCAAAAAGACTCCCCTAGAGCCCTCATCTGCTCATCCGAGATCTTATGGCAGAGAATATTCGGGAGTATGATCACGACCTCAGCGTGGGCTGGCAGCGGAGGAAGTTCATGAACATCAAGAATCTCCGAGAGGTTGAAGATGAGATCCAATGGATACAGATCTGGGCGAATGAGCACTCATCCTATCTTAATGCACAATCAGAGTGGGTCTTGCAATTGAAGGCCCAGCTAGAAGAGGCGGAAGAGCGTCTAAGGAAAGCTTCCAAAGAAATGTCCGTACTTCAGGCTGATATAGAGCAGGCCCAAACTGAGGCTGATGAACTGCGCCCCATCGCTACTGAGGAGGAGCATGAGTTGAGCCGGTGGCAGCAACTCCTGGATGGCACAAGTCGAAGGGTGGAGGAACTGCGACTTTCTTTTGACAGGGTCAACCCATCCATGGGAGGAATAAACCCCCAAGTATTGTAAGGATTACAAAATTTCAAACATACTTTCATGTTTTGATTTATTTGATGCTGTAGCATGAATGGGTCTCATTATCGAGGTTGAATTCATATGCATCTGTTATATTCGGGAAATGTCCAGTGGTCAGCCCCTAAGCTTACGCGGGTCGATCCCAATGTGAGGAACAATGGGTGATCACCATGCTATTCCATCCGAACATAATACGTCGACCAAGATTCGGGTATCTGGGGTTTAAGTAACCAATTTGGATCTTCTAGGAAGACATGGGAGAGACACGATCGGAGGATTAAGACCTCAGAACAATCGACGAGCCGTTCTTCCGATGTGCTCTAGTGAATGAGCGGGGTAATGCCAGGGGTGTTGGGATTAGTTCGAACATAGGTAAGTGGAAGGTGTGAATGACGATACCCAAAATTCAGAACACTATGGGGGGTGGCGTGACAATAAAGGATAACTATTGACCATGTTCGAAGCACAATATCCTTATTGTGTTAGCCTGAAATGGGGATAACAAATGAGGGCCAACCATTGACCATGTTTGAAACACAAGGCCTAACTCAAAATGTTACCCATTAGTCTTCCGGAACATTTTCCCAGGACAATAGGCAGGCCATAGGCCGAGCATTCATACTGTTAAGGGGTTCCTCTAGAAATTAAAGAGGATGAAGGTCCGAATAAGGGGGACACGCAAAGCATGGAATGCAGAGTGAGGGTTTGTTCAAACAGAATCCAACACTCTTGAGGTTACGCCATCGTGGTGGAAGCACACTAGGTGGCGTGTCGGTCTGACCACGAGTCATTCTTTATTTCTGACAGAGCCTCTCTGGTGAGGGAGTCGTCGCTTCCCAATTTCATCTTGGGGTATCCCAAACTTTTTCTGGGAAAAATTGCAGTTATACGGTTCCCCACGAGGGGTCAGGCCAGGGGGCCGGAAATGGGGAGGAACATGACTTTACAATTCCTGGGGCTAGACCTGGGGTGAAATGCCTGAGTGTCCCTACATATCCCATGAGGATGGAAATCAAGACACATGTAGTTCTGGAGGCACAGTTTAACGTCATGTGGGACGATGAGATGTCTGGTTGTGCTGGTACACATCCTACAAAAACTACTAAGCCCACATGAGTCGTGCTCGATGTGGGAAACAAGAAGTAGTGGTGGGACTTTCCCGACATAGGAAGGGACATGTTAGGGAGAAGGGACGCTCGATGAATGCTGGCCCGATGATGTTAACCCATCCATGTAGTGTACCTAGACGCACCGAGAGATAACGCCGAGTATGTTGGAGTTCCACTTGAACATGAGGAAGTGGAAATGTGTGAATCATGACGCTCGAAGTTTGGATAAAAATGATGGCGGCGTGATGATGGAGGATAACTGTTGACTATGGCGGAAATGCAGCATCCATATCGCGTTAGCCTAGAATGGGGACGAACAAATGAGGGTCGACCATTGACCATGTTCGAAACACGGGACCTGTCACAGATGTCGTCCGGGATCCTTAGGGATGTTGGTCCGAAACAGTTGGAGATCCCTTAGGCCCATCATCCATGGAGATCCCTTAAGCCTAGAATCCATGTCGTCTGAGGGTCCTTTGGGATGTGGAAGAGGATGAGGATCCAAATGGGGAGCTCACGAAGCTTGGTCATGGAACGAGGGGAATGTCTCCATGAAAACTTCACACTTCGGGATCTTTTTTAAAACGCATCTGAATACGTTAATGAGACGTATTAGATAGAGGGAGTTGAGTCCCTTACAATAGGGAGTTCTTAGTTTAGGGTCGTAGAGTTCGGACCATGGATGGGAGGAAACACAGGAGGCACGTGGTGGGGTAACTCAAATATCCGACGTGAATGGGAACTGGGGGTTTCGACCACCACATGTTCCTGGGAAGAGGTTTTAGGTCTAGGGATCAAAAACGAGAGTTGAGCTGGGCCTGAAGCAAAATGTAAAGACGTTCCTACGTACCCCATGGGGATGAGGATCAAGATGCACATAGTTCTTGAAAGGGTCTTAGTTTAAGGTCTTGGAACTCGTAACATGAATGGGTAAGGATAGTAGGAGACACATGGTAAGGTGGTTACAAAACCCGACGTGAATGAGGACATAATCCCTACTTACCATGTGTTCTCTGGGAAAGTGTTTGAGTCGAGGGACCAAACACAAAAGTTAGGCTGAGCCCATGGGGAAGTGCCAGGGCGCTCCTATGTATATCATGAGGATGATAATCAAGCCATACGTAGTTCTTGCAGGGTGGCACGACATGGTAAGGTACCAGTGCAAAGGATGAAAGGGGCACGCGGGTCTAGCCCTCGCACCAAGAGAAGTAGTATTTGATAAATCCTATTTGTCCTTTAAGGAGAGTGGTTTTTTTGTGAAGTGAAAGGCCTAGGGTAGCAAGCCCTGGCATCGCCACAAGAATCAAGCCGTAGTAGGCGTTGAAAAATGGCATGACGTCTGACCAATACCCAACATGACGTCCTCTATGATGAGGTAATCACAATGCAGTGCCGTTTTTCATTGTGCGACCAGGAAGATAATACCACAGTTTAGGTTCATGTGATGGGACCAAGGGTGCATTTTAACATCATGCAACGCAGATGTAGTAGAGACGATGCTAGGTGGGGAATGTTTTAGGTGTAATAAAACATTCCCGTTGTGAATGGGGGCATGGTTCCGTATCACACCGTACGCAATTCCGAGAGGGAGACCTCAGGAAAAGGGGATTACCTAAAGGTAAGAGGTAAAGAGGAGGAGAGACTAGCTCCCAAATGAGCTGGACCCGAAAACAAGATGTCCGGGTAGTCCTACGTATCCCATAAGAGTGGGAATCAATCCATACGTAGTTCTAGGGGGTGCCTTTTAACGTCATCCGGGACAGGAAACAGGAGGGATAATTCTTAGAATGGGGTTCACATGGTGCGACTATTGAAAACCTGACGTGAATGAGGACATAATCCCACAACACGCCACGTGGTCCCGTAGTCAAAGTCCCGATGGTAGGACAGAAAAGACAAATTAGCTGAACTCAAGCTGGACCCAAAGACAATAGGCCTAGGCGTTCCTATGTATCCCATGCAGATGGGAATCAAGCCATACGTAGTTCTGAGGAGATCTTAGTTTATGGTCTTAGAGCTTGGACCAAGGAGGGGTGTAAACCGTCCAAGTAAGCGAAGACCTCGACCCGATTCCTAAGCCCACGCGAGTCGAACTCAGTGTGGGAAACAAGGGAGGAAGATGCCTGTTTCAACACATGGAACGCACACCAAAGGGCAATTGGTGCGGAGCCCCTACCACGACTCTGGTCCTCCTAATGCACGAATGTGCACTGAGGAACAATATCAAGAGTTTCGAAGTTCCACTTGAACATGATGAGGTGGAGAAAGATTTGAATCATGTAATCGACATTTTGGTCTTAATGGGGTTGGCATGGCAATGGAGGGAAATTGTTAACCATGGAGGAAACACAACATCCATATCACGTTAGCCTGAAGTGGGAACAACAAATGAGCATCGAACTCCGACCATATTCGCAAAGTGGGATTTGTATCAATTTTTTGACTGTGAACTTTGGGGGCATTGTCCCGTAATGGTAGGAGAGCCCTTAGGCCTAGAATCCATGCCACTTGGGGGTCCCTTCGGGTGTGAAAAGTGATGGAAGCCCTAATGAAGGGAAACACAAAGCCTGAAAAGCGGGTGAAAATATGTCCGAGCGGAGTCCGAGATTCCAGGTACTAAACCAGAGTACCCTTGGGCACATTGGTGAACTGCCAAAGAGGGTTGACGAAGGTGTCCAGGAAGGAGAGGGTAGGCCAAGGGGCAAGGTGAAATGGAGATTTCTGATAGATGGGGCTGGGCCCAAAGTCTAGACATTCAAGTGGTCCTACGTATCCTGTAAGGATGGGAATCAATCCAAATGTAGTTCTTGAAGATACATGGGGGGAAGGATACCCTAATGAGGGCATGTACGGCATGGCGAGTAACCCGATGTGAATGAGGAAATAATACCGCACCACACCACACAATCCCGTAAGATCAAACCTGGTCCAGGGGCCCGAAAAGGACAAGGGGCCTAAGACTGGGCCTTGGTCAGGAAGACCTGACCAGCTCGCAATTTAACGTCTTGCAGTGAGGACGAGGGGGGGGGGGGGGAGTAGGATAACCTGAATAAGAGAGGTTTATGGAACGGAGAATATCCCGACGTGAATGAGGACATAATCCTGCACGACACCACATACTCCCATAAGAGAGGTCCTGGGCCGGGGGCCCAAAAAGTCCAAGGGGCCTGATAGTTGGGCTTCGGTCAGGAAGGCCTGAATGACTTGCAGTTTAACGTCTTGCAGTGAGGATGAGGGCCAGGGGCCCGAGAGGGCCAAGGGGCCTGAGGCTAGACCTCGGTCAAGAAGGCCTAACCATCTTGCAGTTTAACGTCTTGTAGTGAGGACGAGGGCCAAGGGTAAGGTATCTCATACAGGGATGTGTAGGGTGCAGTAGTGAATAACCCGACGTGAATGAGGACATAATCCCATACCACACCTCATAATCCCATAAGAGAAAACCTGGGCTGTGAGCCCGAGAAGGCCAAGGGGTTGGATAGTTGGCCCCACCTAGAGGGAGTTCGTCGCTTGGAGATATAGTGGGGAAGAATGAACCACTAAACTCGATGTTTGGGACATCTTGGGGTGGCCCTAATGATCCAGAACAGCTGTTGACCATGTTCAAAACACAATGTCAGGAGAAACACATGAGTATTGACCGCTGACCATATTCGGAACATGGGATTTGTATCAATTTTCTTCTTGACATCCTCGAGGGCGTTGGTCCGAAGTGGTAAGAGAGAGCCCTTAGGCCTAGCATCATACCATTCAGGGGCCCTTCCGGATGGGGAAGGTGACGAAATCCCAATCAAGGAGTAGGTGAAGCATATCTGTACCCATATCTCAAAGAGGAGAACGTCTCCAGGGAGCAGGGCGTACAGCCAGATCGAGGTTAGCTCGACACAAATTGGGTAAAAATTATGCACCCCGCCATACATCTTGACCCGAGGGGAAGGTTCTGGAATTTGGTCTGGGTCAACAAAAAAATGTCCGGGCATTCCTACGTATCCCATAAGGATGGGAATCAATCCATACGTAGTTATTAAAGTCCATGAAGTTTAACATTGTGCGGTGAAGACGTGGGAGGATAGAAGAATAGGAGTGGGCACTTGGTGCGACCATTATAACCCTTGTATGAGTGGGGATAAGGAAGTCTACACCACATCATGCGAGGATACTCCGAGAAAACTATACCCAGGGTGTATAGTTGAAGGTAAGAGTTTGGGGATGGGCTTAGGATGAGGAGTTTGAGCGTTCCTACGTATCCCATGAGGATGGGAATTAAGCCATATGCAGTTCTCAAGATGCAGTTTGATGTCATATAGGATGATGCGCAGTTTAAAGTCATGCAGGACTGGATAGTTTAAGGTCATGCAGGACCGTCGTGCAGTTTAGAGTCATACAGGACCATCCAGTTTAAGGTATTGTAGGACCATATAGTTTAAGTTCATGCAAGACCGTAATGGATTAGGTAAATTATTTCTTGAGGAACATGGAATTGGTGGGAGGAGTTATGCACTCACCATCCATGGTCACCAAGGAGTATGCTCCATTGGAGTAAACATTGTGAATTATGTAAGGTCCCTCCTATTTGGGCTCCAACTTGGGTGGTTTCCTACCAGGGATCATTGGCGCTTGGAGGGCCAACCCCAGGTTTCCATGCAGAAAAGAGTTGAGGTGAACCTTCTTGTTGAAGGCTCTAGCTATCTTATTCTGATGCCTTTCTAGATTGTGTAGGGCACGAAGCCTACTCTCATCGAGTGCTTCCAATTTAGCTAAACAGATTTCGGCCACCTTATCTGGTGCCTGCTGGTCATAGACTGTAGTGCGTAATGACGGCAGCTGGATCTCGATGGCCAGGATGCCCTCAGCCCCATACACTAGGGAATATGGGGTCACCTGGGTGGAATTGCGAGTCGTCGTCCAATAAGCCCAGAGGGAATTGGGGAGCTTGTCCGACCCACTCTTCTTGTTCTGACCAACCATTTTCTAAAAAATGTTAGAGAAGGTTTTGTTTAATGCCTCGATCTGTCCATTTTCCTGCACGTGATAGCGAGAGGTATGGTTCGAACGAATATTATACTTGGCGTATAATTTCTTCAGCTCAGCTGCTCGGAAGTTGGTGCCATTATTGGTGATCACAGCGTGAGGGACTCTGAATCGGTAGATGATGTTGGAGCTCACAAAATTGACAATGGATCGAGCCTTGACTTCCTTGAGTGGGACTGCCTCTGCCCATTTGAAGAAGAAGTCCGTAGTGGTTAGGATGAACCTGCACTAGCGAGCTGTCGCCGGTGGGTACGGTCCCACGACATCAAGCCCCCACACTGAAAATGGCCAAGAGTACTTGGTGGAGTGGAGAGGTTCTGGTAGCCAATGCAGGAAGTTAGAATAAACTTGGCACGCGTGACATCTCTTGGCAAACTCAATACAATTGTGGATCATATTGGGTTAGAAGTAACCCAGTCTCCGGATCTGATGGGATCCACAGGAACCAACATGAACCTCTTGCATGATCTAAGAAATCTCGACTCCTTGAATGAAACGGAGGAGAAAACCATCAAAACCATGCTTATAGAGGATATGCTCAAGACTGGGACCACTCTGGAGGGTAAATTGCAGTGTTTAGTGTTGGATCTGCTCGCGCTCAACCCGATCATCCGGGAGGCAGCCATTTTGGAGATACTCAACAAAAGGTGCTCTCCAGTCAGGAGTTGTCTCAACCACTGCATTTGAAGAACCTAGGGATCCTGATGTGGAGGATCCAGTGGTAAGATGGCTTACCCACAGGCCGTCGTCATCCTCTGAGATGAAGGGGGTAATGACTCTCCAGTGTGCCACATGTATGATCAGATCATCTTGTTTGGGTTCTGCAAGTGATGCAGCTAAACCGGCCAAAGCGTCCGCTCGACCATTCTGTGACCGAGGGACATAGGTAACCTCTAGTCGAGAAGAGAACTGGGACATTAGATGGAGGGTGCACTCCAAAAATGGCATGAGCTCTGGTTTCCTGACAACATAGTCCCCATTGACCTGCTTGATGACTAGTTCAGAATCCCCTTTCACGTGCAAATGGGGCACATCGATCTCAAGGGCCAGCTCGAGGCTAGTGATGAGAGCTTGATACTTTGACTCATTGTTAGTGCAGTCTTATGACAACAAAAATGAGTATGGTAGAATGGCTTGATCCGGAGTGATGAAGACGATACCCAGACCCACTCTATTGAGCCTAGGATTGTTGATCCTCCTACCGCTGGGGCTTCGAGAGGCACCGTTAAAGTGAATTTTCCAAGATGAGATGGTATGATCAACTGAGAGGATTTCCTCATCAGGAAAATCTAGGTCTAGGGATTGATCCGCAGAGGTTGGATGGGCAGATAGAAATTCTACCAATGCCAGCCCCTTGATATCCTTCTGGGGCACAAACCTGATGTCAAACTACTGGAGAATTACCGCCCACCGCACTAGCCGACTAGTCAACATGGGGCGGTTCAGGATGTACTTCAGTGGGTCTACCCTAGAGACCAACTGTACCTCATGGTGCTGCAGGTAATGTCGCAATTTCTGTATGGCAAACATGAGTTCAAGGAAACTCTTTTCGATGTGGGAGTATTTGGTCTTCATATCGAGGAGCATGTGGCTGAGGTAGTAGAGGTTGTTCTCTGTCCATTCATTGTTCTTATGGGTGAGCAGGGCACTGAGAGACAACCCTAGGGCAATCACATAAAGGACCAGTAGCTTTCCGGCGATGGGTGGCATCAATACCGGAGGCTGGAGTAGATACTGCTTGATTTCCTTGAAAGCGGTCTGGCACTCTTCATCCCATACATAGGTATAGCCTTTCTTCATGAGTTGTGAAAATGGATTACACTTGCCATCCAGATTTTCAATGAATCAGAATATGTAGGCTAAGTGGACTTGAAGACCTCGAAGCTCCTAAATATTACTCGGGGGAGGCATCCGACTGATGGATTTGATCTTCTCTAGGTCGATCTCAATGCCCTGATATCTGACAACGAAGCCGAGAAACTTCCTGGAGGTGACCCCAAAGGCACACTTCAACGGGTTCGTCTTCAAGTGGCGAGAATGGAGGAAGCCGAATACTTTCTCAAGGACTTTGAGATGGTCCTGGCACTGAAGATATTTTACCACCAGATCGTCCATATAGCACTCCCCCAATGTTCTGAGAATTGGCTTGAATATGCGGTGCATGACCCGCTGATAGGTGGAACCGGCATTTTTCAGGCCAAAGGGCATGACCTAGTAACAAAAAGTACCTTGGGGGGCCCTGAAAGCGGTGAACTCCTTGTATTCAGGGGCCATCTGGATCTGGTTGTACCCAGAATACCCATCCATGAAGGAGGGGGCTTGGAACCCAACCATAGCATCAATCAACAATTGTGTCACTGGAAGGGGAAAATCGTCCTTTATACAGTGGCAGTTGAGATCGTGGAAGTCGATACAGACTCTGATATGCCCATTCTTCTTCCTGATTGGCAAAATTTTGGATAGCCACTTGGGGTACTGGACTTCCTTGAAAAAGTTGGCTTTGATGAGCTTGTTAACTTCAGCCTCAACCATAGCACCGTGAGAAGGGTGCATCCTCCTGGGAGGCTGCTTGAACCCGCAATGGTTTTTTGGGAGACCAAGGTGGTGGAAGGATACCTGGGGATCTAGTCCTGGAATCTCACTGTAACTCTAGGAGAACACATAACGGTGTTGTTTAAGGAAGTCCACGTACTGCTACTGCTCCTCGAGGGACATGGCGGCACTGATCAACGTGGTCCTCAGATCTGCCTCGCTACCAAGGTTCACCTGTACCAGTTCATCGACCGTGGTAGAGACACCTTCTTCAAAGGCAGGGGGAGCATCCTATAGATCCTCTTCTCCACTTGTGGAGGGATCTTTTATGGGGCGAGTCGCTTCTAAGACACTAGACTCTGATGGGAGGCTGGTGCCGGCTTGAGCGGTGGTGTTCAACACATCAGGAGATTCATGCGCCGCTGAGACCATGGAGATGAAGGCAGTTGACCCAATCCCGTCTGGTCTTCGGCCTAGAGGGCCATGCTTGATGATGTCAAAGCAATAGTGGCGCGTCGGCTTGAGTTGGTTAATCCCAGCTTGGAAAAACAGACACGTATGATGTATTTATTTTGCCATGGGGAAAACATCCCGATATCGTACGGGGGTAGGAGGTTCCGGGATCACCCGAGCCTGGTTGGTGTAGGAGTATGAGGTGATTTTTCACCATCGCTTGGAAATGGGAATATGTATTCCTCTCATACCCAAAACAACAAAACAATTCCCCATTTCAGGGGTCGTGGCCTCCAGTCGATGGATTGGGAAGACATAGGCGTCATCTAGACTTGCCTAGGGATCACTTGTGACCGGGGCGAGTTCAACCTCACTTTCCATAATCTTCTTATCTTTACTCTTGTAATAGTCAGCGTCTAGATAACGAGCTTCACAAGAGACAAAAGGATATGTGTCTCCTTGGAGCACACCTACTTGACCATTGAGGGAGTATTTGAGGCATTGGTGATACGATGAAGGGACTGCTGCCTACAGGTGGAGCCATGGCCTGCCCATCAATGCATTGTATACAGTGTCCTGGGAGACAACCATGAATTCGGTACTGGTAACTAGGCCACCGAATTGGGTCTTCAAACGGATCTTGCTGACCGGGGTCTGCTCAGTCCTATCATATCCCTGGATTCTTAGGTCAGAGGGAGTAAAATCATCCTCATACAAACCTAGCTTCCGTAGTGTCCGAGTCGGGATTAGGTTAATCCCAGAGCCCGTGTTAACAAGACAACGGCGAACCTCCACTCCATTGAACTGGACAGTGATGTACAGTGGAAGAATGTTCCCCTATATGGGAGGGTATTCATCTTCACCAGAGAACGAGATAACTTCCTGTAATTCGGCATTCTCAATTGCCTCAGCATGGAAGGCTTCTGCAACTGCTACTTCCGTCTCAAACTGGAGGGGGTTCCTTAGGGCCTCGGCAAGCGCCTCATGCATGTCTGATGACAGGCGAAGATCATAGAGGATATAAAGACTTTATGTGATGCTGGTAAGGTGATTCAGAACATCATACTTCCACTCTAGGTGTGAACTTATGCTTACAGGAGACCGCTCTGCGATTGGAGGCATGACGGGCCGTGTCAGTTGGACCGATGTCTGGCTAGTGCTAGGCATGCCCCGTTGCTCACTATTTGAGGCCTGAATTGTAGCTGCTGGATGAGGACCAGACAACTGAGATCGGCCTATACCAGTGCAAGATTGGCCATGGTACGAAAGAGGTAGCTCTTCCTGATCTAGTAGCACGCACGACAACAGAGGTAGATCTGAGGATTCCAGATGAAGAGGTTGCATGTGCTGAGCTCAGCGCTGGGCCTGCTGTCTTGTCTCATTAGCATGCATGGCCTGGATGAAAGCACTAGCTGACGTGCCTTGACAGCCCATGTGGCCATGGTTCTGCTGACATTGACATCAGCTGGGGACGTTGGGGAGGTTTTCCTGGCGTTCCCCCTCGTCGGGAGTCATATAGGGATTTACCAACTCAACGGTATTAACCGAAGTGTACCCCTGACTATCTCTTGACAAACCATCCACCACTGGGTGTATTCTAGGAGGTATACCCAACTTAGAGGGCATGAAGTCACTGAGATTACAGGACGATGACAACATTGGTGGAGCACGTTGCTTCTTCTTGCGCCGTCGATGCTTTCTCTTCTGGGAAGAAGCTGACTGAGATGATGATGCAAAGGTGCTAGTCGCAGCTTCTGAAGGATCTGGTTGATTCAGGCATTCCCAAATAATACCGTGGGTGCGGGTGAATATTTTACAAGCCATCCAGTCATCGTACTTCTGGGATCCGTGACTGGGAACCTGCTACCATTCGCCTTCGTCATCGCTACCACTTTATGACCCCACAAAGACACCCACCACTTGTGATGGGGTCGGGCCCAACCTGAATATGTTGTTATTGACCTGGTCTTGGAGCCAGTCTTTAAACACATAGAACTACTTGAGGGTATGCCCCAGAATCTGATGATAGAAGTAGCAGTTGGGGAGATCAGTGAGATTCGCCTCTTCTAGCCTTCTATACTCAGGTAAGGACACAATCCCCTGCTCTAGGGCACTATAGAAGTAACTACGGACTTGATCCTCAATGAACGAGTAAGTCTGGTGTCTTTTATCTGGATAGGGGGCTCTAGGAGCCTGGCCCTGACGAGGGGCCAGAGGATCCTACCAAGGAGGCGGAGCCTGATTATCTAGCCTAGGCAGCGGTGGTGCTTTACGTGGGGGAACCTACCAATTCTGAGGTGATCGTTGCTAGGCAGGAGGCTGTGCCTGAGGCAGAGGGCCTCTGCGAGGTTACGGAGCTGGTGCTACCGGTAGCAATTCTAGCTAACTGGGGGCTTCTATTTGGGCAACCACGACGGGCTCAGATCTGGCAGCCCTCATTACTGGGATCACTGGGGGTAGCGGACGCACCTGACTAGCCTGCTGCAGGGCTTCCTCGAGGCGCTGGGCCTTATCTGAAAAATCTCGGAACCCTACGGGGTAGTTCTGAGTGATCAGGGAAGGAACCAGTTCTGTTTTGACATTCCCCACACACATCTTCAGTAATTTCTCATGAGTCAGTGGCATATCGAGGGAGTATGTGAGCCCCTTCCACCGGGCGATGAAGTCCGCGACTCGCTCATCGGGCCTTTGCTTGCACCTGAAGAGGTCTACGATGCTGGTATTTCTCGTGGTGGAGCTGAACTGGTATAGGAATTGCCAAAGAAGATCCTCCTAGCTGGTCACCGATCCAATGGGGAGCTGGCTGTACCAGAAAAATACAGGACCTTCCAATGTTTGCACAAAACATCGTAGTTTGGAGGCTTCATATTATGACGGAGTCCCCAACATGGGGCCACACCATGAGGAAAAGTGGGCCAGGTGCTGCGGCAGATCTCCTGTCCCGTTAAAGGGAGAGAAAGTGGGATTTTCAAAACCTGGGGGTGCATGCATATCATCCACCCACACTGGATACGACTTGCCATCCGGTGGGAGTGCCACCTACCACATTTCCAACGCATCGAGGTGGGCGATGAGTGCCACCATTGGATCGTCCGGGCGGGGGTCCCTGTCTTGACAGGGATCCCTAACCACGAGTGCGTTACCGGGCTCTTCGACATGGTAGACGGGTTCAGTGACTCGTGGAGCGGCTGGTGGAATGGCCTGTGGGGCAGCTGGGGGAACCCGGACTAGATTCCTCAGATTTCCACACCGTTTGGTGGGGTTTGGTGAGACGTATCGCGCCCTCTTTCCAGGAGTTCCGGCTTAAACCCTGTCCATGGGAGCGGTATGATCAGGGTTGCCCAGAGGCATCTCATCGGGGGGAGTTGTTCCTGCCCCTGCTGCCCCGGCCTAGGATTTCTATAGTCGGGTTGTCGCTCTATAGTGCATTCTTCCAGGAGTTCGTCGACTAGCCTCTTCTTCTCACCATGTTTTTGGCGTAACTCGGCCTTCTTGGGGTCTTCCTTCATCTTCTGCACTGAGGCAGACAAGTTAGAGTGCTTGAAATCTCCGACATGCTCTTTAACCTTGCTGGCATTCCGAATAAGTACCAATGACTCGATGGGCACAGGGAGACCTAGGAGGTTCCTCTGCTAGCGGGTAATCCTCCATGATGGGTCCAAAAATGGTGGCACATCCTCAGGGGGTAAGTCTCCATAAATAAATTCCAGGTCATCCTCCTTGTCCACAACATCAGCCATATGGACCGTGACCCTTCTCGGGGGCATGTCCTCAACATTGCATATCGAGTCGGGTTGCCATCAAATGGGGATGAAGAGGAGGGAAGCGTACTTCCCCCAACCACGGACTTGCACGTGGGGGGTAGCTTCCCCGATAATTTTATGGAGTACCCTGAAACTCCAAACACATTATTGTTGGAGGGCCCTTTGGAGACCTAGTGACTCAGGGTGCTGGGCCACGGGGAGTGCGACCAAATCAATTAGACAACATTGCTCACCGATTTCCTCAAAGTGCACTTGGCTCCTGGGGTACACCACCCGATGGTAACGAAGACAGAAGTGCGTCTCCCATAGGGTTTGGTGGAAGCACTTGAATTCCACTGGGGTGAGGGATTCCGACATGCAGAAATTTGAAGCTGCCATCGTCCAGAACTTCTCTAGGAAGTGATCTACTGCAATAATGTTCTAGAAGATCCTGGTCTCAGATTCAGAGTCTGGCCCCGTATTGCCCCATTTGTCAACCATAGGTTGTTGAGGAACCAGTAGCGGTACTGAGGTGGACCACTGAGATATTAAACTGGGCGGTGGAGAATACGGTGAATGAGCCGATTGGCCGCCGAATTCTGGGCCATCCTTTGAGGAGTGCGGTGATCTGACCACAATGTCACGATATGTCGGGCTGATAGCCAAAACTTATGGTGCATGGATCGTGGTTTCTGGTGATGGGTCACGTTGTTGCTCAACCACAATCGGCCCCCAAAATAGCTCTCCATGATTCTGGTCGAGGTAGAAGGTGCTTCTAGTGATGGTGGTGGTGACTGTATGGTCAGAACCTGTGGGACTCCCAAAATTTACTCCTCATAGATGTACCTGCAAAGAGAGGTGGGAATCTGGTGGACTTCACTCTATGGAAGGATGAGGCTGATATGCCTTGTTCCTACCCTGGTCCTTGACACAGAGGACAAGGGGGAGGGTTCCACCGCTGAGTCGTACTCTGCTTCAGAATCTGTGAAACAAAACGGTTTGATCTCAGTCTGAGGCGTTTCAGAATTTTTTTTGCTGCTATGATGACCTACTTTCTTTCCCCAGGATGGATCTTTAGAGAAGGGACCATTCCTGGTGCGAGAAAGTCCTTCCGCTGCACTAGTGTTGGGGCGGGGAGTACCTCTGCCTGAGTGGGCCAGGGTGTGAGGAACACCGGGGTAGATGTCGAAGGGGACACAGGGAGGACCTCCATGCTAGATGTTGGTATGGGTGGGACCCCCATTGGAACTGACAGGAGCACGGGTAGGACCTCCATTCCTGGTTCCCTTGGTGACATCATTGCAAAGCAGGTCCCTGTACTGATCGGGCCGAACACGGGTAGGACCTCCATGCTGGGTGTTGGTGAAGTGAAGTTGATCTCCACCCCTTGGGTTGATAGGACGAATAGGACCTCCGTAGGCTGCTACAAGGGTGTGGGGAAGGTCCTTACATCATAGAGTGATTGGATGTACAACGTCCCTTCCCCGACGGTCTGTAGCAGGAGGGATGGCTCCATACCCAGTGTAATGAGCGCAAGAGATGCTCTTATATGAGGAGTTGCTACCACGAGGAAGGCCCTCGTTCGGATTGAAGGTGGCACGAGACATACCTCTGAGCCGGGCCTGGGAGTGGGAATGGCACGCATCCTCTATGGTGGTTGCACGGGGAGGGACACCATAGTGGGTGGCATTGCTACAGGTTAGTCCGCGATGGCCACTGCCTATGCCTGCAACTAGGAGAGTCGACCCAGCCTGCCCGTGGGGTGGTTGGGGCCTCGATCCAGGTCGGGCATATAGTTTCCCCTACTCAGCATATGCAGGGGGTTGATGATGCACGTCGGTGGTGGCTCAGGACATAGTAGCCACTGATGTTGGTGCCCCTTGACAAGAACCCTCCTCGGCCTATGCCTGACGTTGGCGTCGGGTCATTCGGGCCGGTATCGGTGGTGAAGGTAGGTAGTCCACCTGATCATCAACTCAGGGAACTGGGTGGCGGTGCTGGCACAACCTGGTGGGGGCCCTCATTGGGAACCCCTGTGATAGAACTCTGGCCGGGCTGGCCCAAAAATCCTCTACCTCATCGGCGTAGGGTACGGAGTCATCGAGGCATTCCGGGGAGAGGTTCCCAAAATGGTTGAAGTTCAGAGTGGGGGAGCAACGACTCCCTGCGTGGCCCTCAGGGGTGGTGTTGACGACAGGGCCTGGACGCCTCCAGGTCCAGATGGGCCATATCCCTGGTTGGGATTATGCCCTCCTCCTCGTAACGACGTATGAGGTCGTTAATAACCCTTCGTTGGATGACTTCCAATAGGGAGATGGGGCATGGGTGCCCCACGTTCATGGTTGCAGATGCCGTTGCGGTAGTAGTGGAACCACACGGAACGGCCGTACTAGCATTGCCCCTTCCCCTGCGTAGACGGGTGGGCAGTGATCATGTTCTGATGGCAGCAACCTGATTCCTATGAAGCATGGATATTAACTCATCAAAAATGCTAGGAAAAGAAATCGACAACCAATGCCCTAGTGTCATTCCGTCTTCCATGGCCGGTAAGAGGGATCCATGCTGACAACGTCGCAGAATGGGATGCCCAATGTTCTACTGCCCCAACTTCTGGTGAGTTTCATGCCAGGCCCGCTATTTTCTTGGCGGGACCCAGCACCAGATATCTAGATCCGGTGACACATCACCCTACTGATGTCTCGAGCACTACTAATCTCCACATTGAGGAGAATAAATTCACGTCGGGTTAACCATTTCTATTTCTGACACTTTCTCTAGGGCGCGTACATCCGTATGTGGAGGACGCGTAGCTGTTTCCCCTCATTCTCACTTTCCAAAGGTGGGTGGCATTCACTCCTTATTCAGGGACGTTTGCTCCTTGATCGAAACATGATGATGGGATGTCAGTTCTTCCTTCCATAGATTCCTCCTTGGAACTCGTCTCCTAGTCCAGGTCTCCCTCATAGATTGAATAGGTTGTTCATGAAACTCTTCCTAGTACCATGTTTCCATGGACTCCGATTAATTACACTTCTTCTGTCAGGACATTCCAAGGGGTCCGGTCAGAGAAGCAACCTTTAGTTGGGGGAGTAGTCACATCGAGGCATCACTGACATGTCTGGATGCTGGGGAATTGGCGTGTCTGTCTTTTTTCCCTTATTATAGTGCTTCTCGAGGGCACAAAATCCCTAGGCATCCCACATTGAGCGCGAGGAATCATATTCCATAGGCATGTATCTGAGGTTTTCCTTAGATTCTTGTGTTTAACACTGGGCATGCCGAAAGTTTAACGTCTAGCGGAGACGGATCGGGCTGATCAGGACACTAGCTACAGTGGATCAGATTGAAGAACCCCCTTGAGGGATCATCGATATTGGGGCCAGCACGTAGGAGGATTCCCGAATACTGTAGAGGGGAATGAGGTGGCATGATCTCACTGAGATGTGGCAGCCCGAGTAAGAATCAGGATGGATAATGGTTTTGGTCTTGAGCCTCGAAGAGACTTCCTATGTACCATGCCTTGAAATGGATCAAAGCCCTCATAGTTTGGGTATAGATGCTGGTGAACTGACATGAATGAGGACCTTGGTCCAATGGGTGATGGGCTTGAACCTCGTGGAGGCTTCTTACGTACCATGCCTTAGCACGGATCAAATTCCACCTAGTTTGGGAGGTGCGTGTTGGTGAACCAACATGAAGATGGACCTTGGTCCAATGGATGGTGGGTTTGAACCTCAAGGAGGCTTCCTACTTACCATGCCTTGACATGGATCAAAGTCCACGTAGTTCAGGTTGAAAAGGGGCTATTGAACCGACATGAAGGGGTGTCAGAACAATTGGGTGGCGAGATCACAATGGCTTACCACTGGATTGAGATGCAGTTTAATGTCATGCAGGATGGGGCATGTCGGAGAACCGACATGAAGAAGGACCTTGGTCCATTGGGTGTTGGGATTGAACCTCATGGAGGCTTCCTACGTACCATGCCTTAGCACAGATCAAAGTCCTTGTATTTTGGGATGGGTTTCGTCAGTGAATAGATGTGAAGGTGAACCTGTGGGTCCAATAGTGGTGGGCTTGAACCTCGTGGAGGCTTCCTACATACCATTCCTTGACATGGATCAAAGTCCTCATAGTTTGGGTTGGGTTGGGGCTTACACTCTGATGCAGCCCAAGGTGTTGGTGAACTGACGTGAAGATGGTCGAAACGACCGAGTGGTGGGATTGAACCTCATGGAGGCTTCCTACAAACCATGCTTTGACATGGATCAAAGTCCCCATAGATCCGATGTGCAGTTTAACGTCATTCGGGATGGGGAGTTTGGGGCTTACGCTCTGAGGCGGCCCAGGGTGTGTCATGGTTGGTGCTCACTCTAAGCCCACGGGAGTCATGCTCAGTGTGAGAAACAAGAGGTTACAGGGACCTGACAATCACGTCGTGAAGGGCGAGTCTGTGGGAAGCGAAGAGGGGCTTACGCGTTGGGCGGCCCATGGTTCTGGGACTTACTCTAGGATGGAGGCCCGAGTGTGACAAAGCGCAACGGGAGAGGGTGATTGGGACATACTTCAGGATGGAGGCCCGGTTCCCTATCACATCCTCCATTGGACTTGGCACTGAGGAAGTGAGGAGGAGTAGTGGCACCACCTCCTGCAAGAAAATCTAGGGGGATTATGACAAAGCGGATGCCATTCCCTATGGACAAACGCCACTCCCAGAAGGAGGATATCATCCCCTGTGGAGAAAAAGGGGCGTGGAGAATGTCCAAGGTGGGGGCACCCCGCGTGAGAGGCATGGGGCGATGCCATAGTTTAATGTCATGTGCTGAGGAAAAGGGTGCTTGACAGTTTAACGTCCCGCAGATCGGACGAGGTGGGTTTACTTCGCACCCCTAGGACTTACATAACTGGTACCCTCTGCTCCTTATAGGAGGGAAGGTACCAGCAATGCCATGCTGAAGGGGGGTCACAGAGCGAACCGTCGAGGGGTCCACATTTGTGTGACTATGAGAAGATGCCATAGCCATTAGCGTGCCTATGGGAAGAAGCATTAGGCGGAGCAACACCACAGGTAGTATCATCTAGGGGACTTTGAAATCACATCATGAAAGCCTAGAGGGTTGCACGGGAAAAGGAATTTCCAGGAAGAGGGGTCCATAGGCGGGGGCCTTGTAGAGCTCGGTTGCTCTGGGTGGTGAAGGGAACTGGCGAAGGGGTGTGCTTCGCGAAGTGGGGTGCCATAGCCTTAGCATGGGGCAGAGGTGAAAATGGAAGGTGCTTCACGAAGTAGAAGGGGGTGCGCGTGGCACTGCCTCGCAGAGCACAGGAGCCTCGTGAAGTGAAGTGTCGTGAAGCAATGTGCTTTGTGAAGTATAGTAACCCAACCTTGGAATGGTAATCACGTGTACGTGAAGGGTGTTTCACAAAGCATAAACTCTCCATGACAACCCAGGCCCCCTTGGGGATCCCCTTCTTTCGCGAATGCCCTTAGGCTTCACAAAGAGTATCCCTCTCAGAAGAGGGGATCAAAATGAGGGAAGACGGAGGCATCTCGCGAAGCAAATATACCTCACGTAGCTCATGTTTTGCAAATCAAAGGGTGTTTCACGATTTGGGAGCTGAGAAGTTGAAAGTTCATATTCTATGTCCTTTGGGCTCGGGGGGAGTCCAATATTTATAGGCAAGAGGCACCGCGAAGCAGAGTTGACGTGGGATGAAGAGGGATTCGGTTTCTTCGCGGCGGGTCGCGAACGTCAAGAGCATCGGCGGAGCGTACCGCCTCCATTGCTTCGCAGTGGGCTCACAAATGTCAAGGGCGTTCATGGAGCGGACCACCTCCATTGCTTCATGGCGGGCTCATGAATGTCAGGGGCGTTCGCGGAACGGACCACCTCCGTTGCATCGCGACAACCACATTGCTTGGGGGGACTCTGCATCGTGGCTTCGTGAGGAAGGTCGTGGGGACTCTTTTTCTTCCTTCTTTTCATCCAACATTTTGGCGCCAACAGTATTGTGATATTTTTTATGAATTGTTTTTATAAATTAATTTTCATGATTTAAATTTTATTGGATTTGTACTATTTTGGTTTCATATATACATGCTTTGAATTTTGATAAATGGTTATGTAAATTTATGATGTGAGATGGTTTTACCCAATTTTTTTAGAATTATGAGAAAAGGGAAATATTACCATGCTTTTGATATAAGACTTATTTACTTATTATCATTCCAAGATTTCTCTATATGATAATACTATGATTATTTGTACAAATAGTTTTTATGGAACACCTGGGTGAGATCCTACTAAGCCTGTTTAGCTCAAACCCTACACATCCCTTCAATGGTGTGTAGACCTATTTATGTCTTTTGATTCTGGGAAAGGCAAGCCACTATAGTGAGGTGGTGAGGTTTCTGTCAGCTAGGTTTGGGAAGCTATTTGTGAGATGGGGGGGGGGGAAGGTTCCCACATATCATAGGAGTAGTTCTCTTTCATTTTGTCCTCTATTATTTTTTTGGACCAGTACTTTTTGTTTTATTTGGTTTTCAAGTTGTATATCTACCATTTTTTCTTTTAGTTATGGCATATATTTCTTATGGTTTTTCTTTTTCCGTTCGTTCTACTATATATATATATATATTCTATGTGTCTTGTTCAGGTTGGGAGAAGTCACCCCCTTTTGGTTTTTTTGATGCTCAAATGCTAGCCTCCAGCCCGTGGGGATCAGGAACACCCTTCGAGTATGTGGCGGATCGGGTCAGGTGAAAGTGTGTGAGGGTAACCTAGGTCAGTTCATTATAAGAACTATGAAATGAAGAGATTAATCAACTTAACTTAGAATTAAACCTTTTTAGATTGAAATTGATATCCATTAATGAGATAGTAATTGTAGCAGTGATCATCAATGAAATGGATACATGATCAGTCTCAGTCAGCGTATACTCAAATACCTTTCAATCAAACTAGGTTTTCTTATATGAGCAAGAATATTTTTTGTTTGGTTCTCATTTACTTAAACAAGGCCTTGCTTCAGTGAACTATAGTTTTCGTTAAACACCCAGTTTCATCAATCGATTCCAAAAAATTCTCATCATCCTTTCTTGAGTTCCTTAAACTCAATCAACTTTGACTGCAACACACCCTAGGTCTTATTCAATTAATCTTGGGTGGTTTCAATGGAAATATCCAAAATTGGAAATGGAAATTCTATTATGGCATGAGTAAAAATTTCTAACATGGGATTATATTATAGGGCATAAATTCTCTTACAAGGCTTTCATTCAATCATGTTACTAGGTAAATTCTCTTACGGGATCAGCTATGCAATTATCTTATGTTCCATGATCATATGAGCCTGCTTCCCACTTATCTTATGATTTTTTCTGCAAATGAAAATATAAAACAATATATTCATTGTGATAAAATAAAATTAATTCAAAATAAAAAATAAACCATTATAAATATCTATGAATTTTAATATTTTAATATTATGATTAAAAAATATTCAAAAATATATTATTAAAAAATAAAATATGGAACTTTGACAGAATTAATTTTAAACTCTAATTAATGTAAAATCTCTTCAAGAAAAGTATTTCCACTAAATTTTACACACAAAATGGATTATTTTTCCATTAAAAATATAATATAATTGAAGCAAAGAGCATAAATTAATTTAACCCAAAAAATTCACATATTCTATAAATATTCAATGAATTAAAACTTTGACATTGAATGGATAAGAATCAAGTGTATAACATTAAAATATAATTTAAACATAAAAAAATCAAAATATCATCGAAAATATGTGGTAAAAATGAAAAAATTAGATCCACATCAAATTCCCCCACACTTAAATTTTTTCTTGGCCTCAAGAAATCAATTATAAAAATTTAGTAAAAGAAAAGTAATCATGAGAATGAGAAAATAAAGTGCCAATAATGTGTTGATTTTCAAATGTATTTTTCTACATGCACTCTTTAAAGTAGTAAAGTATGATTTCTCAAATAAAAATAAAAATTTTGGTAAAAATTTGGGTTTTCGTTTTATAAAAATTATTGGTTTTAAAATTTTTGAAATGATTTAAACAAAATTTACTTTGAATTTAATTTTACTTCCAAATTTTTTTTCTCCAAGTGAACAGACTCACGTAATTAACATAGATTAAATCGACACAACATTTAGAAGAGTGATTTTAATAATTAAAAGGCATGATATTTAACTTAACCACCATTTTTAGCATAAAATAAAAAGATTCATAAGAATTAGGATATTATTTCATAGTCCATTTAAATGCAAGGATCATGAGTTTAAAATATAATCAAAGAGTTAAAAACCAATTAAGTTTGTAAATATTATTCCCAAAGTTTTACCAAAATCAATAATTTTTAAGTTCTAAATTAAAATTACATGCCCAATTAAAGTCATGGAGAAATATAAAATATGAACCCCCTAAAAGTATAAGAATTCTCCTCAATTTTAAAAAAAAATCAACAACCGAATCAGAAAATTGAGGCTTGAAAATAGACAATTATGAAAATTTTGAGGGTATTTTGATGTATACAACATTGAATTATAATTTATCACATAAAATAACCCTCATAAAACTTAAAACCCAACATTTTACTCAATTTTTAATCCTAATGTGGATAAAATAACTAAAACAATTTTAGTTCAAATTAAATTTTAATTTTAGTACTAATAAATAATGTTAAATGGGTTATAATAAAAACTCAAACAACATGTTTCCATAACTACATCACTTTCAAAATAGATTTTAAAATTCACATATTTTTCTTTAAATAAAAAACTCAAGGATTTCCAAAAAAAGAGTATAATAGGATTATTGGCAATGAATATAAAAAGTAATTAAGATTACAAAAATTCAATATTCTAAGACAATGAATCAATTTTGATTTATTTTTTTTAAACAACATAGAACTACATAAGCTTAGAACCCTGTAATAAAATAAAAATTCAAAGAAAAAATCAATTTTAAACAGAATAATTTTCCACCTCACTTAATTTTAAGTGTCTATTTTTTTTACATCAACCCAATATATTTTAAATGTACATTCAATGAACCATTCAATGTTTTAATCAATTAAGTACTAGTGAAAAATGAAAGAGAAAACACCACTTAAAATTATTGTCTATTCTCCTTATGTTCATCTTAGTGATCACTCTCCTTTAGTATTTCATTATCAACTATATCTCTTTATTGAGGTGGATTTGGAATAATATGATGTTGTAGTGGGGAAACTTCTTGGATAAAAAAGTAAGGAATAATAGATCTATTATTGAGTAATTTTAATTGATTTTTTTGTGTGTAAATTTCATCATGTTCTCTAAAAATTTATAGAAAACCATAATCTATTTTAATTCCTCTAAAATATTCCAAGTAAAAAATGAGTTAGGTTGTTTTCAATTATAGATTCAATGCCCAAAATCTTATACACAACATAAAAAATGGTAGAAAAAACCCATAAAATTCACTAGTTTGGTTGGAAGAATCCTCAAAAGGTTTCCCTGCACTTGAGGCACTCAAAGACTCAAAAAAAAAAAGAAACATGGACTATGGAAACCTATTCACACTCACCCATGGAGTCACTCCAACAATGTTGTTTCTTATCCTAAGTAGAGAAAGGATCATCAAGCTCTACTAAGAACTCCTTAAGATCAGAGACAAAAAAATAATCTACCAAATATCTCATCTTAGTAGGAATTAACATGTTTTAAATTTCTATAAAACTCTCTAGATTCACACCCTTGACACTCTCAACATATTTAAAAAATTTGTCTTTAACTTCTAAAGTGGACTATCAACCCTAATATTTAACCTCATCCTAAAAACACTCATTTTTAATTAGTAATACCATTGAAATTGACTAGTATATCTTAGGAGGAGAGTTAAAGGGGACTAAATTAATGTTTGGTACAAGGTTATATATTCTGTCACAAGGAGAAGGGTGTGAATATTGAACTAAAACCTAAGAATCATTCTCAACACAATAGTTTTCTTCCATATGGAACACTTATTTACCATTATAAATGAGTTTCATAATTTTACTCTTAAGTTTCCCTAGTATTTCAATTTCTTATATAGATTCAATATCAAAAAAGTTGTCTCTAAAGTATTCATCAACTGGACCTTGAATCAAATATCCTAAAGGGTCATGAGTATCCTTATTTATTTTAGCCCTAAACACCTATTTAATAAAATATATCAATTTAAAAATAACCTTAAGTATAGAATCCTTAAAAACATCAAACTCTTCCTGATCATCACTAGTATAAAGGTTATTTTTTCCCTTTGAGACTTTTATAATTTCACTAATAGTAGTTAATAATGGTATGCCAATAATGATATGAATATTTTTGTCACACTCCATTTATAGAATAAGTAAATCAGCGGGGAATTTAAGATTCCCCACATTGACTAGTAATTAATCCACCCTTACTATGGGATGAGTTATTTACCTATCATCCAACCATAGAAAAATAGAAGCAAGTCTTAAATCCCTTAGACCCAGTAGTTGAAATAAGGAGTAAATAATTAGGTTGAAACTAGCCCCTAAGTTACACCAACACTTATGATCCTTAATTTCTCTTATTTTATATGAAATGATAAATCTTATAGGGTCTTTAAATTTTGGAGGCACATTCTTTTATAGGAAAGTACTCCATTATTCAGTTAAAACTATGGTGGTAAATTATTCTAAGTCCCTTTTATTGGCTAGAACCCTGTTGAGAAATTTTACATGGGATTGAATATTATTAAAGGATTCCCTAAAAGGAATTCTCATACTTAGGGGTTTAAACATCTTAATAAATTTTAGGTAACCATGTTTATCATTTTTGTTTTTTACCCTTTTATAGAAGGATATGGGATGGACATAATGTTATAAAATAGGTTAGTTTTTCTCCTTATCCTATATCTAAACTTTATTTTTTAGCATCCTTTACTCTTTCCCATTTAATTTTCCTTTTTTACTTTCCTCTTTCAAGTGAAGATTCATTAATTGACTTAGTTTGGACCTTACTGTCCACTTTTATAGATTTTGTTTTTTTCCAAATTTTTATAATTAGTTTTACATAAAACCTCAAGTTCATCTTCCTCAAGCCCAAACCAAACATATTATATAGTTTTAAAACCACTTATTGCAATAATATCCATAAAATTCTCTTTAATATTTTAATTTTTTGTTATCAATAGATTACCTTTATATTTATTACCAAAATAACTAGCCAGTGCACTCATTTGGATTTGCATATTGCTCCTAGAAGAATTTTGATATTCCAGATCGACACTATGACTAGATTATTAAGATTCTATAATAGTATTATGTATATATTCTTGGGTGTCCATCATACCTAATATTTGGTGAAATAATCATAATATATATTTTTTTAACTTGAGGACTCATCCTTGTTATTGTTATGAAATTAATATTTTGGCTAATGAGGGATTCCAGGAAAAATAGGTTGTTTCAATAGATCTAGGTTTCTCTATGGAAAATTTGAGTAGTTATTGTTTCCAACACTATAATTTCTTGAGATAGGTTCAATTTTAAGACTATATGCTATACTAATGTTAAAAATTTAAGAACATTTAATGGTATTAACAAGCATGTTATTATTGGGATAGAAAGCCCTCATATTCCCACACAACACAAAATACTCACACTATTCCCTTAAATTCCTCTCTTTATTTTAACAAGTAACTTGTTTTTAATTTTTATTCATAAATGTTTGATTTTTTATATGATTTTAATAAAGTTTAAAACTCTTTTCTTGATTTAAACCAGTGTTGTTCTAAATTTCATTGGCCTTTCTTCACTTAGATTATTTATTATATGAGTTTTGGGAAAGTTTATTGCAATTTTTTTCAATTCTTTAGTAGTTTTTTAGTGTAATTTACCCCAGCCATTTGGTTAAACAAATATTGGGAAGATAGTAAAAGTCCCTCATAGAATTATTTCGTCAAAATAGTGGAAGGAAATTGATGATGATGACATTTTCTAAGCAAGAGTTGAAACCTATCCCATGCATCATGGTATGAATCACCATATTCTTTACGGGAACTAGAGATTCCAATTCTCAAATATCAGTTTAACTAATTAGAAAAAAAAATCATGAAAATGAATTTATAAAGTTGACCCCAATTATTGATTTCGTTTTCATCAAACTAAACAAACCAATTCCTAGAAGTATTTAAAAAACAGAAACTCTCTCAACCTAATCTCTTCTTTACTCAAGACTTGAAGAGGAAAATACTGAACCACATTATAAAAATATTTGATAAAATACATGGTGTCTTCATTAGGTAGTTAAAGAAAATAATGGTTACAGAGACATGCAATATTTCTTGAGTTAATAGTCCTCAGCTCTTTGAGAAAGCCTAATGCATAATGGATTTATTGAAATGATTGGAAGCTATAAATATCTAAGTTTTTGTATCTAAATGTTTTCATTCCTAAATTTGGTTTTAATAATATGTTCATTTGGATTTTCAGTATTTCTCTCCCCTAAGTTCTCCATTTTGAATTTTTTAAATATATTTTTTTACATATTTTCAGTTTTATTTGTATTTTTTGTGGGTGTTGACACGTTAGTTTCCCTTGAAATAGTACTAATTTTTGTTGTTGTTATCATTGAAACCTCTCAAAGATATAATTTGTTAACCCATTAAATATTAATATTATGATAAGTAGGGTTGAACGATGGATAATGAATATTGTGTAATCCAAGAAAAGAAAACAAACAATCAAAAAATAAAAATAAAATAATGAACAAACAAACTTAACACAAATAATAAATACTTTCATGGATGGTGGAGAGAAAGTGAAAAGAAATATATGAAAGATGTTGGAATAAAGTTAAAAAACATTGGGAAATAGTGATGATAAGAATGAAATGTCGATGAATCCAGGGAAATTAGGTAATTTGGAATTGTAAAAAGGTTTTTTTATTACATAAAATAAAATCACAGTTGTGGTGAAGAAATGATAATGTATTTAGAGTTACCTCACTACTAGTTGACTATAAAACTATATTCAATCACCTCTTATAAGGACTGGTTCTCCAATAAAGAACTAAAAAAAAGAATGATTCTCACATAATAAAAAACAAGAAATAATTTTTCAAAATTAAGTGCTTTATTTAATGAATTTATATATAAAATTACACTATTTTCATCTATAAATTCATAAATAGTGTATAAATTAAACTCAAGGATAATTAAAACGATGTAATAAAACAAAGGGACACACAATATGAAAATTTTCACAAGAATAGTAAAATATACAATTCATTTTCACTCGAATCCCTATATAAATTTAACTACTAATGTTCATTACAATAATAATAAATATTTTCCTGAAAATCATGCTATAAATATTTATAAATAGAGGAAATGGAAAAATATTTAGGATCTTTCTTTATTGAGATAACTCCTCTCTCTAGCTCTAGATTTCTCTAAGTTTCCACCTTTGAGCACTACCCCCACCTCTACAATCACTATCTCTCTCTCCTACTTCATATCCAATAATAAATTGATTAATAAATTATTTAATTCCTTACTTTACAATAATTCCCTTCTCAATGTGTTTCCTCTACCATATCAAATTTACTACCTTAATTTTCTAAAATGTATTATCTCTCATTAGTGCCTCCAATTTTGTTTTCACATGGTTGTGAGTGTTTATAATTATTTTTTCCCTTATATCACTCTCCCATTAGATCTAGAAAATATCCTCAAAAAAATTTATAAAATTTTATTAGATTATTTATTTACTCCATCTATAAACATTATTGGTATGAAATCACCCATCTTTGATTTTTTCAAGCTCAATCCCACATCAATTCTATAAATTAATTTTTTTTCCAGTGAATTATTCTTAATTATATATGTTCACATTAGGATTATCTCAAGATCAAGTTAATCTTGATTCACTTTTCTCATCTAAAGTCTCTCAACGCCATTACATCAAGTAGAGTCACTTAATCCCACAACATCAAAATAGAATCTCATCAAGGATTCTTCATGTCACCAATCTCAGGTTGAGATTGTAATTAAGAAGAGTGAATAATAAAACCTTGGCATCTCCGTGTGCACCCATAACCAACCTTTATTAACTTTAAGAAACTCCATTGAGTCTTTACATCGATACCTCATGTGTGTATCAAATCATCTTCATAGTCGTAGCACTCAATGACAATGAAGTACCCATAATTTACAAGATTTAACTTAAAATAATAAAAAATAGTGATTAAAAGTCCTCCTCAATTCATTAATGGATCATTCAGTTGATCCCAATTGTAAAATTTGAAGCAAAGTGGTTTGTAACCTCAACCCAACATTAAACCACTATAGCTTGAATTTAATATTCAGTTATGAGATCGTACTTATAGTGGTGGTATTCAAACCCCATTTTGGTTTAACTAATATTTATTCTACAAGAGAGTTTGGATTTAGTTCAGTTCTCCTTTGTTCAAATGAGGTGTTTATTTGGTCAAACTTGGTCTACATTGAAAACCTTGTTTCATCAATGGATTTCAAAAATTTATCATCAGACTCGATGTAGTTCCTTAGACTTGGTCATATTTTCTTGTAATGCACCCTCATTATTCTTTAGCCGAGCTTAGGTAGCTTCAACAACAAGATCCATAATTGGTAAAGAAAATTCTCTTATGATGCAAGTCGAATTGTCTGACATGGTATTCTCTTATGGGGCATAAATTCTCTTATGTGGTTAGAATTCAGTTATCTTTTGAGGTAAGTTCAATTATGGGATCAACTGAGAAATTGTCTTATGGTCCATTATCATATGTGTTTTCTTTTAAGTTATCTTATGAAACTTTATACAAATAAAAATATTAAACTATTAATTTATTATGATAAAATAGAATAAATTCAAAATCTAAAATAAAATATGCCTCAAATTTATCTATGAATTTTAAATTTTTCAAATATGATTGAAAATTATTTTAACAAAGATTATTAAAAAAACATGAAAATTTAAAAATATTAATTTCAAACTCTAATTTATTTAAAATCCATTCAAAAAAATATTTCAATTAAAATTCACACAAAGAACCGATTATTTTTCCTTTAAAAATATAAGGTAATTGAAGCAAATAAAATTAATCAACCTAACAACTAAAATTCAAATTTTCAAGAAGTATTAAATGAATTAAAACTTCAAAAAAATGGGAAAGAATCAATTATTTACAATTAAAAGAAAATATAAACACAAAAAACATCAAAATGTCATTGAAAATATGTGAAAAACATGCATAAAATTAGATCCACATCATAATGAGAGGTGCCTATATGAGAAGCACTGAACTATCCCCATTTCAAACCTCCTCCTTAGCACTGACCCACACAAGGCCTTCCTTTGTTCACACATGCACTTACACACAACACTACACCAACCCACACATGTATTCTATCCACCTATTTTGCAATTATAGACTTCCAATTATTCTTTGTCAGCTATCCATGAGTATCTTGGTGTCTAGAATCTTTGTTTGAGGGATATCTAGGTGTTGGTCTATTTTTTAATTCTTCATTGTCTTCATAATTTTCCAATATCATATGTTTTCTATATTATAGTAAATAAATTCTATAATTACATCACTTTTACTAAAAATCACCAAATTACTATAAAAATAAATTATAAAATCCCAATTCCATCAAACAATTAAAAAACTAAAAATGGATATAATTGCAATTAAAATTAATATAATAAATGAGGAAAATAAATATATAAATTAGACTCATCAAACACCCTCATAATTAAATCTTTTTTCATCCTCATAGAAATCCATAATATCCAATTTAAAAAGGATCCAAACCTTACAAGAGAAATTTTCAAATTATTATGATCATAAAATAAAGTTATAATGAATATTTAAAAAACACACAACTGAACAAAAAACACGTGTTAAATCATGATTCATTTACAATTTCAAATCAGAGACATTTTTTCCTATTCCATTCAAATCATTCCACATATTTCTATTATCCATTCCAATTATGATTTACCACTCAAGAATTTCATTTAATTCGCCACTCAAGATTAAATGTGATGGAGTTTTGATAAATATCAAGTATGTCCACTCTATACATTATCTTTCAAGTTATCTCAATCTTCACATAGAAATTAAACTAAAAAATCATGAGGGATTTTACATTTAGATTCCAATGTCTCAAGGTGGGTGGATAATGATGTGAAAAATTAAATTTATAGGATGAAAAAGGAGGGATGAATTCTTAAAGTATAATTCTTGATATTTAAGTAAATATTATTGAAATATGTCCCTCCTTCAAATAATATTCAAAATACAATATCCCACACTTTATTTTCTTTTTCTCAAGTAAGGGTGACTTTTAAATATACAAAACATTGATAAAAATCCTCTTTTTTATCTCATATTTTTCTCTTTTATTTTTTAGTGGAATATGTGTAAGTAAAAGGCCCCACACCCTTGTATGTAAAACCAAATAGAACCTCAATCACCAAAATCAATATCCAACAAAAACTAATTTGAATACTAAAAATAGGAAGGGTAAGGTTTTTCTATTTATAGGTCAATTCAAGGTCACCGACATGCTCTCTCTTTTCTCTATTTTTTTTTGTTTTTATTTTTTTATTTTTTTCAAAATATAGAGGATGAAATAAATAAAAATGATAAAATTAAGGAACCTTTTTCTCTAATAAATCAAGAGAACCCAACCCCATTCTTCATTTTAGCACAATAATCTCAGCAAATCTAGAAAAATACCCAACTCAACTTTTAAAGATCAAATTAATGACCATGTATTTATACTCAAATAAATACAGTATGAGGGATAGTTTGTATTGAAATATGGATTCCATTCATTAACCAGTCCATCTTACCCTATAATCGAGCACCTGGACTGGCCTGTGACATACTCAAGGTGCTTTCTCAGTCACCCTAGGCTAGTAACTAGCGCCAAGTCATTAGATATACATGAGTGGGAACAAATTTTCCCAATAAATATGATTTAAAATTTATATACATAAATTACTGTATGACCCCTCAAAATGTTGGTTTTATATTCCAAATCAAATAAACTGTTTTATAAATCTATGAAAACCAAACAAGGCATAAAAATAAATAAACATCCATCTCAAATAATAAAACATAACAAAAAAAAGAAACAAATGCATATGGGGACGTCTTGGATGATAAAAAAATAATACAAAATAAAACTACTCAAACTAGTCTTCATGTGACTCCACTAAAGGTTAACACATAGTGGAAGTGCCTTTGGTGGGTGTTATATTAAAATTTCTTTTAATATTTAGTTTTCTAAAACCCCAAGAGATAATATTTCACGTTAAATTTATAATTAATTTATTTAGATCTAGAAGAATGATATAACTATCCTTAATATATTTCTTTGTGGACAATATTAATATTCCAAAAAACCTTTTGGATTACCTTTGTTGCACTGTAAGGATTCAAGTGTAGAATCTTTATAACGGTGATCCACATGTGCTCCTTTGATCTCTAAGAAATTCCAATTTATTTCTAGGTGTTATCATTGTGAATAAATTGAATTTCATTGTTCGTATTGATCTCTCCTAGATCTTTTAGGATTGGAAGTTTTCTTCTAGTTTCAAGGGGAATAGAGAAAGAAAATTCAAGATTGATAAGTCTTTTATGTACAAAGATTCTCAATTCTTTTTTTTTGTTATTCACTCAATAAACATAACCGTCTATTTATAGATGTAGAGTTTAGGTTAAAAAATAATTATTTAATAGCATGCCATTAATTAAATAATATTATAATCTTTAATAAAAACCATGTAACATAATAATAATAATAATAATATTTTATCGTATGTGCCAACCTGCACAACCATAAATAATATTTACCAGCTTCTAAATAAATATTTATCAACAAAAGTGGTCTTGGTCAGTTCATCCTCATTAGAATTTATTGAACAACAAAATAAATATTTAATTTAAATATATCATTTATCAATAAATATTTTTGATTGATAAAACATGAATAAAATTATTTCTCAGTCTTGATAATATTATTTATCCTATTAATTAAATTCAAATAAAATTTAATCGAGATCAATGGAAACAATTAGTGTGTGACCCTCTAGGATTATTTCTCATTGGAATTAGGAGGGATCACCTAAGGTCCAATATTACTATCTAGAAATGGTCAAGGCAACCAATAGAAATAACTTAATTTCACAAATAGGAAAACCACATACAAATGCTCACTATGTAATATAATCCCTTTGTCATAATATCTTATCAAGAAGGTTGCACATTTGTGTCATAAACCTTTGTGATCGATAAATATTTCTTTGACTTTTTGAAATAAACATATAAATACACCATGGACATGGATTTTAGGGAAAATGTTTTGTTCCAATCAAAGTCAGGAGATATCAACTTTTATAAATATGGAAGGGACAAATCCTTCCTTAACTTATCCATTAATGACATGTTAATCATGACGCACCCAACATACCATACCTCACCGAAAACATATGGTGTCATAGATTTCTTTATAACATACAAGTGTGTGATTTATGAAATGCATAATTATAATATTAATGTCTAAGGAATATTATACAATCTCATAGATAGGAATACCCTATGACACCAAAAATTGGGGAACTTCTACTGGAGGGTTTGTTATCAGAATATCCCATCTTAAAGATTGCCAAGTGTGAACTTCGTGAGAAGAATCCTCATATTCTTATGAGTACTCACACCTAAAATTCATGTTCTATGTGTCCCATCATATAATTTTTTCAGAACATTGAACTATATTTAAGAATATCATCATAGCATATTAAGGTTCTCATCATAGGAGGGAACTCCTATGAACTTATCAATGAGACAGATAAAAAATGAAATTATTACATTAAAGACCTGAATAATAATGAAAAATGTGTAATAATATTTTATTAATATTAAAATAATCAAATTTACATGTAATCAAAGTATACGCATTTGGTCCTAGGACACCAAATCAAATAAACTGCCAGTTAGACTAGATCCAACTCCCTATGAATTTCAATTTTCTATACCTCACATGATAATCATGTTTCTAATGAGTTAAGGATTTAGTCACGGGGTCTTCCATGTTGCCTTCCATGGAAATACTACTCACTTCAACCTTAAATCTCTAAGAAAAATCCCTGAAGATATGATACTTCTGAAGTATGTGCTTTGTATGCTGATGTGACCTTGGATACTTTACTATAACCACCATTACAGTATTATCACAATAGAGTGTGATGTAATATTTACTTCAAGGTACCACATCAATATCTTAAACTAATTTTCATATCCAAACTATTTCTTTACCTACCTAATCCAAAATATACTTAGAATCTGTAGTAGATTTGTGACCATAACCTGCTTTGAGCTCTTATAGCTCACAACACCTCTATTAAAAGTGAATATGTATCTCGTTTTCTATTTCATATAATATTAATATATTTGGATACTATAATATACATATCATTTGATGATTAGTTCATCATATCCTCCATAGACTATGAATATATCCCTTGTACGCCTTAGATACTTAAGGATAGTTTTGACTGCCATCCAACGTTGGTCACCTGGGTCAGCTTGATATCTTCTTACCACACTTAATGCGTATGATAAATCTATCCTAGTACATATCATAGAATACATGAATGATCCAATCACTAATTTATATGTAATCCATTCCATTACATTTCTTTCCTTATGTTTTTGGGGACACATTTTCTTGGAAAGATGAATTTCATGTGACAATGGAAACAATCCACTATTAGATTGTTCCATACTGAACCTATTTAGTATCTTGCCAATATATGTACCTTGACTGAGGCTGATCATCCTTATTGATCTATCAAGATAGATCTTGATACTAAGAATATATTTTACAACGCCTAAGTCCTTTATTGATAATCATTTATTCAACCATGATTTAATAGATTGTAATATTGGTATTTCATTTCCAATAAGTAATATTTGATTAAAATATACTATTAAGAAAACGATCGCACTCCCACTAAAACATTTTTTGGAAAAAATGGTTCACATTCATTCTTTATAAAACCAAATTCCATTATTTCTTTATCAAAATGAATGTTCCAGGACCTAAATGTTTGTATTAATCCATAAATGGATCTTTACAACTTGGATGACTTGTTGGTATCCTTTATAGTCACAAACCCTTCAGGTTGTGTTATATAGACATATTCCTGAAGGTTCCCATTAATTAATGTTGTTTTGAAATTCATTTTCCAAATCTCATAATCATGTAAGGTCTCACTATAGAGTTTAATTATAATAGATTTGAGCATAGTGACTGATGAAAAGGTTTCATCATAGTCAATGCCTTGACGCTATTTAAACTGTTTTGTAACCAGTGTTTCTTTATAGGTATTGGATTTTCCATTAATGTATAGTTTATTCTTGAATACCCATTTTCAAACAATGGGAATTATATACACTATAGGATATACCAAAATACATACTTGGTTTTAGTATATGGAATCTATTTCAGAATTGATGGCTTCTTGCCATCTGGAAATATCTATTCCACTTACTGCTTTCTTGTAGGTTTGAGGATAATTACTATCGAATAATAATGATTCACCATACTCAATGACTAGAAACCCATACCATTCTGTTTATCTAACCTCTCTTGTACTCATACACATTACTTATGTCTTTAGAAAAAATTCTTCTTCCATAGGGATTTGTGGAATCTGTTCCTCTTCCAACTCTTATATACCTTAAGCCTCAAATTCATCAAATTATATCTCACTCACACTATCTATTTTACATATTTTATACCTCTCAAGGAATATAGACTTTCTTGACACTATTAACTTTTTTTATAAGGGTTCATATAGGTAATAACCCCAAATTTCTTTAGGGTATCATATAAATGTACACTTTTTTTCCTCAGGGTGAAATTTTATTACCTAAAGAGTCTTTAAAAAATTCTTTGAAACCCAAAACATATACATATTACAACATGATTTTCTTTCCATTCCACAATTGGTATGGTACCATATGCCACTTTTTTTTCTACTTGGTTTAGTATTTTTTCTATTGTTTGTAACACATATCCCAAAAAAGATTATGGTAGACTTGTATGACTCATCGTTGATCTCACCATGTCCAACGAGGTGTGATTCCTCATTTTTATTACACTTTTACACTAAGGTGTATAAGGAGTGAGATGAGTTAGAATAAAAAAATCTCATAAATAATCAATGAATTATTGATTAAGATATTCTTCACCATGTTCTAAGCAGAGTTTCTAATTATTCTTACCAAGTAGGTTCTCAAATTAATTATTGTATTATTTAAATTTATCAAAAGAATCCAATTTATACCACATTAAGTTTAAATATCCATGTATACTAAAATCATCAATAAAAGATATGAAGTATGAGTACCAACCCTTTGATTCAATAAGAAATGTTCTACACACATTGTTATGAACTAATTCAATATTCTCTTTGGCCCTTTACCTTTTCTACTAAATGGGGATTTGGTCATTTTTACATATAAATATGTCTAACATACACCAATTGGTTTTAGTTTAAAATAATATAAATATCTATATTTGTGTAATTTTTTCAATATTTTTTTGTTTACATGACCTAGCTGATGATTCCAAAGTTGGGTGTGGTATGAGTCATGTGAAGTAGTTTAATTATCCATTTCCATTACTTGGTTTGTGTAATCCAACACATAAAGGCCATTATTTAAATATTCCTTAATATAAAAAATGATATCTTTATAAAATAAGAAACATTTATTCCCAAAATTGAAAATAAATCCATTCTTATCTAGTCTGGATATAGAAATAATGTTTTTTGGTAACATATGGCACAAAATAAAAATCTTTCAAGACCAAGAGCATTCTGGTTTCCAATGTGAGGTGGTTGTACTCGATAACTAAAACAAAAAGTTTATCTCCATTGGTTTCTTATAGATATACCTGCCCTTAGTCTTTTCTTCTGAATCTACTTTGTTCCTATATTTGAATACATATGTGAGCATCAAAATATATATCAAATACCCAATTTTTAGAAACAAATAAATTTCACTCGATAACAAACTCATCTTAACCTTATCCTTTCCTCTTTAGATGGTGTATTTTTTATTCCAGTGGATTTTCTTATTACATGTAAAACAAATAACATCATGTTCCCTTGATTTTCCATTGATCTTTATCTTCTTGTAAGGTCATAAAGAATCTTTGGTCTTAGATCTGTTCTATTTCCCTTTACATTTGTTCACCATAAGGATGGAAGAATTTTTTCACTTCATCTCATTATTTACATGGAAAAGAAGAGTAAGTAGATCTGGGAGAGACTTATCTATGTTTTTCATATTAAAATTTATAAAAAATCTTGATAAGTTCTGAAAGGGTGATAAAATAATATGATCGGTGCCTAGTTCTATATGGAGTTTAACCATAAGAACCTCTAGATGCTCAATGTGGACAATAAGCTTGAATATGTGAGGTCTAGTTAGAGAACCCACTCCAATATTTCTCTAAAAAAGATCCTTGGAGTTATTAAACTATTCCTATCTACCGTTTTTTCATATGTTTTTCATAGAAAAGGAACTCTTCATCATTTGCG
This sequence comes from Viscum album, assembly GCA_963277665.1. Lineage (NCBI taxonomy): Eukaryota > Viridiplantae > Streptophyta > Magnoliopsida > Santalales > Viscaceae > Viscum > Viscum album. The sequence continues at coordinate 787,509,014 of OY728145.1, forward strand.
TCCTTAGAAGGTGGATCATGCTTTGACAATTCTAGCACATAAGATTTCCATTTATAGCATAGCACAACCCAAAGGTGTCTTAACCACTCTTGTAATTTACTGCAAGTGAGAAGATGGTATTCTTCCAATATAGATCATAGGGATAGTGTGGATGGAAAACGTTCCATTTTATACAATTATAAAAGAGCAGATTATTATTATTTTTCTTGATTATAAATTATCTGAGAAATAATAATAATTAATTTTATTAAATCTACCACTATTTTATCAAGTCCTAACATCCATCACTATTTAACTTGGAATGTATAGTTTATAGGATATTTTGGTTTCAAGGATCCATATTACCCTTCACATAACCCCAATGAGGGTTGGTCAGGCTACCTAAAGGTATTTAGGTAGGTTGGTCCTTTGCAACTACGAGCTTGAAGCTCCTTGATCTATTGAGTGGACTCCCCAATCCTAAAATACTAACTTGTATTTCCTCAATACTTACCTCCAAGTTACATAAAGTCGATAGAGGTCTACTTCTCTTGATATAATATGGTTTAGTTAAACCATAACCTTCATAAAAACTCCACGTTAAAAGTAAGTGTCTCAATAATGGTTTGTCAGACAATTAGTTCTAAATATTTCATTCATAATCATGTAGTGGAAGGCCAAATTTAACTTAATATATATTTGAGGGATTTTAATTTATTATTCATAAATTTTATCTTGTTTTATCCTTTACATAACTTTTTAATATTAAGTGAATTTTACTTAATTAATTAATGATGGTGGATAAAATATTTACACATTATCAATTTATTTAAATTCTATATTTTCAATTTAACTAATTTATTTATGTGATATAGATATTTCATATATAAAATAAATAATTCATAAGATAGAAAAAACTAAATAATAAATGACCAGATCATTTTCTTAACTAATGGTTGAATTATTGAGTGGGAAAGAAATCAAACTTTGACCTAGGAGAAGAACTCCTTATTCCGGTCTTGGCATGAGTTACAACATTCCACTTATCCACCCATGTATCACTTGAGTTGGTATAATTATGGTTCTGTCTTGAACCACCTCCACATTCCTTGGGATACTTAATTTATTACATGTATTTATAACTATCACGTAGGTGAGGGGAACCAAAGGATTGGTTAATGAGGGATTACGTAAATATCCTTGGATATGTAGGTCCTAGATAATAATAAAGGAAAGTATGAATCGTAGGCCATCATTTTAATTTAATATTAAATAATTGAAACCCCAAGAAATAAATTAAATTAAAATATTCAACACATACATAGGTCTTGGGAAATATTTTCAATGGTCATACATGCAATGTATATTCAAAAGTAAACTGGTTAACCTTCATTTTTATTCATTCATTATTATTAATATAAAAACACTTTCATTAATTAATTAATTCCCTTTCATCTTAATTTCAATCCAAATTCATATAGATATACCCATCATAATTGTATTCTTGGAAAATAAACAATAGAATAAATAATCACAAATTTATTACAATAAATTAATTAAGTATTTAGAATTCTTTAAAATCCTTATTAAATTTTCAAACACTTAAAGTGGAAATAAAAGAAATAAGGTTTTAATGGTAAAATTTATAATTTAATGTAATTTATATTTTTTTCTATATGGGGAGACTACACGACATGTATTTTCAAGTTACATTTCATGTATCTTGGTTTTCATATACCTAGGATACACACCTGGGGCTTCAACGTGTTCCTCAGATGGACTACTCGACATGTACAAGCCAGCTACATGCCATGTATCTCTCTTTTTGTGTGTCTAAGACAATTTTCTATTCTTAAGTGCATATCTTGGAAATACTACAAAACATATACAATTTGCCTACATATCGTGTAGTCTAAATGTTTTGTGACCGCGCAACCCATTGAAGAACTCAAGGTGTTGATCAGTCGTGACTACACAATAAGTCTAGGAAATCTACAATATAGTGATCCTTGCTTAACATAAAATAACATTACATAATTTTTGTGGAATACTTAATACATTACACAAACAGATTCTCAAAGACCGTATTAGTTTATTTCCTTTAGAAACCTAGAAATATAAACACCAGTACATAAGTGAGCTACATTATCTGACACTAGGTTCTCTGTGACTAACACACTTCTTAGACACATCATACATAATAAATATCTCCCTAACCTGGGGAAAGTAAATATAAAAAGGGGTGATCTCAGATGATCAGTAAGGATAAACAAGGGATATATTTAAGCATAAACAAAAGAATAAGGGTATGAGAACATGATTATGACATTAGAAGATCATATCTTGCATATCAAAGATTATAAACATGAATCATGGAATAAATATTGGTAGTTCAAAAGACATAAATCATAAGGGAATCAAGAGAATAATCCATGAAATCATAATATGGGAATAAGACATCTAATTTTGGAATACACATAAACATATAAAATTATTTCCATAGTATTCAAGGAATCACTACTAAGGCCATCTTAGTGGTATGGGTTCACTCCCCAAACCATCACGGTAGTCATGGTTCGCCCCCATGACCATCTTAGTAATTAAGGTTCACTAACAAGACCATATTTGTGAATAAAGTCCTTTATGGAATAGATTTTACTCCCCATTCTAGCCATGTATATCTCATGAAATATAAATCTTTAACCAATTCGTTAGAGGGAGATATAGGTCTTTCCCATATCGTAATAAAATCATACATGCATGTGTTCCACTAAATCATAAACATTCATCATACCATAACCCATGAAATGAAATGGGTATTATAAAAATTTAATCATATAATAACCTATGGAAAAGAGACAGGTTTCATAATCTTTTCATCAAAGAATAACCCATGAAAAGAAGTAGGTTTCATAAACATGTAACCCGTGAAAGAGAAATGGGTTTCATAAACATAATTCCATCAAAAAATAAACCATTAAAAGAAATAATATGAATGGAACCTTTGGATTATTTACCCATCAAGGAATTAGTAACACCAACATATGTCATCTTATATGGAAAATAATTTGGAAAGATATTTTAAAAATATTTCTTAAAGAAAATATCCTATCTTCTTTGAAAAATTCATTTTAAAACATAAAACATTTTTGAAAACCATTTTCTTTGAAAATATCATTAAAATATTATGAAATAATCTTTGAAAATAATAAAACATTTTTAAAATAATATTTCATTGAAAATTATCTTAAGATATCATTTTAAAATCATTTTTTAAAACATGATTTTTGAATAAAACAGATTTCTGACCGAAGAGAGAAATAAGGTCAGATTTTTAAAATAAAATTTTCATAATTATCTTAAGTACCAAAGAGTGGAAAAAGGAAATAATACATGAATATATATTGAATAAATAGAGGATAATAAAATTCATGAGTGTTATTGAGATATGGATTATAAGATTTATCAATGGAATCATAATCATAAACAATCTTAGTAAACGATGAGATTGTTGTAATAAACTCTCACCACTTTGGTAACTTTGAATCAAACTCCCCATGTAAGAAAATAAAATTACATGAAAATTAAAGTATCATTAAAAGGAGTATATTAATGATATAACATGTCAAATGGCAGGATATACACATTGTAAAATAATATAGGTTCATAACAAAACATGTGCCTTAAAGAAGGAAAATTGAGACAAAACTACCTTACTGATTTAGTAAATTTTGAACCATAAAGAACTATAAAATAAAGTTCATAAAATGGGTATGAAAGTACCCATGAATTTAAAGATAATAATAGTATAATAAATTCATGGGTAGTATATACACCACACAAAATAAATGATTGGTGAATATAGCAAAAGTCTTAAAAAATAAAAGTGAGACTAGAAATACCCATACCTTATGTCTTGAATCTCTTTGTACTAATTAAAACATATTGTATAATAAATATAGTTTTATTATAAATATATCAAAAAAACATATTAATTTATATAATACCATTTATTATTTACTTATGACTTTATATTACCCATTTATTAATAATTCCATGTTAAAGTTATGTTTTGGTCAATAACTGCTTTGTTTTTCGTATGTGCTGTGATTTTTCATATTTTTGGTCATCATGATTATATCATAATTTCATCCTATAAATAATGATAAAAATGACATAAATATCATATATATTCATAATAATTTATAAAATATAGAAATAGAAAGTGAAATACACCGTTCATGGAGACGATATGTCGTACGTATGCATGAACGCTGTTTTAATTTCATGTCGTATTGAAATAAAGAAAAGAAAATGATCCAAATATTATAATTATATTATAATTATTATATAATATATATCATATATGTATATTAAAATCATTCTTTATACATTCCATGTAAAGCATGAATGAATCACATCGCTTTGAGGACGCGGTAGTCCACATGTCCACAAATGATGTTATCGTATTCCCACAAAATAGAAAGCGTAAAGGCATGTGTTAAATAATAATTAAAGAAGAATAAATACATAATAAATATCATATATATCATATAAAAACATTAATTATATAAATATTCACAACCTTTAAAGGTGGAAATGGAATAATGATTGACATCGGTTTGCGAGGCGGTAGTCCACCGTACACACGAATGATGATTGTGTATCCCATTTTATGGAAGCATGTGTGAGTGTAGGTTGAATACTTAACATAATAACAAATAAATATATTTATTATAATGAGGTTATTATATAATCATGTAATAATAATAATTTAAGGGGTGGAGAATGAAAATAAAAAAAAGAGCTTGTGGAAGGATGTTACCACTTCTTTGGGTAACTCTTTTTGGTTGGAACCAAAGGGATTCCTTGGTTGAATTTATGAAAAAAGTGATGAATCTAGGATTAAGTGAGGGAAGTTTTGAGGATATTTGGAAAGTTTTTTTATGATCAAAAGGGCTTTATTTGTGTGAATAAGTGAGGGGGTGAGTTCCCTTTTATAGTGGAGGAGGGTGATATTCTTATAAATTTAAAAGGTAAACACTATTGAGAGGTCTCCCTTACATCATGTGCCTCCAATAATTTTAAATTTTTAATAAAATAGGGTAATTGGTCGAAATATTTACATAAAATTGATTTTTTGCACGTTTCTAGGTTATTTGTCCCCTTAAATTAAAGTTTAACTACTAAGTAATCTTGTTTTTACCTTAATCACTGTAATTAATTTTGATTACTTTCTCTAATATTTTTAGTAAAAAACTAAGTTGAAATTATTAGATATTATAAATTATTATTATTCAAAATATGGAATTAATTTTTTAAAATTATAATCATATAATTTTCATAAATCACTTTAAAATTAAACACGCATACATGTCGAGACAACGACTTTTTTAAGAGAAAATGTTTAAAAGTTTAAAATGTTATTATATCCAATTTCATTGTAAAATTGGTTCTAATGACCTAAATTGGATTAATTTATGTAAAATTAATATAATTTTACTTTAAAACCAAATTAAAATATAATTTAATAATATAAATAAATTAGACAATAAAGAAGTTTTGAATTAAAATTCAGTATTTTTTGCTATTCATCCAAAAATGAATTTTTTCATAAAAATCCCAAAAATTCATCCTAAGATAATTTTAAAATTATGAATTCAAAAATGATGTTTATATAATCAAATTAAATCTTTAAAAGTGTCTAAAATATATTTTATTATTTTTCACAAAAGGACATAAAAAAACAGATCATTTGAGAAAATAATATTTTCAAACATATAAAGACTTTACTAAAAATTATAAGTTTTTTATCAACAAGTTTTGTTTATATAAAGAAATTATGAATAATATTTATAAAGTAGTTATTAAAATTCATATTATTAAGTTTAATATCTATGTTTTAACTATCTCATTTAAGTAATTATAATAATAAAATGTTGTTTCGTAGAAACTTAGTGTTGCGTGTAACACAAGCCAAGTCGGTGTTGTGTGTAGCGCATGTGTATCTTGGTGTAGCATATAACAAAATTTTAACTTGGTGTAGCATGAAATGAAATACATTAAATAAAATTAATTTATTAAAAAAAGGTTCATAAAAACTTGGGGTGTTTCATTCTACCTCCCTTAAAATGAATTTCACCCTCAAAAATTGATATTAAGATACAAAAAATGGGGATATTATACCTCATTGTATACTCAAGTTCTCATGTAGCTTCATATAACTAGTTATTTCTCCACAAAACATTATCCAGGTGAGTGGTCTTGTTTCTTAGAACTTTCTCTATATGATACAAAATTTTAGTTATTTGTTCCTCATAAGAAAGATCCTTCTCTAGAAGTATGAATTCTGAGTTCAGTACATATAAATGGTCAGGTATATAATTCCTCAAGATAGATACATGGAACACATAATGGACTTGATATATATTTGGAGGAAGTTACAATCGATAGGCTACCATCCCAATATGATCAATAATTTCAAAGGGAACAATATACCTAGGGATTAGTTACCCTTTATTTGGAATCTCATTACCTTCTTCCAGGGAGTGATTCATAGAAACACATTCTCACCAACTTCAAATTCTAGATCATGTCCATGGATATCAGCATAACTTTTACACAGAATTTGAGATTCCTTGATATGCTACAGAATGGTTCAAACCTTCTCGACCATTTCTTTAGCAATATTAGGTCCTAATAGCTTTCTTTTTCCAACTTCATACCAACACATTAGAGCTATATATTTGTTCCCATAGAGGGATTCATAAGGAGGAATATAAATTATTGATTGAAATATATTTTTTACGAAAACTCTACTAGAGGAAAGTGTTGATCTCAAAAACCATTGAAATCCAAAGAACAATATCTCAACATATCCTCTAGGGTTTTAATTGTTCTTTCATACTGACCATCCATCAAAGAATGATAATTAGTGTTGAAGCTCAATTTTTTATCAAGGAATTACTAAAGACTTATCCAGAACTTTGAGGTAAACCTAGGATCCTGATAAGATACAATAGAATGTGGTACTCCATACAACCTTACCAATTCTATAAGGTATGTCATATACAGCTGATCCAGAGAGAATTATTATCTAATAATAATGAAGTATGATAAATTAGTAAGTAGGTCGACTACCACCCATATAGAATTATAACCTTTAGAGGTTTTGGGGAGTCCAATGAAAAAATCCATAGCAATGTTATCCCATTTCCATTATGGTATGGGCAATGGATATAACATCTTATAAGACTTTTGTATTTAAGCCTTAAATTTTTGGCATTCCAAGCACTGAGATACAAAATATACAATATATCTCTTCATACCATCCCACCAGAAGTATTATTTCAAGTCTCTAAACATCTTCATACTTATGGGATGAATAGAGAATAATGAGGAATTTGATTCCTTTCATATCTCCTTCTTCAAATATGGTATGGAAGAAACACATACACGATTCCTAAATTATATCATTCCATCCTAATAAAGGTTAAACTTAGGAATATTTATAACCTTATTTTATATATCTACATCTTCCTTTTAGGACTCTCTAATATTCACTTGGATTTAGGGTTAAACATTCAACTGAGAAAGATAATATTTTCCCCTTCCTTTAGGATTTATAAATCCATCCTTTACAAATCATAAATATTGGATATTTTTTAATCCTATTCATGGATAAGCTATCATGATCCTTTAGACTCAAACCATAATCCACCTTGTTCACTTTCCCATGGTGGTAATGTATTGAACATTCATAATTTTTTATCATCTCTTACCATATTCTCTAGAGAATATTTAACTTATTTTGTGTGAATATATATTTTAGACTTTTTGATTGGTATATATAGAACACTTTTCATTATAAATATAATGCCTTTATATCTTTACTGCAAAAAAATACCACAACTATCTTTAAATCATGAGTTGGGTAATTTTTCTCATGAATCTTTGATTTTCTTGAGGCATAAGCTATAACCAATTTATTCTGCATAAGAACACATCCCAATCACTTCTTGGATGCATCACTATATATTTCAAACCCTTATCCACTATAAGGTAATTAAATCAAAGGTTCACTGACTAAACTTATCTTCAGTTCCTTGAAATGTTCCTCACATTCATCTGTCCATAGGAACTTGGAATCCTTCCGAGTTAACATGGTTAGTGGATTATATATTCATGAGAAATTCTCCACAAACTGTCAATAATATCTTGCTAAACCAAGAAAACTATGAATATCTATCATTGTGGTTATTATAGTCCAATATTCAATAGCATTTTTATTTGACGGATCTAATACTATACCCTATATTGAGATAATATGACCCAAAAATGAAACCTTTTGAAGCCAAAATTCACACTTTATAAAATTTTCATACAGTTTCTCCTTCCTTAGGGTCTTTAGTACAATTCTCAAGTGGTTTTAATGATCTTAATTTATCCTTGAACATATAAGAATATAATCTATAAAGACTACCATGAACTGATCAAGGTAATCTCTAAAGAATATTATCATCAAATCCATGAAGATGGCATGGTAATTCATAAGAACATAAGGCATTACTATATATTCATAGTGTCCATTACTTGTATGGAAGATTGTCTTGGTTATATCCTCATGCTTGACCCCCAATTTATAATATCCATAATGAAGGTCAATCTTGTAAAAGTATAGAGCTCCATGTAATTGATCAAAAAAATCATAAATACAAGGTGGATGATACTTTTTATTGATCGTGATCTTGTTCAACTCCCAATTGGGGAAATTCTATAGAGAGTCTTCAAAATTGGCGTGGAACCATGTATGAGTTATATCAAGAACTCAACTTCACATTTTGGTGGAAGGATAGTAAAATATTCTATAAAGACATCCAAATTTTCCATAAAAATAGGCATATCATTGATGTAAATTTTCTCCCCAACTATTTGAGATAAATACCCCTTCTGAATGGGAACTAATAATCATACAATGTATGTGATCTCTATAGGAAGTTCATACTTATCGTCACATTGATATATGATCATAGGTTAGTTTGAAGTATCAAACATAAATTCCATTCCTTGAAAATGGATGTGGGATTTATGAAGACAAAGTAAATCCATGACTAATATGACATCAAATTAAACCAAAAGATTAATGTCAATATTTTTAGTAAGCACATTCCCATAAAAGTTATCCAGAGAGGAATCAGAGACTTGAGATGTAGTTATTATACCATTAGGGTTTGTAGTGCTTATTCCACATCAAATTGTTTTCGTGTAATCTTAATACCCTTAGAAAATTATTTTTATATGAAATAGTGTGTAGATATAGAATCAAATAACACATTATTAGTTATAGAGTGTATGGTAAGTGTAACTTTCACCATGTCATTATCACAACCATCATCAGAAATAGTGATCATATGAGATTTTCCCTTGTCCCTTAGCTTGATTGGTTGCTAACATTGATCATCATCATAAAGATTATGGTTTGGTAAATGGTTAGCTTAATTTATATTCTCCTTACAATTATAGCACTGAATCAGGGGACGTGCATTCTATGCATCTTTCTCTCCATTCACATTGTTAGCTAACTTCTTCCCATCACTTTGGAAATCAAATTCTCGATGAACTTCCCATACACACTTAAAAAAATTATTAAACCCATTAAGAAAATTTATTTCATGCTTCTTACCATACTTAGAGCATAAATCAATGCCCATATTCTTCCCTCCATGGATTTTAGATTTTCCTTTGAACTCCATATTCCATTTCTTATCAAAACCATGAGATTGATATGTAACTCCAACCTCCATTTCAACCTTGGTTTCACAATGCAAAATATCTTCATAGATACTAAATTATCTTATTGATAATGCCCTTATGAGACTTAGATTTTAGCCAATGAAGAACATATCAACTTTACTTTCTGGTTGGATGATAATAACAGAAGCGTACCTCACAAGTCTTGTGAAATTAGCCTCGTAGGTACCAACAAATTCATCATACCTTTTCTTTAACATAAAGAACTTCTTATCAATATTTCTAAGAATAATATAACGAAATTACTTATTAAAAAATAAGTTCTTGAATTCATCCCAACACATGGATTCAATTTCATCTTATTTCCACATATTCTTGATTAGATTCCCCCACTAGTCTGCTTCATCTTTGAACTGATAAAGAGACAGAATGAATTTATTATGTTATGAACACTGGATAATGGAGAATATATTTTTAGTGGTACAAAAACATTATTTAGAAACAAGTGGATAAGAATACCCATTGGAAGAAGGTGGACGTTTCCTCATGATGGAATCAATAGAATGTTGTTCCCTACTTTTATCATTTGTAAGTCTAACATGATTCGTAACTTGAAAAATTTTGGTAAGAATAGCATTGAGGTTTTTCATTCCATATCCCATAGCATTTGGATTCTCAGGAGAAAAATAATTTCATTTCCTGTCACACTTAGAATTTATTTTCTTCCTTTAGGTTCCAACCATTGACTAAAACCAAAAATTGTAGAGTAAGAAACGATTATCATATTGGGGAACTACATAATCATGAAAAACCACTTATAATATGTCTAAATTATGACACCTTCTTTAATCTATGACACCTTAGGTTTATCCTTGTTTATTCATATCCAATTTCTCTTTAAATCCTTCATGATGTTTGAAGAAAAGTTTTTGAATTTACAAATCATATCCCTCGAGAGTTTCAAACCAGGTGTGCAACAAGGCCCATTGTCATACACTAGTTACCGATTGAGTCTATCTTAATATGGTGTTTTGGGGGTTGTTACCCCTATTTACATCTGTTATAGATCCACATCCACTCTTAGTATCCAAAAATGGATGTATTTCTAAGAAACCACTCACTCCATCCTTTACCAAAATTCCATGACATTTTCCTTTACTTTGAATCATCCTTAAACTTATCCTAAGAGAAATGTTTGTAGGGATATCAATAAGGTTTTCTCATCTGAGTTTCCAAATTTTAACTAAAATTTTTATCTAATACCAAATATAGAGACCCTATCTTAATATACAATAACATTGCATAATTTTTTGGAATACTTAATACATTACACAAATAGATTCCCAAAGATCGTATTAGTTTAGTGCCTTTGGAAACATGAATACATAAAAAATGGTACATATGTGAGCTATTTTTTCTCCCACTAGGTTTTCCATGACTATAAAACTTATAAGACACATCATACATAATAGATATCATCATAACCTGTGGAAATGAAACATAAAAATGGGTGAGCTCATATGCTCAGTAAGGGTAACCAAAGGATATATGTTAGCATAAACATGAGCATAAGGGTATGATAATGTGATCATAAAATTATAAGATCATAAATTACATATAAAAGATTATAAATATGAATTTTGGTATAAATATTGATAGTTAATAATACATGAATCATAAAGTAATAAAGATAATAATTAATGAAAGAATAACATAGGAATACAACATGGAATTGTAGAATACGCATAAACATATAAAATGATTTCCATGGTAGTTAAGGCTTAGATTCCAAGGACATATTAGTGGAATGGGTTCACTCCCCCAACTATATTGGTAGTCATGGTTCACTCCCATTACCATCTTAGTAGTCAAGGATAATTCCTAAGACCATCTTAGTAGACAAAGTACTTTACTGAACTGAGTTCACACCTCATTACAGCCATGTTTATCTCATGAGATATAAATCTTTACCCAATGCATTGTAAGGAGATATAGTTCCTACCAATATAATAATGAAATCATAAATACATGTGTGAAACTTCATCATAAAAATTCATCATTTCATAACCCATGAAATGAAATGGGTATCACAAACATGTAATCATATCATAACCTATGGAAAAAGAGATAGGTTTCATAATCATTTCACCAATGAATAACTTGTGAAAGGAAGCGGGTTTCATAAGAATATAAACTATTAAATAGAAAGGGGTTTCATAAATATCATCCCATCAAAACATAAACCATTCAGAGAAAGAATATGAATGGAACCTTTGGATCATTTCTCCAGAAAGGCATGAGTAACACCAAAAGATGTCATCTTAGATGGAAAATAATTTTGAAATATCTTTTAAAAACATTTCTTAAGGAAAATATCCTTTCTTATTTGAAAAACACTTTTTAAAACATAAAAAATTTTAAAAACATTTTTATTTGAAAATATATTTGAAAAATTAGAAAGGAAGCTTTGAAAACCATAAAACATTTTCAAAATCCTTTTTCCTTGAAATAGATCTTAAGTTATAATTTTAAAAGATTTTTTTTTGAAAACATGATTTTTTGAATAAAATTGATTTCTAATCAAAGATATAAATAAGATCATATTTTTTTAAAAGTATTTTATTAATTATATTATGTACTAAATAGTAGAAAAATGGTACTAATACATGAAGATATATTGAATTACCAAAGGAGAAATAAATGCATGAGATTTATTGAGATATAGAGCATAATATTTCATCAATGGAAGCCTAATTTTAGGTTAAATTCATAGGTAGTATATACGCCATAAAAAATAAACAAGTGGTGAATATGAAATAAGTATCACAAAAATAAAAGTGAGACTAGAAATCACCTTACATTATGTCTTGACTCTCATCGTACTCATTAAAACCTCATATATAATAACTATAGGTTTATTATAAATTCATCATAGAACAATATTAATTTATATAATACCATATATTATTTACTTACAACATTATATTACCTATTTATTAACAATTCCATGTTAAAGTTATTTTTTGGGTAATAACTGTTTTGTTTTTCACATGTGTTTTGATTTGTTATATTTTTTGTCATATTACTTATATCATGATTTAATCATATCCATAACGATAACCATTGCATAAATATCATATATATTCAGTATAAATGTATTTATAATAATTTATAAAAGATAGAAATAGAAAATTAAATACACCATTCATGGAGACGATAGACCGTATGTACGCATGAACGATGTTTTCATTTCATGTCGTGTTGAAAGAAAGAAAAGTAAATGATACATATATTATAATTCTAGAATCATTATTATTTAATATATATTATATATTTATTTTAAAACCATCCTTTATACATTCCATGTAAAGCATGAATAAATCACATCATTTTGAGGAGGAGGTAGTCCACACGTCCACAAATGATATTATCATATTCCCACAAAATGGAAAGTATAATGGTATGTGTTTCATAATAATTAAAAAATCATAAAGAAATATTAAATATCATAAATATCATATAAAAATATTAATTCCATAATTATTCCCAACCTTTAAAGCTGGAAATGGAAGAACGAGCGACATCGGTTCACGAGGCGGTAGTTCTCCATACATACAAATGATGATTGTGTATCCCATTTGATGGAAATGTGTGAGTGTAGGGAAAAACTTTAACATAAAAAAATAACAGTATATTGAGGATAATTAGTTTATTATATAATCATGGAATAATAATAATCTAGGGTGTGGATAAAAAAAATAAAACAAAATATCTTGTGGAAGGGCGTTACCACTTCTTTGGGTAACTCTTTTTGGTTTGCACCAAAGGGCTTCCTTAGTTAGATTTATTACAAAAGTTAGGACTCTAGGATGAAGGGAGTGAATTTGAGAGGATATTTGGGAATATTTTTACTGATATAAATATATTGATAGGTGTGAAGATGTGATGGGGTGAGTTCCCTTCTATAGTGGAAGAGGAGTGGTATTCTTGTAAATATAAAAAGGTAAATACTGCTAAGAGGTCTCCCTTACATCATGTGCCTCCAATAATTTTCCATTTCCTATAAAATAGGGGAATTATTATAAATATTTAAATCCAATGGATTTTGGACATGTTTCTAGGTTATTTTTCTCCTTGAATTAAAGTTTAACAACTAAGTAATCTTGTTTTTACATTAATCGATGTAATTACTTTTAATTACTTTCACTAATCATTTTGGTCAAAAACTAATTTGTATTTATTATACATTATAAATTATTATGATTCCAAATATTTAATACATTTTTTCAAATTAAAATCTCTTAATTGTTAGAAATTAGTTTAAAATTAATCCCACAGACGTGTCGCGACAATTGGTTTTTTAAGCAAAAATGTTTAAAAGTTTGAAATGTTTTTATATCCAAATTCAATGTGAAAGTTGATCCAAAGAAATAAATTGGATTAATTGATTTAAAATTTTTCTAATTACACTTTAAAAAAAATAAAATATAATTTAACAATATAAATAAATTAGACAAAAAGAAGTTTAGAATTAAAATTCAGTATTTTTCACTATTCATCAAAAAATGAAGTTTTTCAGAAAAAACCAAAAAATCACCCTAATATAATTTTGAAATTATGAATTAAAAAATTAAGTTTATTTTATCAAATTAAATTTCTAAAATTGTCTAAAATTAATTTTATTATTTTTCACAAAAGGACATAAAGAGAAGTTCATTTGAGAAAATAGTATTTTCAAACATATAAAAACTTTACCAAAAATTATATTTCTTTTATCAATGTGTTTTATATAAAAATATTGTAAATAATATTTAAAAATTAGTTATTACTATTCATATTAATAAGTTTAATGGCTATGTTGTAACTATCTCTTTTAAATAATTATAATAATAAAATGTCGTTTTGTAGAAACTTAGTGTTGCGTGTAATGAAAGACAAGTAAGTGTTGAGTGTAGTGCAATATTATCTTGGTTTAGAGTAAAACTAATGATTAACTTGGTATATAGTGCAATTAAACACATAAAAAATCGATTTATTCAAAAAAATATTTATAAAAACATGAGGTGTTACATACATTCCATTTGTCTCTCATGTTGTGCATCCCCATAACTCATTGAATGGATCAACATGCATTTCCAAGACAAGAAATGATAAATTACACACTATGTACACTATATATATGTCATGTATATCATTAACTCTCCAATTTTTCAGTATCACATGGTTTGACCATGTATAATGACTGCACAGATTGTGTGAATCTGACCGTTAACCCGTTCAGAAGACAGAATATGTACTGTAGCTACACACTGTGTAATACAAAAACCTATGTGACATACTAGCCCGAACTACGCATGGTGTAAAAAGATACACTACATTTAGTAAACTTTTGGAATTCTATGTATCCCATGGCACTTCTAGATATAGTGTACTTGGTTACATGGTGTGTACTCCGAATACAAACTATGTAACCCAGTTTTACCAACAAAAAATTTGGCTCTTCTTGATGGAATCTCTAGTAATTATTCATATGTTATTATTCCATTAATAAAATGAATCACTAGTATTTTGTGATTAATATGTCAAAGCATGTTAATTGAAATCATATGAAAGAAAGAATAATATGAAATGAAATATTTAAGCATGATTACACATAAGGATGAAAAATCAAATAAATAATTATAAATTTAAACACATGATTATTCTAATACCAATTGTTTGTTCTAGGTGAAATGAAATCACATTTGGTGGGTTTTATACTAAAATTTATTTTAACATTGAGTTTACCAATACCCCAAGAGAGGATCTTTCATGGTAAATTTATAATTAATTTATTTAGGACTGGAAGAAATAATATACATAGGATTAGGATCTTTATTTGTTGAAGATGTTGATCTTATAAAATACATTTTGGATTACCTTCATTTCATTGTAAGGATTAGGTTTTATAATCCCTCTAGCAATGATACACATGTGCTCCTTTGAAATATGATCAACTCTAATTGATTTTTGGGTGCTAGGGAAACTAATCAGTTGTCTTGTGTTGTTAGTCTTGATTTCTATAAGATCCTTCAAGCTTGAAGGTGTTCCTTTTTTTTCCTGTGAGGAATAGAGGAGGAAAATTCAAGAGGGAGAAGTCCATTGTGTATAATGATTCTCAATTCTCATTCAATAATATTCACTCAATAGACATAATCGTCTATTTATTGAGTTAGGTTTTAGGTTAAAAAATAATTATTTAATTGTATGTTGGACCTGAAATAATATTATAATCTTTAATAAACCTCATGCTACATAATAATAATAATAATATTATTATAATTTTACTTTGTGTTCCATCCTGCGTAATGATGAATAATATTTACCAGCATGTAAATAAATATTTATCAACGGATTTGGCCTTGATACATTTATCCTCCTTAACATTTATTTTACTCCAAAATATATATTTAATTTAAATATTTCATTCATCAATAAATATTTTTGATCGATAAAATATGAATAAAATTATTCCTTGGTCTTAGCAATAGCATTTATTCTATTAATTAAATTCAAATAGAATTTAATCAAGATCAATGAAAACACTTAGTTTGTGACCCTCTATGATTTTTCTCATTATAATTGGGTAGGATCACCTAATGTCCAAGATTAATATGTAGAAATAGGTCAATGAATCTAAGATAAAGAACTTAATGTCACAATGATGACAACCACATATGAACACTCACTGTGTAATATAATCATTTTGTCACAATATCTCATCAAGTATGTTGAACATACATGTCATAAAACTATGTGTTAAATATGTCTTTCATTGATTATCTAAAATAAACACATCGATATATCATGTCCATGAAATTTAGGGTGATGGTTTTATTCCAATCAAAGGGCCGAGATATCAATTTCTATAAATATTTAAGGGATTAATCCTTCCTCGAATTATCCATTAATGATAATTAAATCATGATTCACCCAACATACCCCACCTCAACGTGAACATATAGAATCATGGTTTTCATTAGAAAATATAAGTTCATGAGTCTTGACATGCATTAATTATATTTTTAAATTCTAAGAAACATTACACATGATCATAGATAAGAATATCCGGTGACACCAAAAATTGAGAAATTCCTACTGGTGGGTCTATTAACATAATATCTCATCTTAGAGATTTCCGAGTGTGAAATTAATGAGAATACGCCTCATCTACTTATGAGTACTCATACCTGACCACCATGTTATATGTGTCCCATAATAGAGTGTTATCTGACATTAGAACTATATTTAAGAATATTTTCATATCACTTCAAGGGTCTCATCATAGTGGGGAACTGCTATGACCTTATCTATGTGAAATATACCCTAGGTTATTATTAAATTAAATTCATAAAAAAATGAACAATATGTAAAATAATGTTATTAATATTCAAATAATATAATATAAATGTAATCAAAGTAATAACAGTTAGTCTAATGACAAAAACTCCAATATCTATGAGTCACCATACAACCTCAAATACACCATCACTCTAAGGTGATCAAGATGAACCAAAATCTGGAACTAAAACTAAAATATATAAATATGTGTGAGTATGAGACTCAATATGAATTCCAATTAAACCAAGACCCATGAATTAAATTTAAATAATGGATCCATTATGTTATAGTATGTAAATATAATTTACAAAACATAGGTTTTCTAATTTTAGTTTAAAAATCAATAAAATTCAATTTCCCTTTTTCATTAAAAATATTTCTATTTAAAACATGTGGATTTAGATATTTCATAAGAGAAATAACATTTGAAATATTTAACATAATATCTTAGAACCATTTTACAAAACATTAAACCACCACAATTCTTTTTAATAAAATATTATAGTACCCTTAATAATAATAAAAATGATAATAACAATAGTAGTAGCAAGATGAGGGAAATGGGAAACAAAATATAATATACTTTCAAAAAAATAAGGAAACATAACCAATACATTATAACTGAACACCAGTGATCACGAGAACCTAGGTTCCCATTGGAGACATCTAGAAAATATTAAAACATTATCCATCCAATTTGGTCCATTTTATGAAATCTAAACACCCTAACTCTTGGTCAATCCTCACTTGGAATAACCAATGGGAGAACTCTCATAGTAAAGCTAATCAATACTAAGGGTCACTATCTAGAGTGTAATACAAAAATCATGCTGCATGTTCTTGCATGAGTTCTACTAGCTACTCTCATTTTCCCATGGTGTATAAAAATGTGAGTGAGATAATCAATAAGAACAATCAATAATATAAAAAAAGATACAGTCATAGAAACAAAAATTAGAATCAAAAGAAAGCCTCACTCTGGAGAACCCATATTAATAATAACCCCTTTTCACAAAATCATATATACAATAATGATTTCTTATACTAATGATACACTGATCCATTAAAAAACATTCTAGGGGTCATATCCCAAGGTTATTTTAATTAAAAAAATACTCTTTCAAAGTGCCAACCCAACATCTACAACATTCTTTAGAAATCAAGTTCTAAAACCCTCTTTCTATAGATTGAAGTGAACCATAATAATTTAAAATTAACATTTATAAAACAATTTGAAACTAAAGTAATTTCTTAAAACATAAAATTTCATCAATAATGTACATTCAACCATTTTTTTTCAAACACCCAATGTTCATGGTTATATAAAACACTCTCAAACTAAGAATTGAAAATTTGAAGCACCTTTAAATCCAATGGAATCCAAGTAAAACCCTAGTTTTCTCCTTATATAATCCCTAATAATATTTAGTACCATTTTTTTATACTTAAAATACAAATTAAGAAATATAAGTAGTTAATGGTTCTTAAATTAAAAATCAACACATGGAGAAACCGACCTCAAATGGAGTGTGAATGGTGTGTACCTCTCTAAATGGATGAAACGAGACCTGAAGGGAATTAATCACACCCTAACATTAAAATACAGAAGGTATTAGGTCGAAATACCCCTTATGTTTTAATAAACATGATACACATAAAAAAAATTAATAAAAATAAGAGGTAAGGTAGAAGGATAGGTCAGGAAGAGATTACCTTGAGAAATCAAGGTTAAAATAATGAGGTAATCACTTGAAATCACCAATGAGAAGGATAAATTTAAGGGGAGAAGTTGATGGGGTCACATGATCCAAATGGAAGAGTTGAGGGAAAGACTTGGGATTAAAAGTGATTAGGGGTATAATGGTAAAATCATGATTTTAATGATTTGGTCACTTTATATGGTTTGGCTATATGGTTCACCAAACCATGTACTTAATATGAACCTCCTTATAGGAACCTAGGGAACTATTCATGGGTATATTATATGGTTAGGATAAACATGAACTAACCATGAAATTGGTTTTTCTAAAAACAGAATCCCTACTGCACAATTATCACATGGTTAGTACTAACCATGCAATATGAATTTCATGCCCAAAAACTTTAAATTTCAATGGAATTCACCTAGAAGGATATAAAAATTAAGGAAACACACAAATTTATAAAATATCATAGTAAATTAAGGTTACATTGTAACATTTACTATTAAGTAATTCCATGGTTTCTAGTGTTTTGACAATGATATGAGGAAGACTAGGTCTCAAGGTCTAATGGGATAAAATATAAAAAAATGATGGAATCAATCATTTTAATGAAATTCAAAATAATCATGTTTTGAAAAAAGTTATATTAATGGAACACATCCTAAAAACTCTTAATAAATATGGGTAAAAGGAAGAAAATATAAATAATGTATCAGAACACTCTTGGGAATGGGAAATAAAAAATGTTAGATTATCAAGTAACAAAATTAATACTAACAATTAGTATAATAAATTTAAGATTATAAGAATAAAATTCAAGATTAAAAATAATATCATAAATCACTTTTATATAACTCAAAATTATATAAATAACATGAGTTTCAAAAATTGCGACCTATATCTCTTCATTTTATAGGCATAAAAAATTAAAATTTTCCAAAAATCATAAATATGTCTCATAAGTGAAATTTTCTCCTAGGTACACTTAAGAGAGAAAAAATATAAATGAGGGGTATCCAAGGATTCCTCCCCTGCAATTAAACTAAACATTTTCCCTAATGTTCAAAAAAGGTGATATGGTGCATGCAAATTTTGAAATTTAAGTGTTGTAAAATAATGGATCAAAAAAAATGAGAGAAATAAAAATTATACACTGTTAAATCAGCTTTAAATCCTTGATCACTGGAATAAGATGATCAATATTGAAATTGTTTAATTTTTTTATTTTTCTTTGTATCCTATTGTCTCCATAGATTCTTCTTATAATGCCTGAAAAAACTGATTAATTAATTGAAAGTTCATGCTTCCATTCAATATAATTAAAAAATAATGAGAGTGGGAGGGGAGAAAACATCGAACATAAAGAGAAACACTAAAATAAAATTAAAATTCAACCTAATCCCTATAAAGAGTTATAAAACTGGGTTTACACTCATATTTTCTTTGTTTTAGGTATTTAAGGTCAACCTTGCCCCCAGGTGTCACAAATTAGAGTATCAAATAATGTTACCTAGTCTAGATTTAGCATTAATTTGAAATTATAATTGTTTATGTGACTTTACTTCTTATTTTCTATTTTATCTTCTTTACATTGGTTGGATATAGATTCTAAATTGTGGATAAATTTAAGGAATTAACCATTAATTCAAAATCTGACCATAATTTGTATCTTTTCTCATCCACCACTTCTTCCTTCCTTTTTTCTTCAAACTCTATGATTAATCTATGAATTCAAGTAATTTTTTCCATTTCTAAAATTATTATAGGTTAATATTTCTTGATTAATTAAAAAGGATCATGGAATTCAACCTCATTAAACACCACTTGTTGCATCTCTTTGAGTTTTATAAGGTGTCTAGAAATTTATACAGTATCCTTAACCTTTTCTTTGATTTTATGTGTATTGTTTCATCAACATTTTTAGTAGTATGTAGGTAATTATCCTTCACCCTTTAATCTCCTTCCTTTTTCTCATCATTAAATTTTGGAATGATCCTATGAATTTTAGTATATAACTCATCTTTCTAAAGTGATAGAGATAAGTATTTCATGAAAATTTTAGTTTTATCTTGGAACCATTCCTCCAAAACCTAAACTTTATTTTCCCTTACAAGTGTTGTACTTGATATACAAATTTTATTGACCTTGATCTTTGGTTCAAGTGTTAGAGGGTATTCCTTTCAAACTATTTAGAAACTTTATTTAGTTCCATCTCCTCACCCACTTCTTATATTGAAACCTCTTTAGATATGGTTTCTTATTTGGCTCTGGCCCATGGATTCCTCTTTCCCATCATGTCATTGATGAGATCCTTCATGGTCTTATACTATTATTACTATAAGTTCATGAGGGAGTCCCATTATGCTTCCTAATTTATAATGTTAATGAGTTAAATGATATTTACTTATTTTTCTCCTCCTTCACTTATTTCATCACCTTTTCTTTAATTTTAGGTGTGAACATGTGAAGCTCAGTAGTTTAATTTTTCCATTTTTCAAATGTTGGAGGGTTTTATTCTTTAGAAATATTAGAAATATCAACACTCTCCTCCTTTACTATTTCTTAAATAATATCCATCATGTTTTGTTCCTGTTATTCTTAAATGTTCAGGAGGGATAACTGTCTATGTTATTCTTCTTCTTTAGTCATACTTCAATAATGTACACTTATTTTATCTTCCCCTTTTCTATAGAGAATTTATTCCCTACATCAAGATATGAAAATATTTTCTCAAAGAATAACTCAATATTCTTACATAATTTTGTGCTTATTTTAATAATATCTTCATGATCTTTGAATTTTGTTTCATACTCCTTGATTTATTTTTTCATTGATGGTTTGGTACAGTAAGAGTGGTTTTCTCAATTATTCATGTGAACTCAACTCTTAAGGTCCTTAAAACCCACAGAGTTTCTCATTACAATGTTCAAATTTGAAGTTATTAAAACTATTATTTTCTCTATATAGTGTATAGTGGGTATCATTCCAATGTTGTTATTGGAATTCATCATATCCATATGGGCTATAATCAACCCATTATTTATTTTTGTGCCAACCATCTATAATTCTATGTCTCTAATGTAGTAGACTCCTCTTGATACCTTTTTTACTCCAAAGATGATGAATCATAATATTAATTCATTATGTAGCTCATCCTATAAAAAACACTATGAACAACCAAGAGCATAAAATAGAAAAAATAAAAATGTTAACATAAAAAAAGAAAATATTAAACCAAAATCAGGAAACATAATGGGGGTAAGAAAATTATTAACCTAACAAGATAGTTTTTCAACCATTAATTGTTTTGATTGTATCTTTATAATGACACCAAGAAATTGATAATATTCAACTATTTTGTTACTTCTAATGTTCTACCAATGTTTAGAATTTCAATTTTTCCTACAATAACTAGCCCTAAAATTTTATCAAATTGAAAGTATGGGATCAAATCTATATAAAAGAGGGAATCCTAGCGATAATATTCAAACTAGATGTTAGGTATCCATAATTAATTTAATAATAATTAAATTAAACTAAATTACCTAATTTAACTAAGCATAAAATAAACCTAAACTTGACTAGAACTATATCAGTAAAGGCAAAGATAGGGGAACTAATTCTTAGGAATGGGTTTCCTTAATTAGTAATGATTTAACTTCACTTGTTAACTTACTCCAATCAACATCTAGAAGTCTTCTTAGGGTGACTATTTTTACCTTTAATTATAAACTATAACTACTAATACCCCTGATCCCTCCCTCAAATTAAACTATAACCAACCTAGGTTAATTAAAGTCAATCTCTATGTGATAGTAAGAGTTAAGTCGGCTCTCACTACTCACTCCCCTCTATTTCACTAGATTTCATCTTGTAATCATCATTTCTCTCTCTAGGTGAGTAAGGGATAAAAGGATATTTAATATAAATTTAATACAATTTATTAGAATAATTAAAAAGTGAATAATAATTGAAAACATGAAATACACACCCCTTTTAATCCTAACCACCCTCGTCTATGAAATTAACCATTCATGGTTAATAGTTCATCGACTGTGAATAAACTAGATATCATAGATGAGGGAATAAAATTTACTATAAATAAAGGTGTTAGATAACTTATAAAACATATATAAATTTAATTTAAACAACCAAAATATGAATATATAATTACATATTGGAAAAAGAAAAAGAAAACAAAAACCCATATAGTAGCAGATCTAGTGTTGAAGTAACACTCACACTCTCCAGCCTCCAAAGTGTCAATCCCATCAATTTTTTCTTATTATTTCATTTATTCATATCTTTATTTATAGTTTAATCTTCATCCATCAAATTCCCTTCAATTCAGAGTCAAGTTCCCCTAAAAAATATCCCTAAAAAATCTTATATGATAGTAGTTTTTTCAATTAATATTTGTTGACCTGTATATTCCTATGGAATAACATAAATTCACTATGTATTATCCTTCTTTATATTTTAAAAAACCTCTTCACCAATTATTTTTGTGAAAAACATTATTATGAAAGGGGAATTGATATAGTGTAACCCTTAGTCCACAAAAAATCCAAAAAATAGTGGTTAAAATCCGCCCCCTAAAACTCTATCAAATCTCACAAATACTTTCCATATTTCTATAAAACCTGTTTTAGTTTAAACTCACATATTCCTCATGAAATTATAATATGGAATATGCAAACCATCATGGGGAAACATATACAGACCCTAATTCTAAGTAACTTCCATATTTGAATGCTCTACATCACAAGAGAATCATACATCCCAACCACCTATCCATTCAAAATATTATTTTATTTATTACTATTTCATGAGACTACAACATTATCCAAACATCCATGTCGTAACCTTCTATATGCCTTTAATACTCTAGATGAACTTTTATTTTCATCCATGGTGCAATGTATCTTCTACACCGTAGCCAACCCTCATGCAAGCTTTTTCTCCCACCATTTACCTTTATAAAGCTTCATCTAGGACCCTTATACGCTAGTAGCTTGTGGTGTAGAGAATCACCTCCAATTAAACTTATCCTTGTAAGGATTCATGGACACTTTGAAGTAACCCAAACATGGTGAAAATTTTCCTAAAAATATCAAAATCTATATTCATGTACATGTCCATGGAACAGTGCTACTGACTATGGTGAAGGAAATCAATTTGATTCATCCTCATTGAGGAACTATGGTGTAATCCACAATATGTGGTGTCTATCTCTTGATGGTAGTGATGTTGGATTATACGATGTAATCAATCATCTACAAAACAATCCATCTGTAGGAAATATATGAGGAATAAGGAATGTGATTGAGACTTTGAACAATGTCATATTTATAAAATATGAACAATTTATAGGTGCAAAGGAGTCCCACATAAACGTTTTAGAGGGTTGGTCTTGAAATAATAATCTAGGACATGGGGAGAGGTGCCCAAATAAGAAGAATTATCCCCTCCCTATGTCGATCATCCTTCCCAATGTCGACTCATGTTAGGCCTTCTTCTATTCACACATGCATTCACTCACACCCATCCACATGATCTTCACACAAATTCTCTCCAACTGGCATGCCAAGTTGGCCTCATCATTGTACTTGTAATTCTTCCCTCAGGTGGCTAGAAACTTTAGTTGAGGTCTAGCTCGATACTATCCTATTTTTTACTTCTTCCTTGTCTCTAAATTTTTTTAATTTTAGTATTTCCATATTAAAGCATATTACTACTAAAATTACTTCATTTCACCTAAAATCACCAAATCATAATAAAACTCAATTATTACTCTTTTTACGCCATCAAAAAATTAAAACACTAGAAATGGACATAATTGGAATTAAAATTAATAGAATAAATTATTAAAGTAAATATATAGATTATAACCATTAGAAATGAGATACAACCTTAAGGAACTAAGGTTAACAAATATTTAAAGTTTGAAAGAGGAATAAGGGAGGTGCATAGATCTACCCTCAAGATAAATCAAATGATTTAGAGGAAAAAAACCTTGATGGAGTTTTTATTTCATATGGGTAAATCAAAAAATTCAATAAAAATTAAAACTTGTGAAGACTACATAGTTTTGACACACAGCTAACCAAACCATGCACCAATTGTGAAACCTTCACTGAATGATCCTAGAAGACACTGTATTTTTTGGTCACACAGTTTCCCCTAAATTTGAAGGATCATTCCATAATAAAAATTAAGTCGCATGGTTCAACTATAGATACACATGGTTTGAATAACTTTGTAAAAATCATGAAAAACAACACCGGGAGTCCCCTCCCCCACAACACATTTTGGGTGCACAGTTAGAACTAATGATTTGCGAAACATGTTCCCAGACCTAAAAATCCTCTTTTTCAAAATTTTAAAACTCTAACTCCTAAAATATCTTCAGGATAACTCTGAATCCCTCTAAAACACCCCAACTATCCATGAATAGAGTAAAAACGTAAGGTTATAATTTTTTTAAATGGATTCATACCTTAATAAGGTATGGGGTTGTACAAGGTGAGTGGAATCCCATGGAATTAATTTTTCAATATTTTATAATTCCATTATCTTAAGTGATCTACAACATCTATAGCACCCCATTACCTCCTTTAATGTTTAACTATAATGGTAGTGGTAATATTAGGATAAGAGCACTAGATTGGTCAAATTTGGTCATGCTTATATATAATGATGTCACATTTACTGTATCTTATTGTATTTCACCATTTTTATCATATTTTACTTTTTTTTAAATTACCATATTTCAACCCTTACCTAATTTGGATATCCTAATTCCAAATATTGAATCCATTTTAAAAAAATCAATCTCTAAATGTGATAAAATTTATTTTTGAAATAAAAATATATAATGCATAAAACCATTTTTTCAAAAAATATCTTTCTAACCATTAAAAGATTTCATTATTATTTATTAAAATTTTAATAAAAATTAAGAGATTATTATATTAAATTAATACCATATAATTATATTTATTAATTTAATTTATTTAGATAAAAAATATAAATCACATAGAAAAATAGTTCTTTGAAAAATATCTCTTTTAACATTAAATTATTTTATTCCTAATTATTTTAAAATTAATTATATATCTACTAAACTTTCATTGAATTTTATCAGTCCATTTGTACTAAAATATTTCATTGAATTTTATAACTATATTTAATTTAAATAATTATTAAAATTAATAAATTTATTAAAAATGAATAAAGTATAAAAATACATATAAGAATAGTAAAAATACATATTTTTAAAAACATTATTTTTTAAAATAATAAATAAATTTTGATATATTGTTAAATTATATTTATAAAACCCCTTATAACCTTTTCATAATTCTTAAGGGTAAGATAATAAATGGTTATATACATAAGTGGTGATTCAACTAGATTGGATATCATAGTGATTTCCATAAGATTGAACTACTCCAAAATATTATTTTTATCAACTCATAATTATTATAGTTAATATTAGGCTTAGTCAAGGGAAAACCCTTTTATTGTTTAACCCTTTCCAAGCTCAAACAAATGAGCCTCATATGGAATACATCTAGTACTAGATTCCATTACTTCTCTTTTCTACATAAATTTAATAATGTGATTATTTATACCCACAATATCAATGATTTTATTAAAATATTCACATATTATAATTAATTTAATTGAGTTTCAAATTTTATTTCAACTATTAATATAATTGATCTCATTAATCACTATATTATCCAATAATTGTATATACCCACAATCTATATAATGGTTATATTTCATCCATATATATATATATACATGCTTCACTAAAATAATTCATCATGTTCTATAATTTATCTTATCAAGATTTTTATCATATTTATAATATTATATATTTTTTATATAGTTATCATCAAGGGTATAATCCTCATGGGTGATCATAATGATTAATATTTCAATCTTACTATATTTTTATTTAGTTTTGGTTGTATTCCTTCTATAATTTTTCTAATTATGTCTTATTTAGACATCTTGTAATGTTCATTCCACTATATTGTTATAACTTAATGGAATATGGATTTTTTCATCTTAAGTTTTTATTGTGTTTAAAGAAATATACTTGGCACATAGGTTTTATTTAAATGCAATTTAATAATAAAAATTTTGTGTGTTACATTCTCCCCATCTTTAAAAAAATTCTCCCTCAAAATTTCATTACTCAAATAAAAAAATGAGTGTAGTTTTCTATAATTACATCATCAGGTTCCCATATTTCTTCCAAGAACTTAAGATATCTACAAATATATGATATAAGATATCTAATGGTTATTCATCATATGTGAGATCATGATCATGTTTCAAAACCTCCAGGTTTAGTAC
Source organism: Viscum album (assembly GCA_963277665.1). Taxonomy (NCBI): domain Eukaryota; kingdom Viridiplantae; phylum Streptophyta; class Magnoliopsida; order Santalales; family Viscaceae; genus Viscum; species Viscum album. The sequence goes on from OY728145.1 coordinate 787,536,199, forward strand.
ATGTTATGGATCTAGTATTTACTTCCTAAAAAGTGATACATGGAACACATCTTTCACCCAGTAGAGGTTTGGTGGAAGTTATTATATATATCACCCCAACCCAATTATCCACATGAATAATGCTTCAAGCTGAGTTCCTCTAGCCTAATGCACGCCTCCACATATACCAAAGGCTACTAACTAGTAGTGAGGGTGTAAAGGAGTGATAGTGGGAAGGCTATACCCTATGGTGATGATATAATAATGGTCCAAGTAAATATATAATATACAAAATAAAGGTAGAGAACAACAAACACTGGATTAGTAACCCACCCATAGAGAAAGAACAAGCAATAACATACAATAGTAGAAGCATAATCAACAAAAAAAGTGGAATAAATAAATAATCCAAACATACCATTTATAGCTAATAATTCAAATCAAAACAATATATTCATATTAATATGTAGAAGGGTTGGAAATGGATAAACACCATACATATATATATAATCATGCTGGTAGAGAAAGTAAAACTCAAAAGATAAAATCTTACTGATGTAGTAACCTCAAGGCCCCTTACCATTTATCCCATATTAAATCAACCACTAAGATCTAGCTCAGGAGCCTAGACCTTTACTTGATCGCAAATCCGTAAAATCTACATGCATCCTGAAGGGCCCATGTAGGGTGTGAGAAAGAATCACCGTTGGCCATTACCAATGTGTTCCTATCTGACATCTATGATCCAATATTTTTGTACTAAAAATAAAGAAAGTTAGCACATCCATTTAATAAACACAAACTTCCCTAGTGCTCAACAACCACTAGGAAACTATCACCTGCTTCAACAAATGATGTAATAACTATAGTGGGAGGATCCTTAACAATGATCTCACAGAATCATATGATAACAATCAATCCAGGTGAACCCTTAGGTTCCACTACCATTTAATTCACTCGGAACCATGTGGAATCAATCAAGTAACTGATGCCTTGAAGTCACACCCAAACAATAATATCTTGGTTACTTAGACCTTAGCTAAAAAGAACTATCATTGGCCTTTGTCCCATGTCCAAGGCACAATAATATATGCACTCAAAATAATATCACTATCGGATCAATAACTGATTTCCAAAGGAATGGTGATATATGTCCTCCTAAAATAGTCATTGACTAATGGTCTCAAGCACGGTGAGCCTTAGCCTTCAACTAATACTCTCAACACTATAAATTGATGGATATTCACTATCCTTGTGATTATCTATGATAATAACCTCTAAAAAATTCCCTAAGACACATCTAATGGAGGCCTCTACACACATGAGTGGTCAATACACCTCATTTATGAGTCCTACTATGTGCACACGACTCTAAACGAAATATTAGACATCACGGGTGAGTGAAAATCACCAAATAAGAACTTAAGACACACCGATATGGAACTTAATTACCCTATGACTATGTCACTCAAACCTATGGAAAAAACCATCAAATATCACATGATCTGTGCATGTAACCTAACGACCTCATTTCCTCATCTGGTGACCGAGTCACCCAACCTGTGATCAACATCACCCAAATATGTTTATCTCGGTCCATTACCTACCTGATGATCACATCACCTCAATCCTTATGGAAAACACCATCCAAATCCTTAGGTTTATCCCATCATGATCCCATGGATCTCATCCCAAAAAATTCACACATATATAAAAATTCAATATAATTAAATTGAAAAAATAAATTTAAATAAATCTACACCCCAACCTAAACTTCCCAAGGCCTAACCTATCACCAAGACTCAACTATTAGTATAATTAAGTAGCATTCCCATAGGCATCTCTATTGGGTTCAATTAATTAATAAAAGATAAACATTAAATTTATAGGGTCTCGCTCAGACTACCTGATGACGTGCTAAAAGTCGTGCTCCCAAAATATTCCTGAAAACACAAAGAAAGACAAGCACCACATACCTCATGTTGGTAGAAATACACTTATCCAATCATATCCTCTAACTCATACTGATTTTAAATAAATTAGTTTTTTATATTAATGCCTTGAAAATTGGGTAAAAACACTCGCATGAATTTAGCGCACTATATGGTGAGGGAAAGTAAGAATAGAAGTAAGAGGAATTGAGGCCTTGAAAATGTAGATCCATTTTCATAGAAGAATCGTAGAACATAGTCTAGAAAGAGATTCTAACTAATATCCTAGAGGAGGAAGAAACAAGAGAGGGAGCTCTCTGTGTATGCGTGTGGAGGAAAAGAAAAAGGGAGGAGAAAGATTAAAAGGGAGAGGTAGAAAAATTAAAATTTCACACCTCTAAATAACCTGCATGGTTTGGAAAACCATTTTCAAACTATGTGGATCATAATTATTAAAAATAAATCTCCACATGATTTGATCTCCCGGTTTAACCAAACCATGCTAATCCCATGTGTATCCACTAGTTAAGTGATACTAAGAGTGTGCATGCACACTCTTTTTCCAAACCCTAGGAAAACTGTCTGGATCCCTCTACTAAAAACGGTAGAGGTTCATTCACATCCATGCACCCCCTCCTAAATGGTTTACCAAACCATTCTCAATGCATTTTGAGGGTTCACAATTTCTCCTTGGAGGTTGTAGAGTTTTTTCAAATCACGTGCCTCAGTCTGTGCACCTCATAAAGTTTGGGTTTTCAACCTCCGACACACCTGAAACCCAAAGAAAACCCCAATACACTTTCTAAGCATCACGAATAATCTAAAATTAATGTATTGGGTTATAGAAACTCTCATAATTAAGTTTTGTTGATTGAGAAAAGTGTTTTTCTACCCAAAAAACTCGGATAATTCAAAACGGATGAGGAATCTAACTCGCCCCCAAAAACCATGGACGTTATAATCTCCCTACCCTAACATAGCTCATTCTTGATCTATAAAACATAAAGCGAAGATGGTAACAAGCATAACCATATCATTAAAATTAACCCTGACTGCCTTGGTCAAAAGTGTGTAGGTCAACTCCCTCAAGGGATCTCCACCTTAAGAGTTACCTACCCCGATCCCATCCTGATCCAAAATTAAAATGAAATTGATGGTCCTACAACCATACCTAGACTCAATATCCTCCCATGATGCATCGTCACTCCTAAAACTCATGAAGTGCTCCTATTTCATACCCAACACCCATTATAATCCCACACTGCATCGATTCACACCTTGTGACCGTGTCTCACATGGAACCTATGAGGTCTCACATCTCACAGATGCCCAAAATCAATCCCAGTGCCTCACACCCTAAATAAGTCCCACATCTCAAAGATTCTCAGATGCCAACTCACCTCAGACAAGTTACACATCCAATGATTCTCACATAAAAATCTTGGTTCCATTCACCCTATACATACATACATAGATACATACATACATAGACACACACACACACACAAACATATATATATAACACATCCGAGATGATTACAACCTCTTAACCAGTGTTTAGTTCATCCACAGTATATACTATGCACCTCGTTCACCGGAAAAAGACATACATCTAAAAATTCTATGCCAAAACAAAAAAAGACCCAACTATGCTCAAAATATACCTTTAACCATAACCAGATCCCCATCCTTATCAGCACCTGGCATCTCCACTACATGCACCTATCTTTATGCTCGATTAACTAAATCCTAGCCTCCCTATGGTGTTAAACCAACCATTGGCCACTAACCCAACTACTGGATCCCACTGTCTCTACTATGACCTACGTGTGTTGCTGAAACTCATCTACCATCACCTGGTACCTCTCCCGATCCGATATTAGAACCTTGAGTCTACCCTGGTCCCTATTTTTAAGCTATTCGAGAATTATTCCTATAGAAAATATTGAGATGCATGACCTGTCCATAGGTTTGGAACTCCTTTGGTTCCCAATCACACTGAGTCCACACATATCCTGGATTCTATCATTAGAAGCTAACCATCGATGACCCACTCTGAGGTGGTTGATTGATTCCTTGGCCTGAATGACTTACTAGAACTCCTCTCAGACCCACTTCCTGGTATTTGAAGCATCTCCACTGTAATCACCTGACACTGTCATCCAACTCGACTTTGACCGATCTATTAAATTTCCCTTGGCTATGAGTGTCTAATTCACCTCCTCTGAGAATGATACCAACATGAATATGTTTACATACACCTGAATGGCATTCCATAAACCATCCTAGAAATACCTCACCCTCAATATGTCATCGACCACCATGAAAAGTGCGAAGAGAGACAAATTGGTGAACATCACTGCATAGTACATGACGAACATGTCACCCTTCAGTAGGATTAAAAACTCCCAAGCTCTCTCTTCCCTCAGCATCTCCAAGAATTAGTTCTTGAAGAACCTAGCATTAAAGTACTTCCATGCCAATATATCATTTTTTCTTACTTGAACCTTCACCTACCACCATCACTTATCCATTCCTCTGAGCATATAATTAGCCAGCTTCACCCTTCACCCAGGAGGTGTCTCTAGCTTCTTGAAGATCATCTTCATCAATTTGATCCAGTTATAAGTTACCTATGGTCCATCCTTACTATGAAATAATGGTATGTGAGGTGAATAGAACTCTCACATCAGGTACACCATCAAAGGCTCTACTCTATTAGCTCCCCATTCAATCCCCTACATAACATGTACCAAGATCACTATGAGCTACTCATCAAACCATAGCCCAAAAAATGTCAAATCTAGCAGCTGCCCCTCCTTCACTGAATCTTGTAATTGAGCCTACACCAATGGATCATGATTTTCCTGAACCTTCAAGGCATCATACCAACCCTCAGGGATCTCAACTTGTTCTCTCTCCTACGACACTAAAACATTTCCCGCTTGATGCTCCATTGGAGCCCGTCTAGGTGGAATTTCGCTGAATATCAATACATGGTCAGACAACCTAGATAAAAAAAAATATAATGTAGATAGTGAAATCAGTAATAGTAAGTGTAAAGTCACTACTCATACCCATACCCATAGCAAACATTTCTCACAAAATTCAGCCTCTTGTCCCCTTACCTATCCATATCAAAGTCATGTATCACATATGACTCAAGACACGCTCATACTGACGAACCATGTGGCCTCAATCTAAAAACCTCATCACCTAACCTGGTGATAAACATCACCCCTTATCACTATCTATGTCTTCTCCAATAAAATTCATTCCCATATATATAGGTATTATATATCAAAAAAACATTTAATTGAGTCCACTTTCCTGGGATATTTGAGTAATATGACCCCAAAAGGAAGCTAGGAATGAAAAACCCACTCTGCTTCCTTTACTGACACTTTATAAAACCCAACCCCTCTTAGTAAGATTAAATTACCCAATGAAAATCACAACATTTTGTCAGATGAACATGCATATATATAATTAAAACAACTTATGTGACTAATCAAATCATAAATAAACACCACCTTCCATACTATGCCAGGGGTCCAAAGATCCACCCTTACCATACCAAGCCAAGGGTCACATGTCACAACAGGTAACAATCACATTCAAAGTATACCACTCAAGTTGGAAATCAAATAAACTGTAAAATGAGAAAAAAGAACAACAATTCTCACCCTTGGAAACTTGGTCTGTCCCCCATGCATGTGGCTACAGGCACCGAAACACGATATATAACCTTTGTTCTGACAATATCCTAATCTCTGGTCTATCATATAATAAAAAGTAAGACCAAAAAATAAAAGGAAAATCAATATTGATATCATTAGAAGCTTACCGAATGCTGCTACTAATTCCCAGTCAAGAACTACTCCAATACGATTTGTAGCACCCTGACTTGATTAACCACCAAGAAAATGCTTTGGGCTGAGTTCCATTGGACTTAGGCACACCCCCCCATATGCCAACAGCTACCAAGTAGCAATGATGGTGTAAATGAGTGATAGTGGAGCGACTATACACTATGATGATGATATAATAATGGTCAAAGTAAATATATAATATGTAGTAGAAATTTAAAGAACAATAGAAATTGGACCAGTAACTTGCCCATGGTGGAAAAACACAAAATAAAATATAATAGTAGAAGAATGATCAATAACAAAAACAAAATAAATAAAAAATACAAACATGCTATTTATAGCTAAGTATACATATCAAAACAATCCATACATATTAATACATAGAAGGATCTCCAATGGATGACCAAAGTACATACATATATATAAGAATGTTGGTATAGAAAGAAAAACCCAAAAGAAAAACTCTAGTTGATGTAGTAACCTCAAGGTCCCTCACGATACATCTCATACTAACTAAAACATGAATATCCAACTCTTAAACCCAAACCTTTACCTAATCGCGAAGCAATAAAATCTACACATGTCCCTAAGGGTCTGTTTAGTGTGTGAGAAATAATATCAGTAGGCCACCACCAATATGTATCTATCTTACATCTATCATCTATTAGGTTTTTAATAAAAATAAAGAAATTCAACACATGAATTTAATAAACAAAAGATTCCTTAGTGCTCAAAATCCACTAGGAAGATTTAACCTAATTTGGGCAATGCTGGACTAACTGTAGTGGGAGGATCCTTAGCAATAATATCAAGGCATACTCTGATGAAAATCAGTCCAGGTGAACCCTCATGTTCCACCTACATTTAAGCTTCCCGACACCATGTTCAACCATTCAAGTAAGCAACATCCTGAAGGAATACCCAAACAATAAGATCCTGGTCCCTCGGACCTCAGCTAAAAAGATATCTCATTGTTCATTGGCCCGACGTCCGAGGCACAACGATATCCATCCTTCAAATAATATCATCATCGGCTCAATAATCAACATCCCAAGGAATAATGATATCCATTATCCCAAAATAGTCTTGTCCCAACAACCTCAAGCATGGAGAGCCTCGGCCCCTAATTGAGAGTCTCAACATAGTCAACTGATGGCTCCTCACTATCCCCATGGATTTCTATGATAAGTACCTCCAAAAAATTCCCTAAGACTCATCTTACGAAGGCCTCTACTCACATGAGTGGTCAATACCACCTCGTCATCTGAGTCCTACTATGTGCACACAACTCCAAATGGTGCATTTTGCAACACGAGTGAGCATAAATCAGTAAATAAGAACCTAAGACACCAATTCGGCACCTCGTTCCCCTATGACTATGTCACTCAAACCGATGTCCAACACCATCCAATATCACAAAAACTATTCATGTAGCCTAATAACTTTGTTACCTCATCTGATGACCAAGTCACCCAAACTATGATCAACATCACCCAAATATATATATCAGGCCACTCATATCCTAATGATCACATCCCCTTAGTCCAAATAGCCAATTCCATCTCAATACTTGGGCCGATCCCATCACAATTCCAGGGATCTCATCCCAAGAAATTCACACACACACACACACATATATATATGTAACAATTAAATATTATTAAATTTAACAAATTAATTTAAATAAATCAACACCCCAACCTAAAATACCCAAGGTCTGACCTCTCACCAAGCCTTAACCATTAGTTGAGTTAAGGAGCATGCCCACAAGAATCTTCAATGGGATAAATTAATTAATTAAAGAAAACATTAAATTTATTGGGTCCTTCTTAGACTACCTGATAGTGCGCTAAATTTTTTCCCCAAAAAACTCATGAAAACACAAAGAAAGATGAGAACCAACTACCTCATGTTGGTATACATCCACTCAATTAATCTTATCCTCTAACATTGAACAATTTAGAAGAATTCAATGTTTTGGATGAATGCCCTGAAAATAGGGTAAAACCACTCACACAGATTTAGCACACGATATGGAGAGGGAAAGAAAGAATAAAAGAAAGAGTAATCAAATCCTTATCAATATGGATCCAACATTACAGACAGATCGAATAACAATGTCCGGATGGAAATTCTAGCTCACATTCTAGAGGAGGAAGAAATAAGAGAGGGAACTCCTTGTGCATGCGGGTTGAGGAAAAGAAAAAGAGGGAAAAGAATAAAAGGGAAGAAGGGAAAATCATAATTTAACACCTTTAAAGATCCCGCACAGTTTTTAAAAATGTGCACAAACCATACATCTCTTGCTGCTTAAGATACAAACCCCACATAGTTAGTTTGCATGGTTTAACCAAATTGTACTGAGCTCATGTGTAGCCACTAGTTAAGTGGAACTAAGTGTGCAACATGTACAAGGTTTTCCCAAACTGTGAATATGACATAAATATACCTATACTAAAAACTAAATATTTTCATGCACAACCATGTTCCCCCTCATCCACGGTTTACCAAACTATGCTCAGTTCATTTGGAGGGTGCACAATTTCTCATTGAAGTCGACACAGTTTGTCCAAACCATGCACCTCAATATATGCACTCCAAAAAATTTGGATTTTCGTCCTTCGACACAAAAGAAACCCAATTAAAACCCCCAAGACGCTTTTTTAGAATTAAGACCCATTTAAAATAAAGGTCTTGGGTTAGATAAAATTTTAGAATTAAGTCCTGTTAACTGAGAAAAGAGTTAGTCTACCTACCAGAATCTGAAAATTCAAAACGGGTGAGGAATTCAGCCCGCTCCAAAAACCCATGATGTTACATTTTATGATAAGGTATAATATTTCTTCAATTAATAATATTTAAGGGATAAATGTATCTTAGTCTTATCTTTCCCTTCTTTATGAATCTTATAAACTAATTTTATGGATAGATTCAAAGGAATACTTTGTCACCAACCTCAAACTCTATATCTCATCGATGATAATTAGTATATATCTTCTATCAACTTTTTATTGATTTAATATGTCATAGAACAGTTTTATCCTTATCTATCATATCTTGAGTAAGATCTAGTCACAATAAATTTCTATCTCCAACTTTATCCAAGTATGTCATAGTTCTTCATCTCTTCTCATAAATTCATATAATGAAATTTGAATGATTGATTTGGAACTATTATTATATGAGAACTCTAACAGAGGGAGATATTGACCCTATATTACTTTTAAACCCATTGAGTAAAATATTAGCATGTATTCCAAAGTCTGAATGGTCCTTTTAGATTGACTTTATTTTTATGTTAATAATTCGCACTAATGTTCAGCTCTATATCAAATTTATGATAGATAATTTTCTCGAACTTCTATTTAATCCTTGGATCTTGATCAGATATAATAAAAATTGGTACTCCATGCCACATTAACATTTCCTCTATGAATTTCTTATCAAGTTTATTTAGACACATCTATCATAGGGTGTAACAAAAGAAGATTTTATTTTCTCAATACTGCACAGAGGATGACAAGGGTCATCTCACTTGACGAGTGTCTCATTAGGTTCAATAACTAATTATAATTTTACTAATATAATTATTTTTTTATTGTAATTATTTTCTAAAATGATGATTTTTGAAAAATAATTTTAAATGCAAGAAGGAACTAAATGCATGCAGAATGAAATCTAGAAGAAAGTTCTTGGTACAAGATTTGATAATGTGGGTTCATTTGTTATTTTTTTTAAAATTCAATGTGATACTTTTTTTGATGAAACCTCATTAATAAATAAATTTAATTTGATTTATTGAGTGTGATATTTTAGTATTCCTTCAGTTCACCAAATCAAACCTCCTCCAATAGTCAAATTGGATAACACCTCAACTGAGAATGCAATTCATAAAATATATGGTTGTACCACATGTCATTTCATCCCTTTAAGAAACCCCAGATCCACCGTATTAAGGGTTTTCTCAAGATAAGACAGGGAAAATAATGAATCAAAGAAAATTAATAGAATTTGAAATAATGTCACGGTGGATGACTTTTTCACCCATGCAATACTCTCGCATCTATCACCAGTGGAATAAAAAAATATTGAATTGACACACAATAATTAAGAACACCATAAAAACTCCCCCATTTCTAATCCTTATGTTATTCACTTTCCATTGAAAATTTAAAATAGACCGTGATAGAAGATGTAATAGAGAGTAAATGAGATTAGGGTTGGAAGAGAAAAAAGGGATAGAAGAAGAAAGGGAAAAAACGTGAATTAAAAATATGTAGATGTGTTACAGGGGAAAAGAAAAAAAAGAAAAAGGAAAAGAAATAAACCCTAAAGTAGTATAACCCCTATAATGTAGAACAAAATTATATCATTAGGATCAGATCCATTTTTCTATGGCCTAGCCTTGTATTTATACAGATTCTATGTGCTCGGCCTTTCATAAAGCGCATAACAAATGGGTTCTTCTGGGTCCAAATAATCAAAGGGTAAATAAAAGGGGTATACAAAATTTAATACATCCTATACTTCTAATCTTGGTCTTGTATGATGGTTACATGTTATGTAATTATATTACACAACATGTAATGTGTGGGGATAAAATTCTCACAGCATGTTTCACAACTTGATTTCACACTATGAAATTATTCAAGTTACACATCATGAATGACTTAAATGATGTGTAAAATTGATTTATATCCATTTTCACTCCAAATCAGCATGGTAATTAATTTTCAAGCTTCATTCATGGTCTTTAGATTTCTCCTTCATCTCATTCCATCTTATACATTATCAAACCATCAACTTTTAGCTTCCAAAATCTAGTGTCACATTGCACCGCTTCACAGCGTGGTCCGAAGTGTCTTCAACCTACATAATTCGTTATTTTTTTTTCATTTTCCATAAATTGGTGGAATAATACCATACATCACAAAACCAATTAAATAATAGAAAGAATAATTAATTAAATTTTAAAAACATGATTTTTTATATACAAAAATATTTTCAAAATATGAATTTTTCATTGATCAAGTGAGAAATCCTCTTGAATAAAAAAGAAGTGTGTTATCTTAATTATTTGATCCACCACAATTGAGATGAAATTATTTCCTTTATATATTTTTGGAATAACGATGATGAAATTCATGGTGATGCATGATTATGGGTAATATTTTCATCATCCTCTTCGACTTCTAATATTTTCCTTAACTTACTGGAAGACCAAGATTTGATATATATACTCCTCAATATCCCTCTTCCTGTTTTCCAACTGAAAGTTATTATAAAGTTCTCTATATATCATGGTATGTCCTAAATTAATAGAGAGTAATGAGCTATGAGAATAACCGAAAATATCCTTCTTTAGTTATGGAAAGTATGGTATACACATCTGGGTTCCAAATCTTAAAAATCTATATTCTTCAAGTTTGAACTCTAAATTACTCCCTACTTTATTCTATATCTCTATGTTATCCTTTTACACCTCATTAATCTTCAAATATATGGATATTTTAGAAATCATTTATCCAAGATAGGGTTTCATCCCTTACCTTATGATTTCTTTGTCTATCCTTTGAATATCCACAAAGATTAGATCTCTTTAAATCCTCATCATGGATAAGGAATCATGGTATTTTCTACTCAAAATATTAGCCACCTTGTTTTCATTTACAGGATGGAAATGCATTGAGAAATAATAATCCTTGATTAACTTTTATCACCTCCTTCAAAACATGTTCAAATCCTTATATATGAATATATACTTTAATATCATGTGATTAGTATATATATCACACTTATCTCTATAGAGAAAATGTCACCATATATTTAATGTAAATATTATGGTTTCTAGCTCAAGATCATATGTTTGTTAGTTTTAATCATGTTTTGTTTATTGAAATGAGGTATAATTTATCACTTTATAATTTTCATAAGGACACATCCTAGACCCTTATTTGATGTATCACTATATTTAATAAACCCTTCCCCACTATAGGGTAGTGTAAGTATAGGTTTAATGAATAACCTCTTCTTAAGATATTTAATATATTTATTAAAATTATTCTAACCATATAAATATAACTTCCTTACACAATAACATGGTTAGTGGATTAAAAAATCATGGGAAATTTCTCAAAAATCATTGATACTATCCAGACTATCCAAGCAAACTATGGATCTAGGTCACAAATATTGCTCTAGTTCATTCCTCAATCACCCCTATCTTTAAAGGATCCACATATATACCCTCAATTTTGATTACATAACTCAATAAGGATAATTTTTATAGCTATAATTGACACTTTCTAAACTATTCAAATAATTTCTCCATTAATGATGTCTTTAGAAAAATCCTCAAATGATCTTCATATTTTCCCTTACTCTTGGAACATATGATAATATCATCAATAAATATTACTATAAGTTTAGAAAGGTAATCACTATATATTCTATTCATCATATCCATGAAGATAGTGGGGGAATTTGTGAGTCTTAAAGGCATCACTTTGAATTCATGGTGTCTATATCTTATAAAAAAGGTTATCTTGGATATATATTTCATCTTTACCCTTAGATATTGAAATTCATATCAAGGATCCAAATTTTAGAATTTTTGTGACCCTTTAAGTTGATCAAAAAAATCATCAATATAGAGTATCAATACTTATTCTTGATCATGATATTGTTAATCACATGATAATTAATGCAAAGATACATTGATCAATACTTGTTTTTAATAAATACGACTGGTGCACCCCTTGGATAATCACCTGGGCATATAAAATCCTTGTCCATATTATCAAAAAGTTTATTTTTCAATTAATCCCATTAAATGGGTTTTATTCTATAAGGGATTTTAGATATAGTCATAGAACTATGTATGATTTCAATTAAAAACTAAACCTCATGTTATGAGGTAAGGTCAAACAACTCTTTAAGGAATACATCTATACATTCCATTAAAATTATAATGAATTCAATATTGAGTTTATCCCTAATCATTTAAGCTATGTATCCTTCATTATTGGGTACCAGGACCCATATTAAGGAATTATTCACTAATGAGAATTCATAACCATCCGCGTATTGACATTTGATCACGAGATTATTTGGGATATGAAATGAGATTTCCATATCCTAAAAATTGATATGAGATATATATTGTGAGATTCAATCCATTTCCAATATCACATATAACTCTACCAAGGTAAGAATAACTAGATTTTCCCGAATATCTTCCCACAAACCTCAATTAGAGAATATTTATACACTTGGGATGCAACCATCGCACCACCATGTGTTTTTAGCAGTAACTCATCATCCAATATTTTAGGTACTGAATAAATAATATTATATAACTATAATCAAATAATATGTTTATATATATTGAGTGGATAACATGTGTTCTATTCACAAATTTGTTATCAGGATTTAATTCAGTGATAGTAATTTCATATAATCTTCCTTGGTCCTTTGGTTTTGAAGGTTTTTAATGTTGATTCTCTTAATTATCCCTTGGATTGGTTTATTTTTATATATATCGCCTAAATTTATTATGTCTAAAAAATTTAATTTTTTGGAGGTACATGAGGTGGAAATTTACCCCCACACCCTATTTTTTTATCATCCTCCTCATATCTCTTTAACACTTATGTTCTTGATGTTATATTCTTCCATACATGAAACATTTCCCCATTCTATTAAGGAAAATCACAATACACTTCTTCCCATACCTTTAGCATATAACTATTTTAATCCTCTTCCCTCCATTAACTTTATCATTTGAATTTTTGTGAAACTATATTTTCATTTTATTATCCCCAAATACATGATAGTAATGAGAGTCCAAAGTTTTCATTTCCATGATAAGAAAAAAAACAATTTCTACATAGCTACCAAATTCACTTATAATTTTATATCTTCAAAGACTTGGATTTAATCCATAAAAGACATGATCAATTTATATATCGGGATCGATAATAAAATTGAATTTATGCCTTGTAAATCTTGTGAAGTTTTATTTATATAAACTAATCAATTATTCCTCTTTTTTCTTAATATCCATAAATTATCTCTCAATTTTTTTGTGAGGATTTCATGGAAAATATTTATTGAAAAATATATTCTTAAAATCCTCTCATTACATGGAATAAACTTCTTCCATTTTCTTTGTGTTTTCGATCAATGTATATCATTGGTTTTCTTCACCTTCTAAATGATAAATGTCCAAAAACAATATTTTCATGCTCCGTGTATTGAAGAAAAAATATATATATTCTCTTATGTTGGTCTATTTATTAGTAATCAATGCATCATAATATGTACTAAAGGATAATGGTTATTGTAACATGAAGGACTCAATATCAACTTTATTCTTCTTTGGTGCATTTTGGAGATTAATGTGGTTTAAGGTATTAATCATAACCATAGATAGAATAGTCCTAAATGTTTTCACTTCATCACTCATTCCAATTGGTTAATCATTTGGAAAATTCCCACATTGTCCAACACATTCGTTTTTTACTCAATTACCCTTGTTTAAAACTATTTACTAAAACCAAAAGGGTTTAAAGAAGTATTAAATAATAATATCTTAAGAAAATCAAGATAAAAAATTATATGAACATGAAATATTATACTTATTATGTCTTACCTTATGACACCTTTATTTCAACCTTTGAAACTTTTGGTTCAACCTAGGTTTTATTAAGTTTGGTTCTTATATATTTCATAAACTAATCTCTAAAAAATAACAAAACCCTATTATAATAACAACTTAGACCGAACAAGTATAACACACACACACACACACACACACACATATATATATATATTACATCATTTCACATAATTATTCATTACTTGTTATAAATAAATTTAACTTCAAGAACCCAAAGCTTTAGTGTCTTTAGATATTAGTTATATAGACATCTTATTACAGAATAATTCCTCAATATATCCCAAAAAATAAATTATATATTATTTTATACTATACATAGTCTCGTATAAGAGTTCATAGTAAAGGAGGAAACATATGAAAAGTGTGATATCTAATGATCTGTAAGGAAAAAATCACAATCAATGAGTCAATGAATATTTATCATTAGATCATGGACATGTTATAAAACATTAACATGGGATAAATACCTAATTAATGTAATAAGATCATGGAATCATAATAAGTGGTCATAAATCATGATAACATGGTTATATATCATATCATAGGATCATTGAATTATGAAAGGATATTTATTAAAGCATAACATTTAACATGTCTTGGGGGTGTGAAATCATAAGACAATAATCATAATTCATAAAAAAAATAACGTAGGAAGTAGTAAAAAAAATAAGAATTAAAAAATAATAACATATGTAAAGTATAACCATCAAGACATTAATATCATAGTGGACTTGGATAACCACCTATATCCCATAACATAATAGACTAGGATGACTACTCATGTCCCATAACATAGTGGCCTTAGTCTACTCACCTATATCTCATCATAATCTCATTAGATATAAAGATATACTAAATGAAATAAAGTGTCATAAAATTTGGGGACCAACCATCACATAATGATAAAACATACATAAGTTTTCCATATGATATCAATGATTTACCCATAGGGAATCATTAGTTCCTTATGATTCTATACAAAAACAAATTTATAAAAACTCAACTATGCTACTCAATTAATTAAAATGCAGTAAAGTAACAGATCAGGATCGATCCACGGATATGGATAAATTATTTTATTTGAATATCAAAAGATTAATTTTATTAAATTAAGGGAAAACTTGAGAGAATATTGATTTGATTGGATTTTAAAAAATGAATGTTGAAGGCAAATAAGATTGATTTATTGTTTAGTAATCAAATTTTGAAAGTTTGTTGGGGTAATGTAATATTAGAGTTTAGGTGCAATTGGATTTTAGAAAATAGATTGATTATCTCATGATTGGTGTTGGAGTCGAGATGAGGTAGATCCAATGGTCATTGTATCTCCTCCTTAACGTGGGAACACCCTATTTCCCTTGGTCCATAATATAGGATTTCTCCAAATCGAGTTTGTCTTGATACCATATTTAAACTTTATATCCCCCAAAGTTGAAAATGTTCATGCCCTCTTTAGGTTTATCAGTTATAAAGTTTTATTGTTCTCTTTAATTAAATTATCAATGGTTATGATAAAGTAAAATTTTTGGGATCAGAAGTTGACGAATAAATTACACAAACTAAATACATGAATAATATAAATAAATTAATCTAATGCACCTTCCCCCTTCTAGTTACATCACCCAAGAACATGGTGGGATTACCCCCTAGTCTTAGTGATTATAGGTTTAGAGGGAATGAGAAAATAATATTAAATAATATAGAAAGAACTGAAAAAAGTCTCTTTTCTCCAAGCGTTGGTCTTCAGTCAAATCCAAATTGGAATGATTTCAAACAGCAGGCAACTCCTATATTTATAGGTGTTGGATGGGATCTTCCTGACCTATTACATGATATGTAAAGTGATTACACATCATGTAATCCTGATCCGATGTTGGTTTTGTGATTTTTTGATCTGTGAAAATCAAGTTCGGAGAATTTGACCATTGAATCATGTCATGATGTGTAACTGTGGCTCACAATGTGTAATAGATTCGCGAACTATAATTTCCCGACTTGGCTTCACAGTCTGCAGTATGTCATGAACTGATACTACATGTTATTTACTGATGATTCATGATGTGTAATTCCTTTTCTACTCCCAGATCTAATCTTGCCTTGGTTTCTTTTGTTTGGTGTCTTATAAGTGCTCTATTATTATTCTAAAAAATCTGGTGTTGTGCCACTTCACTTCTCTTGCAGTGTTAAGTGTCATTTTTGCTCTATTTTTTCCTCTTTTAATTCCTTTTTCATAAATCTATTATTATTACCAAAAATAATAAAACAAGTAAATACATTTCAAAATTAGTGAGATTATTCATTTAAATACAAAAATCAATACCTTAAAACACTCTAAAATATATACATGAGATACACTTATCAATCAATCACAGATCATAGCTTAATTTACCCAAGGAAATAAAATGAGTTACAAAACATTTTAAGAGGTATCACATAGGAAGAAATTAAGAATTGGATTGGATGATACCCAAATTTAAATCACCCAAAAGAAACATATCATAATATCTTTTAGATGGTGATACATGAATCATAATTCCATTAATGATGAACCTTCCAAATAAATATATAAAATGTAATAGAAATCATGAAAATAATTTTATTTATGTTTTGGTATCATTTTTATAAAAATAATGATATAATACACTTTAAAAATAATTTTCAAAAAGGTGATAAAATAATTTTAAATGTTATTTTAATAATAAACTTCTTAATAGTGGAACCTTGAACACAAATAAATATAGTATAAGAAATGTTTGAAAGATAAAAATTGGAATGTAACTGGAAAGAAGTACTTTTTAATAATTTTTAATAGTTTTAAAATAACCCAAATCGATAAAATTGGTACAAAAATTCCTTCTTGAATATAGAAAAAGATAAATATGTAGTTTATATAAGATAATAAATAATTAAATTTCAAAATAATAATAATATTGGTTTGTGGAAAGAAAGAATATGCACATGTAAGACAAATAGTAGATATAGAGGATGAGAATTATTCTTAAAAGAATTATATTTTTAATAAGAAAGAAATAAATAAATAAGATAACATAAAATAAGAGGTAGATAAATGGTATAATATATTAAACATGAAATAGCATAGTTGAAGAAAAAATATCATGGCCTAATGAAGTGAGATCGGGTCAAGAAAAACCCTTAAAATTGTGGTTATATATGACTCAAAAACCAATAAAAGAGAGAACATAAAATTGATTAGTAAATTCTGTGAATATAAATTAAACTATGAAAAAATATTTAAATGGTGTATTATATACACTATATAAAGGAAAATAGGCGTATAATATGAAACATGCATCAATGATGTAAAATTGAAACGAAAACCATTACCTTGGATTCCCACTTGGTCGAGCAAACTCTTATTTCCTGTATAATAAACTTAGGTTTATTATTCATTTATATTATAGAATTATTTGTATATTTTTTATTTAATACCATTCTTTCATATCTTATTATTACATACTTATTATTCATTCACATTTAAAATTAATCATTGATTGATAATTGTTCCTTTTGTTCCACACTTTATTTGGTATGGTGGATTCAGTCCTTGATCCTTTCTCCTTTATCCATCAACTCTAGAATAGTCATGGAAATTATATAAGTGTGTTTGATAGAGTTATGGAGTTTCAATATTTTTTTCATGTTATTTAAGGTAAATGTTCATATAAAATGATTATAAATTCACCTTTTGTGAATATTAAATCAATAAAAGGTATTGATTTTATTATATAATATATTTATAAAAATTACTATTATATAACTATAAATAAATATTAAATTAACAATTATTAACACATATTACAATTATTTATGTTTTATTAATCATCAATGATGGAAATTTTATATCTTCATTCATATAGGTGGTAAAACTGATCCAAACAAGAATGTGTTATCATGAATGAATCAATAAGAATATTTTTTCATATAATTATAATATAAATTTTATAGAATAATAAAATTTTATATTACATGTTACTAAAATTTTAAATTATAATTAAGAATATTCCGATGATGAAGATAAAGAAAAATGATTAAGAAGAAGATATCACTTACGTTGAGGTGTCAAATCTAATCTTAAAGACCCTCTTATAAATGAAGGATTTGGGAACCCTTCTTATTGGTCCCAAGAAAGCTTATTACCCTGAGGTGGGGGGGGGGTGAATCAAGTTATACCAATTTTAATTTTACCCCTTATCAATTATTTTTTCCCGTAATTATTGGGAAAACCTCTCTCTCCCTCAAGAATGATATGAAGTGATAAATTCATAAAAGAGAGGCACAGTTGATTTTTCATTGGAACACCAAACCATATTAATCTAAGGAGAATGAATGGAAAAATTCCTATAAAACTGAAACAATAATCTCACTACTTTGGTTACAATTTTTAGAGTAGTCACACTGACCCTCCACGTTTACAACCTTCATAGAATGAAGAACTCACTATTCTTCGTGAAAGATGAAATGCACTGCTCATCCATCAATTGTATTCTTATATGAACAACAGATTATGATTACACTAGTAATGGTGTAAAAATTAGCATAGAATCATCAAATTTCCAGTGATTTTAACTCCCAGATCCCTCTTCTTCTTTTCTAGAATAAGATTGGAATTCTTTCAAAATTCCCCCATATCGAATTTCTTAAAATCTTAGCATTTCAGTTGGTCTATATTCCATAATCCTCCTTTCTCTATTTTTAATGATAAGAATATAGTCAGTATATCTAGAAAATCACCTTGTTTCCCTTGTTTTTGATCAATATTTATCCTTATATAAGAGGGGGAAATCTATCCAAATACCTCATTGAAAAATGATTCAAGATCCTCTATTTAATTCCCTTATTTTACTCCTTAAAGAAAATAAATATAAAATATCATATCTTCTTAACTCCACACTTTCATGAAACAACAACAGTAATCATAGTATGAACTTTATTCAAACACTATATCTACAAAATCCACTCAATATCTCATTTTAAACTCATTTGAAGTAACAGTAAGGAATTTTAAATCTATTATGATTCACAAGTTAGTCACAACACAACCATATGCTTCGCAAAAAGAGGTTGTCTTGGATAGAACCATAAAAATAAATTTAGAAACTATTGTGGTGCAGCTCCCCTATTCACAATGTGATCTTAACTTATATATAATACTTAATATTATCCTTGTATTCTTAATGGAATGACCTTATGTTCATGCTATGAGATTATACTAGAAAAAATACACTAAAATTTTCTCAAAATAGAACACAACATAGAGTGAAACTCTGAATCTTGAATTATTTTCCATAAAATGAAAAAGGAAGAAATCCTTGAGGACCCTTCTAATGTCCCCAAAAAACTCTTCTGAAAAATGAATTTTCCATTTTTCATCTCATTCCCACAATCACAATGTGACATCCTTCTTCATGGTATGACTAATTTTCCCTGAAATGGTAAAGTATGGGAAACTTATAAATTAGTCATGATATTGGTTATTTAATTGATACCTTATCTTATGAATTTACCCAATGAAAATATTACGGTCCAGGTAATTTTCCAAATTTCCACCTAAAACACACTTCACATCACAACTTGTGATGTCACAAAAAGACTTATGTACTGTATATAGAACTTCTCCAGTTGCTTAAAAAACTCCTTAGGCCTCTTTCCTAACTTTTGAATCATCTTTAGACTTTTTTTCTTCATTATTTTCAACAAACACAACCTTAGAAACCTCTTAAAAGTATTTTTTATAACAATATCTCCCTTTGGGTTTATAAAAAAAAATCCAAAACTCCTTCAAAGAAAAATTCAACATATCTCCATCTAAAAACTTTAGAACCAACTAGAAATATATTATGAACACACTTTCCTCTGGATAGTGCATTAATGATTTACTAATCTCTAAATCTAAGCCCACATGAGTCAATATCGACATGAGAAACCAAAGTTAAGTGAAAATATCCTCATGAAAACACTTTATTTATCTCCTTGATCTTAAAATCCTATGAAAACCACTCACCCAAATTCAATATTCAAAAAACCCTTCACCCATTTCTTCAAACATTAGTATAGGATTAATCCCCGATTTTTAATAGGAAGAACACTCATTTCCAACCTCATATAAAAACCAAAATTCTCTAGTTATGGATAGATTCACCCTTGTAATTCAAGGACTGTATCTTCCCCCTTTCTAATGGAACCAAATATAACTTCTATGAAAGTTCAAAAATTAGGATTTGAAAGAAAATAATTTAATTTTTTTGGGAAATAATACATTTCTAAAAATATCAATTTATATAGGGGAGTAGGGGTCCCATGTCCAACCAATATAGTTTTACGGAGTTGGTTGGATTCTAAGAGCCAACTGATGCTTCTCAAACTTAGTTTTAAGTAGTTCCTTGTCTATGATGTCTATAATATTATATTGATTTGACACATACTCTAACTTCACTATCCCTTACTAAAACTTCTCTTTGATAAAGTGATGATAGTATTCTTACACCCCTCCAACCACGATATTGTATTCTTTAGCTTACTATATCATGGTTTTATTCCTCTAAGGATAACTTCCCATCACTAGAAAATGACTCATGATGGGGGAGAGTTCTCTTATGATTTATATTTTACACATGAAAATCCCACTAACCCCATGTGGTACTTGAGGTGTTAGTGTCCTGCTGTGACTTCACTGGTCATGCCATGACACCCAACAACCTGATAGTATGATGGTTAGTCCGATGTAATGAATCTTGGAGAGAACTGAATAATACTTGGTCCACCACCCAGTATTACACAAGTATTTCAATGCTTACCCCTATGATATAATACCATCCAAAAAGATCTTCCCACCCCTATAACTATTATATTACCAACCTTGGATCACTGTCTCATAGTTTTGTTTCCTTTAGGGATCACTACCCATCACAATAAAAGGACTCGTGATGGGTGAGAGTTCCCTTATGATTTATGGTATGTACATGAAACTAACCCCCACCCCATGTGTAACTCAAGGTGTTAGTGTCATGAAATGATGTCACTGGTCATGCCACAACACCTAAAAACCAGACAGCAGGGTAGTTAGTCTCACATTACTAATCTTGGGGAGCACTGAATAACCTTGAGTCCAACACTTATTATGAAGAAAAGTAAAAAAATATGAGATAATATTATTTATAGGATAATTTTGGTAGTGGTTAAAGAGAAAACTAATGGATAGATGTTGTTTAAGATAGGGATAAGGGGTGGGTATTATAGGTGTGAAGAGTGTAATCCCATGGAATTAATTAGTTAATATTTTATAATTCCATTATCTCAAGTGCTCTATTGCATCCATAGTGCCCCATTACCTCCCTTAATTCTCCAATATAATTTTTAATTCCAATATTAGTCCAATATCACTGAATTGGCTGAATTTAGTTATGATTACATAAATATGATGTCATATTTATCATATCACATAGTATTTCACCAGTTTTTACCTTATTTTCCTATTTAAAAATATTCAACCCTTAAATAATTTAGAAAACCTGATTCCAAATATAGAATCCATTTTAATAAATTATATCTTTAAAAATGATAACAATTAATTTTAAAATTAAAATGTATATCACATTAAAAACAATTTTTTATTTTTTTTAACCATTCAATGAATTTTTTCTTATTCCTTACCATGTTAATAATCATTATATGAGTATTATATTAAATTAATATCATCTAATAACATTGATCAATTTAATTTATTAAGATAAAAATATAAAACACATATAAAATAGTTCTTTTAAAAATATCTCTATTTAATATTAAATGATTTTATTCCTATTTATTTAAAATAAATTATTTAACTAAATTACATTTATTGAATTTTATCAATCCATTTTTATTAAAATGTTTATTTTAATTTTATAATTATATTTAATTTAATCCATTAATTAAAAGTAATAAACTAAATAAAAATGAAAAATATATACAAATACACATAAGAATACAAAAAGTACATAATTTTATTAAAATATCATTTATTACAATAATAATGACATGTTTATATCTTTCTAAATCAGAATTCAAAAACTCCTTACAACCTCTATATAATCCCTAAAGGTGATATTAGAAATGGATTTAATCATAGCTGGTGATTCATTTAGCATGGACCTTGTAATGATTTCCACAAGCTTGAACTTTTCCCACAAATGTTTTTTCTCAAGAAGTAGTTTTTTGTAGTTAAAATTGGGATTGGATAATAGAAAACCCTAGTGATTCTACATATTTTCCAATATTTAAAAAATGACCCTCATATGGAATAATTCTACTAATTTATGTAAAAACTTATCTCTTTCTAAATAAATTTTGAAAAGTGATTATTTATACCCACTATATCAATGAATATATTATAACAGTCACATTTTAAAATTACTTTAACTGAGTGTCTAATATTATTTCCACTAGTAATATAATTTATCCCACTAATAAATCTATTATAAAATGAATTTATTTGACCAATAACCATATATTCTCAATGAATATATATACCAAATAACCATATAACAATCATTTTTCATTCTTATATATATGTTTCACCAAAATCATTCCTTCTATTTTATCATTTATCTTCTTAATAAGTTTATCATATTTCAAATTTTTTGTGATGTTTCTATATTTTTCAACAGTGGTATATTCCTTATTAGTGATCGTGATGATTAATATTTCAATCTTATCAAAATTTTATTTACTTATGATTTTATTACTTTTTAAATTTTCTAAATTATGTTTCATTTATACATCTTATAATTTCATTGAATTATAATATTGTACCATAATGGAATAAGTTTTTTTTCATCTTAGATCAATATTTCACGTAAGAAAAGATATTGATATGATGAGGAGTGTATTTAGGGATCTCAAAAAAAACTAACCCAAGTTAAAATATAGAAAAATTGGGACTCAGGTTTTCTTTGAAGATGATAGTGTTTTGGTGTGTTTTTCTATTATGGTTCCAATGTTTTCTAAATTAAGTGATGATTATATATATTAGATAAGGTAATTAGATTAATTTTAAAATAATTTTTTAAAGATAATGGTCTAACCTTGGATTATCCCCTCATTATCCTATTGAATCAGTATTCAAAATGTTTCCCCTACTCTATCTCTCTAATCAAATAAGATATCACTAATAACCCTCACCTCATTATTTCAACTTTAATAAGGAAATTTAATAATCATTTTTTCCCATAATCATTCCTAGTCTAGGTTTTGGAGATCTCTGATCACTCTTAGATCAAAACATTACTCATTATCATGGGAAATTAAGTAAATATAAGTGTAATGTGTGTGAAAATATATTAATGTGAGAAGAAGAGTTTAAAAACAAATATTAATAGAAATATCCTACTAACAAAGCTATTAAACACCTCTAAATAAATAATAAGAAGAGACTGGATATTAAATAATTGAATTCATTGATAGGGAATAGGTAGATTCTCATAAAATAAACCATTAATGGTTTATTGTTCCATAACTAGATACATTATAATAAAATGAAAACATTGAAATAAATTTAGTAATTAATCAACTCAGTCAGTAGCATCACTCTAGCAGTAATGAACAATGGTTCTCTTACTATAGAAACCAGGGTTTCTATCTTATAGTATCACTTCTTCCATGTGATTCGTAAAGACTTCTCCTTTCTCCATCACTACATAAATCATCTTCAATATCCTATTGGAGTTTAGTTTCTCTCCCTCCTTATTCTATTTCCACCATGTGTTTAGATCAAGGATGTTATTTATTTAGGGGAGTGGAAAACTCTCAAATATTCTTCCCCATTTTTATTCTTCCCATAATCACTTTCTACCTATTCAACTGGATGATCTACATGTGGGTCATTATGAAGCATTATTTCCTGATTGGGGAAGACTGGTGGAATAAGAATTTATTTCTAGTAGATCCCTATTTATTTCAATAATTTTTTAGGCACCCTTATGTAGCCTCCAGAGTACAGAGACACCTTCATGTAGCACCTTCACTTCACTTTAAAACAACATTTTAGAGGATTTCTACCTTTATGTAAGCATTTAAACATACTAATTACCCTTAAAAAGTGACTTGGATGACCTTTAAGTGGTGTGTAGAGGGAGTCCTTTACCTTTATATATCTTTTTTAGTCAAGGATCTACCTATTTGTAGCTTCATGAAGTTACCCTACCATAGTTCTTATTTTTCATTGAGTACCATTATACAGCCTTTAGAACTAAGTTGGTACCCTTAAATAGTGTTATATTACCTTAACAAAGTGATTTTCATGGGGATTCTGGTGAGAAAATTCATCAATCACTTTTAATGTGTCAGATTTTATACTTACATCCATTGGATTAGGAGAAAACGAGGCTCCCTTTAATCTAGTCCTACACAAGGAATAAACTCAATAGATAGTGAACATATTTCTTGAACTCGGGTCTTAGATTTTCTTCTTTTATTTGATTTGTAAATATAGCATTGATCTTTCTTTAGATGGTCCAAATGTTCTAAACATTATCTTAAATCTTAACATTTTATCCTTCATGTGATAAATATTCAAAACACCAGCCATGATTCATCTAAAAGTTCATCAATCAACTTCTCTGGGTTTTTGAAATTCATATGATGGTGCTCTTACAAAATTAGTAAGGCGTTGAAGTCAAACAAAATGGCATAATCCCTATGAAATCTTTATAAAAATACTATGATTTGGGTTGGTGAAAAATTTTGCAATAGAAATTTTTGTATGAAGCTACATGAAATTTCATACAATCTCCTAGGGGTAAATGTCTTATGAGCTATGAAATATTAATACCAGATGTGAATTCTCATATGGGACTTGAAAAGTCATATAAAATAACAAAAATAAGAATATGAAAAAGTCCTAAATTCATATGCTCATCTATGAAAATTCATATGATAAGGAAGCCTCTAAATTTATATGATCCATAATGGTCGATGTCTTATAATGGGTGTTGAATTCATAATTTACAATTTTGTATTCTCAAGCCTTTTCCATTTTTCTCAGTCAACTCCAATGTTTTATAAAACTCAAGAATTATTATGGAATTGTTAGTAAGTCTTATGAAATATTACAATAAGTCTTAAGAAATGAAATAAGTCATATAAAATACTCTTCCCCTTTTCATTTCCCATTTTAGAACTATATCCATGAAAATCATAGAATCAGTGTAGGCTTTGCTCAAATTAATATCACAATGACTTTAAAAAATTAAAAAACTCAATTTAATCAATTTATAACTCTCATTCCTAGTTTGAAAATTTAAAAAATTTTTAGAATATCATGGGGTTTATCAGAATTATGGGGTTAATTTCTAATGAGAATAGTTTGAAAATTGAAAATATTGTCTCTCATCACCCCCCACACACTTACACTATTGCACTTACATGAAATAAAATGAATTCCATTTATTAAAAAATTATATCCTGACTATACTGAATTACATAAGTTATAAAAGAATAAAATCATATTCTCATTCATAATTTAAATTATTAAGTCTCCTTTATGAATTTAAGACACTCCCCTCTATTCAATTTAAGTAAGAATGCCCATTTCGTAGTTTTCAAATATAATAGTTCTTAGTGGAATAAATATTGTATCAAGTGAAACCTTCATAAATACCCTTCCCTTAAGATTCCTTTTCCAAAGTTCATTTTCACACTTCCTTGATAATTCAAAAATTAAATTCAGATATATCATCTTCCCCTTATTCATTAAAGTTTATAATTCCCAAAATCTATTCATCCCCTTTTTCAATTAGCACTTATTGAGTTTTTTATAGCCATGAATGTGAAAATCACTTATTAGTTGGGTTTAGATAAATGTAGAACTAAACCATACCTATATAATAGGTATCCCAAAGGACTAATTATAATATTCATGCCATAGAATCAATTCTTGGGTATCCAACTCTTGGGTTTCTCTAAATCTTATTTGATTTGTAACAAACACACATGTACTTATTTTGAATTATGAATACTCCTAGATCAGTTCACATCCTCTTGTTTCAATCCAATTCATAGGAAATATCAAAATTTATTTTATGGATTCTCCCTAAGGTATTAATAAATCATAATGGGTAAGTCACATAAGTATCAGTTATAAATTCTAGCTTAATCATGTTATTATTTTGATTCCACTATGTTATTTTCCATTTAAGATCCTTTTCCCAGTTCTAAAGAAAAAATACCCATGAAACCAATGGTAATTTTCACTTAGAAATATTCTAAATTTAATAACATCAGAACCATTGAAATCCCTACATAATAGAATAGTTTTTATTTTTAGGTAATAAATCATTAGATAAATCCTCCAAAAGAAAAAGAAAATAGAAGGAAGAATTTTATTTACAAATCTATAAAAGCATATTTGTGATAACTTTGATTTATTTTATTTCAAGGAAAGATCACTCTGAAACATAAAATTAAAATAATAAAAAAATACATACATCTTAAATTACTTTTCCTCTCCCAAACAATTATTTATGATCACACTTCAATTAATTCCATCATTCAAGTTTATAAGGAATAAAAATTTAAAAGTGTTTGTATCTTGACTAATATGAAGGAGAGAAATGAACTAGCGTATCTTTATTTAAAATTATTATGGAAGAGATTGTACTACATTAATGGTTCCATCCAAAGGACTTTATGAAAATTATTCATCTTCTATCCATTCACCCTAAAGGGTTTCCATGATTAAGATCCTTTTATTTCCACTACACCAAATTGAAATGTATTAGTTATTATAATTGGTCCATTATACTAGGAACAAAGTTTACCAGGTATGGGCTTCATCCTATAAGATAATATCATTAATTTATATCTAAATTAAAAATCTATTTTCTAAATAATTTTTTCATAGAAAGATCTAGATTTATCTTTGTACAGTATGGAGTTATCTTAATCTTCCCTTCTCATCTCCTCTAGCTACAACATTTGGACCTTCATTTTCTCTCTAGATTCACTCAACTCTAGGTTTTTCCTTCTCTATAACATAGTAGGATTTACTATACGACTCAAAAAATAGGTGAAATTTATTTTTGTAAAAAATTATATAAGGGGATATACATAGGGGATTTGAAAGTAGTTCTATATTCCCATAGTGTATCCTCAATCTTTTTACTCCAGCCATTTTGGTTAGTTTGTATTGTCTTCAATAATTTTTTTTAATTCTCTATTGGAAACCTCAATCTACCCATTTGTTTCTATATAGTGTGAATTTGAGGTCTTGTATTTCACTCTATATATTTTCATGAGGGTTTCCATGTTCTTTTTTTAGAAGTGTGTGTCTTGATAACTGATTATGGATTGAGGCTCTCTAAACCTATAAAAATTATTTGATTTAAGAAACTAAATTATAACATTTTTATCATCATTTTGGGTTTATTTTTCTTCAATACACTTAGAAAAATAATCTAATACTACTAAGATATAGGAAATTATAAAATTTATAGAAAATGGACCAATTAAATTTAATCCCCATACATAAAATTCTTCACAAAAAATTAAAGGTATTTGGGGAATTTGTTTACTTTTGTAAACTCCCCCAGTAAATGGATAATTTTAAAATTGTTTATAAAATTAAAATGAGTCTTTAAAAATTAAGGGATAAAACAATAATGCTTATAAAACGTTATTGTATATTATTTGAGGATAAAAATTCCCTCCACATTCAAGTTTATAACAAAATGAAAGCCCATAATTAACCTCATCCTCAGGGATAAATCATCCAACCAACTGGTCACTACATATCTTATATAAATAAGGGTCCTCCCAAACATAAAACTTTGACTTAGATTTCATTTTAAGAGTTTAATTCTTGGAAAATAAGAAGGTTTTCTTTGAGATGACTAAAAAATTCATTAAGTCATCATACCAGTGAACTTGGGTAACTCTATATAGTTTCTCACCAGGGAAGGAGTCATCCAAGGTTTTCTGAGTTGGTGTTTATACCTTAGCTGTGTGGGGTAACATACTCATGTGGTCAAAAAAAATATTTTCACATAAATTGTCATCTTAAATATATATGTTGAATTATTATAATATAAATATCCATCTCACAAATCTTGTCTTTTCATTATCCATCTTAATCAAATACCTCACTGCAACATTTTTAGAAAAAAACAGTCACTTTACTTCCTAAAAAATATGGATGGAATTTATCTAATGCAATAAAAATTGATATAAACTATTTATTCATTGTTTTAAAATTTATTTAAGATGTTTCTATAGTATTTGAAGTTTATGATATCACATGTGAGTTCCAGTCAATCCTTTGGGGAAACATATCTCCCAAGGATGTGTTAGAGGCATCACATAACACTTCAAAATGGATGTTATAATCAGGTTGATAGATTATATGGGTTGTGGTAAATCTATCTTTAAGTTTTTAAAAGGATTTCTTGCATGAATCATAAAACAATATACTTTATTTTTCAACAATTTAGTCAAGTGAGTATCAATGTTTTAAAAATTATTTAATAAACAACTTATAAAATACAGCATAGCCTAAAAATGATCCAATGTGTCTAACAATTGTGGGGTACAGTAGTGTGGAGATAATGTCAACCTTGGCCTTATCTAATTTAATTTCATCCTTAGAAATTAAATGGCCTAAAACATTTCCTTTATCCACTATTAAATCTCTTTTTTTAATATTAAATCTATGTTTTTATCAATTCATTTTAAAAAATATATTTTCAAGATAGGTTTCAAAGAATTTACCATAAATAGTAAACTCATTAATAAATACCACCAGGAATCACTCAATTAGTTATGAAAAGATACTTACCATGCAATGTTGAAAATTAACTTAGGTATTTTATAATTAAATGGGTATAATTTGGTAGGAAAAAATTATAAATGGATGTGTAAATGTGGTTTTGTTTCTGATCTTCTAGGGATATGGGAACCTTAAATACCCAGGAAAACCATAAAGGAAACAATAATGTACTTTCCCAATCATAATCTATAACATTTGGCCTAAAAATGTATAGGGAAATATTCCTTTTGATTCTCATGATTTAACATAAGGAAATATTCTTTTTGGGTCATATGATTTAATCTCCTATAATCAATACAGACCCTCCAACTATTCTGAATCTTAGTAGAATCTAACTCATTATTCTCATTTTATACAATTGTGAAGCTATAAATTTGGGTATAATCTGAATGGGACTCACCCATTGGGAGTTAATATGGTATGTATGATTCTATCTCCTACCAATCTCACAATTTCTTTTTTCACAACTTCCATAAGGGTTAGGTTGACCATTCTTTTGGGTTGTATCACTAGTTTTAACAAACTTTCTAACAAATCTAATGTAAATAGGTTGTTTTAATTTTCTTATAATGTATCCTAATGAATATTCTATGCACCTATAATTTTTTTCCAAAATTTCCAGTAATTTTGGTTCTCTATTAGGTTCCAATTTTTTTGAAATTATGATAGGTAGTTTTCATTTTCTTTCAAAAAGGAAAATTTAAGATTAGAGGGTAAAAAATTCATTTCTACTTGAGGGGGTGTTCTAAATATGTCCTTGTCTTTGAATTTTCAATTTTTTAAAACTATAAATATAAGTTAGAAGTTTCCATGATATATTTAAGCCAATCATCAAAATATTCCTTATTATTTCTTCGAACTATTTAGTATACAATATAGATTCTATATTTAGTTTATTTTCAAAAAAAATCATTAGAAAAATTAGGTGATTAAAATGTTTCTCCCAATATAATTATTTAATCAAACATTTAAATCTCTTCCTTAGAACAATAAGTAATTTCATAATGGTTTAGTTTTAAAAAATATTGATCATCATGAGGGTATTTCATTGAATTAAGAATACTAATGTTCACTAACTCCTCCTCAAAGTCCCTTGAAATTATTACTTTATTAACATTTATTATGGTATTGGAAGTCTTAATAAATTAACTACCTATAATGTCAACGGAGTAAGAATTATATATTTCTTCTTCTATATTCAGAAAATAAAAGTAATCATGGAACAATAGTCCTTTTATTCTTTCTAGAACATCCTCTAGAACTCTAACTAGGCAGTAGTAGTTTAGTTAGTAATTTGTATATCCACTTGGGTTGGATTTAATTCTCCTATCTATAGGGTATAAAAAAAATAATTAAGGTATATAATTAATTGATTATCTCAAATCACATAATGAATTAGTAAAAGTGAGTTCTTAATGGTGAAATTGATAGTGAATGTACCTAAGTATTGAAATATTATGGGTAATTTTTTGGTAACAAGGGTGGATACATTTCTTCCTAAACTCACCATTTTAATTTCCTTGAAGTTTCCTATTCTTGGAACACATCTCTTTGAGAAACCTTTTATGCCTTAGGATTTGGTGGATTCCCTCTAGAAAAGGGATGTGTATCTCCACTCTTTTGAATACTCCCAAGTCCTCTTGTTGTAATTATTATTCATGGAATTTCTTGGGTGGTTCTTATTCTTATAGGGAAGGTAGATTTTCCTAATTAATTGGTTTTATCTCCATATATACTTCCTATTTTAGTTTCTTCTCATGGAAATATTCTTCAGGTTTTATAGGGGTTGGTTCTACTGGTTCTCCTAACTTTCCACTTAAAATTTCAACTCCTAGTTGTGATTCCTTAGTTATTTTCACCTCCTTTACACTCCTTAAATAGATAAAATTAAAATTTACCTTGGGTTTATAAATTTAATGGGCATGAATTTTACTTTAAACTTGCTTTTCCCAGTTATTGAGTGTAGATATCGTCAAACTGAGCTATCCTTTCAACTCTTTAAACTATGAATCATGAGTACCAAGGGTAGTTTATTGGTTGGTTTGTGACTCCAAAAGATATACTAATAGGTCCCTTATAGAGGGATATTGATCTTTTACTTTTTAATAGATTATATTTTAGGACCAAGATAATGACGAAGTTGATGGTTTTCAAGTGTTTTCTTTTGTTGTCAAGGAAAGTTTTCAAAAATCACCTCACTTTGTTTATAGAAACAATCATACTGACCTTTGTATTAAAAAGAATCACACTCATGTTTTGAAAAAATTGGACTCTATTTTCAAAAGAATCAGAATCATTGTGAAAGTCCATCATAATGAGAATAAGCTATTTTGAAAGGAGTGTTTCTGATCGAACTCACCTCAGGTCTGACTAAAGTTAAAACATATTGGTAGAAGTAAATGGACATCAGATTCACTCTAAATACAATGAGAAAAAAGTGTTTGTTTTGTTGGAGAATCAGAGTCTCAATGACTACGATGTTTTAATTTTGATGATTCTTTACTGATTTTCATTTCATAAAAATCATAATTAGAATTAATAGATTATGATGCAAGCTTGATGGAAGAAATGGGGAGTGAAATAGTGGTGGTGCTGATTGAAAAGGTGGTGTCGATTGAAAAGAAGTGACACCGATAGTTTTTAAAAAAATCATATCTGGGTGGAAAAGTGAAATAAGTTATACTGATTGTTTTTAAAAATAATAATATTCGGGTTAAATAAGGGTAAGTGGTGGTGCCGATTTACTACAGCATCATGTATTCTATTGGATGATATAAAAACATTTTGTACTCAGAATGATTGGTATCAGGAGAATCGTACTCATCCTGATCGTATTCATAAGTGATCATATCCATGTTGATAAGCATCAGGATGATCATACCCCAAAAAGAGTGTACCCAAAAATTATCATATCTAGAAAGGATCTTACTCAGGTTTGTTTTCAAATGATATATTCAAGTGGGTCAAGAGAAGATTTACTTTTTCTACCTTTGAAGTGATGTTTTTTCAAGTGGGTCAAGAGAAGAAATGAAAAATATGATAAAAAATGTAGTAAACCATTTAAAAATGGTTAAATTACTTTGTTTTAATGATTTTTTTGAAGAAAATAGATTTCTGAATGATTTGTTGAGGGGGAGATTAAATTTTAAATACAATATTTTGATTTAAATCAGTTCTGTTAATCTTATTCAGTAATCGGATTGAGACAATCAAACTCAGATGATCATACCCATGTATTACTCATAAATTTTAATCATAATTTTAATCGAAATGGGAGTCTAGAGAAGAAGAGGTGAAGATTGTAGAAGTTTTGAGAAGATTCGAGAAGCATTTATGAAGTCCTAATTACTCCAAGATTTCAGTAGAAATCCATATTTGGCTGAATTTAGGTGAACGGGAAAATTTTTGGGTTTCCCACCTAATTTTTTTTGGGTCACCTATAAAAGTAAAAAAGTACACCATACTTGACTGAAGATAGAGTACTATTCACAATAGTAGAGAGAGAAGCTCTAAGTTTTCAATGAGAGTAAGTGATACTATTTTGTTTTGTATTCAAGAAATTGGGATGTGGAAGAATGTTTTATTTGGTTGATCATCATATCATGCTCAATTGATCAGCTTTGGGATTTCAATGTTGGGTTTCTTGGACCGAGGAAGTATTAGAATGAGTTTATCATACTCAAGGATTGAAGTGGTGCTAATTCATTTCTATTATATTGTGAAAAAAAATCGGTTTGGGAGAATTGAACTCAGAGGAATCGAACTAGGGAAATCGAACCCATAAAAATCGGACTGAGTTTTTTACAACAAAGTATAAGAGGTTCTTAACTTTCTTTAAGGTAAAGAATTTAAGAATTGTATTTCAATTGAATACACTTGTTAAATTGAAAAGAATCAAAGGTAACATGAGTTGTTATAGAAACATTGTATTACCCTATTTGTATTAAGAGGGTGCACACACACTTTTGGATTGTATTAAAAGTGCTACATGAGTGAAATGAAATATCCTATTATTTGTAATCTAAGATTGTTTTCTAGTGGATTTTATAGTATTGGATTTTCTCCAAACCATACCAATGATGTAACTATTCATATTGAATAGTGAACCTTATAAATACTTGTATTCCAATGGATGTGTGTTTAGTTTTTTCAGTAGTGAATTGAATCTTTAACAGGAGGTGATGGTTTTTTTGATTTAAAGGAAATATAAAATAAAAAGTATCACTGATTCACCCCCTCCCTATCTCAGTGATAAAAATACATTGATTTGTTACTTATAAGTGCTATCAGAGCACATGTTCCCTTCGCTATTATTTGTTGATGGAGAATTAAAACTGTGTGAAGAGTAAGGTAATCCAGTCATTGATGTAAATAATTATCATATCTAGAAGGATAGAATGTTTCATTATCTTATTTATATTAGTTATGATGTTCTTAAAGCTACAAGAGTTGGGTTTCCACCCATTGAGGATAAAACCCCTCTTATATCTGTTGATAAGAAGAATATTGAGAATTATGGAAGGGCCAAGAATGCTATATCATTATCACTTTCTAAAAGTGAATTCTTAAGAGTGAAAGGTGTTGCCACAGATAAATGTATATGGAAAAAATTGAAAAACATATACAAAGGAAATACAAAAGTCAAGAAGGAAAAACATAAAATCTGGATATTGAAGTATGAAGACTTAAATATGGGAGAGCATGAATCTATTGGGGACTTCTTTTTTGGGGTTAATGACATTATGAGTCCTATCATATGTCTTGGTGAAAAGATGGATGACTCTACAGTTATTGAAAAGATCTTGGTAATCCTACCTAAAAAATTTGATGCAACATTTTCTTCATTAGAAGATAATGATATTAAAACATTCTCTCTTGATTATTTTCATAGCACTATTATCACTTATGAAATGAGAAGAGATAAAGCTATGAAGATAAAAACAAAGGTTTATAGAGAAATTCATTTCAAGGCTGTAAAGAAAGAAAAATTGAAGAAGATTCTTATTGAAGAATAATATGGCGATTCTGACTCTAAAAACGAGGTATGTAAGAATCTCAATGATATATTATCCTTGTTTTCTAAAAATGTGAAAAGAGGTATATGGAAATAAAAAGTGAAACTTCCCTTAAAATGTTTTGAATGTGGAGGAGTTAGTCCCTTTTCAACTAACTATCCTTGTAGAAGGAATGAAAATTATGGTTATGAAGAAGAAATAAATCCAAGAATATCATGGAAAAATAGGGAGATAAAGGAAAGTTGTATTCCATAGGGAAATAAAAGAAATTCTTCAAATACAAAAGAAGAAGTTTCTTATATAAATATGAAAAGAATAAAGAAGTGATTTTGAATCTAAAAAATAATTTGAGAATGGTATTTAAAATACTTTCCTTGAAATAGTTAATGATTAAGAACATAGAAGCAATAGTTCTAAACAAGAATAAACTCAACTTGAAATCCATTTAAAATAAGAGTTGAAAGAATGTGTGAGAAATATCAAAAGACTTAAAAATAAAGAAAATTTGGAAGATGAATGCTCAAGAAACCAAGATTTTTTTTGGATGAGAAAGAAAATATAGTGAAAGAAATTTATGATTTGAATAAGTCTTTTGAAGATTAAAAGAATCGTAATGAGCTTCTAGAGGTAAATCTGAAGGAAGAAGAATAAGAGTTGGAACTTCTTCAATAGAAACTTTTTAAAGATAAATTGAGAAACAAAAGCTTCCAAAAATCTATCACTGAAGTTAGTGAGTGTTCTTAGAATGAGAAACTAGATAATTTTCAACAAAATATACCTTCAAAGGGTGAGAATAAGAATTTAATTTTTTCTGAAAAGAAGATTATTGGGAAAGCGGTGTTTGTGGCCAAGTCCAACAAAATTAAGAATTAAGAAGTCTCAAAGAAACTTGAGTCCAAAAATATTTTGAAAAAATATGAATCAGGAAAGGTTTCCAATACTCCTGATTCCAATAAGTCTAAAAATAAGAAGAAGAATTCGATTGAAAAAAATGTTTGGAGGATTATAAAAGAAAGAAAAGAAATTGGCTGCCAATTTTAATCACAATCCTAACCAGTCTGGAGGTTTCAGAGGCAAATACTCATTCTATGGAAATTACTGGTATTGTGGTGGATTTTTACATACTACAATTATGTGTCAGTTCAAACAACAAAATTACTATTATTTCATAGGTTATGAAAGTAAAATATTGAGGGGGAGTCAATTCCATCAATAGAAGAATATTGAGAAAGTTGCTGAGAAGAAGTTTGAAAAGATTAGATTGAAGATTGAAAATAGGTTCCAACCCTTGGAAACTATTTGTGAAATATGTGAACAACTTGGAAGCCTTGAAAAATGATTTCTTGTTTTGTTATTGGCTATAAAAAATATTCTTAATTCTCAAAATCTGAAGGCGAAAAGAGAAAAGAAAGGAGAAAAAGCTCTTGTTTTGGAAACGACATTAAAATCCAGAAAAAGGAGAACAAACCTAGATACTTGATAGTGGGTGTTCCTTGCACAATACACGAGACTTGAAATTTTTAAAGTATGTGAAATATTTTAGAGAAGGAATCGTGACATTTGGAAATAAGTAATTAATGAAAATAAAATGTGTTTGTCCAGCCATCATTGGAAAAGAAAATATGAAATCCAAGAAAATATTATATATTGATGGGATGAAACATAATATTCTAAGTGTTTCACAATTTTGGGATGAGGGTAACAAAGTTATCTTCAAGAAATATGGGTTTGTTTTGAAAAGTTAACAATATGTAAAGATAGTTTCAAGAGGCCAACATACAAAAGGAAACTGGTTTTAGGTTGGTGAGATACAAAACTCTTGTTACCTGAGTATAGTGGAAGAGAATCAATTGTGGTATACAAGGCAGGGACACATGGGGTAGAGAAATATGAGAAAGTTATCTAATAATAATAGTGTCCAATATATTCTTGATTTTATAAGAAGAATATATTGGTGTTTCACTATCTGTGAGAAAGGAAATATTACAAATGTTGTGCACAAGAAAGTTGTGATTTGTTCAAAAAACCCTAGAGCTAATTCATTATGATATTTGTGTGACAATTAGAAAATAATAAATAAATATAAATAATCACTTCATTAATTTCATTGATTATTTTACTCACATTACTTGTGTCATGTATATAAAAATTAAATCAGATGCTTTGAAAATGTTTAAAAGTTTTAGAAGGAAAGCTGAGAAATAATATGAGTATTTAGTGAAGAAGTTGAAAACATACACTGTTAGTAAATATAGAAGTGAAGAATTTGAAATATATCTTGAGAATCATAGAATTTGGCATGATTATATATCCCCATACACTCCTCAACAAAATGCCATGTTGAAATGAATAATAGAATCATGGTAAAAATTGGAAAAATTATGTTACTTGAACATGGTCTTTCTCATTACTTTTGGAGGCTACCCATGAGTACTGTTGTTTACATTCAGAACTATTGTTTCTATAGAAATTAATCAGATGTGAATCCATATAAAATTTTTTATGGTAAAACTCCAATTTTGAAGCACTTTATAGTTTTTGGGATTCCATGCATTATAAATATGAAAGGTGGAAACAATGGAATGTTTGAGAAGAAAGGTGAAGATGGAATATTTCTTGGAAATGCTCCAAAATGAAGAGGATACAAATTCTTCAATAAAGAAACAAAAATAAATTTTGATTCTATTGATGTGAAGGTGATTGAAAGAAGTAGGAAAGTAAACCCTACTGAAGCAGAAAAAGAATTTGATCAAGTTAAAGAAACCAATTATGATAAGGATACATACAATTGTATTCCGAATCAAGAAGAAGAATCAAACTTAGCTATTTCAAGTGATGAATATGATTCTTGAAAAAAATCAACCCGGGGTTTGGAAACAAGTGGAAGCTCAAAATATAATTGGTGATCAACATCAGTAGGTTCAAACTAGAATAACAACAAATGCTATCACAAATACTTCATTGTATTCAAAATTTGAATGGAATAATGTGAGAGAAGCTTTTGAGAATCCATAATGGGTTCAATCCATGAATGTATAATTGGATCAGATTGAAAATAACAATACATGGGAGCTCGTACCTAATCCTAAAAGCAAAAACATCATTGGTAAAAAATGGGTTTTTCAGAACAAGATGAATAAATAAGGTGAAGTTGTAAGAATCAAAACAAGATTGGTTTAAAAACGGTATTCACAGATTAAAGGAGTTTATTTTGATGAAAACTTTTCTTCGGTGGATAGATTGGAAGAAATTAGAACATTTATTTCTATTACTACATAATGAGGCTGTAAGATATTTCAAATGGATGTTAAATCTGTATTTTTAAAGGGCGAGCTTAAAGAAGAGGTTTATATTCAACAACCTTGTGGATTTTTTGTTGGAAAATATGAGAGTTATGTGTGAAGATTAAAGAAATCCTTGTATGGGATAAAATAGGCTATGAGGGTATGGTATTCCAAATTGGATACTATCTTTAATAATATGAATTTCAAGAAATAAAGAGTGGATATCAATATGTATATCAGATAAATTCAAGAGTATTATATCATTGTGAATTTTTATGTTGACGACATTATCTTTGCTGGGAATGATGAGAGAAGTTGTGAAAGATTTGCTGAAGAGATGAAGAAGGTATTTGAAATGTCAAATCTATGAGAAATGAAATAATTTCTGGGGTTACAAATCCTGAAAAATAAAGAATAATTTTTTCTCTCTCAAGAAAAGTATGCTAAAGAACTTGTCAAGAGGTTCAGTATAGAAAACTCAAAACCTATTTCCACACCAATTTTAGTGGGAACAAAGATGAGTAAAGATTGAGAAGGAAAATAAGTTGATCAGAAAGAGTATCAAAATCTGATTAGAAGTGTATTTTATTTGACTACATCACGACCCAACATTGTTTATGATGTTACCTTATGTGAAATATTTCAGAGTGATCCAAAAGAATCACATATTATCTCTAGAGAAATAATTCTCAGATACATCAATGGTGCAATAGAATTTGGGATCAGGTATTTCAGCTCATATAATATTTATTTGTTTAGGTATTCAGATGCATATTGGGAAGGAAATATTGATGATAGAAGATCCAAATCTAGTGGAGTATTCTTTATGGGAATGAATTGTGTTAGTTTTCATTCAAAGAAAAAGAATTCAATAACTCTCAGTATGGATGAAGATGAGTATGGTGATTCCACTAAAGCCACTACTCAACTCATGTGGATGAAAAACCAATTAGAATATCTACTTGTTAAAGTGAAGTTTCCCTTTATCTTGGGTTGTGATAATCAAAGGAAAATTAATATCACCAGGATTCCTGTCCAATATTCTCTTTCAAAACATTTTGATATCAAATATCATTTCATCAAATAGCATGTAGAGAATAATTAATTGAAGTTGGAATATGTTTATATACTAGAACAAGTTGCTAACATATTCATAAAACCTTTACCGAAGGAATAATTTTCTAAATTGAGGTTGAATATGGGTGTCCAACCTCTTTCTCTTCAAGGATAAGGAATGTGTTTATGTCCCCTCTCTCATCTTACCTTTGGATTGTATTATCAAGGGGGAGAATTATATTGTTTCAAAAATCTATTTCATAAAAGAGAGATTTGTGGGTAATATGTGAATTTAGCATTATTTTGTGAGTGAACTATTCTAACTGTTTGTTGGAGTAGTTGAAGGAAAGAATTTTTTTTGTATTCACGGAAGGGTGAAGAACAACTGAGTAAGAATTATGAAGATATTATCATAATCCCTACTTTTGGATAGTATGGTTTTTTTGTCAATGATTCTTGTTTCTTACAATGGATTAGTTAATATAGGCTTGGAATTGTTGATATGTAATCCATTTCTTGAGTATACAAAGTTCAATGATTTATGAAACTTGGTTTACAATGAAATCTAAAGGGGGAGATTGTTAGGACAAAGCTAATGATGAACGGGATGGTTTTCAAGTGTTGTCTTTTGTTGTCAAGGAAGGTTTTTGACAATCAACACACATTTTTTCTAGTAACGATCGTATTGAATGTTATATTGAAAATAATCTGACACATGTTTTAACAAAATTAGACTCTATTTTCAAAATAATTAGATTCACTGTGAAAGTCCATCCTAATGAGAAGAAGCTATTTTGAAAGGACTGTTTCTAATCGGAATCACCTTGGTTTAGATTGAAAGTGAAAATATATTGATTGAATTAAATGGACATCATATTCAATTTGAATATTATGAAACAAAAGAGTTTATTTTTCTAGATAATCGGAATCTCGATGACTATGATGTTTTAATTGTAACGATGCTTTGCTAATTTTTATTTCATAAAAATCATAAGTTGAATTGATAACTTATGATGTAAGCTTGATGGAATAAAGGGGGAGTGAAAGAAAGTTGTTTCTGATTGAAAAGGTTGTGTCAATTAAAAATAAGTGACACTGATTGTTTTTTAAAACAATTATATCCAGGTGTCAGAGTGAAAGAAGTGATACCGATTATTTTTTAAAACAATCATATCCAGGAGAAAGAAGAGTAAGATTTGGTGTCGATTTATTATAGTATCCTATATTCTATCAGATGATATAAAAACTTTTCATACTCAAAATGATCAGAATCAGGAGAATCATACTCATCCTAATTGTATTCATAAGTGATCATATCCAGGATGATCGATGTCAGGATGATCATACCTAGAAAAGAGTGTACCCATAAATGATCGTATCTAAAAAGGGTCGTACTCTAGTTTGTTTTCAAATGATCTCTTTAAGTGGGTCAAGAGTTTATTTGCTTTATCTACCTTTGAAGTGATATTTTTTTCAAGTGGTTCAAGAGAAGAAGTGAAAAATATGATCAACAATGTAGTCAACCATTTCAAAAGGGTTGAATTACTTTGTTTGGATGAGTTGTTTGAAGAAAAGAGATTGCTGAATGATTTTTTGAGGGGGAGCTTAACTTTTGAATACAATATTTTGATTCAAATTAGTTCTGTGAATCATATTAAGAAATTATATTGAGACAATTGAACTTAGATGATCATAACTATGTATTACTCATCAATTGTAATCTTACTGGCAATTGAAATGGGAG
Organism: Viscum album; assembly: GCA_963277665.1. NCBI lineage: Eukaryota > Viridiplantae > Streptophyta > Magnoliopsida > Santalales > Viscaceae > Viscum > Viscum album. The sequence goes on from OY728145.1 coordinate 787,576,578, forward strand.
TCTGGAGAAGAATAGGTACAGATTTTAGAAGTTTCGAGAAGATTAAAGAATCATTAAGGAAGTCATAATTGCACTGATATTTTAGTATAAATTCATATTTGGGTGAATTTATGTGAGCGGGAATGTATTTGGGTTTTGCACCTAAACCTGTTTTGGGTCACCTATAAAAGGAAGAAGGTAAATTGAACTTGACCGACAACATGGTACTATTTATAATAGTAGAGAGAGAATCTCCGAGTTTTTAGTGATAAGAAGTGATACCATTTTTTTTTGAATTGAATACATTTCAATGGGAATAATTCTGTATTCAGATGATCATTGTATCAAGATAGATTGATCGACTTCAAGATTTCCATATTGGGTTCTCGGACTAAGGAAGTATCAGATTGATTTTATCATACTTAGGTATTGAAGTGGTTCTAATTCATTTCTGTTGTATTCTAAAACAAAATCAGATTGGGAGAATCGTACTTAGAGGAATCAGACTGGGGAAATCGAACCCAAAAAAATAGGACTGAGTTTTCTACAATAAATTCTAGTAGTTTGTTACCTTTAAAACGGGTAAGGAATTGAATAATTGTATTTTAATTAAATACACTTGTTTAATTGAAAATAAGTGTAGGTAACATGATTTGTTACAAAAACATTATATTACCCAATTTGTGCTAAGAGGGTGCACACACTTTTGGATTGTCTTCAAAGTTCTACATGAGTGAAAGGGAATATCCTACTCATTGTAATCTAGGAATTGTTTTTTAGTGGATTATATGGTATTAGATTGTCTCCAAATCATACCAAGGATGTAGATATTTGTATTAAATAGTGAACCTTACAAATACCTATATTCCTATAGATGTGTGTTTATTTTGTTTTCAAAAGGAAATTGAATCTTTAATAGGAGGTGAATGTTGTTTCAATTGAAAGGAAACATAATAAAAATTATCAATTATTCACCCCCCCTCTCAGTGATACAAATACACTAACTGGGAACTTAAATTATATAAGGTTAAGAAACATTCCTTTGATGGTGTGGGGGATAAAATGACATTGATAAGAATACTGGAACGGTGGCCTTTTAGGATTCTTCTGTCCATATCCAAACTAATTTTTTGGGTATATCTTGAATCTTTGGTTGTTGATTGGTTGCTTCTGGTATATCCTTTTGTGAAAAACATCACAATTTTCTGTTCTATGAACCTGAGGGAATCCATGTGTTTAGTGATTTAGGGAGTGGAAAAGCTGTAACACTCTCATGGGTGTGGTAAGCAGTATTTTTTGGAATTTTTTCAATTCTTACTATCTCACAATATATGTTCATTATATAATTTTATTTCAAGTAATGGAGTGTTAGAAATTTTTACCTTATGCATTACTCTATTTGGGGATCTTGTGCCACATTTTTGAGAATTATGGAAAATCCACGCTATCAAATATTTGAATTTATTAGGTGATTTTTCAATCAAATCTCCTCTTAAAGAAGCATACAATTGGTTCTGGTCATTTTTTATCAATCCTTGGTAACATAATACCAGGAAATTATGGTCCTCAAAAGGATAATATAGTCAGGATGATGTTAACCACTTTAATCTCTCCCAAAACTCATAGAGATTTTTTACACTTACTTGTTTAATTATAGAGATCCACTTTCTTAGTTGGTTACTCCTTGAGGTAGAGAAAAACTTCTATAGAAATTCCCTCTAGAGTTCATCCCAAGTGGTGAATTATCTAGGATGAAGTCTTTATAGCCACTCTTTGTTCAATCCTTAAAGGGACAAGTGAAAAACCTTCCAGTTAATCTAAGGTTACGAGGATAATTTGGGTTTAATGTTACTGAATACACCCAAAAAATCTCTTAATTAGGATCTTATCCTACCAAGCCATGAAACTTAGGAATGAGTTGGATCATTCTAGTTTTAAGATCAAAGTCATATCAATTATTTTTTTATTGAATCTGGTTATTATTTTTGAAATTATGTGAATATTATTCTCTCAAAGTCTTATTCAACTGAGCTAAATCATCCTCTATATTATCTCTACCTACAGTAATTCTAGTATAAGATGATAATGAGGCTCTGGAATTTCTCAATGGTATTATGAAAATTTTTATTTCCTCTTGATTAGTGATCTATAGAGTCTTGAGTATCTCCAATACATTTCTATCAACTTTGGGATCAAAACTAATGAGGTGATATGAACTAGATATATTCATGTATAAAAATAATTTTAAATGAAAAAAAAAACAAAATAAAAACATCAACTCAACCTCAAATCCTAGTCAGTGGTTTCGGGTTAATAAGAAGCATGTTGCGGGGTTATTAGGAAGAAAATTAAACCTAAATAAAAATATTGAAAAAGTATGACTCCTGTTGTCTTTAAAGAGGATTCTATTTTTATGTGTTTTCCTTTTTTGTGGGTTTTGTGTGTACTAAAGGAAGTGATGAATATATTTGTCAAGGAAGTTAATTAGGTTGGTTTTAAAATCAATATTTAAAGATAGTGTTCTAACCTCATATTATTCACTCATTTTCATGTTAAATCATTATTTTAAATGTTTTCCCTGCTATCTCTAATGAAATGAGATCCCACTGATCATCCTCAATTTGTTGTTTTAGATCTAGTAAGTAAATATAATAATCACTATATCCCTTAATATTTCCTAGTTCAGGGATTAGATGTCTCCAATCACTCTCAAATCATCTCACTACTAACCATCATAAGTAATGGAGTAAATATAAGTGGCATGTGTGTTTAAATATGAGAATGAGAGAATAAGAGTTTAGAAACAAATATCAGTGGAAATATCCTACTAACTATGATATTTAACACTTATACAGAAATTAGTAGAATAGATTTATCATTAAAGAATATAATTCATTGATGGGGAATAAAACGATTCTCCTAGGCTTAGAAAAAAATAACTGGGTGTGACATCACTAGATAAATTACAAAAAAATTAAAAGAGGGAAAGAAATTAAGAAGAAACTTAACTCGATCAGTGGAAGACCCTTTAAATAATTAATATCAGTTCTCTTATATTTGCATCCATGGTTCCTCACTTACTATAGTTCCTCTTCCACATGAGTTTCACATACTCCTCCTTTATCCTTGATTACATGCAACATCTTTGAGATCCTATTAGATTTTAGTGCCTCTTCTCATTTATTGATTTCGACCACATGTTCATCTTGAAAGTGAGATTTCTTCAGGGGGTAGCTCTAAAATATTCCTACTCAATTAAATTCTTCCCATAATCACCATCTTTATCATTAGCTTAATGATCACTATGTTGATTCTTCTAGAGCATTAAAACCTGATTTGGGTGGACAAGAAGAATGGAAATTGATTTCTAATAAAGCCCTATTTATTTTTATGAATTTTTGTGGGTACCCTTACTTAGTCATGAGAGAAAGGAGACAACTTTACAAAGTGTTTGAATTTTACCTCCATGAAGCATGTTTGAAGGAGTTATACCTATTATAGCATTTAAAACATTCCAATTACACTTACACAGTGCCTTGGATTACTTTACACAATGTGTGGACCAAACACTTTACCTTTACATAGATTTTGTGGTAGTGGATCTACATTTACATAGGGTGATAAATTTACCCTAACATAGTGGTAGATTACCCAAACATAGATCTTTCCATAGGGATTATGGTGGGACAATTAATCAATCACTTTTCATGTTTTGGCCTTTTTACTCACAGTTTCATCACTAGGAGACATCAAGTCCCCCCCTCCAACATGATCCTCTAATGAAAAAAAAACTCAATATCTAGGAAACATAATTCTCGAACTCGGGTCTCAAATTCTATAACATCCCAAAATTTCCTTATATTATTAGTAAAATAACTCATGTTTCACAATGTCTATTTTAGTACGAAGCATAGAGAGGGACTTTTACATTTTATAAGGAAATTACACATTATGAAATAATGTTGATAATAATAGATAAGAAGAGTATAGGGAGATAAACACTAATGAATAATGTATACATAAGGGAAAACTCCATATTCTTGAAATATCCCAAAAAGATCACTCTTTCTATAAATATTATAAAAATAAAAACAAAGTAATAGGAAAATGATAGACATTGTCTAGGGAAATATATAACCATTATAAGTAAAGTAAAGTATGAAGAAGTTTGATAATGGTGGAGTAAATATAGTGTGTAATGGTTGATGAGACTATTAGGATATTACCATTGTGAATCATGAACATTGGGCATTATTATTATTGGTTAATATGACCATTGGGCATCATAACAGTTGGGAATTATGACCATTGGAAATATAGTCATTGTTAAGTGATTGTTGTTGTTATTGTATATAAAGTGTAATGATAAGTGATAATTGATGGATAAGGGAGGAATGAAGGCCTTGACCAATACTATCATGCCTTATGATGCCCATTCATTAGATATTGGGAGAGAGGTAGAATCATTGGAGTTCACCCTTGACCAAACCTAGTCAGTTCTTCAACAGGTGAGGCTCAATCAGAATCAACTATGGGAGAATTTAAAGTTAGTAGAGATCACCACCAGATCAATATCAACTAAACCACCCCATGAAAGTATCATCATCACACACCTTTCCCTTAGGGATTATGTTGGTGTGATAAGGGGTTAGGTATCTAAACCTTAATTAGTATTAAGGTTTAAATTATTTCAAATATGAAATAGTGGTTACATTAATACCACTTTTTGATTATTGTATCAACTTTATATAAAATATGAAATTCACAGGATTATAGGATAGATATGATAAAATAGTTTTTTGATACAAAGAAACCATAACTGTATTTTTAGAGAACATATGTGTCTAGTTTTCATTAAAATACATTTTTTTGATGAATTTAGAAATTTGAAGTAAAAGTTTATTTTCATAAAAATATTTTAACAATAATATTCATTCAAATGTAAAATATAAAGTAAACTTATCCAACCATATATAGTTTTTATACAGGTTAGAAATTTGATTGAGTGATAAAAATAAGTATTTTTCAATAAATTAGAATTTTATTTAAAATTTAAATTTATCATATTTAAAAATTTATTTTGATAAAATTTGTGTATTTTTTAAAATTACAAGGTCAAAATTATCCAACAGTGACTTGTGTATAATTTTCCAAGACAATAAAATTTTTGGGTAAAATAGAAAATATGATATGTATATAAGTGTTATAACATCGTAATGAGTTAAAATGATATAATAAATATTTTAAATTATTTATAAAAAAATGGGTTTTCTCATTAAAATAATTTATTTAAATTTGATAAAATTAATTTTCCAAATGTATAAAGGATATTTTAAAAACAAAAGTATATTTTAATATTTAAAAAATAATTCTTTTTGAATAATAATCACTTTCAGCTCCAAAATAATATTATTTTAAAGAGTTATATTCTTAAACCCTAAAATACTAAAAAAGTACCATTCAATGTCGATAACCATTTGATAAAACCATGGTAAGTCTAATAGTTTTACATTTTTTATAACCTCGATGTCTAAGGACTATGTTTAGAAATTAATTAACAAATCCCCCACATTTTCAAAAAATACACATCAATTATTCCATTCCTATTCACTCCAAATTCATCGAGAAAAAATTTACACTCATTTTATCTCTCTATATTATCTTCAAGGAGTTTCTGAGGTTCTAATTCCTTATTTGAGGGCATTAGAAATATATCTCACAAGTTAAGTGATTCTCTTCCTATATCCTTTTATTCAAGTACTTCCTTTGTAATAATCCTTTTAATTTTAAATTGATTATATTATTGTGTGTTCATAATCATTCCTTTACTATATGAATGATGAAATATTAATGAGAGACTAACTTTCTCTCTCATTAACCTCATTCCATAAACTTTTATGTATACCTGTTATGTTTCCGAAATAATTCTTTGATTTTCCATGCCATATTTTTTGTGTTGTGAATACCAAACCCTACTTTAATTAAAGTGTGTTCGTATAGATATAGTTGTACTTTTTTGATTGGGGAATTCCATGTATGAAACCCAAATTCCATAATCATGGTTTAAAATGATTAAATACTCTCTTATGATATATGATCTATGTGAGACACATAAATTTGGAAATATAAAGGTTGTGCCCTAATAGAACTTCAATTCATTGGTTAAAGAATTAATCTATAGAGATGAAATGTTTATGATACCTTAGAAACATTCCTTTTTAATGTTTTATGATACCTTTATGAACAACCTTGGTGATATGTTTTACAACACCTTGATGAGTAACCCTGGTGATATGCTTATGATTGTCACATTTTTATATTGTAGCCACATTTCTATGTTATGTCTCATATACTTATGATTATGATCTCTTATTATACCACATATTTAATCCTTGATGATCATTCATGTTACATTTTATTTGTTTATCATTTAATGGGATTTATGATCACCCTTTTCTATTGGTGTATGTCCCTAGGAAATCATATGTAGTGCAGTGACCTAGGTTGGGTTTATAAAAAAAACTCAAGATAATTAAATAAAGTTTATTTTTTAATGATATATGTACTACATGTATTATGTACCTTGTTTATAAGAAAATAAACATAAAAAGATCCTTGTAAGTTATAAATATAATATTTTTAAAGGAATTATGTGAAAAATAATGTAAGAAAATTTATATAGTTGGTATCCAAGAAAGGTTTAGTTATTTGTGTAAATTTAGACTAGAAAACATTAGTTAAAACCTAGGGATAAGTCTAAATAAAGGAAAAAACTCTTAAATTTTGGTAAAGTATATAGAATGCAGTTTTATATCAATGGTATCCATGTATAGATATAAATAAGTGGATACAAGCTTTGGAACAGATGTGCATTAGGGTAATAACCCTAAAAAGGGTTGGTGGGGTATGAACTCGATCTTCACTCGATGCAAGACTAGTGGACCTAACTGCACATATGGTTTGAAACTCCTAGGGGATATTATTTGGTTTATCACATGATCCTTACAAACCATTATGAATGATATATAACTTAAGTAATTATTTAATTATAAATTTTTAGGATTAAACTCCCTTTTAAAATTATTATCATAATGTTGCTCATTGTACACTCAAATATAGAAATTACATTGTTTTATTCTAGTTCTACACACTCATTTATTTTATTAATGATTTTAAAGAATTTCAATTTGAACCCTGAACTACTATTAGTAGAGTTTTTTGTTAAAAATCTTGGAGGATATATTCAAGAACCATGTGTATATAGATATTCCTCAATTAATTTTGGTGAGTACAACCTTATCGCCAATCTGGTGCTCATTTCAATGGTAGAATTTAACATAATACTGGGGATAGATTGGATCTAAAAGTATAATTCCAAGATCATCTATAGAAGTAATGAAATTTTATTTTTCTTGAAGTATCATGAATCGGCCCTGGTCAACCCAGCCCACCACCCGACCTAGCTCGTGTCATGGACTGAATGTCATTCTATATCCTGAAGGGAAGGAAACTAGTTCTTAGGCATTCAGGAAACACACATAGGGATGATTTCAACCAATATATTATAAACCAGCTATAGTAATTCCACCTAGAAATATGGCATAACCCATCCATATAGTAGACATTAATTCTCCAAACAAATATAATAAATAAAATACATTCAATCTGACCAATAAGAAGTAGAATTGAATAAACATCATAAAACCATCCATCAAAAATAAACTAAACATAAATAAATAATAATCATCACATAAATAAGAAAGAAATATAAAATATAGGTATAGGATGAAAAATAAGGTACATAAATGCCCCAAAATAAAAACCTAAAAAACCAAACACTCACAAGAATCTCCACGTGGCCCATGAACACTCACGAAAACCCACTACAACAACCTGAGAAACTCAATCATACCTAAAGAGACCAGAGTTTGGGAACCTAAAATTAAACCATGAAAGCTACATACACCCAATGAGGTATGTATGGTGTGAGAAAAATGATCACATTAGGACTTCACCAAAGAGTTTATGAAATTCATTTTAAAAATCATTTCATTTGATCTAGTTTGAAATACAATATAAAGATCGTTTCTCCACATATTTATACATAAAGAAATTAAATTATATCACATTTATGGTCTTTTTATAAACTCATACCTCACTTTTATTTTAAATTAAAACAATCACATAGAAATAATCTCCCTAAAAATCACACATGCTATACAAAATAATCATTTTTAATTTAAAACATCCTTTTTACATTATTTTCAAAATACTTAAGAAAAACCCACACACAATGCATGAAGAGAAATTCAATTAAAAAGAACCATTTCATCAATAAATAATGAAATATAATGAAAGTAAATAATTATAGCCACCATACAATGTCATTTATATAGGGATATAAAAATAATTCCAAAGTAACTTCCTACCTCAACTCACTAATAAATGAATAGGTTTCATTGACTCTACCCTAGTCTTAATATGATAAATTCATAGAATTTACCAAACATAGACCAACCTAGAATATTTTATTGTATCCAAATAGAAAAACCACTTTGCTAACCTACACCCGTCATCATCGAGTGATCTCCTCAAATAGTCTTATCTCACACTAGAGGGGATACTGGTAGGGTGAAACTATCTAGGGTGGAATACATATAGACCTCCCACTAGATACTTAGGTTCCTATGACCAAAATAAAAGTAATGATGAGAAAAAAATCATCAACATTATATATAAGAATCATAGATCATAAAAAATAACTCACCCTCACCTCCAAATCCCTTGTAATAAGCAACTCCATTTTATCCATCACCCAGTCACCACATTCATCAAGCACCACCATAAGAAGGGAAACAAGCATAAAGGGTGAAAATATGGTCTCACACAGTCCCATTTAAAAGTTCCAAACATGACTTATTGAAGACCAAATCACGATTAAAAGTAATTTTGAAATCAATTAAGATCCCTTTATAAACATATCTTGAAACATTTATCTTAAAAACACACTCAAAAAAATTTAAATAATAAATTACTATTTTAAAAAAATACTTCTTAAAACTTAAAAAATTACCCCTTAATTTATCCCATGACCCAAATGGGGTTAAAACTATTTATGAATCAATATCTTCTCTAAAACAAACCATTAAATATTTTTAAGATGCTTGGAATTTAAACATTTCTTGAATACTAGAAAACACCACTAAATACCCTTTATTCTAAGTGAAGCATCACTTTAAAACCATTTCTAAACCTAATAAATCTATCAAATATAGAATTAATTTAAAAAATAAATAATTTAAGATTGTTAGGTACATAATTTACTTCCATTAAAATAAATTTTACAAAAAAAAAACAATCCTCATTAAAAGTGGAAACCCCTCTCAAGAAGCCACAACACATCACATATGATAACAATCGCTCACCTAGACAAGAAGAAAATCCCTACAATAATTTAATAATAAAATACCCACATTATAATCACCTATAAACCCTAATATCATCCCAAAATACCCTATTGTTTTGGGAAGGAAGTGAAACTAGTACCTAATTAAATAATTAGGGAAGAATAAGAGAAAAGAAAGAGGAATGAATGTGTTTACTTTAAGAAATTCCCTTCGGATTGATGAAAGAGAAGCCAATAAATTAAGAGAATAGGGAGAGGTAAACCCCTATGTTTTATATCCCTTGTATTAAAATGATATAATGTAGGAAAGAGGGGATAATCTCTTAAAATGGACAAGGGAAAAAGATGAATTTTTCTTTATAAAAAACTGGGCAAATTGTGGTTGTAGCGTGGCACTGTCCGCCATAGTGTAGTGCTTATCGGGTAGTCCTTGTTATGGCATGGTCTAGGGACCATGAAAAAACCATCATGAAAAATGAATAAAGACCTTTAATCCTCACTCTAAGTAGCTATATATTCTTCATCCATGCTACAACATAGAGATTCACTCCAAACTCTCTCTACAAAGCAACATTCCATGCTATGACATGGAGTCCTTCACTAGACACCCTTCACGAAATAGCCTATGACTTGTGGAATAAATTAAAACCATAGAAAATCTATGTAAGGGTAAGTCTATATATAAGGGTAACCCTTACGAACCACCTTTATGTTGTAACCTCATCCCAACTGCATGTCCTTTCCCTTATGAAACACCCACTATGGAATAGCCTCATCGCCTATGGCATGGTCACCCCTTATAAACCTTACACAACACCAAACTTTACCTAAAGTAACTTATTACATGGTGAAGCCTCATCTCTATGGTGTGACCTCCCTCTCTTGACCCCCATGTGACACCCTTACTTAGATCCAACCACAATGTAGCCCAAGTGATGTTGTGTGGTCTCTCATCTCTAACCCTTACGTAGTTCCTTTATAACTCTATATAATTATACACCATGACATAACCACCCACTCCATGATGAAACCACCCTTTATTCTTATAAAAATTGAAAAGGTATGAGGAAATTTATAGCGTGGCCTCCTAGGTCTATGGTATGGCCTATTGCAGACCCAACCTACAACTCCCCCATGATTTCCCAAAACACCTAGAAAACATCCTAAAACCACAAAATAACCCAAAATTAAATAATTCACCACAAAAATAAAATTGGGTGTTACAATTATCTCCAACCTTATACTTTATTCCCCCAAAAAATCATCAGTACTAATATAAGGATGAATATGTATAGAAACCACCCCCAGTAACCTCATCTCCAGAGGTGGGTGGGTGGGAAACAATCTAGAAGGAATCTATATAAAATAAAACACTAAAAAAACATGACCTCTCTAAACTATAAAGATAAATCCATAATATTTTCAAATATCTATAAATATAGCATGACAACAATCACAAGGATAAATAACCAAAAGATATGGAGACCTAGAATAAGTCACCTATCCATTTATAATTTATCTAAAAATAGTGGGGCATTAAGAATAAAACACCAAGAAAAACATCACGAAAACCCAAAATTCAAAAAATGAATACCAACCATAGGTATTAATATAAGATACTGAATTCAACTCCCTAGGAGTAAATGCATCTATGGAACCCCTCAAAGTACACCAAAATAGACCCATAAACACATACTCGAAAAAGAGAGACAAAGCACCACATACCTCAAAAGAATGGTATGGGCTTCAACCCTGGGTTATAATAAGAAGGTGACCTAGGACCCTAACCATAGAGCACCACCTCATAGTGACCCTATAAAAATAAAAAACAACACTATCAAGTACTTCACTATATAAAGGTAAAAAATTTCCTAGGTACCCAAATGTAAACCTAAGTGTTCATCACATTACCAACCAACATAAAACCTAACTTGAAGTAAATAAACAATAAGAAAATGTAATAATATCAAGAAAAAGAACCCAGATCAACAATTCATGTATGAAGCCAAAACTCACCTCAAACCACATAACACATTTTAAAAATATCTAAGAAACCACAAACTCCAATAAAATAGGAAAAATTCATAAGAAAAACTATTACCATTCATAAAGTAACATCCATAAAAACTTCCATTACATATTATAGAAACCCAAAAAGTCCCAACAACATTGACACCAACTAAAAAACCCTCAAAAAACTCAATCACCCAAAGACTAAAATTACCCTTAATATATATTATTCTGATACATTAATAAAAAAAACCTAAGTGGATGACCCAAGAATCTATGCCAACAACACAACATTTTAATTTCAAAATAATTAATCTTATAATAACCTGGTTCTTTTCACTAGAATCACACCAGATGTCTCTTCATCCTTTGAAACTCCTACCCATACTCAACCAAACCTTTATAATTAGTATCAACCATCTTCTACTTCCCAAAAAATAAGAAATATTCACCAATAATAACTAAAATTGAATCTTTTTAAGTTTTAAGTGAAATGAAGACTTGTTCAATTCTCTCAAACTACTCCATTGTATCAAAAAGAACCTATATCACTAGGAGAATAATATGGTCAATGATTTAGAAATACTTATATGGGGTCCTAGTGTAGGATAGATTTTATATCCACCACTTAATCCAGAGCCTAGGGAGAGTCAAAAAGCTTGAAAACCACTCCAAATCGATGAAGGGACCACCCTAAAGATCAGTATAACAAATATAAATCCTACTCTTTTCAAAGTATCTCAATGTGTCATAATCTAAATAAAAAAAAATAAAATTAAATAAACTAAAATTCCAAAAATGAATCACACAGTTCTAAATAAATCCAAATTCTAAAACAAAACACTATTTATAACATTGTATAAAAAATTTCCATTTAAATCATAACCCATTAGTAAAAATCCCCACCAAATTTATTTAAAACACATATATTATATTTTAAAAGCACACCCCCTTTATAAAATCTAACCTTGAATTAAAAATAAAACACTCCTTTCAAAAAAAAATTCAATTTCTTACCTTAAAAGGAGAAATCCCATTGAAAAAAAAACCACCACCATTTGAAATCATTTTATAAAATCCTAATAATTTTGAAGGAAAACTAGGAAACCTCATTTTCGATCCTAAAACTAGTTTCAAAAAATATAAAACCAACCTTTAAAATTTTAATTCAAATAAAAAAAACATACACATTAATCAAAAATAAATCTAATAACCACAATTACATGACAAAACTCCCTTAATTTCTCTCACAACAACGGTACACTCCATTGGAGTCAATCTAGAGAGAAATAAAAAAAATCCAGAGGTGAAACTGAGGGGTGCATATTTTGGATGCATGAGATATAAAACCATGCACCAATTATGTTACAACTACTAGAATGACCTCCATTACCAACCACATAGGCTCTGTATAGTTTTCTGGACAATGCGGAGTTACCCAGAAACCCTGGTTTTTTCACCATTTCTACCCTCAAACTCAATGTGACCCCTTAAATGATCAATAAACTCAATGAGAATATAAATATCATTAAAAAACCAAAAAAACTCAAAATTGAGACCCAAATCATGACATCCCATGGTAACTCAAGTTTTTTCATGGAGGTTGGTGATCAGACACCCATTTGTGATCTACCTCGTGAGTCTTAGAGAAGGTCTTAATATACTTTCTACCTTGACATCCAAAAATAACATAACAATTTTTCAGGAACCTAGGATCCAACAAAATAATCTAGGATTTGATACCATTTGTTCACAAACCATCTTAGGTCAACCTTACCCAGATCGTAACATGGCCTGAAGGGAATTATTGATCACCACAACCTAGAAACTGGTGTTTGAAGATCAGTTAAACACACATGGGAACAATTTCACCCAACATATTGAAAAACAACTATAATACTTCCACCTATAAATCCAACATGACCCCTCCATATATGGGATGTCTATACTCCAAACCAATAAAAGGAAATTCAATTAGAGTACTAAGTAGAAAAAATGGATAAATATCATACAACCAGACATTAATAATAAACTAAACATAATAAAGTAGTGTCATCAAATAAATAAAAATATATATAAAATAGAGGTATAAAATGAAGAATCCAATACATAAACAACCGAAAATAAAAAATATGAAACGAAAACACTCTCAAACAACTTCACGTGGCCCATAGAAACTCACCACAAGACACTACATAAAATTAAGAAACCTAATTATACTCAAATATATTGGATCCTAAGAACATAAAAAGAAACTATGTAATCCACATAAACCCAATAGTGTATGATGGGTGTGAGAAAAATGAGACTGTATGTTTGGTCAGTCGTGGTGGTGGCCTATGTGACTGAGGCCTTGAAATGGGGATCATCTACATTTTGGTCCCCAACCACTAGGAATTTCAATTGGGAGGTCATGTAGTGGGAAATAGAAATGGCAGGGGCACCTGTATCATGGTATGGTGTGTTTAAAAATATTGTGAGATGGATGGAATGCACCACAGTGTAGCACAATCCATTTTTACCCCTATATGGCTTAAGTTTTGGTGAAGTTCCCCCTTTTCCACCTCCTTTCTTTATTCCTTGTGCATGGACAACCTAAGAGGATATCCTATCTCTTCTCCTTTGATTAACATGGATCATAATGGGGGTTTTATGCATTTACATGGTGATTCATGGTTATTTATCTCCTCCTCATCCATTCTTCCTTCCTTCAATTAGTCACTAATTTCATACATCACTTACAAGGTTTCATGAGACTATTCCACAAAAGCATGTGGTAATTGTCTTGAGATGGTATGTCTTTTGTATGGATCATCTAGAGGGTTTCCTAAGAGGATAAAATCATGTCATCTCATCTTAATTCATAGAAGGTATGTCGTTGTGTGTGTTTTTGGAGTTTTCGACTAAATTAAATTAATTTTTCGATTAAATGGGTGCCAATTATTCAGGATTATCCTAGGATAATGTTAAGAGTACACCTCAGACTTTCTACATTCATTTGGTTACAGTTTTAGTATGATTAGTTTTCTTAGTAAGTTATTAATAGATTCTTCCTAATCACTTTAAAATTTAAAATTAATTATAATTGTTAAATTAATTATAATTTGATTATAATTAATTAATATATATGTTTTGAAATGAGATAGAGTGTCATTTACATGGAAGATGTATAGTGGGACTCAGAGGATCTTGGGTGAGACTTATCAAGCTACACATCAAAAATAAAAGTCTTCATTTGAGGTAGGTAGTCTTTATACATTTTCCCCATAGTATTAATCATGATTTATATAGAATGTGATATGTGAGATCTCTCCACTGAGGGTGATCGATATGTTAAAATTTTATAAATTGTTTAATAAACATTTAATGTCTTTGTATGGAATGAAACAAATTCCAAGAATACGATGGACCTTATGCACTGGCTTGATGCCTTGGTTTCCAATGGCTAAATACTAGATTATAAACATATTTTATGTGATTCTTGGACCCGCATGGGTGTATATTAAATGAATAAAACATAGTGTGGTGTATCAAGTATAGGACCTTTAGACCCCTCATTACAAAGGAACATGTTGAAATATGATCATCGCCCCAAGTAGGCCATGAAGAAGCTATGAGATGATTTATATCTTGAGGGATAGTTTAGATGGCCATGGGGTGAGTGTTCAAGGTGTAAATTAAATAAAGTGAATGTAATGTAGTGTCCCTAATGTAAGATCCTTAGAAACCTCCTTATAGAGGAGATTGTTGGAATGGGTTGATTGGCCCAAGAAGGATATTATAGTGTTGTGACATTCCTTATAACCTATTGTATAGTTTATATGAACATGGGGTGAGTATTCCACCCCTAGTAGTATATGAGAATTGGGTGGGTATTCCATAGGTATACTATGGATGGGTTGAGTAAGAGGACCGACCTCATATGACCTAGAAAGTGAGATGGTCCTTGTTATATCCATTAATACCAATGCTAGTAAGTCTTGTCCTATGATTTCAATGTGGTCATGAGGTTATGACCATGATATTGAGGGATTTTATTCCCTTTGAGTGATGGTTTTTGACCCAATAGATGATATTGAGGTCAGAGAACCCCTATCGGGTGTTTCTGTTATGGTGTGGCCTAGTGGACCTTGTTGGGTGCCCAATTATGAATTAAACCTATTGAAAGGTATTATAAATAGGAATATAGTGTTTATTTTAGGTGGTTCCTGAGAACTCAAACTTTTGTTATGATCCTGATATGGCTATAATGATAGGGATAGGTCATGCACTTGAGAGGTCAACCTCGGATTGTGAGAGGGGTTTGAGTAGATGGTTGAACACATCGATATGCATTATATGAGATGATTCAGGTAGGATGAACAACCCATAAAGATTTATTGAGATAAATGGGATGGATTGGATTTTCTCCATGGATCTAGCCTTTTTTCATGATATCGATGCGATGATATGGGTGGGACGCACTGGTTATCGAGATGTATTTAGATACATGGGATGCCTTAGATAAATTTCTTGGATCTACCCTTTGTGCTTACTATGATGAGATAGATGAGAGGGACGCCCACCCCCTGAATTATAAGTATGTGTGAGATGATTTGGGAGGGACACATTTCCCCCCGAGTGATTAGTATGTTATGCGATGTTTTGGGTGAGACACACTACCCACCAATGGGACTTATAAATGATATAATTTGGGAGGGATGGACTTCCCCCCTGATTGATCAGTATACTAGTGGATACTTTGGACTTTCTCCTAATATTTGGTCATTGAGCCTAATACTACCTTATTAGATACAATTTTATCGTAGAAATCAACCATGGGAAAAATATTGGCTGGAATGGTTGTATTAGATTCTTAGAGACACTCTAACACTAGTTGAAGAAGGTTTGGGTCAATCATGTGTCTCATGTTAGAACTTGGGGATCAACAATGGTTATTTATTTAATTTTTAGCAGTTTATTTATTTATTCAAATGAGCATATTACATGCATATACACTGTATTTACTTTTTATGTATAGGACCGCATTGGCGGTGCCCTATTGAGTTGTCTCATACCCTTCTTGGGAAGTTATGACACTTGGGTACCCATGAATATCTTCATGGATCATAGGTTTAAGTTGGGTTGAGGCTTTGGACATGATCATTCAACTCGATAGTTTGAATAGAGTTAGGATATGGATGAGTTATGGCTTAGGGATAGTGATAGAGCCTTGTACTTTTAATTATTTCATTTATTTTATTTGATCAACCTAGTGGGAGATCAATTTTATTTTATCATGGCTATGAATCTATATGAATATATGATTCCATAAGTTCATTTGTTATAGAATGTTATGTTTTATTAATTATGCGCACACAAATGACTATTATTATAATTTTTATGTTTTTTTATTTATCTACTATTTCACTCTTTGATATAGGGGTATAGTCTCCCCATGGTAACATCCTAGACCCCCACTACTAGTTGACAACCTCTAGCATATGAGGAGGAACACCTAAGGTTGTATGGTGACCCAATCCATTTAATTTTCAGAGTGAACTAAGATGGGAACATTACAAAGTGGTATTAGATATTTTATGTGACTGATATCACATATTGACTAATAGTTTTAATTTTTTTCATACTATTTTGGGAGATAGTGGATAGGGGATATAATAATTTTTTGAGACTTGTGACAGACCTTTCTATTAGTGCATCATGAACACCTTTTTTTATGGGAAGTTCAAGTTATTAGGTATAATGGATTATTTTTATTGGTTTCCAATTTTATGGTTGTATGATTTCACCTACCATGTATCACTATATTTTTTCCCTTATAACATGGTTCTAATATTTTACTCAATTGGACCATGGTATTTTCTTCTTCTAATAATAGGTCATTTGGATAGTATGGAGAGATGATCCTTGACAATGGATGTATAGTCCCTCAGTGTAAGGGGTTTATAGTGACACTAGTAGGTTAGTACATGAATTTGATTCCTTGATGATGAACCCCTTGTGGGAGTTTATTATATAGGTTTGATTATTTGAAATTTAAATAAAAAACCCATATAGTTTTTCCTATATAGCTTCTTGGTGGAATTATACTTAATCGAACCATATAATTATAGTTACTCAACACAGATCATCATCGGGTGTTTCCCATATATATATATATATATACACACACAGAAACAGATATATGAGAACATGAACCTCATGGGAGTGTCTCTCGTATGCAAAGTCCCAATGAGGATTAAACTGATATCATGATTCTCGAGGGGATAGTCTCTTATGTAGATTTCCAATGAAAATCGATGTTTGTGAGTAGGATTATGACTTGGCATGTGATGTCTGTTATATGTGAGAAACCTAGAATGGGTAATTTAGAACATGATTTGGATTGTGATATTAAATATGGGAACATATATGTATTACCCATGATCTTTAACCTATGTGATCCTTGATTTTTAGGATAGGTTGGATAAAATAGTACCTTCAGACATAGCTTATGATATTGGTGAGAAGAGTACTATGGTTGAGATGAGTTATGATATGTAAGGGTAACCCAGGTGAGGGGTTAGCTGGGCTTGTGGGTTCCCTTATAAATGGGGATCATGGGTAAATGCTCGAGTTATGAGTTCAATTTACATATGGTTCTACCGAGTATGTGGAATGGTTGTGTAGATGCTTTGTACTTTTGCGATGTAAATCACTTTAGGGGATTATGGTATCAAGGCAGGTTTCACAGGGAAATAATGGTAGGATTCCTATCCCTAGTGACTTTGGGTATAGTTCCTGATGAGTTGGTGAATTTTCATCCTAGATAGTCGGATCTAGGATGGAAATATCATGATTACACACTTCTATTTTAGAGATAATGCCTAGGAAGGTGGGTGATCGTGGAGTAGATCTTGTCATAGGTGAAATGATTGATTTTGAAGAGAAGAATTTAGGGTGCTTCTAGTGAGATGATATTGACATGTAAGAGAAGAATGGTATGTGGTTTAAGCATGTGATCCAAGTTTCATTTATGCATGACTCATGAGAATGTGATTCAGGTTTTGTGACTAAGTTATACTATAGAATACACCCGTATATTTTGATGAAATTGAAATAGAATTCACTCATTGTGCACAATAATCATTTGAAATGTGGTTCAGTGAGTGAAAATGTGTGGGCCATAGACTAATGGATTTGATCAAACACTTTTGGTCTTGGTTTACTAAAACATGATGAAATGATAAATTCCTCCTATAGTGAGGGTTATCTTTAGAATTGGATTAGAGTGTGGTAGCGCAATCGATCTAAGCTTGATCCTAGTCAAGTGTTACCTAGGATAGGATGATCATTTCTCTAGAGGAGTGACACACAAATGATGATAGAACTTTTTGAGGTGGAACACAAGAAAAAGTATAAGAGAATCCATATGGTGGGGAGTGAACCATTAGTTGCGGGAGGGTGTGACCATCATTATTGATAAATTTAAGTAGACTTTAAGGATGAAATTAAAATGATTCGGGAATTGGAGGTGGTTGATGTTTCATGTTAGTGCTTAGGTATGAGTGTTATAGTGACATCCAATCATCCTATGCAATAATGTATGGAGCATGGGCTATAGATATCATTTTACTAGTTCAGTGGATTGATGATATGGATACTCTCATGGTAGGAGCATCAGATTTATCATAGAGGAATGAAATCATGTGGGTAGGGTAATGGATACTTGAGATTGACCATTGAATGGGGGATGCGACTTTTAAAATTCATTTAGCAGATGAATCTAATTTTTATATGGTTCCTCAATAGATACCATAATTGGATTTCAGATGCATTGTTGTATGGTGATCATGTGTTAACATCGAGCTTGGAAGTTTTATAATGATAATTGAGCGTGGGTCAAATTGATGGTGCACCGATGCTCATGGAAATATCATGATGAATATTTTGGTTTAATAGGGATACAATTGTGGGATTACACTAAGATTTAGGTTCATACATCATTTTGGGTGATCTCAGGATGCCTTTGGGTGTTAAGACATCATGATCAAGTGATGGGATATCACATTAGTGGGTGTGGACAAGAATTTCCAAGAATGGTAATTTAGGGGATTTCAAAGTGGTATTTTTATGTGTAATTGGGTGCGGTGAGTTGGAAACCACACCTAGCGTGATATTGGACTATGGGAAATGTGTATCGGTAGGATATTACGATGGTCAAGAGCACTGTGACTTGGAATGGGGCCTTATGAGTAGAGGGTTATGGAGGGAAGAACCATGATTGAAATAATAAATTGATTAATGACATAATGGTGTCTTATAGTAAATAGGTTTTTCTTATTTTTTTCTTTTTATTGGTGGTGATGGAGAGTGAGTGGCTTAGTTTTTGGATGAATAGTGCGTCATGGGTTTGGAGTTGCACAGTGTAAGCTCATTCAGTACTCCAAGGTAGAAAATTATGAGTGGTAAATGGTTTGATGATTAGGATACATCTATTTTTATGGTAAAAATAATGTTAAGGGTTCTCAAGGATGGGAAGGGCTATGGTGGGGAGGTTGTAAAGACTCATATTTCTACAAGTTGATAAATTATGGGGGAATTTGAATTTTTGATTTTTGGAGTGGGGATCATTGAGAAATGATGTTTATATCAAGGTTCTAAGAGTTTATGTAACACACTAAAAAAATGTTTTAAAATAATAATAAGTTTGATACCTTTCTTAACACACAACATTAATATTTAAGTGAACTGTGATACACTATAAAAATATTAATATTTAAATGTGAAAATTATAACCTAGCCATTAAATTAGCAGTATGAATAGGAATAATCAAATTATTAAAAATATGTATAATCTTTTTATGTAATTTATATATTAATTCATAATAAAAAATTACTCGATTTTCTGTAAAGTCATTCTATGTTTCAAAAAAAATTATTTTCTTCAAAATTGGCATGTATTGTATTTTGTGCTTGAATTTTATATCTAAATTATTTTATTTTTATAAATTTTATTTTAGTAAATGAATTTTATTTTTTAAATAATAATTTCAATATTATCTTAGGGTGAATTTTTTGTATTTTTCTAAAAATACTTATTTTTCAATGAATGGTGAAAATTTATGATTTTTATAAAATTTTAATTTCTTTTCATTAAATAAAGTAATTTCAAAGTCCCATTATATTTTTAATATGATATTATACTAAAATAAGTCTCCTTTAATGGGATTTAATCAAATTAATTTCATATACATTATCCTTATACATTATTTTTGTATAAGTTCATTTTTTAGGCTTAAAAAAACATTTTTCTAAAAACTATTTTTCTTTGCATTTTATGTATTTATATTAAAATAGATTTCAAATAATTATATAAATTTAATCTTAAAAAATATAATCCTTATTTTAAATCTGATGGATAAAATTTGGTAAATATTCCCTTTTACTTTTAGGCATTATGAATAATAATCGTGGTAAATATTTGTCACTTCGGTAAGGGTAATCTAGGAAATTAAGGATAAAAAAATGTGATAAGGCTTTAAAATGTATCTAACACTGAACTTATTTCTATTACATGATATTAATTTGACTATCCTCATCCAATATTAAAATATATGTAAATATTGTTCAATTTTTCTATGATAATGACTTTAATATTATTTTTTAAGTAAAGGAAAAGTCCAAAATATCTCTCTCTTACTTTTAATTTCTCTTATATCTTCACATACAGATAAGGAGATGTTATGATAGAATAAAAATATTTATTTTTAACATAATTAGTTTTTATGATGGTGATTTATTTTTAATTTTTAGGGATGCTATAACTACCTTAATTACATACACAACAGTCAAAGAGTTCTTATGAATTTTGTAGAAAAATCAAAGTAAGTGATTTTTAAAACTTAAAAAGTAATATTGTTTAGATTGATTATGGTTTTAGATGAATTTTGTGATTAATAATAATGTATAATTAATGTTTGAAGAGTTTATATTTTGATTTAACTCTTATCTTTATTTATTTAAATTCAAAATGTGTAAATAGTTCTTAAAACAACTTTAATTTTATATTATGATAAATGAAATATTTATAAATGATTTAAAAATCACAAAAATATTAAAATAGTGTAAGGAGAGTTTTATATAGTCAAATATTTCATAACATTTCTTTTTGGGATAAATTTTTTACCTTATAAGTAAATTTATAATCCTTTAAGAATGAAAACATTGTTACCATAGCTAAGGTTAAAATTGGTTAACAAAAGGTTAAAACCAAAAGATATGGTTTAAAATTATATATAAACCTATCTAAATTTTATTATTTTAATATATTTCAACCTAAACCTATCTTAAATTCAAAAAATATTCCACGTGGTTCTACTCTCACAAGACAAATAATTTTTTATACTTAAATCTTTTAACTAATTCCAAGCTTGTCGTTTCCTTCACTATAAATAGACACCACCTCTTCTCTATTATTCACACCACCTTGAGAATTTTAGCTCAGAAAAACCCTAATAAAATTTATCCCCAACATCCTCATCCCCATTTTATAGATTATTTTATTCCCAAGAAATAAACCCTAGGATCATTAAGAGGATATCTAGCGTAGATCTTTCAAAGAAGAGGTAATCATCTTAACTAAGCACTTTCATTTTTCTTCTTCTTTTTACACCTTAAATTATGTTATAACCATTAAAACATAATAAAACCAATATATACAATATAATTATATTTTATTATATTTTTGGAATAATATTTATCCATATACTTCTCCATCAAATGGTAAAAAAAACCATCGCTCGTGTGTACGATGGACTACCGCCTCACAAACCGATGTAATTTTTTTCCATCATGCCCTCACATTTATAGTCATAATGATGGAAAAATTGAATATATATGATATTTATAAAACAATTATGTTTATATAAAAATAATATATCAACTAATTCTTTTCCCATCCACTCATTAAAAAAATGATAACATCGCTCGTGTGTACATGTGGACTTTTCACCTCCATGAAGCGATGTGATTCATTTTTCATGAACGTTTTTAATGGATGATTATAAATATATATATATAACGAATATTTATGATTTGTATATAATTATTAATATTTGGGAGGTGATATAACAATGATCAAGACATAATTATCATAACTGCTGAATCAAGACAAACATGGAAAATAAAGTAGTTAACACCCAAAATATTGATAATAATAAAATATTGTTAAAAAATAGGTGAAAAGATGTTATAATTGGGTCATATTTGATATTATAGATATTTATTTATTTTTTTATGTAATTATAATAAATATAAATTTATTATACCAGAGGTTAAAATATTTTCAACTAAGTGGAAGTATTACATAAAGAGTTTTCATCTCAATTTTCACTTCATTGAGACATAATTTGTATAATTCACCGATTTTATTTTATACAGTGTATATAATTCCCATTTTTTATATTTTAAATGAGTATATATTTATTTATTTAATTTAAATTTTCAATCCAATATTACTCTGTAAGGGGTTACAATTTAAATTTTACCAAATAGGTATGAATTTATTTTACAATCTCATTTTTTTGGGGATTGCTTATATTTTCATTGAAGGAATATTATTATCTATACTTCATAAACTCCATATATTTTATTATAATTTATATATTAATTATTTTCCATGTTTTCTTCTAAATTTTCCTCTATTTTTCACTAAAATCAAGAAAAATATGTTTAAAATAAAATTTGATCTTATTCCTCTTTTTTATCGGGTATATTTTTCATCTATGTCCATATTTTTCAAAACTATTTTAGAAAATTGCTTCGATTTACTCAAATGATTTGTTAAGGAAATTTTATGATATAATTGACTTTTTACATGGTTTTAAATTAATATTTCACAAGTTTTCTGAAATGGCCATTTTTGACATTCTTCATATAAATCCAAAAGGAATGTTTCTTTTTAACGTATACAGTGTTAATGGATTTTCCCACCTCTATAACTGTTTTATAATATTAAAATTATTCTATATGTTTTAAATGGTTTTATAAAGAAAATTATTTAATGAAATTTTATATTAAATTTTTTTATTTTATTTTCTTCTATTATCGAAAATATTTTATTGTACTATAAAATCTACTTTTATGATGAATTGATTGTCATCTATCATCCCTTGATTAAATTTATCTTAAAACATTCACTTTATTATGATCAGTTTTAATTATACATATCAAAATCATTTATATCGTGGATATGGTTTTTTCCTAAAAACTGTATCATTTCTACATATGGTATTTTACTATGAAAGTTATTTGATTGATTGGTTAAATCATGATATTCTATATTTTTTACTCAGTACATATATTTATTCATATGGAATATTTTTTATAAATTAAATTGATCATTCAATATATGAGGAATGCATTGGTTGTGTAGTAATGGGTTCGGCCCGGTTATAGATAGTTCATCAACCCATCAATATGTATAATGAGACAAACCTATTGGATATCCTTATTAAATGTTTTTTTAGTTTATACCTACCAATATTTGAAAATATCTTGACACGGGGCCTTGATAATGATGTCTGGAAATATTTATTTCCCTTATTGAGAATTTAGTTATTATTATCGATGAGATTATTATATTTTATATTACACATGGATGCATTTTGTTCTCAATTTTTTGATTAAATGGTATGTAAGTTTTTTTAATTACCTTTCCATATTGATTATTCCATATTTACTCATGTTATGTTTCATTTTATGTAACCCTTACTAATAATTTAAGATCACCCTTATATTTATTTTCCTTTCCCCAGGGAATAACAAAGGAATCATAAAAAAAATATTTACATTTACTATGTTTTATATTTTATTCCAAATGTAAAATATGAATCATGTCTGAATCTAGTTCTTTAAGAATACTAAAATTATTGATCATTGGAAATGTAATCCCTTATATCTTCTGAAAATTTAATAAATCTAAGCCAGTCTCTAGGTTACTTGATTTAGGGTTGTTATAGTTGGTATCAGAGAAAGTTTAGTAGAAATATTGGGGACTAGATTTAGTAAAATATATATTATATAACATAACCCTAGGAAAAATATAAGGATAAGTATATGTATATAAAAATATTACAAAATTTTAGAAGTGATTTTTTGGTTTTCTAAGAAAATACATCCCTATCAACATACGACAAGTAGACATGTATTTGGAATAAATACATATAGGTTTAATAGTCTTGAAAATAGTTTTTCGAGTATATCTTGTCCATCATTCTAGTGCACGGTGAATGGGACCTTACTGCGCACCTAGTTTGAAACTCTTGAGGGATATTCTTGGGTTAATTAATTTTTTTTACAAGCCATTATGAAATATTAAGAAAATATTTTTATGGTTTGAGGATATTCCCAAGGAAACCAAGTTTATGATTATGAGATTATCTATACATAAATTTTCAATTTATATTAAGCATTACACCAATTATATACTATGATTTAAAATTCATAAGTTTATGAGATAATTCAATATATTACATTGTTTAGAAATGGAATCTAGAAAAAATAATAGTATAAATACTCATGGATAATACAGATATTTACTACATGAGAAAGCCAAAATAATTGGTGTTGGAGATGAGAAGATCACGATCATATTAGAGTAGATGGACCAGGTTATGACTAATAACCTGAACATATGTAGATACTTTTTTATTCACCACATGATATTAAGATGCTGGAAAACTTCATACCATAGAAACCTCTATCATTTAATAGAGCTATGAATACGTTAGTGGTTGAAAAATGAATCGAGATCCCAAAAAATATATTTTAAGGTTTGGGATGTTATGAAAGATAAAAGGTTATTCTATTAATGTTTTTTAAAGAGAGATTCTAATAAATGGTGGATGTTGATTTAGAATACTAAGGAGGATAAGAAAATAGAGGGTATGTAAGGAAATATTATTTTAAAAATATATTCCTCATGAGAAATGATTTTATTTAGAAATTAATATTTTAAATTTTGGACAATGGGAAGAGGAAAGTATTTATATGTAAGAAAAAAACTTTAAAATATTAGAAAGGCATGTTGTGGAGTATGTACATAGTCTGAAGAGTAATATTGATTATTTATTTGGTGGGATAAATACAATAATTTTAAGGGTATTACTCTATAAAATGTTTTCATAATATGAATATATGGTATCAAGTGCCCTCAAGGAAGAGAAATAATTCCTCAAGTCTTATATTCTTAAATGAAAGCAAGATAAAAAAGTGAAAATTCGATTACTATGTAAAGGAAAATTTGGAAAGAAGGAAAAAGGAGAATATTGGGATTCCCAATATATAATAACTGTGTAAAGAAACACCCTATAACTTTCTTTAAGGTAATGAGAGTTTTCTTGTAGTGCGGAGACAATGGACATTAGGTGCATGATTGTAATAGAAATAAAGGAGCTTCCAATGTCTAGTGTTTCAACTGTAAGGATATGGGGCACAATATAAACGATTTCCCCAACCACCAAATATACTTATATCAAAAAAGGATAATGGAACAAGGCTAAGCTTATACAATTAATACAATTGAAGTTTAAATCCCTTAAGTTGTGATAAGTGTTTTTTTGGTCATAAACTAAAAGTCAACTAATGATTCATTTGATTTCAAAACTATGAAATATTTTATATCTACTAAGAATATTTAATCATCCCCTGACACTCTGAGTAAGCAGTTTCCAATCAAAACACTTAGTTGGAATCTGCGTGTAATGATAATATAATGAGTGATCTCTAATAAGATGCACATATATTCTCAAGTTGCAATCATGAATGTTATACCGATGTTTAAATTTGACATAATCATATTATTTTTTTAGGTTCAATTAGTTTTGAAGAGTTATTAATTAGTATATAAAGCATAAAATAATCTATATTGACCCGTGGTATTATAAATTAAAGGTTAAATTATGGACATTATTATTCATGTTTTATGGATTAATTTATTACATCTTCACGAGAAGGTTTATTCATATTGAGTGTTATCTTAACTTGTTCCAATAGTTTTTTAGATAGGTTAAATAACTTGTATTGATATTATGGATATTATGATCCATTAAATATTTATTGTTGTGCTTCATGCATACAAATTTATTCTTAGTCATTAATCGTTAGAATTAGATCTGGAAACTGATTAAAATATTCAATCAAAAAAATTATTAGAAATTTGAAAGAAACCAAGTGAGTATATTTTATCATGTTCTTCATATTGATATTTAAATAATACCTAAACTCTATAAAAAGGATCTTGAAATAAAAATTTATCTTTTTTACCTTCATTTATAATGAATTAATAGGTCATCTATACCCCATACTAATTTATGGTTTTGTGATCATTAATTTTCTCATGATCATATTATATATCACTCTATATTATTCTTTATATGATATTATTTCTCCCACATATCTATATTTTAACATCCTTATAATGCACTCATTATTTGGGAACTCGATTATGTGATATTTTGAGTAAAATTTACATTTTTAACTTCCCCCTTTCAAATGAATTTTTATTATTCCTTTGTATGATGCGGGTTTTTAACAAATTTATTTTCAAATATTGAACCCATGATTACTGACATAGAAAAAAAATTATGATGATGAAATTTATTTAAGGGGGAGAATGTGACATGCCAAAAATTAAGTTTAAAATAATAATAATCTTGATAACTTGTTTAACATGCAACACCGAGCTCTAAACGAACTGTGATATACTATAAAAATATTACTATTTAAATGTGACCATTATAACTTAGCCATTAAATTGTTGGTATGAATAAGAATAACCAAATTATTAAAAATATGTATAAATTTTTTATATAATGTACTTACTAATTCATAATAAGTAAGTACTCAATTAAGTAAAGTCATTATATGCTTCAAAAATATGTTTTCTTCAAAAATATATTTTCTTAAAAAATGGTCTTTATTTTCTTTTCTGCATGGAAATTATAATTAATATCTTACATTAATATAAATTATACTTTAGTAAATTAATATAATTTTTTAAATCACCATGTCAATATTATATCTGGGTGAAATTTTAGAATTTTTTTAAAAAAATTATTTTTCAGTGAATAGTAAAAAATTCTGATTTTTGAAAAACATTCATTTCATTTCATTAAATAAAGAAATTTAAAAGTTCCATTATATATTTAATATTATCTTAATGAAAAATAATTCACATTTAATTATATATAATCTAATTAATTACATAGGTGTTAGTATTATACTTTATTTTTGTATAAGTTCATTTTTTAGGCTTAAAAATAATTTTCTAAAAACTATTTTTATTTTTATTTTACAAATTTATATTAAAATATATTTCTACCAATTATAGAAATTGAATCTTAAAAAATAAAATCCATATTTGGAATTTTTAGGTCTAAATTTGGTAAATAGTTCTCTTTTATTTTTAAGCATTATGAATAATAACCGTAGAATATATGTGTCACCACGGTAAGGGTAAATCAGATAATTAAGGTTAAAAATGTGATAAGGCTTTATAATTTTATCTAAAATAGACCTTATTTCTATTTTATTGTCTTAGTTCATCCATAACCATCTAATATTGTAAGATTTGTAAATTTTACGCCATTTTTATTTGATAATGACCTAATATTTATTTTAAGTAAATGAAAATTCCAAAATGTCACTCTCTTGCTTTTAATTTTTCTTATATGTTCAACATTAACATGTATTAACATAAAAAAAATTGATTCCACTTTCACATAAGAAATAATTTTTTATATTTAATGCTTGTTAAGTAAGTTCAAGTGTTTCCTTTCTTAAAATATAAAAGGGCACCACTAATTCTCTATTCTTTGCAAAAAATTGATCACTTTATATTGAAAAAACATACCAAAATCTATACCCAAAATCATTATTCAAGTTTTCAAGGTGATTTTATTCCCAAAATACCAACTCTAGATTCCTTAATAGGATATCTAAAGGAGATATTTCAAAAAATAGGTAATCATATTAACCATACACTTTCAATTTTCTTATTCTTTTACCACATCCAATTATGTCCTAACCATTCCAATATAATAAAACCAATATATCCCATATACTTATATTTTATTATGATGTTTTAATAAGATTTATCCATCTCATTCTTCATCAGATGGGAAACAAAAACATTTCTCGTGTTTACGGCGGACTATTGCCTTACGAATGGATGTAACTTGTTTTCCATAATTGCCTCACATGGATGGTCATAATGTTGGAACTAATGAATATATATAAAATATATGAAATAGTTATAATTCTATAAATATAATATATCATATAATTCCTTACCCTTCCACTCATTAAAAAATTATAACATTTCTCGTGTATACGTGTGGAATACCACCTCTACATATCGATGTTATTCATTTTTCATGCCCACTTTTCATGGATGATTAGAAATATATATAATTAATATTTATGATGTTTATATGATTATGAAAATTATTTATATTATATAACCATTATTAATATATAATGACCATAACACTCAAATCAAAACATACATGAAAAACAAAGTAGTTAACACACGAAACAATGATAATAATGAAATATTGTTAATAAAAGTGTATATGATGTTATAAGTGGATCATATATATTATTATATAAATTTATTTTGTTGTATTATATATTTTTAATAAATCTAATTTTACTATATAGTATATTAAATCATGTTCAACTAAGTGGAAGCGTGAGGTAAGGAGTTTTCATCTCAATTTGCACTTCATTGAGACATATTTTGTATTATGCACTAATTTTATTTTATGTGGTGTATATATTTCTACTTTGTTATAATAAAAATTAATATATATTTATTCATTGTATCTAGAGTTTTAATTCAAGTTTACTCTTTCACGGGGTTTTAATTTAAAAGTTACAAAATAGGTAAGAATTTATTTTACAATCTCATTTTTTTGGGATTTCTTATATTTTCATTAATGGAATCTCAAAATATATCCTCTATAAAATTCATAAATTTCTTTATCATATTTATATTTAATTATTTTCATGTTTTATTTTATCTTTTCCTATCTTTGAACTTAAATTAAGATAGTAAATTTTAAAATAAAATCTAATCTTATTTCTCTTTTTGATCAGGGATATTTTTTTTCCATGTACGTATTTTTTTAAAAATGTTTTCAAAATGTCCATTTATTTAATAAAATGATTTATTAAGGAAATTTTATATTATTATTTAAATTTTATAATGTTTAAAATGAACATTTCTCATGTTTTTCTAAAATTTCATTTTTGACTTTCTTTGAAAAAAGTAAAAAGGAATGTTCATTTTTAAAGTATACAGCATTAACATATTTTCCCACCATCATAAAAATTATATACTATTTAGCTTATTTTATAAGTTTTAAATTGTTTTATAAAGAAAAATATTCAATAAAAATTTATTTTAAAATTTTCACTTCCATTTTTTTCTATTCTCCAAAATACTTGTTTTTACTACAAAATCTACCTTTTTGATGAATTAATGGTAATATCTCATCCCATGATTAATTTTATGGCCATTTTATTTCTCATAAAACATTCACTTTATTATGATCATTTTTCATCAGAAATATCTATATTATTTGTATCATGGGTATTCTTATTTCCTAAACCATATACCATTTCAATATAGGTGTTTTACTATAAAATATATTTGATTGACTGAAGTAATCTTGATATTTCATATTTTTTTACTCAATATTGATATTTATCGATAAGAAATTCTATTTATGAATTAAATTGATCATTAAATATATGAGTAATTCATTGTACATGTATTTATGAGTGGGGTATGGTTATAGATAGCCCCTTGATGCATTAATATGCCCCATGAGACAAACCAGTTGGATAACCCTATTAAATGGATGTTTCATGTATACCTACCCATATTTCAAAATATCTTGGCACATGGGCTTGATCACGAAATATGTAAATATTCATTTCCCTCATTGATAATTCAACTATTATTATCCATGAGATTACTAAATTTGATATTACCGATGGATTCATTTTGTGGTCAATTATTTTATTAATTGTCATGTGTTCTCAGTTATTTATTGTTCCATATTAATTAAGCATTATTTATTCTTGATAACTTCATATGTACACAACCCTTACGGAATTTTTGAGCTCACCCTTGTTTTATTTTCTTTTCCCAAAGATATAAAGATGAAATCTTTGAATGGGTTTCAAGGATGCATAATATTTACTATTATTATGTTTAATATTTTATATTAAATGTAAAATGGGAATCATATATGTATTTAGTTCTTCAATACTACTAAAGTAATTGATCATTAGGTATGTAAACTCTTGTATCTTATACAAATGTAATAAAGTAAACATCAACTCTAGGTTACTATAGTTGGGTTTTTATTGTTTTAACATCTTGAGCATGTATTTTTGGACATGGAATGAGGTCTAGATAGGAATATGGGTGCTCAAGTGGACATCAAGGAAAGGTCAAGTGAGTGTATAGTCCATTGAGGCTCACAAATTACTATAGTACATCATGGTTCCCCTGATCTAACTTTTTTGTCTAACCATAATTATATCCATAATATAGAGGTACTTGAGTTGTCAGGGGTGGATCCAGTGTGAAATGGATCGACCAAAATGCCAAGGTTGGGCATTTTTTCAACCATGCTAATAGTCCGCATGACCGGGGATATGAAACGGGGAACGCCTCCATCATGATCCCCACCCATTGGTCATTTCTACTCAGGGGTCCCATATTGGTAAACAGTAGGTGGAGAGGCACCTATACCATGATCTATGGCATTTTGATCTCTCTAGTTCAAGATAGAGTGCACTACAATATAGCACACATTGTAATGAAATTTGGTTTTCCCCTATGTATTTTATGTTGTTTTGAAGTTCCATTATCACCCCTTCAATTATTTATGGGTTTATCCCCCTTATTTCTTCCTACCTCGTGAATGACTAATCTAAGTGGACTTCCTCCCTCTACTCCTTTGATTCTCATATCTTGTAATGGGGGTTTTGATGTGTTTCCATAGTAATTCATGGTGAGTTCTTCATTCCTCATCTTTTGTTCTTCCTTCTTTTTATTAGCTTCTAATTTCAAACATCACTATCTAGGGTTCTTGAGACGATTCCACCCAATAATGAAGGAATCAACCTAATATGGTATGGATTTGGTGTGTCTTGGATAGAGGGAATTTAAAGAGTATAAATTCATGTTTTCACATACTGATTCATTAAAGATATATCACTGTATGATTTTTTTGAGTTTTTAACTGAATTAAATTCATTTTATGAATGAGCTGGTATCAATTGTTAGTATTTTTTCCCAAGATGATTTCAAGAGTACTCCATGGGCGTTCCACATTCATTTGTTCATAGTTTTAACATTATGAGGTCTCTAAGTAAAATTTTCAATGATTATACCTAATTGCTTTAAATTTTAAAATTATTTTTACTTGATTAATTAATTATAATTTTATTATAAATAATTAATTTACATGTTTTGGAATGATATATGGCCTCAAGTGAATGGACTATGGATAATGGGATTTGCACAATAACTTATGAGAGTTGTTGGGATATGCTTCAAAAGGAAATGCATTTGTTTGAGTTGAATGGTCCTTCTACATTTTCCATATGGTATTATGCATGATTTATTTGGAATATGATATTTCTACTCTTGATACTAACAGTGATTGACCAGTTGATATTATATAAATTTTTTAATTAAAATTTAATGCCTATGTATGGAATGAATAGAGAGTTAAGGCTATGATGGAACTTGTGCACTGGCTGGATACTTCATCCACCAATGGCCAATACCTTGATTATAAACATATTCCATGTGATTCTTGGACCCTGAGGGGTGTTCATTGAATTAAGTGAATGTAATTTAGTGATCCTAGTGTAAGATCCTTAGACACCTCCTTGTAGAGGAGATGATTAGACTTGGGTGATTGGCCCAAGTATACCATGATGGATCTAGGAGATTCCTTATAGCGTGAGTGCTAGTTGAGATGATTTTGGGGTGATTATTCCTCAACCACATTTTTATGAGCGTTGTATCAATATTCCCTGGGTATATTTTGGATGTGATGAGTGAAAGGATATGCCTAAGATGACCTGGAATGTGAGATGGGGCTTATGCCATCTCTTAAGACCAATTCCAATGAGGATTTTACTATGAGGTTAATGAGGTTATGATGTGATGATGATGATTTAAATGGATGTTATACCCTTTAAGTGATGGGTGATGACCCAAGAGAAGATATTGAGGTTGGGGAACACCAGTCGGGTGTTCGTGTTATGGTGTGACTAAGGGGACCCCTGTGGGTTCCCTTGCATGATGCTGACCCAGAGAGGGGTAGTGTCAATAGAAATATGGTGTTGACTTTGGGTGTCACATGAGAACCTGAACCGGTGTTGTGATCCTGATATGGTTATAGTGATAGGGATAGATGTGTACTTAAGAGGATAACCTCAGATTGTGAAATGGGTTTGGATAGAGGTCATCCTGGTCGAGATGCATTTTATGAGATGATTCAGGTGGGATACACTACACACTGAGATGTATTAAGATACATGGGAAGACTTGTATGTTATCCTTAGAGTCACCATTAATTCATACTACTAATAAGTGGATTTGGGCTGGACACACTACCCACTGAGATGTATTGAGATACATGGGATGATTTAGATTACTTCCATGGATTTGGCCTTCATTCCTACTATGATGTGATAGATAGGAGGGAAACATTTCTCCCCAATGAGAAGTATACATGATATGATCTGGGAGGGATATTGTTTCATACTTTAATTCCATGTGGGGATGGAATGGAATTTTTTGGTGTTGGTGGAAAAACCTTCACATCATACACATACACCCAAGTCCCTTTTAGGTGGTTTCCAATGGGTTTTATTCATGGATCCAGAAATACCCAACGGTTCTTATATCCATGATGACTCATGGACCTACATTCCAAAGGAAGGATCTTACTGGGAAGCTTTTCCAACAATACTTAAGAACTCACATTGGTCAAGAGGATGGGAGGTTGGGCCCATAACACCCTTTTGGAGGGAATTGTTACCTATTCTGAGACTCTCTTATAGATTAAATATATGTTCATGAATCCTTAATTATTTCCCAAGTTGAACATAATACATCCTTGAATTATAAATTGATTACTAGAATGTGTGAATATTAGATTCATCTCTATGTATTTGAGGTTATCCATAAAATGCACCCTTTTATGAATAGATCAACGATTGTTTTTTCATTTATTATTATGATACTGGTTTTAATCCACACAGTGGGTAACTCTAGAGTTTATCATCATCTAGGGAGACTGGATTTTTTTGATAGTAGGATTGAACCCATGAGATGGGCTTCCTATGTATCCTCATGAAATGCATTAGAATCCATGTAGTTTGGTGCCACTTAATAGGGCACAACATACCTTTTAAGGTTCTGTGATAAAGACCAAACCATGAAAATCAACATCATGTGGCATGGACATCCAGATGAAAGGTGTCTGGATAAGGATGTTGTGGGAATTATGTTGCAGTTTCCCAAAAAACCTAGAGGGTATATGGGCTCCTAGGTTAGATATGACCTTACTATGAATATAGACCATAGGAAATTGTGGTTGATTTGGAGTATTGAGTTTAAACCTTAGAGAGGATTCCTACATATCCCATTTAGATTGGAATCAAATCCCACTTAGTTCAATTATGAGGACTCATTCCTATGGAGTCCCTATGATGTTTTTTATAGGAGAATATAACCCTTTGAGAGGATTGAGTTGGGGATTATACTGTATGGGAGGATTACCTTAGGTTGTGATGTGAATGGTTGTAGATTATACCGAGTATGAGGCATGTTTTTTAGTTGGGTATTACACTTTAAATGATTACTATGATGTTAGGTTTTATGGATTATACCGTATTGGAGGATTTCCTTGTTTGGTTTGGGATCATTCAGATTTCATGATCTCCATTATCCTCTAAGATGGGTGTGAGAAAAAATAAGAAGTGGAAGATGTGATAAACCATATAATCTGCCTTTTCTGTTTGTGTATGAAGTTGAAACCCAAATGTAACACCCCGAGCTTCCACGATACGCTTCTCATTCAATAATGCAATAGATTGCATAGTACGCAACTTCGAGTTCTAAAATACCGCGACTAATCAAAGTAGCCGTTATGAATAGTAATAACCACTTTTTAAAATTATAGAAATTTTATATTTCAAAATGGACTTCATTTTTTAATTCGTAATATCGAAATTATCCTAAGTTGAATTTTTTGTAACTTTCTGAGAACTTCCAATTTTTTTATGAATAGTGAAAAATACTTAAAACAAATTTTTAAATCAAAATAATTTATTGTGATAAATTATACTATTTATTGGTTTTAAAGTATAATTATAATATATTTTTACCATTTTATCCAATGGTGGTCATTAGAATTAATTTAACATTGAAATTGGACATAAACAATTGCCAATCTTTTGATATAAATTGTTTCTTAAAAACACGCTATTTGTTGTGACAGCGGGAATTAATTATAAAATTAATTAATGCAACTTATATGTTTGAAATTTTGTAAAATAGACATCATTTTTGAATTCGGAATATCAATTATAGCTTAGGGTGAAATTTTGGCATTGTTCTGAAAAACTTCAATTTTTGATGAATAGTGAAACCACTAAGTGGTAGTTAAATAACTGATTTTTCGTTTAAATGAAATATTACCACTTCTGTGATTTGATTTTCAAAAATCCGACATACATGGTTGTCATTAATAATTAAAATGTGGTTCAATGAGATTAAAATAATTTTTTGGTGAATAGTAACTTTTAAGTTCTTAATCGCGATTAGAGGTAATTAGTGTAGTTTAAGGTAAAAACAATGTTTTAATAATATGATATGAGCTTTACACTTGTCCAAAGCCTATTGGATGAGGATATTTAGAACCCTTATCACCTTATCCACGAATTATATAAGTGTGGGACCTTTAGAATCCGAAAAGCATTGTGTAATAATGTAACATTTCAATCTTTCCAAAAGAGCCCCTCCTCTCCTCTTATAAAAGGCCCCCACCTCTACCACCTTATTCACACTTTCAAGCCTTTTGGTTCGGCCAACCTCTGCCCAAATACTCTCCCAACTTCTCTCCCTTCATCCTAGAAGCTTTACTTTAGTCAGAAATCCATCCTAAGGAGTCCTTTTGATCAAATCAAAAGGAAGAACCCGAAGAAGAGGTAACATTTTCGTCACCCTCTTTCATGTTTCTTTATTCTTCCACTCCCTCTTTGTTTATTATTTCAATTCTAAAATTATAACTCCAGTATCTTTTATATACTGTGATGTTATTATAAATATGGAACAACCATATTCAGTATTCTACCCATCATTTGAATGACATGTCACCATACGTGCGTACGTACGGCTTAC
Source organism: Viscum album (assembly GCA_963277665.1). NCBI lineage: Eukaryota > Viridiplantae > Streptophyta > Magnoliopsida > Santalales > Viscaceae > Viscum > Viscum album. Next base: position 787,612,457 of record OY728145.1, read on the forward strand.
CGTCTCCACGTCGTGGTGTAATTGTTATTCAATATATTATTATTTAGGTGGGTATAATAATGATATGTAATTCATTTAAATAATAAATATAACATGATAATGATTCTGTATATATGATATACTATCCAATTATATATTATTTTAATATCAAATAATGATATTGTCGTTCGTGCGTATGTACGGACTACCGTCTCCACGAACGCGATGAGATTCATTCTCCGTCGTATCCATTCAAGTATAATTCTCATTTGATGATTTAAAAATAATGTTTAAGGACATGATATCATTCTAGATATGAATAAGATACAACCTATCCATGAAAAACATGACTTACGTAACAAAACATATAAAAGAAAACGAGTAAGTTAACACCCGAAACAACGATAAATCTAAGATATTGTTAACAAAGCAATGTTAAAAGATCATATATGATATCATATGAATGTATATGATTCTTGTATAATTTAATAACAATTATTTCACCATTATACAGGAGGTTAAACTACCCCAACCAAGGAAAAGTACAAGGTAAGTGTTATTTCACAATCTCTTCATTATCCGAGGTTGTTTATACGTAATAATCTACTGGGATCTCTTTATCATCCACATCCATGTTTATTCAAAATGTATTTCAATTTTTTTTTATTATTTACAAGAATATGGGTTAAAGTCATTTATACCCTTTTTGACTTTTTATAAGAGTAATCTTTCCGTCGTTTTCAAAACAAGGTCCTTTTTAACCTTTTCGACAGAATTAAGGTAAAGAATGTTTTTTTTAACTTATACGGCAGGTGCGGTTATTTTCCGCCGTTATAAAATCTTCAAAGCTTTCCTTACAAGATTATAAGAATATTTTCAAGAAAATGTTTTGTTTTATATGGCTCTTAAATGATTTCAAAAATAGAAAGAGATATTTCTCTAAAAAGTGTTTTGATTTCATCTATGTCAACATCCTTTGATGGATTTTACGCTTATTTGAAGTTGATTTATTATAATACAAAACTTCTATATTGTATTGAAGGTTTTGTGATATGTTTGACTGTGGATGTGCTATTTTTATACCATTAATAGTTTATGGTGAAATTATTGACATTTTGTATGCTAGTTTTAATACGAATGTTTATGTTATGTTTAAACCTTTTCATATGGGAATGCATTGGACTTAATATGTGATGGGTGGAGCCCGCTATAGCTCCTCGATGCATCGGTAGGTCTCATGAGACAAACTAGTGTCTTGGCACAAGGCCTTGACAAAATCTTATTTGTAGTCTTGTCACGAGGCCTTGGCTATGTGGTTATGATAGTCTGGAATTATGCATTCCAACATTATGAAAGTGGTTAGTGATTTCGCATGTGATTATTCGATTAGTAGAATATCTATGTGAATGAGTAAATGGAATTATTTCATTTTACTTTTTCTATATTATGTTGATGTTCAAGTTTAAAAGGCTTTTGTTTTAGTTATACATTGCCTTAAATGTTTATTCTTATTTATGAAAGTTTCCGCTATATTGTTATCCTTACTGGGCATTTGAGCTCACCCCTTTTCTATGTTTTATTTTTCCCAGGAAGTGAAGAAGTAAATTATGAATGACCTGCAGGGATATTATGAGGGGATAATAGTGTGGACTGTGGAGACATTATGTTGTTGTATTAGTTTTTCATTTTATGATGTAATGTAAAACTTATGAATATATCTAGTGTTTCAAGGCTACTAAACCAATTGGTCTTTCGAGATTTGATCTTTTGTGATCATGCCAATGTTACGAAGTAACGCACCGGCTCTGGGTAGCTGGGGTCGGGGCGCTACAGTTGGTATCAGAGGAAGTTTAGTACAAACCTTGGAAGCTAGATTTAGATAAACTCTGATTAGAGCACATAGACCTAAGATGAACTTTGAGGATTAGTATAGAAGAACTTCCTAGAATTTTGATATTGTAGAGATTTTGTGAGTTTTCCGAGAAATACATCCCTGTCTGGATACGAGTAGGTAGAGGCGGCTCTGGCATAGATGTTCCTAGGGGTAAAACCCGAAAACACCGCTTTGAGCTAGACTCGAACGGGAACTGGTGCACGACAACGGGCCTTGCTGCACTCTTGGTTACGACACTCCCGGGGGATATGCTTAGGATAACTCTCATTTTCTTTACAAATCATTATGAAGGGTTATGAGTATATACTTCCTCAAAGAAAACATTTTTATGGATTATATCCATAAATAGTTCAATTTATGTTAAGTATCTTACAAGTATGGAATTATGTATTTTGATTTATAAACTAATATAGTTTATGACATTGTTTAGAAATGGCGCCTAGTGGAAGGAATGGAAACCGTATCAATGCATGCACTCTGTGTAGGGATTGCCCTCCTGCTCAAGATAATTATTGTGGAGCTGGAGATACAACTGGTGCTGATCAACTTATTACCATACTGGGACAACTCACTCAGGTTATGAATAATAACCTTAGTCGCATGGAGCACCCTGATCCGCAACGTGGAGGATCAATGTTAGACCGCTTCATGAGGCAACAACCGCCAAATTTTAATGGGGGTACAAATCCATTAGTAGCTGAGCAATGGATAAACTCCTTAGAGAAAATATTCCATGCCTTGGGGAGTAGCAAAAGGGAGAAGGTTGTCATGGCAGTTTACCGCCTCACTGGAGATGCCGATCAGTGGTGGTCGCTGATTCAAAACACAAAGGAAGATGATGACGTATCGAATATGGAATGGAGAGAGTTCAAAGATCTTTTCTTAGAAAAATACTTTCCACATGACCATCGAGCAGATATGGAAAGACAATTTCTCAGTTTGAGGAAGAAGGAGGATGAGAATGTCGCAAAGTATGAGGCTAACTTTACAAGGTTAGCAAGGTATGCTGCAGATTATATACGTCACCCAAGGAGTAATATTGATAGTTTCTTTGATGGGTTAACCCCATTTCTCTGTCGATCTTTAGCATCACAATCCTTCTCATCATACGAAGATATTGTCTCGTGTGCTATCAAGACAGAAAAGTAATTCTCTAAGTCTTATGACAACAAAGTAAAGAAAGAGAAGAAGAGAACGGTGGAACAAGAGATAGATAAAGGGAAAAAGGGAAAGAAGGATTTTCCATTATGTGATAATTGTGGGAAGAATCACCCTAGTACTTGTCTAAAAGGAATTGGAGTTTGTTATAAATGTGGAGAAAAGGGTCACCAGGCTCGTGATTGCAAGGGAAAGAAAGAGGCTATCAAAGTTGAATGCTACTATTGTAGAGAAATGGGTCATTATGCAAATGAATGTCCTAAGCGTCAGGGAAACTTACCTCAGAAAAGGCCAAGGGATCAAGGACAATCTTATGCTGTTATTACAGTTGAAGCAGAATAACTAATGTATTGGTGCTTTTGGACTCATGGATTATATTCTGGTTATTAGAATAATGTGATATATATATAAGGATTGTACCGTAGTACTTGTTGTTTCAGTAAGGTTTTAATATGATGAAGGTAATTATATTTTTAGTATGTGACAATAAGAGAAACATTACTTTGTTTGGGGAATTTGATAAATTGATTTTGGAATTAAGAGACCTTTTAGAGAAAGTCTGGACAGAGGTATTTTGGATAACTACAATGGTTGGAGTGGATTAAGTTGATCTTTGGATAGTATTGTTTAAGGTTAAAAAATTTATGAAGATTATTTTTGGAATATTATGATACTATAGTTTTAGGAAAAGGACAACCTGCCGGGTGGGGAATAACCCGTCGCGTCGGACAAAGCTGCAGGAATCGAACCCACAACGATAGTGCGACAAGCCTTTATTTCCTACCACTAGCCTACAGGAAGTCCCTGGTTATTACAAAATAGTTTTACTAATCTAAATGGTATGTGTTAACATTTGGAACCTTATACAATTAGGATAAATAGAATATTTTTGAGTTCCATTACCATTTGGAGTAAAAGTTGGGTTTGTGGTAAAAATTTATTAACGAATGAAAGTATACACAACAAGTATGTATATTCCCTTACGTTCTTAGTAAATCTCCTAAATAAATTCCTCAACATTATAAAAGGTAACTTAAAACAAAAATGTTGTCGGTTAACTTTTCCAACTGGGGATTCAATGACCGTTTAACCAATCACAAGTTTGTGATTTTCTTGTAGTTAAACTTTCTCCTAATCCTGTTTTCTATAACTCTCCATCAGACCTTGATGGTTTTTTTCTCCTCCATATCCATATTTTCATAGAATCCTAGAATGGGCTATATCGGGTGACCTTTGTACTTATCTTGCTTTCTTTTAATGTTATATATTTATTAACCTTATTTCCGATGTGGGTTTTCCTCAAAGGTATTTTCTCTTTTCAACCTTTTATTTTCAAAGAAAAATTTCAAATTGCGAGGACGCAATTTATTGAAGGAGGGGAGAATGTAACACCCCGAGCATCCACGATACGCTTCTCATTCAATAATGCAATAGCTTGCATTGTACGCAACTTCGAGTTCTAAAACACCGCGACTAATCAAAGTAGCCGTTATGAATAGTAATAACCACTTTTTAAAATTATATAAATTTTATATTTCAAAATGGACTTCATTTTTGAATTCGTAATATCGAAATTATCCTAAGTTGAATTTTTTGTAACTTTCTGAGAACTTCCAATTTTTTTATGAATAGTGAAAAATACTTAAAACAACTTTTATAATCAAAATAATTTATTGTGATAAATTATACTATTTAGTGGTTTTAAAGTATAATTAGAATATATTTTTACCATTTTATCCAATGGTGGTCATTATAATTAATTTAACATTGAAATTGGACATAAACAATTGCCAATCTTTTGATATAAATTGTTTCTTAAAAACACGCTATTTGTCGTAACAATGGGAATTAATTATAAAATTAATTAATTCAACTTATATGTTTGGAATTTTGTAAAATAGGCATCATTTTTGAATTGGGAATATCAATTATATCTTAGGGTGAAATTTTGGCATTGTTCTGAAAAACTTCAATTTTTGATGAATAGTGAAACCACTAAGTGGTAGTTAAATAACTGATTTTTCGTTTAAATGAAATATTACAACTTCTGTGATTTGATTTTCAAAAATCCAACATACATGGTTGTCATTAATAAGTAAAATGTGGTTTAATGAGATTAAAATAATTTTTTGGTGAATAGTAACTTTTAAGTTCTTAATCGCGATTAGAGGTAATTAGTGTAGTTTAAGGTAAAAACAATGTTTTAATAATATGATATGAGATTTACACTTGTCCAAAGCCTATTGGATGAGGAGATTTCTAACCCTTATCACCTTATCCACGAATTATATAAGTGTGGGACATTTAGAATCCGAAAAGAATTGTGTAATAATGTAACATTTCAATCTTTCCAAAAGAGCCCCTCCTCTCCTCTTATAAAAGGCCCCCACCTCTACAACCTTATTCACACTTTCAAGCCTTTTGGTTCGGCCAAACGCTTCCCAAATACTCTCCCAACTTCTCTCCCTTCATCCTAGAAGCTTTACTTTAGTCAGAAAGCCATCCTAAGGAGTCCTTTTGATCAAATCAAAAGGAAGAACCCGAAGAAGAGGTAACATTTTCATCACCCTCTTTCATGTTTCTTTATTCTTCCACTCCCTCTTTGTTTATTATTTCAATTCTAAAATTATAAATACAGTATCTTCTATATACTGTGATGTTATTATAAATATGGAACAACCATATTCAGTATTCTACCCATCATTTGAATGACATGTCACCATACGTGCGTACGTACGGCTTACCGTCTCCACGTCATGGTGTAATTGTTATTCAATATATTATTATTTAGGTGGGTATAATAATGATATAAAATTCATGTAAATAATAAATATAACATGATAATGATTCTGTATATATGATATACTATCCAATTATATATTATTTTAATATCAAAATAATGATATTGTCGCTCGTGCGTACGTACGGACTACCGTCTTCATGAACGCGATGAGATTCATTCTCCGTCGTATCCATTCAAGTATAATTATCATTTTATGATTTAAAAATAATGTTTAAGGACATGATATAATTCTGGATATGAATAAGATACAACCTATCCATGAAAAACACGACTTACGTAACAAAACATATAAAAGAAAACGAGTAAGTTAACACCCGAAACAACGATAAATCTAAGATATTGTTAACAAAGCAATGTTAAAAGATCATATATGATATCATATGAATGTATATGATTCTTGTATAATTTAATAACAATTATTTCACCATTATACAGGAGGTTAACCTACCCCAACCAAGGAAAAGTACAAGGTAAGGGTTATTTCACAATCTCTTCATTACCCGAGGTTGTTTATACGTAATAATCTACTGGGATCTCTTTATCATCCACATCCATGTTTCTTCAAAATGTATTTCAAAACATTTTTATTATTTACAAGAATATGGGTTAAAGTCATTTATACCCTTTTTGACTTTTTATAAGAGGAATCTTTCCGTCGTTTTCAAAACAAGGTCCTTTTTAACCTTTTCGACAGAATTAAGGTAAGAATGTTTTTTTAACTTATACGGCGGGTGCGGTTATTTTCCGCCATTATAAAATCTTCAAAGATTTCCTTACAATCTTATAAGAATATTTTCAAGAAAATGTTTTGTTTTATATGGCTCTTAAATGATTTCAAAAATAGAAAGAGATATTTCTCTAAAAAGTGTTTTGATTTCATCTATGTCAACATCCTTTGTTGGATTTTACGCTTATTTGAAGTTGATTTATTATAATACAAAAATTATATATTGTATTGAAGGTTTTGTGATATGTTTGACTTTGGATGTGCTATTTTTATACCATTCATTGTTTATGGTGAAATTATTTACATTTCATATGCTAGTTTTAATACGAATGTTTATGTTATGTTTAAACATTTTCATATGGGAATGCATTGGACTTAATATGTGACGGGTGGAGCCCGCTATAGCTCCTCGATGCATCGGTAGGTCTCATGAGACAAACTAGTGTCTTGGCACAAGGCCTTGACAAAATCTTATTTGTAGTCTTGGCACGAGGCCTTGGCTATGTGGTTATTATAGTCTGGCATTATGCATTCCAACATTATGAAAGTGGTTAGTGATTTCGCATGTGATTATTCGATTAGTAGAATATCCATGTTAATGAGTAAATGGAATTATTTCATTTTACTTTTGCCATATTATGTTGATGTTCAAGTTTAAAAGGCTTTTGTTTTAGTTATACATTGCCTTAAATGTTTATTCTTATTTATGAAAGTTTCTGCTATATTGTTATCCTTACTGGGCATTTGAGCTCACCCCTTTTCTATGTTTTATTTTTCCCAGAAAGTGAAGAAGTAAATTATGAATGACCTGCAGGGATATTATGAGGGGATAATAGTGTGGACTGTGGAGACATTATGTTGTTTTAGTAGTTTTTCATTTTATGATGTAATGTAAAACTTATGAATATATCTGGTGTTTCCAAGGCTACTAAACCAATCGGTATTTCGAGATTTGATCTTTTGTGATCATGCCAATGTTACGAAGTAATGCACCGACTCTGGGTAGCTGGGGTCGGGGCGTTACACCAAAGGAAGAAGGAAAGAGAGATGGATCTGGAACCTATTCCCTCCCATTGTTTCACCCTGTACCCAAAGGGAGATAGAACGGGTTTTGAAGTTACCATCTCCCCTCTTATTTTTTTAATCGTGATAGTTATATTTGTTGATCTATCCATCCACATCCCATGGGTATAGAGATGGAGGAAGGAATAAAGCAAGAGAGGTCCTATAAGAAAGACTAAGGGCTTAATTCAGGGGGGATTCCCAAGTCATGGTTCTAGATAAGAGAGTAGGATATGACATTATCCATCAAAGGGAAAAGAAATTATAATCCTCTCCCTCCCTCCATGAAACTAAAGGTCCCTGGAATTAGAGATAACTGCAGAAGGACATGGAACTAACCTTAGTATTTGAGACCGAGAGTTCCCTGAAACTTCCTCGAAGGTTAGGTTCCTCATGACTAAAATAATGCATATCCATATGCACTCCGAGGACCATACCCATCAGGTAGGGAAAGTGTGGGACACCTCTTACCGAAGGAATGCACATCCAAATGGGAGACATGTTGTTGTGTCTCTTACCATGGTCTTGTAAGTCCATAGGCTTTGGAGGAGGTTTCAATTCAATCCCCCTCAGACAAGGGATCCAAAGGAAGAGGATACATACTATTAGTGTATAGGGAGAGGGATCAAAGGTGGCCCACACAATTGAAGAAAGAGTGATCCAAGGAGGTCATGCATAGGGTAAATCTTGGTGGTCTAAAAGGGCTTCAGGTAGGTTGGCCTATGTGAGCTAAATGTGTTTTGGTGATAGACTACCTGGGAAATAACACTTGGGTGATATTCTTATCTAGGATCCAAGGGTCTCCTCAAGTATCCCTGGAAGGATCTCATGTAAGCCCTGGGTTTGGGATGGGGCCTTCATGATAGTTCTTGTCAACTAGGGGATAAATGTTTCCTCAGATAGGTTTTGTTTATTTCTTTCCCTAGAAGGATTTTAATTCCATTCCCCCCTTAATCTCTTCTCTCTGGTCTTGGAGAACTACCTAAAAGGTTTCTGAGGTCATGGTCGAAGGACTAGGGAGAGTAGAGAATCGAGGTTTATCCAAGATTTCCACCATAAAAATTTTGAGCCCTAGGGTCCTATTTATAGGAAAATAAGGGACCCTGGTATAAGGTGTTGGATCACACAGGTTTGTTGCATAGGTTAATACATAGGTGTTCTATGTGCGATGATTCTAGATGACCTAGCTATCTAGACCTACGCAGTACCACTAGATGCACAGGTAAACTCTACGCACTAATGCTACTTTTGGGGGACCTATTTGAAGGGGATTTGGAAAAGGATGTGACCCTTATAATTATTCACTTATCTTATTTTCTTATCTTTCAGGTATTTTCTTTTAATACATTTTCATCCAATTGAGAAAACAAAGCATCACCCCCCCTTAGGATTGGATCCAATCGAATTAAGGGGTCTAATCCTAATGTAAATGGATGAAAAGTCCACGGGATCACACAAGTAATCCATGTAAGTGGGGAACACATGCAGATCACGTACAGTGGATCCCACATTTATAAATAGAGTTGCTGGTCTCAATGGATAATCATCACGCTTCTGTACTACTGGTATCATCACGCTAGTATCCCACATAGACCTTTCAATTAATATTTATTTGCAAAATTCTCTTTTACACAGACCAGGCACAAACCTACCTGAATGACTTGTACGTCTGGACGAGAGACCCACGTTAAGTTACTTGGGTGGGGAACTTGTGTGAGGTCACTTGCGCGAGTACCCAATGTAGGCTCATCTGTTTTCCAAATTTCCATGTTTATGAATTTTTTTTTAAAAAAAATACATGATTTTAATTAAAATATTGGTTCTTCCTTGTAGGTTCAATGACAATTTATAAGACTAAAGTTTCATATGAATAAGCTGGAAACTCCATTGAGGATATGGTAAAAATCATTGGGCCAAACTACTATGATTTACATGATACTACACTACCAGAATTGAAAAATCATATGAAGAAGTATCATCATGTGTATCCTAAGAGAAACTATATATCACTCTATGTCCATGAACACCTAAAGGAGGTATTCATTCTAAAGATGAAAAATTATACTCATCTTTACTAGTTTCATTAATACTGGAACTTCACTACTACCAACATCTCAAGCATGGGAACATACATTAATGAAGAAACCTTATCCATGGATTATTCCATGCATCACATCTAGTGTGATCCAGATTTGAATCCAAACACACCTGAATTAAAGTCGCGTTGTTAGTCATCCATATTCTGTGATTCCATGACAGATCAGTTGAAAGGCTGAAGGGTAGATTAGGACCTATACTCGGGAGGGGGTATCAGACCCAAGTGGATATGGTCATACTGGGTGTGTCAGAACTATACTGACATTACAACAAATATGAGAGATATTGGTATATATAAAGAAGTATGGGTGTCCCATACAATTGTATACAAGAATCCCGACTTCATTCCCGAATAGATAAGATGATGAAGCCCACAAACGAACTCTTTCCACCTAATATACAAAAATCTCAGTATCAGATAGTGGAATTTCTATAAGATATATAGGGATCCAATACTTTAAGATATGTATGATTAATTTATCGCACTAAAAGTGACATGGGATAATACTAAAAGGATTCCAATTTTGGCTCTTGAGCTATTGAAGATAACTTGGGACATTAATAATGAAGACCCCCGTATGAGGGGGTATATTCATCCTAAATCATGAATGCAAGATTTTTTTGAACCAAAGGGATATAGTCCCACTTGAAAACATCCTACAAGGTGTCCTAATATGGTAAGGTAGAGAATTCTTAGCAATTACCAGTATGCCTTTGAAAAGGGTAAGTATGGACGATGGGGGTACAAACCCAAGTCTGATGTACCTATAAATACACATCTTGTGGGCTTATTATCCACGGGGATAAGTGTCTAAATGCTACTTATCTATTAATCCAATGGTGGTGTGAGGTAGGGGAAATTTTTGATTGCATACGAGTTATTGGAGAGGAAGCGAATAGGGTTATTAGCCCCTATCCTAGAAAATAATCATTGATTCCTGCTAGATATTCTCATAGGGAAGGCCACTTTGAGAATCAAAGATATATTCTAGGTACTATGGGGATGGGTCACTGCCCATTTTATCTCCTATATTGTGTTAAGTGGAGGTTAGGTTCTTGGGGTCCAGTTTTGACCATTTGTTCAGGCCATTTCTGGTATTCATCCCTTATCCCTAAAGCCTAGTGAGACCTTAAAGAGTCTAAATATATTCAAAGAGTTTAATTTCTTTTCATACGGGGATCCTCCATCTCGTACATCACTAGGGATGGTAATTATATAAACTAATGGAGAACAAACATGATTGCCTTTAGAGATGGCATGCTAGCAACCATAATTGATAGAGAGGTTATGTGTGAGGCATATGCTCCATATAGATTCAAACATGAGTTCAAGTGAATATAGTAAATAATTATATTTTATTTTTTGCATGTTCGTTCTAAGAGGAACCTAATGATGGCCTAACAAATGTAGATGATCATATTTATGAAGATATCTCAAGTGGTGATTAACCTAACTCCTGTGAGCACATCCACTGGGTTGAACTCATGGTATATTGAGGCCTAGATTTCATCATATCTACAAGATTTTTTAATAGAAAGGGTTCTACAAGTCAGGTTTGTAACAACTTTCAGGCATGGAAAGCGAGGTAGAAAGGCTCATCCCCTTCTAGAAGGTGCTTTGTATCCTCTGGAGGGTCCTTCATCTCCTTCAGATGGCGTAGATGATGAGGTATTGAGTTCACCCAAAATCCATCATGAATGGTATATTCCACCTATCATGATCAAAAGGGTTAAGAAATCTATGTTTTGTCTTAGGTGGTGTGTCTATCATCATAAAGAGGATACCTAAGTTCTATTTTTTTCATCCTTCCTCTGTGACAGAGAGGGTGGGGAATCCTGTGAAACCAAAGGTTGTCAAGTTGTCTTCATAGTAGGCTAGGATAGCTTCATAATATGTGTGACCAAAGGTAGTCCAATTTTGGCAGAGAATGCCTTCTGATGCTGAGAATGTGGGGTCTCTCCTTCATGCTAGGATGCAGATTCCAAAAATTAGAGACGCCCTAGACCCAACTGATCTTCTCTTTGAGGATTATCCCACTAATGTGGGAATTTATATCTGGGGACTAGAGATGATCATTTATGAAAATAACAACTGGATTCCAATAATAATACGGGTAGAGGATATGCTAAAATGGGGGGCTTTTGAAGGTGTTGACCACCCATTTTTTTTGAGGAATTGGATGATTATGTCGACATCGGGGATGTATGATCCAATTCTCTTTTTTAATATTTTTATCTTTAATTATTTTATTTTGAACAAAGTGTTGTTGTTGAGATAAGGGTTATCTTGATTTGTAGTGGGAAAAAGGGGAAATCGTCTAAGGTCCCATCACCAAAGTATGGACCGACTGGCACTCCAATAAGAATTGACGAATAATCTCCTAAGCTGAGAGAGATATCCTTAGTCCAAAATATGATGGAGAATGAGATGATGGGAGAATCTATACTACCACCTCCAATAACTTTCTTTGAGGATGTGGATTCTAGCCTCCTTCTGTCAAAAAATAAGGAACGATGTAGAATGAATTACTTGGATAAATGCCTTTCCATTGATGGTAAGTTCTCGTGTAATCATTTATTTATTCTTTAGAACGAATATTTAATCAAGTATGTGGTTTTATAATCTTATTCTCTCTCCTCTTTTAAGGGGCTTGGACACAAGCCTCTGAGAACTTAAGAGGATGTTCCAAACAAGACTCGGACTTCCAATGATGAGTCGGCTCCTTTGGTGGGAGAAGTGTCAAGGGTTGACACCACATTGTATACTTTCATCACTTCTCCTACCACTATAGATAGAGAGAGGAGGATTCTAGTAATGTCAAATTTACATCATAAGGTGTCGAACATCAACTACTAACTTTTATACCTTATGATATTTTATATTCATCTCATATACTGGAAGACCTAATGGTTACTAGTACCGACCTTACGGATTTCGAGTCTTAGGTCATCGGGGGATGGTTCTATGTTGGGTCTTGAGTCCAATTTTTCAATAATCCCTATAGGTGATACCACCACAAGGATTGGGGAATTAAATCTTTCAATGAGAAATCATGACATGACATTTGAAGACATGATGGAAAATATTAATATTCCAACCTCTTTAGAAGAGTTTGAGTAATTTAATAGGGATTTGAATGGATATGAGTATTTATTTTCATGCAATAAAGTTTTATGCCTGATGTTCTAAACATGGCTACTTCAATTGTGCAGCTTTATCTGTGCAGAACATTGTAGCAGTGATGTGCCAACAAGGTGTCAAAGATGATCCTGCTCCCACTTCTATGGGAGCACTGGATCAAGGGGATCCTAAAATGGGGAGTCTTTATGATCCTTCCTTAGAGAGATTCAGGCAGACCCAAGCAAGTTACTCTCATCAAGAGGTTCTGGCTCAAACTACTACGGTCGGGAATGTTAGGGAGGAATCTACCTAATCCATTAACCCATCATTGGTTGAGTGTCTCCAACTACTTTAATCATCCCATTCTTATTCCATTTGTTAATATTTAGTGGATAAAAATATAATTATCCATTTTACAACACCATCTACTTCTGCAGAATGGTCTAAGGGAGGATCTTTTGAGCCAATTCAACCCCTATTATAAAGTGATGCCATTAATGTCCCAAAGGGAGCAGGGAAGGGTTCCTCATTAAGTGAAATGATCCCAAAATACATTTATTCCTCTAACATTAGATCTGAGTCATATTTTTAGGCATAAAATTCTCTTCATATCACATGTCGTACTGCCTGACAGAAAATCTCGAAGATAATGTCTGAAATGCCTTTTGAAGACCTACCTTCATGACTCCATTGAATTTCATTCCTATTTGCAATACTAAGATATGGTGGACTTTATTTCCATATGATTAATACTAATGTGTGAGAAATAATTCACTGATGAGAGTGATAACACAAGCTACAATAACACCTTATCAAAGAAACGTTGTTTTCCAGATCTAATGACCTCTGAGCTGCATTATACTAGGAGGAGGCCAACCATGCTAATAATTTGAAGGAGTGTAAGAAACGGATTTTTGATAAGGTCATAAATATATCACACATTCATAAATAGATTGATGCTGCTCAATGGGAGATCAAAAAACATCACTATTCACTATAAGGAGCTCAAACCGAGGGGTCAACTTCCATCGTGACTGTGATAGAGGAACTCCACCAAGCCAAGGAGACTGGGGATGTTTAGCTGACTAAGCTTCAATAGGCTAGTGATGGGTGTTGGGAGGTCATCCAACAAATCAAGATTTATGTTAAAGGTCTTATATAAAGTATTATAGAGAGACTCCGACTTGTGGATGCTCTGATTTTCTTTACCTCATAAATGAAAAAGATTTTGTCTCCAATCATTTATGTCTTTATCTAAATTTTTTATATTGTGATTATAAAATAACATCAAAGTTGGTTTTCTTAGAAAAAATTATTTGCATCAATGATTCGTAACCACAATGATAGGGATGGGGATATTCTCTAATTTTTTTTCTAAACTATGGGTCTTTGTGATCCTAGTTTGACTGCTTCTAGGGTAGTATGAAAAAACCTAAAAACTTTTCATCACTTTCTTCATCTCCCAAATTTATTTTTCTTAAGTCCAATATAAAGAAGATTTAGTGAGTGAGTCTAAATTCCCAAAATGATCAGCTCCCTAACACCATTATGAATGTCATTGAAAACTATCCTTTCTCTAACATTGATGATTTCTTAATTTGGGAACCTGCACATAATAGTATACTCAATTATAAAAACTTTTACAATAATTCTTTATGTAATGTAGAAATTGATTTTGGTTGGATAAAAATATTTGAAAAAACTCGGATAAAACCTTCCAGATTTACTCTTATCTGGTTCCTTGCTCACAATATGATACCCATAGATACACATCTTCAATTGTATGGTATTAAACTCCGCTCTAAATGTAGTCTCAGAAATCAACATAGAGAATATACCAACTATCTCTTTCATTCTTTTTACACTACTTCTTCTTTTTGTAACTATTTTTTTGACATTTTTTTACTACTGATGGTTGAATCATGACTCTATCAAATCTCAACTAAAGATATGTGCGGATGTGGATAGCTCTCAAAAAATTAAGAAATTTTTCCTTGTTGTTGTTGCTGTGATCCACCATGTGATCTGGTATGATAGAAATTCTATTATTTTTTAAAAAGTGATCATTTAGCCATAATTAAGGTCAGATGTGGATCCTCATTTCCATATGTGAAGCTACTTCTATCCAAAAGATCCATTTCAATAACACAGTGAATGATTTTGGAATTCTTAGATGACTTTGTATTGATGGAAACTTATGCCAACCCCGCCACACTTTTGAAGTTTTCTGGTGTGATCCTTTCCCTGGCTAGGTTAAGGTCAATGTGGATGGTGCCTACAAAGGAAATTCGGGGCCCATGGGTTGTGGTTCCATATTCAAGAACCATATTGGCCAGATCCTCATATTCTTTTATGGTAGTTGTTTCATTACTTCTTTGTTTGAATCTGAAATGATGAGCATGATACATGCCATTTCTTTTTCCAAGAAGTATAGTTATAGAAACCTCTGGATTGAGAGTGACTCAACCACCATCATGCATGTGATATGGAATGATGTAATACACCTTGTGTAGCTGATCACCACCCATTGGATGGACTTCACCCACTCTCTTCTCAACATTAACTACATCATCACTCATATATATCATGAAGCCAACATGGTCTCTGATGGCCTTTCTAACAAGGGATTCAATCAAGATATCACTTGGATTGATGATCTTCATAATAATTTACTTCCATTTCATAATAAAGATTTTAATATATTTTCATATTTTAAACTTTCGTAATCACTTTATTTTATAATAATTGTGACTTGGGTTCTAGCCAAGGCACCATTCTCTTAAAAAAAGACTTAGTGGGTGAGAATTAAATTTTTCATAGGCCACCCTTTACAGGATTTCATTCTAATAATTTTTTTCCTTTTATCTATTTATTGATTGATTCTCAAATAAACCATGCAAAGCATAAGTCTAGTGAGCTTAGAATCGACTTTTTCTAGGGTTACCTTTGTTGGTTTTCAACCGGGAGAGTACTGTGTATCTTTTTTTGGGCAGTTTAAAGTTCTGCAGGATGGACTAATGTGGCTGGTGTTTTAGATTAAACAACTTTGACCATGAGCTTTGGAATTATGACCCAGGAAAGTACTGTCATCCAAAAAGGTTCTAACATGATTTAGATACCCTAAGGGGAATTTTGAGTCAAAATTTTTTAATTTTCAAATCTAAAACATGATGCGACACAAGAATGTGGGGAATTGATGTGAACCAAGTACAGAAATATGTTTCTAGTGCAATATTTTTGGGGCCAATGGGAATAGAGAAGGTCTCTTCTAAGGATGAAAATGTCACTGGTTGACAAACCCATTTTGGTGGGTGACTTTATGAAAATGAAAATGGGGAATGTTACAACATAGTCAAACAACAACATCCCCTGGTTGAAAGGACCATTTTGAGGGTGACTTTAGGAAAAGATTATTACAGTGTGTTACAGCATAGTCAAGATAAGAATTCTGACATTCAACTTCTAATGGTCAGAAAGTTGTGAAGATCTATATTTATCACGAACATGAAAGGTGGTTTTCTAAGGGTAGATATATAAAAATGAATAGAGTATCTATATTGGTATTTTCCATGAAAGGTAAACCACTTTTATATGAATTTGGATTATATGAAAGAGGGTACATCTTTTCAAATGATCGATGTCAGCGGGGATGGTCCCTTAATGACAAGGATTGATACATCGTACAGTTCAACATCTTATGGTGAGGAAGTTGTTGTATAGATTAACATCTTGTAATTAGGATGTTTTTCTATGAAATTTAAAGTCATATAGAAAGGATATAAAGGGATAAAATTTAAGGTCCTTTTATATTTGACCAAAATATTAGTATTTTTCTATTATGTAATGATTATATTAAGAATTTTCCACTGTCTCCAGGTATAAAGGGAGGAAAGTTGTAAATTTTGATATGGGGGCTTCTAAATTTGAGAAATGAGATGGGAAAAGTATACAAGAAAGCATAATGTATTTGTGGATTATGGTGATAGAAGAGAATTCTCCTGAAGAAGAATATTCCACTGGTTGGAAAACCCTTTTGTGGGAGAATTTATGCAAATCCAATTGGGTTATGTCACGACATAACCAAATAATGACATCCTCTAGTTAAAAGGACCTGGAATTTTCTGCTCAAATTATTCAAATCCAACTAGGGCGTGTACAACAAAGTCAAATAGGGGTTTCCTTGGGTATCTGACATTTTATCATCGATAACCAATGAAATATTATGGAGATTCAGTTTTCCCAGGACATAGAGTCTCATGTGTGTCGAGAAAGTACCTAAGTACAGAAAGTGCATTCCATGCCAAAACTACTTGGGATAGATGGAAATGTTTTCTTACATGGGTCTGACCCATATACAAGGAAGAAGGATTTTTTCCTTATGGTTTCACCCAATATATAGGATTCGGGAAATCACTACATATATTAATTGAATGAGAATCAATCCATGTGTGTTTCTTGGGAGATAATGAATTTTAACATAATTCAATAAGGATGATATTGTGTCTTGAAGTTTTGGGTCTTTCGACTAGGGTTTTTTAAAACATATTAAAAAAACATCCTCTGGTTGATAGACCTTGAAATTTAGTGGTAAACTTATGAAAATCCAACTAGGGAATGTTATATCATAGTCAAGATAGTAGTGTCCTTGGGTATCATATATTCTATTGTGGATAGATAGAGAAAGCTTATTGATATCTAAAATTTCCCAGGATCAGGAGTATGATGTTTGAGGGGAATATTTCTGAGCAAAAAGGAAGCATTTATACCATCGTTGTCCAAGAAGTGTGGAGTTCCTCGCATAGATTTATCTTATTTTTAGGAGGGTACATTTTTGTTTCTTTGATGTACTCCTGAATGTGGGAACCTAAATTAGATACATAGAAGAGGGTTTATTTTTAATTACCCCATGGATGGCCCCAAGACATAAATCCTAGGTATCACTATGTATCCCATTGAAATGGTAATCAATTCATATGTAGTTTTGGAATGGAGGTGTGTTGGGAGACCAACACTAAAGATAGTGGTCCTCTCAGGTAAGGTGCACAGTTATGTGTAGTTTTATGTCATGAAATGGAAAAACATTGTGCATTTTAACATCATGCGGTGAGAACAATATGGGGTTCATTTTAAGGTCTTTTATCTAGGACCATGATAACTTCTATGTGCATTGATATGCTTATTTTTGGGGGAAGACCTTACTAAAACTTCTAAGCTCGTGTGATCTATATTTGGTGTGAGAAACAAGGAATAGAAAAGGTTCCCCTTACCATGTAGAGGAAATCAAGGAGAGGATAGGGTACTTTGTATCATGTGGTTTATGGACCAAGATATAGGATTGGGGCATCTATATGTATCTCATTAAAAATGAGTATCAAACCATATGTAATTGTAGAAACCCATGTAGTTTAACATAATGTGGTGAGGAAGAACATGACATGATGTGAAAGAGGGGGGATGTTATAGCTAGGACCAAGAATGGAAATCTGGGTGTCACTATGTATCCTATTATGGTGGGAATCAAGCCACCCATAGTTCTTAGAGAATGGTTTCCCACATCGATCAAGTTTTTATGCGGGAAGAAGGGGAATTTTTTATTTTCTAGAATGATGGTTGGGTCCAAGACATAAGGTCTAGGTGTCACTATATATCTCATTTAGAATGAAAATCAATCCATATGTAGTTATAGAAGGTTTCATGTGTAGGTCTGACTCATACATAGGAAAGGGGACATTTTATTCTACTGCGGTTGGAACCAAGGTTAGAGATCTGGGTGTCACTACGTATCTCATTGGAATTAGAATCAATCCATACATAGTTATTGAATAAAGATGAGGGGTGAACCAACACTAAAGATTGTGATATTCTCAAACATGGATTGAAATGAAATGTATTTTTATTTCATGCAATAGGGATGCAAATCATGCAGTTTTACATCATGTGGAAAGGACAATACTATACAGTTTAACCTCTCTTGACAAGGATGTTGGTCTATGTAATTTAAATTCCTATAGCTTGGACTATTATGCCTTGTATTTTTTGGTCTTATGACTAGGACCATATAGTGTTCCTTTTAAGGTCATTCATATAGGTCCATGATGCTATACATTTTAATGTCATATAGAAAGGAAATTAGTTTCATGTAGTTTATCATCTTGTGACATGGAATACATTCCATTCTTTTTAAGGAAATTTGATAAAGACTGACTACATAGTTTAACATCATGCTACTGAGACATGTCACTCTTTTGTCACATGAAGTAATTTTTGAGAAACCTTGCACTGGTTGGGGCTGTAATGAGATCTCCATCCATCGAGATCAAGGAATAAGATATTTTATAGTGGACCTTGTATATGTTATAAGGTCCTTCTCACTTTGGCTTGAGGTTTGAAGGATTCATCCCTGGTATCATTGGAGTCCTAAGGACCAACACCAGTTATCCTTGGAGGAATGATTACAGGTGGATCGTCTTGTTAAAATCTCACACTGTCTAGCTTTAATAGACTTCCAAATTATGGAAGGTGTGAAATATTCTCTCATCGAGTCACTATAGTACATCCATACATTTATGGGATCATTCATCCATGAATATCCAATCATAGATGGAAATGCGGAGTGATGGAAATTGGACCTCAATGGGTAGGACTGATTTTGTCCCATACACAAGTGAATACGGTGTTTTCCCATGTGGTGGTATGAGTTGTAACCCGGTAGGCCCATAATACATTCAGAAGCTTATAAACCCAAGAATTTTTATCTTTATCCACTATCTTTTGGATTATGTCTGATAGGGTCTTGTTGAAGGCCTTTATCTTTCCATTCTCCACTTCATGATAGTGGGACGAGCGGTTTGATTTGATAGTATACTCCTGGTAAAACTTCTCCAGCTCAGTGGAAAGAAATTGGTGCCATTTTCCATCAATACTGTTTGAAGGACACCGAATATGTTAATGATGTTATCTTTCATGAAGCTAACTATGATTTTGGATTTGACTTCTTTGAGGGTTACTACCTCATCCCATTTGGAAAATAAATCAGTTGCCGTAAGAATGTACTTGAACTGCTTGGTTGTGGTAGAAGGATATGGTCCTATGAAATCCATTCCAAAAATGGTGAATATCTAAGATTATTTGGATGTATTTAGAAACTTTAGAAGTTTATAGATGAAGATGGCATGCACCTAGAAGTAATATAACTTTTTGGTAAATTTTATGCAATCTTGCATCATAGTGGGACAATAATACCCCGACCATCAGATTTGATTGTAAAGAGAACACCCTAAATGGTGAACACCACAGGATACCAAGTTTACTTATTTCATTATATAATAATTCTCTTCTCCATTGATACATCTAAGAATGACACCCTCAAATCCTCATTTATTGAGGAGTTTCTAGTGATTTGGGTCATCATAAAGAGTGAAGTTGGTTACCTGTTGTCGGATGTTCTACTTTCCAGTTATTTCCAATGGGATTACTCCATTTTAAAGGTAATATATGATGGGTATAATCCAATAAATTGTAGGACTATATGGTTTGTTAACATGACTAATTTCACTAATCTCTTCTTTGTTGATATGAGAAAAAGGTGAGACCATTTAGTGATGTGCAATGTTGATGACTATTTCATCCTAGTTTGGATCTACCAAAGTTGTAGCTGTATTTTACCATGGATATACCTAGGAATTATATGATCATGGGACATGAGTCAATTTTGGTTTTGAGGGAAACTCTTCCATTAATCCTTAGACTTATTCAAGCATGTGGATTAGATCTTCTTTTCTGATGGCATAATCCCCGTTGATCTGTGTGATTATCAACTTTGTATCATCTTTCACCTCTTAATGGAATGCTTATATTTGAAGCACTATTTCCAAGCCTACAATGAGGGCCTGCCATTCTGCCTCATTATTAGTACAACCTTCTAACAACATGAAGGATTAAGGAAAAACTACCTTTACTGGAGATATGAGTATAACTCCCAACCCGACTGTTTTGATCTTGGGGTCTTCCATTATATTCCTCGTTGGGCTTCTGGATGTGCCATAAAAATAAATTTCCCATGTTTGGGGGAGTCTTGAAATGAAAATAAATTTGCATCAGGAAATTTATAATTTAACAATTTTTTCCTACAGATGGGTGTTCTGCAAGAAAATTTTCTAAATCTCGTACTTTCACTTATTTCTGAGGAATAAACTTCATATCAAACTATTGTAGGATAACTAAACAGTATTCCCAACATCTTGTCAACACGGGACGACTGAGAACATATTTGAGAAAATTATTATGAGAGGCTAAATGAACCTCTTGGTGCTTTAAGTAGTGCCTCATCTTCTAAACTATGAATATTATCATCAAAAATATCTTCTCAATATATAAATAATGATTCTCAACATTGAGCATGGCTCGAATGACATAATAAAGTATGTTTTAATTCCCATCGTCATTCTTTTGTACAAGAAAAGTGCCTAGTGATCACTCTAATTCCTTCACATATAGAATGAGCATCTTTCCTTCAATGGCCATCATTAGCATTGGTGTGATTAAGATATATTTATTAAGGTTTTTAAATTATTCTTGATAGTAACTGTTTCATTGATATGTGACCCCCTTCTTCATCAACTTGGTGAAGGAAAAAACTCTCCTACGAGGTTGGATATAAAGTTCCATATGTAGGCCAAGTGTCCTTGAATTACTCTAAACTCATTGAGATTTATAGTAGGTGACATGATAAGGATAGACTTTTTCTTCTCAAGGTCTACTTTGATGTCGTGATGGTGTATGAAAGAGATGGGAAAGTTTCTCGAGGTTAACCCAAATGTACATTTAAGGGGTTTCATCTTCAATCCATGTTGTCATAGTTTATTTAATATGGTATCATGATCATCCAGGTGGTTAGAATACTATTAGGATTTGATCACCGGATCATCAATGTATAACCCAAAAAACTTTCCTATTAAGTGTTTAAAGATATGATGCATGGAATGTTGGTATGTAGCGCCAACATTATTCAATCCAAAGAGAATTAACCAAAAGAAAAATAATCCATGGGGGGCCTAAAGGTGGTGGATTTCTCATATTCTAGGTCTATTTGTATTTGGTTGTTTCCTGAATAGCCATCCATGAAAGAGAGGGCTTGATAACCAACCATTGCATCAATCAATAGTTATATGATTATGACTGGGAAATCGTCATTCAGACAATACCGGTTAAGATCTCAGAAGTCAATGCATACCATGATTTTCCCATTCTTATTCTTTATTAGGATGATGTTATCCATAAATTTTGAATACTGAACTTCGCGAATGAAGTCTTCCATGATAATATTTTCCACTTAAACCTCAATTTTGGAGGCATGAGTCAGGTGTGTCCTTCTAGCTGGCTATTTTTATCCTTGGTGGTCTTCAGGAAAGCCCAAGTGATGAGTGGCTACCTCAGGGTCAAGGCCTAGAGTTTTTGTGTAATTACAGGTGAACACGTCTCGATTTTTATTCATGAAGGAGGTTTATACCTCTTTTTCTTCAGAATTCATGGTCACAATGATCAAATTGGATCATGAATCTTTAGTTGTACCCAAATTTATTTTTATGAGTTTGTCAATAGAGGTAGAGACACCTTCCTCAAATGTTGGAGGGTAGTACTTGTGGTCTTCCTCATCTTCCTCTTCATCCTTCTTTTCCTCTTCCACTTTTTCCTTTATCATAGGTGAATTAGGTGATGAAGAAAAGTTTTTGGAGTTCGAGGAGGAGTCAATATTTTAACATTAAAATGAAAAAGAAACTACCTCCAACCCGACTGATGAGATTGTGATTTTTTTGGCTCATGGGTTGAAATGAGGGAATTCTCACTCATTCTTCTGTCATCATAAGAAGAGTCAAAAAAATCTCCAACACAGAAGGTTTCAATATCTGTGATTGATACCATAGAAGTCACAAAACATGTGCTTAAAATTGGACCCATCCCTTCAATCAGATTGATGTAAAACACATACTCTATATCGATCTACTTGAAGAGATTATTTGTGGTCATCTTCACACTATTTAGGGAATTTATTTGAGAACAATTTTCAATCATGGGTTGTTTACCTTCCCATTAATAAAATATTTCATCAATATATTGTTATTTTAAGGGTTTAAATGGGGATTTATCACCATGAAATGTCCCAATTTGACCATTGATGCAATATTTGAGGCATTGGTTGTATGATGAGGGGATAGTCGCATGATTTTGTAACTAGGTCCTTCCCATATAACAACATTTCTCTTATTATTACATTCATACATGATTTAATTACATAACATTACACTGAATACAACCTGAAATATCAATAAGTCTAGTGTATTTGGGAATTAGGTACATTACATTACAACTTTAAACATTAAAAACAACATCTTTATTGAAAAATTATTTAGCATTATCAAGCTTAAAACTGCATGGGATATCCTAGAAAAAATACATAATAAAGGGTTGAGATATAAAGACTAGTAAGGGAGTAAGAATAAAATAAATTGAAGATAATAATACATGTTAGGAGATTCATATTAATGAGGCATAAAGGAACATGAATCATAAATCATGATATAGCATGATATTCATAACATGGAAATGTGGAAACAACTTAAAACACTACATCATAAGTCAAGGTTAAACTACTAATACTTCATAGTGGAAAAATTCCCATAAATAAATCAGGTAAACCTATGTACCAACATGACATATCATGATACTTAACATTATCCAATGCATTGGAGCGCTGTATAATTCTGGGTGCACCTGTCACTTTCATTTCATTCTCATGCTTACGTATGCCACATAGATCATAAAACATGGATCCATTCATCATCATAATTTATTTCATGATAAAATGGTGTATAATAAAGAAATTTAAGTCCTAAATAAAAAGTTTTATGTGCATAAAATTCAACACCCTTGATAGGGAATGGGTACGGTATTCACTACACAATTGTTTTGGAATGGAAACTCGTGGTGCAATTTCAGCAGTCTAACGGCGTGACATAAAAATCCACAAAGAGGGTTGATGAGAGAGAAAGGGGTATCTCATAATATATAAATAAAATTTATAGTAATAGGGTCATATAAATACATATCCTAATATAATAAATTTGGAAATAGAAGGCATGACATAAAAAAGAAACTTGAATAAAGAGGAGAAATTGAAAAACTCTTAAGAAATTTTGGTATGGTAACGGGTGTACATGGGAGGGATTAATGAGAGATAAAGGGTTATATCATCATTAAAATATAATAAGGGAAGTATGGGGAGGTTCAAAAAAATACCTCGTCATTTTTAATTGAAAATAAAAGGGTGTAACAATATAAGGAAACTTAGATAAAAAAATGAGAAATGAAGGAACCCTTACTTGAGTGTGTGACTTAAAAAGATTGAAGAAGGGGTCATTGAGATCTTGGGGTGCCTTGGAAAGATTATAGAGAGGGTAGGAACTATTAAGGATGTTCTACAAGGATTTTGAGTGAATATAAGTGGGAAATTGGGTGGGTTTATATAGGAAATGAGAGGGGAATTCTTTAATTTTGTAAAGACCCATATTTTCCATGTAATTTTTTTTAATTATATGGAATTATTATGAGTCTGTGAAAATTGAAGGCATGTGATTCTGAGGCCCAGAGTGCCCAAAATGAATTTATTATCATTTTTAAGGTACGTTCAGTAAACGCGCGAGTGACATTTTCTAACTTTTTAACCGGTGCTCTGATTAAAAATATGAGGGCAATGTTGAATCTGCAGTGCTGGAATTTGCTTAAGGGAGGATTCAATTTGACCATAGTAGGTCTGGAGAAAAAGTTATGTTTCAGGACTTCTAAAAGAATAATAAAAATAACTTAGTTAATTTTTATTTTTTCTTTTATCTTTTCCTCCAACGGACCAGAGGAGTGTGGGACCAGCGACATGTCAATCCAATAATTGGCTTGACCTTTCATTTCAAAGTAACTACACTATTGGGGAATTAGGAAGGTTCCTAATTAATGGGACTCTATTAATTCCATGAATATTTCACACCCTCCCCCTCCCCAATTTATATGGAGCTTGGGGATAGGTGTCGGCACTGCTTCGCCAAGCAACGAAGTGCTGAAAAAATGCAGAGATGCCAAACCCTTGGAGGACGGAGCCCATTCCAGTGGGAGGTGACGAGTGAAACTGAAACCCCGAATCAGAGATCCAAGATCGAGCGACGTCGTTGGAGGCTAGTTGCGGGGGATAGTGAACACCAACCCACTTCCTCAAACACGGGGTTTATCTATCGTTATTGATGTAGGGGTTTGATCCTTGTTTAAATTCAAGTGAATTTATTGAACCATTTAATCCTACCTCATGATTACAAGCTAACACAGAGGGCGTGGGCCTAACAAACTCGGCCTTAACCCTCCACTAATTTTCTACCCTTATGCCCTCTGTGGAAGACCGCTGGTGCAGCGGCACCAACCGGCTACGAAGGAGGCGGCACGCCGATGCGCAATGGTTATCAGAGCAGTTGGCACCGGCCGGCCACGGAGGAGGTGCGGTGCGCCGTTGCATGCTGTCGGTGAGCACGGGGTCGCGGCTTGTCAGCCGTGGCGGTCGAAGAAGGTGGCCGACACTTTGGTCGTCCATGGAAGGGAAGGTGGAGAGACCAGTGCACCGCCAGTGAGCGGGGAGGCGGCGCGACCAGCACGCCGCTGGCGAGTAGAGGGCCACGACCGAAGCCATGGTAGGGGCAGAACCTATGCCTACCTGGCGGGTTCTGAGATGACCAGGAGGTACCCATGTGGAGCCGCTGTTTCACAAAACCGAATGGCCTCCGGGCCATTCAGGATACCAGGGGGAAACGTCCCCCCTTTCCAACTCGGGCGGACTGCGGCCAGGCTACCTGCCCAGTGGGCCGCACTTCACACGGCCGGGCTTCCTGCCTAGAAGGCTGCACCCCCTTACGGGTCGGGCCGCCCTTTGTGTGTCTCCCCCTTGAGGGCTTCGGCCCATCCCTGCTAGGTTGGACTCAGACCAGGTCGGGTCGACTCAAACTGGGTCGAGTCAGCCCAAACCGAGTCAGGCCAGGTCGGACTGGACCCGGGCCCAACCAGACCCATAAACAATTAAATGTTCATATGTTGAGGACCAGATGTCCATTTGATGATCCATTTGCAGTGTTGGGATCCTTGGATCGAGATGGTCCTTTTGGTATACTTCACTTGAGTTTTAGAGGTAGTTGTAGTATGACCGGGTTGGATCAAACCCTAATTCAACCGGGACCTCGGAACTAAAACACTTATAACTCATAGATCGAGGTACTTTGGGTTACTAATTTGTGGAGATTAATGGTGGTTTAGGTACAATCGATACCTCGATGGGTAGATTTTATGGAACTCGAGCGCACCGAGTGCAAGGAATCCTGTGGTAGGCTGTAATGCGAAGAAAGGATGTTGATCCTATGTGGGTCAGTATCTATTGATCCTCTGTGGGTCAGCATCTATCGATCCTGTGTGGGTCACCTTCAATTAGATCCTGTGTGGGTCAGCACATACCGATCCTGTGTGGGTTAGATCCTGTGTGGGTCAGCGGTGGTTAGTTACCTATCGATCATGTGTGGGTCAAAAGCAGTGCCTCTTTATAGAGTAATATGATCTGGCTTACGACTAATAATCTATACTTATGTAATTAAGTTATACCTGATTGTGAGCTGAGTCTTTTAATCTTAGTGGGGTTATCTTTGCGGTGTTACCTGTATGGTACTTCTATCTTTGTGGTGTTACCTGTGTGGTCATTCTATCTTCGTGGTGTTACCTGTGTGGTACTTCTAACTTTTTAGTGTTACCTGTGTGGTACTTCTACCTTTGTGGTGTTACCTATGTGGTACTTTTATCTTCGTGGTGTTACCCGTGTGGTACTTCTACCTTCATGGTGTTACCTATGTGGTACTTATACCTTCATGGTGTCACCTTTGTGGTATTCTTCCCTCATGTATGAGATGATAATTTTTGGACAACTTAGGTATATGTATGGGAATATACCTAAGTAGAGCTGGTGTCTATTGCCTCATGCTTTGAGATTGGGGTCTTGCTTTGTGGTATTTCTTTTTTGGAACTCTAGGAGACCTACAGGGTTCTCGGGGTCCCTACTGAGTATCCTTATACTCTCCCCTTAATGGGTTTCTCCCACACCTTGTAGCATCTTGTGCAGACAACAGACAGTTGTGATCGAGGCTGAGGGAGCCAGGACTGGACAGTGCTCAGAGGTGGACCATTTGGCGTGAAGTCACGCAGGGGCTACTATTCGTGATTTGTACCTACCCTTCAGGTAGGATCCTCGGTGAGAAATCTAGGAGTTGTTTTTCCCTTTAAATTTGTATTTTAATTTTCATTTGTACTTGTACTTTTTCAGTTGGGCTTGTATTCCGACCCCTTTACTTTCAACACTATTTTTACTACAGCAATTTAGTTTGTGGTTTCTTCTTATTGTGTTCCTAGACTATGTGTATGTATAGGTTAATAAGGAAATGCCTTCCCGTTTTATGGATACGCCTTTCCGGTAGTCTCCATCCCCTGGCCTATGGAAAGAGGGCTTGGGGTTGTCACGACACGGGGTCCGAGGGACGGGTCGCGATTGTTTTTTCACAAACTTAGGTTTTGGAATCTATATAATTAAATATTGAAAAACACAAAACTTTCCATGAGTTTAGCCCATGGTTTTTTCCAAATAGGGGAGTTTTTTATTATTTTATTGGTAAAAGGGTCAAATATATTAAAATATTAGTCTTTCTTATGTGGAGGTGAGTCACATTATTAAATAAATGAATCTAAAATCATAAAATATATTATACATTTTGGAAGATTCATAAAGTCATTTTAAAAATATAAAATTATCATAAAATCACATTATTTTAATGGTAAAACATATATTGTACCTATAATACCCATTATAGTATCTATTACATCATTTTTGGGTCATTATGATGTCATAAAACACACATTATATTTATATGGTTTTTAATTTTTACCCAAAAATTTGACTATCTCAAAAAAGATGAATAATTAACCATTGGATAATTTTAACATTCTGATTCCAAAAATAATATTCATTTTATCTAAATAAATTTCTAAATATTTGAATTTTAACTTTCTAAATAAGGTTTTACATTTATTGTAAAATGCTGGGTTTTGACAATAACAGTTTGTGAACCCTTATAAAAAGTACATTTCACTTCATAAAAATTTGATTTTTTTATTATTAATAATACTTACTTTATAATGATATTTTATTAAAATACTATTTATTTCAAAAATCCATTAATTAATCAAAATAAACCCCTTAATTGAATTTGAATATTACTTGAAAATACAATTCTTGTTTAATTAAATCAAAACCAAAATCATTTAAAAGAAACAATTAAAATTAAAATATATAT
Source organism: Viscum album (assembly GCA_963277665.1). NCBI lineage: Eukaryota > Viridiplantae > Streptophyta > Magnoliopsida > Santalales > Viscaceae > Viscum > Viscum album. Next base: position 787,640,714 of record OY728145.1, read on the forward strand.
ATTATTATACAATATAAATATTCAAAATATTATGGTCTTGATACATATCCCTTTATTACACTAGAATACACCCTAATAGTAAGGTGTGAAAAAGTGAGATTATCATGGGGTCATTCAGCGAACATGGTTTGGGTCGTGATCTCAATGAGATTGAACCTTTATCATAAACGGTTTCTCTCATTATTAAGTCATTGGATCTCATCATGGTATTGATCAATGAAAAATACCAAAGATGTTATCTCCCTCATAAGCTATGATAAATGGACTTCATAGGGCACAATTCTACATGTTTAGGTCACTTCCTTTGTCTGAGTCAATTGGATTTGTTAAAGCCCTATATTTATACTAATCATGTGATCACTTCTCAAAGACTATATTTACAATGTTCAACATTATTAATGGTCTTTTAAATCCAAAAACATAAAACCAAGGAAGTGCATGTATTTTATATAACCATTTAATTAAATAATAATAGAAATTTCATTTATAATAGTTTGGGTCATTACAATATTCCCCCCTTAAGAAGTTTCACCCCCAAAATTTTCATTTATCACATTAAAATATATGATGGTAACTTTTTTTCATCACCTCCTTTGGTCCCAATGTTGCTTCTTAAAACTTGTGGTTTCTCTGAAACACTTTGACCAGGTGCATTGTCTTATTCTATATAACTTTGTCTCTATGATCTAAGATCTTCATTGGATTCTCCTCATAAGAGAGGTCATTATCCAATGGTACCACATCTATATTGAGTACATTTGAGGGTTATTTTATATACTTTCTAAATAGGTATACATGGAATAAATCATGTACTTGATATAGGTTAGGTGGGAGTGTTAGTTAGTAGGACACCGCTCTGATGTGATCATGGATATCAAAGGGGATGATGTATCTTGGACTAATCTTTACCTAATTCCCAAATCTCATCACTTTATTCCATAGAGATATGAAAAGTAAAACCATGTCTCCAACATCAAACTATAGGTCTCATCAACAATTGTTAGCATAGATTTTCTATTGACTTTGAGCAACCTTGATGTGCTACTGAATGGTCTTATCCTTCTCCACATTTCCTCAACCATTTCATCCCATCATGTAGGTTTTCTTCACCACTTTCCATAAAGGGATTCATAGGGATAAATTTGTATTCTTGAGTGGAAAATTTTGTTTTAAGTGAGATCAAATAGAGGAAGATGTTGATATCATCCTCCTTTGAATTCCATTGAGCATTCTCTCAACATGTCCTCAAGTGTCTGGATAGTCCGCTCAGATTGTCCATCAGTTTGAGGGTGATAGGCAATGATGAAGTTTAACTTATTATTCATAGCATGTTGAAGAATCTTCCAGAACATAGAGGTGAATCTTGTATCTTGATTGGATATAATCAATAGTGGTACACCATGCAGCCTCACCACTTCTCTAATGTATATCTTTGAAATTTTATCCAATGAGAAATCCTATCAAATCACAATGAAGTGTATAGTCTTTTTAAGATGATCCAATATAACCTAGATATCATTACTTTCTCTAGATGTATTAGGAATCCTAGTGACAAATTCCATGGTGATTTTTTCCCATTTTCATGTAGGTATGGGTAATGGTTTCATCATCCCCTTATATTTTTTTCCTTTCCAACTTCACTTGATAACATATAAGACATATTGATATATATTATACAATCTTATTCTTCATATTTTCCAACAAATAGTGTTCTCAGAGATCTTGATACATCTTTATACTTACAGGATGGATACAAAAGGTTGAGCTACGTGCATCATTGAACAAATCCTTCTTTAACTCATCATTTTATGGTACACAAAGTCTTGACCTAAATCTTACAACACCTTCTTCATTAACATTGAACATTTAGGATTTCCCTTTTCTAATATTTTACACTTTCTTCTGAATTCCAACATCATCTCTTTGAGCATCCTTTAACCTATCCAGAAGAGACAGTTGAGAAATCATTTGTGAAAGGATTGATGATGTTACTTCCTTTATGATTCTCATGTCCATCCTATTCAAGTCTAAGAATATATGATCCTTCTCAAATATCATCAATGAAATAGTTGTTGGATACTTTTTACTTAGAGAATCTTCTACTTTATTCACTTTCTCCAGATTGTAGTGGATTGAGAAGTCATAGTCTTTCATCAGCTCTAACTATATTCATTGGAGTATATTCAACTATTTCAGTGTGAATATATACATGAGGATTTTGTGTTTTTTATATATTTCAAACTTATCCTAAAAGAGGTAATGTTTCCAAATTTTCAAATTGAATATCACTACAGCCAGCTACAGATCATGTGTTAGATATTTATTCTCATGAAATTTCAACTACCTTGAAGCATAGGTAATAAATTTGTAATTTTCATCAACACACAGCCTAGGACCTTCTTCGAAGCATCACTGAATGCCAAAAAATCTCTCCACTTGTGGGTAGTGTGAGCACGAGTTCAGTGATACGACTTCTTTCCAACTTCTTGAATCTCTCTTCAAATTCATTATTCTAATAAAACTTGACTCCCTTATTAGTTATCTTATTTAAATGGTCTTACAATCATGAGAAATTTATCACAAATCAATGATAATACCCAGATAATCCAAGGTTTAGATATCTGTCATAGATGTTGGCCTCATACATCCTTCAATTGCCTTAGTCTTTTAAGGGTCCATAGATATCCCATTACTTTTGATGGTATTCCCCAATAAAAATACTTCCTTAAACCAGAACTCACATTTTTTGTACTTGGCATAAATCTTTTCCTTTTGTAAAGTCTTTAGCACAGTACCTAAAGGCTCATCATGCTTCTTCTTACTTTTGGAGTATATTAGAATATTATCAATAAATACTTCCAAAAATTTGTCTAGGTAATATATAAAGACTCTATTCATCAAATCCATGAATATTTATGGAGCATTAGTGAGTCCAAAAGGCATTACTATGAATTCATAGTGCCCGTACCTTGTATGAAAAGCAGTTTTGGGGATATCCTCCTTATTTACCCTAACTTGGTAATATCCTGATCATAGATCCACCTTGGAAAATTACTATTCTCCATGTAGCTTATTGAACAAGTTATCAATATTTTGTAGAGAATACTTGTTCTTTATCTTGATCTTTTTGAGATCTTGATAATCAATTAAAAGGAACATTGACCCATCCTTCTTCTTAACAAATAGGACTGGTGCACCTCAATGTGAATCACTTGGGCATATGAAACCTTTATCGAGATTCTACTGTAGTTGTTTCTTTATCTCCTCAAGTTCAAAAAAACCATTCTATACGGAGTCTTGGATAATGGTAATGCCCCATGCATGATCTCGATTGAAAATTTTACCTCTTGGCTAGGAGGAAGACCAAACAATTCCTTTGGAAACACATCAGCATATTTTCTCACAATGGTCATGTCTTAAAGGATTATTCTTTACTTAGACTCAATAATTTGAGCTAGATATGCTTTCTCATAGGGAAATAATATCCATTGTTGAGATGAAGGTTCTAAAGAAGATTCATCCATATCCTTGCATTTGTACAGAACCGGTGGGAGATTCGCAATACAGATAGTGATTTTCTTCTCACGACAATTTATATTGGCTCTATACAGATAAATCCAATCCATGCCTATAATTGAAAAAAATTCCACCAAAGGGAGTATAATGAGGTTCACTGGGAAGTTCAACCCACAAATTTTGATAGGGGAGGAGTTATATACTTGGGATGCAATAATTTCTCCATTTTATGTTTTCACTGATAACTCATCTTCAAAGCATTGTGATAGTGATTAAATAGTTCTATTAAACTATTATGATATAAAGTAATGCATAGAACCAAAATCAAGAAGTATGTTCTCTATTATTGAAATAATAACTAGCGTACCTATCACCACTTCGTTGTCGGGATTCACTTTCGCAATTTTTATGGTTAAAGATCTCCCTTGCTTCCTTGGAGGTTGTTGGTTGCCTCCTAAAACCCTTGGATTAGTGCATTGGTTTGAGAAATTCCCTGGTTCTTTACAGTTTTATCAATGAATAATGCGTTGAAGGTTTATAGAAGCATTCCTTTCCTCCATCGTAGTAGCGGGTTTTTCTTAATGGAAATCGTTGGCTAGGTTCCCTTCCTTCCCGCACCTAAAGAATTTCCTCTTCCCCTTCAGAAAATTTATAGGGTGTTTCTTTCCACACCTTTGGTAAGTGGGATGTTGAAATTTCTTAGAACCATTAGATATATCTATCATAATTCTAGAATTTGACTCCACCTTTCGCCTCTTATCCCCAAGATACACTTAAGATTCTAAAATCTCCATTTATACTTTGAGGGCACATTGGAAAATTTCCTCATAGCTATCAAATTCACGGATCGCTATGGATTTTTGTAGGCTCGGTTTAAGCCCACCAAAGAAGCATACAACCTTACATTTGGGGGTAATAACAAAGCTAGAGGTGTATCGTGAAAGAATTGTGAAGTTTTACTCGTATGATCCGATGGATTCATTATCTTTTTTCTTGAGGGAAAGGAAATCCCTTTCCATCTTAAGTTAGAGGGTGTGAGGAAAATATTTATCAAAAAACATTTTCCAGAAATCCTTCCATCCCATCACCTCGATCTCTTCCTCATGCTTCATATTTTTTACCAATGAACTCCATTGATCATATTCACCCTCTATAAGATAATAATCTATAATAACCTTCTCTTGTTTGGAGTATTTAAGGATAGAGAAGATATTCTCAATGGAGTTGAATGATTTTTCGGTGATTGAGGGTTCAGATGATCCATTGAATGTAGGAGGCCTTTAATTTCTGAATCTCTTGGTTATAACATTTTCTTTCTTGGGTGGGGTTGGAAGTTCCTCTGGATCTAGGTTTCTATTCAAAACATTAGTTAACTGAGAGAGTATCCTGAAAAAGTTTGTGATTCCAACTCCCATCGGATTGGGAATCTCATTAGGGTAGTCATTACATTGATCTTCATATCAGTTGTCAGCCCAATTCCTCATATTATCGTCCATTGGATATAATAAAAGGAAAATTAGGGGTAAGTATTTTAAACTATTAAACACATAAAAGGCAATCCAATGACATTAAAGGGATAACTTATAAATTACATTTATTTCATTAACTTATGAATTTCTAGGTTTCAATCTAAGTTATCCACGATCTATTTCCTAACACATATTATTATGAGATTTTTTCACTTAATAATGGTTCATAATAAGGTTATGAATTTACCAAATCATATCCCCTGGGAGTGTCAAATTAAGAGTGTATCAATGCCCATTGTCGAGCACCAGTTCCCATTTGAGTCAAGATCAAAGTGGTGTTTTTGGGTTTTACCCCTAGATACATCTATGCTAGAGCCAAATCCACTTGTTAATATCCAAAAAGGGTTGTATTTTCTTGATATACCACTTACTCTATACTCCCCAAAATTTAGGTATGTTTTTATTATACTTAGTATTATCCCTAATGATTTCACTAGATTTTTCTAATCCTAATCCCAAAAATAACTAAACTTTACTCTAATACAAACTACAACAACCCTGTTATTTTTATTACATTAATACGTGATTTAATTACATAAAAATGAAGTTAATACAACCAAAGAGATCAATAATTATAGTTTATTTTTTAATTAGGTACATTGCATTATAACTTTAAACATTAAAAACAACATCTTTATTGAAAACTTCTTTAGCATGCTCGAGCTTAAAACTGCATGGGATATCCTAGGGAAAATAAATAAGAAATGGGTAAGATATCAATCACACTAAGGGAGTAATCATGGAATAACATGAAGATAATAATAAAATCTAGTCTAGTCATATCAATGAGTCATAAAGGAACATGAATCATAAATCATGATATAGCATGGTATTCATAACATGTAAATGTGGAAACAACTTAAAACACTGCATCATAAGTCAAGGATAAACTTCCAAGACATCATAGTGGAAAAATTACCATAAAGGAATCTGGTAAAACCATATCACAACATTATGTATCATGATACTAAACATTACCTAATGCATTGGAGTGCTATATAATTCTGAGCACACCCGTCACTTTTATTTCATTATCATGCTTAAGTGTGCCACATAGATCATAAAACATGGATTCATTCATAATCATAATTTATTCCATGATTAAGGGGTGTGGAATACATACATGTAATTCCCCAACAAAAAGTTATATGTTCTTAAAAGATAACACCCTTGACAGGTAATGGGTATGGAATTCACTATAAAATTGTTTTGGAATGGAAACTCATTGTGAAATTTCGATAGCCTAACGACGTGACATAAAAATTTATAAAAAAGGTTGATGAGTGAGAAAGGGTTCTATAATAATATATACATGAAATTTAAAGTAATAGGGTAATATAAATACATTTCCCAAAATAATAAATTTGGAAATATAAGGCCTAACATAATAAAGAAACATGGAGAAAGAGGAGAAATGGAATAACTCTTACGAAATTTCAGCATCGTAACGGGTGAACATGGGAGGGAATAATGAGAAAAAAGGGGTATCTAGTCATTCAAACATAATAAGGTAATTATGGGGAAGGTTTTAAAACATACTCCATCATTTTTAATTGAAAATAAAAGGGTGTAAAAATATAAGGAAACTTGGATAAAAATGAGAAAGGAAGGAACCCTTACTTGAGTGTGTGACTTCAAAAGATTGAAGAAGGGATTATTGAGAGATTAGGGTGAATTGAGAGGATTATATAGAGGGTAGGAAAGATTAAGTATGTTCTCCATGTAAATTTAGTGAATATAAGTGGGATCTTGGGTGGGTTTATATAGGAAATGATAGGGTAATTCTTTAATATTTCACAAACTTAGGTTTTGGGATCTATATAATTAAATATTCAAAACCATAAAACATCCCAAGGGTTTTTCCAATGGGTTTTTCCAAAGAGGGGAGTTTTTCATTATTTTATTATTAAAAGTTATGAATATATTAAAAATAGTATTCTTTCTTATGAGGCGGTGAGTCACATTATTAAAGAAATGAATTTAAAATCATAAAATATAGTATACAATTTCGAGGATTCATAAGTTCATTATAAAAATTATAAAATTATCTTAAAATAACATTATTTTAATGGTAAAAAATATATTGGTATGATAATTCCCATTATAGTATTTATTACATCATTTTTTTCATTATGATGTCATAAAACAGAAAATATATTTATATGGTATTTAATTTTTACCCGAAAATTCGACTATCTCAGAAAAATATGAAAAATTAACCATTGGATAATTTTGATGTCATAATTCCAAAAATAATATTCATTTAATCTAAATAATTTTCTAAATATGTGAATTTTAACTTTTAAAATAATATTTTACATTTATTGTAAAATGTTGGGTTTTTGACAATAATAGTTTTTGAACCCTTATAAAAAGTAAATTTCACTTCATAAAAATTACACAAAATTTTATAATTAATAATACTTAATTTATAATAATATTTTTTTAAAATACAATGTATTTCAAAAATCATTTAATTCATAAAAATAAACCCCGTAATTTAATTTGAATATTACCTGAAATTACAATTTCTGTTTAATTGAATCAAAACCAAAATCATTTAAAAGAAACAATTAAAATGAAAATATATACATTATTATATAATAAAAATATTCACATTATTAATTTGTTGATACATATCCCTTTATTGCACTAGTGTACGCCCTAATAGTAAGGTGTATGACTGTGAGATTATCATGGGGTTGTTCGGTGAACATGGTTTGGGTCTTGATCTCAATGAGCTTGAAATTCTCTTGTAAATGGTTTCACTCATGCTTAATTCATTGGATATCATCATGGTCTTAGTCAATGGAAAATCCAAGAGACACTATCTCCCTCTTAATCTCTAATAAATGGACTTCATAGGGAACAATTCTACTTTTCGAGGCCATCACTTCTTTTGTTTAATTCAATTGGATTTTTTAAATCCCTATATTTATACTAATAATTTGATCACTGCTCAATATCTATATTAACAATGGTCAACATTCGTAATAGTCTTTTAAATCCAAGAACATAAAACCAAGGAAGTTCATGTGTTTTATATAACCATTTAATTAAATCAAAAGGTAAATTTCATTTATAACAGTTCAGGTCATTACATCCCAGAAGAAAGTTGAAGGCCATACCTTTCTGGAAAATTAAGAATTACGAGTCAGATATGAAATCCCCGAATTGAGTCATGATCATGATCTCATTGATAGGTCTATACTCACTCTTATCATAACCTTATAGCATTAGAGCATAGGGGTACAAGTGGGGCTCATTATAACCTATTTTATGAAGTGTTAGGACAATAATGTTGTTGACACCTAAATCATTGTCAATAAAGGATCATAAAAACTCAATATCCTTATTCTTGCTCAATTCATAAAAAGGTCTGATGTGTCCTTATATAACAACGTCTTTTTCCAATTCTATAAAAGAGATGATCATATGGCATTCTTTAAGATCTATCTCTACACGATATACTTTAGCAACACCAAATTCATCCTCAAATTCTTGAGGGCCTGAGAAAGCCTCTATGATTTCTTTCTGAAGGTCTTCTGTTAGACTTAAATCATCTAGGATTGACAAATTCTCCAGCATTAGGGATAATTTATTTAAAATTTCATATTTATGGTCTAAAATTTTTCACTTCCTGGCACGACGATTCTCTTTCCCAGGAACTTTATTAACTGTAGTACTTGGTGCAGGAAGATCGGCCCTTGGAATAGGAGTTGAGGGTACTTATGTCCTTGGTGTATTAGGTTGACTAGGTCTGACTACTCATTGAGATTTATTGGAAGGAAATAGCTCTTCTAGTCGATCTTTTAGAATTATGGACTTGGGAAAAAATTTGGCTTGTGTGGGGTAACTTTATTTCCATTTCTGATCTCACTAGAGGGATATCCAATGATTTTCGACTTCATAGACATTCTAACTGGGGACGCGACAAAAGTATTGAATTCTGAAGTAACCATTTCTTCCCATGTTTCCTCAGCTCTGGGTGCCTCTTCCCCTAATTCCCCAATTGGATGTAGGTAATTTGGGTTTATAGTCACAACCATAATCTGAGAAGGGATACATTAAGTGGATAACATTAATGGAACTGAAGATCATATCCTCATCTGATGAAGAATTCTTTTAGCGGGTCGACTCTTGTGGTACCATTTTGAAGGGCGGTGCTCATGCTTCTGGGATTAAAGGAATGAGGTTTGAGAGATTCAAATCCAACATTGTTATTATAATAAGTTCATCTTCCTTTTGTTCTTCCTATTATTATGGCTATGTTTTTTTAGAAGACTGGACTTTGGAGGATTGAGTTGACAATAGATTTGGTTGTTCCATAACAGAAGTGACCAAGGGCATAATTGGTTGTTTCAACTATTCTTGGAGGATATCATTATTCAGTTTGATTATCCTTCTGACAATAAAATCTATGAACGTTTCTGTACCCTTACTATTAACTTCCTTCCATTAACTCTCCTTATCTAGATCGATGAAAAAACAAATGATACTTTAGTAGGTGGATTTCCCAGCCTTGATTTCTCAAAGTCCACCATTTTATGATGGATTTCATTGAAAAAAAATCATGGATGTTGTTCTCTAAAAATCGATGTAAGGGGAAATAATTTAAGAGATCTCATCACCATCCAGGGAGGGATTCTAAGGATTTAGAAATTTAATCAATTTTTTTCCAATATCGAGATGGAGTAGTCAGGGACTTGGTCATTTAGGAAAGAATAAACCTTGTTCTTCATCTCCTAAAACTATTTCTGCCTCTACTTCATTTTCTCATAATTATGAGACGGGCATTATTGTTGACACTCATGATGGGGGACCACATGATATAGTGTGGGCTTTGGAGCTAGAGTGGGTACAGGGGTCTGCTTAAGTGTGACTATGGAAACCTCTAATTTTCCCATTATCTTTCCTTATATTGATGGAATTACTCAAGAATTATCCTTGGTTTTTGTGATGGCGTCTTCCACTCTTTGATCAATCATGGAAAGGTCCTGGAACCCTCCTATGTATTTTAAAGGGATGAGTCATGTGTGAAACTCATCATGAAGATTATCTATACAGATGGATAAAAATCTTCTTGGAGAAGTTATGAGCCTAGGGATTAGTTCGACCCCTTCCACTAAGTGATGAAATCCAAGAACCTCACATTCTCTCATTGTTTTCAGTTTGAGAGCTTAATTAATTTTTTCTTCTATAGTGTCAAGATGAATTGGAAGAGAAAATTTTAGTGGAGAACTTCCCACCCAATAATTGATTGATCCAAAAAACTAGTGTACCACACAAAGGCTGGTCCCTATAATAATTACATGAAGCACCTAAGTTTCAATACCTCGTGTAGTTTAGGGGTCTCCATTATGGGGTCACAATAATATACAAAATGCCTCAGATGTTTCTTTTGGTCTCCCAAGCCACTGAAAATTAGAAATACAGGGTTACCGATGTTTGTAAAGGGAAGAGTCAGATCAACCCAGTTAGGATAAGGGTTATTTTCCAACTATATCAGTGCACACCATTCCTCCATGGTTTCCAATCATGTTGTCATCGACTTAATAGTATTCATGATCCCTTGATGAATGCATGGATGAGATGGATCTTTAACAGGGGAAACAGTAGGTAAATATAACTGTGGTAGCCTTTCTGGTATCTACTGTGGGTAACCTATATGGGAAATCCTTTAAGGATTCACCTATCCTTATTCTGGTTGTGTACCCAATGTAGGGAATACTCGATATACTATTGTAGGATCCAAGTATATTAGTTGTTAGTACCCCACATTGAGTGTATTGTTTGGCTCTATTTTAGTCACTATGGAAACCCCTATTTGTTAGGGTATACTGGTTGGGAGTGAGAGTTAAGGATCTATTTTGAGAACATATCTGGGAAGAACATTTCCTCATATTAATTATTCATTGAGTCTTCTCAATTCCTTCATCTCCTCCTTTTTCTAAGAAAACCTTTCTTTAAGTGTAGGGGTCTAACCTTTTCAAAGAGTAGGTGAGGTGAAACCTTAACTTTTCACTTTTCTTTATTGGGTTCTATTTGAGGAGGAAATGGTGGAGTGATTGAGGTAATGTCCATATTCAAGGCAAGCTTCTGGTTCTAGGTGCGGACACCTCCTTCAATCATTTCAGTGTGTACTACATTATGAACTAAGACATCCTCCTCCAAATCATATGTTTTGGCCTCATGTTTTATAGGATCTATAGGGGAGGTATTATTGACATTGAATGATGGAAAACACATTTCATGTGCTTCATCGGTCTCTTTGTGATACCTCCTTTGTTTTCTCCCTCTATGATGCCTTTTTTCACTCCTTCATTGACTCTCTTGAAGCCTTTTGGAGACTAGTAATTCAAAGATAATATCTAGATAATTATATCATGTGTATTCCCAATGAGTATGAAGAATCACAGGATGGGAGGGGACTCAAGCACCGAATCTTCACCACACTGAAAAAGAAATCCCTAGAGATAGGGTATAATAAAGCAATAGAAACATTGAGATGGAAGAGCCCTATGATCGATGAGCCGCATGCCATGATCCACTGAGTAAGAACACTGAGGAGAGGAGCCACCGATCTGTGATTCGACACCCTTGGATCACTTTTATTCTCATGTTTAATGTATCTTATTCATCTTTTACCAAAATTTTATCAACCCAGTATGTCCAAAATATATGTTTTCTTACCAATTTATCATAAGTAGTGAGATTAGTGGGGAATTCTTATGTTACATTGGAATACAAGTGATCCAAGGGTGGTACGAAGAGTGGTTTTAACCTTGGTTTGTCTTCTAGATGAGAAAAGATTTCACTTTTAAATGACACGGCATCATACATGACTGGCCTATTTTTCCTAAGTACCACATGATAGGAGGTCTTTCTCTTCACTAAGGGAGGACAATATTGAAAAATTGAAACACTACTATAGAGATAACTTTCGCAGTGAATGCCATAATGGGGAGGACTACCATTACGACTTGATGTCTGACTGTAAGAAGAATCCCTACAGCATATATCCTGGGGAGGAACTTCAGGGTGGATGACATTAAGCGGGATACCCTCTCACTATTGATATTATAGATATGAAGAAGGATGAAGTGAATGTCATCAGGAGAGAGGATCTCTAGATCGATCAAATTATGAACACGAAGAAATCCTTCATGGTGAAGAATCTGGAGATAACCTTCATAATTACTGCTATTGTACCCATGATTTTGTAATAAGATAGTATGATCTTTATTGTATATAGATAAAAATATAAGGTCTTCAAGAACTACAATATTAAGAAAAGTGGTATTGTAGATCATCTCTTCACATTCCAGCCGTCTTTGGTGAGGCTTCTTTTTGGATGCCTTATTTAAAGCGATTGGGGCCACTTGCTAGGGAAAATGGTTTTTAGGTATAGAAGTTTTCTTTAATAGATCTCGTATTTCTATAGGAATTTTTCAGAATGCCTCTAAAATTTTAAAAGGGGTTAGTTCCTGCCTTGGAGTGGCTTTTATACTAGGCTGATTACCTCTATTCGGAATGGGGGTATGGACCTAATCCAGTTGTCTGTATATCATGAGGGAGTTTTCCCCATAACCCTCATAGATGAGAGTATAGGTGTGTCTATTTTCTGGGGTGACATGCTAATGAGTCACCCCATTTTTGGGTACGGAGTTTTATATATGACCCTCTATTGTTTTTTTGTTGTTGTGATATCCTAGAAGTTCTGTAGGATGTAGGTAGGAATTTATATCTACACTTTCACTATTTTCAGGATGTGCTTGGTGACTCCAACAGCCAGAACAAGGATATATTCTCATTCCATAGTTGGATAAGAGATAAGTTCCTACTCATGTCCTCCATTTCCTATTAGTAGATACGAGAAATAATCAGGTGTGGGAATAGGGATTTGATTCTACCCCATGTTCATTGTCGGGACTTTCTGGAAAATCTCTTTAGATGCTACTAGATGAAATTGTTCGCATTCTTGATAAATGTAGGTAGGTGTATTCACCTGCTTATAGTTTACCACCAAACATGGACGACTAGATTCTTTATAAACTTCTAGATGAGGCTTATGGAAGGCTTGATTGATGTGGGTAGGTGTGTGTACCTGCTCCTGAGTTGCCACTAAATTTGGTTGGTGGGATTCTCGGAATGCTTCCAGATGAGTCTATTGGCAAGCTCAATTAGTATAGGAAGATGTAGGTTCTTGCTCACTGTTTGCCTCCAAATGTGATTGAAAGGATTTTAAAAAGGGGGAAGAGGTGTGACCCTGCTCCCTATTGATCGGTTTCTTCCCCCAGCAAGCCTTCTTGCATAATTGGTTCTGGAAGACCTAGGTCAGACTGTCGAGGATGACACCCTAATCATGTTGAGGGTTCACTGCCACATGGTGTTGGCGGAGGTTACTGCTGGCCAGATCCCTTTGAAGGGATCCCTGTGTCTTATGAGTGAGTCAATTGGTGGCCTCTTGGACTACCTCCCTAAGATAAGGGAGTATTTTATTGTTTTTTATGAGGATAAACTCCTGAAATGATTGGATATGGTGGTCAGTTCCATCTACTTCTAGACCACCAATCATCACTGATTGGACGAATAGTGGGGATTTGTGATTTGGAGGGCCTATAAGGTAGCTTCTATGGTCAGGATAGTACCATTCTGAAAATACACTTGGAGTAGTGTGTTTGATACCCAGTGTTGAAGATGATAGCTCAGAAACAATGTCCTCTTCTTAGACGAAGACCCAACATGAATAGTAGCCATGGGGTTTGTTTGTTAAAGGTGGTGTGATTCCATTTATATTAAAGGGAGATATTTTATGGGAGTTCCTAAAATATGGGTGAAAACACAAACAAGAAAATCCCATTAAATTAGTATCTCAAAAACGAAACACATGCATGATTGATTGTATTTTATGGCCATCTTCTATATTGAGAGAAAAAGGGGCCTCACATGTAGGTGAAATTGTTATATTGGTTAAGGATTCACATTGTTTTCACCATTTTTTATTCCATTCCCAAATTCCATGTGGGGATGGAATGGATTTTGTTTGTGTTGGTCGAACAACCTTCACATCAGACACATAAACCCATGTCCCTTTTGGGTGGTTTCCAATGGGTTTTATTCATGGAACCAGAAACATCCAACAATTATTATATCTATGATTACTCATGGACCTACTTTCCAAAGGTCAATTCTCACTGGGAATATTTTCCAACAATACTAAACAACTCACATTGGTCGAGAGGATTGGATTTTGAGCTCATCGCATCCTTTTGGGGGGAATTGTTGCCTACTCCAGGACTCTCTTACATATTTAAGATATGTTTGTGAATCCTTCATTAATTCCCAAGTATAATGTAAGTCATCCTTGAATTAATAATTTATTATTAGCATGTGTGAAGATTAGAATCATCTATATATATCTGAGGTTCTCCATCAACGGTGCCTAAAAGGTGCTTTTATAGGCACTTTCAAATGATGTGTAATTTTTTTACTTCTTTGGTGCAGCATAGTGGCTGACCAAGGTCGTCTCTCAAAGAGGTAGTAATTAAAAAAACATATTAATGATATTTTGAAAATAAAGAAAAAATAAATAAAAACACATAAAAGTATGGGAGGTTTCTTTATGTTTATAAAATAAGAATAATAAGTATGTTGGAAGAAGATTTCATTTTTTTTCATTTTTTGTTTAAATGATTTTGAGAAAACGCAATGATAAGATATTTTTTTTGGAAAAATATTTTTGGAACTCATAATAGATCTAAATATACATCTTCACTTAATTATTTTTTGTTATAATTTAAAGTTAACATCCACTTAAATATGATCCCCTAACTTCTTAACCCATAAACTTTATTATAATTAACTATACCATGAAGTTGAAATGAATTAAACCCTAGGCTAGCTTTGAAACATAAAATCCTAGTACCATTATTTGATTGATGTTATAAAACTACCTTATGGTCAGTGGTAAATTAAAGAAGATATCCACTTTAGAAATGAGGATTAATTGATTTTAGGGATTATATTTTAACTCTATAAATTTATCATGTGTGACCTTGTTTTAAAGATTATAATCGTGCTTTCACAATTCACACATTACCCGACCTCATGAGTTTTGTGTTAGTTATTCAATTACTTGCTTGGTTTCTTTTAATTTAAAAACTCAATTCATGGATCATATCATCTGAAATAAATTATCTCATCAATTAAAAATAAATAAGTGAAGAAGGTTAGAGGTAAATTGATTACTTATAAAAACTACTCTTCTATGGGTGGTGTAATCATCATAGAAACATTTTTATGTGAAATAGTTTAGAAATGGTATAATCCAATAAAATTTATACTCGTCATTTAAAACATAAATATGATTATTATATAATAATAAAATTGAATAAAATAGAAGAAGATATAATAAATAGAATAGGAACTCATAAGTTTATTATGAAAACACAAACATTATAACATGAAAAGGAGATGAAGGCATCGATGAAGGGATCCTTCCTTAAAGAGATCTCCATATGAGTATAGGGAGTTAAAAAAACTCCAAGGTGATGAGAGGACTCATATGGAACTCAAAAACTTCAGCACTTTACTCCTTGGTCAAACTCCCAAATGAGGTGCCTGTGGTGTCCTTTTATAGCAAAATGGGGAGTGGTTTTGGGCACCCATAATTTGAGATACCGCATGTTTCTCGGTTTTGAGTTGGTAAATGGAATTATCTCGACTTAGAAAAAATAAAAAAGGTGTTTGAAGGAATATTTACTTCAACCATGTAAAATTTAGAGGTCTTTGGATATCTCTAATGGGATATATTTTCAAAATACCAAACCTAAGTTTTGACTCCATGCAGATTATGTTATATAGATAGATTAGTTCGGTTGGGAAAATAAATGTATGAATTGGGATTGGGTGTCTTGAGATGAGTAGTATAACATTGCGTTTTTTATCATCTCATATAATATCATCCCATTTGGATGCACTTATTTCATGAGAAATGTAAAAAAGTGGACATATTCCCTTGGGCTTCCATGTAGTTTGGCCCATTTTTCTTCTCCATCATTTCTGACCCTCCAAGTCACATCCTCCTACAATGAAATCACCAAAACATTTATAATTTCCCTTTTTAACAGTGATAAACATTGAAAAATTTAATCAAATGGTAAGTTAAAATTTTATTATATATTTAATTTTCAATACAAAATCAGTTTAAAATAGTGATGTAATGGTGAAATAAAGCAGTGAATCATGGTGTGTTCACACCCCCACACTAACCTTTTTTCACTTCTAAGAAAAAACTCATATCATGAATTCCAAAAAATTGTGACAATATATGCATGTTAATATTACTAAATCTACAATAGAAATATACGCAACATAAGAATCCCATCAAGAGTCAGTATCAATAAATTTGAAATCCATATCTCATAAATTTTATCAAAATAAAATCTTATGAGATTAATGACACTAAACATAGAGAAACAAATTATGGGTCTACAATGCCATTAATTACCCACATGTGTGTGTTCCAACCATTTCAAGATCATATATCCACCCTTTATTCAGTATATTCAGGTAAATTAAAACAATTATTCTTACCTGGTTTAATTCACTGAACTGGTTCTACATTCCTTTGTAATCAAGTTTCAAGACCCACTCAGTTAAGAATTCTCGAAAGTCAAACCTTAAGCTCCTGACTTAGATATCCCCATATTTTGTACATTTGACAACTCCCCTATTTATTAAGAAAATTGTTTTTTGAATTTTTTTAAGGGGCATACAACTGTCGGATATCAAGTACACACACATAGGTCAATTCGACAGAGTAATGAAATCATTCAGAAGAGAAACGAATGTATGGATCAACCATTGATATAATATTAATTTTTTTTACTTAACATGGTTATAACTTCAATTTAGTAGGAAAAATTTCACAAGTCATGGTTGGGTGAAAATTTATGTGGAGAAATAAATGACAGAATTTACCATGACAAATATAAAAAATAATGCTGTCAAAATATAAAAGTTTTTATAATGACACAACCAACAATATCATTGATGAATTCCATTTTTCTAAAAATCATCCCTTATTAATGAAATGTTTATCATTCTTATCATTCCACCAAAAAAATTGAAAACATGCATTTCCTATATATTCTATATCTAAATGAACATGTTACATGATATGTTTTTTTTGCTTTTTTTGTACTTTTCTGAAAATTTTAACCAAAAACTTAACAGAAAAACACAAACAAAACACCCAAATGAAAATCCTAAATATCTAACCTAAATTTTTCCCCCTTCCCTATACTTAAAATATTGCATTGTCCTCAATGTGAACTTATGAGATGATATGTGCACATAAAAGGAAGAATTTTAAATAGGAAAAATAATATAAAAGTGAAAGGGTTAGGAACAACCTAATATTATCAATTGATGATGGGGTCGTGCAGTGTGATGAAATCAACTGCATGGGTGGGAAGTCCTTCAATATATTTCTTCAAATGTTTCCCATTGACTGTAAATCTACTTCTGGTGTCCTCTTGTGTGATCTCCCCTTCACCATAAGGAAAGAAATTAGATACAACATAAGGAACTAACCATCTATAATGCAACTTACTGGGAATTAGCTTCAGTCATGAGCTATAGAGTGGGACTTTCTATCCAACATGAAACTCCCATTTTTGGATCATTCTATCACAATTTTCTTTTGATCTTTTCTTGTAGATCCTTGAGTTCTCATAATATTACAATAGAATCTCCTAAAACTCTTGAATTTTCATCTTATTTTGAATTCCAACTTGGGCCATATCCATATTACATTTCTTTATAAACCAATATGACTAATGCTCTACTTCCATGGGGAGATGAAATGCTTTCCCAAAAACAATATTAAATGGGGAAATACTTATGGGAGTCTTGTATTCCATCATATAAGGCCACAAAAAATTATCCAAGTGCTTAATTTAATCCTTCCTATTAGGCTACAAAGTCTTCTCAAAAATTTGTTTCAACTCCTGATTTGAAACCTCAACCTGGTCATTTTTTGGGGTGGTATGGTGTTGATGTTTTGTGTGTCACCCCATACTTCCAAAGGAGGGAAGCTAAATTATGATTGAAAAAGTGTGTCCCTTGATCACTGATAATATCCTTTGGAACTCCAATCCTGCAAAAAATATGTGCCTTTACAAAATTCAATACAACAAGAGAATCATCAGTCCTGGAGGTCTTATCCCCAACCTATTTTCTTTCATAATCAACAGCGGCCAAAATTTACAAGAAACCAAATGAACTTGGAAAAGTACCCATAAAATAAATTCCAAAAACATAGAAAATATCACAAAATAATATGGGTTTTTGGGGAATCTCATGTCTCCTATAAATTTTTCTAGTGTGTTGGCAATTAGTTCATGACTTACAAAAAACATGGGCATCATGGAATAAGCTAGGCCAATATAAACTAGAGTCTAAAACATTTCTAGCTATTCACTGGGGTTAAAATTTTCATCCACATGAATGTGTATGAAAAAAATGTAGAACAAACTCAAACTCATGGTCAAGAACAGACCTCCTAATAACTTGATCACTACATATGCACTACAGGTAGGGATAGTCCCACACATAAAACCTAGACTCACTCTTTAATTTTTTGACTTGATTTTTATTTAAATTTAAAGTAATTTTAGAGTAAATAAGATAGTTAACTAAATCATCATACTAAGGATATGCACATAATAATTCATAAAGATGATCATCAAGAAATGTGTCCCACAGTGGTAACTGGTCCAAGGTGTGAGCCTGTTGTGTGTGAGTAATACTACTCATGAGGTCCAACATCAAGTTCTCTGAAACCTTATTTTTATTTATCTTAATATCAAATTCTTGAAGAAGGATCATCTATTGGATAAGTTTTTACTTTTCATCTGGCTTCTTCAAGAGGTACCTCAGAGCTTCATGGTAAAAAACAACCACATTAGGGCCCAATAAATATGAAAAGAGTTTATCTAAAGAAAAAATGATGGAAAGAAAGTCCTTTTACATGGATTTTAGTTTTATTGGGATGATTACAATATACTTGAGGAATAGGAAATCACATGTCATCATCCCTCCACCCTCTGTGATAAGATAGATCCAACTATGAATTTTAAAGCATCATACGTAATCTCGAATGGAATGTCCCGTTGTGGGGTCTGTATGATCGGTGGAGTGGTCAGATTATTTTTTATCTCATCAAAAAATACCCTACATGAATCATAAAAATTAAGTTAATATATTTTTGGAGCAAACAAGATAAGGGTAGAGTGATCTTACTGATATCATTGATGAAAAATCGATAAAAGCCTACATTCCCTAGGAATGATCTAACATCATGCACACATAAAGGATATGGAAAGGATGAAATAATATCTACCTTGGATTTACCAACCTCTATTCCATATTTTGACACTACATTCCCTAATACAATTCCATGATCTACTATTAAATTACTCTTTTCAAAGTTTAAAAATTGATTTTTCTCAATAAAATGATTCAAAACCTTCACAAATATAATGATTTATTCATCAAATTAATATCTATACACTATAAAATCATCCATAAATACCTCAATGTATGTAAAATTAAATCTAAAAAAATAATCACCATGCATCTCTGGAAGGTACTTGGGGAATTGCAAAGTCCAAATGGAATTCTTTGGTAGGAAAATGTACCGAATGGATAAGTTAACCTTGTATTATATTGATCTTATGGAGCTATAGGAACCTAAAAATATACAAAAAATCCATCCAAGAAATGATATCATGTCCTCCTAGCCAGTCTCTCAAGCATTTGATTAATAAATGGGAGGGGAATATGGTCCTTGTGAGTGGATTGATTTAGTTTCCTATAATCAATACACACAAAACAACTGTTTTTCACCCTCATTGGAACTAATTTCTCTCTCTCATTTCTAACAATAGTAACACCACTTTTCTTAGGCACAACCTATGTATTACTCACCCACTGAGAATCTGAAATGGGACAAATTATACTTTCCTTGAGAAATTTTTCAAATTATTTTTTAATAACTTCCAGATGTATTGGATTGAGTATCTTTTGTGGCTTCCACTGGTTTATCCCCATCCTCCAAAAGAATCCTATACATGAAAATGGAGGGGCTAATACCAAATATGTCATCCAAGGTCCACCTAATTTCCCTAATGTTTTACCTCAAAAGATTCAAAAGTTTTTCTTCATGTTTAAAAGGGAGATTGTTAACAATGATAATAGGTAATCTATCACCACCCAACAAGTATGAGTATTTGAGATTTAGTAGCAATGGATTGATTTTAAATGAAGGGGGTGTTGTATGGATGTAGATATTGAAGGATCTGAAATATGTGCACAATGAAAATCAGTATTTGAATATACATTATAAAAATAAAAGAATAATGCATCAAATACATCAGTATACTCAACAAAAATGTCATAATCAGATTGAACATGATCAAACTTGGAATATGAATCCACATAAAAATCAAATCCAAGAGATGATTGTGTGGAAGTTCTCTTTGACATTAGACTAGAACCAATAATTACAATCTCTCTAAGCATAGGATAATCAAAATTCATGGGGTTTTTACTTGGTGGTTCAAAGTGGGAGATAAAAAATCATAATGGTCCTCTAAGGGGTACTTCATGAAGTCCATAACATGAAATATCAAAACTTCATCTCCAAACTCCATGGAAAGTGTACCCTCATGGACATTTATGATCATTTTTATAGTTTTGAATAATGGTCTGCCTAAGATAATGGAATCACAAGAATTTACCTAATAATCCTCCATGTTAAGCACATAGAAATCTACTGAAACTATCATGTCTCTTACCCAAACAAGTACATACTCAAGGAATCCTACTAGATATGTCATATCTCTATTCACCAACTACTCCAATACTCTTATTGTATTCAAATCACCAACTTATATATAAGAGAATAAAAAGTGAGGCATCACATTTATGGAAGCTCCCAAATCACATAAATCATCAGAAAAGTGTAAATCCCTTGTGGTGCATGGGATGGTGAATGTCCCAAGATCCTTGAACTTTTTTGGAATTTCTAGAGTTGGTGTAATGAGTGTTGACACATTCCTTACAAGATTGATCCTCTTATTTAGCTTGAATCCTATTTTATTTGTACAAATTTCTTTTAATAATTTGTCATACCATGGGATTTTCTTAATGGCCTCAATAAGGGGATGTTTATCTCCATGCACTTAAATGTGTCCAGAACCACTTTTTTCATCACCTCTTCAGCCATATTTTTTTTTCAAAAAAATCAATTTAGAAAGGTAAGTGGTTTAGGAGTAATATCATCAATATTTTTCTTACCTTTGTCTTTCTCCTTAGGCTGCTCATTAATGGTTCTTAAATGGGGCTTCTCTAGAGTTGAGGTGAATCTTAGTGGAATTTTTGGTGTATATATATCATTTGTTTGCTTCCCACTTCTCAATGTGATGTCACTAACATTCCCCTTGGGATTTGGGATAGATTGGGAAGGAATATTTTCATATTTCTTACTTACCAATTCATGGAGGGCGGTGGAAATCTAGATCATTTATGTCTTCAATTCCCTCAACTCCAAACCCTGACTATTCAGCTCATTTTTTTGATTAAGAAAAATTCGTTTCAAAAGGTTATCAATGTTAGAATCTAACTTTGTTTGGGTATTCACTTGTTGTTGACTTGTTGATTATTGAGATTCAAATCACCTTTATGGTTATTAGAAACCCTATTGGTAATCCATAAGATGCTAGAAATTTCGTTGAAAAGGGGGACTTTGTTGTTTTCAAGAGCCATACCTCATGTATGATTGATCCTTATACCCTTGGTTGTATTTTGGTGAAAAGAATCATAATTCTTCTAGGTATGTTATTGTTGTTTCTACTGATATGGTCTCCCAGGAAATACAGTTGCACAGTCTTCTGTCTCTTATACTTGGGGGAAATAGTTAGTTGGGTGGTTTGTTTCAGTGTAAATTTTAAAAGGCCCTATTAAAGAGGGTTGGGGTGTATTTTGAGCCAAAGAAATATATCTCACCGTAGTGGTCAATTATTCAAATTTAGTTTAAATTAAATGACTTTGAAGAGAAAGTACTTACCTGATGTACTCCTCTAGCATGTGGTGTACCTCGATTGTCAATTTTTTGGGAGTTTTGTGAAATTTTTTCAATCAATGAATGTGATGTAGTTAGTGTTTCTCCAAAAAATTACCCTCCAGCTGTAGTATCCACCATGATCCTCTCCATAGGCGTGATACCTTCATAAAAGTACTGGACAAGTATTTTCTCACTAAATTGGTGATGTGGGCATCTTGCGCACAACTTCTTGAATCGATCCTAGTGCTCATACATTGAATCCCCTTAGGATTTCTTGATCCTTGAGATCTCCTTTCCAATGGAAGTGGTCCTCAATGCTAGAAAAAATATCTACAAGTAATGATTTTTTAAATCATTTCAACATGTTACACCTTTAGGTTTTAAATAATAAATTCAATCCTTTGCAGTTCCATCAAGTGATAATGGGAATGATATTAGTTTTATTTGATCTTCAGAGACATTTCTTGGTTTTAGAGTTGAGAAAACCAAATTAAATTATTTTAAATGTTTTTTTTGGATCCTCACCAGATAATCCAGGAAATTTTGGAAGAAGGTGAATTAACTCATATTTCAGTTCAAAGTCCGATTTGATATTTAGATATGCGATACAATTTGGATCATTATTATTGTTTTCAGAAATTTTTTCTTATTTTTATGTTTGAATTATAATTAATTCCAATTTCAATGTTCCCAAAATGGAGGAATTCCCAAATTGGGTGAATGTTTAAACTTCCCATAGATTCAGACTATCTGATTTGATCCTTAAGGCTTTGTTCAATCCTAGGGTCAAGATCTAAGACACCCTTGGGATTAGTTCATGTCATAAATCAATTAAAAAGAAAAATTAAATGGAGATAAATGAACCATAATAAAAAAGAAAATAATTTTGAATTGATGGTCCAAAAAAATGAAAATAAGAAGAATAATGGTAAAAAAACTTGAGAAAGGGGAAAGAAGAAAGAAAAAAGAGAATAAAATAAAAAAATGAAAAAATGAAAAAATAATAATATAAAATACCAATAATTGGTTGAAATAATTACTTACCTCCCCAACAATGGTTCCAATTTGAAAGGTTCTATTGTGGGAAATTTCAAATGATGTGTAATTGTTTTACCTCTTAGGTGAAACAGAGTGGCTGGTCAAGGTTTTCTCTTAAATAGACATTAATTAAAACAAATTCCTAAAGGTATTTTGAAAATAAAGATAAAATAAATAAAAATATATAAAATTATGGGAGGTTTTTTTATGTTTATAAAAGAAGAATAATAAGTATCTTGGAAGAATATTGTATTTTTTTCTTTTTTTGTTTAAATGAGTTTGAGAAAACGCAACAAGAAGATATTTTTTGGGAAAAATATTTTTGGAAAGAATAATCAGTCTAAATCTACCTATTTAATTACTTATTTATCCTTATAATTTAAATTAAAATTCACTTAATTATTATCCCCTAACTTGTTAAACCCCAAAACCTATGATAATTAACTAAACCATGAAGATGAAATGAATGCTAGCTTTGGAACATGCAATCGTAGCACCCTAATCTGATTGATGTTCTAAGGCTAGATTATGGTCAGTGTTAAATTAGGGAAAATATAATCTCTATAAAAGATGATTCATTGATTTTTGGTATTATATTTTAACTCTGTAAATTTATCCCGTGTGGTCTTGTTTTACAAATTAAGATTGTTCTTTCACAATTCACACATTACCCGACCTCACAAGTTTTGTGTTAATTGTTCAATTGCTTTTTTAGTTTATTTTAATTCAAAAAATCAATTAATGGATCATATTATTTGAAATATTGTAGCTCATTTATTCAAAAAAATAATAATTTAATATGGTTTTAGGTAGATCGATTACATAGAAAAACTACTCTTCCATGGGTGGTGCAGTCATTGTAGAAATGTTTTGCATGAGCAATAGTTTAGAAAGGTTATAACCCAATAATGTTTCTACTCTTAATTTAAAACACAAATATATTGAGTAAATAAAAATGAAATTGAATAAAATAGAATAAAACAGAATAATATAGAATAAATAGAAGAATAAATTAGACGTTTATTATGAAAACATTGTTGGAAATGGGCATGCAGCGGAAGCCCCAAACAGGCGGGTTTCAAAATTTTCCACCGATGGTTGATGTCGGAGAAGATTAGCTCGGTCTTAGCCGAGGACCACACGTAGAGGATTTTAAGCACAAAAATTAAACCATAAAATACCTGGTTTAAATCTGAAGTCGCGCATGACGTCTGCTAATCGTTGGTGATCGCAGCTCGAAGAATCTGAAGTTGAATTCCTCTAGATCATCCACACATGCTTCAAGGAATCTACAAGAGCGCCGTTCGTCATAATCCGGGTGCTAGCGTGGATTTTCGATGATTCCTTCGACGCTCCAACGACCACCGCATCGCATCTCTAGCGATGACCGAGAGAGATCTTCATCCAAGATCTTTGGATCCAGAGCATCTCTCTCTAGAATGTGGGAGAGAGGAGAGGAGAGAGAACCTCCCTGAATAATGTTTAAAAAATCCCCCTCCTCTTCTATTTATAGTGCTCAATTAAAATACTCGTTATATCCTCGCCGACCCCAAATACTTAATGCACTATTAACGGCATTTTATGACTACTAAACTGAGCCGTAAATATTATTATCATTTACTTGTAATATATTAAAATATATTACATGATAATAATTAAGTCATTAACCCAACTTGTCGCTCCCATAAATATTAATTGAACCTTGAATAATTTAATATTCATCAATTAATATTTTTTCATGTATTTACTTAAAACTCATAAATACATTTAATAAATAAATTCAATACTCATTATTTTAAACTTGAATAATATGAATTAATTTATTGAATTGGTGATCATTTAACTTTGGAAAAATCCTGGACCCCTGTGGCGGGGGCCGCCATGTCCAAAACTCCTATTCAACTGAATAGGGCAGATTCTTGAATACGTTATTTTGTGTGACCCTCTAGGCCCTTATTTCGATAGCTGTGAATAGTATTCACAAACCAAGTGCGGGATCTAGCAACCCATCATGGCCCCTGAAGAAATAAGGATTGTCACAGCAGCGACAACCAACCTACGAATACGCACTGTGTAATATAATCTCTTTGTCCGTAATATCTCATAAAGCAGGACGCAATCACGTGTCATCGCCCTTTTCTTTCTTTATAGTTTGTTGATTTAACTGGACAGATTTACCCATGACTGCCATGGCCATGGTCTTTTAAAGGCACTACCATCCATATCAACAAGGCCTGAGATATATTACTTCCATAACCCAGAAGCGACAAATCCTTTCTTTACCATTTAACCAATGTCATGCCGCCAACGACGCACCCAACACAAACTACCTCGCCGCGACTTCATCGCCATGGTTTTCATCTTGCATCAAAGTACGCAATCAAATGAAATACATTGGTAATGATCTCAAGTCAGGATACCATTACACATGATCAAATATAGGAACTTCCAATGACACCCAAAACATGTGGAGTTCCTATTGGCGGGTCAGTCCTCATGATCTCACTACTAGAGATCACCAAGTGCGAACTTCATGAGAAGAAGTCTCAATGGATATGATCCCCCAACACCTGATGGTAAGACATCTACTATGTCCAATTAGTAAGATGTATCTAGACCATAGAACATATATTTTAGACTAATGTCATAGTATCTATAGGTTCTCATTATATCCCGGGGACTCCTATAACCTTTCGATACGACAATTAATCTTTGGACATTACCATTTCAATAGTGGATGAAGAAAATTCTACACTATAATTGTAAGATGAAATCATGCATAGTTTACTCTATACATTATATGGTAATCAAAAGAACATAATAGTTGGGTCTAGGGAACCCACTATTTCAACAAACACAAACATTACAACATGAAAATGAGAGGAAGGCTTCGATGAAGGGATCATTGCTTCAGATTTCTCCCTATGAGTATAGGGAGATCCAGAACCTCCAAGATGATGATATTACTTTTCTATAACTTACAAATGGTATAAATTCACTCCTTGGTCTAAATCCCAAATGAGGTACCCATGGTGTCCTTTTATAGCAAAAATGGGAAGTGGTTTTGGGCATCCATAATTTGAGATACCACTTGTGTCTCAGTTTTGGGTTGGTAAATGGAATTATCTCAACTTATAAAAAATTAAAAAGGTGTTGGAAGTAATATTTACTACCACCATTGTCAAATTTCTTTTCTATTGGACATATGAAATGGTAGATATTTTCAAAATACGAAACCTGACTTTTGACTCCATACAGATTCGGTTCTATGGATATATCATTTTTTTGGGATACCAAATAGATGAATTGGTATTTAGTATATTGAGATGAGTTGTATACCAATTATTTTTGGATAATCTCAAAAAAATCAACCCATTTGGATGCACATGTTTTTTGGGACATGTAAAATAGTGTACATATATACTTGGGATTCCATGTAGTTTGGCCCATTTTTATTTTGCATCATTTCCAACCCTCCAAATCACCTCCTCCTATAATGAAATCACCAAAAAAGTATAATTTCCCTTTTAAACCTTTATGAACATTGAATAATTTAATCAAATGGTAAGTTCAATTTGTTATTATATTTTTAATTCTAAATACAAAACTAGTTTAAAATAGTGTTGTAAGGGTAAAATAAAGTAGTGAATCGTGGTGCGATTATACCCTTTTATGAACGGATCAAAGATTGTTTTTTTATTTATTATTACGATGCTAGTTTTAATCCATGTGGTGGGGCACTCTAGATTTTATCATCATCTAGAGAGACGATATTTATTTTGATGTCAGGATCATACCCATGAGATGGGATTCCTACGTATCCTTGTGAAAGGAATCAGAACCCACGTAGTACGGTGCTACTTAATGGAGAACATCATACCTTTTTAGTTCATGTGATAAGGGAAAAATCATGTAGTTTAACGTCATGAAGAAAGGACGTCTAGATGAAAGTTTTCTGGACAAGGATGGTGTGGGGATTATGTGGAAGTGTCCAAAGAAACCTAGAAGGGATGTGGGATCCCAGGTTGGATATGACCATACTAGGAATGGGGACTAGAGGAAATTAGGGTTGATTTGGGGTGTAGGTTTTGAACCTCATATATTCTTCCTACATATCCCATGTGGGTGCAAATCAAATCCCACATAGTTAAATTATGAGTAACCACACCTATGGAGGCCCTATGAAGGTTTTTCTCGAAGTGGAATTTGTCCCTTTGAGAATATTGAATCGGGGATTATACCATATGGGAGGATTCCCTTAGGTTGTGATTGAAAGGTTGGGGATTATACCAAGTTGTAGGCCCAATGTTTTTTGGGATTACACTTTAAATTATTCCCACGGGGTTGGGTTTTGGGACTTATACCATATATGAGGACTCCCTTGTTTGGTTTGGGATCATGTGGATATCATAATCACCACAAACCTCTAATCCCACATGAGTCATGCTCGGTGTGATAAATAAGAGGAGGATGAAGATCGGAGAAATCACAAAATCTTCTTTTTTCACTAGTGGATGAGGCCAAAACCCAAAGGGAGAGGGAAAGAGAGCGGGATATAGTGCTTATTCCCTCCCGTCGTTGTACCCTGGACCCAAAGGGAGAGAGAGAGGGCTTTGAAGTGGCCATCTCCCCACTTATTTTGGTAACTGGGATAGTAATATTTGATGATCTATCTAGCCACAACCCATGGGTATGGATAATGATAAAGGAATGAAGTAGGAGAGGTCCTATAAGAAACACTAAAGGATTACTCCATGAGGGGGTTCCCTAGTCTTGGATTTAGAGAAGAGAGGAGGATACAACATTGACTCTCAAAGGGAAAAGAAAGTGTGATACTCTCCCTCCCTGAATAGAACCAAAGGGCCCTAGTATTAGAGATAACTATGTAAGTACATGGTCCTAACCTTAGTATCTGATATTTATAGTTCCCTAACACTTCTCCCAAAGTCGGGGTCCTTGTGTCCTATGGAATTCATGTCCATATTCACCCTAAAGACCCTACCCATTTAGTAGGACAAGTGCAGGACATCACTGACTGAAGGAATGAATATCCAAATGGGAGACACAATGGTGTGACTCTTACCATGGTATTTCATGTTTGGAGGCTTTAGCAGAGGTTTCAATTTGGTCCCCCTAAAAGTAGGGATCCAAATAAATAGGATCCCTACCATTAGTGTCTTGGGAGAGGGCTCAGAGGTGGCTCACCTAGGTGAATTCTAAGCAATCCGAGGAGATGTCACATAGGGAAAACAAGGGAGAACTAGAAGGGATTCACATAGGTATTCTTACATGAGCTAAAACTATTTTGACAGTGGAACACTTGGGAAACAACACTTGGGAGAGGTTCTTCTCTAGGATCTAAGGGTCTCTTCAGGTGTCCCTGTAAGTATCTTGTGTATCCCCTGGGTTTGGGATGGGTCCATCGTGCTAGTGCTTTTCAACTAGGGAATAAAGGATTCTTCATGAATGTATTGTGTATTTCAGACCCTAGAAGGATTTTAATTCCACTATCACCATTAATCTCCTCTTCTTTTGGATTATAAAGAGCTACCTGAAAGGTTTATAAGGGTCTGGGTGAAGGAATAGGGTGAGAAGATCGTCGAGGTTTCTCTGGGATTTTCTGTCATGAAAATGAAGATCCCCAGAGTACTATATATAGGTATATATGGTACCTTGGGTGAAGGTGTTGTATTGTGCAGGTCTCTCATGTAGGATAATGTGTAGAAGTTCCATGCACAGTGCCTCTCGGTGACCTGGTTTTCTGGGCCTACATAGTTCTATTGGATGGATAGGTAAACT
This sequence comes from Viscum album, assembly GCA_963277665.1. Taxonomy (NCBI): domain Eukaryota; kingdom Viridiplantae; phylum Streptophyta; class Magnoliopsida; order Santalales; family Viscaceae; genus Viscum; species Viscum album. The sequence continues at coordinate 787,669,730 of OY728145.1, forward strand.
ATGCATGCTAACTGGATGCATATGTGAGATGATTAGGGAGGGATACACTTCCCCCTGAGTGATTAGTATACCCGTGGATGCTTAGGACTTGCTCCTAGGATCTGATCATTGAGCCTAATACTAATAAATTTCCTAGGACTTGGTTATATGAATCTTCCATGGGACTAATATTTGTTTTCATAGTTATATAAATGCTTGGAGACACTCTAGTGTTTCCTGAGGAAGGTTTTGGTCGATCCCAGGTGTCACATTAGAACCCAAGGATCAACAATGGTTATTTATTTACACATACATGGTTTATTTATTTATTCAATTGATCATGTCGCATGAACATACATTTCTTTTATTTCTTATGTAAGGGAATATATTAGTGGTTCCCTACTGAATTATACTCACACCCTGCTCGGGTGGCCATGGAACTTGGGTACCCGAGTATATCTTTAATGATCATAGGTTTAGGTTAGGCTAAGGCCAGGTATTTGATCATTCAGCTGGATATCTTGGACAGAGTTAATAAATAGATGAGATATGTCTCGGGGATAATAGTAAATCCTTTTACTTTTATTTATTTCATTTATTCTATGTGATTGGCCCATTGGGTGGTCAACTGTATGTTGACATGAATGTGATTTTGTATGAAAATATTCATTTACATGTTCATTTGATATACCATGTTATGTTTCATTTCTTATGAATACTCTAATGATTATTATTATTATGTTGATATTTTTATTATGTATAAGTTATTTTACACTCTAATGTGGGGTATAGTCTCCCCACAAAAACACCCTAGACCCATACTGGTAGTTGGCAGCCTCTAGCATATGGGGAGGTGTGTCTAAGGTTACATGGTGACCTAGTCTAGTTACTATTCAAAGTAAACTAGTATAGGTAAATTACACCCTTTACAGTGAAACCTCATCCCTACAATGTGGGCTTAACCTTAGGAAACACCCACAATGGTTTAACCTTATAGCCTATATCATTGTTACCCCTTATAACCATTATAAAACTTAATAATTACCCTTACACAACTCAATCCATGGTGCAACCTCATCCCAATGGAATGGTCTCTACTTATTGAGTCTTCTAAGAAACCCTTACACAATTCCAACCATGGCATAGACACATTACTATAGTGTGTTCTATCCTCTATAACCCTTACACAACACCATTTTACCTCTACACAATAGCACACCATGACACATGCACCTGATCTATAATGCCATCACCCTTTGATCCTAACAAAACCAAAGGCAAGTGGAAGGTTATGGTGTGTCCTCCAAGTAAAATGGTGTTGCCTACTATAGTCCCATCCTGAAACTCCCCCCAAAACATCCAAAAATACCCATAAAATAAATAAAACACTCAGAAACCTTAAAATAACCCAAAATTAAATAATTAACCATAATAGTAACATGAGGTAATTACATGAAGTGATAACAAGTAATTATTTTTAAAGGAGAGATATCACATCCTAAGTATTATCATGATCCACCTCTTACAGCCTTATTTATGGAAATGATTAGTGAAGAAGAGGAAGAAAGAAAAAGTATAAAGATAGGAAATTTACTAATTGTTCAGAAATACATTGATCTGTTTATTGAAGAGTTACCTGGAACTCCCCAATAAAGAGAGGTATAATTCTCAATTGAACTCATACCTAGATCCCAACTAATATTGAAGATCCCATATAGAATGGAATTTTTGGAATTATAATAATTTAAGAAACAACTACAAGATCTTCTAGAGAAATATTTTATTCGGCCGAGTGTATCTTCTTCAAGAGAACCTATTTTATTTTTGAAGAATAATTGTGGATCAATGTAGCTATGAATCGATTATAGAGAACATAATGGGATCATAATGAAGACCAAATACCCTCTTCCAAGTATTGATGATTTATTAAACCAACTTCATGGGGTGAAATTCTTCTCTAAGATTGGTCTATAATCTGGGTATCATTAGTTGAGGGTGAAGAAAGAGGATATACCAAATTCTACTTTACAAATAATATATTAACACTATGGGTTTTTTGTTATACCCTTTGTCTTGATTAATGCTCATTCTATATTTTTGGATTTATGAATATAATTTTTAGGGGATACCTTGATAAATTTATGGTGGTCTTTATTGATGATATTATGATATATCCTAAAATTAATTAGGAACGTGAGGATAATATATTGGATATATTAAAAACATCAAATAAATAGTTTATTTTTTCAAAATTTAATAAATGTGAGTTTTGGTTACAAAATAGTAGCATTCTTGGGACATATTGTAACCAGTTTCGATAGATCCAACTAAGAAAAAGGTTGTAGGGTAGTGGACTTATCCTATAATAGTAGATAAGATTCATAATTTTCTTATCTAGTAGTATACTATTTAATCTTTGTAAAAAAATAATAGCTCTATAATCAACTAACAAAGTTAACTTGAAATGGAGTTAATCTCATTTGGACAAAAGAGTGTGGTTAATATTTCCATAAACTGAATAAGAGGTTATTTCGTGCACCTATTATAATGTTACCCTCTGATGTAGAAGTATTTTTAATCTATAGTGATTCATCATTTAATGGAATTGGATGTGTAATCATGAAAAATAACAATATGATTGCTTATGCATCTCGATAATTTAATCCTCGTGAGAAGAACTATTATACACATGATTTGGAATTATCTATAGTTATTTTTGCGTTAAATATACAGATACATCATATTTATAGGGATATATGTGATATATACACATAACAACAAAATATTAAGTATATATTTACACAAAAAGAACTAAACATGAGATAAATTATATGGTTAAAGCTTCTTAAGGACTGTGATTTTACTATTCATTATCACCTTAGAAGAGAAAAAAGTTACTAATGCATTAAGTAGTAAAAACCATAGAGTTATTATAGTGATAGGGATCAAAGGAGATCTATTGATCAATGACTTGGTAAATATGGGCATGGAAGTCATAAGGGAAGGGACATCATCAATCCTATCCCAAATGATTTCACAACCATCATTATTGGATAAAATAAACAAAGTATAAAGTGAAAACCCTATGTTACAAAAGAAGATATAATTTATGAAAAATAAAAGGTTTCTTGAGTTATGTATTTATCAAGAAGGTGTATTGAGGTTTGGTACAATCCTATTTATACCATCTATTTAGGAGTTAAATAGATGATGGTTGAAGTTCACAACTCCACATACTATATAAATACTAGAAGTATGAAACTGTATAGAGATATGTATGATCATTATTGGTGAGATAACATGAAGATAGATGTTGTATATTATACTACAATATGTTTCGTATTTTAACAAGTGAAGAAAGACCAAAAGCTTCCCGAGTGGGTATTGTAACCACTACCCATACTTGTATAGAAATGGGGCAATATCACTATGTACTTTGTTGCTATCCTTTCTGAGTCATCTAAGGGAAAAAATGACATATGGGTAATCATTGATAGATTAACAAATTTTTCCATTTTTATCTCTATATGAGAATATTTCTCCCATGAATTATTTTCTTATATTTATATTCAAGAAGTTGTAGTACTTTGTGGAGTACCACTATTAATTTTTTCTGACCATGATCCAATATTTACTTTTATGTTTTGGGGAAGCCTTCAAAATGCTATGGATATAAAAGTAAATCAAAGGAAAACCTATCATTCTTAAATATATGGTCAGTCTAAGAGGAATATTTAAACATTGGAAGACAAGTTAGGGTCTATCTCACTTAATTTTCAAGAGATTTAGGACTAACATCTTCCACTATTTGAATTCTCTTATAACAATAGTTTCCACTCAAGTAGTCAAATAGTTCCTTATGAAAAACTATATGGGAAAAAGTTTTAGAGCTCAAAAATATTGGGATGAAGTTGGAGAAAGAAAATTTTTGGGACTATAGATTGTGAAAGATAATAAAGAGAATATACAAGTGATGTAAAAGCATATCAAGGATAATTAGATTCAAAAAAATAGTTATGCTAACAATCAAAGGATGGAATTATAATTTCATGTCGAGTATCATGTATTCCTCAAGATATCACCATGGAAATAAGTTATGAGATTTGTAAATAAGGATAACTAAGTCCAAGGTATATCATATAATTTTAGATTCTATAATGTGTTGGAAAAGTTTCTTATTGGTTATAACTACCTTCAAATATTTCCAATTTCCATGAAATCTTCCATGTGGTCCTTTTAAGAAAGTATACATCATAACCAACACATATAATCAATATAAATGGTGTGAAATTATAACCTAACCTATCATATGAAGAAGAATTGATCCATATTATTGATGAAATGGAACAACTATTGAGGAACAAGAAATATATACTTGTGAAAGTCTTATAGAGAAACCAAAAAGATTTATAAAACAACTTAGGATTATAAAGAATTGATGAATTAAAAACATCCCCATTTATTTTGATTCAAGAAAAATATTTCAAGGGTCAGATTTTTTAAGGGGGAGAATGTAACAACCCAAAATTTCATTATAATCTTAATAAAAGAACTCATGTTTCACAATGAATATTTTATTATGAATAACATAGATAGACTTTTACATTTCATAAGGAAATTACACATCATGTAATAATATTGATGATAACAGCTAATAAGAGTATATGAATATAAACACCAAAGAATAATATACACATAAGTGTAAAATCCGTAGGCTTTAATTCTCTCATGAATATCACTCTTTCTATTAAGACTATAAAAATAAAGATAAGTGTTAGGAATATGATATAAATTATGAAGGGAAGTGTGAAACCTTTGTAACTAAATAACTAAATGATGAAGTATGAGAATGGTGGAGTATAAATAGCATGTGATGGTCAATGAGAACATTATTATCTAACCATTGTATATCATGAACATTAGGTATTATGAAGGTTAGGCATCATGACCGTTAGTCATCATAACCATTGGTAATATAGTCATTATAAAATGATCGTTTGGTTTATTGTATATAGAGTGTAATTACAATAGATAGTTGATGTATAAGGAATGAATTATAGACCCAACCAGTAGGACCATGCCTTATGAAGCCTATTTATCAAATCCTGGGAGGGTGGTAGCATTACTAGTGTTCAACCCTGACCAAGCCCAGGAGGACCTTCAGTAAGTGAGTATTAAGAAAAATCGACAATGGGAGAAGTTCAAGTTAGTGGAGATCACCACTATATCAATGGTAGTTGAACTACCCCATCAAAGTATCACAATAACACATGTTACCCTTAGGGATTATGTTGGTGTGATAAGGGGTTATATATCTTAACCTTAAGTAGTATTAAGTTGTAAATTATTTAAAAAATGAAATAGTGGTTACACTGACCCCATATTTTTATTAGTGTATCATCCATATATATAATATAAAATTCACATGGTTAGATAATGAATATGATAAAATATATTTTTCATACAAAGAAACTATAATTGAATTTTTTTTAGAAAGCATATGTGTCTAATTTTTATCAAAATACATTTTTAAGAAGAATTTGTAAATTTTAAAAAAAATTTTGTTTTCATATAAAGGTTATAAACAAAAATATTTATTCATATATAAACAATAAAATAATTTTAGGCAATCATATATAGTTTTATAAAGGTTATAAATTTGATCGTGTGATAAAAATAGGTATATTTCAATAAGTATTTTATTTAAAAATTAAATTTCTCATATTTAGAAAATTATTTGGATAAAATGGATGTAATTTTTTAAATCATTATGTCAAAGCTAGACAAAGGTGAATTTATTATAATTTTTCAATGAAATAAAATCTTAGGGTAAAAAGTAAAATATGATATGTATATACAATAAGTATTATGACATCATAGTGACTTTAAAATGATGTAATAAATATTATAAAGGATTTATTGACCAAAAATGGGTTTTCTCATCAAAATTGTGTATTTTTAAGTAATAAAATTAATTTTTAAACCAATAAAGGATATTAAAAAAATTAAATTATATTTTATGATGTTAAAAAAATATTTATGAATAAGGATCTCTTCCACATCAAAAATAATATTATTTTAAGGAGTTATATTATTAAAATTAAAATACTAAAAACTAGTCCCTTCATGTCTAAATCCATGGGATAAAACCATGTGAAGGCCAATGGTTTTACATTTTTTATAACTTTGATGTATAAGGCCTATGTTTAGAAATTAATAAATAAATACACCTCATTTGTTATGAATACCAACCAATTATTCCATCCTCTTCACTCAAAATCCATTGAGAACAAAGTTACTCTATTTTTTTATCTCTAGATTATCTCTGATGAGTTTCTATGGTTCTAAGGGATTATTCCCAAGAATCAAGGTAAGGTGTTCTATTCCTCTATCCTTTTATTCAAGTAATTTCTTTGCAATAATCCTATTGATTTAAAATTGATTATCTTTTCATGTGTCTATAATCATTAATTTACTGTTTAAATGATTCACTATTAATGTGATACTATATTTCTCTCTCATTAGCCTCATTCTATAAATTGTTATGTATAGATGTTATGCTTACGAAATCATTGTTTGATTTTCCAAGACATAATTTTGTGTTGTGAATACCCAACCCAACTTTCATTCAAGGTTATTCATATAGATATGAATATACCTATTTTATTAGGGAATTATATGTATTAAACCCACATTCCTTGTGGGTTAAAATGATTAAATTCTCTCCTATGATGTATAATCTATGAGGAACACATAAAGTTAGGCATATGAAGGGTGAACCTTGATATCGCTCCAATTAATTGGGTAAATAATTAATCTTTATAGATGACATGTTAATGATACCTTATAAATATGTCTTTATAATATTTTATGATGCCTTAGTGACCAACCTTGGTAATATGTTTTGCAACACCTTAGTGACGAACCTTGGTGATATGATTATGAATGTCTCATTTTTATGTTGTAGCCACATTTCCATGTTATGTCTCATTTACTTATGACTATTCTCTCATGTTATGCCTCATGTTTTATCCATTATGATAACTCCTATTCCATTTCCTTTATTTATCACTTACATGGATTTATGATCACCCTTTTCTATTGATCTATATCCCTAGGAAATCATATGAAATGAAGTGACTTAGGATGGATTTATAAATAAGTCTTTCAATAATATTAAATAGTGTTTATGTTTTTTAATGATCTATGTACTTCATGTATTATGTACCTAGTTTCCAAGACACTAAACCTCAAAATATTCTTGTAAGTTATTAATGTAATTTTTTGTTAAATAATTTTGTGAAAATTCCTATAAGAAAGATATGGGCCTCCATAGCTTCTCTTTATTCATTTGATTTGGAAATATAGTGTTGATATTACTTTATATGGGCCATATGTCCTCAATATGAGATTAGGTAATGGTGTTTGATTCTTCACATGATAGTTCGTTGAAGAAGTGGCCTCAATTTAGTTATGAGTTCATCACTCTACTTATTTGGGATTTAGAAACTCATATGATAGTGCTCTTCCAAAATTGGAAAAGTGTCGAAGTCATACGAATGTTCAAAGTCCTATTAAATCTTTAAAAAAGTATTATGATCTAGGTTGGCCTAAAAATTTGAAAAGTAAATTTTCATACGTATCTCCTTGAAAATTCAAATGATCTCCCTATGGAGTAAATGCCTTAAAAGTTGTGAAATATTCATATGAGAAGGGATTTATCATAAGATCCTCAAAAAGACACACAAAATCCCTATAGACTAGAATATGAAAAATTAAAAAAGTTGTACACTCATCAAAGAAAATCAATATGATGGGGATGTCTTTAAATTCATATGATCCATCATGTTCAAAGTCTTATTATGGGAGCTGAATTAACATGATCATTGAAGTCATACACTCATGCCTTTTCCATTTTTCTAAGAAAACTCCAAATTCGAACAAAATTTGGAAATTCTTACAGAATGGAAAGTAAGACTTATGAAATATTGATACAATTAATATAAAATTACTAAAGTCATAAGAAATGATATTCCATTTTTCATTTTTCCCAAATTTAGACATGAAACCATGAAAATCATAAAATAAGTATAGGATTTTCTCAAATTAATATCAAAATGAATAAAAACTATTAAAAACATGATTTAATCAAATTATAAATTTAATTCCTAATTTGAAAAAGTAATAAAATTGAGAAACTTTCCGTAGATTTATCTAAATTATGGGGTTAATTTCCAATGAAAATGGTTTAAAATTTGAAAAAAATGGCTCTCATCAGGAGAACATGACTTTTTTTAAATTGAATTTAATAATAAAAACTTGGGGTGTTACAACCATAACTTTAGTGAAAATAGTATTGTCACTAACTCAAGATCATTGGAATAATAACTATATTCATAGGGATATAACTATCAAGATCCATAAGATACCACTACTAACTCCTATATTAGAACACATCCCATGATAGTACTATAATCATGACAAAAGTCCTCAAATAATAATTTTTCCATTAAAAAGTGAAGGATATGATAATTGATAAGCCTCTCCTTTAAGCACTCAAATTCCACCAGACGTGGATATATCTATCATAGTTGTAACACCCCATAATTTATTTTTAGGTTGGGTTCGAAGCCTCTTTTTATTATGAAATAAAATTCATCTTTCAATATTTTTATAGGGAGACCCATTAAATATCTCCTAGTCCCAAGGCCAAGTGTCCCATGAACAAGGCTCGAAGGCCCAATGCAGCGTCATGCTGCAATATCCTACCTGCATCACCAAACCCGCGTCATTTCTATGTCACCATCTTCCTGCATCATGCCTGTGTCACCACCTGTAGCATAAATCCCCAAGGGGATTTCCAATATTGTAACCCTAGTCTTTTGGATGTAGGATTATGGTGTTTACCACTTAGACACCACCCCAACTACTAACAACCCCATAATGATAAAGGGTTAAAAGGATAAATGTTACTACACATGTCAATAATGAGGACCTTTATTTTTGGGAACCTACTTGATTATAACTCCACTGTTAAAGAGGTTTGTCCTGGAGTAGTGATCAGGATGGGTGACTGTCTAGGAATTTTCCCAGGGTGTGTGTAAGTGAGGATAAAACATATTGAAAGAACATTTGTTGTCATATGGGGACAGTAATTAGTCTAATGACCCATTAAAGCATGTGGTTGGGCCCCAAGTAGGGGAAAACATGTATACAGGGTAACTAGGGTTCGAATGGGGACTAATTGTTGCATTGGTATCAAAAGATGAACCTATTCGGAACTGTGGTGGCACTACCTAGGTTGAGTTATAGGGTTCAAAACTAGGATGTTATGCACTAAATGGGGGGTGAATTTAAAACCCTAGAATGTTAAATAGTTAAAAGGATAAATGTTACTATTCATATCAATAAGGTGAACCTTTTTTTAGGATCTTACCAAATTAAAACTCCACAATTATATAGGTTTGGTTTGGAGTAGTGATTAAGATGGGTGACCTCCTAGGAAATTTCCCAATGTCTGTGAAAGTGAAGAAAAACATATTGAATGAACATGTGTTTTATAGGTTGAGATGTAGTGTTCAAAATGAGTATGTTGTGCTGGGGGTGAATGTAATACCCCATGATGTTAAATAGTTAAAATGATAATTGTTACTATCCATGACAATAAGGTGAACCTTTATTTTTGGGGGAATACCTGATTAGAACTCTACAATTAAATAGGTTTTGTATGGAGTGGTAATTAGGATGGGTTACCTCCTAGGAAGTTTCCTAGGGTGTGTCATAGTGAGTAAAAAACACACTAAAACAACATGCGTTGTTTTGTGGTGACGGTCATTAGTTTGATGGCCCATTAAGGCGCGTGGGTGGAACCTAGGGAAGAGAAAACACTTGTATGTATGGAAACTAGGGTGTCTATATGGCTCAATTTATACAATAGTTAAGGCTATAAAAGGTAACATAATATGAGAAAAATAAAATAAAAAACTCTTGTAATTGATTTAAAAACCAAGGAAATTATGGAACTCTATAAAATTCTTGGGAGAACGTGTGTTGTCTTATGGAGATAGTCATTAGTTTGATGGCATGTTCAGGCATGTGGGTGGGGCCCAGGGAGGGAAAATAATTTATATGTAGGGAAATTAGGGTTTCTATAGGGATTTATTGTTACAATAGTCAAAAATATTAAAGGTTCCATAATATTATAAAAATAAAATACAAACCTCTTGTAATAGCTTGAAAACATAAGGAAATTATGAAACTCTATAACATTATTGGGTGATTACCAAGAATCAACTACCAAAATAATCAAAGGTTCGACTTGCATACCCTATTGAGACATAAAATTCGTATGTAAATGAACATAACATTTCTATAACATACATTTGGAAACTTTCTATATAGTTGATAACACCAGAGAATCTCAGAAATAACTCTTAGGTTCTATAAATTATCCTCCTTAAATATTAAATACTCAAAGATTTAATCATTGAACAACACTAAAAACTGGTCCAAAAAATCATAGAAGTCTTAGTTTATCAATATTATAAATATAGATGATGTATTTGTGACTCTAAAAAAAATCACCATAAACTCAAATTTTCTATAGATACACCTAAATGTAATATTCAATATTTCATCCTGGTTTACCCTCATTTGAATATACCCAGATCATTAATCAATATTTGGAAACTAATTAACCTCCCTATGTGATTTAACAATTTGTCAATTCTTAGAAGGGGATAATAGCTCTTCACTGTCACCTGGTTTAACTGAAGATAATATATACACAGTCATAAACTTTTATATTCCACCTTTATAAAGAACACTGGACCTCCCCAATGTGAAAAATTGGGTTGAATGAAACCCTTATCCAATATATCATCAATATGAACCCACAAATTTCACAACTCTAAAGTTTTCATCTATAAGGATACATAGAAATTAGAGGCATTGAGTTTCAGCTATTGGAGTTGGTTCCTTAGAACCAAATTTCTTAGTACTTGATTACATGTTATCATTATTAATGAAGTTTTCTTATCACATCAGGATTATTCCTCTTCCTGACATTTGTATATGATAATTTCTTAATAATATGTGCCCCACTAAAAGGTCATAGCAGTCCTCCGATATGATGAGAATTAGGAGGTTCCATGATAGTATTCTTGAATATATTTTCTATATATAGATTATATAATTTGATGGGACATATATGATATAGCCTATTAGGGGTAGATACTCATAGGACTTTGAGGCACTATCTCATGGTGTATACCCTTGGTAATTTCCAGTGCAGGAGATTATGATAATAGACCCACCAATAGAAAATCCCCATTTTCATGTTCATCAGATGTTCCTATATATGGATGTATACATTGATCCTTGAACTTTAAGATTATTATTAATGGATATCATGACTCATGAACTTTGATGTATTGATGAAAACCATGATTATATATTTTATTAATGAGGTAGGACACATTGGGAGTGTCGCGAGTGATATCTCATTAATGGATAATGTTTTGAATGGTTTATGTCTTTTTCCCTAGATGGAAGTTGATATCTTGGACCCTTTTATGGTAATGGAACTACCTGGATAAATCCATCACCATGGTATTTGGTGGGTGAGTTCATTTCCAGAAATCAAAATAAAAATCATCAAGAATATAGATTCATGGCACTGATATGAAACCTTCTTTCTTTGAGATATAACGATAAATAGATTATATTAAATGTTATGTGTTCTTAGGAGGTTGAATGTCATTGTGACATTAAAATTATTTCTCTATAGGTGTCTTGGCATGTTTCTAGATGATAACCTTGGACTTTAGGCAGTTATGTCTAATTCTACTGAGAGAGAGGCCTATAGGATCACACACTAAGTGTATATAAAATATTATTTAAATTAAAGTATTGAATTAATAGGTTATAATAAATAATATTTATTTGATTTTGGTTGATCACCAAGATTTAATCACAATTTATTCAAAAGAATAAGTGAGTTAAATAATAATAATAATAAATATTTTTTTCAAGGTTTGGTGAATATAATATTTATTATATTTATAGATTAATAATTTAATAATATTTATTAAATAAATAGTCATTATTCAAGGTTTGGTAAATATCGAGATGGGTAAGCGGACAGAGATTAACAGTTTAATTGTAAATCGTACCATTGATATTTATTTATATATTATTAAATATGTTACACATGTAAAGTGACTAATAATAATATTTATATTATTATTATTGGACATGGTGTCGACTACGAATTATAGTGTTGGGAAAGGGATTGAGTTTCCAAACCTATACCTTCTATAATAAATATATAATTATATCACCTTCCAAAATGAATCTTGTTGTGCATGACAAATATATCAAGGATCTCTCTCAAGGCATAGAGATAGATCAAGAGATCCTGAGTGCTCTATTATCCTACTCTTTTAATTAATCAAGATAATGACAAGAGATCTTCATTCTTTAATAATAATTATACTATGATCAAACATAATCAACCCAATTGATCAGGAATGGTCGATCTAGAAACTAATGATTCTATAATGACATTCAGAGATTATGGTTCATATGTGAATCACTCTAGATAGATTCTGTACTTGGATCCAAAAATATAGAAATTTTTTGATGATATCTATTCAATAGATTCATCAATGAAGAGATAATTAAAAGTTAATGTACTTTTATATCTGCTCATCAATTAATTATAAATTACATGTAAAGATCCTCCTTCTTCTGGTCTCATCGTTTATCTAGTCATGTAATCTATGATTTAGATATGGTGTTTATGACATTTTATTCATCTATAAAAATGGTTTTCATAAATTAAGACTAAAATATAAGTTGGTCATTCCATACAGGAACTTTCGTTACGCCCGAAACCTACAAGTGGTATTAGGGAGGTCACTTGATTAATTTATAATTATTTATAATTCATTGATTTTTTGCATGCATTTAATATTTCTTTTACTTCAGATCGATTCTTTATTAATATTTTATCATTGTCATCTCTTCTTTTTCTTTTTTCTCACTAATATAACCATAAAAAGGTTAAGATTAAAATAAATAATCCTTTTAAAACACTATATGGAGGTACTAAAGGTTCCTCTTAGATAACAAAAGACTATAAAATAGGCACTTCCTAACTACACATCATTTACCTATGTATCTCATTTGTATCTTATGATAAAATCAGATTGGTCCGATGAAACCAAATCTAAGATCTGATAAAAGTGGATCAGTGTGTAGATCTGAATAGGATGGTACATGATTTTAAGAAATACATGATGTGTAAACACTATACACAATGTGTAGTGCTCTTTTTTTAGGTAAGAGAACACAGGGTTACCAGCATGTCGTGTATCAAATACACGACACAAGGACTGATAATCCATGAAACTTTGAGGCCACAAGCCCTATAAAATGGATAACATGTTGTGTGCCTCAAACTCTTCCGTGGAAGGAAACATGACGGGTCCCTAGGTGTGTGCCAAAGACATGGGCAGAAGATAGTACACATTGTGTAACCAAGTACACATTGTGTAGTCTGCTGCAAAAAATATGCTCAATTTTATGTAGAGAGAAGAATTAATTATATAATTACACCTATTCACTTGTGTTCCATGTGTCATTATTTTGATACTACATGCCATTCCATAGGATTTATAATTATATATTGAATATATTTCTGTGTTAAAATTTTGGATAAACACACATAGTTTCCTCCAAGTACACTTTTTTACCTCATTAATTTTAAATGAAATTAATTAATTTAATTTGTTTAAAATTATGTGTTATGGTAATTTAATGTAATTTGGATGGAATTAACACAAACCAAGCTATGGTTTAAGGTGTTTTTTTCTAGGTTAGAGGGTTATTTTATTATCCGCTAGATAAACTAACCATTAGATAATATCAAGATAATTCCATTTATATTTTATTTCTATCAGTTTAATGGTTGAGTATTTATGTTTTTGGATGCTACAGGATCACTTAATAAATTAACAATAATGAAAGGTTGAATAAAATATAACTATATTATGCATTAATTTTTTATCAAACATGGTTAATCGCTTAAGTAAAATCCACTTAATATTAACAATGTATGTGATGAGATAAAATGAGGGTTTTTACGTATAAGGATTAAAACCCCTCAAGAAAATATTAAGTCGATATAAGCTTCCATTACTTAAGTTAGAATCAACCTCTTGGTTCAAAGTGTTTGACTAACCCAATCCATGGTGGTTTCAATTATCGGGAAACTTTTAGGTTGATGTTTTGGGTACAATTAACTTAGTTCACATCAAGGGTTGACTTCCCAAGAAAGGAATGGTGTAACTATGGGGAAAGAGTTAATGAAATATTTAACTAGGGTTTCAAGATTGGGGAGTCCACTCAATGGATCAAGGAACTGTGAGTTAATGTAGTTGGAAAGTTATGCCTACCTAAAACCCTTCAAATAACTTGTTAGTATAAAGTATGGGTTATGAGAAGGGGAATTTAGATCCTTAACACTATAATATCTAAGAAACAAGATATTATAAAACTAATGGTGAGGGATATTAAGTTTCAAAAAAATGGTGGGAGATTAATATAATTTAATTTTAATTTATTAATTTTTTTAGGTAATCAAGTAAATTACTAATTATCTACTCTTAATTTTTAGAAATGGAAAATCAAAAAGCTTCATCAATATCATCATGATATATACTAGAGAAGGATAACCTTCTCATAAATAAAAATTTCTATGAATCATATAGGAACTTATGGGTTATACTACACCTTGAATTCAAATTATACATGCTAGAAACCCCACTTTCCAAGTCACTTTCTAAAGATAATAGCGAGGAAGAATTATATAACAACCCTTCTCTTTATTAAAATTTAATACATGATTTATTAAATAATATTAAACATAATAAAACCTAGAAAATCGAGAAGTATAGTGTATTTAGAAATTAGGTACACTATATAACAACTTAAAATAGGGAATACATCTCAATTATTGAAAACCTCTTTAACATGTTCATATTATTTCATCATACTTAAAACTTCATGTGATAAACTAGGAATATACATAATAAAGGGGTGATCTATAAAGCCCAGTAAGGGAATAAACAAGTAATAAAATGAATAAAATAATAAATGTTAAAAAATAGGCATAAAAATGGTGAATAAAAGAAGTGATGATCATATACATGAACAATATGACATGATATAGTAAGATAATCATAAATGCGACATTGGAAATGTGGAAATAACTTAAAACATTGGATCATAAACATAGAACAAGACTAAATTCCAAGAAATCATGATGTAAAAAGACCCATGATATATTAGGTTAAATTACTAGTTTTTTCATGACATATCATGAGTCTAAAACATTACCAAGTTCATTGTAGTGCTATATAATTTTAGGGTCACCCATCATATTCATTTCATTCTCACACTTAAGTGTGTCACATAGATCATAAAAAATGGAAGCATTTATCATCACATTTTATTAAATAATTATGGAGTGTGTAATACATATATTTAATTACCAAATAAAATAATTATAATTTCATAAATGTGAACACCTTTGATAATAAATTAGTGTGGGGAAAAAGTCTCTGAGCAGCATTGTCCCTCCCCCTCTGGGGCGCTAGGGTTTCGTGAGCAATTTCGTTCCCTCCTCTCCTCCTCTCATCCAATGGATCGTAGCCAGGTTTCAGATCTTGTCTCGTCACACATGTGCTTCAGCGTGTAGGGTTTCCCAATTCTGACGAAGTGTTTGGCCTTCGTGCGTCTCGGTGGCCGTCGGCGTTGGAGTCTGTGATGGCTTTAGTTTTGCCTGGTGAAGGTTGCAAGATGGGCGTGTGAAGGCTTTTCAGAACTGGATCTTGATCTGGTGTCAGCGGCGAAGTCGTCGTGGTGGGCAACAGTCTGTAGCTTGGCGTCGACCCTGGCTTTACGCGGAGGGGAGGGGGTTCTCTGACCTCCGGTGGTCCTATGTCTCTTCCAGCAGGTCTGCCTTGAGTTTATGCTTTCCGTGATCTGTGTTGATATGTGGTTCAGGTGTTATGTGGTAGTTCATTGATTGTAGTTTATGTTATTGGCTATTGAATTTGCGGTTGAAGCTATGGATATGGTTTTGGTGCGGCGACTGTCTTGCTACTGCTCCATGTGCTTTCTCTCCCTATGGTCTGCATGCTCCGGACTCGGGTGAGGGTGTGTCTGTGGTACTGTTCTGAGTGGATCCATGCCCAGATCGGCGTTTCCGGTTCAAAGCAGCCTAGATCCGTTCACCGGTGATGGTCCCTTGGTGTGGTGTTGGGACATCCAGTCCTAGGTGATGATGTCCGGACATCACTTTCTTTGGATCATCTTCGGGTAGCTCCATTGGCTGTAGTGGTGGTTGAGAGTAAGAAGAGTGCGGTGGGGTGGAGGCTGACTCGTGGAGTGATTTGTGATGTTGCTGAATTTTGGATTGTGATGCTCATAGTTTGAGGTGTGCACTTGTTCTTAGTTTGATCTCGAAGGTGAGAAGTCTGTGAAACCAAGCTTGACCACTTGGAACTAGCCCCAGAGGAGGATTCAGAGCTGACAGTTCATCTTTGTAGTGATTTATGGATTTGGTTATTGAGAGGGTATGGCGTTCGCCATCGGATCGGGCCTGTTCTTTGACACAGGACACTTGCTTGCCAGATAGCCCAGCAATGGTGGAGAGTTTTATCATGATATATGCTTGGGAGGGGTGTTCCGTGTTGTTAGTCTAGTTTTACATTTTCTCATTCAGATGTGATTTATCATAAGTCTGTGGAGTCTGTTTGGGTTTTCCCCCTTCTTCCCTTAAAAGGGGGCTTTATCAAAATAATAAAAATTTGGAGGCCTTCGGGCCGTTGGATGGAGTGTGGGTATTCACTTCACATTTGTTTGGCATGGAAAATCGTGGTGAAATTTTTGCAGCATAACGGCGTTACTTAAAAATTCATAAAATGGTTTGATGAGAGTGAAAGGGGTATATCATAATTTGGAAATAAAATTTAAAGTAATAGGGATATGGAAAAACATATCCCAACTTTAGTAATTGGAAATATAAGGCATAAGATAATAAAGAAACTTGAATAGAGAAGAGAAGGAAAGGATACCTTACCTTGACAGGGTGATTCCAAATGCTTGAGAGGAGTATCTTTAGAGATTGGGGCACCTTGGGAGGACTCTATAGAGGGGAGTGAAGAGTAAGGATTTTATAAAAGGTTTTTTATTTAAGAGAAATAGGATATTGGGAGGGTTTATATAGGAAATGATAGGGGAATTCTTTATTATTTCTCAAACTTAGGTTTTGGATTCTATATAATAAAATAAACAAAACCAAAAATACGCCCATGATTTTTGCCCATAGTTTCTGAAAAATAGAGTTTTTCTTATTATTTTATAATTCCAAGTTCTTATCTTATTAAAATAATACCCATAATGGTGTGAAAGTGAGTCATGTTCTTAAAGAAATGTTTTTAAGACCATTAAATATATTATAGGTTTTAGAGGATTCATAAACGCTTTATAAAATTATTTAAAGAAACTTAAAATCAAATTATTTTAAAGGTAAAACATATATTTGGTCTTTGATACAATTTATAGTATCTATTACATCACTTTGGGGTATTATGATGTCAAAATAAATACTGTATATTTATACCGTATTTAATTTTTACCCAAAAATTCGACTATCTCAAAACATTATGAAAAAATCACTATTAGATAATTTTTAAATTCTAATTCCAAAAATAATATATATTTTAACCAAATAATTTCATAAATATTTGTATTTTCACTTTTAAAATAAAACTAACATTTATTGAGAAATTCTGGGTTTTTTGGCAATAACTATTTTTGAACCCTTGTAAAAATTATATTTGACTTCATGAAAATTATATAACCATTTATATTTAGTCAAAATTATTTAATAATAATTTTTTATTAAAATATTATTTATTTCAAAAATCCATTAATTCATGAAAATAAATGGCTTAATTGAATTTGAATATTACCCAAAAATAAACTTTGTGTTTTATTATATCAAAATAAAAATAATTTATAAAGTAATAATAATAAGAAGTGAATATAACCATTATTATATTAAAAATTATTTATGTACTCATATCTCTTTGGTCTTGATACATATCCCTTTAAATCACCAAAAAATTCCCTAAGGGTAAGATGTGTGTCAGTGAGACTTTCATGGGGTGGTTCGGCATACATGGTTTGGGACATGATCATGATGAGATTAAACTTATCCCGTAAAAATTTTCTCTCAAACTTAAGTGGTTGGATCTCAACTTGGGCTTAGTCATGGGAAAATTCCAGGGATGTTATCTCCCTTAGAATCTCTGATAAATGGGATTTGTAGGGTATTATGCCACTGGTCAAGG
This sequence comes from Viscum album, assembly GCA_963277665.1. Classification (NCBI taxonomy): domain Eukaryota; kingdom Viridiplantae; phylum Streptophyta; class Magnoliopsida; order Santalales; family Viscaceae; genus Viscum; species Viscum album. The sequence continues at coordinate 787,688,134 of OY728145.1, forward strand.
CCATCACTTCCTTTGTCTATGTAAATTTGATTTTTTAAAACTCTATATTTATACTAATTATATGATCACTGTTCAACGGTTATATTATCAATGTTAATGATTCTTAATGGTATTTTAAATCTAATGGTATATAATAAAACCAAGGAAGTGCATGTGTTTCCTATAACCATAAAACATAATAATACATTTAATTGAACAATCAAGGGAATTCTATTTATAAAATTTACGGTCATTACAATCTTCCCCCCTTTAGAAAATTTTCCCTCCAAATATTCATTTCAAACACTAAAATAGATGAGGGTAATTTTGTTCCATCACTTCTTTCAATTCCCACATTTCATCTTCAAAACTATGGTTTCTCTATATCACTTTAACAGGTGCATTGTCTTATTTCATAGAAATTTGTCTTTACGGTCTAAGATCTTTATTGGTTGTTCCTCATAGGAAAGGTAATTATCTAATTGTGCCACCTGTGGATTGAGTAAATTTGAGGTTTTTGGTATATAATTCATCAAGAGGGATACATAGAATACATCATGTACTTGAGGTAGGTTATGTGGGAGTTTTAGTCGATAATCTACCACTCCAATGCGATCAGGGATCTCAAAGGGACCAATGTATCTTGAACTAATATTTCCTTTATTCCAAAATCCCATGAGTTTATTCCATAGAGATATATAGAGGAATTAAATGTCTCCAACCTCAAAATCATGGTCTCATCGATTATTTTAATCATATTTCTTCTGTCGACTCTGAGTAGCCTTGATGTGTTCCCGAATGGTCTTGACCTTTTCTACTGTTTTCTCAACCATTTCAGGACATAGCAGTTTGTGTTCCCCAAGTTCATCCCAGCATGTAGGTGTTCTACACCTCTTCCGATAAAGGGTTTCTTATGGGGCATTTGGATTCTTTATTGGAAACTGTTATTACATGATAACTTGACCAACGGAATATGTTGATCTCATCCTCCTTTGAAGTCAATTGAGCATGATCTCAACATATCCTCGAGTGTCTGGATAAACCACTCAGATTGGACATCAGTTTAAGGGTGATAATCCATGTTGAAGTTTAACTCAATATTTAGAGCATGTTGGAGAATATTCCAAAACATAGGGGTAAATATTAGGTATCAATCAGATACAATCGATAGTGGTATTCCATGAAGCCTCACCAATTCTCTAATGTGTATCTTTCCATGTTGATCAAGCGAGAAGTCCAATAAAATTGAAATGAAGTGAGCATTCTTTGTAATAGGATCCATCATAATCCATATATCATTTTTTCCTCTTGATGTCTTTATAATATCAGTGAAAAATTCTATGGTGATGTTTTTATATTTCCATGTAGGTATGGGTAATGTTTGTATCATCACCTTGGATTTTTTCCTTTCTGCCTTCACTTGCTGACATACAAGACATCTTGATGTATATTTCATGATGTCCTTCTTCATATTGTCCCACCAATAGTTATCACGGAGATCTCGATTCATATTTTTACTTCCTGGATGGATGGATAAATTCAAACTATGTTCATCATCCAACAGTTCCTTCTTTAAATGAGGATTTGATGGCATACATAGCCATGAACCAAATCTTACAACTCCTTCTTCATTAACATTGAACTCTAAGGTTTTCCCTTTTATTATAGATTCAACTTTATTTTTAATTCCCAAATCATCTATTTGAGAATCCTTTATCCTCTTCATAAGCGATGATTGATCAATAATTTGTGAAAGTATTGGTGATGTTGCTTTCTTTATGATTCCCGTGTTCATCTGTTTCAAGTCTAAGAAGATCGAATCCTTATCAATTATCATCAATGGTAAAATTTTTGGATCCTATCTACATAGAGTGTCTTCCACATTATTTTATTTCCCAATATGGTATTGGATTGAGTATTAATAGTCCTTGATCAACTCTAACCATCTTCATTGGTGCATATTCATCTCTTTCTATGTGAATATATACTTGAGTCTTTTATGATTCGTATATATTTTACACTTCTCCCCAAAGAGATAATGACTCAATATTTTCAAATCAAGTATCACTGCATCCAAATCCAAATCATGTGTTGTTCTATTCATGAACTTTTAATTTCCTTGAATCATAGGCTATCACAATGTCATTTTTTATTAACACACATCCCAATCCCATCTTTGAAGAATAGATAAATACCATGAAAAGTTCTCCACTTGTGGATAGTGTAAGTATAGATGTAGTGATAATCCTCCTTTTCAAATTCTTGAAAATATCTTAAAATTCATCATTCCAATCAAAATTTCCCCCCTTATTAGTTATCTTGATTAGAGGGTTTAAAAATCAAGATAATTTTCTCACAAATCAACGATAGTGCCTAGTTAATCCAAGGAAACTACGAATATCTATCACAGATATCGGCCTCATCCATCCTTTAATTGCTTATATATTTGAAGGGTCCACATATATCCCATTTCTTGTGACAATATACCCCAAGAATAATACTTCATTTAACCAAAAATCACATTCTTTGTACTTTACATAAAGCTTCACCTTTCATAACGTCTTTAGCATAGTGCTTGTCACAACACATCTGACGGGGCTCGTGTCGTGACTAACCCAAGCCTGCATTCCATAGGCCAGGGGTTGGTGACTAGCACCAGAAAGGCATATCCCTAAAATGGGAAGGCATTGCCTTTAAACATTCCAACACACAAACCAGGAAAATAATAAGAACAAACCACAAAGTATAAATACTTAAATTAAAAGTGTGAACTAAAGCAGAATGGGCCAGAATACAAACCCAACTATAAAAAAATACAGAGTAAAAGAAAAATAGCTCCTAAGGTCTTCCACCAAGGATCATACCTGAAGGGTAGGTACATCTCATCAATGTGGATCTCTACATCAACCAGTCACCTCCCTGCACCGTCTGGTCCTATCTCCCAAACCTCGGTCAAAGTTTTTCATGATATACACAATACACAACAAGGTGCGGTTGAATCCTATGCATAGGTGAGAATAACAATACCCAGTAGGGACCCCGAGACCCCTGAAGGTCTCCCAGAATTCCACAAAGGAAAAACCACAAAGCATGATCCCAATCACAATGAATAAGTAAAGACTCAGCTTAAACCATGTATATAACTTAAGAATAGTAATAATGATTATTAGTCGTAAAGGTAATTCATCTTATTCAATTGAGAAGTTCCACTTCTGAACCACGAATAAGTTTCTCTATCAACAATCCACACAGGGTTGTAATTCACTGATCAACACAAGGTAGTACATCGTCGATCCACATAGGGTCATAAGTTGTTGATCCATGATGGGCCGCTCTAAGGATGGTCCTCATTGGGTTACGCTACTACTAATCCATACAAGGTTGTAAGTTGTCCATCCACACAGGGTCATAAGTTGTCGATCCACACAGGTTCATAAGTTTATGATCCATGATGGGTCACTCTAAGGCTGGTCCTCATTTGGTCGCGCTACTACTAATCCACACGGTGTTGTAAGTCACCGATCCACATAGGGTTGTAAGTTTTCTGATCCACAACATGCCACTCTAAGGCTAGTCCTCATCGGTTTGAACTACTGCTGATCCACACAGGGTCGTTCTGATGCTGATCCACAAAGGGTCGTATGCCACTTGACAACCAGCCACAGGATTACGGCACTTGGTGCACTTGAGTTTCTGAGAAACCGCTCCTAAAGATATAAATCGTACATAAACCACCTTGAAATCGCATGAATAAGTATCCTTAAGAACCTCCATGTCATAATGGTTCCAACACAATAGACAATGCATCAATCAGATGCCCGGTCTGTAAGTTATAGGCATTTTAGTGCCGGGTGCCCTGTTGGATTTGAGACCGATCCAACCTGGCCATACTCCAAATTTCTCTAAAACCCAAGTGAATTATATCAAAGGGATCGGCTTTTCCTAAAGTTTCCAACATCATAGATGGTTCGTGAAACGAATGTCTGGTTTAGGAGATATGCACCTTTAAGTGAAATTGTGCCTAAATGGGTCCAGGTCCAATCCGACCCGGTCAGACCGACCCGACCGGTCCGCTAGGCCCAGCCCGAACTGGATGGGCTCAACCCGGTCCAGCTAGGCCCAATCCGGCTTGCTGGGCTATGGTATCGGCCCGCTGAATATGGGCTAGGACCACTGTGCCGCGGACTCGGCCCACTAGGCCGCAAACTCGGCCCGACCCACTCGGCTGGGCGCGACCCACTCGGCTGGGTGAGGCCCACCAGCTGGGTGCAGGGGTCGGCTCCCCTCCTGAATGGACTAAGTTTGTTTAGGTTAAGCCTTCAAAAGAACCAGTTGGCATTGTTCCACTGAGACATTTCGCATGGACCGGTCATCAGCAGGCCCCGCGGGGCGCGGGTTCGCCCTCAGCCACGGCTCGGAGCTGCGACCCTCCTCTACTGCGTGCCGTTTCGACCTTCCTCTATGACGTGCTACATGATGCACACCGTTAACATGGTTGGTGTCGGTCATTCACCCCTATACACCATGGCGCCTTTGGGCATCGGTACCTCTTTGCGGTCAGTGAGAGCCGGTCACCTCCTCCTCCAGTTGCTAGCGCCGTCGTGCCGGCAGAGCTTCCATGGGACTCTAGTGAAGTTCCGGAGGTCCATTTTCTTTTCAGACTGCACCTATGGGCCTCTCGGGTTGCTTCCATCACTGCGTGGCTCCCGGTTTTGTCGTTCCACTGTATTGGTCGGTCTCCCATGAAGAGCGGAACCAAAGATGAATTGGAAGAGGGTCTGGGCCATGTTCGGTTCGGCCCGTGCGCTCTAAGTTAGTGTTATATTAAGGGTAGAGTTCAAACATCATAAATAGAATATTAATTCATAAAACTCTTAGAAATAAATCAAGACAATCCCCTACCTGTAATTAATTGGAAGGCGCTACATATGAGAAAGATGAACCCACGTTTGAAGGGCATTCGTTGGTGTTCATCGATTCTTCGTTCTTCATTGTAGTAGGTTTTCATCGGCGTTTCGTCAGAGCTTCCTCACATAGATCCCCAAAACCCATGCCATAGGTTTGTTTAAAAAGATATTAATCTCCCATGTTGTGTTTAATATTATGATTCATTAATTAACTGTAATTAATGATTCAATTAAACACACAAGCGTTGTCATTAAAAAACCAAATAAATGAGAGGTTTAAGACCTTAAAAGTCTCTTATTTAATTTCTGACATTGCACTGTGGTCCCACCACCATCGCTCAAAGGTTGAACGAAAATAAAAATAAAATAACCTTTAGTTATTTTATTATTTTATTTCAAAAGATCCAAAAATTAACTTTTTCATCCGACCCTTTCCGGTAAAAGTAAAGCTTCACCTAAGCGAATCCCGGCTCTGCGAATTCAACGGTGCCCTCAGATATTTAATCCGAGCACCTGTTCAAAAGATAGAAATCACAACTCTCACATTTACTGAATATACCTTAAATTTTTTTCAAAATTCCATTCTGGGCTCTCTGGGCCTCATAATCACATGCCGTCAATTTTAGCAGACTCATAATAATCCCAAATAATTTTAAAAAAATAATGTGGAAAATTTTGGGTCTTTATATTGTCCCTACGTTAGGGTTTTATTTCCCCAAAATCCACACTAAAACTTGGGAAACAAATGAGGGTACTGAGCACGTATATGAGCCTCTCACTCCCATGTGCTCTCCTGAAGGTTCTCATGCTACCACTGAACTCGCACCAGAGGAATCGACCACCCATGAAGGACCCACTCCTGTCGATCCTCTATCTCCTTTGGGAACTCTGCAAACTTCGACCCATTGTCAATGTACAGCTCTCCCTAGTCGATAATGTGCAATGGATCATGAATGTACCTCCTCAGCTGCGACAAATGGAAAACATTATGCACCTGATGCATCTGTGGGGGAAGAACTAGGCGGTATGACACCTCGCCCACTCTGCTAAGAATCTGGAATGGTCCAAAAAACCTTAGAGATAGCTTGTTTCCCTGACCAAATATCTGCAAACCACATCGAGGTGAGACCTGTAGGAAGACATGGTCTCTTTCCTCGAACTCCAAGGGTCTTCGTCTCCTATTAGCATAAGACTTTTTCCTACTCTATGCAGTCTTCATCTGCTCCGGGATGACCTACACCTTTTCAGTGGTATCTCATACCAGCTCTGGACCCATAAGTGCTGACTCCATTGGGTTTGTCCAACATAGAGGTGATTTGAATGGTCATTCATACAAAGCCTCAAATATAGCCATGTCAATGGTGGAGTGATAACTATTATTATATGCAAACTCCACCATGGGAAGGTGTGCCTCCCAACTACGGCCAAAATCAAGGATGCAAGCACGAAGCATGTCCTCAATCATCTATATGGTCTACTTCCTCTAACCATCTGTTTGAGGATGAAAGCCAGTGCTTAAGAATAACTGAGTATAGAATTCATCCTATAATACCTTCCACAACCAGGATGTAAAATGAGCATCACAATCTGAGACGATCATCGATGACACCCTGTGAAGCCATACTATCTCCTGTACGTAGAGGCATCCAAATCCCTCTATTGATCCCTGCTCTCAGATGGGTAAGAAGTTGGCTGACTTGGTGAGTTAGTCAATAATCACCCAGATGGAATCGTGGCCCTTGAACTTACATGGTATCCCTATCACGAAGTCTATGGAGATTTCATCCCACTTCCACTACGTCACCTCAAGTGGTTGAGTCGATCCTGCCGGAACCTGGTACTCAGCCTTCACTTGCCGACAAGTGTGGCATCATGAAATGAACTCTGCCACTGATTTCTTCATCTCTAGCCACCATTACTAATGCCATAGGTCCTAGTACATCTTTATCACACTAGGATGTATCGCCAAATGGGATGTGTGGAACTCCCTCAACACCTCCTCTCATAGCGTCATAGGTACTATGGTGCATCCTTTGAAAAAGATGATGTGCTCCCCATCTTCATAAAATCCTTCAAGAGCCCATATTGAGGATATCTAAGAATGTTAGGCCTCACAGAAAATGTCCCCAAGCTGTGCCTCTCATACTCACTGAAGGAGTGGGGGAGTGATAGTCATGGATTGGAGGTATGTTTCTATATCACTATCCATGAAGGATAACTGCAACATGGCTAGCTTCTTTTTCGCCTCACTCACCAGTTGTAGACCTGACCTCCGGCTGAGTGTGTCTGCTACTACGTTTCCCTTACCAAGAGTTTAGAATATCTCAAATTGATAGTCCTTGAGGAACTATATCCATCGATGTTGCCTCAAGTTCAGGTCTTTCTTTAAGAAGAGATACATGAGACTCATGTGATCGGAGTAGACAGTAAATCTTTCTCCCAAATATACCCTTTTCTCCCATAGCTCTATGGGATCCATCCGATATGTAGTTGTAGATATTGGTGTAGTCCTTGGGTACAGGAAAATGCAGAAGCCCCTCTCCCTGCATGAAGGTAATCCTGGAAACATCTTTTGAAAGGATGTTCCTTAAATCTTCCACTATTGTTGGGAACTGAAACCCAAAACATTTGATGCCATGAGGGTAAGGTTGGCTGACTCAAGAGTGATCAGTTTCAGCCTTCTATGCATGATTTTATCTCATGCTTCCTGGGTTTCCTTTTTCACTAACCAAGGAAAAATCCATTCCAACACTGTAGATATACCACAACCTTTTTTCCTAAAATAGTCAATTTGAGAATGATCAATGGATGACCAGTCCATACCCAAACTAACATCGTAAGGCCATGACACCGCCACCAAGAGTTTCCAACCAAAACTCTCACCACAAGGGTCAGATCACACCATCCGCATAAGTGTGATTATCGAGTCTCCTCCCATAGGTATCTCTATACATAAGGGTCAAGTCAATGGTTTAACTATAAACTCTAAGTATTGAAAAAGATTCATGACAAGAAGTAATGATTAGTACCTATGTATATTAATATGGTAGCTAGTATTAGACATAGACCATACCTCAAATCATTCCTGGATCCCTTGCGTCGCACTCCTTGACTACTTGCAGCTACTCCCTTCACCTGTCCTCTAGCTCCCTGAGCCTGGTGGGGACCACATTGGGGGTGGTGGTTGTAACATGTACAAATGCATACCACCTCCTGCTACTCTTATAGATCCTCTTAAATGTATGCTACCCTATAGATTCATTTGTCCCTACCACTTCATCTTCCTGAAACATTTTAAACGTCTAAGTCTCCAAGACTAATGTCGGTTTCCTGCTTTACCACTGCTGATATCCATTGGCTGTATCTACTCATCCAAAGAACTTTCAACCACAAAAGGCTCTCTCTAGCACCCTAAAATATGTAGAAATGCACATAGGTATAGTTCTGGCTCAAATGTCCCTAAACACAACTCGCTTGGAGGTCTGATCTTAGAAGAATTAGTCGTATCGTATACATCGAGTACCTGGAATGGTCAGTACGCCTAGAAAAATACTCAGTTACCAACATGTCGTCTTATAGAAATAGTAGAAGATCTTGAGAGCACAAACCACTTAGATTTTTATATCGAGAGACCCCCTTCTCTAAGAAAGTTTCTCAAGATTTGTCCACGGAGAAGTAACCTCATCGTAAGATATGGGTAATCTAAACCATGTTATCACCCTGCTGAGTCACGTAGAATGATCATTTCCTGTACCGCCATCTAATCTAATGGTGCCCTAGCTAGATGGAAACTCGGTCACCACCTCAGGCTAGTCCTTAGCCACATGTGAGTCAGGCTCGCCTTAATACCCGAGGGGTATCTTTCACTGAAACTCGTGTAAGTCATTGGGCCTATATGTGTCCCGTACCGATAGCACCAGTAGTAAATTCTAACCAATGGGCAGTGGTATCGCTGGGACACCACCCAAAGGTACCATATTGGGAAACAATCCTTGTACTAAAGCCTCATCACTATGTGGACCATCCTCATGGTCAGGAATTGGAATCATGGCCGATTGTCTATGCAGTGGAATCTTGAAAGAGTATCAAGATGAACCGTGGTTATTAAGTTATATCTGGTGAGAATACTCAAAAGATATCAAGTAAAAAACATTTTTAAAACACATGAAACTAGTGTTTTTGTGTACCGAGTCGGAAAACAGAATTCATGGTCCTAGTGTATGGATACGTCTGCCACCACACCAACACTGGACTCCCTGGACTGAAATCCGAGCATAAGACACTTAAAACCATTGCTCCCATTGACAATAAAGACTCTTATTTCTTCTGGTAGAACTGACCGCCTTTGATACCACTTTTTTATGACCTTTCCCCTAGGGCCCGTGTCATAACTACACCAAGCCTGCCTTCCATAGGCCAGGGGTTGGAGACTAGCACCGTAAATGCATATCCTTAAAATGGGAAGGCATTGCCTTTAAAACTGCAAACACACAGACCAGGAACACAACAAGAATAAACCACGTAGTAAAATTGATGAAATTAAAAGTGTGAACTAAAGAAGAATGGGCCAGAATAAAAAACCCAACTAAAAGAAAAATATGAAAGAAAGGAAAAACAACTCCTGAGGTCGTCCTCCAAGGGTCCTAGCTGTGATACCCCAAACTTAATATGTGTAATAATAATAGTTTTAATTATTACACTTGGATAAATTTTCTTTTTATCTTTAAAATTACTACAAAATAAACACAAGACTTTTTATTCATTTAAAACACTAGAAATGGATACATGGAAACAAGGCCTAAGGATGATAACTAACCAAAAATTCCTACAAGTAGACCAATAAAGATCACTGATAGAACTCACAGCACCAAAAAAATTCCAAGAAAGTATTGGATTTCCTTCAGATCTACCACGATTAAGAACAATATAACCAGAACCACAACAATGGTACTCAACGTTAGAGGGTTGAGGAGCACCATATTCTGTCTCTCGGTGTTTGAAGTTGGAATAATCTAATCACGTTTTTTAGGCAACAATCCAAACGTTTCCTTGGGTGACTGTTGAATTCCAACATCTATAATTATAGTCGTTGTCCTTATGGGGAATTAAATAAAAACATTTAAGTAAAACTTAGTTTTCCAAAATTTATGAATTTGAAATTATAAGACAACTTTTGATTATGGTGAAACATTTTGAATTACACTTAAGTGATTTTCAAATGTATTAAGGAATTCAAAACACTTTACAAATATTTCATATAAATTGTAAATATTTTCATTTCTTAAAAAGTATTTTAAACTATGTTTAATTTATTGTAATTAAACTATTCTTTTTATTAAACTATGTTTTGACTTCTATAATTCTAGTATAAGAATTTATAGTTTTCAATTTACAACATTGTATATTAATGGTTTAGTATTTATAAATAATTTTAGAAATACTTTTGACTAATAAAAAGTCTAATTTTTATTCATTAACATTCTAATGTTTAAAATAAGTCATGTTTAAAAATAAAATTTCTATATAGTGATTATTTTCTTTGAGACTTTATAACATTGAAAGATGGGATTTTATAAAAAATAGACCCACTAGGGCCAGCTCTTTATAGCTGGGATGAGGGATGCAACTCGTGCTAGGTGGCTGATCCTAGCCCTCATCCCAAGCCAAGGTCGGTGCAAGTGTGGGCATAGGTTCCCCGAAGGGCACATGGGAGCAGGATCGCATGGGAGTGCCACCGTGAGCGCATGGTCACGACGAGGCAGAGGTAGGCTGAGGCCTGCGGGGTGGGAGCCCATGTATAAGGCTCCCTAGGTTTGTGCTATGTGTTTTTTCTAAGACTTCGTTTGGAGCCTCATGTTTATAAAGAGCTGAAAAACCCCTCACCATTTTGATATGGGATATCTAATAGTCATTTAGGATAAAACATAGGACATTGGATCATGTCGCGCGTGATCTAGGCCGTTGATCCCGATCTCGCGTTCGACCCTCAGCAATCACAGAGCACCACCACATTTTTATGGATCTTTTGATCAACATTAGATATAATCTTTACCATCTGAGAGTCTTAAAATGTTGTGTCAACTCTGGACCATCTGATATATCTTAGATCTAGTCATGGTCATTCATTCGATTTTAAATCCCGCGCCTTACCTCATCTATTCGATTTTATTAAATATCTAATCTTAGCCGTCCTTTTTTTAAACCACGGACTCATCCTACCAGTCTGATCAAAGCTCGAGCAATCTAGACTGTTCATTTCATCTTTGGATTTCTTCTCTGCGTCGTCTTCTTCTACATCGGGCCAAATTTCCCACAAGCTTTATATATATATAAATTTATTTTAATCACCGATTGTTTTTTAGTTATCTCTTTAAGCAACATGTTGGGTTTTTTTATCTCGGTAAAGTTTTAGTTATTTGTTTATATTTTATTTATGAGACATTATATATATATAATATATGTATACCGCCTATATAAACCCAGTATTTTTGAACCTGTAATTACTTGTTTCCTTCTCCTCGACATGCAAACATCCACTACCCTACCTTGGTGCACTCCTGAAGTCAGGTAAGGGATAAATTTTAGCTATGTTTTCTTTTTGTATAACTCTTATATTCTTACGTATAAATGTATATATATATATATATGAACATATTCAGTTTATTCAAAACATTAATTCGTGTGGATTATCAAAATATATTTTGAGTATATTACACATGAAAGGAGTTTGTGCTTCAAACATGAAAAATCCTTCTTGTCCATTTCAACATTTCACAGGTAATATAAGTTTGTCCCAACCTATTTTGAAACTTCAAAATATTTTATGGTTTCCTTATACAAACTATTTTGGGTTTATGAACTTTGATGAGCGATATTTTGTTTTCAAGAATTGTTTTCTTTTCGATACATGAAACAACATGCAAGGGTTCTAATCTATCACGTTGTTGTGTACCGTTAAATATAATTCATGCATGTGAAGTTATGTGTAATAGTATATATATATATATATATAAGTTTGGTAACATCTATGTTTCCATAAAACCAATCCTTATTGGTTTAAAACTTTATTTTGGGGAATATAATGGTTGCAAGAATATATTTAGTCTTGTTGGGGTTATGAAATATTTCAAGCATACACCTTGTGTACATATATAAGTATATATATAAAATTTTTTTACATGATTTTCAAATCCACATAAATACATACTTTATTTCTCAAGCAAGTTGTATGATAGTTTTCATGTTCAAGTATAAATATACATTCATTCATGATTACATATGTTTAATTATTACTTTTATGCATGAACATTTGTCTAAGAAATAATCAACGCTTTGTATTCCCCAAATTGTCACAAGAAATGCCTTGGATCATTTATAGTTTATGTTTTAATCTTTTCACTTTTCTTGGATTAAATTAGTATCCCAATGTCAAAACATGTAAACATGGTTTTTAGAAAAAGGTCACAAGAGTTTAATGAAAGTGTTGTTATTTCATGTGATAACCCGTCATTTTATGTGAACTAATTATTACTACCTGTGTAAGGGTAAGTTGTTTTAGTTCCTACATGTTATTGTTAAATTTGGAACTAACAAATTTAGTTATTTTTAACTCAATGCATAATTCAATGAATGTATGCAAATGATTACCGATTAATAATTTACGTTTTCTATGTAGTATGAACACTATGAAAATGAGACCATGCTAAGACATATGAAGAATGTATTGGACTTAAAATGATGTGACGGGTGCGCCCGGAATTATACAGCACTCCAATGCATTGGGTAAAGTGTTTAATCTCATGATTAAATTTGAAATGATGTGTGATCAATATGTTAGCTTTGTTCACAACTATGTGTGGTAGTTAACCACAATTATGTTGGGTTTCTACCCGTACGGTCTTGGCGCAAGGCCTTGACAAAGTCCGACATTATACATTTCCTCATTATGGAATGGTAAATGGTCAACCAAGGTATTGTTGACCCTTAGCTAAAAATCTTCTATGATAATGGAAGTGAAATCATAAGGCATAACCAAGTATTCAAATGGAAAGTTATACAAGGTAAAAGTATCTAATGTTAAATCCATATGAATTTATTTTTATCATGATATGAATGCTTATAATCACAACTTTGCGTTTGGAGCAGGATTGACCAAGTTATAAATTATGCACATCTTATTTCATACATATTCATGCACACTCTGATTCATGTTTTTAAGTAAATCACAATTATCTTGGAAGAAAATGTTATTTTGGAAGAATTTATACAGGTAACCTCTGAAAATATTGATAATGCACCTCGAAAGGTAATGTTTTCCATTTGAGAAAACTTTTTATGATTATTTCCTAGGTGGTCATTTTAATATAAAAAAGGATTTTCTTAAAATATTTTAAAACCTCTTACTGGGCATTTTTATGCTCACCCTACATTTTAATTTATGTTTTACAGGATTTAGCAGTTTTTCCCAAGCATTGAGTACTCTTTGTGATGACAACAATTTGAAGCTTAACCCTATCATCGGAAGAAGTGTTTTAGCAGCATCTGATTTTCCAGAACCTAAACTGAAACAATCCCATGTATTGGGACAAGATGTCAAATTTTTGAATGCCTGTTTTTATAAAGAAAATTACACACCATGTTTTAGGCACCGATTCCAGACTTCTGGGGTTAGGGTCGTGACAGTTGGTATCAGAGCATCGATTTAGGAAAACTCTAGAAAATTAGAGCAACCATAAATTACTTAATTTCATCACACTAGGAAAAATCCTTCTCAATATTTCAGATGGCTGAGGAATCACACCTTCTATATCTTCCTACAGAAGTATTAGAGACTATAGTGGGAAAGTCATGTGCAGAAGACTATGAGACTTTTGAAAATATCTGTTTATCATGAAACACCCTCTACCATGTATCAAATTCTCCTCATGTACTCCAACTTCACTGAGGATCAGGCCTCGAATATATTTTTATGATGCATTCCCAATTTCTATTCTATGAACAATAATGAAAATACTTTGAGGGCTTGTTTAAGTGTTTTACCCTAGATAATAATTTTTCATCTCAGGAGGACTTCCAAGAGACTGTACAGGAGGGTGACCTCCGAGCGGAATATCTTTTCCAACTCCTGACCTACGGTCTTTATGGTCAAATTGTGGACTTTTAAGTTCTTAATGATGAGTCTATTCGTTCACTTTATCGATATATAGTTCATATTGATATTTCCCAACTTCATACACATCATGCCTTTCTCACCCTGAACTATAGATGTCCACATGCAGTTGATCCTAGTTTCCCATGTTGCATCTGGACACAAGAGATCAAATCATTTGGAACTACCTTGGGGATCCATTTGATTGGGAACCTAGAAAATCACCAACACCAGTAGTACCTATAAAAAGACGTCACGATGATTATGTAACACCTTGAGTTTACAAACCCTATTAAATGAATAAGTTTATGTTTTATATCTTATTATGCTTTTAAAAATTAATGTCTCTATTGTAATCTGGTTACTCTATACTAAGTAAACATTCCCCTTGATGTTTTTCAGATGGAATATGTGAGTTCATCTTCAACCTCTTATCACTTCCTACTGAACTTCTAGAATCCTAATCACCAAGACATGTTTAGAATACTACTACCTTTTTTCCAACCCGTGCTTGTCTTGAAAACGTATTTTAATGTGTCCCTTAGCCCAAATTTTCTTCTGGCCTACCAAGGAAACCATCATGTTTATCGCCGTACATCAACTCCACAACTAACAGAGTAAAGTTGGAGAGGTAAGTACCATGAAGGTCTCTTCTTTTTCTTCACCTTGTCCATGAACTACCTAGCCTTAGAGAAGTTTCATGAATCTACCTTGGAGGTCAACAATCGAACAACCTATCTGTTATAGGTCCCGAGTTTCAGTATGTATATGATTCTTTATGACTTTGAAGTGTTCAAATGAGAGGTGATCCAAGAGATTTATAGGGAGGTATCCCACTCCCAAATCTCCGGCCTCCACAGCTTTCATGCCACTATTTTGAAGACGGAATATTTTATTCATAGGTTTGACCCTAATTTCACATGGTGTATATGGACCAAGGAGATTGAGGAACCGGGAACTAATCTAGGGATCCACCTGAAAACATCAGTGAATTATCTACAATGGTGGTCCTGGAGGAGGGGACCCGAGTATAAAGTCTCCCTGGTTTCACTGGTAGTTGCTTACGGGTGTAATAGAATTGTGAGGGCACAATTATTTGAATGAGGGGATAATGTGATATCTCGAACATAATTTGTGTAATAATAATAGTTTTAATTATTACACTTGGCTCAATTTTATTTTTATCTAAACAATGCTCAAAAAATAAACATAAGATTTTTTATTCATTTAAAACACTGGAAACGAATACATGGAGACAAGGCCTAAGGACCATAACTAACCAAAAATTCCTACAAGTAGGCCAATAACAATCACTGGTAGACCCCACAACACCACAAACATGCAATGAAAGTAGTGGATTTCCTTCGAATCTGCCACAACTAAGAACAATATAACCAAAACCACAACAATCATACTGAGAGTTAGAGGGATGAAGAGCACCATCTTCCGTGTCTCAGTGTTTGAAGTTACAATACTGTAATCGCATTTTTTAAGGGAACAATCCGACCTTTGCCTTGGGTGACCGTTGAATTCAAAAATCTATAATTATAGTCGTTAGCCTTGTGGTGAATTAACTAAAAACATTTAGGTACAAATTAGTTTTCCAAAATTTACGAATTTGAAATTATAAGACAACTTATGATTATGGTGAAACATTTTGAAGTACACTTAAGGGATTTTGAAATGTATTACGGAATAAAAAACTCTTTACAAATATTTCAAATGCATTATAAAGATTTTCATTTATTAAATAGTGTTTTAAACTATGTTTAATTTCTTCTAATTAAACTATGTTTTTTATTAAACTATGTTTTGAATTCTATAATTCTAGTATAATAATTTCCAGTTTTCAATTTACAACTTTGTATATTAAAGGTTTAGTGTTTATAAATAATTTTAGAAATACTTTTAACTAAGACAAAGTCTAATTTTTATTCATTAACCTTCTAATGTTTTAAAAAAGTCATGTTTAAAAAGATAATTTATATATAGTGATTACTTTATTTGAATCTTTATAAATTTGAAATATGGGATTTTATAAAAAATAGAACCACTAGGGCCAACCCTTTATAGCTAGGCCGAGGGAGGTAGCTCACGCTAGGTGGCTGAGCGTAGCCCTCAACCCATGCTAAGTCCAACCTGAGCGTGGGCATAGGTTCCCCGAAGGGCGCACGAGAGCAGGAGTGCATGGGCATGCCACCATGAGCGCAAGGTCATGGTGAGGAAGAGGTGGGATGAGGCCTGCAGGGTGGGAGCCTAAGTATAAGGCTCCCTAGGTTTGTGCTGTGTGTTTTTTCTGAGCCTTCATTTGGAGCCTCGGGCTTATAAAGAGCCGTAAAACCCCTCACCATTTTAATGTGGGATGGCTAAAAATCGCCTAGGATCAAATCTGGGCCATTAGATCGCATCATGCGTGATTTGGGTTGTCGATCTCGATCTCGCGTTCGACCCTCAGCAACCGCGGAGCACCACCGCGTTTTTATGGACCATTTGATCAAAATTAGATCTAATCTCGACTATCCGGGAGTTTTAAAATGTCACATCAACTCTGGACGATCCGATCTATCTCAGATCAAATCATGGTCGTTCATTAAATTTTAAATCCCATTCCTTACCTCATCCATCTGATTTTATTAAAGATGTAATCTTAGTCGTCCTTTTTTATGAAACCACAAACTCATCTTAGCCGTCCGATCAAAGCTCGAGCGATCTGGGCCGTTAATTTCATCTCCAGGTTTCTTCTCTGCGTCGTCTTCTTTTACCTCATGCCAACCAGTGGGTCACCCACCGTTTCTCCTTCTCCTCCTCCTCCTCCTTCTTCTAATCTTCTTCCTCGAGAATCCCCACCTACCTCCGTGGATTAGCATTGACTTCTATCCTCTTCAACCTCCTTTCTATTCTTATTTTATTTTACTACAAACCCGATCTTTTCCACTCAAATTCCCCACAAGATATATATATATATATATAAATGTATTTTAATCACCGATTGTTTTTGAGTTCTCTCTTTAAGAAACATGTTGGGTTTGTTTTATCTCAGTCATGTTTTAGGTCTTTGTTTATATTTTATTTATGATAAATTATATATATATAATATATGTATACCACCTATATAAACCTGGTATTTTTTCACCCATAATTACTTGTTTTCTTCTCCTCAACGTGCAAACGTCCACTGCCCTGCCTTGGTGCACTCTTGAAGACAGGTAAGGGATAAATTTTTTCTATTTTTTCTTTCTGTATAACTCTTATATTCCTACGTATATATGGATCTCTCTCTCTCTTTATATATATGAAAATATTTAGTTTATTCTAAACCATAATTCACGTGTACTATCAAAATATATTTTGAGTATATTACACATGAAATGATTTTGTTCTTCAAACATTAAAAATCCTTCTTGTCCATTTCAATGTTTCACAGGTTATATAAGTTTGTCCCAAACTATTTTGAAACTTCAAAATATTATATGCTTTCTTCATAAAAACTATTTTGGGTTTATGAAATTTTATGAGTGATATTTTGTTTTCAAGAATTTTTTTTTCTTTTTGATACATGAAACAACATACAAGGGTTCTAATCTATCACGTTTTTGTGTACCCTTAAATATAATTCATGTATGTGAAGTTTTGTAACGCCCCGACCCCATCTACCCAGATTCAGTGCAATACTTCGTAACATTGGCATGATCACAAAAGATAAAATCTCGAAAGACCGATTGGTTTAGTAGCCTTGGAAACACCAGATATATTCATAAGTTTTACATTACATCATAAAATGAAAAACTATTACAACAACATAATGTCTCCATAGTCCACACTATTATCCCCTCATAATATCCCTGCAGGTCATTCATAATTTACTTCTTCACTTCCTGGGAAAAATAAAACATAGAAAAGGGGTGAGCTCAAATTCCCATTAAGGATAACAATATAGCGGAAACTTTCATAAATAAGAATAAACATTTAAGGCAATGTATAACTAAAACAAAAGCCTTTTAAACTTGAACATCAACATAATATGGAAAAAGTAAAATGAAATAATGCCATTTACTCATTCACATGGATATACTACTAATCGAATAATCACATGCGAAATCACTAACCACTTTCATAATGTTGGAATGCATAATGCCAGACTATCATAACCACATAGCCAAGGCCTCGTGCCAAGACTACAAATAAGATTTTGTCAAGGCCTTATGCCAAGACATTAGTTTGTCTCATGAGACCTACTGATGCATCGAGGAGCTATAGCGGGCTCCACCCGACACATATTAAGTCCAATGCATTCCCATATGAAAAGGTTTAAACATAACATAAACATTCGTATTAAAACTAGCATACGAAATGTCAATAATTTCACCATAAACTATGAATGGAATAAAAATAGCACATCCACAGTATAACATATCACAAAACCTTCAATACAATATATAAGTATTGTATTATAATAAATCAACTTCAAATAAGCGTAAAATCCATCAAAGGATGTTGACATAGATGAAATCAAAACACTTTTTAGAGAAATATCTCTTTCTATTTTTGAAATAATTTAAGAGCCATATAAAACAAAACATTTTCTTTAAAATATTCTTATAAGCATGTAAGGAAAGCTTTGAAGATTTTATAATGGTGGAAAATAACCACACCCGCCGTATAAGTTAAAAAAAACATTCTTACCTTAATTCTGTCGAAAAGGTTAAAAAGGACCTTGTTTTGAAAACGACGGAAAGATTCCTCTTATAAAAAGTCAAAAAGGGTATAAATGACTTTAACCCATATTCTTGTAAATAATAAAAATGTTTTGAAATAAATTTTTAAGAAACATGGATGTGGGTGGATGATAAAGAGATCCCAGTAGATTATTACGTATAAACAACCTCGGATAATGAAGAGATTGTGAAATAACCCTTACCTTGTACTTTTCCTTGGTTGGGGTAGGTTAACCTCCTGTATAATGGTGAAATAATTGTTATTAAATTATACATGAATCATATACATTCATATGATATCATATATGATCTTTTAACATTGCTTTGTTAACAATATCTTAGATTTATCGTTGTTTCGGGTGTTAACTTACTCGTTTTCTTTTATATGTTTTGTTACGTAAGTCGTGTTTTTCATGGATAGGTTGTATCTTATTCATATCCAGAATGATATAATGTCCTTAAACATTATTTTTAAATCATCAAATGATAATTATACTTGAATGGATACGACGGAGAATGAATCTCATCGCGTCCGTGGAGACGGTAGTCCGTACGTACGCACGAGCGACAATATCATTATTTTGATATTAAAATAATATATAATTGGATATTATATCATATATACAGAATCATTATCATGTTATATTTATTATTTACATGAATTACATATCATTATTATACCCACCTAAATAATAATATATTGAATAACAATTACACCACGACGTGGAGACGGTAAGCCGTACGTACGCACGTATGGTGACATGTCATTCAAATGATGGGTAGAATACTGAATATGGTTGTTCCATATTTATAATAACATCACAGTATATAGAAGATACTGGAGTTATAATTTTAGAATTGAAATAATAAACAAAGAGGGAGTGGAAGAATAAAGAAACATGAAAGAGGGTGATGAAAATGTTACCTCTTCTTCGGGTTCTACCTTTTGATTTGATCAAAAGGACTCCTTAGGATGGCTTTATGACTAAAGTAAAGCTTCTAGGATGAAAGGAGAGAAGTTGGGAGAGTATTTGGGAAGAGTTTGGCCTAACCAAAAGGCTTTAAAGTGTGAATAAGGTGGTAGAGGTGGGGGCCTTTTATAAGAGGAGAGGAGGGGCTCTTTTGGAAGGATTGAAATGTTACATTATTACACAATGCTTTTCGGATTATAAAGGTCCCAAACTTATATACTTCGTGGATAAGGTGATAAGGGTTCGAAATATCCTCATCCAATAGGCTTTGGACAAGTTTAAGCCTTGTATTTTGCATTATCTTCTCATTTTATTTAAATCGTTAAATAATGAGGTCATCGCCGCATCATAATGATGTCATAAATAATTTACTTTATTTAATGTCTAAAAATTATAAAACAAGTACTATGATGTAGGAAATCTTTTTACCTTTATAATGAATATTTATAATCAAAATTTGGACTTGTGTAACCCCACTTAAAAACTGTTTTAGTAAAACAACTCATGTTTGTGTCAATTTAATTTTAACATTAAATAAATATATATTAATGTCATTTTCCAAATAATGTGGATCCATAGGGTCCCCAAGTTGACCCATGGGTTGTCTAGGTCGGACATGACTCATCCAATAGGAGTAGGACAAGTGTAAAGCTCATATCATATTATTAAAACATTGTTTTTACCTTAAACTACACTAATTATCTCTAATCGCGATTAAGAACTTAAAAGTTACTATTCACCAAAAAATTATTTTAATCTCATTGAACCACATTTTACTTCTTAATGAAAACCATGTATGTCGGATTTTTGAAAATCAAATCACAGAAGTGGTAATATTTCATTTAAACGAAAAATCAGTTATTTAACTACCGCTTAGTGGTTTCACTATTCATCAAAAATTGAAGTTTTTCAGAACAATGCCAAAATTTCACCCTAAGCTATAATTGATATTCCGAATTCAAAAATGATGTCTATTTTAAAAAATTCCAAACATATAAGTTTCATTAATTAATTTTATAATTAATTCCCGCTGTTACGACAAATAGCGTGTTTTTAAGAAACAATTTATATCAAAAGATTGGCAATTGTTTATGTCCAATTTCAATGTTAAATTAATTCTAATGACCACCATTGGATAAAATGGTAAAAATATATTCTAATTATACTTTAAAACCACTAAATAGTATAATTTATCACAATAAATTATTTTGATTAAAAAAGTTGTTTTAAGTATTTTTCACTATTCATAAAAAAATTGGAAGTTCTCAGAAAGTTACAAAAAATTCAACTTAGGATAATTTCGATATTACGAATTCAAAAATGAAGTCCATTTTGAAATATAAAATTTCTATAATTTTAAAAAGTGGTTATTTCTATTCATAATGGCTACTTTGATTAGTCGCGGTGTTTTAGAACTCGAAGTTGCATACAATGCAAGCTATTGTATTATTGAATGAGAAGCGTATCGTGGAAGCTCGGGGTGTTACATTCTCCCCTCCTTCAATAAATTGCGTCCTCGCAATTTGAAATTTTTCTTTGAAAATAAAAGGTTGAAAAGAGAAAATACCTTTGAGGAAAACCCACATCGGAAATAAGGTTAATAAATATATAACATTAAAAGAAAGCAAGATAAGTACAAAGGTCACCCGATATAGCCCATTCTAGGATTCTATGAAAATATGGATATGGAGGAGAAACAAACCATCAAGGTCTGATGGAGAGTTATAGAAAATAGGATTAGGAGAAAGTTTAACCACAAGAAAATCACAAACTTGTGATTGGTTAAACGGTCATTGAATCCCCAGTTGGAAAAGTTAACCGACAACATTTTTGTTTTAAGTTACCTTTTATAATGTTGGGGAATTTATTTAGGAGATTTACTAAGAACGTAAGGGAATATACATACTTGTTATGTATACTTTCATTCGTTAATAAATTTTTACCACAAACCCAACTTTTACTCCAAATGGTAACGGAACTCAAAAATATTCTATTTATCCTAATTGTATAAGGTTACAAATGTTAACACATACCATTTAGATTAGTAAAACTATTTTGTAATAACCAGGGACTTCCTGTAGGCTAGTGGTAGGAAATAAAGGCTTGTCGCACTATGGTTGTGGGTTCGATTCCTGCAGCTTTGTCCGACGCGATGGGTTATGCCCCACCCTGCAGGTTGTCCTTTTCCTAAAACTATAGTATCATAATTTTCCAAAAATAATCTTCATAAATTTTTTAACCTTAAACAATACTATCCAAAGATCAACTTAATCCACTCCAACCATTGTAGTTATCCAAAATACCTCTGTCCAGACTTTCTCTAAAAGGTCTCTTAATTCCAAAATCAATTTATCAGATTCCCCAAACAAAGTAATGTTTCTCTTATTGTCACATACTAAAAATATAATTACCTTCATCATATTAAAACCTTACTGAAACAACAAGTACTACAGTACAATCCTTATATATATATCACATTATTCTAATAACCAGAATATAATCCATGAGTCCAAAAGCACCAATACACTAGTTATTCTGATTCAACTGTAATAACAGCATAAGATTGTCCTTGATCCCTTGGCCTTTTCTGAGGTAAGTTTCCCTGACGCTTAGGACATTCATTTGCATAATGACCCATTTCTCTACAATTGTAGCATTCAACTTTGATAGCCTCTTTCTTTCCCTTGCAATCACGAGTCTGGTGACCCTTTTCTCCACATTTATAA
Source organism: Viscum album (assembly GCA_963277665.1). Taxonomy (NCBI): domain Eukaryota; kingdom Viridiplantae; phylum Streptophyta; class Magnoliopsida; order Santalales; family Viscaceae; genus Viscum; species Viscum album. The sequence goes on from OY728145.1 coordinate 787,710,580, forward strand.
CAAACTCCCATTCCTTTTAGACAAGTACCAGGGTGATTCTTCCCACAATTATCACATAATGGAAAATCCTTCTTTCCCTTTTCCCTTTATCTGTCTCTTGTTCCACCGTTCCCTTCTTCTCTTGTTTTACTTTGTTGTCATAAGACTTAGAGAATTCCTATTCTGTCTTGATAGCACACGAGACAATATCTTCGTATGATGAGAAGGATTGTGATACTAAAGATCGACAGAGAAATGATTTTAACCCATCAAAGAAACAATCAATCTTACTCCTTGGGTTACGTATATAATCGGCAGCATGCCTCGCTAACCTTGTAAAGTTAGCCTCATACTTTGCGACATTCTCATCCTCCTTCTTCCTCAGACTCAGAAATTGCCTTTCCATATCTGCTCGATGGTCACGAGGAAAGTATTTTTCTAAGAAAATCTCTTTGAACTCCCTCCATTACATATTCGATACATCATCATCTTCCTTTGTGTTTTGAATCAGCGACCACCACTGATCAGCATCTCCAGTGAGGCGGTAAACTGCCATGATAACTTTTTCCCTTTCACTGCTCCCCAAAGCCTGAAATATTTTCTCTAGGGAATTTATCCATTGCTCGGCTACTAAGGGATTTGTACTCCCATTGAACGTTGGTGGTTGTTGCCTCATGAATCGATCTAACATTGATCCTCCACGCTGTGGATCAGGGTGCTCCATACGGGTAAGGTTATTATTCATAACCTGAGTAAGTTGTCCCAGTATGGTGATTAGCTGATCGGCACCAGTTTCATCACCATCCCCACTATAATTATCTTGAGCAGGAGGGAAATCCCTACATGGAGTGCGTGCATTGATACGGTTTCCATTTCTTCCACTAGGCGCCATTTCTAAACAATGGCATAAACTAGATCAGTTTATGAATCAAAATACATAATCCCATACTTATAAAACAGTTAACATAAATTGAACTATTTATGGATATAATCCATAATCATAAAAATGTTTTCTTTGAGGAAGTATATACTCATAAACCCTTCATAATGATTTATAAAGAAAATAAGAGTTATCCTAAGCATAACCCCCGGGAGTGTCGTAACCAAGAGTGCAGCAAGGCCCGTTGTCGTGCACCAGTTCTCGTTCGAGTCTAGCTCAAAGCGGTGTTTTCGGGTTTTACCCCTAGGAACATCTGTGCCAGAGCCGCCTCTACCTGCTTGTATCCAGATAGGGATTTATTGCTCGGAAAACTCACAAAATCTCTACAATACCAAAATTCTAGGAAGTTCTTCTATACTAATCCTCAAAGTTCATCTTAGGTCTATGTTCTCTAATCAGAGTTTATCTAAATCTAGCTTCCAAGGTTTGTACTAAACTTACTCTGATACCAACTGTAACGCCCCGACCCCAGCTACCCAGAGTCGGTTCATTACTTCGTAACATGGGCATGATCACAAAAGATCAAATCTCGAAAGACCGATTGGTTTAGTAGCCTTGGAAACACCAGATATATTAATAAGTTTTACATTACATCATAAAATGAAAAACTACTACAACAACATAATTTCTCCACAGTCCACACTATTATCCCCTCATAATATCCCTTCAGGTCATTCATAATTTACTTCTTCACTTCCTGGGAAAAATAAAACATAGAAAAGGGGTGAGCTCAAATGCCTAGTAAGGATAACAATATAGCGGAAACTTTCATAAATAAGAATAAACATTTAAGACAATGTATAACTAAAACAAAAGACTTTTAAACTTGATAATCAACATAATATGGCAAAAGTAAAATGAAATAATTCCATTTACTCATTCACATGGATATTCTAATAATCGAATAATCACATGCGAAATCACTAACCACTTTCATAATGTTGGAATGCATAATGCCAGACTATCATAACCACATAGCCAAGGCCTCGTTCCAAGACTACAAATAAGATTTTGTCAAGGCCTTGTGCCAAGACACTAGTTTGTCTCATGAGACCTACCGATGCATCGAGGAGCTATAGCGGGCTCCACCCGTCACATATTAAGTCCAATGTATTCCCATATGAAAAGGTTTAAACATAACATAAACATTCGTATTAAAACTAGCATACGAAATGTCAATAATTTCACCATAAACTGTGAATGGTATAAAAATAGCACATCCACAGTCAAACATATCACAAAACCTTCAATAAAATATAGATGTTTTGTATTATAATAAATCAACTTCAAATAAGCGTAAAATCCATGAAAGGATGTTGACACAGATGAAATCAAAACACTTTTTAGAGAAATATCTCTTTCTATTTTTGAAATCATTTAAGAGCCATATAAAACAAAACATTTTCTTGAAAATATTCTTATAAGATTGTAAGGAAAGCTTTGAAGATTTTATAACGGCGGAAAATAACCGCACCCGCCGTATAAGTTAAAAAAAACATTCTTACCTTAATTCTGTCAAAAAGGTTAAAAAGGACCTTGTTTTGAAAACGACAGAAAGATTCCTCTTATAAAAAGTCAAAAAGGGTATAAATGACTTTAACCCATATTCTTTTAAATAATAAAAATGTTTTGAAATACATTTTGAAGAAACATGGATGTGGATGATAAAGAGATCCCAGTAGATTATTACATATAAACAACCTCGGATAATGAAGAGATTGTGAAATAACCCTTACCTTGTACTTTTCCTTGGTTGGGGTAGGTTAACCTCCTGTATAATGGTGAAATAATTGTTATTAAATTATACAAGAATCATATACATTCATATGATATCATATATGATCTTTTAACATTGCTTTGTTAAAAATATCGTAGATTTATCGTTGTTTTGGGTGTTAACTTACTCGTTTTCTTTTATATGTTTTGTTACATAAGTCGTGTTTTTCATGGATAGGTTGTATCTTATTCATATACAGAATGATATCATGTCCTTAAACATTATTTTTTAAACATCAAATGATAATTATACTTGAATGGATACGACGGAGAATGAATCTCATCGCGTTCGTGGAGACGGTAGTCCGTACGTACGCACGAGCGACAATATCATAATTTTGATATTAAAATAATATATAATTGGATAGTATATCATATATAAAGAATCATTATCATGTTATATTTATTATTTAAATGAATTACATATCATTATTATACCCACCTAAATAATAATATATTGAATAACAATTACACCACGACGTGGAGACGGTAAGCCGTACGTACGCACGTATGGTGACATGTCATTCAAATGATGGGTAGAATACTGAATATGGTTGTTCCATATTTATAATAACATCACAGTATATAGAAGATACTGGAGTTATAATTTTAGAATTGAAATAATAAACAAAGAGGGAGTGGAAGAATAAAGAAACATGAAAGAGGGTGATGAAAATGGTACCTCTTCTTCGGGTTCTTCCTTTTGATTTGATCAAAAGGACTCCTTAGGATGGCTTTCTGACTAAAGTAAAGCTTCTAGGATGAAGGGAGAGAAGTTGGGAGAGTATTTGGGCAGAGGTTGGCCGAACCAAAATGATTGAAAGTGTGAATAAGGTGGTAGAGGTGGGGGCCTTTTATAAGAGGAGAGGAGGGGCTCTTTTGGAAAGATTGAAATGTTACATTATTACACAATGCTTTTCGGATTCTAACGGTCCCACACTTATATAATTCGTGGATAAGGTGATAAGGGTTCAAAATATCCTCATCCAATAGGCTTTGGACAAGTTTAAGCCTTGGATTTTGCATTATCTTCTCAATTTATTTAAATCGTTAAATAATGAGGTCATCGCCGCATCATAATGATGTCATAAATAATTTAATTTATTTAATGTCTAAAAATTACAAAAAAAATACTATGATGTATGAAATCTTTTTATCTTTCTAATGAATATTTATAATCAAAATTTGGACTTGTGTAACCCCACTTAAAAACTGTTTTAGTAAAACAACTCATGTTTGTGTCAATTTAATTTTAACATTAAATAAATATATATTAATGGCATTTTCCAACTAAAGTGGCTCCATGGGGTCCCCAAGTTGACGCATGGGTTGTCCTGGTCGTCCATGACTCATCCAATAGTAGTAGGACAAGTGTCAAGCTCATATCATATTATTAAAACATTATTTTTACCTTAAACTACACTAATTACCTTTAATCGCGATTAAGAACTTAAAAGTTACTATTCACCAAAAAATTATTTTAATCTCATTGAACCACATTTTACTTCTTAATGACAACCATGTATGTCGGATTTTTGAAAATCAAATCACAGAAGTGGTAATATTTCATTTAAACGAAAAATCAGTTATTTAACTACCACTTAGTGGTTTCACTATTCATCAAAAATTGAAGTTTTTCAGAACAATGCCAAAATTTCACCCTAAGCTATAATTGATATTCCGAATTCAAAAATGATGTCTATTTTACAAAATTCCAAAAATATACGTTGCATTAATTAATTTTATAATTAATTCCTGCTGTTACGACAAATAGCGTGTTTTTAAGAAACAATTTATATCAAAAGATTGGCAATTGTTTATGTCCAATTTCAATGTTAAATTAATTCTAATGACCACCATTGGATAAAATGGTAAAAATATATTCTAATTATACTTTAAAACCACTAAATAGTATAATTTATCACAATAAATTATTTTGATTAAAAAAGTTGTTTTAAGTATTTTTCACTATTCATAAAAAAATTGGAAGTTCTCAGAAAGTTACAAAAAATTCAACTTAGGATAATTTCGATATTACGAATTCAAAAATGAAGTCCATTTTGAAATATAAAATTTCTATAATTTTAAAAAGTGGTTATTACTATTCATAACGACTACTTTGATTAGTCGCGGTGTTTTAGAACTTGAAGTTGCGTACAATGCAAGCTATTGCATTATTGAATGAGAAGCGTATCGTGGAAGCTCGGGGTGTTACAAGTTATATGTAAAAGTATATATATATATATATATATAAGTTTGGTAACATATGAGTTTCCATAAAACCAATCCTTATTAGTTTAAAACTTACTTATGAGGAATATAACAGTTTCAAGAATCTATTTAGTCTTGTTGGGGTTATGAAATATTTTAAGTATACACCTTGTTTACATATATAAGTATATATATAAAATATTTTTCCATGATTTTCAAATCCACATAAATACATACTTTTTTTCTCAATAAAGTGGTATGATATTTCTCATGTTCAAATATAAATATACATTCATGCATGAGTACATATGTTTAATTATTTCTTTTATGCATGAACATTTCTCTAATAAATAATCCACGCTTTGTATTCCCCAAATTGTCATAAGAAATTCCTTAGATCATTTATATTTTATGTTTTAATCTTTTCACTTTTCTTGGATTAAATGAGTATCCCAATGTCAAAACATGTAAACATGGTTTTTAGAAAAATGTCACAGGATTTTAATGTAAGTGTTGTTATTTCATGTGATAAACCATCATTTTATGTGAACTAATTCATACTACATGTGTAAGGGTATGTTGTTTTAGTTCCTACCCGTCATTGTTAGATCTGGAACTAACAAATTTAGCTCTTTTGCACTAAATGCATAATTCAATGAATGTATGAAAATGATTATGGTTTAAGAATGTAAGTTTTCTATATAGTATGAACACTATGAAAATGAGACCCTGCTAAGACATATGAGGAATGTATTGGACTTAAAATGATGTCACGGGTGCGCCTGGAATTATACAGCACTCCAATGCATTTGGTAAAGTAATGAATCTCGTGATTGAATTTGAAATGATGTGTGAACAAGATGCTAGATTTGTTCAAAATGATGTGTGGTAGTTAACCACAATTATGTTGGGTTTCTACCCTTATGGTCTTGGTGCAAGGCCTTGAAAAAGTCTGGTATTATACATTTACTCATTATGGAATGGTAAATGGTCAACTGAGGGATTGTTGACCCTTAGATAAGAATCTTCTATGATAACTAAAGTGAAATAATAAGGCATAAACAGGTATGCAAATGGAAAGTTATACAAGGGAAAGGTATCTAATGTTAAAGCCATATGAATTTCTTTTTATCATGATATGAATTCTTATAATAACAAATATGATTTTGGAGCTGGGTCGACCAAGTTATGAATTATTCACATCTTATTTAGTACATACTCATGCACCCTTTGGTTCATGATTTTAAGTAAAGTATAATTATCTTGTAATAAAATGGTCTTTTGGAAGAATTTCTACAAGTAACCTCTAAAAATATTGATGATGAACCTTAAAAGGTAATGTTTTCCTTTTGAGGAAAAGTTTTATGATTATTTCCAAGGTGGTAATTTTGAAATAAAAAAAGTTTGTTCTTCAAATATTCTAAAACCCCTTACTGGTAATTTTTATGCTCACCCTACGTTTTAATTTATGTTTTACAGGATTTATTAGTTTTTCCCAAGCTTTGAGTACTCTTTGTGATGACATCAATTTGAAGCTTAACCCTGTCATCGGAAGAAGTGTTTCAGCAGCATCTGATTTTCCATAAACTAAACTGAAACGATCCTCTATATTGGGACAAGATGTGAAATTTTTGTATGCATGTTTTTATAAAGAAAATTGCACACCATGTTTCAGGCACCGATTCCAGACTTCTGGGGTCGGGGTCATGACACTACCTGAAGGGTAGGTACAACTCATCATTACGGCTCTCTGTGTCAACTGGTCACCTTCGTGCACCTTTTGGTCCTAACTCCCAAACCTCGATCAAAGATGTCCATTGTCTGTATAAGACACAACAAGGTGCGGGCAAAGCCCGTGCAGTGGTGAGTATAACAATAATCAGTAGGGACCCCAAGGCCCCCGAAGGTCTCAGAGAATTCCACAAAGGAAAAAACCACAAAGCATGATCCCAATTACAAAGAACAAGTAAAGACTCATCTCAAACCAGGTATATAACTTAATAACAAGAATAATGATGATTAGTAATAAAGGGAATTAATATTATTCCATTGAGAAGTTCTGTTGCAGTCCCACCACCGTTGCTCAATAGTTTCAAAAAAATAACCTGTAGTTATTTTATTATTTTATTCCAAAAAAAATTGAAAATTAACCTTTTCGTCTGACCCTTGCCGGTCAAAGTTAATCTTCGCCTAAGCGAATCCTAGTGCTCAAAATTCAACAGTGCCCTCCGATTTTTAATTCGATCACCAGTTCAAAATATAGAAATCTCCACGCTCATGTTTATTAAACATACCTTAAAAAAAGTTCAAAATTATGTTCCAGGCTCTCTGGGCATTGGAATCAAGTGCCATAAATTTTTTCAAACTCGTAATAATCCCAAATAATTTTAAAAAATATATGGAAAATTCTGGGTCTTTACAGTGCTCATATGCGCCTCATGATCCTCTTTAATTTTACAGTATATTAGAATATAGTCTATAAATACTACCACAAACTTTTCAAGTATATCTCTAAAGACTCTATTCATCAAGTCCATGAATAATTTTAAAGAATTATTAAGTCTAAATGGAATTAATATGAACACATAGTTCTTGTACCTCGCATGGAAATATGTCTTGGGGATATCATCCTTCTTCACTCTAACTTGGTAATACCCTGACCAAAGATCCACCTTGAAGAAGTATTGTGCTCCACATAACTGATCGAATATGTCATAAATCTATGACAGAGGATACTTATTATTTATCATGATCTTTTTGAGCTCATGATAATCAATGAAAAAGAACATAAACCCATCCTTCTTCTTGACGAAGAGGACCAGTGCACCCCAAGGTGAAGCACTTAGGTGTGTGAATCCTTTATCCAAATCCTCCTATAGTTGTTTCTATAGCTCCCAAAGTTCTATAATAACCATTCAATATAGGGTCTCAAATAATGGTAATTCCTAATTATAATATCGATTAAAAATTCAACATCTCAGTTAGGAGGAAGACTAGGAAATTCATCGGGAAACTCTTCAGTGTATTCCCTCACAATGGGAATGTCTTCAATGATGATCATTTCCTTAAACTTAATCATTTGATATGTATACAATGTATCTTAGGGAAATAATATCAATTCTTTATATTTTGGTGCTAGAGAAGATTCATCTTCTTCCATTCACTTGTAATGAATTTATGGATAGTTTGAAATATGGAGAGTGATTTATTTCTCCTGGAAATTTATGTTGTCTCTATATAGGGAAAGAAAATACATATCTTTAATTTCATAAAATTCCATAAAAGTGAGTATCATAAGGTTCTATATGAAGTTCATCCCACAAATTTTGATAGAAGATAAGTTATATACTAGGGATGTAATAATTTCCCCATTTTCTATTTTCACTGATAACTCTACTTCCATGCTTTGTATTGTTATTTGAATAGTTATACTAAAATTGTGTGATATAAATGAATGCATATAACTATAATAAAAAGGTACATTCTCTATTATTGAATGAATAACTATCGTACCTATCACTACTTCATTGTCGGGATCCACCACAGTGGTTGTAATGGGAAAATCTATCACTTTCTGCCTTGGAGGTTGTTGGTTTCCTTAAAAAACCCTTCTCTTAGTGCATTAGTTTGAAAAGTATCATGGTTCCTTGCATTTAAAACAATGAACAATTAATTAAGGGTTGAATAGATCATTCCTTTCATCTATCATATTTGTGGGATTCTCCCATTAGTAATCTCTAGCTAGGTGTCATTCCTTTCTACACCTAAAGCATTTACTAATCCCCATTTGTCAATTTTATGGGTACTTATTTATTACCCTTTGACACGTGGGATTTTGGAATTTCTTAGCATTGTTAGATTTCTCCATCAGACTTCCAATATTAAACTCCACTTTCTGCTTATTATTTCCATGATACCCTTGATATTCACATATCTTCATTTTGACTTTGAGGGAACACTAGAAAATTTACTCATAGCTATCAAAGTCTCATATTTCTAGGGATTTTCATAGACTAAGTTTTATCCCACTAAAGATGCGTTCAACCTTGAATTTGAGGGTAACTATAAAGTTAGAGGCATCATTTAAGTCTTGTAAAGTTTTTCTCATACACCCTGATAGATTATTTATCTTTTTTCTAGAGAGAAAGGAAATACCTTTCCCTTTTAATTCAGAGGGTTCAAGTAAAATATTTGTCGCAAAACACTTTACGGAACTCCTTCCACCCCATCAATTATATATATTATTTAGGATTCATATTTTTTATCAATTTCCACCACTAGTCAGTTTATCCTTCTAAATGATAAACATCTAGTATAAACTTCTATTAGTCAGAACATTAAAGGATGGAAAATATTTTATCAATGGAGTTGATCCACTATTACTCAATAAGGGGATCATATGATCCATTTAAAGTCATGATCCTTTATTTCATAAAGGTCTCAATTGAAGATTTTTATTTATTAGGGGGATTTTAGGGATCCTATTGATCCATTTTTTATTCAGAACCTGACTCGAATCAGAGATTATCATCACAAATTTTGCTAGTCCTTCTCCCATTAGGTTGGGCATTTCATTTTGGAATTCATCACATTGCCCTTAACATTGGTTGTTTACATGATTCCTCCTATTTCCAGACATTTTATAGAATAAAGGGGAATTAGGGATGATTATTTTTAAACTATTAAACTTGTAGAAGGGAATTCAATGTCATTAAATGGATTACTTATAAATGAAATTTATTTCTTAACTTAAGAATTTCTAGGATTCTATCTATGTTATCCATGATCTATTTCCAAACATACTCTTATAGGAAGTTTTATTCCCTTAATAATGGCATGTATTGAGAATATGAATTTACCAAAGAATATCCCCCAGTAATTTCAAATCAGGTGTGCAGTAAGGCCTATTTTAATGCACCAGTTCTCGGTCTAGTATAGCTCAACGTGGTGTTTTCAGGTTTTACCCCTATGTACATTTGTCCCAAACCCACATTCACTTGTAATATTTAGACAGGGATTTATTTTATTGATAAGACACTTACTCTATACTTTAAAAAAAATTAGGGAAGTTTTATTATTCTAAGTTTTATACCTAAGGCTTTCACTAGATTTGTTTTATCCTAATCCCAAAAATAACTAAACATTTCCTTTTATACCAACTATAACAACTCTGATCTTAATTACACTTTAATCCATGATTTATCAAATAATATTACAAATAATACAACCCAGAAGATCAATAAGTCTAGTGTATTTGTAAATTTGGTATATTATATAACAACTTAAAATAGGGAATACATCACCATTATTGAAAACCTCCTTAACATGCTCATATTATTGCATCATACTTAAAACTGCATGGGATAACCGGGGAATATACATAAGAAAGGGGTGAGCTATAAATCCCAATAAGGGAATAAACATGGAATAATATAAAGAAAATAATTCATTTTATGCAATAGGCATATCAATAGGGAATAAAAGGAATGATAATCATAAACATGGACAATGAGATGTGATATGGTATGATAATCATAAAGGTGACATAGGAAATGTGGAAAAAACATAAAAAATTGCATCATAAACATAGGTCAAGTTTAAATTCAAAGACATAATGATGGAGAAATTCCCTAATCCCTTCCATGATATATCATGATACTAAAATATTACCCAATGCATTGGAGTGCTATATAAATCTAGGCACATCTATCACATTCATTTCATTCTCATGCTTACGTGTGCCACATATATCATAAAACATGGAATCATTTATAATCACATTTTATTGCATGATCATGGAGTGTGTAATACATACATGTAATTCAAAAATAAAATATGTATAAGTTCATAAAGTTGAGTACCATTGATATTAAAAGGGTATGGTTATTCACTATACATTTGTTTGGCATGGAAAATCTACGTGAAACTCCAGTAGCATAATAGTGTTAATTAAAAATTCATAAAATGGTTTGATTAGAGAGAAAGGGTTCTATCAGCATTTTTACATAAAATTTACTATAATAGGGACATGTTAAATAATATAACAACATTAGGAATTGGAAATATAAGGCATAAGATAATGAATAAACTTGAATAAATAAGAGAATGAGAGGATCCATTACCTTGAGAGGGTGATTCCAAATGTTTGGGAGGATCTCCTTGAGAACTTAGGGTCACATTAGAAGTACTCTAGAGAGGGGAGGGTAGAGTAAGGGTTTTATCCAAGGTTTTTTTACTTAAGATAATTGGGATATTGGGTGGGATTATATAGGAAAATAGAGGCAACATCTTTATTATTTCTCAAACTTAGGTTTTGGACTCTATATTATAAAATAACAAAAACCACAAACCTTCCCATTATTTTTTCCCATTTTTTATAACAAAGGGAGGTGATTTTAATTATTTTATAATTCCAAGGTCCAAAAGTATTAAAATAATACCCTTTCTAATGTAGAAGTGAGTCATGTCCCTAAAGAAATGATTTTAAAACCTTAAAATATATTATAGGTTTTGGAGGATTCATAAAGGCTTTGTAAAATTATTAAAATAAACATAAAATTTCATATATAAAATTAAAACATATATTTGTTCATGGATACCATTTATAGTATTTATTTTATCACTTTTTGGGTATTATTATTCCATAATACACACTGTATATTTATACCATATTTATTTTTTACCCAAAAAAATTGGATCTTAAAAAATTATGAAAAAATCACCGTTGAATAATTTAAAAATTATGATTCCAAAAAGAATATTTATTTTTAACAAATAATTTTTTTAAATATGTGAATTTTCATTTTTAAAATAAAATTTACATTTATTGAGAAATGATGGGTTTTTTTGACAATAACAGTTTTTGAACCCTTATAAAAATTAAATTTGACTTTCTAAAAATTATATAATCATTTATATTTAATAAAAAATATTTAATATTAATAATTTATTAAAATATTATTTATTTCAAAAATCTACTAATTCATGAAAATAAATGCCTTAATTTATTTTGAATATTAACAAAAAATACACTGTTTTTTATTGTATAAAAATAAAAATCATTTATAAAGTAACAATAATAAGAAGAAAATATAACCATTATTCTATTGAGAATAATTTACATACTTATATTTATATGGTATTGATACATATCACTTAAATACACTAGAAATCTCCCTAAGGGTAAGGTGTGCAACGGAAATACTTTCATGGGTGGTTCAGTGTACATAGTTTGGATCATGATCTCGATGATCTTGAACTTCTCCTATAAACGGTTTTGCTTATACTTAAGTTGTTGGATATAAAGTTGGTCTTGGTTAAGGGAAAATCTTATTGATGTTATCTCCCTCGAAATCTCTAATAAATGGGCTTCGTAGGGTATGATCCTACTACTTAAGGCCATAACCTCCTTTTTCTGTGTCAATTGTATTTATTAAAACCCTACATTAAAAAATAATCATATGATCACTCACTAATGTAAATTTAAGATTTATCCACACTTATATATCCATGGTTTAAAAAAACCGTGGCTAAATCCTATTATATCAGCATGGTTTTTAAAAAACAGTGGCTTTAGCCACGGAAATTCAACCTCAATCATGGCTTTCCTCTCTCGCTCACTGACTCTCCCTTGAAACCTTCTCCTCTTCCTCATGGACTCTTCCTCGCGAACACTTCCTCGTGAATTCTTCCTCGCGGATTTTGTCTGATCATCGTCTGACCTTCATCCGACCTTCATCGTCGCCCGATGCTTCCACCCAACCTCAGGATGATTCTCCTCAGATGATGCGACCACGCAACCTTGAGACAATCCTCTGACGATGACACAACCACCAAACCTCGGGACGATCCTCCTCCGAAAATGCGACCACCAAACCTCACCGTGATCTCGTTCTTCCGACGCGCCTCCAAATCCACCTCCACCTTCAGGCCACCCTCCTTCTTGACTCACCAATGTGTAATGTTTTATCAGTATTTACACATTCCAGGCGCCCCTCTAATTCTCACTGGTGGGCGGTCTATGACTCACAGCTTGTGAGTGGCCTTCGGTAGGGTGTTTTAGGGTTTGTTTTCTATTTCCTCAAATAATTATTCTATTTATGTTGTTTTGGTTCAAATTATCTCTAATTTTATCAAATACACAACAGCATACATATAAACCAAGATGGTTCTAATTCCTCCCATGCCCTGTGATTTTTTCCACAGAGAAGGGTTTCTTTGATTTCAAATCCACAGCCTCTTTAATCTTCATTGGGTAAGATTCATTTGTTTCAATTTATTTTCTTCTTAATTGTCACAATTGTCTTTGATAGAGTTTGTTTGTTTTCACTTATTGCATCAGGTATGATTTTTTTGATTTTTTTCTGATTTTCATTAGGTTTGATTGTCTTATAGAGTTTAAATATACAAATTCTATAAATTAGAAGTTACGATGATATGATTTTAAGATGGATGAATGGTCTATTATAGAATCTATTAGAAAGGTGACTTGGATTGATATTTCTTTGCATATCAATATCAGAATATTTAATACTCCTTCAAACCTTGGTTATTCATTGGTTGTTAGAATTATCCTTTGTTCATAGTGTCACATCTTTCGATGTTATACATTTAAGGGAAAAATTCTATAAAAAAAATATTAAGAAAATACACAATTGAGAGGCTAATAGGGGTTTAGGTAGTGCTTTATTCACTTTTCTCAACAATAATTATCTCATATGAGAGGTAAGTTTTTTAATTATAGACTCATGTAAATGTGAGTGAAAACTTTTTACCTTATCCACACTTTTATTAGTGGTCCATGTATGAAAATTTTGAGATTTATAAGATACCTTCTCTATCAAATCCTTCGACGCAGTTAAATATTTCCCCATTATAGCTACACCTTATGAAGAATCCAATAGGTTTATATCACTGTTCATAAGGCCTCAATATAATATGTTTAAGAAATTATGATCATATATGTTGTTTTGATGTGGATGAATAGTAGTAAAATTCTAAAACATTGTCCCAATACCCATAAAGAGATTATCCTCTAGATTTAAATAGGCCATAAATCTCATTTTTTACTATGTGCTCATTGAATCAAAGAATAACTTTTAAAGAATAGATCTCTAGGGCTCATACTAGCTTGTGACCTCTCCAAGCAATATTTTGTTCATCCATTCATTTTTTGAGACCTCTATAGAGAATAGTAATTCCTTCCATTTTATTTGAGCCTATAAAATTTCTCTCATTTTGAAGTCAATGCACACAGTGTTAAATTCTTTCAAGTTCTTGTTGGGGTCTTCACCTACCAAAAAATGAAAAATAGGAAAAATGTGGACTAGACCATGATTTAACTCAAAGTCTACTTGATTATTTTGAAACACCAATAAAGTATTCTAATAGTTAAATTTTTTTGCACACAAATCTCTAATTGGTTGATATATTTGAGATAGGTTTTCTTCCATAATATAACTATTTATTAAAAATCTAGAAGTGTATGAGGATTAATAATTTTTAATAAAATAGTAACAAAATCTATCTAAATTATAAATGATTCTTAAATTTATAACTCAAGAAAGGATAGTTCTCTCAACCTATGGATCAAAACCAAAGAGGTGATTTTATTTAGATTTGATCAGGTGATGGGAAAATTTTAAACAATAAAAACATAATAGAAAATAATGAAGGGTGGGGGTTAGGAGGGTGCATGGGAAGTGGGGGTGGGGGGTTGCAGTGAGGGTGTGGGGGGAAGGGGGTGCAGTGGGGGTGGTGGAGCAGGGGGAAGTGGGGATGGGGGTTGCAGTGGGGGCACGGGGGTGTAGTGGGGGGCAGGGGGTGTAGGACTACTGCAAACACGACCTTTATCAGCGCTAAAAATGGCCTTTATCAGCGCAAGAAAAGCGCTGATAAAGCCAGCATAGAAAAGGGGGGGGGGGTCCCCTTTATCAGCGCTCCGAAAAGCGCTGATATAGGACCCCTTTATCAGCGCTAAAAAAAAGCGCTGATAAAAGTACCCCTTTATCAGCGCTTTTAAAAAAGCGCTGATAAAAGTTAAAAAAAGTTAAAAAAAATTAAAAAAAATTAAAAAAAATTAAAAAAATTTAAAAAAATTTAAAAAAATTTTAAAAATTTTAAAAAATACTGCCAATCGGGGGGGGGGGGGGGCTTTTATAGCGCTTGAACCCCCCCCTTTTACAGCGCTTTTCGACCCCTATAAAACACCCCACGCACCCCCCTCCACCCTTTAACAGCGCTTGCTCTAATATTCCCCATGCGCGCGCACCCCTGCCTCCACCAGGATTTGAACTCGAGACCTCCCCCCTGCGTGCCTAAGCCCTTACCACTAATCTATTTTGATTTGCTTTCCAATTCATGATATCTCTCTATATATATATTTATATATTTAGTTATATTTATTCGTATAGTAATATATATATATATTAATATATATATATAGTTATATTATAATATATATAGTAATATTAATATATATATATATATAGTGGTATTAATATATATATATATATATATATATATTTAGTTATATTTATTTGTATAGTAATATATATTTATATTAATATATAGTTATATTAACATATATATAGTTATATTAACATATATATAGTTATATTAACATATATATAGTTATATGAATATATATTTATATAGTTATATTAATATATATATAGTGATATTAATATATATATTTATGGTGATATTAATATATATATTTATAGTAATACTAATATATATATATGTAGTTATATTAATATATATATAGTTATTAGATTAATATATATATAGTTAGATTAATATATATATATATAGTTAGATTAATATATAGGTATATAAATATTCATATATTGGTATTTTAAATAAAATGGATATTAGTTATTATTTAGATAAAGCTAATATATTTTATATGTAAATATTTTTAATTATTTATTAAAAAAATTTATTTTTTAGGTGCGAATATATAAAAAATTTGTACATATAGTTATATATTTGATTATAAATAGCAGTTCATTATAAAAAAGGATGAAATTTCAAAGACATAATATCAATATGAATGAAATACCTTGGAATAAATTTATTCCCCACCAAGAAAATCCAACAATACCCCCTTAAACGAGTTTGAAAATCCACAAAATGTTAAAAAATCTGGGTACCCCGACAAAAAACTCAGTTTTGGAGGCCTTCTGGGCCTATTTTGGCCTCGAAAAACGCTTGACTGGGGTCCCCTGGAGTTACAACGACGTAGAGCTCGTCGCAGGCTTTGATTTGATATGTGGTAGAGCTCAAACGGACACCCAGATCAAAAGTTATGGCCGTTTGAAGTTTGAGTTGCGTTTTCAACATATTTTGGATCTTTTTTAATTTTTTTTAGTTTTTTTAGTCCTCAAATTGTTATTAAATGACTATTACTCCATAATGATTATCAAAATATTAATTAAAAATATATTTTTTAATTTTTTAAGAAGTCATTTTCACTAAATATCTTAAATATTAAGTATAATAAGTGTAAATGTACATTTATACATATCTAAAATATATTTAAAAATTATATATTATATTTATATAACAATATAACTATATTTATATATTAATATATTTTTAATTTTTTTTGAAGTCGACCCTTTATCAGTGCAAAAAAAACGCTGATAAAGGCCCCCCTTTATCAGCGCTACTAAGCAAGCGCTGATAAAGGGGGGCCCTTTATCAGCGCTACTAAGCAAGCGCTGATAAAGGGGGGCCCTTTATCAGCGCTACTAAGAAAGCACTAATAAAGGGAGTCCCTTTATCAGCGCTTTTTCGTTAGTGCTGATAAAGGGGGGCGCTGCGAAAAACTGTTTTTGTGGGAGTGGGGGTGAAATCATAATATTATAAATTATATATATATATATATATATATTAAGGAACACATTTTTACTATTTTTATTATTATCTTTATTTAAAAAATTAGATTTTTTATTATGAAATACATTTTACTTGTTTGGTTTTGGATTCTAAGGATTGTGTAATCTAGAGGGATAATGTTTGGTTTTGAGAATTAGTTGGCTTGCTTAAAGTTATAGTTTAGGTAACTTCATTTAATTTTTTATTTGCATTGGTTTAATTTAATTTGGTTTGTCTTGATTCTAGTAGTGTTAGTTTAATACCATTTAATTTTGATTAGTCCAAATCTTTTTGGTTTAGTTTAGGTCTATAACTTTAGGTTCTTATTTTAGGGAATCAATTTGTTTGGATTACATTGATTTAGTTAGATCCTTGTAGATTTTATTAGGTTTTATTTAAACTAAGTTGGTTTTCTCATTTCTACTAGTATTAATTATATGTTCTATTTGATTTGGATTAGGTCACTTCTGTTTGGTTTAGTTTCAGTCCATATATTTTGGTTCTTAGTTTAGTGAATCAATTTTTTTGGTTATTTTTATTAAGTTAGAGTATTTGGATCAGCATGGTTTTTATTGTTGGTTGATGTTATCATTGGGGAAGTTCATTTTGGGTGTTATAATCATGTGGAATTTGATAACGGTTTGTCTATTGTTGGTTCAGGATTTTCTTGTTTCAATGATGAAAATGGTATTTCAGGTGAAACTGGGTCAGGATTAGTGGTGTTTAGTATCATTGGTATAGAATTTTCGATGAGGTGATGCATATTGGAAATAGTGATTTGATTGATATAAATGGGGCTAGAATAATGGTGATAGTGACTGATGACATAGAGATTTAGGTGTCACATGATTTGATGTCTCACATAGATCTCATGATGTGTCATATCTTCTCCCAAATCCTATGGTGTGTTGCTAAAATACTTGCTAAGATTTGAATTTTGGTTCCTGTATGTAATTTATTTGTGGGTATTTTGATGCATGTTTGGTACTTTAGTACCAACTCGGGTATATAATGAATCTTTCACTACAGAGTTCCAAATAGGTTCAATTGTTTTTTGTTATTTGTATGCTTCGTGAAACAAAATCCTTTCCAATTCCATCCCACATTTCCCAAAATAAGGAAAAAACTTCTCATTACAGTTGCGATTTTTCTACTGGAAACAACAACAAAAGTACATGATTTTATTCAATTCCTACAAGCATGGTAACAACTCCTAGGGTCATTTTCAGTCCTGATTATTTCTACTCCAGTTCTCTTATTTCTTTATAGATGGTTTCCTCATGTATATCCTCTTAAAGTATTTATCTTTTCTCTTTTATCTAGACACTTTTTATTTTTAACATATATGAGTTAGCAAAGATTAACCCATCTATTGACTCCCTCCCGTAGAGCTAGAAATAAACACACACACAATATGAGTGAGTGTACAATTTTAATTAGTAGTAACCCTCCCCCAAAAAAAATCTCTCATGTAAATATATAAGAAGTAGGGGGAGGGGGAGGGGTTGGTGTAGCAGGGGGAGTGGGAGGGGTTGTGCAGGGTAGGGGAGGGGGAGAGGCTGGTGCAGTAGGGGGAGGGGAGGGGTTGGTGCAGTAGGGGGGAGGGGGAGGGGCTATGTAGGGGGGGAGGGGGAGGGGATGGTGTAGCAGGGGGGGAGGGGGAGGAGATGTGCAGGGCATGGGAGGGGGAGGGCAGTGGGGGAGGGGGTGTGCTGGGGTTGTGTTGTGGTGTGCAGAGGGTTTGTGCTGGGTTTGTGCAGGGTACAGGGGCAGGGGCTGTGTGGGAGAGTGTGCAGGGGGTGTGCAGGGTGCAGGGGGTGGAGAAAGTGTGTGCAGGGGGAAGGAAGTGTGCATTGGAGGGGGGAGGGGTGTGATGGGATTGTGTTGTGGTGTTCAGGGGGTGTGTGTTGGGTGTTTTAAGGGGGCGTGCAGGGTACATGGGTAGGGGCTGTGCGAGAGAGTGTGCAGGGGGTGTGTAGGGTGCAGGGGGTAGAGGGAGTCTGTGCAGGGGGAGAAAGTGTGTATTGGAGGGGGGGTGGGGTGTGTTGGGGTTGTGTTGTGGTGTGCAAGGGGTGTGTGTTGGGTGTGTGCAGGGGGTATGCACGGTACAGGGGCAGGGGCTGTGTGGCAGAGTGTACAGGGGGTGGAGGGAGTGTGTGCAGGGGACAATAAGTGTGCAATGGAGGGGGAGGGGTGTACAGGGGTTTTACTGGGTGTGTGTTGTGTGTGTAGGGGGGAGAAGTTGGGTTCACCATGCCATGTTTTTCAAAAATGTGTTTCTAAAAAAAGAGATTTTATTCCTTATATAATATAGTGTTTGTAACACCCTGAGATTTTATGAGAAATGTCTTTTATGGCTTATGTTATATGCAACACCAAAGGTGTAACGACCCGAAATTTTGAATAAATCTTGTTTCCTAATTTTATGTGTTATTTTATTTATTTTTATACTCAAAAAAAATGTTTCATTTGATAACATGATTATAATTAATATGAAACTGTTGGGATTAGACGGTTATATGTGTGGGTCGGAGAGTGATGGCAAGAGGGGGGTGAATTGCCTTTTAAAAATTAATTAACAATTTAAAAACAATTTATAAATGCAGCGGAAATAAAAAGGGGCAAGACACAATTTGATAACGGAGTTCGGCTTAAACCAAAGCCTACGTCTCCGCTCCCAACTCAACCATTGAGAGATTTACTTCAGCTTGCTTTTTAATGGTTGTAGCAAGAAACCCACTAGCTATTTTAAGGTAGGCTAGATCACCTTCGTACAGCTTGATTTTTTATGATGGTTGTAGCAAGAAACCCAAAATGAAAGTGAGGAATAAAAGGATGGTTTGTTTTAATACAAACCCAATGAATAACTAAACAATTGAAATAAATAAATTACAACAAACTTGAGGAAGCCTTGAGCACCAAGAGTGTGAGAGTAGTTGATGTAGAGGCAGCCCAAGCTTCAAGGATGGAGATGGATCACAAGTAGCCTTAGAGATTTGTCGTTAGAGCTTCAAGGGATCAAAATATCATTCCAATGTATCGGTTGTGTTCCCGGCATCCATCCTCATCTATTTATAGGATAAATATCCCCAAATACTTCAATATAGCCGTTGGAGGGCTTCCGGAGCCGTTGGGGGTCAAAAGTACAAGTCCGGTCAAAGCCCAACGGCTAGTTTGACTGGGCTTACCGGCTGACCGGTGCTTGGCCACCGGCCGGCCGGTGCTCCAGACAGAAGGCAGAGCTATCTGTCTGGGCTCCACCGGCGGGCCGGTGGTCCAGATAGAGGGCAAGCTCTCTGTCTGGTTCCACCGGCTGACCGGTGGAACCTGGCAGAGAGCATTGCTTCTGCCAGAGACCACCGGCTGGCCGGTGGTAATCCACCGGTTGGCCGGTGGACTCAGAGAGTCCTTTTCCAGTCTTTTTGGGACAACTCTTTGGAAACCTTTTTCCTATCATCAAAAACACTTTAAAACAAGTTAGAACACGATGAGAGTGATTGTGATCATTAAAATCCAAGAGAGAGGGGTACAACAATCTCCCCCTATTTTGATGATCACAATCACAAATGAGAAAGCTTTTAAAAAGGATATTCCAAGTAAAAAGAAATAAGAAACTTGGACATGGAAAATTTTAGAGATCATTTTAATACAAGAATTTCATAGATGTATCATTCATTGAAAATGATATTAATCTTGAAAGGATTGAAATAAAGAGAATGGTTCATTTTGAAATTGTAACCATAGGTCATATAAAAGAAACAACTGAAATAAAAAACTTAACCATTTAAAAACAAATTTTGATGAAAGTAATAAATTAAAATTGAACTTTTAAAAAGTGCACTGAATTAAATGAAATAAGTAACTAAGTATGTAATAGAGAGTTTTTCTCCCCCTTTGGGATTATCAAAATAGGAGGAAAAGTATGAAAGAAAATTAGAAAAACAATAATAAGGAAGTAAGAAATGACAAAAAGGATTGATAGATAAGACAAATTGAATTTTATAAAAGATGAAACGTTACATAGAAAGTTCAAAAAACAAATACAAAGACAAGCCAAAAACAGGAACGGCTCTATTCACTCCTAGAGGGCCGAGAGTGACGACGAAACCTGAAGGTCGGAGGAGCCGGAGGAGCCTGGACCGCCTCAAAGCGACGATCAAGAGAATCGATCCGAGAGTGGAGCTGATCAAACTGAGAGCTGAAGTAAGAGAACTGTAAGTCGTGTCGGGTCTCAATCTGATCCTGGAAGCGAAGGAATTGATCAGCCATCACCGACAAGCTACCAGTATCAGCGGGAGGGGGCACAGCCTCAGCAGGCTCCAGTGCATCATCACCCGCTCCACCTTCCTCAGCAGCAGCAGCAGCAGCCTCACCTTCACTGTCACCACTCCCTTCCTCTTCATCATCACCACTGTCCTCACTATCTGAAAGAGGATAGGCAGCGACAATAGCAGGAGGCATGGCATGGGAAGGAGGGTGTGGATGTGTCTGAGGGGAGTAAGCCTTGAGAAGGCCATCCTTGTCAGTAATCCACTCCTGACGCCAAGGATGCCAACGAATATTCATCCGTTGCACCATCATAAAATTGATGATGCTATCCTTCTTTGGCTGCTCGAAGAAGGTAGCACGGAGAGGGACATCAAGAAAGGTAAAGATTTTGGTCAACAAGCGCCCGTGAGGTAGAGTTTTGGACCAGCGCGGGTGCTCAGCCACATAAGACATGGCCCGGAACAAGAACCGGACCAAATTGAAATGAACGCCTCTGGTGATATAAGAAAGAAGACAAATATCAATAAATTTCACCGTATCGTGATCACCGATACGGGGTGCAAGGGTGGTCTGAATGAGGCGCTCAATGATGCGATGGTTAGGGGAGAGCTGGGAGAGCTTGACAATGGGATCGGTGGGCTGCCCTGTGAGATGCTCAAGACCGACAGCAAGATAAAAATCAGGGTCCCGAGGAAACTCCCCCTGAGCAAATGCATGAGGTCCAACATGAGGAACCCCTAGCATCCTGGCAATCTCCAAAGAAGTGAAAGTGATGGGTTGCCCAAGAGCGGTGGTAGAAATGGTATCGACGTCGTCAGAAACCGACCACGTCAGGTGAACATAAAATTCTTTGACAAGAAGGGGATAAATAATATCCTTCTCAGGAGGTTCAAAAAAGGAATGCTAGTGTTGATATTCAATGATGGAGAAAAGCTCGAGACGAGCAGAAGAAAGCCAAGAATAATCAATTACTCTACCAGGCAGAATGACTTTGTCATGCCAAAAGTCCGGAAGTTGAGGGATTGAAGGAGGAGGAGGTGCCTCTTGAGCGATGCCCTTTCCCTTGCGTGAAGAGCGAGGACCCATGATGGAAAAAGGGAAAAAAAATTGAGAGAGATTGAGAGAAAATGGAGTTTTGAGAGGGCAAGGAGGAGAAGAGAGGCTAGGGCAAGGAGGAGGCGCGGGTTAGGAGGGGCCGCACGAGTGAGAAAGAAGAAATGAAGGGGAAGGGTTTTATTTTTAATTTTAACCCTTCCTCCGGCCGGCCCAAAAAAGAAAAACCCGACACCACCGGTTAACCGGTGATGTACCACCGGTTGACCGGTGGTATTGAAATTCATAAAAAAAATTAAAATAAAATAAAAATAAAAAAGAGTTTAAATAACATAAAAAGAAATATAAGCAAGCTAAAAAAAAGAGTCAAATATTCAATAGTGCTCATTGACGAATCATTCCTAACTCCCCCTTAATAAAATCAAAACGTTCAACCGGGAGCGGTTTGGTAAAAATATTAGCTAATTGGAAATCAGTAGAAATGAAGTCCAAAGTGATATCCCCTTTTACAAAATGGTCACGAAGGAAATGATGCCTTAAATCTATATGCTTTGTCCAAGAATGTTGTATTGGATTCTTAGAAATACTAATGGCACTAGTGTTGTCACACCGTATAGGGACATGATCGTAGGAAAGGCCATAATCCAAGAGAGTGTGCTGCATCCAAATAATTTGGGCACAACAATTACCAGCTGCTACGTACTCGGCCTCGGCAGTAGAAAGAGCAACACAGTTTTGCTTTTTGCTACTCCATGAAACAAGGGACTTGCCTAGCAGATGACAGGTTCCACTAGTACTCTTACGATCTAATTGACATCCGCCAAAATCAGCATCCGAAAATGAAGAAAGTTCGAAAGAAGTATTAGAGGGATAAAACAAACCAATGTTTTTGGATCCTTTTAAATACTTAAAAATTCTTTTGACTGATTTAAAATGAGATTCTTTGGGATTGGCTTGAAAACGAGCACAAAGACAAACATTGAACATGATGTCAGGACGGGTCACAGTTAGGTAAAGTAGACTCCCGATCATACTTCTATAAAGCTTGTTATCAACCGGTTTCCCGGCTTCATCTAACGTAAGTTTACAAGAAGTACTCATGGGGGTACTAATTTCCTTTACTTGATCCATACCAAAACGACTTAAAAGTTCGTTTGTGTATTTTCCTTGGCTTAGAAAAATACCATTTGAATTTTGAAGGATTTGAAAACCAAGAAAAAATTTTAATTCCCCCATAAAGCTCATTTCAAATTCTTTTCTCATTAAATCTGAAAAATCAGTACAAAGTGATTCTTTGGTTGAACCAAATATAACGTCATCAATGTAAATTTGGACAATTAAAAGATCTTTGGAAGTGTGTTTTAAAAATAGGGTACAATCAGCTTGACCCATTTTAAAATCATTTTCTAAAAGAAATTTTGTTAACCGCTCATACCAAGCCCGAGGGGCTTGTTTTAAGCCATATAGAGCCTTGGTTAACTTAAAAACATGATTTGGAAATTTTGGATCTTTAAAACCGGGGGGTTGTTCAACAAAGATTTTTTCTGGAATAAAACCATTTAAAAAAGCACTTTTAACATCCATTTGAAAAAGTTTGAAATTTAAGTGAGCGGCGAATGCCAATAAGATCCTAATGGATTCCAATCTAGCAACGGGCGCAAAGGTTTCACCATAATCAATTCCTTCTTCTTGATTATATCCCTTAACTACTAGGCGAGCCTTGTTCCGGGTTATATTTCCTTGATCATCAAGTTTGTTCCTAAAAACCCATTTAGTGCCAATAATTGGATGATCATTAGGTCTTTCAACAAGAGTCCAAACATCATTTCTAGAGAATTGATTTAGTTCCTCTTGCATTGCAAGAACCCAATTCTCATCATTAATGGCATCATTAATGGTTTGAGGCTCTAGTTGAGAAAGAAAGGCTTGATGTTCAACCTTGTTGAGGATTGATCTTCTAGTTCGAGTACCAGCTTGAAGATCACCTATAACATTTTCTAATGGATGGTCTCTAGAAGGTTTCCAAACCTTAGGCAAGGTGGAAGATGAAGAAGGTGAAGAGGGTTCTTGATGGTCATCCTCCTTGGGAGGAGAAGAGGAATCATTCAAATGAAGCTTATCAAGATTATCTTCAACATCTTCAATGATAAAAAGAACATAGCATTCAAAGAAAAGCAAGAAAGCTCCTCCGATGATAGCGAATCCGAGATTGCACAACTTTCAAGAAAAATGAGCAAGTTCATGAAGAAAAAGAAGAATTTTCAAAGGGCACGAAAGGAAGAACCAAAAGCAGAAAAAGAAGTTACATGCTTTGAATGTGGAAAGAAAGGCCACATCAAACCGGAGTGCTCTCTTTTCAAGAAAAGGTTAAAGGAAAAGAAAAACAAGAAGGCTTTCAAAGCTTCAACATGGAGTGCAAGCGATGACTCCATGTCTTCAAGCGACTCAAGCGATGAAGGTGGAAAATGCCTAATGGCACTTGATGAGGTATCTTCTTCCGACTCCTCTTCCTCATCTTATTCTTTTAATAATGACATGTCTTATGAAGATCTCCAAAATGCGAGAGATCAATTAGAGGAAGGTTTTCACGAACTTACCTCTAAATTTTTGGCCTTAAAAAAGAAACACAAAATTCTAATTTTTGAAAAAGATCATCTTCTCAAAAAGAATTAGGAACTTGCCCTTAAGGTCCAAGATATTCCAAATGTTGATTCTTTGAATTAAACTATTAAATATTTAAGGGAATCTTTTGCCAAGTTCACCCAAGGTGAACAAAATTTGACCAAATTGCTAGGTTCTCAACGTTCGGCTAGAACCACACATGGACTTGGCTTTAACAAGAAAGCCACTTCTTCTAGAGCACCCACTACTTTTGTAAGGGGGAGCTCTCAAAATAAATTTTGTAATTATTGTAGAAAAACCGGACATATGATTTATGAATTCGATTGTAAAAATTCTAGATATGGCCGCCCCAAAATCATTTCCTACTCGGATGAATATCTTAGGATGTATCCCTCTAGACAAATATGGGTTCAAAAGTATCTTTTAGCTAATCTTTCCAGACCCAAACTTATATGGGTACCAAAATCTATTCTCTCTTGATTTTGTAGGATAAACACCAAAGAATTAGGCCTTCGAAAGGCTCGTGGTATCTCGACAGCGGATGCTCGAGGCACATGTGTGGCGATCCCTCCGAGTTCAACTCCCTTTAAGAATTCGATGGAGGATACGTCACCTTCGGTGACAATTCAAAAAGAAAGATCGTCGGAATAGGTACCATTGGTTTTTGTAGCACCTCCTTAATTAAAGATGTTTTATTTGTTAAAGGTTTAAAACATAATTTAATTAGCATTAGTCAACTTTGTGATAGTGGTTTTTCAGTGAATTTTCAAAATGATTTATGCAATGTATTTGATTTTCAAAACAAATTGATATTTTCTGCTTCCCGTTTTCAAAATGTTTACATTAATGATTTAAAGTCTTTATCTAGCCAAAATGTTAAATGTTTAAGTGCTCTTGACAATGAGTCTTGGCTTTGGCATAGAAGGTTGGGGCATTGTAGCTCTCATTCACTTCTAAAGCTTAATAAGAACAAGCTCATCTGTGACCTTCCTAAACTTAAGTTTAAGAAAGATTTGATTTGTGAGCCATGCCAACTTGGCAAGCAACACAAATATTCTTTCAAATCTAAGAAGGAAGTGTCCACTTCAAAGTCTCTTGAGCTCTTTCATCTTGATCTTTTTGGTCCTACCCCTGTAGCAAGTCTAGGTGGAAAATCCTATACCTTTGTCCTAGTAGATGACTTTTCTCGTTTCACTTGGGTTTTCTTTTTAGCTCATAAAAATTATGCTTGTAGAACCTTTTTGAAATTCTCTAGAAAAGTAGAAAACAAAAAAGGATATAAAATTATATCGCTTCGTAGTGACCATGGAGGTGAATTCGAGAACAAAGAATTCGATGAATTGTGTTCCTCTCAAGGATACAATCACACCTTCTCTGCCCCTAGGACTCCACAACAAAATGGAGTGGTTGAAAGGAGAAACCGAACTCTCCAAGAAATTGTTCGAACCCTCCTTAGTGAATTCAATCTTCCTCAATATTTCTGGGACGAGGCGGTAAACACTGCTTGTTATACTATCAATCCAGTCCTTGTAAGACCCCTTCTTAAGAAAACCCCCTATGAACTTTGGAAAGGAAAATTTCCCAAAGTTGGTTATTTTAAAGTGTTTGGTTGTAAATTCTTTATCCTTAACACAAAAGATAACCTAGGGAAATTTGATGCCAAATCCGATGAAGGTATTTTTCTTGGGTACTCCAACTCAAGCAAAGCCTATTGTGTCTTCAATAAACGTTCAAAAACCATCGAAGAATCATCTCATGTCAAATTTGATGAAACTCTTCCAAAACCTCCCTTTGATACCAATTGTGGGTCGGAGAGTGATGGCAATAGGGGGGGGGGGTGAATTGCCTTTTAAAAATTAATTAACAATTTAAAAACAATTTATAAATGCAGCAGAAATAAAAAGGGGCAAGACACAATTTGATAACGGAGTTCGGCTTAAACAAAAGCCTATGTCTCCGCTCCCAACTCAACCGTTGAGAGATTTACTTCAGCTTGTTTTTAATGGTTGTAGCAAGAAACCCACTAGCCGTTTTAAGGTAGGCTAGATCACCTTCGTACAGCTTGCTTTTTTATGATGGTTGTAGCAAGAAACCCAAAATGAAAGTGAGGAAGAAAAGGATGGTTTGTTTTAATACAAACCCAATGAATAACTAAACAATTGAAATAAATAAATTACAACAAACTTGAGGAAGCCTTGAGCGCCAAGAGTGTGAGAGTAGTTGATGTAGAGGCAGCCCAAGCTTCAAGGATGGAGATGGATCACAAGTAGCCTTAGAGATTTGTCGTTAGAGCTTCAAGGGATCAAAATATCATTCCAATGTATCGGTTGTGTTCCCGGAATCCATCCTCGTCTATTTATAGGATAAATATCCCCAAATACTTCAATATAGCCATTGGAGGGCTTCCGGAGCCGTTGGGGGTCAAAAGTACAAGTCCGGTCAAAGCCCAACGGCTAGTTTGACTGGGCTTACCGGCTGACCGGTGCTCGGCCACCGGCTGGCCGGTGCTGGGCCACCGGCTGGCCGGTGGTCTAGACAGAGAGCAAGCTCTCTATCTGGTTCCACCAGCTGGCCGGCGGTCCAGACACCGGGGGGCCGGTGGTCGAGACACCGGTTGGCCGGTGGACTCAGAGAGTCCTTTTCCAGTCTTTTTGGGCCAACTCTTTGGCAACCTTTTTCCTATCATCAAAAACACTTGAAAAAAAGTTAGAACACGATGAGAGTGATTGTGATCATTAAAATCCAAGAGATAGGGGTACAACAATATGACCATTGGTCAATATGACCGCTTGAAACTAAACGTTTTGATTATTGTCTCTAAATACAAGTAATATTGGTTAATTATTATAGAAAGAAGATCTGATGGCCTCTCCCAGTAGTCTTGGACCGATCGAATCCCATCTAACAGAACATGGGATGGAGGTAGCACCACTGGGCTTTGCTCTGGACCATACCCAAGCCGAATTTCATCATGTGAAGCTAGAACGGAATCGCCTCTGCGAGAAGTTCAAACAGATAGAAATTACTACTCGCGCGATGTTAGCCGAGCCTCCCTCAGATTCTCTCACCTTAGCACACCTTACACTTAGGTCCTATGCTGGTGTGATAAGGGGCTATGTAAGGAGACCGTGACTGCCTTGTGTAATCCTTTATTTTAAATAAAAACTGGGATTTTTTATTATGATGAAGTTTATGAATTTTTAAATGACCGGATAAATATAGTATGCATATTTTTGATAAATTTTAGAAAAAGGACATTTTAAAAATGTTTATGTAAACCTTAAATAATTAAAAATGTGTAATGATTTTCAAAAAATGGTCTTCTACAATTATGTTCAGTACGAAATTTAGAGTCTAATAAGATCAACTTGATTTTTGATGAATAGTAAATTATGAATAGTTATTTTATGATTAGGATTAGTAATGTGTCCAAATGGATTAGTAATCTCACTTAAAGAAAGTATTAATATAATCTAGGCACCTTGATTAAGTAATGTGATTCAATAAAATGGTTAAATAACGGTTTCATAAATTATTATTCAAGTATTAGTTTTTTCAGGTGAATAGTGTTTTTAATTAAAAATTTAATTAAAAATATTTAGAAAATTATTTTTATAAAATGGATTTCATTTTTGAACTCAGAGCGTCGATATTATGTTATGGTAATTTTTGGGGATTTTTCTGAAAAAAATGAATTTTCGGTGAATAGTGTATTTATTTAAAAATGAAATTAAAAATATTTAAAAAATTATTTTTATAAAATGGAGTTCATTTTTGAAATCAGAGCATTGATATTTGGTTAAGGTGAAATTTTGGGATTTTTCTGAGAAAGTTGAATTTTCAGTGAAAAGTAAAAATACAGTTTTAGGGTTTCAATATGTTTAATGATCTCATAACTGTGTCATGATGATGTCATGAGATATTTTAAGGGATGGCCGGCCAAAGGTGATGAATTATTGTATTGGGGGCCCCATGTGGCCTAACTCCATGGGAAGTACCTTGGGAGGGCCCATGCTTTTCAGAAAACCACTTTTGAGGTGTCCCTTGGCCATTAATGCGTTGTCCCCTCACTTTCACTATAAATACCAAGAAATCCTCTCATCGTTTCGACTCCCCACTCTCCCCCAACGAAGTTCGGGTCTCATTACCTCCCATGGAGTCCTCCCAAGGTGCCCCCAAGCCCTCAAGGTCCCAACCTTTGTGTTTTAAGAGTTACGTTTTAAGGTAAGGGATCCGACCTCTCTCTTTCTTTTCATGTAATCCCTTTTATGTCATTCCTTTTATGCTCCATGTTCTTATATGAGAGGATGTTCTTTTATATTCCTCTTACTGCCCTTTTCATGTTTATATGATGAGAGATCCCCTCTTACTCTCATCATTTCTTTTTATGAAAATTTAAGTGACGCCGTTAGGCTGCCGAATTTTTAAGTGATTCTTTCACCCTTCTCATTTTTCAAGTTCGATTTTCATGTCAAGTCTTTCAAGTTCCTTTTTATTATGTTGGGGTATGATCTCTATATCTATCATACTGATCTCTTATGATCATATGATTAGAGACCCTATTTGATCTTGTCAAATATTTTTTTATTGAAGTTAAGTGACGCCGTTAGGCTGCCGAATTTTCATAAGAGAAATCTTATTTTTGTCTCACTTCTATGTTTTTCATTTGATATGGTATATCTTTCAAATTTCATTACCATGTTCTTAAATCCCTTATATTCTGCCCCCCTACTGTTTTATGGATCATTTATGAGTGGGTGACCCATGTCCCCTGTCTTTTCATTGTTTTCTAAAACCTTGTAACATAGCGGTTATGCTGCAGAATTTTCGTCTCAAAATGCCTCTCTCTTTTCTAAAAATTATTTTATGTTATAAAGTGAATACTCAAAGCTCTTATTTCTACAAGAGTATTCACATATACATAAAAATTTTCTATTTTTTATTCTGGGATTTACATACATGAGACCTGATTTCCCTTTCCGTGGGTTTAAAGTGACGTAAAGATCATGTCTTTAAAGCAGTTTTTAAAACGTTACGATTATGAAATGAAACCCATTTATTTTATGCTATATGGGTTATTTATGAAATGTTTGATGATGATATATGTGGCTCACATGATAATAAAGACAAATTAAGGGTGCTCCCTGATAGCGCTCTAATGCATTGGGTAATGATGTAACCACTAGAGATTACAATTTTCACGATACCTTGGTGAATAACCTTGGAAATTTTCAAATGAAACCTAGGGGATGGACCTTGGTGATATGTTCATGATTGTCTATGTTAAATGATGTAGCCACATCTTAAAGTTATGAAAAATTTTATTTTTATTATGATATGCCACATGAATTTTTTTATCATGCCTTAAAGTTCTTGTTCCTGACATCGTTGATGTATCTCAAGTTCACATGTTAAATGTTTCCCTTGTTTCCCTTACTGGGCCTCCTGCTCACCCTTTCATTTGATGTATGTCCCCAGGTTATGAGATGCAGTAATGAACCTAGGATGAACATGAGGAGAAGGCTTTCAAGTGTTTAAGAAGAATGTTTTATGTTTTTATGTTTTAATTTCCTGGTTTCCAAGACACTAAACCTTAAAGATCCTCAGTTTTGTATAATGTAATAAAAGTTTATGTGATAAAAAGGCGGGATGCTATAGTTGGTATCAAAGGATGGTTTAGTTATTTATGGAAATTAGGATATGAAAAATTTATGAAGAAGCCTATATAAAAGTTTATATATAGGAAATCTTCCTGGTATTTTGGTGAGTATTGAGTAATGGGTTGCCAAGAAAATACACCCCTATCTGGATATGAGCAGGTAGAGGTGGCTCTGGCACAGATGTACATAGGGGTAAAACCCGAAAACACCGCTTTGAGCTAGACTCAAACGGGAAATGGTACACGACAACGGGCCTTGCTGCACTCTTGGTTACGACACTCCCGGGGGATATGCTTTGGTAAATTCATAAGCTTAGTATGAACCATTGTTAAAGGAACAAAGATAAAATAAAATAAAGATTCACATAAGAATATATGATCATGGATAACCTAGATGAGAACCTAGGGGATCCCATGTTAGGGTATACTTTTCTTCTACAAGTTATCCTTATATGATTTAAGTTCCTTTTCATGATTATTAGCTAAGTATTTAAGCCCCTAATAATACTTTCTATTCTTTGTAAATGGTGGGAAATGGAAGAACATGTCCCAACAACCAATGTGATAGGAAATGCGAGGATTTCCGTATTAATATTAAAGAGATGATCAGGGTATTAAAAGATGATTATTATTTTGGAATACGTTCACTATTTTGGGGACCCTATATGATCGAGGTAAATATATTACTACGGTATTTTCATTGAGGAGTAAGGTTGACATATATTTTGAAGAATCGTTGAATTTAAGGTGGACTTATAGTAATTTAGGTTACTTATGGAAATGATTAACCTATCTTGGGTAAAATATGCTTAGGTTAGCTACTTTTGTTATAATATGTTAGGAGTGGTTGATGTTGTTTGGAGATGAACAATGAAGTTTATTTTGGAAGACTATGTTATCAAATCCTTCTTGTATTTGGGTTTCAATCTTAGTTTGGTTTATTTTGAGGAATCTTAAGGACCGTTATTTATGGAATGGTCTATGATGAACTTTGGGTAGTACCATGGAACTTTGAAGATTTAAAAGTAGTTTCCATTCCTATGGGATTCTTTATTTTTTTTGAAGAGTTGTTTTACCTTACCCTTTCTGTTTTTGGGATAATGTTTAAATATAGAAGAAATAGATAGTTAATCTTTTGTGGATTATGAAGATGATTCTTGTGTTTTGATGAGACCAAGTAGTTTTGAATGCTCATAGCTTGGAGAAAATATTAGTTTTGGGTAGAAACTTATTAAAGGACGAAACTCTACACGAAGATAGGTATATTTTCTTATGTTTTTGTTTTATGTTGTAAATGAATTCCTCAAAATTATGAAAAGGAACATAAAAATAACGTTGTTGGTTTACGTTTCCTACTAGGTAATCAAAGACCGTTTACACACATCATAAGTTTGGGATTTTCTTATGTTTAACTTTATCCTAACCATGTTCTCTATCACTTTGCCCAAAAACTTGACCCTTTATTTTTCTTCCATGTCCATGTTTTCCTATATGGAATCCTAGTGTGGGTTAACTCGGGTGACCTTTGTACTTCCCTTTCTTTCTTTTAAAGTAATAATTTTACTGACTCCTTTTCCGATGTGGGACTTTCAATGAAATTTCAAAACCCAATTTTAAAAATTGCGAGGACGCAATTTCTTAAGGGGGGAAGAATGTAACGACCCGAAATTTTGAATAAATATTGTTTCCTAATTTTATGTGTTATTTTATTTATTTTTATACTCAAAAAAAATGTTTCATTTGATAACATGATTATAATTAAAATGAGACCGTTGGGTTTAGACAGTTATATGACCATTGGTAAATATGACTGCTGGAAACTAAACGTTTTGATTATTGTCTCTAAATACAAGTAATATTGGTTAATTATTATAGAATTAAGATTCGATGACCTCACCTAGTAGTCTTGGACCGATCGAAGCCCATATAACAGAACATGGGAAGGAGGTAGCACCCCTGGGCTTTGCTCTGGACCAAACCCAAGCCGAACTTCATCGTGTGAAGCTAGAACGGAATCGCCTCTGCGAGAAGTTCAAACTGATAGAAATTACTACTCATGCGATGTTAGCCGAGCCTCCCTCAGATTCTCTCACCTTAGCACACCTTACACTTAGGTCCTATGCTGGTGTGATAAAGGGCTATGTAAGGAGACCGTAACTGCCTTGTGTAATCCTTTGTTTTAAATAAAAATTGGGATTTATTCTTATGATGAAGTTTATGAATTTTTAAATGACCGGATAAATATAGTATGCATATTTTTGATAAATTTTAGAAAAAAGGACATTTTAAAAATGTTTACGTAAACCTTAAATAATTAAAAATGTGTAATGATTTTCAAAAAATGGTCTTCTACAATTATGTTCAGTACGAAATTTAGAGTCTAATAAGATCAACTTGATTTTTTATGAATAGTAAATTATGAATAGTGATTTTATGATTAGGATTAGTAATGTGTCCAAATGGATTAGTAATCTCACTTAAAGAAAGTATTAATATAATCTAGGCACCTTGATTAAGTAACGTGATTCAATAAAATGGTTAAATAACGGTTTCATAAATTATTATTCAAGTATTAGTTTTTTTGGGTGAATAGTGTTTTTTAATTAAAAATTTAATTAAAAATATTTTTAAAAATATTTTTATAAAATGGATTTCATTTTTGAACTCAGAGCGTCGATATTATGTTATGGTAATTTTTGGGGATTTTTCTGAAAAAAATGAATTTTTGGTGAATAGTGTATTTATTTAAAAATTAAATTAAAAATATTTAAAAAATTATTTTTATAAAATGGAGTTCATTTTTGAAATCAGAGCATTGATATTTGGTTAAGGTGAAATTTTGGGATTTTTCAGAGAAAGTTGAATTTTCAGTGAATAGTAAAAATACAGTTTTAGGGTTTCGGTATGTTTAATGATCTCATAACTGTGTCATGATGATGTCATGAGATATTTTAAGGGATGGCCGGACAAAGGTGATGAATTATTGTATTGGGGGCCCAATGTGGCCTAACTCCATGGGAAGTACCATGGGAGGGCCCATGCTTTTGAGAAAACCACTTTTGAGGTGTCCCTTGGCCATTAATGCCTTGTCCCCTCACTTTCCCTATAAATACCAAGAAATCCTCTCATCCTTTAGACTCCCCAATCTCCCCCAACGAAGTTCTGGTCTCATTACCTCCCATGGAGTCCTCCCAAGGTGCCCCCAAGCCCTCAAGGTCCCAACCTTTGAGTTTTAAGAGTTATGTTTTAAGGTAAGGGATCCGACCTCTCTCTTTCTTTTCATGTAATCCCTTTTATGTCATTCCTTTTATGATCCATGTTCTTATGTGAGAGGATGTTCTTTTATATTCCTCTTACTTCCCTTTTCATGTTTATATTATGAGAGATCCCCTCTTACTCTCATCATTTCGTTTTATGAATGTTTAAGTGACGCCGTTAGGCTGCCGAATTTTTAAGTGATTCTTTCACCCTTCTAATTTTTCAAGTTCGATTTTCATGTCAAGTCTTTCAAGTTCCTTTTTATTATGTTGGGGTATGATCTCTATATCTATAATACTGATCTCTTATGATCATATGATGAGAGACCCTATTTGATCTTGTTAAATCTTTTTTTTATTGAAGTTAAGTGACGCCGTTAGGCTGCCAGATTTTCATAAGAGAAATCTTATTTTGGTCTCACTTCCATGTTTTTAATTTCATATGGTATATCTTTAAAATTTCATTACCATGTTCTTAAATACCTTATATTCTGTCCCCCTACTGTTTTATGGATCATTTATGAGTGGGTGACCCATGTCCCCTCTCTTTTCATTGTTTTCTAAAACCTTGTAACATAGCCGTTATGCTGCAGAATTTTCGTCTCAAAATGCCTCTCTCTTTTCTCAAAATTATTTTATGTTATAAAGTGAATACTAAAAGCACTTATTTATACTAGGGTATTCACATATACATCAAAAATGTTCTATTTTAAATTCTGGGATTTACATACATGAGACCTGCTTTCCCTTTCCGTGGGTTTAAAGTGACGTAAAGATCATTTCTTTAAAGCAGTTTTTAAAATGTTATGATTATGAAATGAAACCCATTTATATTATGCTATATGGGTTATTTATGAAATGTTTGATGATGATATATGTGGATCACATGATAATAAAGACAAATTAAGGGTGAACCCTGATAGCACTCCAATGCATTGGGTAATGATGTAACCACTAGAGATTACAATTTTCACGATACCTTGGTGAATAACCTTGATAATTTTCAAATGAAACCTAGGGGATGGACCTTGGTGATATTTTCATGATTGTCTATGTTAAATGATGTAGCCACATATTAAAGTTATGAAAAATGTTATTTTTATTATGATATGCCACGTGATTTTTTTTATCATGCCTTAAAGTTCTTGTTCATGAGATCGTTGATGTATCTCAAGTTCACATGTTAAATGTTTCCCTTGTTTACCTTACTGGGCCTCCTTCTCACTCTTTTATTTGATGTATGTCCCCAGGTTATGAGATGTAGTAATGAACCTAGGATGAACATGAGGAGAACCCTTTCAAGTGTTTAAGAAGAATGTTTTATGTTTTCATGTTTTAAGTTCCCGGTTTCAAAGACACTAAACCTTAAAGATCCTCAGTTTTGTATAATTTAATAAACGTTTATGTGATAAAAAGGCAGGATGCTATAAAAGTAATCTTTCACGGCACACAATACGGACTTGGCTTACATTACTCACAATCACGACCTTCCTCGATAGCGTGTGTAGTATGCAATACCGGGTTTCACTAAACAACGACATATTATTATGGACTAGCCGTTATGAATAGTATTAACTACATTTTGAATTTTATAACATTATTATTCATCTTAAACATTTTCTAGAACATGGTAAGAGAACAAAATAATTTTTTTTGGGTAAAATACGTATTTTTCAAAAAATGCAATTTTGCCGCCTTTTGATGGCGCACCCACATTAAATCTAGTTTTTGACATTTTTATAAGTTCAATTTGGCAAAATAAAATTCTAATTTTGACCTAGGATATAAAAAATTATTTTAGATAAATTTTTGATATTTTTCTGATAACTTTCATATTTTGATGAATAGTAAAAATACACTAATTTTTAAATAAAAACAACTTTTTTTCATTGAGATAATTTTTATGGTTAAATTATAATGTTGGAAGGTTTTAAATTATAAATATAATATATTTTTACCATTTAATATAATGTATGTCATTATCATTAATTTCACATTGAATTCATAGGTAAAAACATTTCAATCTTTGGCAATGTTTTTACTTCTAAAAGCCGTTTTTTTAACAACAGGATTTATTTTAAATTAATTACTACAACTTATATGTTTTGAATTTTGAAAAATGGATTCCATATTTGGAACCAGTGGGTCCAAATTATGTTAATAGGCTACTCTTTATTTTTGGGCATCATGAATAGTAACTACGGTAAATTTTATTTACCATAGTTAAAGGTAAATCAGGTAATTAAGGGTAAATATAAGATTATAAAATTACCCTAACACCTGCCAAAATTCTATTGGATGACTAAATGTCGACCCATATCACCTAAGGGTCGGATTAGATTCATTTAATGGACTTTTGTCATGAACATAATTTAATTATTATTAAAACCAAAGAATGTGACAACATGTCACTTTATTAAATCTTATTAGTATAATAATTTTAATTTAGTGATAAAATTAATGAAACTTCAAAAATGAATATTCTCCAGAAATATAATTCAATTATATACATCATAGAAATTTATTTATAATTTTTAGGGATTAAATAAGTATCATTAATTATGACACAATAGTGATGTTGAAATTATTTTATTAATTAAAATATCAAATAAATGGTTTTAAAAATATTAAAATAAATATTATATGAACTATTTAATGTGATACACTAATTTTATAGATACATATGACATTTTATAAATATATTAAAGCTTTTAGTTCAAACATATCTTCTGTATATATTTTATTTAAATTCAAATAAATGAATAGTGTCAAAATTGACACTATTGTTATTTTATAAAAATAACATATTATAAAATTGTTTAAAAAACACAAAAATATTTAAAAATTAAAAATTAAAATTTATATGGTCTACAATGTCATAAAGTGTCAAATTATGGAAAATTCACAACACATATGTAATTATTTATAATAATTTAAAATTTAGAATATTATTACCACAAATAAAATTAAATTGATAAATAAGGATAAATCAAGTTGATAATGTTTAAAATAAATTCCTAACATGTATAAATTTTATTGGTCGATGATATTACTACCCTATCTCATCTAATCCTCGGATATGAGTCATTTTGGAAGTTTTTAAGTGGGGTTGGGATTTAATATAAACTAATATTTCTTATATTTCCAAAGGTGCCTCTCTCCCCCCTTATAAAAGTGAACCTCCTCCCTCTCCTCCTCACACCAATTTGAGCCTTCATGCTCGGCCAATCCCTGCCCATTTCACTTCCCCACTTCCCTAGAAACACCCTAGAGGTCCTGGTATTCTTCAAAGACCAATTGTAGTGCCCTAAGAGGAGGTCTCAAAGAGGCGCTTCAAAGAAGAGGTAATGTCTGTTACCGATTCTTTAAACTTTATTTCTTCTTCCACTTATTATTATTTAGTTTTTTCATTGTGAATTAATAACATTAGTATCAATAATATAATTATATGTTATTATAAGTATGAAACAACCCTATTTCACCATCTATCCATCCTACGGAAAATGAAATCACCGCGCGTGCGTACGTACGGAATACCGTCTCCACGCCGTGGTGTAATCTATTTTCCACCACCACCTTAATTGGATGGGTATATTGGTGTAAATAATAACTATATGTGATTATTTTAAAGTTTTATTGATTCTGAAATAGTATACATACACTCCAATAAACTTTCCACGATCATGGGAACGATATCATCACTCGTGCGTACGTATGGAATACCGTCTCCACGATGTGATGTGATTCGTTCTACATGATCTTCATTGAATAATGACTATAAATTAATTGAATGAAAGAATATGATATATATTACACTAATACCATTCTGGAAATGAGGTATCTATAACCTAAAGAGGAGAATAAGAATTTATTCGACAAAACACGCATAAGAACAAAAAGTAATAAACACCCGAATAACAATTAGTAATGAAATATTACTAATAAGAAGCTAAGAATATGACCATATATGATATCATAACAATAATTATGATTCTGGAATTAGTCAATAGCATTATTTAAATCATTATACATGAGGTTCGAACACTTACGAAGCAAATCGGACATAAGGTAGGGGATAATTTTTCAAATCTCATTTTTATCCAAGATTGCTTATTCATAAGTATTTACTGGGGTTATTTCTATCATCCATGTCCATATTTTATAAAAGTGTTTTCATGTAGGTTTATAGTCCTTTTTACCCATTTTTGACTTTTACTACATGGTATGTATGAATTCTTTCTTTTACGAGGTACTTTTTGACTTTTCCGACAAAAGTACGAGGATAATGTTTTTTTAACTTATACGACATGAATGGATTTTTAAAACATTATTTCCAAGAAGCTTCCTTTACAAGTTTTCAAGTTTAATTTTAATCAACTTATTTTAGTTTAAAATTATATGACATGTTAAGAAATGAAAAATGTTTTTGAAGTAGAAAGGATATTTTCCTCAAGAATGGAGTTCCCAGTGTTTTATCAAAATTATTTTCCATCTAAGATAATATAGGGTTCTTTTTCTATCCTTATTTTTACATCGATTTGATTATGTTATTATGAATTTATTTTTATGATGTCCTTTTATCTTATATGGATTATGTTATGATGGCATGATGTTTAAGATTCCCATTTTTATTACATGGGTTATGCAATGATGTATGATTTTTTATTTTGTGGCACACATTAGAATGGTATCATTATGAGATGGGTGGGACCTATATCTCCCTCCAATGCACTGGGTAAATATTTTATATCTCATGAGATAGACATGGCTGGAACGGCAGGTTAAACCGGTTCAGTGAAATAGGACTGAAATGAGGAGTGAACTCGGTTCAGAAATGGACTTTGTCCACTAAGATAGTCTTGGAAATGAGTCTTGACTAATAAGAAATGATTGTCTATGATTATGTGTGTATGCCACAAAGTATCATGTTTTATGTTATGATTATTGGGATTACATTTCACTACCATGATTTATCCCATGTTATGAAATTATGATCTCTTTTGCAGGGTAAGATTTCCAAAATGTTATGTTCTTATGAATTTGATGTGATTGATATTTATTTTTTACCCTTTCTGAGCATTTTAGCTCACCCTTTTGTATGTTTTCTTTCCCCAGGTCAGGAAGAAGGGTATTAAGTAAGATATTCCAAAAAGGGACTATAGATATGTTGAAATAAATAGGAGACAGTGTAGATACTTTATGAACCGGTTGTTTATGTTTCCAAGTTTCTAAAGACACTATACCTATATGGTCCCTTCATGGTTTTGTTATATGTTGTAATAAGTATGCTTCAATTTTGAAGTATTAACCATGTATGTAAAGTATGGGATGCTATAGTTGGTATCAGAGGAAAGGTATAGTCAACCTTTGGAAACTAGGATGTGAAAGCCTTGGTAAGAAACCTAAGGATATGTCTAAGCATAGAACACAATCTTAGTGGTTTAGAAATGTCCATGAACAACCTATGATAAGACCTTAAGTGTGAAATTTTATTCTTTATTATGTGGTTTTCCTATTATAATTAGAGTTTCTCACACTATTCTTCTTGGTTTTAGTCAATGGCTGGAACCCAAAGAAACCGTGTTAATGCGGAATGCGATGGGCAATGCAATGATTGTCCCCCTGAGCAACCAAACTTTATGGGAGCTGGAATGCAAAACTTTTTAGCCATGCTCACACAACTTTCTCAAGCTATGAATCATGCAGGACTTCCAAATGAGCAAAGGAAAGAGAAACATTATGTCGAATCCTTCATGAGGCAGCGTCTACCTTCATTCAACGGGTCTTCTGATCCATTAGTGGCTGAACAATGGATCAGTACCACTGAAAAGATATTTTTAGTTCTTCAATGTTCTGAACATGATAATGTCATCTTAGCATTGTATCATTTGGAAGGTGATGCTGATCAATGGTGGAATCTAATTAAGAATACGAGGCAAAGGGATGAAATTGAGTCCATGGAGTGAGACGAGTTCAAGAACTTATTTTTCAATAAGTATTTCCCTCGTATTCTTTGAAAAAAGATGGAGAAGGAGTTTCTTGAACTGAAGTAAAAGGATGATGAATCCGTTGGTACCTACGAAGAAAATTTTACAAGAATTTCAAGGTACGCTTCCAGAATTATTATCCAACCTGAGAGTAAGATCGATCGATTCTTTAGTGGCTTAAAACCAAGTCTTCGAAGGGCGTTATCCATAAGGGACTTCAATAGCTACAAGGAAATTGTTCGATGTGCTCTCAAGGTTGAGATGGAGATTGGTGTAACCGATCAGTCACATGGGTTTGATAAGAAGAGGAAAATGGAATTCAAAGGAAAATATAAAGACCACACTGAAAAGAAGATGAGTTTTCCCTTATGCTCAATGTGTGGAAAGAAACATGGAAGAAATTGTCTTAAGGGGACAAGAAAATGTTATAAGTGTGGAAAAGAAGGTCATCGGGAAATTGAATGTCGAAATAATGGGAAGAAGATTTCTAATGATGCAAAAAAAGGAAGGGATACATAGAATGAACCTACTACACTTCAATGTTTCATGTGAAAGGAGATGGGGCATTATGCCAATCAATGCACAAATCCAAGGGTTGATGATGATGATTGACGCCAAAAAACTCTTAAGGCCAAAGACAAAGGAAAGTCACATGCAATTACTATAGGCGATGTGGAGTACGACAACGAAGTAGTGAGAGGTACACTTACCATCCAATCTAAAGTAGAAAATGTTTTATTTGATTCTATATCCACCCACTCTTTTATTTCTGAATAATATTCTAAGGTTATCACCATATTACCTCAACAATTAGATGTTGAGTTGGCTGTGACAACTCCTAATGGCACAACAATCGCATCAAAAGTTTACAATTCTTCTCTGATTGAAGTTTGTGAGAAAGTGCTTCCTGCAAATCTTGTGATCCTTCCTATAGTGGAATTTGATGTGATTCTTGGCATGGATTGGCTTTCTTTATATGGAGCTCATATCAATTTCCAAAGAAGAGAAGTCACATTTCATATTCCAGATCAATCTATGATCATCTATCGATGCAAGGATGAACATAACTTTCCAGTGGATATTTCATCTATCTTATGGGTCTTGATTCCACTAAATGAAGGTTATTTATCTCAAATGGTTGGAGAGAAACTCACGATTAATAATATGCCCATTGTACGGGAATTTTATGATGTCTTTTTGGAAGAATTGCCAGGTCTTCCACCAAATCGTGAAGTTGAGATTTCAATAGAACTCGTACCGTTTGCTTTTCCTATTTCAAAGACACCTTATAGAATGGCCCCAATTGAGTTGCAGGAATTGAAGAAGCAACTCCAAGAGAATCTTGATAAAGGATTCATATTCCCTAGTGCGTCACCTTGGGGAGCACCTGTTCTGTTTGTTAAGAAGAAACATGGATCAATGAGACTCTGTATTGATTATAGAGAACTTAACAAGATCACTATCAAGAACAAATATCCTCTCCCACGCATTGATGACCTATTTGACCAACTACGTGGAGCTCAATACTTTTCCAAGATTGATCTTCATTCAGGGTATCATCAATTAAGGGTCAGAAGGGAGGATGTACCAAAGACGACTTTCCGTACAAGGTATGGACACTATGAATTTATAGTGATTCCATTTGGTCTTACTAATGCCCCTGCTATCTTCATGGATCTAATGAATAGAGTCTTTAGAGACTATCTTGATCAGTTTTTGGTAGTCTTTATAGATGATATTCTTGTCTATTCAAAGAACAAGGAAGAACATGAAGATCACTTTAGAATTGTATTAAAGACCCTAATAAAGGAGAAGCTTTATGCCAAATTTACCAAGTGTGAATTTTGGCTTCAAAAAGTTGCATTTTTGGGTCATATAATCTCAAAAGAGGGGATATCTGTGGATCCAGCAAAAACAGAGGTTATCGAAAGATTGTCGAAACCAACAACAATAACTGAGATCTGAAGTTTTCTTGGTTTGGATGGATATTACCGACATTTTGTAAAATATTTTTCAAGTTTATCTAACCCACTCACCAAGTTGACTCGAAAAGGAGTTAAGTTTGTTTGGACGGAGGAATGTGAAAAAAATTTCAAAGAGCTAAAAATATGGTTAGCCAGTGCACCTGTTCTCACACTACCTTGCAGTGGATAAAGGTTTGTGATCTATAGTGATGCATCCAAGGAGAGACTAGGGTGTGTTCTCATGCAAAATGATATGGTGATAGCTTATGCCTCACGACAGTTGAAAATCCGGGAGAAAAATTACCCAACTCATGATTTGGAGTTAGCTACGGTAATCTTTGCATTAAAGATTTAGAGGCATTACCATTATGGTGAAAGGTGTGATATTTATACTGATCATAAAATTTTAATGTATATTTTCAAACAAAAGGAGCTGAATATGCGTCAAAGAAGATGGTTGGAGCTGATTAAGGATTACGACTGGTCAATTCATTACCACCCTGGGAAAGCAAACAAGATAGTAGATGCATTAAGTCGACAAGACCATGCTAGCTTATCCATGATGAGGATCACAAAAGATCCAATATTTATGGATTTAGAAAGGATGGATCTTGTAATTTTAATGGAAGGGGAGAAATATTATCTTTTTCAAATGAATCTTCAACCATCTATACATGTGAAGATTGAAGAGGCACAGAAAGAAGATGTCGAGTTACAAAAGAAGGTGAGAAATGTTCCTGAACTCAACCTTGATTGTGATGGGATAATAAAGTTCAGGAATCGAGTTTGTTTTCCTCCCATCCCCGAATTAAAGAAGGAGCTGCTGGATGAGGCTCATAGTTCTTCATTCTCTATTAATCCTGGAAGCACGAAGATGTATAGGGACCTAAAAGAGTACTTCTGGTGGGATGGCCTGAAAAGAGATGTTGTTGAATATGTCTCTCGATTCTTGGTTTGTCAGCAAGTTAAAGCTGAGAGACAAAAGTATAAGGGGATGTTAGAACCATTACCCATACCAGAATAGAAATGGGAAAACATCACTATGGACTTTGTCACTGGACTTCCAAAAACATCCAAAAGAAATAATGCTATCTGGGTCATAGTTGATCGTCTTACAAAGTCTGCACACTTCATTGCTATTAGAGAGGATTTCTCTATATATAAGCTTGCTAGGATATATGTAAAGTGGTAAGATTTCATGGAGTACCACATTCTATTATATCTGATCGGGATCTAAGGTTTACCTCAAAGTTCTGACGAAGTCTTCAACATACTCTGGATACAGAGTTGAGTTTCAGCACTGCTTATCATCCTTAGACAGACGGTCAGTCTGAGAGGAAAATTCAAACACTAGAAGATATGTTGAGAGCTTGATCTATAGATTTCAAAGGTGGTTGGGATCAACACCCAACTTTGGTGTAATTTTCTTATAATAATAGCTTTCACTCCAGTATTTAGATGGATCCTTATGAAACTCTCTATGGAAAGAAATGCAGGACTCCAACTTGCTGGGATGAAGTTGGAGAAAGAAAGCTATTAGGACCTGATCTTGTTGATGAAATGGCAGAAAAGGTCATATCTATTCAACAACACATAAGAGCAGCTCAGAGTCGACAAAAAATTTATGCCGACAACCGAAGAAAAGACCTAGAGTTTGAAGTGGGTTATAAAGTGTTCTTACGAATATCTCCCTGGAATAGGGTCATGAGATTTGGAAAAAAGGGAAAGTTGAGCCCTAGATATATCAGTCCTTTTGAAATTCTAGATCATGTTGGGAAGGTAGCTTACCGATTGGCGCTTACACCGAATCTCTCTCAAGTTCACGATGTGTTCCATGTATCTCTCCTAAGAAAGTACATACCTGATCCTTCACATGTACTCTGCTCAGAAGTTGTACCGCTGGAGCAAGATCTTTCTTATGAAGAACAACCGATAGAGATTCTGGATCGTAGCAAAAAAGTCCTACGGAACAAGAACACTCACTTGGTGAAAGTTTTATGGAGGAACCACCAATTATAAGAAGCTACATGGGAACTTGTGGATATGATGAGGGAGAGGTATCCTCATCTGTTTGTAATGAAGTGACGAATTTCGAGGGTGAAATTCATTTTAAGGGGGGTAGAATGTGACACTCTGATCTTTTATGAGATTTTTTTATGTCTTATGTTATACGCAACACCGAAGGAATCTTTCACAACACACAATACGGACTTGGCTTGCATTACATGCAATCACAACCTTCCTCGATAGCGTGTATAGTACGCAATACCGGGTTTCTCTAAACAATGATATATTATTATGGACTAGCCGTTATGAATAGCATTAACTACATTTTTAATTTTATAGCATTATTATTCATCTTACACATTTTCTAGAACATGGTAAGAGAAAAAAATAAATTTTTCGGGTAAAATAAGTATTTTTCAAAAAATGCAGTTTTGCCACCTTTTGATGGCGCACCCACATTAAATCTAGTTTTTGACATGTTTATAAGTTCAATTTGGAAAAATAAAATTCTTTTTTTGAATCATGATATAAAAATTTACTTTGGATAAATTTTTGATATTTTTCTGATAACTTTCATATTTTGATGAATAGTAAAAATACGATAATTTTTAATTAAAAACAACTTTTTTCATTGAGATAATTTATATGGTTAAATTATAATATTGAATGGTTTTAAATTATAAATAGAATATATTTTTACCATTTAATATAATGTATGTCATTAGCATTAATTTCACATTGAATTCATAGGTAAAAACATTTCAATCTTTGGCAATGTTTTAACTTCTAAAACGCGTTTTCTTAACAACGGGATTTATTTTAAATTAATTACTGCAACTTATATGTTTTGAATTTTGAAAAATGGATTCAATATTCTGAATTAGTGGGTCCAAATTATGTTAATAGGCTACT
This sequence comes from Viscum album, assembly GCA_963277665.1. NCBI lineage: Eukaryota > Viridiplantae > Streptophyta > Magnoliopsida > Santalales > Viscaceae > Viscum > Viscum album. The sequence goes on from OY728145.1 coordinate 787,755,099, forward strand.
TTTTATTTTTGGGCATTATGAATAGTAACTACGGTAAATTTTATTTACCATAGTTAAAGGTAAATCGGGTAATTAAGGGTAAATATAAGATTATAAAATTACCCTAACACCTGCCAAAATCCTATTGGATGACTAAAGGTCGATCCATATCACCTAAGGGTCGGATTAGATTCATTTAATGGACTTTTTTCCATGAAAATAATTTAATTATTATTACAACCAAAGAATGTGACAACATGTCACTTTCTTAAATCTTATAAGTATAAAAATTTTAATTTAGTGATAAACTTAATGAAACATAGAACATGAATAGTATCCAAAACTCTAATACAATTATCTACATTATATAAATTTATTTAGAATTTTAAAGGATGAAATAATTATCATTAATTTTGATACAATAGTGATGTTGAAATTATTTTATTAATTAAAATATCAAATAAATGGTTTTATAAATATTATATGAACTATTTAATGTGCTACACTAATTTTCTAGATACATATGACATTTTATGAATATATTAAAGCTTTTAGTTCGAACATATCTTCTCTATATATTTTACTTAAATTCAAATAAATGAATAGTGTCAAAATAGACACTATTGCTATTTTATAAAAATAACATATTATAAAATTGTTTAAAAATCACAAAAATATTTATAAAGTATAAATTAAAATTTATATGGTCGAAAATTTCATAAGGTGTCAAATTATGGAAAATTCACAACACATATGTAATTATTTATAATAATTTAAAATTTAGAAAATTATTACCACAAATAAAATTAAATTGATAAATAAGGATAAATCAAGTTGATAATGTTTAAAATAAATTCCTAACAAGTCTAAATTTTATTTGTTGATGCGATTACAAACCTATATCATCTAATATTCTTATATGAGTCATTTTGGAAGTTTTTAAGTGGGTTTGGGATTTAATATAAACTAATATTTCTTATATTTCCAACGGTGCCCTTATCCTCCCTTATAAAAGGGCACCTCCTCCCTCTCCTCCTCACACCAATTTGAGCCTTGAATCTCTGCGAATCCCTACCCATTTCACTTCCCCACTTCCCTAGAAACACCCTAGAGGTCATGGTCTTCTTCAAAGGCCAATTGTAGTGCCCTAAGAGGAGGTCTCAAAGAGGCGCTTCAAAGAAGAGGTAATGTTCGTTACCGATTCTTTCAACTTTATTTCTTCTTCCACTTATTCTTCTTTAGTTGTTTCATTATGAATTAATAACATCAGTATCACTCATGTACTTATATTTTATTATAAGGTTGAAACAACCCTATTTCACCATCTATCCATCCTACGGAAAAGGAAATCACCGCGCGTGCGTACGTACGGAATACCGTCTCCACGCCGTGGTGTTATCTATTTTCCACCACCACCTTACTTGGATGGGTATAATGGTGTAAATAATAACTATATGTGATTATTGTATAGTGGTATTGATTCTGAAATGGTATACATACACTCCAATACAATTCCACGATCATGGGAACGATATCATCGCTCGTGCGTACGTACGGAATACCGTCTCCACGATGTGATGCGATTCGTTCTACATGATCTTCATTGAATAATGATTATATAAATGAATTGAATGAATTAATATGATATATATTACAATAATAACATTCTGGAAATGAGTTATCTATAACCTAAATAGAAGAATAAGAATTTATTCGACAAAACACGCATAAGAACAAAAAGTAATAAACACCCGAATAACAAGTAGTAATGAAATATTACTAATAAGAAGCTAATAATATGACCATATATGATACCATAACAATAAGTATGATTCTGGAATAAGTCAATAACATTATTTAAATCATTATACAGGAGGTTCGGACACTTACGAAGCAAATCAGACCTAAGGTAAGGGATAATTTTGCAAATCTCATTTTTATCCGAGAATGCTTATTCGTAAGTATTTACTGGTGTTATTTATATCATCCATGTCCATGTTTTATAAAATTGTTTTCATGTATTTTTAAAGACCTTTTTAGCCATTTTGACTTTTACTACATGGTATGTATGTAATATTTCTTTTACGAGGTACTTTTTGACTTTTCTGACAAAAGTACGAGGAGAATGTTTTTTTAACTTATACGGCATGAATGGATTTTAAAACATTATTTCCAAGAAATTACTTTAAAAGTTTTCAAGTTTATTTTTAATCAACTTCTTTTTGTTTAAAATTGTATGACATGTTAAAAAAGGAAAAAAATATTTGAAGAAGAAAGGATATTTTCCTCAAGAATGGAGTTCAAGAGTTTTATCAAAATTATTTTCCATCTAAGATAATATAGGGTTATATTTATATCCTTATTTTTACATTGATTTGATTATGTTATGATGGAATTATTTTTATGATGTAATTTTATCTTATATGGATTATGTTATGATGGCATGATGTTTAAGATTCCCATTTTTATTACATGGGTTATGCAATGATGTATGATTTTTGATTTTGTGGAACACATAAGAATGGTATCATTATGAGATGGGTAAGACCTATATCTCCCTCCAATGCATTGGGTAAAGATTTTATATCTCATGAGATAGACATGGCTAGAACGGCAGGTTAAACCGGTTCAGTGAAACAGGACTGAAATGAGGAGTGAACTCGGTTCAGAAATGGACTTTATCCACTAAGATAGTCTTGGAAACGAGTCTTGAATAATAAGAAATTATTCTCTATGATTATGTGTGTATGCCAAAAAGTTTCATGTTTTAAGTTATGATTATTGGGATTACATTTCACTACCCTGATTTATCCAATGTTATGAAATTATGATCTCTTTTGCAGGGTAAGATTTCCAAAATTTTATGTTCTTATGAATTTGATGTGATTGATATTTCCTTTGTTTACCCTTACTGAGCATTTGAGCTCACCCTTTTGTATGTTTTCTGTCCCTAGGTCGGGAAGAAGGGTATTAAGTAAGATATGCCAAAAAGGGACTATAGATATGTTGAAATAAATGGGAGAGAGTGTAGATGCTTTAAGAACCAGTTGTTTATGTTTCCCAGTTTCTAAAGACACTATACCTATACGGTCCTTTCATGGTTTTGTTATATGTTGTAATAAGTATGCTTCAATTTTAAAGTATTAACCATGTATGTAAAGTATGGGTCGCTATAGTGTTTTTAACGAGAAAGTGTGTTTTTGTGATGTCAAAGGTTTTCCGTGTTTTTTTCTTTGATGAATGAGTGTTTTTTAAATTTTCCTCTTTATTAATGATCATGTTATTTAGTATTGGGTTGTATATATCAATCTTAATATTATATTTTCATTGTTGGTTATGTATTAATGTATCATTTATCATGAATAGTTGACACAATGAATATATATATATATATATATATATATATATATAAGAAGTCATCATATTTTATTTATTTTCCCACTATTTCCTTACAGGTGGTTTCTTATGATGAGGCTAGTTCTATCCACCACCATCGAAGATAGTGAGTTCAACATCGAATTTGGGTAATTTTTATTCCATTTTTATTATTTGGTCCAATTTTAATTAGGGATTTTGTGATTTTTTGGTTTCTTATATTTTTATAGTGTGTTTTGGATCTCGTTGAGGAGAATGACCTCACGTGCCCGAACTCCCATTCCCTTACTTTGAGCACCTATTCTCTCACACCATGCTATGTATCCATTGATATATACCAAGATGAAACCCTACATAGCCTTCTACCATTCCCTTAGATGAACTTATAAATTTCATTCACATATATTCAAATGACCAAACCCATACCTAGGTGTTTTTAGTTATCAAGATTGGTTACTAGTAATGGATTCATGCCCAGGATGGTTTTTCCCATCAAAAGACCCCCTGCATGGGTGTGCAGGGTGGTGCAAGGGGGTGTTCAAGGGGGTTGTCCTGGGGGGTGCAAGTCCATGCAGACATGTACAAAAGGGTTAGGGCATCCTTATGTATATGTAAAGGTGTATATACCTGGAGGATGGATAGAGAAACATAGAGTTGTATCTGATTAAAAGTGTCAAGCATAAAGTGTGGCATGACTCCTTTGAGATAGATTCCCTCTCCTAGCCTCTTTAATTCAAGAATTTAAATTTCATTTAGTTGCCTTCTTAATTCTTTTTATTTATATTAAATTTCAATTCTTGATCACGTGTTGGTTAAAATAATTTTTTCATTTAATTAAAAAGTTATGGTTTTGTAATAAAACCCCTCCAATGGAGGTGCGCTGTCTGCAAAAACTCAAAGTGGTAGTTTATGCTTATATAGTTTTCTTGACATTATTGCATTAATATTTTCCTTGCTCAAATAATATCTGATCACCTATAGATAATCAAATACCTTAGTACAACACTTCTTGGGAAAGAATTATTTCTTCTTCTTAGGACTTGACCTCACTTAATACTGAAAACTCGGATACAAAAAAAATCTTCTAAAACACAGATAGTAATATTGTCCCAGCTTTAGTCTCAAATCACTACACCCAAATCATGCAAAATATTTTGCATTTATGTTGCTCTTTCAACTTCATGCATGTATAAAAATACATTTCATGATCTTATCAATGCAAAATGGACAACAATTCAAAATTATAAACTTCAAACTTTCATGTATTCATAATTTCATCTGTATATATGTTTGTATAAAAAACACACTAAAATTCACATAATGCATGGGTTGTTATGGTTAATATTAAATTATTTCATGAGAGCATGTGAACATGCATGAATTTAGGTATATGTTTTTCACATGGAATCTCAACCACACACTATCCACTTTTCACACTCACTATTCTCATGTACTTTTTGCCTTCTTGTGTATTCACCTTATCATATACTGAACACTTGCACAAAATTTTTACAAACTCAAATGGGTGATAATTGAATTGTTTTATTATTATCAAATATTTCTGGCACATACACATACTTCCTATATTCTATACATAGATATCAATCATATAAAGATATACTTCATCCCTCCTTCACACCCAGATGAATGTTTACTTTCCTTCAGACTTGTGCACATTATTCCTTCATTCAAAATATATACTCTTTACTGTCAAGACCTTCATTCAAATATGATCATGCATGAATTATCTATAATCTTCAGAAAATCCATGATATGCAACATGTGATATCCTAAGTGCTTCATGTAAACTGGTTTCTTCATAAAGATAATGAGTGTGCAAAGCGCATATTATTTTCATCATTGGAACTATCTTCTACTTCACACAAAATAGTGTCTGCGAAAATTTTATTTTTATGAACTAGAGTGATTCTTGATGGATCTATTTCACTAGAAACCAGATCCTCTAAAACTCGATAACAAATCATGGGTGTAGGAATCAATATTTATAGTCAATGAACCATCGACTCAGAATGTGCACACTTCCTAAAGGTAGAAGATAAAGTAGTGAGGTCGATTGGATGGCTGAGAAGATCAAATAAAATGTCACTCATTCTTTCTATATTTTTTAAAGAGGATGAACAGTGCATATGGGATTTCCATATAAAATGGAAGGATTTTTCCTACTCCCTTATAATATAAGACACATTGATAGAATTCTAGAAATCAGTTACTGGATATAAACTACTCCCACTAGCACTGCCCTGTGCCAGTGTCCACCTCCACCATCATGTCGCCCCGCACAGTGACTTATCATCGCTCACGTGCCTCTTGTAGGTGATCCTAATGCACACTAGGCTACCTGATGTCTAGTCCGAGAGGTAGAACCTACCCACCATATTAGTGGTGTGGGTCCCTTATGGGTTCCATTATGGTTGGAAATTTTTTATATAAGAACCTTTAAAAATGATAATCCAAATTCCATATTTCCAACCAACTCAAACAAAATCAAAACCACTTCATGAAAAGAAATAATTTTGTATGGAATATTCTTAAAATTATGTAAACAATTATCCAATTAAATTCAACCAATGACACATGTCTTTTTAAACTTAAGATGGTCACATGAAATATTGTTTATCTATCGCACATTAGTTCAGTTGGAGACCAGTTTTGATTTCCTATACTTGGTGCATCTATATATTATTGTTGGTTTATGACTACACTATTCTGGTTTATTGAGTTATATTCTTTTTGAATTTTCTAAGATGTTTTTACCATAATTTTAGGGGATGAACACTACTATGTTCTACCTTTTGTTGTAGGTACTTGTGATCTGGTTCAACACGTCTTTGATGGTTTTTCTTATAGGGAGACTCATGTAAGTGAAGTTATGTCTTTTTTTATATTTACTTTTTTAATTATTATTATGTAAGTAACTTTAGTGTATAATTTAATTTGGACAGTGAGTACCAAGTTGATAATCTATGTGATAAATAGAGTAACTCATTCTCATTTTGTAACATTTTTTTTAAACCCAGGAAATATATTTAGTGGCTAGTAAATTTCACCAATCGTTAGTAGATCCTCTGACTTGATACAAGCTAATGGGTTGGGATGTTAGTAGGTAGGAGTACTGGTAGGAGCAGGGTGAAGGGGGACTAGCAGGGGCTGGGGGGAGGGGAAACTAGTAGGGGGGACTAGCAGGGGGTGGGGGACTGGTAGGGGCAGGGTGTGCAAGGGGTACTAGAAGGGGGTGAAAGGGGGGGCTGGAAGGGGTAAGGGGGAGGGGAAACTAGCAAGGTGGGGGGGAGGGGGGTAGGACTGGCACGGGGGAGGGGGGGGAACTAGAAGGGGGAGGGGAAACTGGAAGGGGGTGGGGACTGGCAGGGGGAGGACAAGGTGGGGTGGGGGGGGGGACTGGTAGGAGGAACTAGTAGGTGGGGAGGAGGGTGTGTTGGGTTCTTTTTCAAGGGGTAGGGGTAGGGTGTAGGGGGTGTGCTGGGGGTGGTGCAAGGGGTAGGGGGAGGGGGAAAGGAGAAGTGGGGTGTCCAGGAGGGGGTGAAAGGGGTAGGGGAGGGGTTGTTAAAGGAGGTGGGAGGGGAAAGGGGGAGGATACGGTGGGGTGGGGGGACTGTTAGGGTGGAACTAGAAGGTGGTGGGGAGGGTGTGTTGGGTTCTTTTGCAAGGGGAAGGGGTAGGGTGCAGGGGTGTTGGGGGAGGGGGGAAGGGGGTGGTGCAAGGGGAAGGGGCAGGGGTGCAGGGGGGAGGGGGAAAGGGTCAAGGGGTGTCCAGGAGGGGGGAGAGGGACTATTCAAAGGGGTGGGGGCAAGGGGGGGGGGGTGGGCTACTGTAGGGGGGCTTGGGGTGCATGAGGTGTGTTAAAGGGGGTGCAAGGGTGCTATCCAGGGGGTGCAAGGGGATGTCTAGGGGGTAAAAGGGGGCTGTCCAGGGAGCATGGGGGTGCAGGGGGTGTCTAAGGGGGCTGTCCATGGGGCATCAGGGTGTAGGAGGTGTTCAAGGGGGTTCAAGGGGGTGTCTAGGGGGTGCACGGGGGCTGTCCAGGGGGTGTGTAAGGGGACAGTCTAGGGGGTGCAAGGGGGATATCTATGGGGGTGCATGGGTGATGTCCAAGGGAAAGGGGGAGGGGAAAATGGAAGTGGGGGTGGGGAACTAGGGGGATAAGGGCATGCAAGGGGGCTGTCCATGGGCAGGTGGACTGATAGGGAGAGGGGAAACTGGAAGTGGGGGTGGGGAACTAGTGGGGGGAACTAATTTTTTTTTATACCATGTAAATGATAGATCCATGGTTTTAACCGTAGCAGTAGTCCCCTTAATTTAATGATTTAACCGTGGCACTTGGCTCCTACTTCCATGGTTAAAACTATGGCATTAGGCCCCTGCTTCCATAGTTAAAACTGTGGCACTAGGCCCCTTACTACCATGGTTAAACCATGGCACTAGTCCCTTAATTCCATGGTTAAAACTGTGGAACTAGTCCCCTATTGCCATGGTTAAAACTGTGGCAGTATTTAAGACCTACTTCCACGGTGATAATGGCCACAGTTTTCCGAAACCTTGGCGATATGTTATTGCCATAGTTTTTGGGCCTGCAGCCACGATTCCAAACCGTGGCCGTAGGTGAATTTTATAATTGTGATTGTTTAATGGCTATATTATCAATGGTAATGACACCTAATGGTATTTTAAATCAAATAGTATATAATAAAACCAAGTAAGTGAATGTGTTTTCTATAACCATAATACATAATAAGACATTTAATTAAACCATAAAGGGAGTTTTATTTATAAAAGTTTGGGTCGTTACAAAGTATCTATCTACCTAAAGCATGTGGATGGTGTAATTTATGTCCAATGTTTCATGTTATCCTCCATGTAAATTAATATTATCTAGTAATTTGAGGATATGGATGCATATAGCATCATTTCTCACCTTCAAGGTCTCTACCAAGATAAGGCAAGATCATAGAGATATGAGATCTAAAATATACTATTCACATGCAAACTTGGAGATTCGATGCCAGTTAGGCCTCATGTAGTAAAGATGATTGGATATATACAATGATTAGAAATCTTAGTGATTAATATCCCTGATGATTTGTTCACATATCTTATTCTATCTACACTACCTAAAATCTTCTCCAGTTTTTCTATTTATTATAATATAAGAAATCATGAGAAGATGGTTTTAGAACTTATTAATCTTATTTTCTGAGTTCATAAATACATGGGAGTTGAAAAAATAATGGTACTTTATAGTGAATAAGAATATTATGAATAATTAAAAGGTATTAAAAACTCATTCCAAATATAAGGCTCCATAGAATTGTTCTTCCAAGAAGACGAAGGTCCATGGGAAAGGAATGGAATAGGTTGTAGTATGTTTTTCATGTGGAAAGCAGGGACACTGGAAGATGAATTTCACCCAGTCAAAGAATAAAGGGTAAGATTCAAGGTTTTTAGTTATTGAATGCAATCTTTCTATATCTAAAATTCAAGAATTAAATTTTGTCTGTGGTGCACACATTTGTATCTAAATACAAGAAAAAAGTAAATTTAATATGGTTTTAAAAGGTGATGTAGATCTATGGGATGCCAATGGAGATAGGTTGGATACTATATCCATTATATACTACCATCTCATGTTTTCAATAGGATTGATTTTGGTTTTAAATAATTTTTATTATGTGCCTAGTGTTATCAAGAACAACTTTTTTGTTTCTTCTTTAGACATGGATGGATTTATTTTCAACTTTGTAAATAATAGTTGCAACTTTTATAAATATAGAATATGTTATGGTATGGAATAATTAAATAACTATATTTATGCATTGAATTACAAAATCCAAATTTTGGAAATTGATAATGAAACAAATATGCATGACTCATATAACACTCATTTGTGGTCTCGCCATCTTGGTCACATAAATGAGAAGCATTTGAAAAAACTCTATCAAGGTGGTTATGTTATCTTGGTAACTTGAAAGATAACATGAATATTTATAAGGTAAGATAAAAAACCACCACTTTGTGGTTAAGGTGAAAGGGCTACAAAAATTCTAGAATTGATACATACTGATGTGTACGAACATTTTAAAGTAGAATCTATAGGTATATTTTCATATTTTATAGATTTTATCGATGAAATGAGTAGGTATTATTATGTCTACTTAATGTGGTATAAGTTTGAATAGTTTTATAAGTTCAATGAGTTCAATAATGAGGTTGAGAATAAAATTGGTAATAAGATAAAGAAACATCAATCAGATCAAGGTGGTGAATATCTTAACTAAGAGTTTATCAATTTTCTATAAGAGTGTGGGATTATATCTTAGCTCACTCCATATTATACACTACAGTGGAATGGTGTTAGTTAAAGGAGTAATCATACCATTTTGGATATGGTAAGGTCGATGATGAGTCACGCAAGCCTTCCATTATATTTTTGGGGATATTCATTACACACAACAACATATCTACTAAACTGAGTACCAATTAATGTGGAAAACGGTATTCCCTTGGAGTTATAGAATGGAAGGAATCTAATTTTTTGACATATTTGTGCATGTTATTGTGGGGGAATTTGTTAAGGCTATATCAAGCAACAAACTTTCACCTTAAGGAATAAAGTGTATCTTTATAGGGTGTCCAAAGAAAAAAGAGGGATATTATCTATACAACCCTTCATAACATAAATTAATCGTCACAATATAGGTCATATTCCTTGAGAGAGAGAACATATTCAAGGAGGATTGTGGGAGTGAGATTGAATTTGATGACATTGATGATCAAGATAAAATATATTTGGTATAGTAATTGATTCCATAGGTCCCCATGAAATAATTTTTCCCTGAAACACAAGTACTACATAGTTTTACTAGGGAGGTAAGAGAACTAAATAACTATGGTTTTATAGTCTCTGATGATGGTGACTCATTATTGGCCAACAATGTTGATACTCTATCTTAAAATGAGGCTATAGAGAGCTTAGAATATTCAATATTGAAATAATCCATGAATTCTGAGATGAATTCCATAGATCAAAACCAAGTTTGGATTTTGATAGAACCTCTAATTGATATAAAACCTTTTGGGTGTAAAAGGGTATTCAAGAAAAAGATGGACATGTAAGGTAAAGTAAATACCTATAAATAACATCTAGTGGATAAAAGGTTTAGACAACATCAATTCATTGACTATGAGAAATATTTTTCTCCAATTTTCATGTTTATGTCCATTATAATTTTTTCCATAGTAATATGCCATGACTATGTGATTTGGAAGATGGATGTCAAAACTATTTTCTTTAATTTGAAACTTTAGAAGGATGTTTATATGACACAACCAAAAGGTTTTGTGACTCCAGGAAATTGCAAAGCAGTGTGAAAGTTGAAGATATTCATTTATGGATTAAATCAAGCATCTAAGTCATGGAACATTCAGTTTGATAAATCCATAAAATAATTTGGTTTCATTAAGAATGAATGTGATACATGTGTTTACAAGTGGTTTAGTGTGATATCATTAGTTTTTATTGTAGTGTATATTGATTACATATTACTAATTGGAAACGAGATACCAACCTTAAAATTAGTTAAGTAATGGTTGAGTAAATACTTCTCTCTAAAGAACTTGGGTGAATTGGCCTACATTATAGGGATCAAGATCATGTGTGGAAGATCCAATAGGTTTCTTAGAGTAAGAAAAAGTGCATACATTGACCAGATACTAAAGAGTTTTAGTTTGGAACAATCCAATAGGGGACTGGATCTAGTGCCACATGGTATACATTTTTCCATGAAAATGTATCCTTATACACAAGAGGAAATAGAGAGAATGAGTAAGATACCATACACTTTTTCAATAAGATCTATCATGTATTCCATTTCATATATGAGGTTTTATGTTTCCTATACTTTTATAATGGTAGGCAGATATTAAGCAGATCTAGGTAAAAAACATTATAATTCTATTTTTTTTATCCTTAATTATTTGTGAAAAAACAAGGATATATCTCTGGTGCATGGAGGAGATGAATAGTTGGTCATCATGGGTTATAAAAATGTTATCTTTCATATGGGTCATAATGATATGAAGTCACAGTCAGGATATGTATTTTTCTCAATGGATGAGTTGTGAGTTGGAAGAATTCAAAGCAGCCATTTTTCACTAATTCTAGAGGATCCTGAGAATATTTGGGCTTTGGATGCTTCCAAGGAAGTAGTTTGGATTCAAGACATTTCTTAAGAGATTTATGTGCTGCCTAGAAGTCATAACCATATCTCTTTTTACTATGATTACACTATAGTAGTGGCCCTTTCTAATGATCCAAGTCACATCAAAGGAAAAAAGAAGATACTTTAGAAGTTTCATCTCTTGAGGGGTTTTCTTAATGAGGGGAAGTTGTGGTCAGTAGAGTATCCATGGATGAAAATGTGATTGAACCCTTTATGAAGGTTCTATATCAATAGAGGAATTAGTATCATATAAAAGCTAGTGGACAGAAAGTTGTTGTCAGTTATCTCTAGTGATATTGGAAGTCTATTGGAGTTGGTTCCCTAGAGATGAATTTTTCAGTACTTGATTGCATGGTGTTTTTATTAATGAATTTTTATTATTACATCATGATTATTCCTCGATATGACATTTGTATATCATAATGTCCAAAGAATATATGTTTCACTAAAGGGTCATAGTAGTTCCCTGCAATAATGAGAACCTGAAGTTACCACGATAATATTCTTGAATATATGTTCTGCGGCTAGATGATCTCATTTGATGGGACACAGATGATATAGGATATCAGGGATAGATACTCCTAGTATTATTAGGCACACTTTCATCATGTACTCCCTTGATAATTTATAGTACAAAAGATTATGAGAACAACCCTTCCAATAGGAAATCCACATTTTCTTGTATCATTAAATGATCCTATCTGCAGATATGTGTATTGATCCTTGGACTTTAAGATTATAATTGATGGATATTAGGACTCACATACTTTAATGTATTGAAAAAAAATTATGACAATATATACTCACTATGAGGTAAGATACATTAGGTGCATCATGAGTGACGTTGCATTAATGGATAATGTATGAAAGGATTTATCTATTTTTCCCTTGATATAAGTTGATATCTTGGGCCCTTTGATGGGAATATAATTTATTAGATAAATCCATGGATATGGTGTTTGGTGTTAAATTTAATTTCTATAAAGTCAAATAAAGAGATGTCGAGTACATAGGTTTATAGAACCAGTATAAAACCTTCTTGATTTGAGATATCACAATAATGGGATTATATTACGTGGTAAGAATTTTTGAGAGGTTGAATTTCATTACGACATTAAACTTCCTTATATATGGGTGCCTTGGCATTTTTCTAGATGCTAACCTTGGGCTTTAGAGGGTTATATATAATCCCACTCAGAAAGAGGCCTAAAGGGTCACACACTAAGTGTATATATAATCTCAATTAAATTCATGTATTGGATTTAATATGTTGGAATAAATAATATTTATTTGGGTTCGGTTGATCTTTGATATTTAATCATGAGTTATTCAAAATAATAAGTGAGTTAAATATTATTAATAATATTTTTTATGGTTTGGTAAATATAATATTTATTGTATTTATTAATGAATAATGTAGTGATATTTATTAAATAAATAGTCATTATTCAAGATTTGGTAAATAATGATGAGGATAAGCGGACCGAGATTAATAGTTTGGTTGGAAATGGTATAAATGATATTTATTTATATATTCTTAAAATTTTTTAACATTTCAAGTAAATAATAATAATAATAATATTATTATTATTAGAAATGGGGTCAATTGAGAATTTTAGAGTTGAGAAAGGGTTTGTGTGCAAGTTTCCAACCCTATACATTCCATAATAAATATCTAACTATATCACTTTCCAAAATGAATCTTGTTCACTACAAGAAAATCGCCTCATAGAGACGTTTTTTATATGGCATCGGCTTCCAAAAAAACGCCGCTAAATTGTGTATCAGTATACAATACATGGCAATTTCTTCAATTTGGTGATGGTTTCTGGTAACTGTCATAGAGATCTCATTTTGTGATGGTTGGTCATGGGTTTAGCGGTGGTTTTCCCTAACAATTTTTTTTTCACTGCGGTTTAAACCACCGAGAAAAAAAATCCTTTTGTCCAAGAAAACCTCCACTAAATCCATGACCGACCACCGCAAAATGGTAACATAAAATGAAAACTATATTGTGGTAGTCTTAATCACCACTAAATTATTTTATTTAGTGGCAGTTTTAACCACCGCCTATAGTAATATACCAAATTATAATGGCTGTTAAAACCACCACTAAAAATCATCAATTTACTTATAGGCAGTTTAAAATGCTTCTAAAGGTAGATTTATAAAATAAATGAGCCTATTCTTCAGCCCCAGTACTAGTGCCCTGAAAAAAAAACGTTTCAATTTCACATGCATATACATCCTACATCCAAACGAATACAAGGAAAACAACATTTTCATAAGAAAAAACACTTTCAAATCCACACACTTATTCAATTTGGAAACACATAATAGAGATAAAGAATATGGTAGGGTGAAGAAATATGATATCATATGATACCACATTGTGGTCGAAATATTTCACTATAAGAGTTCTAAAAGAAGAAGCTCGTTCCATGGAGGGAGTTACCATACCATTTCAATCATAAAGTCATAAGGGACATGTACTAATAAAGCCATAACTCATACCATTTCTTCCTATGGGATATTTACCAATTTATTGGAATCTTTATTCAAGGTGTGATATATGATGAGTTCCACCCTATAGAGAATGTGTGGGAGGAACAAGAGAAAATTCCAACTCTTTTGAGTCCATTTCCATGTTTGGTGAAAGGGAACAATGCAACAAGCTATGAGTAAAGGATATCCCATTCAAGAAGTAGTTGGACAACTTCTTGAAAGAGCTAGATGAAAATCTATTAGAGTGGTAGAACACATCCCCTTGTGTATTTGAATGGGGAAGGAGAAAATGTAAATAAATATTCTATTAAAGAGATAATTTATGTTGTGGGAATATAAAATAATGTCTAATTCTCCCATGTTTAGGCTTAAGGGGTTAATTTCCACGCTGATCTATAGTTGGATTCTTCCTGTGAGGGATTCACACATAGGGGTGTGGTCAAGGACTATCATTAAGGTGGTGATGTTTAATACGGGGTATCGCATCAATCTAGATGTTCCTATACTGGAGTTATACAATGTGCTATATTAGATTAGCCAAGGGAAGACTCTGCTCCATGTATAAAGGAACTTTCACTTCTTATATTTCTATGTAGAATCACACATGGGGGGATATGATTATTGAGACCACATCTCTCTACCCTGCACTAATTTCTATCCAACAATTTGGAACATCGCCTGAAGCTTCCCACTCATGTTAGGCCCTATAGATGTGCTTGAAATGGTCATGTCAAGAGAACAAATCATGTTCCACCCATTCCCCCTCCCAACATGGATGGTGACTGATGATAGAGTAAAATTTGATATAGAATCTACAGGTGAATACTTTAGTGGAACCTTCTCTGGTTGAATATGTAATCCATACAATTCAAACTCTGGGTAAAGTGGGTGTCGGGAAATCGGGACAAGCAGTGGATCATGGATCCGAATTTAGTAAGAAGAATCCAATCATCTTTCATGGTGACAAGGAAACCTAGGAATCTATGGAATATCTTGATCAGATTGAGAGGATCCTCAAATTCTTGAATACTCATAAGGACTTCAAGGTGGGTTTCTCCATGCATATTCTCGAAGGACTAGGTAAGAGATGGTGGGACTCCATCGTGAAAGCTAAGTTTCACGAGGAAATTACCTGGAATTATTTCAAGAAAAAATTTGACCAATAGTTTTACCCTAAGGAATTATTTTTGTAAATTATCAGTAGTTTCTAACCTTAGTGAAGGGGAAGTGTACCGTTATAGAGTATTCCCCCCATTTTTCTAAGTTGGTGCATCTAGCATTGGATCTTGTCACCAATGAGTGGCTAAAGGATAAATGGGTAGAGTTAGGATTGAGTCCAGATATTCAATAAATATTTAATATCATGTGTATTCTGAGCTTCATAGAGGTAGTCTAAAAATAAGGTCCAAATTAGGAATATATATCTCGAAAGACAGGTTTGGGTGGAGCTTTAGTTCGAGGGGTTGTAACCTATGGTGTATTTTTTTCAGAAAAGAATACGCAAGGGTGATTGGTTTAATTTAGGATTTGTTTTTGGGGATTCAACATGGTAGTACAAAGATTTATTATAACATTGTGGAAGGTATTTTCATACAAATCCTAATTGTGTGGAGGATCCTAATACTTGTCATCATTGTGGATAGTTTGGTCATCTAAAGTGTTTTTGTGAATGGATATCCCAGGGCAGTAAGGAAGGATCCACTTTCACCAAGGGTTCAAGTTCATAATGATGATTCCAAGGGTGGCGGGTCTAATCCTTAGGCCAAGGAGGATTTTTATTTGGATAATAATAGATAGATTTATGTGGAAGAGTATGCGATATATGAATCTGAAGGAGGTATAACTACTATTAGAGGTACAATAATGATTTAATCTTTTGGGATTCTTGATTTGTTTGATACATGTGATAATAATTCCTTTATATTGTCAAAGTTAGTTGACATTTTGGAACTAATTTTAGAACTTATGTCGTTCTTATTTTATATTTACACACCTTTAGAAAAGAGCTCCAAACTTGGTTTCAATTGTCCCACATATCAGGTGATGATAGATGACTTCAATGTGGTGTGCGAATTTTTAGTTGTTTATGTTTACATCTTCAAACTGATACTTGGAATGGATTAAATGATCAACATTAAGGCCCACATAGACTTTTATCTTCATTCGGTATAGTTTTTATCTTCCAATGGGGTCACTTGTGTTTTTTAGTGTGAGTGGGATGCTAGATCATGAAGGGTGAGGATTTTTGTTTCTTATAATTGGGTAATATCATGCTAGTTGTCAAAGATATTTGTTGATGTCAATGATCCATGTTTGGGATGTTAACTTCCTGCCATGGTGTGTGCATACCCAAAAGTCTTTTAGGATGATTTTTCTAGTTTACCACCATAGAGAGGTCAAATTTACTATTTATCTTCTCCCTAGTATGATGTCCATTTCTATTCCATCTTATCAAATTACACCTAATGTGATGATGGAACATAAATTTTATCTTGTAGACCTTAAGTTGAAATGATTTATTCATCCTAGCATGTCACTGTGGGCTTTGCCTATTCTCTTTCTAAGAAGGAAGATGAAAGTATTAGACTTTTTTTGGATTATTAAAAGTTAATGTGGTTTTTGATTCATTGAGCATAAAATTAATAACACAATCTGTGAAGGAATCATTTATGGAGTGTTCTCTTATGAGTTTGTTTTCTAAGATGATATTGGGAGTGGAAGAAATTGGCGGAATGGTGTTCTTGGATTTGATGAATTATGAATCATCCTTTAATGAGTGGGTTTAGCAATAATAGGTGAAAAACACCGAGTTCAAATGCTTTAGTAAAATCCTTTATGGTGGGGAGACCTCGGGTGAGTGGTGTTGGTCTCCTAGTGGAGATTTGTGCTTTCATAATAGGTTAGTTGTTCAATTTTCTTTTATGTAAGAGTTGATAGAAAATGTACATTGGTCCTGTTGGTCCGTACACCCTGGAGCTACCTAGATGTGTTACAACATGATATGTAAGCAATGGTGGGCGTGGATGATGTGTCCAATTGTATATTTTGTCTTATGGTGTCTCAATTTTCATAAAATTAAGGCAGAACACTAGAGACCCACTTGTTTGTTTCAACCTTTACCCATTCTAATATAAAAGTGGGATGATATTTCTATGGACTTCATTATTTTTTTTCCACTGAATCCTAGTGGGGAGGATGCGATTTGGGTGATCATTGATCAACTTAAAAAATTTGATGATTTTCTTACATATCAAGAAAACAATACATGTGGGGAACCTCAGAGACTTGTATATCTAAGAGATTTTGAGACTTCATGGGTTTCCCTTTATTATTTTTTTTAATAGGGACCCAAGGTTCACATCCAGGTTCTTTATAGGTTTGTAGGAGGTGATGGGTTCCTAGATAAAATTGAGTATGGATTATCATCCATAGATAGATGGATCGACAGAGAGAGTTATCTATGTTCTTGAGGATATGATTCATAAATATAAATATTCATTAATACAATATTAGGATCATAAATTCCTAGTGTCTTTGGAAGATTGGGTTCATAATAAATAGAAGTAAACATGAAAAATCAAGAAAATGTTAGGTCATGAAAATGTTAAGTGACAACTCTATGCCACACATGATACATATACAAACCGACTATTACAAGATTTTTCCAACATATCAATAATACCACTAATCACTGTCCAATGATGAACACATCTCATCACCCTCTCCACCTCTATCTCTACTTCCTGCTACCACCTGTAAGAACATTATATTGAAAATTAAATATTGTTGTATATTTATATTTAAACTTAAAACCAAGAAATGTCTTCAAACTAAATGATTTTAATTTTTTTTGATTTACCAGCTCACCACTAGTCTATGCAATACCACCAGGGGAAGATCCGGTCATCATATGATATAAATCAATCACCAATTTATGCAAAGTGGATATTTGAGTCCTCTGTTCCTGAACTGTGTTTCGTTGAGAAACAATCTCTCTCTGAGAATCTCAGGGTATGGACTAACTACAACCAGGAGTAGATGTAGCTACAATCCCCAGTGGCCTACCAAAGACCTCAGATGGTATGGGTCCCAAACTCATCCCGCGCCCTCGACTAGGATGCTCCTTCCCAAGAACTTAAAAACCGAGTTATCCTGGGAGGCTGATTAGGACTGCACGTGATTGATATCCCATATTTATTTAATTTTTACCTATAAATAAAATATCAATCATATTAGAATCAATATATATTAACATAGTGATAACTGATAATAAGTTATTATAATGAAAAATGAGTTCATACCCCAAGTTCTTTGGCAAGCTCATTAAAAAAACTTCCATCAGATTTTTTGTGAACATCCAACCACACTTCTGTTTGGGATACTGGGTGTCCTAAACTTTGTGAATGTATTAAAAAAAGATAAATCAACCATTTAATATATTAAATAGATAATATTTTCTTATAAATATTTAAACTAATGAAAATATTACCAGAGCCGATCGGCTTCTAGAAAAACTCTTTGAGCCTGCAGTGTGAGGGATGGCTTGCTTGTCCCGACTTGATGAATTCTTCCTTGAAAGATCCTGAAATAAATAAAATGTAATTTAATACTAATTTATTCAATGTCATTTCCTCTTCATATACATGTATAAATGTAAAATGAGATTAATATAATAATATATATTTAAATACCATCTTCTTCTCATCACGATGTCTGTCAACAAAAACTTTCCATTTCTCTTTGGGTACCCCATCAGGTAGCTTGTCATACATATGTTGGGTGGTCAATGAAGTATCATTGACATCACTCCAAAATCTCCATTTAAATTCTTTCTATTTCTTGCATAGATTTTTCAATGTCCACTTTCGTGCTAGCACATCAGCAACCATAAAGTGGAAAAACATCTATACATAGAAATTCATTTTGAAAATATTATAATTTAATAACATAATGACATTAAATTATACCATAATGTATTAAAATTACCTTTATTTGGGAATAAAAAACATTGTTTTTTCAAGTTTAAGGCATATGCCTCCAATCATTATATGAAATACGAAGGGAAACCGGCTCCGTGGCTAGCTAGCCAAGAATCTGGCCAAGTAATCTTGTGGAGTCATCCGTAGGGACCCCATATGAATCAAATGAGACAACGATCTTCTCTCCAGTCATATTCTATATATTTTCAATTTTTATATTTTTCTACATAGTTTCATTGTTTCCATTTTTAATGAACAAACAGTTAGTATAAAAAAGTGCAATAAATTTATTCATATTAAAATTTATACCTATGACAGTCACCCTCCAATATCCCCTGGAAGAACTAGAAGTGGCATGCTGCTTCCTCACTGCTAAGGCTCCTGAAGGGGGAGGCGATGACTAAGATGTTGAAGGGACACTCACAGAGGGTGTAAGAGATGGTGCATGGGGAGATGGTGTAGAGGGGAAAGCGGATGGTGTCTTAGATGTTGTAGGGAGGGAGATAGATGGATCGCCATCTGTCAGTGTGGTCGATGAAATAGTATGATGCTTCCTCCTTTCCATTCTTGTCATTTAATAAAATAAAATTATGTTCAGAACATATATTTCAAAAAATTTATGTGGAAACAAAATTAAAAATGATAACAAATGCACAATACTAACAAACAAAATATATATAACAATGAGAATAAATGACTACACAAATGAAATAACTGGTTTCCAAATGAATGCATAACTGTACATAAAATCATTTCTCCCTTCAATCATGTTGGTTTCCTTATCCATTGCTTCATCCACTTCATTCATCCTTACTAGACTAATATTTTCAATATCATGATGGAAAAATAAATCCACTTCTTTCTGTTGTTTAGATTCAATGTCAGAGGTCATATATTCCACTCCATCTCTGATATCATACAAATCTATTTGTTTTATGTGAGCAACTACACTCCGCCCTTCATCCAAAATATCTTTCACATAATATACCATTTTCTCTTGCGATGATAAGATATATGGATCATTTAATTCACGATCACCAACATCCATCAAGTGAGAGAAGTTTACAGAAGTAAATTGCAAGGAATCTCTTTTAACACCTATGATAATATAAACCCAATTTAATTTTTATAAAACAACTAAAAAATGACTGTGGTATTTTAATTCAATAATATTAGTCATCTTTACATAGTATTCCACTTCAAAAAATGTAAATATACCACTATTATGTGTTTTCAAACCCTTTTCTCGAGCGACTGTATAAAATATAAAGCCATTCACATTGTAAGGATCAAACTTTATAACTTGTTTTAGAGGACCTTGAGAAAGAAACTTCAAATCTTCTGACAACTCTGCTTGAGTATCAGTATTCATGATATAAAAAAACATTATTAGATTTTCAAAATATATGTGTCAACCTAATATCCGTATTTATTGCAATATTTAAGAACTTACACGTTGTTCAAACCATTATACAATCTCTTTATTAACATATTTCGTTATATATTCCTCATATCGTGTTCGGACCCTCATTAGTCTCTTTGTTTATATCTTAAACTCTTCAATAAATTGATTTTCAATTTTAGTATTCAGCAGCACATATCTATGTGCCTGTAATAATTTCATTTCTGTCAGTGTAACATTTTAGGTCCTCCCAATTATCAGCCAATAACAGGAAATATTTTTGATTTCCCATGTATTTGAGATTCAGTCGATGTGTCGTCAACACATCCAACTCAATTAAATCTTGTCTCAATATCATCCAAATATTTAGAACAAAAGGTAAGACACTTATCTTCCAAATAGCCTTCAGTAATAGAGCCTTCAAGTTGAGCTTTATTTCTCATGTATGACTTCAAATGCCCAAGATATCTGTGAAATAAAATAAATAAACATAATTATGCATTTAATTAAGTGCCAAGAATTGTTAACTTAACTGAAAAACATAAAAATATAGTACCTCTCAATTGGATAAATCCATCAATAATGTACAGGCCCTCCTAATTTAGCTTCCTCAACCAAATGCACAGTTAAATGAATAATGACAGTAAAAATGACGGAGGAAAGATCATCTACATTGCACAAAGTGTCAATAAAACCTCTCCTAAAGGTTTTCAAGCTCAAATGGATGTAGATATTTCTCACATATTTGTCTGAAAAATGCACAGAATTCAAGTACAAGAGCAATAACTTTTTTAGGTAATAATATAGGCAATGCCAATGGTAGTAACTGTTGTAACAAAATATCTAAATCGTGACTTTTCAATCCATGTAACCTACGATTATTTAATTCAAAACACCTTGAGATGTTACTTGGATAACCATAAGATACCTTCACATACTTTTAAATTTTAAGGAATGTATCTTTATCCCTATTTTTCATTGAAAATTTTTTTGGAGCATACTTTTCATTCTCATATGGCTAGGGATCACATTTTATGTTCATTACTTATAAGTATTTCCAAGAATTTAGATGATCCGTAAACTTTATATTCTCATTAAGCAATGTGAAGATCAAAATTTCACAAACATTATTCTCAATATGTATCACTTCAAGGTTATTTCCCAACAAATTAAATTCCCAACACGGAAGTTTGAAGAATATACTTTTTTAATTCCATTATTGCGTTCCTATTTCACTTGATGATGCACTTCAAACTCGTTTCCCACTATCATTTAAATGATGCACCTTCCCAAATTATGTTTCAACATTTCTATGTTGTGCCAATATTTTAGAACCGTTTAACAACATTGGTGGTGGTCTACGATCAATGAATTGGTTGAATTTTGATATGTTCATTCGAAATCTATGAGATGCATCGAGAAATATTTGATGGAACAAGAAGCACCATTTTCTACTGTGAGGTAGCCGTTTGGGCTCAAAATTAAAGTTACATATAGGATAATCCAAACTCATGTAAGTGTTCCAACTAGATAAATTCCCAAGTCCAGGAAAATCACTAATGGTCTACATTAGATCAGCATGCATTTTGAACATTGTTTTAGAAGAAACATCATATGTCTCAATACTGTTGCTCCATAACTCCTGTAATTATTCAATTAAAGGAAGAAAGTATACATCAATGTCATTTCCAAGAATTTATTTTTCAAGAATAATAATTGGAATGATAAAAGATGTTTTTTTCATACACATCCAAGGAGGAAGATTGTAAGGGATCAAAACAACTGGTAAAATGATATAATTGGTACTGAAAGTCCCAAATGGGTTCAATAAAATTGCAGACAATCCCAATCAAACATTCCTAAGATCAGCTGAGAAATTTGTATGTAATGAATCAAATGTTTTCCATGATTGTTAATCTCGTGGATGTCGCATTAACCCATCATTTTTACTATCTATATAATGTCACTTAATGTGTTTGGAGGTTTTTGATGACATGAATAATATTTGCAATAAAGGCTTTAAAAGAAAGTAGCACAACACCTTTGCAGGTGTGTTCCGTTTCTTCTTCTTTATGGTAGTATATTGATTCAGACTTCCAACATCACCCATTGACTTCCATCTAGAAGAAGAACATTTTTTACAATCCTGGATACTTGAGTCCTCTCACCAATAAAGCATAATTTTGTTGGGATATGCATGTATTTTTGTATAATTCAGACCAAGACTATTAACAACTTTTTTCATATCATAAAGAGACTCAGGGAGGTTTTCATTAGGAAATTCATCACGCAACAATTCCAATATCATGGACATTTCCTTATTTGTAATTCCACATAGGCATTTGATATGGTACAACTTTAGCATAAAAGAATGTTTTGAATATTTCAAACATCCACTATACAACTCTTGATTTCCATCATCAACTAAACCATGAAATATATTTTCCTATGTGAAGTTTTATCTTACATTAGTCTCTACATAATCCAGAGGACAATACAATGATATGTTATAATCTTGATCTGGTTGTCCTACAATCTTAAAAACATCACTTGTCACGTTGGTATTTGTAGCACCCTCATCTGGTTGTTATGATATATTTTGATGTTGATATTGGTGTCTTACAATGCTGAATACATCATTTATATGATTCTACATTTCATTTTCCATTGTCGACAAAGTTAGGAGATCTTTCTATGGATTGACATCAGTGCTCAACTTTTGTGTAATGTTCGATTCTCCATGCCAAATATAACAAAAATATTGAGTATGGAATTTCTTCAATATTAAATGTTCATAAACTTCATATCTCTTCAAGAATCTTCTAAATTTACAATTAGGACATGTACATTTTATTCTACATTCAATGGATCGATTGGAAATTGAAAAATCTAAAAACTCATCCAAACCCTTATCATACTGAGGTGTGTTCCTTGGTAATGTGATCCATCTTTTACCCATGTATATCACAACATGCCTACACAATATTAAAAAAATTAAAACACATAACTGTTACTAAATAGGGAAATAGATTCATATATACTAGTTGAAAAAATATAAATATGTTAAAGAAGGGTTTACTATATAAATATATATGGTAAATAATGAACCCACCCACTAGAAAACCAAAGCATGAAAATTAAAAAGATCCATAAAAGAAGAGGAGAACAAGGATCCCATCCCTATAGTTTTTTGTATGTCATGCTACAGAAAAACAGATGGACAAGTTGATGATGCCATAATTTTGATATCACTAAGGTAAGGGATTGATAAATTATATAATAATTGAATAGAAGTTAGGAATATGAAATGGAAACAAAATCCTACCTTAAACATGACTCATTACTTTAGAAAATACATGGGGAACCAAGATGTAGAACATGTCATGAATCATCAGGTGAAAGGATTAACAACTAGGGTTGATGAATCCATGGCTTATGAGTAAGGTATTTGTTTTTTCAGACTCAAAGGAAACATGAAATTCCTAAGATAAATGAAATCATGTATATGAAATTTCCCAAAAGAGATCGTGGAATAACATTGAAAAATATTATTGTCAATATACCTTTTCAATTTCGATTTAATTTTTTTTTTCAATTATAGAAAGTGGGGTAATCTATTAAATCCATAGTTATATGTAATTCAAATAAAATATTCGATCCCCGAAACTTTTTCAATACACCATTAATGCTTAGATCATAATTATATGGTAAACATGAGCATGGAATAAATATCGTATTAAAAATTTCATGGATTCATTAGAGTTGATCACATGTCATGATATAAGGACATGTAATCTCAAATGACCAAAAATATACCATAGTGTAATATTACAGAAACGTAATATAATAAAGATGATCCATTGAAAATGTTCATATCTTCTACAATGATTACAAAATCAAAATTCTATATTTTTTATTGTGTCCAAAATAATTGGTTTTACCTAGGAGAGTTATAAATATTATTTGAGTTCATGTTCTGGAGTTAGTCCTTCTAATGGGGTTTTTTTGGTGTCATATATTTCACCCAGACTATCTCCCTCCCTCACTCTCACAAGATGGTGTGGGGATATAACATCCACTGATCTGGAACTCTATCACATGGCCAAAAAGGTTTAGTTAAGAGACATCAAGCATACCCCCCTGTATTCTAGAGGCTATTGACATACAGTAGGGGTGTTAAATGTATATAGGGGAGAGTATACCTCCTATTATGAAGTTTCATAGGAGTATAAATAATCCATATCAACGAAATAAATTAGAGTCTAAACATATAGAAACCAAATAATAAAACACAACTGATTAGTAAAAATAATAATAATGGAATAATGTAATGATGTTCTGGAATGTATCTAAATGTCATTCTATAAACAATACAAGTAAAATAATTTCATACTCAAATAATGACTCAAACGAACCCAATCACAAACCCTATTTTCATCCCCCGATAAACTCTATCCCATCCTGAAATAAATAAATCAACCATAAGGTCTGTTACACTTATCTAACATGCATCCATGTAATCTACATGAGTACCAATGGACTATGAGAATAGGGCATGACTATAACTCAATAGGTCGACACCACAATATCTAAAGAAACAAGCTGGATAATATGTACATGAAATAAAGATATGAACATGTGTATTAATTAGTTCACAAATTAATAAAAATAAAAGAACAACCTACTTCATATCTATTCCATAATACCATTGATTGTGTCTCCTGTCCATTTCAACCATAAACATAAAACCATGGTAAATATAAACTACATCAACATCATCCCAGAATTTCACCGAGAATGTATCATAACCATGCCAATGAAAACCATATATCCATGGTAAATATAACCTTATTTGGGTGGTGAGATGCGGTGAGAGGCGGCGAGACACATTGAGGGATTCGGGGGGTCGCGGGGGTTATCGGGGTTGCGGGGCTCGCTGGGGTCGAGGTCTCCTTGGGATTTTGGGGGTCGTAGAGGTTGCGATGGGGTCGCGGAGTCGCCGGGGTCATGCAGGTCACCAGGGGTCATCGGGGTTGCGAGGGTAGTGGGTGTCATTGGGGTCGCGCCTAGGGTCACGAGGGTTAGGGGGTCAGGGGGGTCGGGGGTCGGGGTGTTGGGGGAGTCGAGGGAGTCATGTGGGGGGGGGGGGAGAGTCATGATTGTAAAAAAACAAGTTTAGCGGTGTTTTATTAAACCACCGCTAAAAACTTCCGCTAAAGGAGAATAATGTTGTAGTGGTTGTAAACAAAAAATATATTAAGAAGCTCTCCTGGGAACTAAATAGTGATAAAGAGATCTAGAGTGGTCTCTTATCCTCCTATCTCGAGTCGTTAATAGAACACCAAGTGTTCTTCATTCTTTAAGAATAATTCTACTGCGATCAACCACAAACAACGCAAGAGATTGGGATTGGAAATCCTATCACATGGTGATTCTATAATGATGTTCAGATATTTTGTTGCATTTTTGGATCACCACTAGAGGAATTATACACTTGGATCCTGAAGAAAAACAATGGTTCAATGATATCCAGTCAAATGGAACATCAATGAAGAGATAATTATAAGCTAAGGTAATTTTATATATTCTCATAAATTAATTATAAATTAATTGTGATGATCCCCCTTCTTTTGGTTCTAGTTTTTATCTGGTCAATTAATCTATAGTTTAAATCCATTGGTCATGAATGTATAATCATGTATAGAATTTTTTTCATAATTTAAGACTAAAATTCAATTTGGTCATGTCATATAGGAGCTTTTGCTATTCCCAGAACCAATAGTTGCTCTATCTCAAACTAGATATCGCATAAAGGGGGTATTTTCACAACCACTTCAGGGAAAAAATCAAAAAATTAATCCATAACTCTCAATAAATACTTCATTTACACTTCCACCAAACCCAAACTCAATCCAACTAATTGAGATTAAACTGGTTTGATATGTCTGTAATCTATCTGAAGATATCACTCACTAATAAATATTACACACTCACCTTCTACATTAATGAAAACAACTATTCTCTAATGGAAATCAATAACATCCAGCATAGTGTATAACCATTCCATGCCAAGTATTACATCATATGGATATATATATAACATGAAAAACTCATAGGTCGACTGATGTTGACCCATCATCAGTTTAAATACTCAATAAACTTATGTAAAAATATCTAAACCCAAAATAGTGCATACAACACCAAGGGAATAGGAAGCCTATCAACCTTAATCCACAACGAATAGACTAAGGTATACGCACTATATGATATTCTCCTAAATCACTAAAACATAATTTAGGGAAAAATAGAGACAAAAATTACCTCAAACAATATCAAGACCTCATGGTGATGGAAACTCCATTGCATGAGATTGACCTCTCCCTACTCTTTCTCCTCACTATCCCTCATGAAATCCACCACTTGTTCCATGATCAACTATAGGTACTCAAGTATCGAGGACATATTAGGGATATAATTTTCTTTCTCCATCACCTTTATATATTCTAAAATCTTACAAATCAAGCTACTGCTAATATGTCCTATGAGGTAACTACTTCAAAGGCCATATATGAAACTGACTACCGACTCTATGATCACTACTATGAAATATCATAAATCAATTTTATCTAATGTCCACACCCACCACATGAATAAAAAACAACACTATAGTTCCCTTTAGAATTTTGAGAACTACCATCTCTAGAGAAATTGGAATAATAAGACTTTGAGTTTCTCCTTGTGAACTGGAACCTTGACTTCCCTAACAACAAAGAACCTCTATCCATAACTCCACTCCTAAAAACTATTTGGTGAATAACCTCTCAAGAAAAACCCATCCATGTCAACATCTTCTCAATCACTTCAACCTTCATTAACACTTCTATATATGTCGACATTATGAAGGGGTGACCTAACACTGGATCTTTGGATGAAAATCCTCTTTGAAATGTCATACACTCAACTCATAATTTATAAGGAGTGTTGTACCCCTCTCTCTTGGATTTTAATGATCACAATCACTCTCATCATGTTCTAACTTGTTTTCAAGTTTTTTTTATGATAGGAAAAAGGTTGCCAAAGAGTTGGCCCAAGAAGACTGGAAAAGGACTCTCTGAGTCCACCGGCCAACCGGTGGATTACCACCGGCCAACCGGTGGATTACCACCGGCCAGCAGGTGGTCTCTGGCAGAAGCAATGCTCTCTTCCAGGTTCCACCGGTCAGCCGGTGCCTGACCACCGGCCAGCCGGTGGAACCAGACAGTAGGCCTTTCCCACTGCCAAGTGCCACCGGCCAACCGGTGTCTGAATCACCGGCCAGCCGGTGTCCCAGCACCGGCCAGCCGTTGGAACCCAGACAGAAAGCTCTGTCTTCTTTCTGGAGCACCGGCCAGCCGGTGGCCAAGCACCGGTCAGCCGGTAAGCCCAGTCAAACTAGCCGTTGGGCTTTGACCAGACTTGCCCACTTGACCCCCAACGGCTCCGAAAGCCCTCCAACGACCATATTGAAGTATTTGGGGATATTTCTCCTATAAATAGACGAGGATGGATGTCGGGAACACAACCCCGATACATTGGAATGATATTTTGATCCCTTGAAGCTCTAACGACAAATCTCTAAGGATACTTGTGATCCATTTCCATCCTTGAAGCTTGGGCTGCCTCTACATCAACTACTCTCACACTCTTGGTGCTCAAGGCTTCCTCTAGTTTGTTATAATTTATTTATTTCAATTGTTTAGTTCTTCATTGGGTTTGTATTAAAACAAACCATCCTTTTCTTCCTCACTTTCATTTTGGGTTTCTTGCTACAACCATAATAAAAAAGCAAGCTGTACGAAGGTGATCTAGCCTACCTTAAAACGGCTAGTGGGTTTCTTGCTACAACCATTAAAAAGAAAGCTGAAGTATAAATCTCTCAACGGTTGAATTGGGAGAGGAGACATAGGCTTTGGTTTAAGCCGAACTCCGTTATCAAGTTTTGTGTCTTGCCTCTTTTATTTCCGCTGCGCTTTAACTTTGTTTTTAAATTGTTAATTATTTTTTAAAAGGAAATTCACCCCCCCCCTCTTTCCATCACTCTCCGTCCCAACATTTGGTATCAGAGGGATAGTTTGTGTAATACCTTAACCGGTTACAAACCTAAAATCCATAGTGATGGCTTCTTCCTCACAAGCACCCGAAGGGTATTCCATGACTCGGGCTCCATTCTTTGATGGAACCGACTACACTTATTGGAAAACTCGCATGATTACATTTCTTAGAAGTATTGGCTATCCTATATATAGAATTTTTATGCAAGGATACACTCTCTCTAGCAAATATGAGTCTAAATGGACCCCCGAAGACATTGCTAATTTTGAGCTTGATGGAAAAGCCATGAATTCTCTTCATTGTGGGTTAGACCGTAATGAATTTAATCGTATTTCTACTTGCACCACTTCTCTTGAAATTTGGAAGCTTTTGGAAGTGACCCATGAGGGCACTAACAAAGTCAAAGACACTAGATTAGATATGTATCGTCAATACTTTGAAAGTTTCACCATGCACCCACACGAATCTATTACGGAAATGTTTACTCGCTTTACTGATGTGTGTAATGGGAGAAAGTCTCTTGGAGATGATGTTTCTGCAGAGACGATGGTCAAGAAGATTCTTTGGGTCCTACCAAGCTCATGGGCTCCAAAGGTGACGGCAATCCAAGAAGCTAAAGATGTCAAGAAAATGCCGGTTGAAGAACTCATTGGATCACTTATGACCTATGAGATTACCATGAAGAGGCAAGCCGATAAATAAGGTAAAATCTTCAAGGAGAAAAAGAACATAGCATTCAAAGCAAAGCAAGAAAGCTCCTCCGATGATAGTGAATCCGAGATTTCTCAACTTGCAAGAAAAATGAGCAAGTTCATGAAGAAAAAGAAGAATTTTCAAAGGGCACGAAAGGAAGAGCCAAAAGAAGAAAAAGAAGTTACATGCTTTGAATGTGGAAATAAAGGCCACATCAAACTGGAGTGCTCTCTTTTCAAGAAAAGGTTAAAGGAAAAGAAAAACAAGAAGGATTTCAAAGCGTCAATATGGAGTGCAAGCGATGACTCCATGTCTTCAAGCGACTCAAGCGATGAAGGTGGAAAATGCCTAATGGCACTTGATGAGGATAAACACCAAAGAAGTAGGACTTCAAAAGGCTCGTGGTATCTCGACAGCGGATGCTCGTGGCACATGTGTGGAGATCCCTCCGAGTTCAACTCCCTTGAAGAATTTGATGGAGGATACGTCACCTTCGGTGACAATTCAAAAAGCAAGATCGTCGGAATAGGTACCATTGGTTTTGGTAGCACCTCCTTAATTAAAGATGTTTTATTTGTTAAAGGTTTAAAACATAATTTAATTAGCATTAGTCAACTTTGTGATAGTGGTTTTTCGGTGAATTTTCAAAATGATTTATGCAATGTGTTTGATTTTCAAAACAAATTGATATTTTATGCTTCCCGTTTTCAAAATGTTTACATTATTAATTTAAAGTATTTAGCTAGCCAAAATGTTAAATGTTTAAGTGCTCTTGACAATGATTCTTGGCTTTGGCATAGAAGGTTGGGGCATTGTAGCTCTCATTCACTTCAAAAGCTTAATAAGAACAAGCTCATCCGTGACCTTCCTAAACTTAAGTTTAAGAAAGATTTTATTTGTGAGCCATGCCAACTTGGCAAGCAACACAAATCTTCTTTCAAATCTAATAAGAAAGTGTCCACTTCAAAATCTCTTGAGCTCCTTCATCTTGATCTTTCTGGTCCTACCTCTGTAGCAAGTCTAGGTGGAAAATCCTATACCTTTGTCCTAGTAGATGACTTTTCTCGTTTCACTTGGGTTTTCTTTCTAGCTCATAAAAATGATGCTTGTAGAACCTTTTTGAAATTCTCTAGGAAAGTAGAAAATGAAAAAGAATATAAAATTATATCGCTCCGTAGTGACCATGGAGGTGAATTCGAGAACAAAGAATTCAATGAATTGTGTTCCTCTCAAGGATACAATCACACCTTCTCTGCCCCTAGGACTCCACAACAAAATGGAGTGGTTGAAAGGAGAAACCGAACTCTCCAAGAAATTGCTCGAACCCTCCTTAGTGAATTCAACCTCCCTCAATGTTTATGGGCCGAGGCGGTAAACACTGCTTGTTATACTATCAATAGAGTCCTTGTAAGACCCCTTCTTAAGAAAACCCCCTATGAACTTTGGAAAGGCAAATTGCCCAAAGTTGGTTATTTTAAAGTGTTTGGTTGTAAATGGTTTATCCTTAACACAAAAGATACCCTAGGGAAATTTGATTCCAAATCCGATGAAGCTATTTTTCTTGGGTACTCCAACTCAAGAAAAGCCTATCGTGTCTTCAATAAACGTTCATAAACCATCTAAGAATCATCTCATGTCAAATTTGATGAAACTCTTCCAAAACCTCACCCGGTCATTGAAGATGTTGAAGATAAGCTTAATAAGCTCCATTTGAATGATTCCTCTTCTCCTCCCAAGGAGGATGACCATCAAGAACCCTCTTCACCTTCTTCATCTTCCACCTTGCCTAAGGTTTGGAAACCTTCTAGAGACCATCCTTTAGAAAATGTTATAGGTGATCTTCAAGCCGGTACTCAAACTAAAAGATCAATCCTCAACGAAGTTGAACATCAAGCCTTCATTTCTCACCTAGAGCCTCAAACCATTAATGATGCCATTAATGATGAGAATTGGGTTCTTGCAATGCAAGATGAACTAAATCAATTCTCTAGAAATGATGTTTGGACTCTTGTTGAAAGACCCAATGATCATCCAATTATTGGCACTAAATGGGTTTTTAGGAACAAACATAATGATCAAGGAAATATAACCCGGAACAAGGCTCTCCTAGTAGCTAAGGGCTATAATCAAGAAGAAGGAATTGATTATGGTGAAACCTTTGCGCCCGTTGCTAGATTAGAATCCATTAGGATCTTGTTGGCATTCGCCACTCACTTAAATTTCAAACTTTTTCAAATGGATGTTAAAAGTTCTTTTTTAAATGGTTTTATTTCAGAAAAAATCTTTGTTGAACAACCCCCCGGTTTTGAAGATCCAAAATTTCCAAATCATGTTTTTAAGTTAACCAAGGCTCTATATGGCTTAAAACAAGCCCCTCGGGCTTGGTATGAGCGGTTAACAAAATTTCTTTTAGAAAATGATTTTAAAATGGGTCAAGCTGATTGTACCCTATTTTTAAAACACACTTCCAATGATCTTTTTATTGTCCAAATTTACGTTGATGACGTTATCTTTGTTTCAACCAAAGAATCACTTTGTACTGATTTTTCAGATTTAATGAGAAAAGAATTTGAAATTAGCTTTATAGGGGAATTAAATTTTTTTCTTGGTTTTCAAATCTTTCAAAATTCAAATGGTATTTTTCAAAGCCAAGGCAAATACACAAATGAACTTTTAAGTCGTTTTGGTATGGATCAAGTAAAGGAAATTAGTACCCCCATGAGTACTTCTTGTAAACTTACTTTAGATGAAGCCGGGAAACCGGTGGATAACACGATTTATAGGAGTATGATCGGGAGTCTACTTTACCTAACTGCGACCCGTCCTGACATCATGTTCAGTGTTTTCCTTTGTGCTCGTTTTCAAGCCAATCCCAAAGAATCTCATTTTAAATCGGTCAAAAGAATTTTTAAGTATTTAAAAGGATCCAAAAACATTGGTTTGTTTTATCCCTCTAATACTTCTTTCGAACTTTCTTCATATTCGGATGCTGATTTTGGCGGATGTCAATTAGATCGTAAGAGTACTAGTGGAACCTGTCATCTGCTAGGCAAGTCCCTTGTTTCATGGAGTAGCAAAAAGCAAAACTGTGTTTCTCTTTCTACTACCGAGGCCGAGTACGTAGCAGCTGGTAATTGTTGTGCCCAAATTATTTGGATGCAGCACACTCTCTTGGATTATGGCCTTTCCTACAATCATGTCCCTATACGGTGTGACAACACTAGTGCCATTAGTATTTCTAAGAATCCAATACAACATTCTAGGACAAAGCATATAGATTTAAGGCATCATTTCCTTCGTGACCATTTTCAAAAAGGGGATATCACTTTGGACTTCATTTCTACTGATTTCCAATTAGCTGATATTTTTACCAAACCACTCCCGGTTGAACGTTTTGATTTTATTAAGGGGCAGTTAGGAATGATTCGTCAATGAGCACTATTAAATATTTGACTCTTTTTGGCTTGCTTATATTTCTTATTATTGTTTTTCTAATTTTCATTCATACTTTTCCTCCTATTTTGATAATCCCAAAGGGGGAGAAAAACTCTCTATTACAGAGTTACTTATTTCATTTAATTAAGTGCTCTTTTTAAGTGCTCTTTTTAAGTTATTGATTTCAGTTGTTTCTTTTAAATGACCTATGGTTACAATTTCAAAATGAACCATTCTATTTATTTCAATCCATTCAAGATTAATATCATTTTCAATACATGATACATCTATGAAATTCTTGTATGATCTCTAAAATTTTCCATGTCCAAGTTTCTTATTTCTTTTTTACTTGGCATATCCTTTTTAAAAGATTTCTCATTTGTGATTGTGATCATCAAAATAGGGGGAGATTATTGTACCCCTCTCTCTTGGATTTTAATGATCACAATCACTCTCATCGTGTTCTAACTTGTTTTCAAGTTTTTTTGATGATAGGAAAAAGGTTGCCAAAGAGTTGGCCCAAGAAGACTGGAAAAGGACTCTCTGAGTCCACCGGCCAACCGGTGGATTACCACCGGCCAGCCGGTGGTCTCTGGCAGAAGCAATGCTCTCTTCCAGGTTCCACCAGTCAGCCGATGCCTGACCACCGGCCAGCCGGTGGAACCAGACAGTAGGCCTTGCCCACTGCCAGGTGCCACCGGCCAACCGGTGTCTGAATCACCGGCCAACCGGTGGAACCAGACATAGAGCTTGCTCTCTGTTTGGACCACCGGCCAGCCGGTGTCCCAGCACTGGCCAGCCGGTGGAACCCAGACAGAAAGCTCTGCCTTCTGTTTGGAGCACTGGCCAGCCGGTGGCCAAGCACCGGTCAGCCGGTAAGCCCAGTCAAACTAGCCGTTGGGCTTTGACCAGACTTGGCCACTTGACCCCCAACGGCTCCGAAAGCCATCCAACGGCCATATTGAAGTATTTGGGGATATTTATCCTATAAATAGATGAGGATGGATGCCGGGAACACAACCCCGATACATTGGAATGATATTTTGATCCCTTGAAGCTCTAACGACAAATCTCTAAGGCTACTTGTGATCCATTTCCATCCTTGAAGCTTGGGCTGCCTCTACATCAACTACTCTCACACTCTTGGCACTCAAGGCTTCCTCTAGTTTGTTATAATTTATTTATTTCAATTGTTTAGTTCTTCATTGGGTTTGTATTAAAACAAACCATCCTTTTCTTCCTCACTTTCATTTTGGGTTTCTTGCTATAACCATAATAAAAAAGAAAGCTGTACGAAGGTGATCCAGTCGACCTTAAAACGACTAGTGGGTTTCTTGCTACAACCATTAAAAAGCAAGCTGAAGTATAAATCTCTCAACGGTTGATTTGGGAGCGGAGACGTAGGCTTTGGTTTAAGCCGAACTTCGTTATCAAGTTTTGTGTCTTGCCTCTTTTATTTCCGCTGCGCTTTAACTTTGTTTTTAAATTGTTAATTATTTTTTAAAAGGCAATTCACCCCCCTCTTGCCATCACTCTCCGTCCCAACAAGGAGATCATATGTACAATGGAAGAGCTTCATGTACCTAGATCCAAGATTCCTCAAACATAAGTGAGAATGTCCTTCCACATTGATACCTTGAGCATCAATGACGGATACTCAGTTTGAAACTAACTTCAAAATCTTTCCCATGTCACTACTAACTCATCATGACCACCTAGATAAAGAACCCACCACTGTTAAGATACACCTCTCAATAAGCAATATTCCAATGGAATCCAATTATATTTCCATGAAAAAATCAATATAAAGAAAATTTAAAACTGTTCTAACCAACTCTCGATCTCCTGATCATAATTATACCCTCATTCTTTATCAAAATTTGATGATGAAATTCATAAAAATCCTTCCTCTATGAATCATCCTAGTCAGGATAAACCCGTCTACGATCTTCTAGAACATCCACATGCACCTTTCCAAACTAAACCACATGAGGTAGATACCCACCATAAATATCTATAAATGAAAACAATTCTCTTTAGAACATGATATGGAATTTATTTAATTTATTTAAAATAAATTCATTTTAATTTACCCCAGATATGTTCCCCAATTTAGAAAAGTGTATAAAAAATATGTTGCATGTATCACTCCTAGTTCTCTACCTTAAAATTAATATAATATCACTTTAGTATATTTATAAGTCTTAAGGTACTTGTGTCGGATCATGGGGGTATTTTTTGTATCCTAGTTTGTCACCCTTGCCTATATCACATGCTAATATTTAATGATATTGTTAACCTACCAAACCAATTCAACATCGTTGGTGCCTCACTCTAAACTCCAATCTAATTATCAAACAAATCCATAATACTACTCTGTCATGACCCACCCCCACTAGAACCCCTCCTGGTTTAGTATTGAAGATAGTTTTTACCCCTAAAACTTTCTTCCAATAGGTCATGTGTTAGATACCAATACCAAGGGTTTAAAACACATATAATGGAAGATATTTCCATCTATATACCTAGGAATGATAAGATAAAGCATCGATCAACTCCATATAATAAAATAAAACTAAATCCCAACAATCATGTAATGTTTTATAGAAATAAAGAATAATTTCCCCAAATATAATAACAAAACAAGTAAACTCATATGGTAGAAGCTCTAACTTCAATAAATCACCACACTACGATCTAGTAATTTCTAGCTTAATCACTAAATTCATCCTACAAATCAAAAAAATAATAGTATATAGAAGTGGGGGTGAGTATACAATTATACTTAGTAGGTTCCTCCTTATAAAATCTCATGACAATAGAGAAGAATCATATTAAATCCATGGTAAATAAATAGTGAAACTAACTCATAACCCATGCTAGATCATATTCTATCCCCACCTCACCAAGTATCATTCACTAAATCCGCATACAAGTAGTATGATGTAGTAAGAATGAAAATATATACTAAAAAGGTAGCCTGCACCATTTTCCGAAATGATCTAGTTACCCTCACACACCAAATAGAAAATGTATGGACACTCCCATCCCTTCTATATCCACATACCACAACCACATATCACATCACAACCAAAAACTATATTAGAATATCATTTCCATAGCCATATAACCACAACCACATATACATAATCACAACCACATTCATATTATCACAGCCACATCCACATAGCCAAACCACATATGTATAACCACCATATAAAAACATCATAACCACATCTGTATCACATATCCTCATCACTACCACATAACCACACTATGACTAAAATATAGATCGGGAGATAGGACAGTCCGATAACTATATCACCCACATCTTAGATGTTGGGGTTACACCCAAAACTCAAATCACATATGGAAATTGGTTAGATTAACTAACTCAGGAGGTGTTGTGTAAGAAATAAAAAATATATACATATATAATGAATATATATTATCCCATAAACTCAATATCTACAACCACAATCCATCACCACACGACATCAACCATCACTTACAATTCTTGAGGCACAATAACTAATAACCAAACTATACAATAACAGCACAATAACCACAAAACTTCTACCAATTCATGTTCCATTATTAAATCAATATTAGTCATTTACCAACCATAATACATTAATTAACCATGTTTATTCCATCACTTACCCAATTCATAGGAACCAATTACTATGCATTCCATCATTTATTTTAATTAACCACAAAATTAATCCACCATTTATTTCAAATTATTCAGTATTTAATTTAATTAAACATATCTCATTCCCATATCACTTTATTAAATTATTAAATTAATTTAAATATGATTTTATATCATCTAGAAACAACCACACACAAACTACATCAACTCACCATACTACCTCACCAACAAGACTCAATAACTTTGCTGTGATTTTTCATTAACAAACCATTAGTATCCCACACCATTACCTATATTATAACCATATCAAAGAATCACACTGGAACCTCACTAACTGCATTATGTTACTAAAATAATTCCCCACATCCACATATCTTTCTTTACTACATCACAATTTAAATAAAACCTCTTCTACCACTAGAAAAAATCATCACCATAAAAATACCAAATCAATGGAGATAATCATATCATAACTTCATCATTAAATAATCACTTCATGCTCAACATAATAATAATAATCAATCAACAATTCTAGATTCAAGATTTATTTATCATTTTACCAACTTTAATTATTTAACAAATTTAAAACTTGTTTCAACATATCAATAATAATAAACTTAAATTAGAACAACATACTTTACACATTAATTAAGTAACAATGTAAGAAATAATAAATGAAATTATATAAATATCAATTGACTCACTTCCCTCTTCAATTCATTAATTTATATTTATTATAATAATTTACTCTCTTTACTCAAAGAAAACAAAATAATGAAAATTTCACATTAACTTAGTAAAATAAAAGATAGAATATGAATCAAATACCTTAAACAAACCTTGAACAATCCAATGATAAGGGGAGATAGAAATTGATGATCAAACACAAATAAACTCAAAATGATCCTCCACCAAACCAATAAAACTTCAAATACCCTTTATACCTTTATACATATCCTATCAAAACTATGATCCATCCACTTTCATAACCTCAAAGAAGATCATACAAGAAAAAAATAGAAGGGATAAGAGAATCACCTTAAAGCACAAATATTCAAACACATGTGGCCAATGGGTTAAGTATCCACTAAGGGAATATTATACAAGAAAATAATAGAAGGAATGGATAAGGCCCTTTAGTCCTTTATACATGCACTATCAAAACCAATATCCATCCACTATCATAACATAAAATATAACCATAAAAGAAAAGAATAAAAAGAAGGGAAAAGAAGAACATCATATACCATAAAGATTCCAAAACGTTAGGCCAAAAAGTTAAGAATCCACTAATGGAAGTTAAAATTAAAAATTAGATGTCCCAAAACCACATTGGGTTTAAGATAATACAATATAATTGAATGAAAGGGGATGTAAAAATGAAATTATAATAAAAACACATGTGTCCAAACTACAACATGTTGATCTTAATCCACGTCATGGTTTATCTCAATCCAAGGTAATCTAGAAACCACAGTACCTTAAAATTATCACTCCCTCAAATATTTATGGCCATTTATATCCACGAATACAAATTTAATCTAGACCATAACATGGTATATAAACCACTACAGTTTTTATACAATCTTCTAAATCCTCCATGATAAATCCATTACATGTTTCTTACTAAACGATGTTCTTTTACACCATTATGAAATAAATAAGTGTTTTCCTTCTAGTTATGGGGAATAAATATTTCACTAAAAACCAACCACTAACCATGATAAAAAATAGGTAACTCACCTAAAAAACATCATGGTTTGCAACATTAGCATAATCTATCCAAAAACATCCAGTCTCAACCTAATCTCATATTCTCAGAATAAATGGCTAGTTCACCATGGTTAGAATCAAAACTACAAAGAACCCAAACCAACCATGGAATAGTGAAGAATAAACCATGATTATTTTTCTCTAAAACCCAAAATTATTATCTTCTCACTCACAATGTACCTCCAAAATCACCTTCAGCACCTCAAATCCATAATGTAGTGGATTAGGAAAATGTGTGTCTCTACACACCATCCCACCACAATATTTTAACCTAACAATTATTATTTATCGAATAGTGATAGGGTGAGACCATATATATAGTTTCCCCTTTCCTATCACTTTTCTTTCAATACACCAATTACACCTCCTTATTTTCCAATTTTTTAAAATAAAGAAAAAATAATATTAAAAACTCCCCCCATTTTTTAAATATTAAAAATATTATTTGTTTTTTAAGATAAAGAAACAAAATTTTTTTGAAAAAAAATTATAAATAAAGGTATCTCATGATTTGAACCTTTACATGATAGAGACAAATCAAACATGAATGGAGAAACATATATATAGTGCATTGATCGTGTAACTCATTCTTTCACCTGAATCCATTCTACAGAAGCTTCATTAGATTCCTCGTTTCTTCATCTAATACTAGACACCATTATGTAATTTTCTCTTATTATCTCATGAATATTATAGAGTTAAATTCATAAGGTATTTGGAGTATCCCCACCCTGACATTCACATAGGTGAACAAAATATTTCGCACATTTTTCAACACTTATTTAATATCCTTGGTCCATTAAGAGTTTTAAAAACTCACTCATTTTTCCTTTTGGGAACTAAATATCATTATCTTAGAATATAATATACTTTTTTATTTCCTTCAATCATATAATGGAATTTTCTACATTGAACATATACATGTGAATTTATTATATGTTAATTTGAAGTTCCATCATTAGTAAATCATTGATTGGGACTTTTAACTCGTCCCTAATTAATTTTTGAATACCAAATCCCTTGAAAGTCCCATTGTTAGTGGATTGTCCAAATTCTTCCTCGATTTAACAAAGATCATGGTTATGATATTATCTTTTATCAACTACCTCAAAAATATATGTCTAATGTGTCTCTATTTTCTATAATAAATATTTCTATATTCCCTAATCATCATTTATTAACTATCAAAATGTATATAAACCATGGAAATTTATATAGGATACACTGGTATATCTTGAATATCCCTTGATGATTAGGGATTTGTTGAGTCTTGGTGATTAAAGATCCCTTTTGAAGTGAATTTACAAAGGGGGGTTGTGAATTTATCTTAATCAAAACATATTCAATATACCATTGGTTTTACACTAAGGGTTGGTGTACGGTCATAAACATAATTTTATACTATGGTTTAGTGTTTGAACTATGTTCACATTGGAGGCATGTCATGTCTTATTTATTGAGACAATTCACTCATGAGTTTTGGTGGTTTTTTCATGTTTTATTTTCTAAAAAAATTATAATTGATAAATTAGAGTCCCATTGAGATGAGATGGAATGAAAAAGAATGAAGGTGTGTCGATAAAGATCAAACCCTAATGTGAAGTTGATGATCATACTGAAATAGGTTGAGTCTGAAGGAATAAGTTAATATTATGTAGAATCATCATTCCACGGTCAAATATATTACACATTTAAAGAGTTAAGGCATAAGATCAATTTAATCTCATGTAGAAGAGTCACAACGTAGAAAGAAGAGATACTTTATGATGTTTTTTTCTGAGTGTTTATGGTGAATCAATTATGTTATGACATGGAGGCCATGAAAATTTAGTGTAGCGTATGTCTGGAAGTAGAATAGAGTCACACCATAATCTGGTATCTCATAACACAAAGGAAGAGTTCATTCGATAGCATCTTAAGTGTAAAAATTTGGTATAGAATTGGTTTAGGAGTTGAATAAACCCGTGTCACAATCTTGAAGTTCAACCCACATTGCACTAGCATTGGAATTAAGAAGGAGAGAAGATCACATTTTAGTATCCTGATAATTACAAAATTCTCCAAGCTATAATAATTTATTAGTTTCTCATTCTAAAGTTTTTAGAGTCATCGCATCATAGTCTACCTGAACATTCCAAAATATTTTTCAAAGGGGATGCAAGATTTTTAGGATTTTATTCCAATATATTTAAGATTTTGACATCGTACCATAGAAATGGTGTCACATCACATGCATGATATGTCTATAAGTATGATTTTATATTCCCATAATTATATGTGATGAAAAGGATGTGAAACTCAGATATAACTAATCACCTTTTATAAGAGGCTTTTGGCTAGGACTAGGGACAAGAATTAGGGTGCGCACACGTGATCTAAATTCCATAGGTACTTGAGGATAAGGTAATAAAAATATTGATCAACTTATTATAGATCATATTTTATTATTTTAATTAGATTTCAAATCCATCTCCTTTATTTGTTACTTGTTCTTGTTGATAATAAGATAATAATGCAGGTAACAAGATCACAACCACTAAACACTAATGATTAACCACCTAATAATAAGGGTGAGTGAACCTCGTAAAACCCTTATGTCATGTATGTTTTTTCTCAGTCTATCACTCATCATCACATTTTCACCATCAAGATATAATCATAATAACCAACAATAGGGAATTTTTTTTGAAAGTTTGTGTTTATGGAAACTATAGATTCAACCCCTCTTAATGGTGGCATACCCTCTCTTGGCCATATCAGTTAGTATCAGAGCATTATTGAAGTGGTTCCAGGTAATTTTTCCCATGGATAAGAGTTTTATTTTCTTGTTAATATATATTGATCAATGAGATCTATGGAGACTATGAATACCTTCAATAATAAAATAGTTACCGTGTTCGATGGAAATGTGTTCCATCTAAGGAG
This sequence comes from Viscum album, assembly GCA_963277665.1. Classification (NCBI taxonomy): domain Eukaryota; kingdom Viridiplantae; phylum Streptophyta; class Magnoliopsida; order Santalales; family Viscaceae; genus Viscum; species Viscum album. The sequence goes on from OY728145.1 coordinate 787,796,166, forward strand.
GGAGAGTAAGGTTTTGTATCTTTTATATCTTGTATTAGATGTTCTTAACATAACCTATAATGGTTTTCATCATTAAAATGTTGAGATAACCTATACATTACTTGAAATAAATAATATTAATGTCGATGGGAGAATCTAAAACACATTACATTCAACCCTATCAGAGAAGGATTTTACATGAGTCATGTGATTAAATGCGGTGAATAAAATCAAAAAGAAACTCCATGATATCCATGAAGGAGATAAGAAAGTGAAGGAGTTACTATTATATACTTTTTGGGATCAATTTTATGATATCTGAATGGGATATTATGAAGCATTGTATGATTTCTTCATTTATATGAACAAAGTTGTGAGCTCGATACGAAGATATGGAGAAATTATTGAAGATTTTACTACATTGGAGACATTAATCAGAATCCCCATGAATTAATTTGATACAAATATTGTTTCCCTTTAGGATTAAGACTTTGATGGGTAGTCCATCAATAAACTCAATTATGTCTTGATTTCTTACGATATGAGGAAAGGAACCATAAGAAGAAAAGGAAAATATGATAAGGTGATGGATTTAAAAGCTTTAAAAGGTTATGCACACATTATTTTTATGAAGTATCATGAGGAATAAACTATTTTTGATGATTATTTTATAACTTTTTAGGAACATGTTTCATTATTTTCAAAATTCATGCAATAAGGAAAAGGAAAAAGAAAATAAAAGGGTAATCTTTCACTCAAATGATTCAAATATGGAAATATTGGAAAATTTTAATTTCATTTCCATGAGGGGGTATAAAAATATGAATAATATGGCCAATCAAAAATATCATAAAGGAAGGAAAAGATAGAACTCTATTTCAAAAACATAATGTCATATATTGTGATGAGGAAAGTGAAGGAAAAAAGGTGAATTTGAGGATAAAGGGAAAATGGATTTCATGGCTAAATCAAATCATCCCAAAGATATATTGAGTAAAGAAAAAGAATGGAGAAGTGAATAGAAAGAAATTGATGATGATGAAACATTAAAGGAGTTCCAATTAAGGATGAATCTTTTGGTGTTCCTAAAGGAAAACAAGAGGCATGAGAGAGAAATATTTTTTTAAATATTATAAGGATTTATTAAGTTAGACCCTTGATTTATCAAAATCCAAATAAATTTCCAAGATACGAGTGGAGTTTACTAAAAGTATGAGAGATCTAAATTAAATCCAAGTAGATAGGTCTAATATTCTTGAGATTACTATATAAATCCATATAACTAAAATTTAGGAGGTAAAATATATTGATTCTAAATTAGCAAAAGATGCAAATTCATTGAGGATAAGTCACTTTGTGTTTAAATTTTTTTTCCAATCAAGTGGTGGAAAGCTTGAAGCTAATGTAAGAAGTTTATAATGCTGCCAAGAAACTTTTATATTATCTTATAGTACCCTTTAATATTGTCTTAAGAACCCAATCATGAAACTTAAATGGTAGTAGTAATGAAAATAAAAGAAATAACGTGATAATATCATCTAATAAATATAAAACATCAAATGTTAAATTCAGTTATGGATTTAAAAATTCTAAAATAAATGAGGTGTGGGAATAGAAGAATATTGAGGATAAATCCTAAAGGAAAGGCCAAGGTGTTGGATAAAGATCATAAGTATGAGAACTTTGAAAACAAGCAATGGAGTTAAAATTGGAAGGCATAAAAATGAGAATATTATGAAGAATATATTTATTTCTTGAGGAGATTACTCTTTGAAGGAAAGTGTTGGTGTTGTGAAGTGTACAGACACAAAACTATTGTGTGTTGGTATAAATTGTGACTTCCTAAATCAAAAAGAGGCTATAAATCAAGTTGTATTCAATATGAAGTTCCAAGAGGATATCTAAGACATTATCCAAAATAGAAGGTATAATTTCATAACTATTTTAATTCTCTTGAAGAAACTTGTGGAGACATGATCAACCTAGTCACACCACCAATAAGTTTGTTAATATAGTACTTGACTATATGAAGACAATGGAAAACTCAAAATAAATTAACAGGAGGAGTAATTAAGATCAATAAATGGGGGTTGATTATGCTTACAAAGTTATAAAATGAGAGATTATTTGGATAATTGATAGTGGTTGATCATCACACGTGACTGGAAATAATAATCTCTTAAAAGATATACAAATGTATAATAGAGGAGTTGTTACTTTTGGAAATGATGGGTCACTCGATGTGAAAAGATTTGGATTTATTAAGATTTGTAAGAAGAAATACGGTGAAATTCTCTTCATCAATGGGTTGAGGCACTCTCCTTTAAGTGTTTCTCATATTTATGATGATGGAAATGAAGCGATTTTATATAATAATGGATGTGAAATTAAGTGTATGGTGCATGGGAAAATTCTAATAAAGGTACCTTAAAAAGAGATAATCTATTTTAGATGTCCAATGATCAAGACACGCGATACAGAAGAATAAAGAGGAAAAATAAGTTATGGTATAGAAGACTTGAAAATTTTGGGAAAAAGAACATGGATAAACTTATCATGTATGAAGTTGGGATGTCACAAACCAACATAGGCTACCCCTAGAAAATCCTGAAGGTAATTCTTAATTTATATAATCTGAATACTAGTGTCATGGAATCAAGATATAATTGAGTGGGAAAAATCACTAGATGTAACTAAATTAAACAGTGATCTCCCCCTTAGAAGTATGCCATGAACACTACATAAGTCAGATGATCACATACATAAAATTAGTAGTTTCTAACATTAATAAAAACCAAATGGGGATTAAAATGTAACATAATTCACCAATCAATAATGAAACTCAATACACAACCAAACATATCAATATAACCATATCCAAATACTGAGTGTTGATTACATCTATTGTCGCGGAACACAACGCACGGAAAGACCAATATAAACCAAGAGAATAAAATACAAATGTCGATTTGGAATGATACATAAGAAGAATAAAATACTAAAATAAAAAAAGACCATGGTCACCCATCTCCATGTGTCAAGAAACATACTCCTTTGTTTGGGAAAACCACCAAACTCAAATCAAAATCAAAATAACAACTGTTATATCCAAGGTGAATGTTGATAGTGAAACCACTAGCATGCTAGGAAACTTAGGTTTTAGTGGTGTCTTCTTCACTCACCATAGATTTGTCAAGGGGTAATTTAATTATTATATTGTAATTGTAATTTCTTATGAAGCTGAGCTTTGGTCCATGATCTATTCCCTTAAGCATGTTGTCTATAATGAGTGGAGATATATTTGGATTTAATATGATTATGAAATCATGGTTGATTCCCTCAAGACCAGGATCAGAAATGTGTGCTATATGTTGTTTCCTTGTTGGATTGAATGTCTCCAAGTATTTATACACCTTAATCTAATGGTATCACATGTTTGCAGGGAATCCAATCAAGTTACGGAAGTCTTTTAAAAAAGAGTGATCATGAAAGAAAGTACAATGTGGTCCTTTTAGACTCCGGACTATTATGTAGCATTGGTAGATGCAGATATTTGGGGTGAGATCCACTCCCATCTTTGTAAAACCCCTTGGTATGCCTGAATTTCTTATTTACTTATTTTTTATTAATATATTTTTTGATCAGGTTCACCCAGATCCTGAACCTCCTCATATATATAGGCATGAGCAAATAATTCTCAGTAGGTATACTCTCTACACCCCATGAATAACCTTTAAAAATAAATGAATTTCTTTCTAGTTTAAAAATATAACAGGGAAATTAATATTTTCATTTTAATTAAAACAAGTAACATAAGCACTTTCATCAATAAATTTACCCAAGGTAAACAAGTCACCCATAAAAACATAAAAAAGATTTAAAACCTTTTATAAAGGAATGATATTTGATGTAAAAGAAAAAATTTAAAATCCCCACTTTAAAAGTACCCAAGTTAGAAATAATAAATAAGATAACTGAGTAATTATTAAAACTTTCATGTTAAATGGATTTGAAAAGTGAATTATACTTTAAAGAGAAAACACCCAAGTGAATAATCACATCAATTATAATAAAAGATCAGTATAAGATAACTATAAATCAAAAGTATTTTGAAAAGATAAATCATGTGTTGAGTAGTTCCTTGAACCACTTCATATTTTGATAATTAAAATATATCATATCATGATTAATTATAATTTTTATTACTTTACTAAGTATTACCTTTAGTATTTTATTCTTTGTATTGTTTATAAGTATTCATACATTGATAACTTTACTTGTCCTATTCTCTTAAAAATAAGTCATAATTATGTGTTACTTTAGGTTATTATCTTATATATTGATTAAGGTAGACTTTACTTTGGTTCTTATATAATTTAGTTTGTCTTTAGTTTGTTATCTTATGTGTTTATTAAAGTATGCCTAAATTTGATTAGATCGTAATATTTCATTGCTTAAAATATTGTTTGATTTCATGTTTTGATTTGTCATTTCATGTTCTACAATTTTCATGTTGAGTTCCTAGGATAAATACGTCATTTCAGACCATAAAATACCATTTATATTGGTTTTTTACTATTCCCACGTATCCCTTTTATTGTTCAACATGTAGCCAATTATAAATCCACATAGTCAATTTGTAATCCACATAGCTGATTTTCTAAAATAGGTTACCTTCTGTATTTTAATCATATATTTGTATATAAAACTCCACCTGAATTGATTCTTGATGAGTTGGAAAGATAAAAAAATTATCTACATTTAATTAGATGACATAAAACTCTGAATCGATATCTATCATGTTTTAAATTAGTTTAGAAGTCACTATATATTTTCTATCTGAATTCTGTATTTTTTCAGAATTATTTTGTTACTGTATTTTGATGATAAATTGAGATATTGAAGTCCAATTTATGTGATTATAGATTCTATGGGAACATAATTTAATTTTATAAATAAAATTAAAATGGAGATAAATCGGATTCTACTTTTTGGAAGGACTTTTTTAAGTCTGGAATTTGATAAGACATGTTGTTTATAGATTTTCAAAATCACCTACATGAATTTATCTAGGTGATCAATTCACTTACATGAGAAATGAATACGTGGATATTCATCTATGTGAAAATTATTTCCCACATGAATGATTTGGATACGTAATGGGAAACAGTTATGTGAATTTTATTCTGTGAAATGGCTACATAAATTCCCTTATGTAAATTGGGTATGTGAAATCCCTTACATGAATTCACTTACATGACATTCATCTACATGAATTCGGCTATGTTGATTTGATTACATAAAATGGTTATGTGACTTTACTTATTAGAATTAGGTACATGAATCACTTATGTGGATTTTCCTACATAGTTATTCATGTTTCTATATGTTTTTGTAAAACTTGGAAATATAATTTGTTTTATGTTATTCTTCACATTTAATTTTAATTAATATTTATTATGGATATAATTAGCGTTTTTTTCTATAATTACTCACTAATTATATACAATCCAGGAAAAATAGTTTTTATGTTGTTTAGTGATGAATTAAGTATGATTCACATGGGATTTAGCATGAATTAATATTGACGTTAAAAGTTTCAAACATGAAATATCTAAATTAAAATATTTTAAAATATGATGAGTTTCTCTCGAATATTTTCATGGATATTTTCAATGATATTAATATTGATTATTAACTACTATATTAATTTTTTCTAATTTTTTTTCTTTCTATACAACATGTGTTTTATAGAATATCGATAGAGAACTCAAAAAAGTGAAAATTTTATATTAGAATTGTTTTGGAAAATGAAGAGTTAGTATTGTATAAATTATGGGCGTATTCTAATATATTTATTATCAAAATTTATAGATATATTTACTGATATATTAATTTGTCATTTATCTTTTATTAAATTTTTTATGTACAATTTGTTTTTCATTTTACATTATATTGAAGCAAATTAAAAGTTACCTCCATGTGAAGATTTTAATATTGGAATGTATTAAAGAGTATCATTGTTTCTAAAGTGGAGAAAATAGTTGTTGTTATTTATTATACAAAAAGACCAAGGCATGCAGTACAGAGATGAGAGACATGACTCTGCTTTTACTCTTTCGTGTTACATAAGTTCGAGACTAAGTCATGGTGCTTTGTTGTTCAATGGATTGATGAAGTAAACTGTTGGTTTCTCGAGCTTCACTATTTTAATGTCTTAAAGGACCTAAGAAATACCTGTTCTAAATGTTATCATCTCCATCGATGATTATTCACCATGTGAAATTGTTTTATTCATTCCTTGTGTTGTGGTTTTTTGGGTTTTATTGTCACACTTAATGTCTCTCGCACGAAGTTATACTACCCTAAAAAAAGGTATGTCTGGGTTTGGTCAGTCCCCTTAAAATACTGGGGCCCTCTTGACCCGTAATATAAAAGATGTTAGGATTGATCTTGTGAAATTCTAGGTTGGGTATGCACCTATAAAATATTGGGTTAAGTTTTTTTCTAATAAAAGACTGGTTCCTTCTAAACCTGAAAAAGGAAAGAGGTTAGGGTTGGGCATAAAAAAATATAGGTTGGGTATTCTATTATAAAAGGTTAGGTTTTTATCTAAACCCATAAAAGAAAATGTAGTTGGGTTAAGCCTCTAGGAGTGAAAAAGGAAAATTTAAAGATTTGTCACTCTCTTTTAAAAGTGATATACTATAGTGGGTGTCATACATTGGGTTGGTTTATGAAGATTAGATGTAGTATCATTTAGATCTGAACTACTATAAAAATATCGTGTGTTCATCTTTTACTTTCTTTTATTTTATTTTCTCTCTATTTTATTATATTAGTGTGGTTGAATTGTTTAATATTTAATCCAATAAATTTTTGCTCATAAATTTTATACTTTGATTAATTTTTAAAAGAAAGAAAAATCATCCCCCACCCCTTCTGTCCATTGTCATCACCCCTCGGGGACCTTACATTTGGTATCATAGCAGGACCCTTTTAGATGATAAGTTAGTTTGTCACTTTGACACTACATAATTAGTATAATAGCTTGGCTATCTTTAGGATATATTGTGCTTCATTTGATTATTTATATTGATTGTGATAACCTTTTATCCTATTCCTTGACAATACTACGGGAAAGACCTTTTTTAGTGATGGATGATTTGAGGAATAAAAGTGGTTTGAATCTGATATTGCCACCATATTTCAATGGTAGTAAGTATACTTAGCAGAAGATATAGATGGAATATTATCTAAAGAGTATTTATATTCTATTTTGGGATATTGTGATTAAATCTTATGATTTACCTAAATATGATCTGATTGATTTTAAAGGATAGGATGTTGTTAAATATGATCTTAATTATAAGGTCATGAATATTATTTACTGTTATTTTGCTGGAAATATTTTTGAAAAAAATTGTAGTTTCATCACTACTTATGAGATTTGGAAACATCTTGAGAAGCCTACCTTTGAATAAGGATATTCCATGAAATCTATTTTCTCCAATTATAGAAAATCTGGACACATGCGAAAGGATCATTCGTCCATAAAAAGGGGAAAACGTCATTTTCCTAAAGGGGGTATCATTCAAGGTAATTTGCATTTGAATTTCGATTGTTCCAATATCATTTTTTATGGTTACAGGAAGATAAAACATATTAAACACAATTGACTGAAGCTCAAAAATACAAGGAAGTTCAAGAAGAAAGAAAATAAATTTGTGACTACTTGTAGTGATTCTAAAATATCTTATAATAAGGGTGAATGTCCAAAAGAACCTGATAATGTTGTATTTATTGAAAAATATTTTAAGGTAACATTTTCACCTCCACATTCTTGTTCAAGTAATATTGATTCATATGCTAAAAAATCTATAAATATATGTGTGATAATTATAAGTAAAGATAGTGATTTTAGTTCAAACTCTCGTGTGTCTATCAATTCTGGAAATGATGAGCCAAGTATTGAATATCTAAAGAAAATGTGTGATTCATATGAATAACACATAAAATAAATGACTTCTATGCATTTATCTCTCAACGATAAATATAAAATGGTTCCAGAAAAGAAAAGGATCTTATCTTCTAAATTTAAGAAATTTGTTGAGGATAAGTAGGTTTTATCACCAGAAATGAAAAATTTGAGAAACTTAAATGTTGATTCAGATATATTGAAAATAAAAGATAAAAATTATAGGATTAAAGATTGTATTTCCAAGAATAATGAAGACCAGGAAATGAGATTTATTTTATTGTTGGATGATATGTCAAAATTTGAGGATTAATGTAATAATCTTAAAAATGGAAATGAAAATCTTAGAAACACAACTTCTTCGTCACATGAAAAGGTTTGCGATCATTTGGAATTTGTTAAAAAAGAAAATTAAATGTTTAATAATGAATTAGATAAATTTAGAAATGAAATTTTTTTTTTGAAAAGCACAATGTATAATAAATTTTCTTTAAATGGTAATTTTGAAAAGACTACTTATTTCAAAAAAATGTAATGATAAAAGAAATCAACTTGATTGTGATTCTTTTGTTCCTATTATGTTTAAAAGTAATTTTTTGGAAGGAAAATATACTGGAATTTTTTCAGTTAATTGATTTAAATGTGGATCTTATAGTCATGATGTTTTTTATTTCCCTTTGAAGTGCACTCATTATTTTGGCCAAAAAGGTACTTTTATGTCAAAATATGATTTCAAGGACAAATTGTCAAAATTGTCTACTACTTGGGTACCTAATGGTATGTATTCATATTCATATAAAATCAATCCATTATTTATACCCAAGTAATGTGTATTTTCTTATTCTCATGTAATTACAGTTTTATTCTTAGCATGTTGGCATAAAAATTATAATCTATAGTATTTCATTTTCTGTAAGTTTGAATACTCTATTTCTTTTTGGGATGCTACCATATCTTTTTGGAATCTGGTTAATATCTTTATATGGATGGTGAATATGTTATTTTAGTTGTAAATTATGGTTTAATTTTATGATATTATCATTTGTATACTTTGAAAATTATTTGAATATATTATAACATGTTTTGTGTCTCCTTTTGATATTAAACTATGTTTTTAGAGGACGGTTCACTACTGGTATTAAAATTATTCTCATAATGCATTTATTTTTTCATTTTTATAAGATCTCATTGGTTTAGGGGGAGTTAATCATGTTTTTAAATCTGATTTATAAATTTAAACAAGTGTACTTAAAATTTGTATTCACTATTTTATCTTAATATGGAATTGAGGTGGAGATTCTCATTTGAAATTTAAAATTTTTTAATTGATATACAGAATTCATCGATTAAGGGGGAGCAAACCTTATTTCAATTCTTTAATTTTCTCTAGAAAAGTAATCAATTTAACAATGTTAGAATCTGATGTGTATTGTTTTTGTACAAGCTAAAATTTTAAGTGTTTCTAAATATAATTAGTTATGCATGATTAACATTTGATGTTTTAAATTTATAAAAAATGTTTTTAAATAAGTTTAACCATAAACTATCATTATTTTAAAATATGTTCATATTTTCATTTTTAATGTCTAGTTATGTATGCTAAAACAATTTTAGTTTTATTTTATATAAACATTTTTATTCCATCAAACTCATAGATAATCATATTTGATTCTTAAATTTAAGGGGAGTTTGAGTGTGGTTATTTATATTCTAAAATTTTCAAATTTCTATATAATATATTAAAATTTGGAATATGTATTTTCATATTATTAATTTATATTTCTATACATATTTTTTTATTATATTACTATTTTAATACTTCTAATACATACTAAATTATGTTATCTTAATGCTTAAACTTTTATTTATCATAAAAGGATGTTTTATGTAGGTTTTCTTATTATTTTTCACAAAAAACTTGCAAAATTTTGCTCATTGTATAGCACTAAAAGGTTTTAAAGTAGATCATTGATATATGTTTTTGAAATGTGGATGTTTAAGAACGTTAATAAACACAATGTGTTTTATTAGTATGTTTATATTTAAAGTGAATTAATTTTTGAGTATTACTTTCAAATAGATAATTTTTCTATTGAAACTTTATTTTTTTATAATTTCAAAAAGGGGGAGAATTTTTGAAATTATACATGATTTTGTAGTTATCAAAAAGGGGGATAATGTTGTTTGGCTCCTTGAACCATTTTATGTTTTGATAATTAAAAAAATCATATCATGGTTAATTATGATTTTTAAATCTTTACTAATTATTATCTTTATTTTTTTATTCTTTATATTGTTTATAAGTCTTAATACCTTGATAAATTTATTTTTCTTATTATATTTAACATAAGTATTAATTAAGTTTTTAGGTTATTATATTATATATTGATTAAGGTATAATTTACATTTGTTTTTATATAATTTAGTTCATCTTTGGTTATTATATAATTTAGTTCATCTTTGGTTATTATATAATTTAGTTTGTCTTTAGTTTTTTATCTTGTGTTTATTAAAGTATGATTAACATTGATTAGATCATAATATTTATTTGCTTAAAATATCATTTGATTTCATGTTTTGATTGGTCATTTCATATTTTACAAGTTTCATGTTGAGTTTCTAAGATTAATAGATCATTTTAGACCTTACAATATCATTTATATAGGTTTTTTTACTATTCCCACGTAACCCTTTTACCATTCACTGTGTATCCAATTATAAATCCATGTAGCCAATTTTCAATCCACGTACCCGATTTTTCAGAATTGGTTACCTTCTTTATTTTAACAATAACTTTCTCTATACAACTCCAAATTAAGTGATTATTTATGCGTTGTAAGACTAACAAAATTATCGACATTTCATTAGAATACAACAAACACTGAATTGATCACTATCATGTTCGAAATTATTTTAGAAGTCACTGTATGTTTTCTATCTAAATTCTACAGTTTTCTGATTTTTATTTTGTTACTATATTTTGGTGATAACTTGAGATATAGAGTCCTATTTAGGTGATTCTTGATTCTATGTAAAGATAATTAAATTTTATAAATAAAATTCAATTGGAGATAAATTTGATTTTACTGTTTAATACTTTTTAAGTCTGAAATTTAATAGGACAAGTTGTTTACAGATTTTCATAATCACCTATGTGGATTCGGGTATGTGAGAAATTATCTTACATAAGAAATGGATACATGGATATTCTGCTTCATAAAAAGTATTGCCTTTGTGAGTGATTTGGATATGTAGTGAAACAATGTTACATGAATTTGCTTACATGAAATGGATACATAAAGTTTCTTATATAAATCAGTTACGTGAATTACCTTATGTAAATTTTCTTACGTGACATTCATCTATGAGAATTCGGTTGTGTTGATTCACTTACATAAAATGTCTATGTGACTTTCCTTATGAGAATCAGATATGTGAATCACTTATGTGGATTTTCCTATGTGGTTATTCAATTTTCTATAGGTTTTTTGTAAAATTTGGAAATATGTTCTATTTTACATTATTTTTCACATTTTATTTTTCTACATGTTTATTATAGATATAGTTAGCGTTTTGTTTGTTCTATAATTACTCATTAATTATATTTAATCCATGGGAAGTTTTTAAGTTGTTTAATAATGAATTAAATATGATTCTCATGGGATTTAGTATGAACTAATATTGACGCCGAAATTCTCGAGCATGAAATATCTATATTCAAATATTTTGGAATATGATAAGTTTCTCTTGAATATTGTCTAGGAGTTTTTCAAGGATATTAATATTGATTATTAACTACTATATTTATTGTTCAAAAAAAATTTCTTTTTATACAGCGTTTGTTTTACTAAATATCGAGAGAGAACTCAAAAAGTGAAAAGTTTATATTATAATTATTTTGAAAAATGGATATATTCATGGGTATATTAATTGTTTATTTATTCTTCTAATAAATTTTGGTGTACATCATGATTTTCATTTTACAGTATATCAAAGAAAATTAAAATCTTCCTCCACGTGAATATTTTAATACTGGAATTTATGAAGGATTATCGTTATTTCTAAAGTGTAGAAAATAGTTGTTTCTATTTTCTGTATAAAATGATTGTGGCATGCAGTACAAAGATGAGATATGTGGCTCTACTTTTACCCTTTCATGTTTCATAAGTTTGAAACTGAGTTATGTCACTTCATTGTTCAAATTTTTACTGAAGTATACTACGAGTTACCTGAGCTTCACTATTTCAACATCTTGAAGGGACTGATCACTACCTGATCCAAACGCCAACATCTCCATTGACAATCATTCACCGGGTAGAATTTATGTATTCATTCCTTGTTTTGTAACTATCAATACTGTATTGTCACACTTAGTGCATCTCGTACGAGGTTATACTACCCTAACAAATAGTACATCTTGGTTTGGTTTGTCCCCTTAGAATATTGGGTTTAGTTTCTCCCCTTATAAGATTGGGTTTCTATTAACCCATAAAATAGTAGAGGAAATGACTCCTCCTATAAGAGTCTTGGTTTAGTCTATCCTCTTAGAAGACTAGGTTCCTCTTAACCTGTAACATAGAAGAGGTTATGACTAAGCCAGTGAAAGTCTAAGTTGGGTTTGCACCTGTAAAAGAATGATATTGGTTTTCTCCCATAAAATATTGGGTTCCTTCTGAACCTGAAAAATGAAAGAGGTTAGGATTGATCCTAAAAAATATTGGTTGGGTATCCTCCTGTAAAAGGATCGGTTTTTGTCTAAACCCATAAAAGACGGGGGAATTTGGTTAAGCATTTAGATGTGAAAAACACAGATGTAAAGAGTTTATAATCCTCTTCAAAAGTGATATGTCGTAGTGGGTGTCATACACTGGTTTGGTATGTGAAGAGTAACTGTAATATCATTTATATCTAAACTGTTATAAAAATATAATGTGTTTTTATTTTACTTTCTTGTGTTTTCTTTTCTCTATCATTTCTTATATTAGTGTGGTTGAATTGTTTAATATTTAAACTGGCCAATTTCTACTCATAAAGTTTATACTCTAATTAATTTTTAAAAGAATGAAAATTCACCTCCCTCTTACCCATTATCATCACCCCTCTGGGACCTTACATCAAGATCATCATGGGAAAAACCCCTAGGGTACTAGATCCAAGGAACACTGGGATCCTCAAACTATCTAATGTCTAAACAAATCATATTCAATTGCACCTAGGCTCATTAAGGAGTCTAATTAAACAAATAGTAGGTAAATCAATATATGCATGGTAGGGAGAGCTATGTCAATGCATAGAAGGTAAAGAAACATCCTCCCACTTGGGAGAGATTGCGTCAATTCCTAGTGGGAGCTACAACATCTAGGTTTGTGTATCATCATAAATAGTGATGCAATATAAGGATAGGGAGAGTTTCATCAATTCCTATCAGGTACTTGTCATAGATTTCATATATAATTACCCCAGGTTGTTATGATTAACCAATGGAGATAAGAAATATCAATCGTGAAATCATTCACATAAAATATTAGTAGTATATAAAAATATCCCTCATTTTCTTCACGTATAACACATATCAAATGAAAATTACCTAGATTCAATTAGTCATAAAATTCGAAATAGAATATAAAATGATGGAATCAAATCCAAAATCTTTTTTGTTATGTAAAACTTTTATTACAAGGTGGATAATTGAGGATGAAGGCCACTATGACCATCAAAATGTAATTTATAATCTCCTACACTAGCATAACAATGAAAGATCAAACTCAAGGTAATGAGAGTGATCATGGGAGTATTTAAACTCTAAACTAAGGAAAGAAAAAAAGGTGTTGATTTTCAAGGAAGAAGTGTGCAAAGTTAAAAATGAAATGTTAATAATATAAAAAGACATTGGGAGTGGGGAATTGGAGACATGCTAATGTAATGAAATTGGAAAAAACAAGGTTTATGTAGCCTGCTAGGAAAATAAAAACTAGCATAAAAATGTGAGTAAAATCTATTGAGTATTACCTCTTGAAATTGAAAGAATCCCCCCAATTGAGTGAGAAAACAATAACAATAAGGTTAAGAGTGTTAGATATTTTTAATATTTGTATCTCTCATCAGTATGGGTTATCTATTGTACTCTTTTTCTCATCTATAAATAAATCACCCTACTTTGTTGTGAGGCACGGATTTCCATTCACCATGGCATCAAAGAAGGTTTAAAACATCAGCCCTCTATGTGAGATGATCTCCTGTGCGTCTGCACCTCCTACGTGATGACACTCTTTGAGTTTCACCCCTCCCCGCACAACAACCCTTACGTATCTTCACCTCCTGTGCATCATCCCTCCCTTTGCGATTCCCCCCTAGTGCATCACCTATCTTAGTGCGACCCCTCCCATTGGTTTCCCCTCCCTATGGAAAACCCCCCCAGCTCATCGCTTCTCCCTATGAGATACCCCAAACTGCACACTCCCACCCTACCACCATCCTTTCTACTCTATTATATGACATAATTGATATCCAAATGTTTCTATTGTGAACTTTCAACACCTAATTTTTATGGTTGTGCACATTCAAAGCCCTTTCCCTTGCATAACGTGCATCTTCAGCACTCCACTACCCACTTGTGGTCTTTGGTCCCATATATGTCACCATAGTCACCTTTGACAGATATTATCACATATTCCACACATCTTGTAGATGGATGTCTTGATTCCTCCAATTTTATCATGTGGAAGAAGAATATTATCATCACTTTGAAATGCATAGGATACTATTCTAATCTTGTTAAATCCCATCCAGATCCAAAAAGACATCACGTTCAGACAATGGGAACAATGGGGCAACAAGATCCTTTCTATGTTTTTAACTTCATGGATCGCTTGGTTAAACATTTTTTCAAGACTTATAATACTTTTAAGGACTTATGAGACTCTCTATATCTTATGTTTTCTTAGACAAATAATAATGTTCACATATCTGATCTTTTTTAGAAGATCATCACTCTTCAACGGGGAACTCGCTCAATTTCCCTTTTTTTACAATGAGTGGAAGTATAATGTCAATGCGATCAATGACTTGTGGATTATTCCAAATACTTCTGATGATGCCCGCATTCAACCCAGTCACTTTTTCTTGTTCTCCCTCCCGCATGGTCTCAATGTTGAGTTCTATACCATTATTACTGATATGTTGGCTAACCCCACCACATTACATCTCTACTAGGTTTATAATCACCTTATTAGTGTGATTTTTCCTCCATCAGAACTAAGCACTGACCACTATGATCGTGATACTATAGTCACTCTTGGTCCCAATAGAGGTGGGGGTCGTTATGAAGGTCTTGGTTAACCTAATACCCGCAAACATTGTACGCATTGAGGCAAAGACTATCACATGATTGATAAATTTTGGAATTTTCAGGTTTTTATGGATGGTTATTCAGTTCCAGGTCACTCTCGATCTGCACAGGTTGTCATACCAACCCTTGTGCCTCCAGATAAAATTATCTAAACATTTGATCTCTATGATGATGAGTATCATTATCTCCAGTCTCAATGTGATGGTACTTCGTTAAGTGCTACTATTACTCATGGAAATGCACAAGTTTCTTATCTATCTCAACGATCCACCTCATGGGTTATTGACTCTAATGCCTTAGAGTATGTCACTATGAATGAAGATATTCTTCGGTCCTATAGCTCGACTTCAACTGGAGGTAATATCACTATGGTTGATGGTAAGATAGTACAAATTAATGGTTATTTGAGTTTCTTGATTTCAACTAGATTGAATCTCTCCAAAGTTACTCTTGTTCCACAATGTCCTTTTAATTTGATATCTCCAAACTCATTTTTTGATATTTTCAGAAAAATACACTTTTATGGGATAAGTGGTAACCCGCACAAACTACCAAGATCAGATACAACATAAAAAATGGATGCTAATTCAAACCATATTCCAACCAAAATAGATTCAAAATTCAAAATTCAAACTTCAAACTGTACGCAAGCATATAGGCGCCACCTAGAGCTCAATGCTAACACTTTTCCCCATGACATCACCATGACTGCTGAAGCCAACTATCATCACAAACATCATCACTGCAACAACTCACCGAAAACCAAGCCAATGAGACCAACACTGCAAGAACCTATATATTCTTTCAAGATCTTCGATGAATCATGTGTTTGATAGTGAACGACTTCAGGGTGGTGTGTATGTGCTTGAATTAACCTCATCTATTATCTATCCAACCACTTTTGACTGTGCCCTACGACTTCATTATTGAATTTCCCATCCACCTATACCTATTCTTCATTCACTTTGTTCAAAGTTTGGATATCTTTCTATTTTTGATTTTGAATCCTGTCATTATTCCAAGTATCACTAGGTCACTTATGTCTGCCGGGTGATTACTTGTGTGTCTGGTCCTTTTCATTTTGTTCATTCTGACAAATGGGGACCCAATCCTAGTCCTTGTAAACTGGTTTATCGTTATTTGTTACTTTCATCGATGATTTTTCGACAATGGCATGTATCTATTTGTTGAAAACCCATTATGAAATTTTTATTGTGTTTTTCTCCTATTATCATGAAGTCCAAACCCAATTTTCCACTAAAATTCACTATTTGTGCTCTAACAATGGTTATGAGTTTTTTTCCGGCTCATTCCAGTCCTTTCTGGAATTCTCCATTAATCTTCTTGTCCTCATACACCTCAAAAAACGATACTGTGAAACATAAAAATCATCATCTGTTGAAAGTTTCTAGTTCTCTTTTATTACAAATGAAAGTTCTATATACTTTTTGGGGAGATGTCATTCTCAATATTACATATCTCATTGACAAACTTCCGTCGTCAATTTTTCAGGGGGGACACTTCCTTTAATTCCTTGTTTCCAACCTCATCACCACATTCACTGTCTATTTTCATTTTTTGTTGTGTATGTTATGTTCAGGATACTCACCCCTCCATTTGCAAGTTTGATGCACGCACAATCAAATACATATTTCTTAATTAATCGCTAACTCAATTCCACTATCATTTCTTTTCCCCAAACTTATGTCATTATGTTACATCATTTGATGTTTCCTTTGTCGAATCATTCATATCTTTTGTTCCTGATTTCCCAGCATCACCTGCTATTCATGATTCTGACAATATTTTACCCTATTCTTTTCATCCTCCACCATCATCATCTCTTCCTCATTAGTAATTCAAAATGGTCCCACGACCTATGGGCTTCATAGATATGGGGCGGGGCGGGCATAAAAAAATTCATCGTGAAGAGCGCGGGCCAATATGGGTTGAGAACGCACAAGTGCGGGCCAAGACGGGTTGAGCCCACGCATGTGCGGTCTTACCCACAAGCCTAATTTTTTAAAAAATTATTATTACAGTATATGATTCTTTAAAATTTTCGTTTTTTAATAAAAAAATCATGATTAAACCATGACATGTGATTTCTCATCATAATGATCATACTAATTCACCATTCAATCACATGAAAATTTTAAATATATCTATATTTATTATTATAACATGATATTATAATAATTATATAGTAATTATTATTCACATTCACATGGATTATCATCTCACCTCTTCAAAAATAGAACTCATCTCCCTCGCACGTTGTTTCAATTCTAAAAGTGTAACCATAATCATGATATTTTTTTAAGTTGATTTATTATTGTTATTATTTAATTTAATTTTATTATTAAGAAAATAGAAAAGGATCTCATGGGAACACTAATTTCCTCCTCTGAAACCATTCACTACTTGGAGAGTCGTTGTTCATTCTCAGGTCCAGCTGTTTGCATCACCACACAACCAACATCATCGTTCATAGTCCCTCACCATCACTCACCAACCTTTCATCACAATAGTTAACCACCACATCAGAGTTGCCACATGCCACCATCAACCCATCTAAATACACTCCACCACATCCCTTAAAACTCCAGTTATGTTTGATCCATGCTTCTCCTCATAACTACCATTGAGAAGGATAAAAAATAAAATATTTAAATGATTATAAATAATATTTTTTTAAATATAGGAAATCACGAGGGTTACTCATGAGCTTATACAGGGCGGGCTTAAAATTTTTTGTTCGCATTATATGAAAGATTTTGTGAAAAAATCCACACAAGCTCAAACCTGTGCGATCTTGGCCCACCCTTCCCATTTTGCATTAATATTCCTCGTGATACCGATGGATCATGTTTTGTCCAAATTTACTCTTCCCGCCCTTGCATACCTACCACCCCATATCCTGATGTTGTTACCACACCCAATGACTCACTAGTTTCTGGTAATTCATCGCTGAAGTTACTCATTTCCCTTCATAAAGGTAAAATCTCATGTCAACAAAATCTCAGTTCATTAGCTTCATATAAAGGATTATATGTGGCTACCTCTCACGCTATTATGACACCAGCTACACACTCAACACCACACATTTTTGTTGAGGCAGAATATCATCCAGACTAGTTAAATGCAATGTAAGATGAACTTTAGGTCTTGGAACCCATCCATACATAGATTCTTGTTCATCGCCCTTTGGATAAACAAGTTGTTGGTTACAAGTGGATATATACTGTGCACATCAACACTGATGAATTTTTTAATCATCTCAAAGCCCGACTTATTGTCAAGGGTTATGAACAGACATATGACATTGATTACTTTGGCACATTTTCTCCCATGGATAAGATGGTATGAGTTTGCTTATTTATCACACTTATTTCCTTTTATCACTAACATCTCCATCAGCTCGATATTAATAATGTTTTTCTTCATGGTTTTCTTGATGAATAAGTTTATATAGATCAATCACTAGGGTTTGTTTCCCAGGGGGAGTCTTCTGGGGTTTTTTATCTTCGTCGATCGTTGTATTGCCTCAACCAGTCACCTCATGCTTGATTAGGGTTCTTTTACACCATTGTGCTTAGATTTGGAACATGTCAAAGCATAAAGTATTATTCCATTTTCTATCATCAATCTACAACAGGAAACATTCTCTTGATAGTCTATGTAGATAACATTTTCATTACTAAAAATGATGATTTTGACATTGATCGAATCAAATACTACCTTCATCAAATTTTCACATGAAGGATTTGGGTCCACTACAATATTTCTGGGGGATTGAGGTATTTAGATATACCAAATGAATTTTTCTATCTTGAAGAAAGTATGTTCTTGATCTTCTATGGGGGACTGAAATGACTCGACCTGTAAGATTCTATATTTCTCTTGAGGTATGGATCGTTTGAATTTCGTTTTAACTCCTTGGTTTTGACCTAATGAGACTAATGAGATTATGGGGGTTTCGGGGGGTGTTTGGGGTTTGTTTTGGAGGCCATAGACCCAATTTTTGGAAAAGGTGGTTGGGTCGCACAGTTAGTAGAAACTGGGTGAGGTGGTCTAGGCCTCTGACCAGGGTCGCACGGATTGAGGAAACTATATTACCAAAGGCGCATGCCCGTGCAGGTGATCTGTAGTTTTTAGTAGAGGGTTATCACACAATCGGCGCATGGTTTGTCTAATCGTATGCCGTGATCATGCAAGGTCCCCCTTGAGGTAGTGAAGGATGCACGGTTGGCACACAATTTTTCCAACCATGCATCCAAACCACGTGACCCCTAAATTTTTTGGCAAAATTACATTTTCACCCTTAATGACTTATATTTTGAAACCCCTTCTTTTTTTTTTGATTCCAACGCACACGGGATATCATTTTCCTCTCATTGATCCATTTTCAAGCCAAATCATAGGCTTTACTCCTGATTCACCATCTGATGCCCGATTCAAACACAAATTGTCTCGTTACATTCACACCAGTATGTTTTAAGTTCCTCTTATGTCATTATTCGTTTGACATCGTATCGACATAGTTATTTTGGCGCAAGCTAATTTGGCCTTTTTCTAGGTTTTTCATCTGTTCTTCATTTTTCTCCCAATATGGACCGAATCAAAGGTCGATATTAAATGAGTGTTCTACCACAGACCTACAGTAGGTGGTCTATATATTTCCCTCGTGATTTGGTGTTTTATAAGCATTGTTTTTGTACCATATGTTGGGCTTTCAGCATTTCCCTTAAAATTGATTAAATGTATTGAAAAAATTATTTGGAACCTATTAAGGTTGCACAACTAGTACTTTTGAGATTGTTAGAGGTTGTTATCCCCAACCTATGCCACCCATTGGGTGTATTTGTATCTGCCCTATTTTATACCACCCCGCTGGGTGAGTGTGAGCTTTCTGCTTGTTTGGGGGCCTTGATAAATTGAATGAGACTTGAATGATTGATTAGGATAAGGTTATGTCCCCTTGTCATGTGATTACATGATGTGAATTGATTTAATGGTTTAAATGGAAATTATTAATGAGTTGGAGGAACTCATGGAATGTGAATGGCTATGAAATGAGGAATTGATTGAGATGATGAATTGAAATGGTAGTGGATGCCTTGGATAGGCTCCTTGAATCCTTATTCCATTAGATGTCATGGATATTTCCACTCCATAGATCGAGTTTTTCTTTTTAATATTTAAAAAAAATGTGTGTAGGCTAAAAAAAATTAAAAATATGTGTAAAAGGCATCAGCGGTTTACTATTTTTTTATATTTCAATTTTTTTATATATATAACAAAATTTTCTAGAAAAATGTATCTGCTCTTTAATATACAGTAGTACTACCATTACAGCCGTCTAAATTCTGATAAAAACTCTCACCTA
This sequence comes from Viscum album, assembly GCA_963277665.1. NCBI lineage: Eukaryota > Viridiplantae > Streptophyta > Magnoliopsida > Santalales > Viscaceae > Viscum > Viscum album. The sequence goes on from OY728145.1 coordinate 787,816,860, forward strand.
GGGCTCCCATTTATAAGAGGGTTTTGTCTGGAAATCATTCTGCATTTCCGATGTGGGATTCAGGTTCTCCATTTACTGCGCAGAACATTCTGCATTTTCGATTTGGGATTCGGAAATGTTTCAAGTGCGTGGCTTTGAAAGACAATAAAATATAAACTATAAGACCAATATAAATGAAACTTAAAACATTGATTAAACATATAAGAAACAGTTGAAAATAAAAAGAATTTCGTAACAACTGTTGATGAAAAATAATTTATAAGCTTTCAAATGCACCTACTTCATACTTAAAAATGTTTCAAATATGTGACTTTAAAAACCTATAAAATATAAACTAGAAGGCCAATATAAATAAAAATTAAAATATGAATTAAAAATATAAGAAATAGATGAAAATAAAAATAATTTTGTAAAAAATGTTGATTAAAAATAATTTATAAGCCTTCAAAACCACTAACTAGAAACTTAAAAATGTTTCAAGTATGTGACTTTGAAAGCCTATAAAATATAAAATATTGTACCAATATAGATGAAAATTAAAACATGTATTAAAAATGGAAAAAGAAGTTGAAAATAAAAATAATTTCATAAAAAATGTATATGAAAAATAATTTATAACCTTTCAAAACAACCTACTCAAAAATTAAAAATATTTCAAGTATGTGGCTTTAAAAGACTAAAATATAAACTATAAGACGAATATAAATGAAACATAAAACATGGATTAAATATATACGAAATAGTTAATAATTAATTAGTTAATTAGTAATATAATTATTAATTATACAATTATTAATTATATAATAATTAATTAGTTAATTAGTAATATAATTACTAATTATTAATTACTAATTATATAATTAATTATTTAATTAGTAATATCATTATTATTTATAGAATATTTAATTATTATATAATTAATAATTATATTAATAATTAACTAATTAACTATTAAATAATTAATAATTATATTACTAATTAACTAATTAATTATCAATAATTAGTAATATGATTATAAATTATATAATAATTAATTAATTAATTAGTAATACGATTATTAATTATATAATTAATTATTAATTGGTAACATAATTATTAAATAGTAATATAATTATTAATTATTATATAATTAATAATTAAATTACTAATTAAATAATTGATTATTATATAATTAATAATGATATTACTAATTAAATATTATATAATTAATAATGCTATTACAAATTAATTAATTAATTATATAATTAATAATTAATAATTAGTAATTATATTACTAATTAACTACCTAATAATTATATAATTCATAATTAAATTACTAATTAACTAATTAATTATTAACCATTTCTTATATATTTAATCCATGTTTTATGTTTCATTTATATTCGTCTAATAGTTTATATTTTATAGTCTTTCAAAACAACGTACTTGAAACATTTTTATGTTTCAAGTAGGTGGTTTTGAAAGCTTATAAATTATTTTTCATCAATAGTTTTTGCAAAAAAATATTTTCAACTATTTCTTATATTTTTAATCCAGGTTTTAAGTTTTATTTATATTGGTCTTATAGTTTATATTTTATAGATTTTGAAAGTCACATACTTGAAAGATTTTTAAGTTTCAAGTTGATAGTTTTGAAAGTTTATAAATTATTTTTCATCAACATTTTTTATAAAATTATTTTTATTTTCCACTATTTCATATATGTTTAATCCATATTTTAATTTTCATTTATATTGATCTTATAATTTATATTTTATAGGCTTTCAAAGTCACATACTTGAAACATTTTTAAGTTTCATGTAGGTGGCTTTGAAAAATTATAAGTTATTTTTCATGAACATTTGTTATGAAATTCTTTTTATTTTAAACTATTTCTTATGTTTTTAATTTGTGTTTTATGTTTCATTTATATTGGTTTTATAGTTTATATTTTATATTCGTTCAAAGTCACGTACTTCAATCATTTCTAAATCCCACATCGAAAATGCAGAATGTTCTATACAGGAAATGGAAAACCTGTATCTCACATCAGAAATTCTGAATGATTTCCAGGGAAAGCCCTCTTATAAAAGGGAGCTCTGGGTGAGAGTTTCTGTCAGAATCCAGACTTCTATAATGACAGTACTGTTGGATGTTAAATAGCAGATAAATTCTGCTGGAAATTATATATATATATATATATTTATATATATATAAACAAAACAAAACAAAATAATAATATGAATTTTAAATATAAAAAAATATTTAAAAATTGATTCTGGAAGATAGGTGGTAGTGGGGATGCCGCCTTTTGGCTTACCCAAAAAACCGTAGCACCGCTACCGCCTTTCACACATATTTTTTTAAAAAAAATAACCTGTACACATTTAAAAAAAATCAAAAACACATTAAAAAAACTCCCATAGATATTATATTTTCGGTAGTGGATGCCTTGGACCTTTTTACTCCCTGGATCCTAATTTTATAGGATACCACGGGCTTTGCTACCCCTTGGATCCGGATTGTTTGGACTCGCATTGGACGTGCTTTGTTGACATGTTTCTTGGACTTCACCCAAGTCATTACTGAGTTTCCATTGAGATTCTCCGAGGACTTGATGAGGATGGTTTAATCTTCTATACCTTGGATTTGGCCCTTCATTATCTGACACTTGATTACATGAAGAGGTTGTTGTGGATGTTACACTAGATTACACGGTGTGGCCGATGTGCATATTTTTGTTTTGATTTATAGATAGCCTTGGTATGGGTATCAGTTGTTAGACTGGATTGTATCACACCTACTTTATTTATATTTATAGGTGCCCTTATTTATGGAAGATTGACCATTGTTTATAGGGAGCCTTGATTGGATACTCAATTGGGGATCAAAACAGATGGTGTACGCGGTTTCAAGGAGTGCCCCTTGAGATTGGTGGGTGTCACTTCATATGGGATCTTTTCATCCTCAAGATGATAGGGGTTGACATCATACTCGGAATGGACTAGTTAGTTTCCTATAAAGCCCATGTTGTTTTTTATCGCTGAATGGTGACCTTCACATCACCATAGGGTGGAGTTTTTATTCACAAGTATGAATGGGATAACCAAGCGAGCTGAGTTGGACCAAAGCATCATGGGATGAGCAGGATGATATCCCAGATTGTTATCTTATATCTGGATGATCATGGAATGCTCTAGACAGAGTTTCCTCTAATGGTTGATCATTTTAGGGATGTATTCCCAGATAACTTTTCCAGTTTACCTCCTGAGAGAGTGTTGGAGTTCTCTATCGAGCTAGTGTTAGGATCTGTACCGATATCCATTCCTCCTTATAGGATTTCCACTACAAAATTGCAAGAGCTCAATAGGAAGCTATAGGACTTAGAGGCAAAGGGGGTTATATGAACCAATACTTCTTTGTGGGGTTTGTTGATCTTTTTGGTGAAAAAGGTAGATGGAACCCTGAAGCTATGTGTGGATTACTAAAAATTGAACCAGTTCACGATTAAGAATCGGTATCCCTTGTCACAGATAGATGATATCTTTGAAAAACTCTGAGGAGCGTAGGTGTTCTCAAAAATTGATTTTTGGTCAAGTTATCACTAGGTATGTGTTCGCCCAACAGACATACCTCGTACAACTTTTCATAGAAGGTATGGTCTATATGAGTATTTGGTTATGTCGCTCAGTCTTACGAATGTGCTAGTAGTTTTCATGGTGTTGATGAACCAAATTTTCCATCCTTATCTGTATTTTTTGTGGTTGTATTTGTGGATGATATGTTGGTGTATTCTCACAATCGACACGACCATGCCAAACATCTTGAGATCATTTTGGATAAACTGAGAGAGCATCAGTTATATGTTAAGCACACAAAGTGCCACTTTTTAATGGATAAGATTCACTTCCCAAGTTATATTATCTCATAAACAGGAGTATCAATTGACTCAGAGAAGGTGAGAGTTATAGTTTCCTAGGAGCATTCCAAGAATGTATTTTATATATGTAGTTTCTTGGGGATATCTAGTTATTACAGACGTTTCATACATGACTTGTCACGCTTAGAAGAACCTCTTACGAGCTTGACTAATAAAGTTCTGAAGTTTTTATAGTCATATACCTATGAGACAACCTTTCTGAAGCTGAAAGGGATACTGAATTCAGCACCGGTTATGATTCTGCCAAAGCCAGGAAGAAGTTATATTGTGTATTGTGATGCATCGGGTATCGGGCTATCAAAAGTTTTGATGTAAGGGGATAGAGTTGTGGTGTACGGGTCTCGTAAATTGAGACCACATGAGAGGAACTACCTGACGCAGGATCTCGAGTTAGTCGTTTGTGTACATGTCTTGTGTTGTTGAAGGAATTATTTACTGGGAGAGTGTTTTGTGGTATACATGGAACACAAAAGCCTCAAGTATATATTTATACAGTGGGATCTGAATTTGAGGAAAAAAAGGTGGGTTGAATACCTCAGTCTTTTGACTTCGAGCATGCCTATATATCTGAAAAAGGCAATGCAGTGGTTGATACACTAAGAAGGAGGACTGAGATGCATGCAGTTCAGGAGGCCAGTAGCAAGTGTCAGCTTATGAACTTATTCTCCGAGATGCACTTGGAGGTGAAAAATGGCCAAGGGTAGACTTTTCTCTCATCCTTAGTTGTGACTTCAACTCTTCTGGATAGAGTGAGTATGATATAGTTATTTGATGTTGAGGGACTAGTCTTACAGGAGAGTGTGGCAGGTGAGGAGCCACCTCCATAGTTGGACCATTGGCGATGATGGGATTCTACATATCCATGGTCACGTTTGGGTTCTGGCATAAATACATGAGGAGATGATGTGAGAGTTTCATGCCTTGGTTAAATCCCAATGTTACCAAGATGTATCGTGATTTATGTCACCAGTACTGCTGTTCGGGTATGAAATGTGAGGTAGTTGGTTTTATTACGAGGTGTTCCACATGTCGAGAGGTGAAGGCAGAACACTAGCGACCAGCATAATTTTTATAGCAGTTACATATTCCTTAGTGGAAATTGAATGGTGTTGCGATAGATTTCTTGATCGGGTTATTGAGGTTGCCTCAAGGTAGTGATGTTGTATGGGTTGTTGTGGACAAACTCACAATGGTTTCTCAATTCCTATTAACTAGGGAGACCTTCTCAAAAGACGATCCTGGGAGAATTTATATCTATGAGATAGTGCAACTTCACAGGGTTCCTCATACTATGGAATCAAATAGGGATATCAAGTTCACATCTCAATTCTAGAAGAGTTTACAGAGGTCATTGGATAAACATGTGCTTCTAAGCATGGTATACCACCCTCAGACTGATAGTCAATCAGAGAACACGATTCAGGTACTGGAGGACATGCTTAAATCATGACCGAATGGCCCGAAGGCCTTTATTTATTTATTTATGATAACCCCCATTTTAAGGGATGATGGGGAACCCTTACAAGGCTCGTAGTATTAGATATTACTTGTCTCATAGGCTTAAGAGACATTACATGACCTGAAGGTCTTAGGGAATTCAACCAGACTATAACTACAAGGAACTGCCCCTCCCCAGCATCTGCATTTTGATGGTAGCTCTCCACCTTCACATGGTCGTCTAGTTAAGCTTTCCGTGAAAGCAAAGGCTGGTCTCAATGGCATAGTTATACCCTCTCATTCTTACAAATTCATTGTATAACGACCCAAAGTTTCATTAATGGAAATCCCTCTTGATCTAATTAAATGTCTCATTATGAAATTTCTTTTTATAAGATGTCAACTTCTTTGGTTTTATGTTAAGAATTTTTTACCGTTGTTAATATAGCCGTTGAACAGTGATCACATGGTTAGTATAAATATAGGACCTTAACAAATCCAATTTACTCAGACAAAAGAGGCGATGGTCTCATCCAGTAGAATTGCCCCATACGAAGCCCATTTGTCGGAGCTCGAAATAGAGGTGGCATCCTTGGGCTTATCCCTTGACCAAGCCCAAGTTTAGCTTCACCATGTCAAGATCGAACGGGACCGTCTATGGGAAAAGTGGAAGTTGATAGAGATTACCACTCGAGCGATGTTATCCGAGCCACCCCAAGAGTCTGTCACCATCGCACACCTTACCCTTAGGTCTTATGCAGCTATTTTAAGGGGTTATGTAACAAATAAGTAGTACTATATTCATGTACATTATTTTTGAATATAATAATGAATATAATTTCTAGTCATTTTTGATACATTGTAAACAGTTTTTAAAGTACAAATGGTGTTTTTAGTTATTATTTAATTAAGAAATCTATTTTATTAAATTAAGGGATTTTTGAATTAAATAATATTTTAATAAAATAATAATAATACTATTAAATTAATTTTTATTAAATATAAATGATCTTATTATTTTATGAATGCAATTAAAATTTTTATTAATGTTTGATAGCCATTTTTGTCAAAACCCGTGAATTTTTGATAAATGTCGGTTTTTATTTTAAAGGTGAAAATTAACATATTTAGAAAATTATTTAGATAAAATAAATGTTATTTCTGGAATCAGGATGTCGAAATTATCCAACGGTGAATTTATCATAATTTTCTGAGACAGTCAAATTTTTGGGTAAAAATTCAATACCGTTTAAATATATAATGTGTTTTATGACATCATAATGACCCAATGGTGCTGTAATAAAATACTATAATCCTTATGTTCGGCCAATATATGTTTTGAAATTAATATAAAGTGATTTTGCGTTTGTTTGAGTTTTTTTTCAAAGTATTAAAGGACCCCTCAAGACTTATTCAACACTTTGCCTTTTTAAATTAATTTCCATGGGAGTGTGACTCACCTCCACATAAGCAACCTTATTATTTTAAGAATTTCGGACTTTGGCCTTATAAAATATTTTTTCCTCTTCCATTTTCCAAAAACCATGGGAAAAAACCATGGTATGGTTTGTGGTTTGGATTAATTTAATATAAGGGGTCCCAAACCTAAATAATAAATAATTCCATCACCTTTCCTATATAAACCCACCCAAGCTCCCACTTCCTCCTCACTCAAATCCCTTGAAGTTCGTCCAAACTCTAACCTAATCTCTCTATAATCATCCCATGGTGCCCCAAGCTCCCAATAAGCCTCTCACAAGCCTCTCTCTAGCCTTTGGAAGCACACTTCCAAGTAAGGGTTTTTTCTTCCTTTCTCATTTTTGTCAATTTTCATTAAGTTGTATTGCCCTTTTAATTTCAATTATGAATGTTGGGGTATGGTTTCTCACCTCCCCCATACTTCCCTCTTATTGTTTGAATTATGGGAGACCCCTTTCTCTCTCATTAAATTCCTCCCATGTACACCCATTACTATGCCGAAATTCCGAAAGGAACTTCTCTCTCTTCTTTTACATTCAAGAAATACTTTTGTATCATGAATCTAAATTCCATTTAAATTGTTGGTACATGTATCTATATGACCTCATTACTGTCCATTACATTTAAATATGATGATTAAACCCTTTGTCTCTCATCAACCATTTTTTATGAATTCTTATGTCATGCCGTTACGCTGCAGAAATCGCACCGATTTTCTAAGCCAATGTCATTGTGTAGTGGATACCATGTCCATTTCTCCATCAAGGGTATTCACCTTTATGCACATTTAATTATTTATTGTAAAGTTTCATTTATGAATTCCACATTCCTTTATCGTGGAATAAATGATTATGTTTTATGAATCCATGTTTTATGATCCATGTGGCACATTTATGCATGAAATGAAATGTTTAAGAAGGTTGCGCCCTTATAGCACTCCAATGCATTGGGTAAAGTATAGTATCATGATACATCATGTGAAATGAGTATTGAATCATGCTAATTCAAGTGCAATGAGGGTTTACTCATGCTTCATGTGAAATGAGGGTTTACTCATGCTTTATGTGCAATGAGCCTTGGCTCATGCTAAATCCATGTTAAGTGTTGTTGCCACATTTCCATGTAATGATTATCATTCTTTATCATGCCTTTATGTTAATGTTTATTTTATGCTCTATTGATATTCCTATTGTCTAAAATTTATTTTACTCCTCATGTTATTCCATGTGTACTCCCTTACCGGGCTTTATAGGTCACCCTTTTCTTCTGCATGTCCTCAGGTTATCCCATGCAATGCTAAGTACGATGTAATGTAGTGGTCATGTAAAGGAAGTTTTCAATAAATATGTTATATTTCATGTTTTAAGTTTTTATGTAATGATACTAATCCCCAAAGACACTAAACCTCTCAATCTTCTTTGTTGTATCAAGTGATGTTTTATGTAATAAATCAAGTTTAAGTTGTAATAAAAAGCAGGGTTGTCATAGTTTGTATCAGAGGATATGTTTTGTTATTTTTGGGATTAGGAAACTCTAGTAAAGCCTTAGATACAAGACTAAGTACAATAAAAATGTCCCTATGTTTTGGTGAGTATTGAGTAAGTGGGTTATCAAGCAGATACATCCATGTCTGGATACGAGCAGGTAGAGGCGGCTCTGGCACAGATGTATCCTAGGGGTAAAACCCGAAAACACCGCTTTGAGCTAGACTCGAATGGGAACTGGTGCACGACAACAGGCCTTTCTGCACTCTTGGTTATGAAACTCCAGGGGGATATGTTTTGATAAATTCACAAGCTTAGTATGAACCCTTATTAAGGGAATTAAAAAAAAATTTCCTACGAATATATGTTAGAAAGTAGATCATGAAAATACAAGATTGAAGCCTACAGACTCATGAGTTAAGGAATGAAAGTTTATTTATAAGTCATCAACTTTTTTCTTTGGATTACCCTTTATGTGTTACCCCTAACTTTCCTTTTATTCCATCCAATGGCTAGTAATAGGAGGACTCGGGCTAACAACTGTAGTGAAGATCAGTGTGATGACTGTACTAATGAGATGCCCAATCCAATGGGAGCAGGAATCACAAACTTTGTCACGCTTCTCTATCAGCTAACTCAAGTTTTGAATAGAAACATGGGTCAAGAGGAACGTCCAAACCGCCCTAAGAAGGAACAAGTCTCTATCGAGAGCTTCATGAATCAAAGGACTCCTACTTTTAATGGATCATCCGATCCCACGATCGCTGAACAATGGATCAACTCCATTGAAAAGATATTCTCCATCCTCCAATGTTCTGAAACAAGAGAAGGTTCTCCTGGCGGCTTATCGTATGGAGGGTGAAGCTGATCAATAGTGGACATTGATCAAAAATACGAAGCCTGATGAGGAGGTCGAGGAATTGGAATGGAAGGATTTCCAGAAGATGTTTTTCGATAAATATTTTCCACACACCCTCCGGCTTAAGATGGAAAAGGAATTCCTTTCCCTCAAGAAAAAAGATGAAGAATCTGTTGGAGCATACGAGGAAAACTTCACAAGGCTTGCACGATACGCTTCCGGCTTTGTCGTTACCCCTGAATGTAAGTTTGACCGCTTCTTTGGTGGGCTGAAGCCTAGCTTGAGGAAAGCATTAGCGATCCGTGACTTCGACAGCTATGAGGAAATTGCCCGATGTGCCCTCAAGGTCAAAATGGAGATCGGGGAATCACATGGGTATCATGGGGACAAGAAGTGTAAGTTGGTGGTCCGATGGATAAATTAAACAGTGCTAAGAAGATCCAGCACCCCACTTGCCAAAAGTGTGGAAAGAAGCACCCTGGAAATTGCCTTAAGGGGACTAGAAAATGCTTCAGGTGTGGAAGAGAAGGGAACCTAGCTGTTAACTGTCGGCAAGAAGGACCTGCGGCTACGACAGAGGAGAGGAACGCTCCGTTCGAAACTCAACGCATTGTTGAATGCTACAAATGCAAAGAACCATGTCATTTTGCAAATCAATGACCTAATCCAAGGGTTATCGGAGGCAACCAACAACCTCCAAGACAGCAAGGAAGAGCATTTTCCATCACTTCTGCCAAAGTGAACCCCGACAACAAAGTGGTGACAGGTATGCTGGTTATTCATTCAAGAATAGCGAACATACTTTTTGATTCAGGTTCTATGTATTATTTTATATCTCTAAAGTTTAGTAGAACAATCCCAGCACCACTACAAATCATGGAAGTAAAGATGTCGTTGAGTACGACAAATGGGGCAATCATTGCATCCCATGAATATAAGTCCTCCCCTGTTATAATCTATGAATTGAATTTCCCGGTGAACCTCGTCATACTCCCTCTGGTGGAATTTGATGTAATTATTGGCATGGATTGGATTTCCTTATATAGAGGCAATATAAATTGTTGGGAGAGGGAAATCACACTCCATATGGAGAATCGACCCCCTGATTCTTTACAAGTGTCTGGAGGAAGATGAATCTCCTTTAGCTCCATCATCTCAAGCATTGATATTACTGCCTTATGAGCATGCATATCTTGCTCAGATGATTGAGTCCAAGGAAGAAACCATCCTTGAAGAAATGTCTATTGTGAGGGAATTCGCTGAAGTGTTTCCCGAGGAACTGCCTGGTCTTCCTCCAAGAAGAGATGTTGAGTTCTCAATTGAACTTATACCTGGGGTGCTACTAATATCCAAGACTCCATATCGAATGGCTATTGTAGAGCTTGAAGATCTGAAGAAACAACTACAAGAGAATCTGGATAAAGGGTTTATACGGCCAAGTGCTTCACCATGGGGTGAACCAGTCCTCTTCGTCAAGAAGAAGGATGGGTCAATGCGGCTTTGCATCGATTATCGCGAACTTAAAAAAATCACGATAAAGAACAAGTATCCTCTCCCAAGAATCGATGACTTGTTTGATCAGCTGCATGGAACAAAATACTTTTCCAAGGTGGATTTGCGGTTGGGATATTATCAAGTAAGGGTGAAGAAGGAAGATGTCCCCAAGACTGCTTTTCGTACAAGGTACAGGCACTATGAATTCATAGTAATGCCTTTCGGACTCACCAGTTCTCCATCAATATTCATGGACTTGATGAATAGAGTCTTTAGAGATTACCTTGACAAATTTTTGGTAGTCTTTATAGATGATATTCTAATATACTCCAAAACCAAGGAGGATCATGAGGAGCATTTAAAAACTGTACTAGAGACTTTGCGCAAGGAGAAGCTTTATGAAAAGTACAGAAAGTGTGAGTTCTGGTTGAAGGAGGTCTCATTATTGGGCCATATCATCACAAGTAATGGAATATCTATGGACCCCTCCAAAACAGATGCAATTGAGGGATGGTCGAGGCCAACATCGGTAACGGATATCCGTAGCTTCTTGGGGTTAGCCGGATATTATCGACGATTTGTGAGAAATTTCTCACGATTGTCCAAACCTCTTACCAAGCTAACTCAAAAGGGAGTAAAGTTTTATTAGAGTGATGAGTGCGAAGAAAGCTTCAAGGAGTTGAAAAGGAGGCTTATCAGTGCGCCAGTGCTCACTTTACCCACAAGTAGGGAACTTTTTGTGGTATTCAGTGATGTTTTGAAGAAGGGATTAGGATGTGTGCTGATACAGAATGATATAGTGATATCCTATACTTCAAGGTAGATAAAAATCCATGAGAGAAACTATCCAACGTATGATCTGGAGTTGGCCGATGTGATCTTTGCCTTGAAAATCTGGCGGCATTATCTCTATAGAGAGAACTACGAGATATATACTGACCACAAGAGTCTTAAATATATATTCACTCAGAAAGAGATTAATATGCGCCAGAGAAGATGGATAGATCTCATAAAGAATTATGAATGTTCAATACATTACCACCCTGGGAAAGCGAACAAGGTGGCGGATGCCCTAAGTAGAAAGGATCCAGCGATTCTATCAATGATGAGAATTGAGAAGGTTCCAATATTCTTAGACTTGATGAAGATAAATGTGGGAATCATAAAGAAGGGAACATCATCAATCCTTTCACAAATTATTGCTCAACCATCTCTTTTGGAAAGGTTAAAGGATGCTCAAAAGGATGATGTGGGAATTCAAGAAAAAGTGGAAGCTATCAAAAAGGGGAAATCCTCAGAGTTTAATTTTAATGAAGAAGGAATACTGTGGTTTGGGAAAAGACTATGTGTTCCATCATGTTTGGAGCTGAAGAAGGAACTTTTGGATGATTCACATAGTTCAAATTTCTTTATTCATCCAGGGAGCACAAAGATGTATCGAGATCTCTGAGAAATTTTTTGGTGGGAAAATATGAAGAAGGAGATCACTGAATATACATCAAAGTGCCTGGTGTGTCAGCAAGTGAAGGCAGAGAGGCAGAAGTCTAAGGGGATGATGCAACCATTTCCCATACCAGAATGGAAATGAGAGAACATCACCATGGACATTGTCACCGAACTTCCAAGTACATCCAATGGCAACATTGCAATCTGGGTTGTTGTGGATAATCTAATAAATACTGCACACTTCATTTCTATTCGGTAGGATTTCTCATTGGATAAACTAGGACAAATATATATCAGGGAAGTGGTAAGGTTGCATGGAGTACCACTATCTATTGGGTCTGACAGAGATCCAAGATTCACCTCTAAGTTTTGGAAGAATCTTCAACATGCTCTGAATACTGAACTGAACTTCAGTACGACCTATAATCCTAAAACTGATGGCCAATCCGAGCGGACTATCCAAACACTTGAGGATATGTTGAGAGCTTGCTCAATGGACTTTAAAGGAGGATGGGATCAACATCTTCCTCTGGTTGAGTTCTCTTATAATAACAGTTTCCACTTGAGCATCCAAATGGCACCATATGAAGCCCTATATGGGAAAAGGTGCAGAAAACAGGCATGTTGGGATGAGGTCGGTGAACGTAAGCTGCTTGGACCAGAAATGGTTGAAGAAATGGTGGAGAAGGCACTACAACATAAATAGTGTTTAGCGGCGGTTTTGTGGCGGCGGTTCACAAAACCGCCGCTAAACGTTATCAGTGAAAGATTTCGCAGCGGTTTGTTAAAAACCGCCGCGAAACCCAATCTATTTTGTAAAGCCGCGACGCTTTCCCCGCCCTTATCGCGTACCCCTCTTCCCCAATCCCCCTCACAATCCCTCCCCTCTTCCCCGATCCCCCTCCCGCTACCTCCAGTGACACCCGCGCCCTCCGGCGACACCCGCGCCCTCCGACGACACCCGCGCCCTCCGGCGACCCCCGCGGCCCCCGATCCCCCCGGCGAACCCTGCACCCCCCCTCGACCGCCGGTGACCCCCGCGCCCCCGTGCCCCTCGCGCCCCCCGCGCCCTCCGGCGACCGCCACACCCCCCGCGGCCTCCGGCAACCCCCGCACCATAATTTCAGTCCTCCCACCATAATTTTCAGGTTTATTTATATATAATTTTTATTTTTTCCACATTTTAATTAGGGATATTGTGATTTTTATATTCCAAATATCGTTGTAGTGTGTTTTGGTCTTCATTTTGGCAGGTTTGAGCTGTCATCATCAAAGGATTACATGTGTATTCATAATTAAGAATCTATATATAAGTTCTCCATTTATATATATTCAACCTTGAAAGTATTAATATATATCATGGGGATATATGTGCTTATATGTGTATATGAAAATGAATATGTGTATCATTGAAAAGTTGTATATGAAAGTATAGTCAAATATGTATAGATCCCTTATACATATTTGTACACCTTAATATGTATATATGGACTAGGTATCATTACATATAAGTTAAGGTGAATATGTGTGCATTTGAAAATATTAAAATTTGAGATTCCATCATCTATTTTAGCATGGCTTGAGTTTTAGGTAGTTTCCATATTCATGTTACCATTATTTGAATTCCATGATAGCATGGATGTTTTTTAATCTATTATTCATTATTTTATCAATTGAATATTGTATATCTTTTTATATATATTATTGGTTTTATTTCTCGGAATGTATCTCCCAATTTGGTTGATAGAAATTATCCTAAACATTTAAAATGTGTTTTAAGGTGTAAAGCATGATTTCAAAGTGAGTTTTCTATCGTGTGATTTTTTGTTTAGAGATAATGTTTTGAAAAAATGGTAAGATGGTGTGAATTATTTCTTTATGTTTCATTTTAGGTGATGTTTCCTAGACTTGTCTATAGAGTCCATGTGGCTGAATTTTTGTTGGAGGCCGAATAATCCTTTAAGAGAATCTAGTTCATTTTATGGATCACAATGGGATGGTTTTGCAAGGTAGTATTGTACCTTTTGTTCTAGTTTTATTACTACATAGTACCATTAAAGAAGAGACATGGGAGGGGAGATGAATATGTAGGCATAATGGTCCAATATCTTTTTTAACAAAGCTTTTATTACTATATAGTACCATTAAAGAAGAGACATGGGAGGGGAGATGAATATGTAGGCATAGTGGTTCAATCTTTTTTCTGACAAAGCTTAGTGATACTTTGAAATGTGGCTCAAAGCTAAGACATTTCATGTTAGGGAGGGTATGATATTCTATGATTTTTCAGGTACTTTCTCATTTCAATTTTACTTTAAATAGATAATTTTGGGATATCAAAATGTTTACTGGATGTATGAACAGTTTTTGGGGTGTCCAGGGTTTTTAGGACACAAAAGGTTGAAAAAGTGCCTATCCAGCTCAAGTAATACGATCAGAGCCCAGTTAGTAGTTATTGTGTTCCCTAACCATGATTTACAAGAGGTGGGGTAAATTCAATGAAAAAATAAGGAAAGGGGGAGAATAAACCAAGTATAAATGGATAACCCATTCCTCATGGTTATAGCATGACTTAACAAACCATACAAGCATTATCGAAGATCATGTGACTAGCCCGCATTTCTATCCAACAGTCCAGCATTTCTAAAATATTACTTTTGAATAGCATGAATTGTCTTTAAAGTTTCCACATGATGAACTTTTTCCCAGCAATACTCATACACTGATCCTTTCTTTTCAGCTTCATTCCATCTCTCATAAATCAGATGAAGTGCCAAACGATCACTGTAATCCTTTGCAGAAAATCTAGATTTTACCATTACAGCTAAAGCGCTTTTTATCTTGAGGAAGAACTAAAGTATCCATGACGCTACGTCCGACCACAGTGGTAAGCACATGATCATAGCAATGAAAAATGGCACCCATAATTAGTACTTTCCGCAGTTTAGGATCCACCAGAAGGATTGACTGGGCACACCGGCTGGCCGGTGGTGTCTCACCAGCCGGCCGGTGGTCATCCACCGGCTGGCCGGTGACACCAGGCAGTGGGAAAGCCTACTGTCTGGCTCCTCCGGCTGGCCGGTGGGTAGGAACCGGCTGGCAGGTGCCCATACCGGCTGGCCGGTGGAAATCCACCGGTTGGCCGGTTGACTCAGTCAATCCATTTTCAGCTTTCTTGGGCGAGCTCCTAGGAAATCTTTTTCCTAACATCAAAAACACTTGAAAACAAGTTAGAAAACAAATAGAGTGATTGTTATCATTAAAATTCAAGAGATAGGGGTACAAAAACTATTGTTTGTTTTATATTCATGGACTAGATTATGCATTAGAAACCATTAGTGGTGGCCTACTTAATTTACCTCACACACCATATCGAAGTTCCACCTGGACTTCCCTAAGAACCCCCAAACATGTCCCTTATAGGTTTCTATTTGGAACCTTGATTCCTCCACATCCACTCTACAGTTTTCTCCACATTTCCATGACTAACATAATTCTCTCCACCTTAGGAGGGTCATTATCACTAATTTATTCAAGAAATTCAAACACCATGTCTCATGCTTCCATCACAAGATGAACCCCAAAACTTAAATGTGGCCATTTTGATTTCCCTAGAACAATAAAACAAACATTACCCATTGTGAAAATGGTTTCAGTGAATGTAGTTAACTTGATTTAAAATGCATTATGATCAGTTTAGATCACACATCAAAGGGGTGTTGTTTGAGGCAACATAAATGTGTGATCGATGGTGTTATGATAAGTGTGTATCCCGATATTCTTATTGCTCCTCAATGAGGTGTTGACGCTGTCTCCTATGGACCAGACTTGTTCAGTTGGTCTGAAATGGTAAATGTGGTCAATGAATCATCTTTATTATATTATGCATACTTTATGGTCAATGGTTCATCTTTATTATATTATGTTTCTGTAATCTTACACTATCGTATTTTTGTGTAGGCACATTGTGATATACATGGATAAAAGCTGGATCACATTACCGAGGAACGCATCTCAATATGTTAAGGGTTTGAATGGGTTTTTAGATTTTGCAATTTCTAATCGATCCGTTGAAGGTAGAATAAGATGTCCATGTCCTAAATGTAAATTTAGAACATGGTTGAAGAGAGATGAAGTTTATGAACATTTAATACTGAAGCAATTCCCTGAGCAATATTTGTGTTGGATTTGGCATGGAGAATCAAACAATACAGAAAGATTGAGGACTGATGTTAATCCACAGAATGAGGTCCCAAGTTCTTCGACAATGGAAAATGAAATGCAAAACCTCATAAATGATGCATTCGGCACTGCAAGACACCACTATGAGCATCAAAACATATCAGAACAACCAGAAGAGGGTGCTACAAATTGCAACGTGAAAAGTGATGTTTCTGAGACTGTAACACAAGCAGATCAAGATTGTAACATATCATTGGATCCTCTTGATTCTGTGGAGCCAAATGTAAGGGAAAACTTCAGTGTGGAAAATGCATTTCATGATTTAGTTGACGATGGAAATCAAGAGTTGTATAGTGGGTGTTTGAAATATTCAAAGATTTCATTTCTACTGAAGTTGTACCATATCAAATGTCTATGTGGAATTACAAATAAGGCAATGTCCATGTTATTGGAATTGATTCGTGATGCATTTCCTGAAGAAAAAATCCCAGAATCGTTTTATGATATGAAAAAAGTTGTTAACAAGCTTGGTCTGAATTATACAAAAATACATGCGTGTCCCAATGATTGTATGCTTTACTGGGGAGAGGATTCAAGTAGACAGAATTGTAAGAAATGTTCTACTTCTAGATGGAAGTCAAAGGGTGATGTTGGAAGTATGACTGAACATAATTTCACGGAGAAGAAGAAAAGGAACACACCTGCAAAAGTTTTGCGTTACTTTCCTTTGAAGCCTCGATTGCAAAGATTATTCATGTCATCAAAAACCGCCGAACACATGAAGTGGCATGCTGTAGATAATAACAATGATGGGTTAATGAGACATCCACGAGATTCCCAATTGTGGAAGACATTTGATTCATTACATCCAGATTTCTCAGCTGATCATAGGAATGTTCGATTGGGATTGGCTGCCGATGGATTCAACCCATTTGGGACTTTGAGTACGAGTTATAGCATTTGGCCAGTTGTTTTGATCCCTTATAATCTGCCTCCGTGGATGTGTATTCAACAAACATCTTTTATCATTTCGATGATTATTCCTAGAAAACAAATGCCTGGAAATGATATTGATGTATACCTGCAGCCTTTGATTGAAGAATTGCAGGAGTTATAGAGGAACGGTGTTGAGACATTTGATGTTTCTTCTAAAACAATGTTTAAAATGCATGCTGCTTTAATGTGGACCATTAGTGACTTCCCTGGGCTTGGGAATTTATCTGGTTGGAACACTTATACGGGTTTGGCTTGTCCCGTTTGTAACTTTGATTTCGAGCCCAAACGGCTACCTCACAGTAGAAAATGGTGCTTCTTGTGCCATCAAAGATTTCTTGATGCATCTCATAGATTTCGGATGAACAAATCAAAATTTAATGGTTGCATTGATCGTAGACCACCTCCAATGTTGTTAACCGGTTCTGAAATATTGACATAGCTTGAAAATGTTAAAACAGAATTTGGGAAGGTTCATCATTTAAATGATAGCGGAAAACGAGTGCCAAGTGCATCGTCAAGTGAAATCAGAACGCAATAATGGAAGAAAAAAAGTATATTCTTCAAACTTCCGTATTGGGAATTTAATTCTTTGTGCCACAATCTTGATGTGATGCATATTGAGAAGAATGTATGTGATAATTTGATTTTCACATTACTTAATGAGCATGGAAAGTCGAAGGATCATCTCAATGCTCGCAAAGACTTACAAGTAATGAACATAAAACGTGATCTCTGGCCAGATGAGAATGAAAAGTATGCTCCGGCCATTTTTTCATTGAAAAATAGGGATAAAGATACGTTCCTTCAAATTTTAAAGAATGTGAAGGTATCTGATGGGTATTTGAGTAACATCTCGAGGTGTGTTGACTTGAAGAATCGTAAGTTATATGGATTGAAAAGTCACGATTCACATGTTTTGTTACAACAGTTACTACCATTGGCATTGCGTACATTATTACCTGAAAAAGTTACTGCTGTTGTACTCCATTTCTGCACATTTTTCAGACAGTTATGTGAGAAATCTCTACATCCATTTCAGCTTGACAACCTACAGGAGAGGTTTGTATTGACCCTTTGTGCAATGGATATGATCTTCCCTCCCTCGTTTTTTACTGTCATGATGCATTTAACTGTGCATTTGGTTGAAGAAGCTAAATTAGGAGGCCCCGTTCATTATCGATGGATGTATCCAATTGAGAGGTATTTTATTTATATGTTTCCAGTAAAGTAAACATTTTTTGGCATTTAAATAAATGCATAATATTATTATTTTTTTTCACAGATATCTTGGGCATTTGAAAGCATACGTGAGAAATAAAGCTCAACCAGAAGGCTCTATTGCTGAAGGCTATTTGGCCGAGGAGTGTCTCACCTTTTGTTCCAGATATTTGGATGATATTGAGACGAGATTTACTCGAGTTGGACGTGTTGACGACACATCAACTCAATCTCAAATGCATCAGAAATCAAAAATATTTCCTGCTATTGGCCGATCAGTTGGGAGGACCTCATACGCGACACTAACAGAATTGGAATTATTACAGGCACATAGATATGTGCTGCTGAATAGTGAAATTGCAGATCCATTTATTGAATAGTTGAGGATACAAACAAAGAGACGAATGAGAAGCCGAACACGAAATGAAAAAGATATAACGAAAGCTGTGAATAAAGAGCTGGTAGAATGGTTTGCACGACGTGTAAGTTTATAAATATTGCAATAAATACGAATATTACTTTGACACATACAATTTGCAAATCTATTAAATTATTTTTTTTTTCAGATCATGAATACTGATACTCGAGCTGACTTTTCAGAAGATTTGAAGTTTCTTGCTAGAGGTCCTATAAAACAAGTTAGAAAGTTCAACGCTTATAATGTGAATGGTTTTAGATTTCGTACAGTCGATCGAGAAGTGGGTTTGAAAACACAGAATAGTGGTATTTTTACATTTGCTGAAGTGGAATACTATGGAAAGCTGCATGATATTATTGAATTAAACTACCACGGGTATTTTTCGGTTGTTTTATTCAAATGCAAATGGGTCGATTTTATCAGAGGTGTTAAAAGAGATTCCTTGCAATTTACTTCTGTAAACTTCTCTCGCTTGATGGATGTTGGTGATCGTGAACTGCATGATCCATATATCTTAGCATCGCAGGAAAAAATGGTATATTATGTGAATGATGTTGTGGATGAAGGGTGGAGTGTAGTTACTCACGTAATACAAAGAGATTTGTATGATATGGGTGATGAAGTGGAAGATTTGACCTCTGCAATTGAATTTCATCAACAACAGGAAGCAGAATTATTTTTCCATCATGATATTGAAAATATTGGTCTAGCAAGGATGAATGAAGTGGATGAAGCAATGGAGCAGGAAACTGACATGATTGAAGGGGAAAATGATTGTATGTACAATTATTTATTCATTCAGCAACTACTTGTTTCATTTCTGTAGTCATTCATTATCATTGTTATATATATTTTGTTTGTTAATACTGGACATCTATTATCATTTTTAATTTTTTTTCTGCATAAATTTTTTGAAATATATATTCTGAACTTAATTTTATTTGATTAAATGACAGGAATGCCAAGGAAGAAGCGGTACACTATTCCTTCTTCTTCTGCGACAGATGACGATCCGTCTGTCCCCACGGCATCATCTCCCCCGGCACCATCTCTGACACCATCCGTGGATGCCTCATTAGAGGATGAGTCATCGCCTCCCCCTACAGGAGCTTCAGCAGCGGGGCAGCGACACGCCCCCTCCAGCTCATCACGGACATTCTGGAGGGTCGCAGTCATAGGTACAAATTTTAATTAAATAAATTTATTGCATTTTGTTTATAGTAATTGTTTGCTCATTGCAGATGAAGACAATGAAACCGTGGAAAGAGACATAAAAAGTTCTGATGATTGGAACATGCATGGCAAGAAGATAGTGGTGCCATTTGATTCTTATGGGGTCCCGACGGATGACGCCGTAGGTTTACTTGGTCAGATTATAGGTCAGCTGGCAGCGGAGCCCGTTTCCCTGCCTATTTCGTATGATGATTGGAGGCATATGCCACCAAACTGGAAAAATAAAGTTTATTATTCTCAGATAAAGGTAATTTTATTACTTTATGGTTTAATTGAATGTCATTTTACTAATATATTCAAAATGAATTTCTGTATACAGATGTTCTTCCACTTTACCGTTGCTGATGTGATAGCACGGAAGTGGACATTGAAAAATCTTGGAAAAAAATGGAAAGATTTCAAATGGAGGTTGTGGTGTGATGTCAACGATTCTTCATTGACCGTGCAGCAGATGTATGAGAAGATACCCAGTGGGGTACCAAAAGAACAGTGGAAGGTTTTTGTCGATAGACATCGTGATGAGAAGCGGATGGTATTGAAATATATATTATTATATTATCCTCATTTTACATTTATACATGTACATGAAGAGGAGATATACATTGAATACAATACTGTTAAATTGAATTTTATTTATTTCAGGATCTCTCAAGAAAGAATGCTTCAAACCGGGTGAAGCAGGTAATCCCGCACACTGCGGGTTCAAAAAGCTTTTCAAGAAGCCGAATGTCATTGGTAATCTTTTAATTAGTTTAAATATTTATAAGATAATATTATCTATTTAACATATTTGATTGACGATTTATCTTTGTTTAATGCAGTCACAGAGTTTAGGGCATGAAGCATCCCGAACAGAACTGTGGCTGGATGTTCATAAAAAAACAGATGGAAGTTTTGTTAATGAACCTGCCAGAGAAGTTGGGGTATGCAGTCAATTATTTATTATAATAACTTAATATCAGTTTTTACTGTGTTAATATATATTGATATTTTATTTATAGGTAAAAATTAAAGAAATATGGGATGCCAATCCTGGGAAATCCTACTCAGTCTCCCAGGATGACCCGGTTGGTCAAGTCCTTGGGAAGGAGCATCCTGGTAGAGTGCGCGGGATGGGATTGGGACCTGTACCATCTGAGGTCTTTCGCATGCCATCAGGGATTTCGGCCTCATCTACTCCTGGTTATAGTCATTTCATACCTGAAGATGCTCAGAGGGAGATGTCTGCTCTACGAAACACAGTTCACCAGCAGGGGAATCAAATATCTGATTTGCAGAAAGAGTTGCTTGAAATACGTCAGCATATGAGCAGATATGCCCCCGGTGGTAGTGCATCGGGTAGTGGTGAGCAGGTAAATCACAAAAAATCAAAATCATTTAGTTTGCAAACTTTTATTGGTTTTAATTTTTATTATAAATATGCAACAATATTTAATTTTCAATATAATGTTCTTACAGGTGGCATCATGTGGTGGAGATGAAGGTGGAGAGGGTGACGATGCAGCATCAGATGATGAGTAGTAGTATTGTTGATGTGATGAACATGTATGATAACAGTTGGTTTGTATATGTAACATTTATGACACATAGTTGCCACCAAACATTTCCATGTCCTAACATTTTCTTGATTTCTCATGTTTCCTTATGTATACAATCATTAAATCCTTTTGGTGGAGGGTCAAATATTGTGATGGTCACAATGTATCCTCAATATTAGGGAGGATATGTGATCATATATTGAATAATGATTTCATAACATTATATAGAAATCAAGGAGTCCAGTTAAATACATTATTAAGAATGATTGTACATGGATGAGGTTTTAGGACTCCCCATGATACCATAATTAATTGTTTAGAATGTAATTCCTATTTCATATCATCATTATTGGGTGGAATATGGAATCCATCCATTACCTAAACTCTCTTTAAAATGACTTTCAATCCCCTAATCGATGGAAATCTGGAATTGAATTTCAATAAGTTGTGGGATTTTTTGGGAACATTAATTTTGACCTAGTTGCATTATGGGTGAATAAAACACCAATTTTTTTTTGTTTTCCGATAAAAATATACATCATTCATCTGTTTTTGTGTATATTAACTATGAGTTGTGTTGGATGTTGTATACTTTTACATTGTGATGTGTCTATGTAAGGGAATAAAAAAATATTTTTCTAGTGTGGTGTAATGCATGACTTAAAATATCCTAATAGTTATAGAAAATATAAAAGAAGATCAGGATCATTTCAATACCACTGTATAATATAGATGTAGACCCATGTAGTTATATTTCAAAGATCATGTGTTCTTGAGGTTGTTTCCATGATGGTGTATGCATATTTTGTGTGAGGGAGTGTGGATTCTCCTAGGTTGTTCTGGATTTTTTAGGTTTTGGTGAACATTGGTGAGGTGTTATATCAGTTGGAGCTCTAACCACTGATAAAAATAATTCATAATATCATCCATGTATCAGTTGGTGAACATTGGTGAGGTGTTAAATTAGGGGACTCCTTCTATATTATGTATTAACTTGTTTTTATCTTGTTTCATCAATCCTTAGATATGGTTTTAATTTTTTAGATCCACTATATGGGACATGGACTCCCCAAACATGCAATTCTAGGTATGTTCTTTACTACCATTCTTCATTTGATTGCACCGTGATGTGAAGTTTGATGTTGTTTTTAGTCCCCCTCCCTTATTCCTCCATTCTCTAAATGGGTTGTGTTACTGATCAAAGCATTACCTTGGTATATATAGGCTATTACATCTCCTTCTCATTTCCATTTTTTTGTGTAGAAATAATTATAGTATATTCTATTAGGGTTTCCTTAATCTATATTGATTTTACCATTTATGAAATTATCGTGGTTTTCTCCATGTGGGTGGGTAATTGAGATAAATAAAAGAAAAAATAACTAATTGATTTTGAAATGGATTTTACGTGATTCGTGATTTCAAATATGGTTACTAGATATTTGGTTTTTCATTATTATTCCACAGTATCATTCTCTTCTTCCTTGTGATTCCTGAATGTATTATTTGTCTATTTATAAAATCTTCTTTTGGATGATTATTTTAACTCATCCATCGAAAAAGGAATAATAGGTATATTTTGATAAGAATCAATTACATTGAAAATTATGATAATTATGAAAAAACAACCACATGAGATGATGAATTAATGTGAAATTGTCTTCATATATCTTGAAATATATTCTTGTGTACATTTGGTTGTCTGTTGTTCATCTTTTTTTGTGTGGGATTTAAGGGGTTTGAAGTATGATGGAACCAACAAGTTTGGTTTCACAATTTGTTTTTAATTGTGGACGTGTTATGGGTGAATTTGGTTCTCATAGTGAGATACATGTTTCTTGTTATGGTGTGGTTTTGTCTATGAGGGATGGTGTTTTTAATGTTGGTTTTTATTATGGTAAGAGATGTTATGGTCACTATTATGAGGATGTTGGTTTTTGTGTGTAGTGGTTTGTGGTAGTATTCTTTTAGTGATGGAATATGAAATGTTAATGATGTAATAATGTTGTAAGCTGTTGTACATTACAAATATGTGTGGATGTGATATTATGTGGGGCTGATGGGTGAGATGTGGCTATGGTTTTGGAAAATTTTGGGCAGTGGTGGAGCAGATCCAACATATTTTTTTTTCCAGTTCAACATTTAGCGGCGGTTTTAACCGCCGCTAAATATATTATGTTGATATTTAGCGGCGGTATTCACCGCCGCAGAATAGGCGGATCAAACGCCTGAATTTAGCGGCGGTTAAAACCGCCGCGAATAAGATACCCATATAACCGCCGCTAAATGAAGAGAAACCGCCGCTAAATGACGGACCTACGACACATTTCTAAAACCGTCGCGGAATCGAAAAAACCTCCGCTAATAGATTGCCAACGACAAACTTAGTGGCGGTTTTTGTGAACCGCCTCCACACAATATAGCGGCGGTTTAAACCGCCGCTAGGACCGGCATTTGTTGTAGTGAGGTGAAAACCATTCAGTAGCATATCAAGGCAGCCTAGATTCGACAGAAGAGTTATGCAGATAATCATCGATGAGACCTTGAGTTTAAAGTTGGAGACATGGATTTTCTATGAATATCTTCGTGGAAGAAGGTCATGAGGTTTGGAAAGAAAGGGAAGTTAAGTCTAAGGTACATTGGCCCCTTTGAGATTCTTGATCATGTCGGGGTTGTGGCCTATCGACTAGCACTTACACCTACAATGGATAAAGTACATGATGTCTTTCATGTATCCCTCTTAAGGAAGTACATACCAGACCCTTCACATGTAATCTCTTCTGAGGTGGTACAACTGGAAGACGATATTTCTTATGAGGAGAAACCAGTGAAGATCTTAGATCGTAAAGAAAATGTTCTATGAAATAAGACAATGCCCCTCGTCAAGGTGTTGTGAAAAAACAACAAGTTTGAAGATGCGAATTGGGAATTAGAGGAAAATATGAAGCTGAGTTACCCACATCTGTTTTAGTGTGGGAAAAGGAAAAATTTCGAGGGCGAAATTTCTTAAGGGGGGGATGTCGTAATGACCCAAAGTTTTATTAATGGAAATCCCTCTTGATATAATTAAATGTATCTTTATGAAAAATGTTTTTATAAGATGTCAACTTCTTTGGTTTTATGTTAAGAATTTTTGACCATTGTTAATATAGTCGTTGAACAGTGATCACATGATTAGTATAAATATAGGACCTTAACAAATCCAATTTACTCAGACAAAAGAAGCGATGACCTCATCCAGTAGAATTGCCCCATACAAAGCCCATTTTTCGGAGTTCGGAAAAGAGGTGGAATCCTTGGGCTTCACCCTTGACCAAGCCCAAGATGAGATTCACCACATCAATCTCGAATGGGACCGTCTACGGGAAAAGTGGAAGTTGATAGAGATTACCACTCGAGCGATGGTATCCGAGCCACCCCAAGAGTCTGTCACCATTGCACACCTTACCCTTAGGTCTTATGCGACTGTTTTAAGGGGTTATGTAACAAATAAGTAGTACTATGTTCATGTGCCTTATTTTTTATATAATAATGAATATAATTTCTAGTCATTTTTGATACATTGTAAATATTTTTTAAAGTACAAATGGTGTTTTTAGTTATTATTTAATTAAGAAATTGATTTTATTAAATTAAGGTATTTTTTAATTAAATAATATTTTAATAAAATAATAATATTATTATTAAATTAGTTTTTATTAAATATAAAAGATCTTATAATTTTATGAATGCAATTAAAATTTTTATTAAGGTTTGAAATCCATTTTTGTCAAAACCCGTGAATTTTCGATAAATGTCGATTTTTATTTTAAAGTTGAAAATTAACAGATTTAGAAAATTATTTAGATAAAATAAATGTTATTTCGGGAATCAGTACGTCGAAATTATCCAACGGTGAATTTATCATAATTTTCTGAGACAGTCAATTTTTTGGGTAAAAATTAAATACCGTTTAAATATATAATGTGTTTTATGACATCATAATGACCCAATGGTGTTGTAATAAAATACTATAATCCTTATGTTCGGCCAATATATGTTTTAACATTAAAATGAAGTGATTTTGGGTTTGTTTGACTTATTTTTCAATGCATTAATGGACCCCTCAAGACTTATTCAACACTTTGCCTTTTTAAATTAATTTTCATGGGAGTGTGACTCATTTCCACATAAGCAACCTTATTATTTTAAGAAGTTCGGACTTTGGACTTATAAAATATTTTTTTCCTCTTCCCTTTGCCAAAAACCCTGGGAAACGACCATGGGATGGTTTGTGGTTTGGATTAATTTAATATAAGGGGCCCCAAACCTAAATAATAAAGAATTCCCTCACCTTTCCTATATAAACCCATCCAAACTCCCACTTCCTCCTCACTCAAAGCCCTTAGAGTTCGTCCAACCTCTGCCCTACTCTCTCTATAATCCTCCCAAGGTGCCCCAATCTCCCAATAAGCCTCTCACAAGCCTCTCTCTAGCCTTTAGAAGCACACTTCCTAGTAATAGTTTTTTCTTCCTTTCTCATTTTTGTCAATTTTATTTAAGTTGTATTGCCCTTTTAATTTCAATTATTAATGTTGGGGTATGGTTTTGAACCTCCCCCATACTGCCCTATTATTTTTTGAATGATGGGATACCCCTTTCTCTCTCATTAAATGCCTCCCATGTACACCCGTTACTATGCCGAAATTCTGAAAGGATCTTCTCTCTCTTCTTTTACATTCAAGAAATACTTTTGTATCATGAATCTAAATTCCATTTCAATTGTTGGGACATGTATCTATATGAACTCCTTACTATCCATTACATGTAAATATTATGAGGAACCCTTTTCTCTCTCATCAACCATTTTTTATGAATTCTTATGTCAAGCCGTTACGCTGCAGAAATCACACCGATTTTCTAAGCCAATGTCATTGTGTAGTGGATACCATGACCATTTCTCCATCAAGGGTATTCACCTTTATGCACATTTACTTATTGATTGTAAAGTTTCATGTATGAATTCCACATTCCTTTATCGTGGAATAAATGATTATGTTTTATGAATCCATGTTTTATGATCCATGTGGCACACTTATGCATGAAATGAAATGTTTAAGAAGGGTGCACCCTTATAGCGCTCCAATGCATTGGGTAAGGTATAGTATCATGATACGTCATGTGCAATGAGTGTTGACTCATGCTAATTCAAGTGAAACGAGGGTTTACTCGTGCTTCATGTGCAATGAGGGTTTACTCATGCTTTATGTGCAATGAGCCTTGGCTCATGCTAAATCCATGTTAAGTTTTGTTCCCACATTTCCATGTTATGATTATCATGCTTTATCATGCCTTTATGTTCATATTTCTTTTATGCTCTATTGATATGCCTATTGTCTAACATGAATTGTACTCCTCATGTTATTCCATGTGTACTCCCTTACTGGGCTTTATAAATCATCCTTATCTTATGCATGTCCTCAGGTTATCCCATGCAATGCTAAGTACGAGGGAATGTAGTGGTCATGTAAAGGAAGTTTTCAATAAATATGTTGTATTTCATGTTTTAAGTTTTTATGTAATGATCCTAATCCCCAAATACACTAAAACTCTGGATCTTCTTTGCTGTATCAAGTGATGTTTTATGTAATAAATCATGTTTAAGTTGTAATAAAAAGCAGGGTTGTCATACATTGGTTCTGCTCTAGTGAGTGCACCTGCTCTGAATCCTCCTTTAGGTCTAATCATTTTTTTGTAGAGTCTATTTGGGGAAACTGCACTGATCATGTGGCCCAAAATCTTTGAGGTGGCCCAAAGGCCTTAAAGGTGGCCCAAAAGCCTTACTGACCCAAAGGCCTGGGTGGCCCTAAGGCCTTAAGGACTCCAAGCCCAAAGTGGTGGACCAAGGTGAATAGTTCCGACTGCTACAGTACTGAGCAGTACCTACTACAATACCCGCATATTACTGCTACAGTACTACTATAGTATCCAGAATTATGCCTCCACCTAGTTTCAAACCTGGGTCTCGTGGATGCACTTAGAGAGACCTCACCAAGTGGGATGAGGCTCATGTGCGACATGCTTAAAGCATGAATCCTTGAATTCAGGGGATCTTAGGAAAGGCACGTATCCCTAGTTTAGTTTTCCTACAACAGTAGCTATCAGACAACTATATAGATGGCACTTTATGAGGCCATGTATGGAAGGTAATGTCAATCTCCCCTATAATGGTTAGTGGTAGAAGAGGCAGTGCTGCTTGGACCGCGTCTCATGTAGGAGACTTCAGTGCAGGTCCAATTAATTCCGAAGCAGATGTCTATTTCACAGTCTTGATAGAAATTCTACATCGATCGTCATCAACGACCTCTAGAGTTCGAGGTCAGGGATCAATTCTTTTTACATATCTCACCGAGGCTAGGTCACAGAAGTATTAAGAGACAGGGTAAGATTTCATTGTGATATGTAGGTTCGTTCGAGATTATGGAGAGAGTCGTGTCGGTATTCTATCGGTTGCAATTACCTTATAGGTATCAAGTAATGTACGACATCTTCCATGTAATTCAGTTGCGATGTTATCACTCAGACCCATCTCACCCTCTATTGCTGGATGAGGTTGAGCTATAGGTAGACGCATCCTTCTAGAATCATCCTATTCGTATCGTTGTCAGGAGCACGAAGGTTCTCTGAGGTCGGTCGGTTCTTCTAGTACCGATGTTTTAGCAGCACGATCGTTTACAAGACGAGACTATAGGTTCTAGGTACAACAAAATTGTGTGCTGGTTGGTGCCCAACATGGATTTTTTTCATAATCGATGATCAATCTGAGATCTATGCGATGATGAATGTCGTGATCAACAAAGTTGAATCAAAGAAATAGATAATGGATAAATACGCTGGAACTGAGAGAGAGGATCATCACATATTATTTATAATTAATTTAATTAAATAAAGAATTACCTTGATGGAATTATTCATTGATAAATCTGTTGATAGATCTGTAGTCCACCATTGTTGCGTTGTAGAAACCAAGTGCAGATTTCCTCTAGCATTGATCGACATGTGTTCCATGAATCATCATATGTCGCCGAAGGAATCTTCGGGTGCTAGCACAGAAGATCCTTACACTTGCATCGTCCACTTTTGATCTATTTGAGAACCGCTTCCAAAGCGTTCTCCTTGATCCGGTGGAGTATGATTGCTCTCCGTTCTTGGGAGAATTCTTAGAGAATGGAGGTCTCTAAGTTTGAGAGGATTCTCCAATTCCGTTGTGCACAACCAAGAGAAAATGAATTGGCTCACATGAGAAAATAACATAATTGGATATTTATATAACTATGGTTAAAATAAAATAATTTCACAAGTGTCATTATTTATTTATTTAATCCTAACAAAACCCCATATCGAATAATAATAATAATATCATTTATCTACATGTGCTTAACTTGATAATTAAAATTAAATATTATTTAATTAAATAATATTAAATATTTATTATTTCTCACTAGACCATTAAACTCGGTGCTCCAATTCTCCACAATATTTATTGGGCCTTGAATAATATCTATTTATTTATTAAATAAATATCACTACATTATTCACCAATAAATAAATAAATATTATATTTACTAAATAGAAAATAAATATTTATATGCGATCAAGCATACAAGAATAATTATTAAACCACATAGATGAAAAATATTTATTCAACCTGTTAAATAATAAATAATAATATATTATTTAACGGATATTTTGGACACATTTAGTGTGTGACCCTCTATGTCTCTTTCTCACTGGCATTAAGCAAAGCAGCCTAAAATCCAAGGTTAGTGTCTAAAAATACACCAAGGCACCCATAGATAAAGAATTTCATAACAACATGTTACCTCATATGGACACTTATTGTATAATATAATCTCTTTATCATGATATCTCAAATTAAGTAGGCTGCATGCTGGTGTCATCAACCTATATTCTCAATATCTCTTTCTTCGACTTCTCGAAAAATGAACTTGTCTTTAGAATATCATGGTCATGGATTTATTTAGGCTATATCATTTCCATCAAAGGGACTAATATATAAAATTTCCTTAATAAACAGAAGGGACACATCCTTTCTCGCATTATTCATTAATGCGATATTACTCGTGACACACCCAACATATCCTACTTCACCGCAAACATTTTTCATCATGGTTTTAATCAATACATTTAAGTGTGTGACTCATAATACTCATTAATAATAATCATAAAGTCTAAGTACCAATACCCACGTCCGCAGATAGGAACATCCAATGACACATAAATGTGGATTTCCAATTGGTGGGTCTCATTCTCAAAATATTCTACTGGATGTTACCAATGGCGTACACCATGAGAATGTGCCTAAAATTCCTATGAGTGTCCACCCCTAATGGTCTATATTATTTATGTGTCTCAAATGATATCATTCGGATATAGAACATATATTCAAAAATAGTGTCGTAGCACTTCCGGGTTCTCATCATAGCGGGGAACTGTTATGACCTTTTAGTATGACATCTACTCTTACAACATTATTACATACTATGTGACACAGAAGAACAATCATGATGTGATAAAGAGTTTATTAATATTAAAAACCATTAATACAATTTATCATAAAGTATATAGAAGTTGGTTCTAGGGTACCAACTCTAAAATACTCTCACTTGTACTAGAGTCAATTGCTAACAACCTTCAATCTGCTAGCTCTCACGTGATACTCATAATTCTGATGAGATATGTGTTTAGCCAAGGTATTTATCACGTTCTCTTTTGTGGGTACTCTGCTTGATGTAACTTCACCCCTCTGATATAAATCCAGCATAAGGTGATATTTCTATAGTTTGTGCTTTGTCCGTTGGTGACCTTGGCTCTTTTGCAAGACTCACCACTACAGTATTATCACAACACAATGTGATAGGGTCTTTACTGCTAGGTACCACATCAATCTCCTTGACAAAGTTTCTAATCCAAACGGATTCCTTGGCTACATCATAAGCCTCTATATACTTAGATTCTGCTGTAGAATGAGCGACAACTAACTGCCTTGAACTCTTTTAGATCACAACTGCTCTGTTGAGACAAAAAATATATCCTGATTGTAACTCTAGATCATTCTGATCTGTTTGAAAACTAGCATAAATATAACCTCTAAAGGCCATCTCATCATCTCCTCCATACACCAAGAACATATCCTTAGTTCTTCTCATATACTTAAGGATAGCTTTAATAGCAGTCCAATGTTGTTCATCTGGATCTGCTTGATATCTGCCTACCATTCTCAGTACATAGGCAACATCAAGTTTAGTACATAACATGGTATACATAATTGATCCTATCGTCGAAACCTATGTGATCTTACTCATTCTATCATTCTCATATTGTGTCTAATGACACATTTTCTTATAAAGATATAAATCAGGTGACGCTAGAACAAATTCCCTCTTGGATTGTTTCATACTAAATCTCTTTAGTATCTGGTCAATATATGTACTTTGACTTAGTCCAAGGAGCCTCTTGGATTTATCATGAATAATATTTATCCCTAGAATATAGGTTGCTTCACTTAAGTCTCTCATCGAGAAACACTTGTTTAACCAGTCCTTAACTGACTATAAGACTGATATGTCATTTCCAATAAGTAATGTGGAATCAACATATACTACTAGGATAACGCCCGCATTTCCACTAAACCTCTTGTAAACACACAACTCACATTCATTCTTAATGAAATCAAATTATTTTATGTCTTTATCAAATCGAATGTTCCATGACCTGGATTCTTGCTTCAATATATAAATGGATCTAGGCAACTTCCAAATCTTTTTGGCATCACCTGGACTTGCAAACCCTTATGGTTGTGTCATATAGACATCTTCCTGAAGGTTCCCACTAAGGAATGAAGTTTTGACATCCATCTGTCAAATCTCATAATCATGATAACCTATTATAGCATGTATAATTCTAATGGATTTAAACATGAAAACCCACAAAAAAATCTCTGTAGTCAATTCCTTGGAATTTTTAAACTCTTTAGTCATTAGCCTTTCTTTATAGGTACTTACTTTACATTCCATATCTAGTTTCTTTTTGAATACTCATTTGCATCCAACAGGCTTTACATCATCTAGCGCATCGACCATAACTCAAACATGGTTATGATACATGGATTTCATTCCATAATTCATGGCTTCTTTACATCTTGTAGTTTCTGAGATTTCTACTACCTCCTTGTAGGATAGAGGTTCATCATTGTCAACCAATAATCAGTCCCCATCCTCGGTGACTATAAAAACTTATTTTTATGGTTCTCTTATATCTCTTACACTCTATACAGTACTTTTGTTTCAGGAACTACTTCTTCCATGGGGACCTATGGAATCTGTTCTTGTTCCAACTCTTGTGTACCTTGAGCATCCAACTTTATCGAATTTGATCTTTCTCCCCTTGTTTCCTTGGGATGCCCTATAAAGATACACTTCATTACTTGGGTTCTAGTTTTTCGCCCAAGAAGGCCTTAACAAACATATCGTAGCCCCATACACATGTATGAAACAAAAATGGGATTCTTTACAATCTATAACTCTAAGGGAATTCCATTTTCCACATTAGTTGGAACTCATTTTAATGTGTATGTGGTAGTTTGTAATGCATATCCCCAAAAGGATAATGGAAGATCTTCACAACTCATCATCGACCTTACCATGTCTAACAAGGTACGGTTCCTCCTTTCACTAACATTATTCCACTTTGGTGTATAAGGTAGAGTGAGTTGATATAGAATCACAAACTCCTATAAAAAGTTGATGAACTCTTGGTTAAGATATTCACCAACTCGATCCGATCGAATCTTCTTTATCTTCTTACAAAGTTGATTATCCACTTCATTATTGAATTCCTTGAATTTCTCAAAGGACTCAGACTTATACCTCATCAAGTAGATATAGTCATATCTACTCAAGTCATCGATAAAAGTTATGATGTAAGAATGTTCACCTCTAGCTTCTATTGGAAGTGGTCCACATACATCATTGTTTACCAATCCTATAAGTTATGTGGCTATTTCACCCTTTCCATCAAATGGTGGTTTGGTCATCTTTCCTTGTAAACAAACATGAAATAATTCAAGTGTTTTTATCTCGAATGAGTCTAAATAGCCATCTTGATAGAGCTCTTTCAAATGCTTCTCATTTACATGATCAAGACGGTGATGTCAAATCCAAGTGTTGTATGAGTCATGTGAACATGATTAATTATCAATTTCCAACACTTTGTTATTGTAATTTATTACATAAAGATCATTATTTAAATGTGTCATACCATAAAATATTTGTCCTAATAAAAGAAAAAACTTTTATTTCCAAATTTGAAAATAAACCCATCTGTATCTAGGTATGATACAGAAATTATGTTTTTGGTAACTGTAAGTACATAATAACAATATTTCAAAACCAAAATCATTCTTGTTGGCAATGAGAGGTGGTAATCACCAATGGCCAGAACAGCCAGTCGCACCATTAACAGCTCTCAGATTCACCTCTCCTCTGATAATCTTCTGGAATCTACTTGGTTCCTGTATTTGGATATAGATGTGAACCCCACAAAGTTTATATAACACTCAATGTGTAGATATTGAAAGATTTTACTCGATAATGAATTCACATTTAGTTTCCCTTTGCTTTTGGGTGCAGTTCTTCTTCCACTGGCCCGACTTGCCACATGCAAAACATACCGCATCATTTTCCTTGTCATGCTTCTCGATCTTCTTCTTCTTGGAAGGATGGTGATCAAGAGCTTTAGGCTATTTATAAGCCTTGGACCCTTTTTCTTTATTCATCCTTTTCTTATTCACTATAGGACTTTATGTTTGTAACACCTCGTGTCTTTATCCACTAAGTGAATCAAACTATGAAGTTATGAAATACTCTTCTCATTATTTCTCATATTATAATTAACAAAGCTAGAGAAGGTCTTAAGCAGTGATGAAAGTATGAGATCTGTACACAACTCATCCAAGAATTTAATCCCTAAGATTTTTAGGGGTTCAATGTAGTCAATAAGCTTGACTACATGAGTTCTAGCTGGTACAGACTCTCCAAACTTAGTTGTGAACAATGCATGTGAGATCTCAAACCTTTATTGTCTCATCTTCTCTTGATAGAGATCCTGGAAGTTAGACATCATGTTATAAACATTCATGTGCTCATATTGCTTGAAAAACTCATTTGACATGGATAATAGCATGATGCATTGAACATATGTAGTGTCATATATAGAGAGAGAGAGATCTTCATCACTTGCCACATTACTTGGCACAACTGGAAAAAGTTATTTCAGCACATATAATATCATTTCATGGCAAAGGATGACATGTAAGTGCTTTTGTAAATCTTGGAATTTTTTGCTGGTGAGAAGGCTTTCCTTCTCAAATATGGATCGTAAAGATATGTTTGATGTCATTTTAATGTTTTTTTCTAAAAATAAGATAAACAGAATTTTAAAACTTTATTTGATAAAATTTAGACAAATAAATAAATATTATATTTATTAGTCTCCCACTATTTTATCAAAACTCAATAGCTCTCACTATTGGCTTCAGAATATCCTATTGCTCGGATATTCAAGTGGCAAGGATCTATATTCCCCTTCTCATTACCCCAAATTGGGTTGGTCAAGCAACTTGAATGGTTTTAGGTAGGCATTCCAAATGTCAATTGCATTAACTCATAGTTCCTTGATCCTCTAAGTGGAATCCCCAATCCTAAAATCCTTAATTTTATTTCCTCAACCTTTGTCTCTCAGTTACACCAAGTCCTGCTTTGGTAGAAACCCCTTAATGTGAACTAAGTTAAGTCAACCCAAATCTTCAATTTAAAATTCTCTGATAATTGAAAGCACCCCAACATGGGTTGGTTAATTACTTTGAATTATGGTTCAATTTTAACCAAATAGAAGGCTATACCGACTTAATATATTTGATTGAGGGATTTTATCCTTTTATGCGTAAATTACAAATTATTATCTTTATCACATGATTGTTAATATTAAGTAGATTTTCTTAACAGATTAACCTTGTCTTAGATAATATTTACGCATAAGCCAACTTATTTTAGTTCTATCTTACATGCTCGTTAATTTCATTAATTTATGTGATTGTGACAAAACATTTTTAATGAAATAACCATGAAACTGACAGAAATAAAATAACAAATGGTAGGATCATGGGATTATACTAATGGTTAGTTTATCTAGCAGTTGATAAACTAATCATTGACCTAAGAAAAAACACCTTGAACCAATTAAGGTTCTTGTTTACAGTTTTTCACCTATCTACCTATGTATCTCTTTGGATTGGTTTCGTCTCGACTCCAACCATGAACCGCCTCCACTAGCATGGGAGTTCCATCCATTACATATGTCTTTTACTCACACGCAGGTGAGGGGAAAAGGGGTTTACATAAAAGAAATCATGGGCATATAGACCCTATATAATAAGAGGAGAGAATACACGCAAGCCAAAAATTTAATTTAATAATAAATTAAATGAAACCAATCACATACAAAGGTCGGGTCTAGCTCATGATTATCCAAATGCATGTAACGAATTATGCATTTAATAAAACTATCATTCAATTCTTAATCGTTTTTATTTAAGATAAATCACGCTTGAATCAATTAATTATTATCTTTAATTAATTAATTCTTTTATCTTAATTATCATCTGAATTTTCTTGAGATTTTCATCCATTATAATTTTAAACAAATTAAATAAATTTATTTAAAATTAATTATTTACATAAATGTAACTTGGAGGCAACACGGTGAATACTCGTTCAATTCTGCCCAACATGTATTATGCTCGTATACTGTTTTACTCTTGTGACATATGACATACACGACTTATCATGTACTTTCAAAACATGTACTTCACTGATGTCACAAGAATTACATGATTTTCGATCACGTGTTATGATTCAATGCACGTAGACTAACAACTTTCAATACGACTCATACATGATATGCAGATCTGAACATTACGCAGATATTAATTAAACACACACACACACATATATATATATATATTAAAACTTATCGCATGGCGTGTCCTATATTCTCAACCGCATGCAAGTACATGTCTCAAGGTTTGCATTGTATAACAAAATAAATTTTAAACCTGTGTAACTTGGTATAATTACACGGCGTGTGCATCTGAGCTACACAACGTGTACACCTCTCACTATCTATCCAAGGTACACACTTAGGGACTCAACGTATGAATCATACCTCAGAAACTATAGTACATAGCGTGTCTAATGGGCTACACACTATGTAATCTCCAAATTGCACGGTCACCGGTCAGGTAGGTCGTATATTGAAATACATGGCTCGTCTTTGACTCAAATGGACTACACACCATGTACATGGGTACACGACGTGTAATCTAGCTAACCATGCGCCATTATGTTCTGGTTAACACGTAGTTCAATTAAAGCGTGTAATTAATGTATAATATTGAATTAATTTCTGAATCAATTTTGATGTATTAAACATGACTACATGGCATGTAACTTCGATTACACGACGACCGAAAGAGGAGGAAGCATATCTCACGATTTGTATTAGAAGAAAGATTAAAAATCAATTGAAAAACTAAATTAAAAATTCATAAATCACCAATGATCATTAAATAATTATGTGATCTCTCTAATACCACTTGCAGGCTCTAGGCGTAGTGGAACCGTGCGATGGGTGGTGCCCAACTTGGATTTTTTCCATAATTTATAACCAATCCAAGATCTATGCGACGATGAATGTCGTGATCAACAGAATTGAATCAAAGAAATAAATAATGGATAATTATACCGGAACCGAGAGAGGTGATCATCACATATTATTTATAATTAATTTAAATAAATAAAGAATTATCTTGATGGAATTATTTCTTTGTTGATGAATCCGGTGACAGATTTGTAGTCTGTCATCGTTGTGTTATAGAAACCAAGTGTAGATTTCCCCTAGCGGTGATCCAAACGTGTTCCATGAATCTCCAGACATCGCCGAAGGAATCTTCGGGTGCTAGCTTGGCATATCCTTGCACTTGCGTCATCCTTCTTTGATCGCTTTGAGAACCATTTCCAAAGCGTTCTTCTTGATCCGATGGAGTGGTATTGCTCTCCATTCTTGATAGCGTTCTTGGAGAAGGGAGTTCTCCAGGCTTGAAAAGATTCTCCAAATCCGTTGTGTACAACCAAGAAAAAATGAATTGGATTACTTGAGAAAATAACATAATTGGGTATTCATATTGCTAGGGTTAAAATAAAATAACTGCACAAGTATCCTTAATTATTTATTTAATCCTAACAAAACCTCATGTCAAATAATAATTATAATATTTTCATTTCTCAACATGCGCTTAACTTGAAAATTAAAATTAAATATTATTTAATTAAATAATATTCAATATTTATTATTTCTCACCAAACCATTAAACTTGATTTGTCATTCCTCCACAATATTTATCGTTCCTCTAATAATATCTATTTATTTATTAAATAAATATCACTGCATTATTCACCAATAAATAAATAAATATTATATTTACTAAATAGAAAATAAATATTTATATACGATCAAGCATACATAAATAATTATTAAACCACACACGGGAATAATATTTATTCAACCTGTTAAATAATAGATGATAATATATTATTTAACTGAGATTCTTGACATTCTCAATTTGTAACCCTCTAAGTCTCTTTCTCAGTTGGCATTAGGCAAAGCAGCCTAAAGTCCAAGTTTAGCATATTACAACACGCAAATACACCCATATAGAAATAAGTTAATGTCACAACGACATGTTACCACATATGGATGCTTACTGTGTAATATAATCTTTTTTATTATGATATCTCTAATCAAGCAGGTTGCATGCTCGTGTCTTCAGCCTATGTGCTCGATGTCACTTTCTTTGACTTCCCGAAAAATGAACTTGTCTTTAGTTACCATGATCATTGATTTATTTAGGCTATATCATTTCCATCAAAGGGCATGAGATATCAACTTCCGTTAATAAACAAAAGAGACAAATCGTTTCTCACATTATTCAGTAATGCAATATTACTTGTGACGCACCCAACATATTTTATTTTTCCACAAACATTCATCATAACGATTTTCATCAATACATATAAGTGTGAGACTCATAATACTCATTAATAATAATCTTAATTTCTAAAGACCAATACACATATACGCAAGTAGGAACATCCAATGACACATATAAATGTGTATTTCCTACTGGCAGGTCTCATTCTCACAATATCCTACTGGATATTACCAAAGACGTACACCATGAAAAGGGGTCTCAAAGTCCAATGAATCTTCACCCCTGATAGCCTATATTTTTTGTGTCCCTCAAATGATATCATCCTACTGCAGAGTTTTGACAAAGGCTTTTTGCACGGTTTGCGCACTGTTAGGTAAACCATGTGCTTTAACTGTGTGGGATCCCTCTTTGGGCAGTAGACTTAGCACGATTTAGCCAAACCATGCGACCAAACCATGCACCCATATTTTGAGCGTGAAAAGTCCAAATTGACCTTAATGATTCTATTTACCTATTTCCTCTTTCTCCCCTCATTTTCCAGTAGAAGAAACTCTGCTCCTCTCGTGAGCTCCCATCTCCTTCAACTTAGGTTCTTCTATAACTCTCACGTCCAAAGTCTGAATCGAGATCTGTCAAAGTCGTTGGATAGCTAGAGGTATGTTACACCTTCCTCTCTCATCCTCTTTCAGTTTATCTTTGGATCTATGATGCTATTTAGGTGCAATCTCTTTTTCCATAATTTCAGGGTGATGTATTTTTTCTTCAATTTCTTCCAACCTACTTCGAATCTGAGGTCGTCATCAGATGAGGAGAGGTTAACGTCCCTAAGGTAGGTGGTCTCATCATTTTCTCCAAAAGTTAGTGTTTTCGTAGCTTTTTTGTTGTGTCGCACACCGACATTTGTCGTGCAGCACCCTAAAATGGATTTCTTAATGAACCCAAGGCACCATATAGTTAATTGTTTAAATGTATGGAATGCCTCATAAGTATTCAGCTTGGGTTGTAATTGATTTTTCCCGATCCCATGTAAATGTTTAATGAACCCAAGGCACCTTCTAAGTAATTGTTCGAGCTTATAAATGGAATTTCCCATATAGGTAATTGTCAAATTGACAATGATACCTCCTAAGTTCTTCATTGAGCATTGAAGTTGAATTTCCATAGAGAATTAAATGGATTAATTATATTTAATGGCTTATTCGTGATGGTTTTCCCTTCCTATAATGAATTGAATGGATTAAATGGAATGAATTATTAAAGGAAGTCAAGGTCATGCCAATTGTTGCTTACCTTATTAAATGCATTTATGGGAATATGATACAAAGCATAAGAGGTAATGTCTCATGTCTATTGTTATAAATATGATTATTCCTTTAATATAGGTAGTGGAACGATGATAAGGGTTATGTTGGGCATGATGATTCACACTCTCTTACATCGGGTGTTTAGCATGACATCACACACCATTGAAACTATCTAAATGGTGGGAGTGATGAACCATGTCCCTTGCTTTGAGTGTTGACATGACGACACACTCACCATCTCGAGTGACGAGCATGATGACTCTCACTCATTATGAGATTTAGGGCAAGTACTCTATTGCTTGAGTTTATAGACTCATTTAGACTGGTTATAGATGTTTGGGTTTGGTCTAGCCAGCACCTAGTATTCTAGGTATATGACCACTTATGTCCGCACGTACTTGATTCGTATATGTGGATGCAATATATAACTATACTATATATATCTGACCAGACACTCATTACGATCATGATCCGAAGCATGTAGAGCCATTAGGTGTCCTTAAGGAACTTGTGCGGGCTGGTTATTTATTAGCATTTTTTAAATTTTTTGTTTATACCTACATACTGCTTAGCTATGGTCACTACTTGGATTACTTCTAGACATCGTTAGTATTGGGCTACTGGGATTTTATCTCACACCCTACTTGGACCGTCTTTGGTACCCGAGTAGACTTTGTCTATAGGTATGGATAAGGGCAAGCATCTTGCTTCAGAGTCATGATATTCTTTGCTTTTAGATGGAGAATCGGAGCAGAGGACTGAGCATATGCTCGAGATTCTAGTGGAGCATCCTTTTGTTCTTTTTATTGTTTTTGTATAGCATGATTTCATATGTCTATCCCATGTTCACCTTTTGTATATTAGCATGTCATGCATCCATGTATATGACATTGTCTAGTGGATTTTGTTATTATTATTCAGTTTTTCAGTTATTTATTATTTCATTTTTTATTTATTATATCTGTTATATATATGATTCCACTATTGTATGATTTTTGTTGTTATGTATTGAGTTATTCTATTAAGAGGGTATAGTCTCCCCACCATACAACCTTTACACTCTCGTTTCTATTCGGTAGCATCTGGAATATAGGAAGCTGCGCTTGAGGCCATGTGACCCACCGGATCGGGGCACGGGTTAAGTGGACCCCGGTTCAGGATGTTACATTAGTCTATACCTTTCCCTCATGGTTTTGTGTTTTATAAGCATTGTTATCGTTGTGTCGCACACCAGACTTTCTGGCGTTGACCTTAAAATTGATTAAATATCCTGAATAAATTATTTGGAACCTCTTAAGATTGTCCACTAGTACTTTTGAGATTTTTGGAGGTTTTTAGCCCCAACCTAGGCCACTCATGTGGTCTGTCTTTGTACCTGCCCTATTTTATACCACCCTCTTGGGTAAGTGTGAGCTCTCCACTTATTTGGGAGCCTTGATAAATTGAATGAGACTTGAATGATTAATTAGGAGATGGTTATGTCTTCTTGCCATGTGATTACATGATGTAAATTGATTTAATGGTTTAAATGGAAATTGTTAAATGAGTTGGAGCAACTCATGGAATGTGAATGGTTATGAAATGATGAATGGATTGAGATGATGAATTGAAATAGTAGTGGATTCCTTGAATGAGCTCCATAGATCTTGATTCCATTAGATGTCATGGACGTTTCCACTCTATAGATCTTGTTTACAGTAGTGGATTTTTGGACATGTTTACTCCCTAGATCATGATTTCATAGGATGTCATGGGATTTTCTACCCCTCAGATCCGACTTTCATAGACTCGCATTGGACATGATCTGTCGACATGCTCCTTGGACTCCACCCAAGTCGTTACCAAGTTTCCATTGAGATGCTCATGGGAATCGACGAGGATGGTTTGGTCTTCTATACCTTGGATCCGTCCCCTCATTGTCTGACACTATATTACACGGCGTGGTCGTTGTAGATGTTACACTCGATTACACGGTGTGGCCGATGGGAATATTTTTGTTATACTTTACAGATAGCCCCGGTATAGGTATCATATTAGAGTTGTTAGAGTGGACAATATCACACCTAATTTATTTATGTTTACAACAACCCTTGTTTATGGGAGCTTGACCATTGTTTACAAGGAGCCATGTTTGGATGGACATGATCCCGGTTTACCTTCATTATTGTTATACCTATGATATATATTGCACACCGCTTATGGTTATATTTCACAGACTGGATTTGCTATAGACATCGTTGTTGGTGACCTACTGAGTTTTATCTCACACCCTGTTCGATCCGTAGTTGGGTACCTCGACAGATTTCATGGATATAGAAAGGGGTCGGGGGGAGCGCCCATTGTATGATGCTTGATTTGATCATTGCTTTGGAGTAGGGGGCATAGGACCGAGTTATGCTCGTGATACTAGCTATAGATAGTTCCATTTTGGTCTTTTTGTACTTTTGATATATGTATAACACTGGATCCCTATATAATTGTTTTCCTTTTTAGAGACATGACATGATCATCATATTATATATGACTGATTTTGGTTTATTTATTATTACAGTCGTCTAGATTTTTATCTTCTGTCATTGATTCATATTATACTTCTACTACTTGATTATTATACTTTTTATCCTTGTTCTACACTCTGACATGAGGGCATAGTCTCCCCACTGGCACACCATAGGTCCTCGCTGCTAGTCAGCATCCTCTGGTATATGGGGAGGCGCACTTGAGGCCATGTGAT
Organism: Viscum album; assembly: GCA_963277665.1. NCBI lineage: Eukaryota > Viridiplantae > Streptophyta > Magnoliopsida > Santalales > Viscaceae > Viscum > Viscum album. The sequence goes on from OY728145.1 coordinate 787,858,709, forward strand.
CCACCAGCTCGAGGCGTCATTTAGTGACACCCGAGTTGGGACGTTACTCGAGTTGACTCAATTGACTCACCCCTCGAACCTGGATAAAAGTCACGTCATATCGATAGTAAGATGTTTTCTTCACCCAACAGATATAGACGACTTGTTGAGATGTTTAACTACATGACGATGACTTGACCCAATATTACTTATATGGTTACCAAAGTGAGCCGATTTATGGAATCCCGAACAAAAACGCAGTGGAAGGCGATTCTTCGCTTTGTTATATATCTGAAAAAGGAATCGGGTTTAGTTTTTTTATATTCCGATCATGGGCATCTGGATATTAAAGCATTTTGTGATGCATATTTTGCTCGATGTATCTCTTCTAGGAGATCTACGTCTGATTTTTTAGTATTTGTAGAAAATTTGATTTCATGGAGAAGCAAGAAGTAGGCGGTTATCTCTTAATCAAGTGCAGAGTCAGATTATCGTATCATGGCATATGTGATTGCAAAGATTATTTTTGCATGTCACGACCCGTCACAGTGGGGCCCATGTTGCAACTCCCCAAACCCGCCTCCAATTGACCAGAGGTTGGTGACTAACACCGTGTAGCCATATCACTGACATGGGAGACATTGTCTATGTACCTGTACACACACACACACACATCTCCAAACTCAAAAAAATATTGAAATGTAAAAAATACTAAGAACCATGTGCGTGTATATCACTATATCCCAACCAGAGTATGACAGGAAAGTAAAGTAAATTGGGCCAGAATACAAGCCCACCAAAAAGAGTATTTAAAAACAAGTCCAACCTGTATGAAAAGGAACTGGGATTGGAGTCTATAGTCATAGGAACACCTCGGCCTATCTGATCTCAAAAAGCACCATATGATCCTAATCCGCCTTGGACTTCGTCAAAAGGTCCATCGTCTACACAAGACATGACATGTGTGGGAAAATCCCGTGCAGGGGTGAGTATAATAATACTCAGTAGGACACCCCGAAACCACAAAGTAATATAAAAAATGAAAGTGCAGTAATCTCTACACGGGTATATCTCTACAAAACATATAACAAGAATATCCAGATGTACTCGATCAACACACACAGTCTAGAGGCAAGTCACAAACACTGCATACCAACCATATGAATTCAGCCCAAAGATTCCATGAGACACTCATCCAGGAGAACACACTCCTGAGTCTAATAGCATTGATGACGTATGTCTGAGAGGTACTGCTCATCGGGTCTCTCCATGAGAGAGATACAATGATAGATTTGAAGAGAGATACTATACAACATATGAGGATCACAGCCAGGATTGTGGGGTGATACCAACAACTCAATATGGATTAACCCACCAAGTTGAGTATCGACACTCGTGTAGTGTTGGTCACGTCGATATCAAGAACTCCACCTAGGGAACGAAGAATGAATAAAAGATCCTGCTCCGAGCCTCTCGAGGGATTCAAACAACTCTATCCAGAAAGTCCTGCTGAATGGATCATAGTCTTATGAGTAGGAAATGATTTGTACCTACCTTTAGGGAAATTATAAAGGTAACAAACCCAAATGAAACTTGTCCATGATACGGAGGATAAGAGAATCAAGCCATGTAGAAAGGGGTACACGACGTGTTGTAGGGTCACACATCGTGTCCCTTGACCCCGGGTACTGCATGTGTACAACGAATCATGTCTTTAGAACATGTTGTGTAGAATATGGGTACACAACATGTAGGATTCACACGTTGTTTCTGTCCATTCGGGGTCTGACCATGTGCTCTGGTCGTGTGTTAGTATACGGCGTCATCCCGTGTATGTCTGCTTGTGTCCCATTACACAGGGTAGCTCGTGTGCTTGGTCCAAACCATGTCGTGCGGGGGAGTACATGTTGTGTATTCAACCCATGTACTCAAACTCGTGTCTATGTACCTCCCAGATTACACATCACGTTTTCCAATGATGAATACACACCATGTAGTCGAGACTACACACCGTCTGTATCAAGTTTTCCAGAAACTTGTCTTCTTCCTCCGCACGCCTCGAATGATCTTCCATATCCTGTTCTGGTGGTTTGTTCACCTCGAAACTCTAGATCTAAGGTTGTTTCATCACCCTAACACCAAATAGATGGGTTTTGGGCCTTCAATTTGCTCGGAAATCCGATTTAAACCATCCCGACGCAACTCATCTGAAGAACGGGTTCTTCCGAATTTCTTTGATTCGTCTGTCACCGCCATCATCGTACTTCCATCGAGTTGTCTGGATGCTAGATCTATGATTTTGGATCGTTGTACTAAGAATCGAAGGCGCAATGATCGATTGTTCTGAGTTGGGGGAAGAACGAAGAACGCGCGTCAAGAACGCAAGAAATCGGGGGGGGGGGGAGGCAGAGAAAATCACAAGGAACAATCCTTAGGAACGAACCTCAATTGTTCGTTATGGCCTTGATCTATTTCTGTGAGAATGATGAATGAATCAAAAACAATTCTCTGGAACCAAATATTGATAAACCACGCAAATATCATCCCATCCGACAAGTACGATCGATCTGCGGGCTAATCTGTTTGTGGATTAGTCCTCATTTGTCGTAGGAATCAAGAACGAGAAAGATTAATCGAAATAGCGCATCCTACCCAGATCTTCGATTGATCGCTGACAAAGATCGGTTGTCGCATTGTCATCGTTGGTGATATCTACCAAGAACGGTGTTTGTCAAACTCTGATATGAAGTTTTGTCATCCCTTGCCGAGAGGATTCTCCATATCTCTCTCTTCAGGGCCTTTAAAGGATTCCAGGGTTATGAACCTAACCCTAGATCTCTTTTAAAGGGTGTATTTAAAATAATCTTTTTGTTGCGTCATTGCATCGACGAAATAAAAAATAATAAATTTTTGTCAATTTATTTTATTCATTTAAAACTCTTGTGAAGAATTTCCACTACTGAGCTGCGCCGACCAATCTTAGATCTCTCCTAAGGTAGAGTCATTGTTCTGAACGCAACAGTGTCCTCAAATTTCTATTTCAGACACCCGTTTAGAGGTTATATCACTTTTTAAGGAAAAATGTGTGCGCGTGCTATTTAATATTTTAACATTTTTCAAACAATTGTTCCGAGAACACCAGGCCTCGGAATCGCACGTCGTCAGTCTCGAATTTATTCCATATAATATTTAAAAATAATACATGAAAAATTTGGGACATTACATTCTCCCCACCTTGGGGCTTTACGTCCCTGAAAAGCCAAAATAAAGGCTACTCAAAAATATTTGAGTACTGAGCACGAATCTGAACATCCCACTCCCAAGTGTTCTTCTGAAGATTCACATGTTGTCACTGGACATGCACTAAAGGAATCGATCGCCCAGGAAGGATCCAATCCTTCTAATCCTCGATATCCACTGGGTACTCAGCAAAAGTTATTCCATCCTCGATGTCCAACTCACCCCAGTCGATGATGTGTGATGGGTCATTCACGTACCTCTACAGCTGCGACACGTGGAAGACGTCGTGTGCCCGTTCTAACTGTGGAGGTAGAGCTAAGCTATATGTCACCTCGCCAACTCTATGAAGTATCTGAAAAGGGCCAATTAATCTCGGAGATAGCTTGTTTCCCCGACCAAATCTATGTAATCCACGTCGAGGTGAAATCTGTAGGAACACATGATCTCCTTCCTAAAACTCCAAAGGCCCCCACCGCCTATCAGCATAAGACTTCTGACGGCTATGTGAGGTCCTCATCCGCTCATGGATGATCTTCACCTACTTGGTAGTATCTCGCAACAAATTCAAACCCACAAATACCGACTCTCCTGGGTCAGTCCAGCAAAGTAGTGACTTGTAGGGTCGCCCGTAAAAATCCTCGAATGGTGTCATACCAATAGTGGAATGGTAGTTATTATTGTACGCAAACTCCACCAGTGGTAGGTGATCCTCCCAGATACAGCTAAAGTCTAACACACAAGATCGAAACATGTCCTCTAGAACCCGAATGGTCTGCTCCGTCTGGCCGACCGTTTGTGGATGAAACATTGTGCTCTAGCGCAACTGGGTCCCAAACGCCTCATGTAATCTCTTCCACAACTGAGATGTAAAATGAGCATCACGATCTGAAACTATCATCGATGGAACTCCATAGAGTCTAACTATCTCTTAAATGTAGAGGTGTCACAAGATCTCTACTGAACTATGTTCTCTGATGGCTAGGAAGTGGGCCGACTTGGTGAGTTGGTCAACGATCACCCAAGTATCATTGTGTCCCCTGGACGTACATGGTAAACCCATCACGAAGTCCATCGATCTCCCTTCCCACTTCCATTCTGGCACCTCAAGGGGTTGAGCTAAACTCGCTAGAACTTGGTGCTCAATCTTCACTTTCTGACAAGTAAGGAATCGAGAAACAAACTCTGTCACTCTCTTCTTCATCTCTGTCCACCAAAACTAATGCCTGACCCATTTAGCACTATTCGGGTGGCTATTCGGGTTCAGGTTGTTACACTTATTTAATTGCTTATAATTCTTACACTGTTAATTATTCACATATTTCCTTCAAATATCAAGAGAGATTTAAATGGAAATTATTGCTACTGTTTAAAATAAATCATGCATGGTAAATATTCAAATTGTAAAAAAAAATTCTGTACTTGGGTCATTTGTTACTGAGAACATTGAATGAGTTGTTACATGGTTGTATTATTTTATGTTAATCTATCATTTCACCCATGAGTTCACATGACACTGTGTTGACTTCAACAATATATTGTTTTCCCGATGTCTTAATCTTATTGATGATGTTGCTATCATCATCACCTATTCTATTATCGCCTTTCTCACTAATCATGTTCCTCCCACTTCAATTTTTAGGTTCAATTAATGACGAGTCATCAGATCACTGGAATTTTGTTGAAGTATCTCGGGACCCATTCGTGTGTGTTGCGGCAACCAGAGTTCAAGGAAACTCACTATGTATGCATAGGTAAGAATATATATAATAAGTTCTCCAATTATATGTATATCTGCCCATGGCATCATGATTACATATAAGGGTCTAGGTGTGATTATGTATATATATGTAAAATTTATACGTGTGTGGGTGATAACGGGATTATGCATGTGAGCATATATTTAAGGATCCTCTTGCACATGTTCAAGGCCATGAAGACACGTACATAGGGGTTAGGGATTCCTTATGTACATGCAAAGGTGCATATGCCTAGTGGATGGATGAAGCAGCTTAGATTTGTCACTGATAAAAGTGCCAAGCACTGAGTGTGGCTTGGCTCCTTTAAGGTAGGGTCCCTCTCCTAGCCTCTTTAATTCAAGAATTTTTTAAATTGCATTTTGTTTCCTTCTTAATTATAATTGTTTATATTAAATTTCAATTCTTGAATAAGTTGTTAGTTATGATAATTGTTTTGTTTGATAAAAAAGTTATGATTTTTTATAAAACCCCTCCAACGGAGGTGTGCTATCTGTGAAAACTCATAGTGGTATACCTTTCTTGACATTATTTCATTGATGTTTTCCTTATACTTGATGTCGTTGTTGGTCATAAAGCACACATTGTACTTGACCCTTTTTATATTCCTATAGGGGGTTTCCCTCTTCTTATGAAAATGGTTGTTTGAACCAAAACACCATTTAAGTGTCGTTAGACTTTTAAGATGGAATTTCCCAAGTAGGAAAGTGCTGTAATGACCAAGTCACCACTAAGTGATCCCCTTTAATCATATAAATGAAATTTCCATGTTTTAATGAATTGAATGAGTTAAATGGAACGAAACATGGTTAACTTGGCACATGAGAGGCAATGCATCATGTAGTGAATTATGTAATTATTATGCCTTGGATGGCATGAAATAAATAGAGTGGCTTATTAATGGTGACTTGCACTCCACTTTTGAAATGTCTTAAGGGAAGTGGTAAATGTCCAATTATAACCAAACACCTCTTAAGTGTTTGAATTGATTTGTATAAGGGATTACCCAAGTAGGTAATTTCCCTCTTGACCATTGCACATTATATGTGTTTTCTTTCCACTTTAAATCCAATCGCCTTGTTTTGATAAACTAAATAGCATGATTTGGATGGAATGGATTGTCATAGAGGAAAGCCTTTCCCTGAGTGTTTAAATTGAGAGGAACTTGTTAGAATAAAATGAATAGTTATCCTTACTTGAATTAAATGACATGTATTTAAGTGTCTTTATATTATTTGCCTTGCATTAAGTGGTTTAAGTGGAATGAAATGTGGAGGGTGGCACGGGGGGTGTGGGGTGGGCAGGGGGGTGGCCAGGGGGGTGTGTAGGGGAGGGGGCAGGGGGGAAGGGGGTGTGTTGGGGGTAGGGAGAGGGGTGTGCAGGGGGTGCATGGAGTGGGAAGGGGTGTGTGTAGGGGAGGGGGTACGAGGTGTGTTGGGGAAGGGGGAGGGGGTGTGCAGGGGGTGCATGGGATGGGCAGGGGGGAGTGCAGGGGATGGGGTAGGGGCAGGGGGTGTGCTGGGGGCAGGGGGAGGGGGTGTGCAAGGGGTGTGTATAGGGGACGGGGGTGCATGGGGTGGGTAGGGGGGGTGTGTAGGGGGTGGTAAGGGGTTGTGGGGGGGGGGGGGGGGGTGCAGGGGGTAGGGGGTGTGTTGGGTTATGTTTCAAGGGGCGGGGGGAGGGTGGAATGGGTGTGCAGGGGTGCATGGGGTGTGTAGGGGGTAGTGTTAATCCCACCTTTGAGAATATGTTGTCATATTTTCTTTGATCACATAGTCCAACAACATCATATTTTGGATATTTGAATACTTTTAGGAAAGGCTTATGCACAACATTTTTATATGACATTATAAGTCATACGATCATCAACGCTGTACAACATAACCACAATTTCTATATCATTTCGAGTGCTTCTTGGGACTTCACTCCCAATGAAATACCCTTCTTCTTGACACTGTAACATTGAGTAGTTAATCATCAGGAAAAAGAACCATCTCTATGGCCACATCACTATTTAGTCATCCACCTCCTAAGCATATATTCTCATCTTTCACAACTCTAATATGTCCACCAAAATGCCCATATAGAGATTCCAGTTCTCACAATTTTGGTACAATGTTTTCTCCTAATGTTTGAGGGTGTTTATATGAAGATCATATCTAAAATAATTGGTATCATTTCATAATTATTTTCAATGATTTGAATAAAACCTATGATGCATAGGTGAAAGTGGTAGATTATTGTAAATATGCACCAAAGTATATGGTGTGATGTAGTAAAATCCATCATGTTATGGTTTGTGTTATCTGGTGATTCATGATACCACTCCATGGTGTATGTATTGGATGGAATTGGATATCATTTGAACAAAAAAAACCATTATTAATGATCATGTTATTCAGTATTGGGATGTACATATCAATCTGAACCTAAAAGCAAGAAATAAGGAATGCATGCACACCTAGGACACTATGAATCCCTACACTTGAGGTCTCCATGTGTTAACTTGGATAGCACGACACCCGATCATTCCTGCTTTAGTTCCATTCCAAAATTCCACCTGTCACACATCTCTCAAAATGATCCCATAATATTAGTCACTCGAGACCTACCCCATTTCACAAAATTTCTCATATTACCCATCAATGTGTCCAAAAAGCCTTCCAAACCCATCCCAGTCTCTTCCCATTAATACCATCCTCCACTCATTACTCATTAGTAGAGTCACTACCTGAAGTCTCCTCTAACCTAGACCTTATGGGGTGATCCATGTATCTATCATGATGCCTCAACACTCCTGGTCCTATGAAAGATGATATCATTGTCTTAGTGAGAGAGGAGATGATTATATGTAGAGAGAACATGTAATAAAAAGGTCTTACCATCTATTTTGTAGATCCAACGCACATTGATTCTTCAAAACCACATTCCAAACCAAACAGAATCAACAATGGATTCATAGGGAAGAAAAAGAGTTTAAGATAATGTAATAACATGAAAAAAATGAGAGTTTCGGGAAGGAAAACCATGTGAAACTATAATTATTAAAGCATTTAATGCACATCACATAGTTACACTTCATAGTTTAATAAATTATGCACTAACCATGCACATAACACTAGATATCAACCCATGATATACATAATTGCGCCAAATGGTTTGGTAAGTCTTCCACCATATTGGATTCATGAATAGGTATGAAGTGAGATGACTTTGAGATCAAATCCACAATCCCCCATAAAGAATCCTATTTTTAAATAATTCTTAGTAAAATTTTGAAAAAATTGATAGTTATTTTCTCCAATTTCCTCATGGATATAGGTTAGGTTTGAAACATACAACTGGTCGTTGGTGCTCCGCCTTGACCCGTTGACATGTGAGGCATCTCAAGACTTATTCCACAACCCTTGCTTTCATTCCATCCCACTAGAAATATGTTCTCATCACCTTAAAAATATTCTGAATACTAGGATAAACAACCCATCTCAAATGGTAGTTTGAAAAAATGAGATCTTCATGAGAAGTTATAGGAAACACAATCCGATATCTAAAACAAAACCCAAATATCCCATATAGTGTCTATACCTCAACGGTCTCCCCACAATTGATTTTCAACCTCATGGTTAGTGATTAAGGATAATATGTATATGAATATTTAACCTGCTCAATCAAATTAGGTACAAGATAAATAGGAAAGAAAACCACAACATCACCTTGCTCAACATAATATTAAAACATATAAGATATAACTATTATCAATTACAACTGATATAAAGATTGTTTATCGAACTGACAATATGATTTTCTACTCAATGATTCATCCATTGAATTTTATTATTTTTATGGGTTCCAACCTATAGGATGGAAGTGAAATAGAGTTATTATCTGGTAGAACATCAATTATGAGTTTTACTTCTCTTTCAAGTGGAAATCTAAAGAAGTTGGGAAAGAAATCAGGAAATTTATCCATGATGGTTGGAAAATATTTATGTTTGGTCACATCAATAGTTTCCAAAGTAATTTCTTCCAGAGGTGTGCAGGGGGTGCATGGGGTAGGGGGTTTGGGCAGGGGGTGCACTGGGGGCAGGGAGGGTGTGCAGGGGGTTCTTCCAAGTGCAAGGGAGGTGTAAGGGGTGTGCAGGGGGGGGAGTTATAGGGGGTTGTTCTAGGTGCAGGGGTGGGGGGGGGGGGAGTTGTAGGGGGTTGTGCCAGGTGCAGGGGTGGTGCAAGGGGTGTGCAGGGTGTGGGGGGGGGGGGGGGGTTGCAGGGGGGCTGTGCAAGGTGTATGGGTGGTGCAATGGGTGTGTGTGGGGGGGGGGGGGGGGTTGCATGGGGTGTGAAAGGGGTGTGTAGGGGGTGAAGGGGGGGGGGAGGAAAGGAAGGTGGTGTAAGGGGTGTGCAAGGGGGTGCAGGGTTCGCAGGGGTGTGTGTGCAAGGGGGTGGAGGGTTGTAGGGGTGTGTGTGCAAGGGGTGTATGGGGGGGGGGGTGTTATAGGAGGCAGGGGGTTTCAAGGGGTGTGCGAGGGGGGGGGGGGGTGTAAGGGGTGTATAGGGAAGGGGGAGGGGTGGTTGTAGGGGGAAGGGGGTTCGCAAGGGGGGTTGTTCCGGGTGCATGGGTGGTTTAAGGGGGGTGCAGGGGGGTTGCAGGGGTACTGAAAGGGGTGGGGGTGGTGCAAGTGGGCGCAGGAAGAAAGGGAGGGGTACATGGGAGGGGGTGAAAGGGGTGTGGGGGGGGGGGGGGGTGCAGGGAGGGTTGCAGGTGGGGGGGGGCTGTTCCAGGTTTAGGGGTGGTGAAAGGGGTGTGCGGGGGGGGGGGGGGTTGTGAAAGGTGTGTGGGTGGTGCAAGGGGTGTGAAGGGGGGGGGGGGGTGCAGGGGGGGTGTAAGGGGTGTGAAGGGGAGGGGATAGTGCAAGGTGCAGGGGTGTGCAGAGGGGGGGGGGGGTGCAAGGTGCAGGGGTGGTGCAAGGGGTGTGCGGGGGGGGGGGGGAGGGGGGGGGGTGCAAGGGGGGCTGTGCAAGGGGGGCTGTGCAAGGGGGTTCAAGGGTGCAAGAGGTGTGCACGAGGTGTGTAGGGGGATGGGTGAAAGGGGGGCTATGCAAGAGGGGGGTGCAAGGGGTGAGTATGGGAGGGGAAGGGGGCTGTGCAAGGTGCAGGGGGTGGTGCAATGGGTGTGGAGGGGGGGGGGTATAGGGGGGTTGTGCAAGGTGAAGGGGTGGTGCAAGGGGTGTGTTGGGGGGGGGGGGGTGTACGGGGTTGTGAAAGGTGTAGGGGGGCAGTGGGGGCGTGAAGGGGGTGCATGTGTAGCGGAAAGGGGGAATGGGCGTCCAAGGGGGGTGTGTAGGGGGGTGAGGGGGGGGGGGGGGGGGTTCAAGGGGGAATGGGTGTTCAAGGGGTGTGTGCAGGGGGGGGGGGTGAACCATACTATTTTTTTATTGAATGAAGAGGATGTTTACATAGTTTGGAATTGTAGATATATCCCTATAACCACAGTTCTAAACCATGTCAAGAGCCCTATAGCCACAGTTTCAAACTGTGTCTTTAAGTATTGCATTACTTAACATTCTACCATAGTTTGTAAACCGTGGCTATAGGGATATTTGCACAGTTCAAACAATGGATATAAGATTTTCCCTATAACCATGACAATACTATCCACTGTTCCTTAAACTATGGCTATAACCTATAGCCATAGGTTTTAGACCTATAGCCACAATTTCAAACTGTGGCTATAGCCTTATTTTGTAGTAGTGCTTCCTTTATGTATATCTTGAAATGTTGGTCGAGAGATAAATCTTCCCGAATAGAAATGAAATAGGCAGTCTTGGTGAGTCAATCTATTATAACCCATATCACATTGTTTCCTTTGGATGTTCTTTGGAGACCATTTCAAAAGTCTATAGTGTTATTGTCCCACTTCCATGTTGGTATGGGCAGTGATTGCAGTACCCCTTTAGGAAGTTGTCACTCTTCACTTTCTAACATACCAAACATCGTAAAATGTATTCAGCAATCACCCTTTTCATATTATCCCACCAATAATGATCACAAAGGTCCTTATAAATTTTAGTGATTCAAGGATGTATAGAGAATATACATCTATAAGATTCATCCACCAAACCCTTATTTATTTTTGGGATAGATGAGACACATAACCTTTTATGAAATCGTAGTACATCTTCTTGATCAATATTAAACTCAGGAAGCTTCCTATTCTTCACATCCTTTATCCTATTCTATAATAAAGGATCTTCTCTTTGATCTCTCTTTATCATCTCTAGTAATAATGGTTGAGAAATAATTTGGGATAGTATTGATGATGTACCTTGCCTAATAATTATAATGTCCAACATTACTAGGTCCTTGATCAATGGATCTCCTTGGATCCTCATCATTTCTAGCACAATATGTTCTTTCCTACTTAATGCATCATTGAATTTGTTTTCTCTTCTGGGGTGATAATGAATTAAACAATCATAGTCTCTAAGAAGTTACAAACATCTCTTATGTCTCAAGTTCAATTAATTTTGAATGAATGTATACTTAAAACTTTGGTGTTCTATGTATATACCACATTTCTTCCCATAATAATTGTGCCTACATATTTTCAAAGAAAAAGTAACTACAACTAGCTCCAGGTTATGCGTATGATAATTCTGCTCATGAGGATTTAACTGTCAAGATGCATAAGTGATCCTCTTCTCATTTTTCATGGGAACACACACTACAAAAAAGTGGCTTTTACCAATAGAAAATTAGTGAAAAATGATATATGTGTTAGTGAAAATGATTAATTCCAACAGATATTTGGTTTTGTTAGTATTAATTTTAATACCAACATTTGTTTTTAATGATAGGTATATCTGTTGGTATTAACTATTCAATACCAACACATCTTTAACTAACAGTTAAATATGTCATCTTTTCATTTTCATACTAACATATTTTTACCGACACATAAATATGTTATTAATAACTATTATTACCAAAAAATATTTTACCATTAGAAAAATTTGTTCCAATAAATTGTTTTATAATTAAATGTTATACAAACAACTAAATATATATATGTATAAAAACAAATCATTTGTTAATACAAATATATATTTATACATCGAATTAAAGTAACTATTAAATGAAAAATATTTGATGGAATGAATATGTACATACATACAAACACACACACACACACACACACACTTATATATCATGTGTGTATCTATTAACATGTTACCTGAGTTTTTTGGATGTGACACCTGATTAACACTCAACTTACTAATGGTGGAAAAAATTAAGGGTATTAGTGTCATAACGAAGGACCCATTATAAATATATTTTAAATATTACCATCTATATTCAAAAAAAACACATATGAGCTAATTTTGAATCCATTATAAATGTTTTTAAATGATATTTGAAACAAATAAACAAAATGAAATATAAAAATATTAGCATTTAGAATTAATTTAAAATATATTTTCAATAATAATAGAAATAGTTTAAAAAATAAAATTGAGTATTAACCCTAATGGTTCAGGCTAGCTCCCCTGTTCTGCCTCCCCGCCCCGCCTCCCCTGTCCCACATCCCTATAATGTCGCCTCCCCTATTCCACCTCCCCACCTCCCCATCCCACCTTTTCCTCCTCCCCATCCCACCTCCCTCATTCTGACTCCCCCATCCAGCCTCCCTATCATTCCACCACCCCCATCCCACCTCCCCACCTCCCCATTACTACAAACCTAAATCCGCCCTCACCACCATCCTGAATCCGTCTCCGCCTCCATCGCTTCACGACCTCTCTCCCTAGTCGATAATTGGATCCCTAGGCACCTAATCCATTACCAGCTTCTATGGATTCAATTCTCAATCACTAATGAAGATTACAAGAATAGTAAATATTGAAGAGTATGAAGATGATGTTTGGTGGATGGTTCAAATCATCACCCTCCTTGATTATTTTTTTTGTATTATATTGTGTTGTTCTTGTTATAGAAACATAATTATAGATTGAAATTGGGTGATGTAACTTCCTATATTATCCCTTTGTTATACTCCATCCCTCATAGATTTTTACATCAATATCTTGAAGATAATGTTTGTTGCTGATCTATTAGGTTGTATTTACACAGAAAAGTGATTTGTGATGTATTGGGTAGTCTGTACACTAACAGGTAATTCATATTAAATGGGTTGTCTTTTGGGTTGTTGACTACGTTTTCATGACATGCCAAATTGATTATGTTTTTAGGGAAGACCCTATGTCATCTCTCAAGGAGTGTTGATAGGTTTAGAGTAATCATTTTTAATGAGAAGTACTAAAAAGGGGGGTGATTTTGAAAACAATTTAAAGAAAATAACATAACTTAAAGTGTTTAATAATTGATATATTAAGGTGGTGTTTTAATAATTATGAGAGAAAGAGATATTTCTTATTTCACTACACACATTTCAAGTTCATTGATCTTAGAGATTCATTTAGGTTTGAAGTAATTCTTTGGTTAAAATTAATTGGAATCCCAATTAATTCACAATCCTTTATTTCATTACTAGAAGAACCAATCCTTGACATAACAATCGTATTTTCAGGGTATAGAAATTATGTATGGAATAAGAGCTTCTAAAGAAGATTCCAATCTCAAGAAAGTGGGTAATACAAGTATTCTTGTGTGGTCCAATCGGAACAACACAAGTTATGCACTCAAAACCTCACACAAATTGGTTAGAAATTAAGAGACAATCAATCACATGATTCAAAACAAGCATTCAAATAATAAATAATTTATGATAAATGGAAGGAAATGTTTTAACACCCAAATCACTCCAAACCAGTAGCTAATATATGTGTTGGAACTCTCTTGACATGTGTGTATATCCCTCACAATGAACGCCCACTCTTTAGCTCGACATCGGGAGGAGGAGGAAGCTCAGGTGGAATTCCTTCTTCATTATTGACCCCTCTATGAGGAGAGGGGCCTCTGGAACTTCTTGGATGGGTATGGGACTCTTTTGGGTCTCCAAAATACTAGATATTTTCCTCCTAGCCAAACTTGAAAATGAGGATCCCAATGTTCAATTTTATAGGTAAAGTGGAAGATGGTTTTGGAAACACAAATTTATTAAAACCAATTGGAACAAGGTTTTTGACCTCCATAAAACCTTATCTAGATTTGGAGAAAATTACAAAGTTTTATTCCCACCTCCTAACTATCTCCAACGAAAGTTTGGCTGCATTTGGACACCTACAACTCGATATATGGACAAATCACATCACCCCACTTTTGACTTCGTGTAGATTCAGATTAGGTCGGTTGGGACACTATATTTCCAAATGAGGCTTGGTTTTCTTAAAATGAAATCTATCCCAATTAACTTTGGACCAACCCAAATAATTTCAGCCCATTTGGATGTATGGTTTAGTATCAGTGGGCGGTTTAGTAAACTGGTGTGCTTGGATCATGCACAACTCAACCCATTTTTCTTGAACTTCGTCATGGGCCCTCCAAATCACCTTCACATTCAATGAAATTATCAAAACAAGTAAAATTTTAATTTTTAATAGTGATAAATAATAAATAATTCAATAAAAAATGAATTTAAATTTGATATTATATTTGGAATTTACGGTGCAAAATCTATTTAAAACAGCGGTGTAAGGGTGAAAATGAAATAGTGAATCGCAGTGCAATCACACCCCCACACATAAACATCTGTACTCTTTGGAAAAGTCACATTTCCATAAATTATGCATGTAGATATTTAAAACTTCATAAATATTTAACATTCAATTAAAATTTAATTCTTGATAGAAATGTGATCAAATAAAAAATCACACTAAAGAGTTATTCTCAGTGATCATGGAAAAAGATGTCTCAAAAATTGTATCCAAATGTAATTCCAAGAGATGCATGATACTAATAAAGGAAAATAATTCAAAAGTTAATCGTGTCACTAATTCTCCATGTGTGTGTGTGACAACCATTTCATTCTTTTATTGACACTTTCTATCAAGTAAATATAAGTTATTTTAAAATTTGTCTACTTACATGATCCTTTCCATCGAAAATGCCCCATATCCTTTGCAATAAAATTTCAAGACCCACCCACTTAATCATTACTAGAGTTCAAACCATAAGATCTCGTCCTAGATATCCCCATATGTTATACATTTCATCACTCCCATAATTTTTTTTCAAAAGTTTCACTTGAAACAAATCTCATACTCTTCTCTCAACCCTTATTTGATCTCCTCATGACACTAATTGTAATAGTTATAAAAAGATCAAAAGTCGAGGAAGGGTTGTTTTTGACTCGGCCAAGACACAACCTTTTTTTTTTGTTTTTTTGAGGGTGTACACTAGTCGGATAACAGGTACACATGCATAGGTCAATATGGTACGATAATGAAATAGTCCGGCTAAGGAACGAATGTATGGAAAAATTATTTTTTTAAAGTATAGAAAAATCAACCTAACTTATATTTACATTCCATTAAGTAATAAATTCTCACACTTCATGGTTGGGTGCAAATATGTGTAGAGGGATTAAGTGAAACAATTTTCCCTTAAACTATTCACAAAAAGGGTACCATTTTTCTCAAAGGTTTCAAAATGATATAACCTTTTATATCATTGAAAAAGAACTAAATTTCAAAATAAAGTCACACCACAGTATTGAATTATTACTAAAATGAATGTTTCATCAGAATTATTTTTTGAATGTTAAAAAACATGAAATGTGGACATTCCACATGCATTTTCAAAAAATTCCATGATTAAATGGGAACCATTTTCCATGATAACGTGGGCATAAAAAAAGTAATATTCTGGCAAAAAGGTGAGGGGTAGGGAAAGGGTAAAAGTAACAATACCATTCATCAAGATAAACATAGAAAAAGATGAAAGATGAAAAAAATTCCTAACTAACCCAGAAATATACCCATCCCCCACACCTAAAGTGTGCATTGTCCTCACTGTAATAAAAGAGAATGTGGGAAGGAAGGATAAAAACTGGGGAGTGTTATTCATATATTTCTTCTTGAACACGGAGTTCCTCCATCAGGGACTCCATAATGGATTCATGGAAGTGCTTCAGCTGCTGCCCATTGATAGTGAAGTTTTGCTTGGTTTCTTTATTTTGAACCTAGAAAACACCAAATTGAGAGACATTAGTAACAATGTAAGGTACAAAATAGTGGGAATAAAGCTTAACTGGATGAAAATTTTGCCTTGAATTATAGAGGAGGACCTTCTTCCTAATGTGGAACTGACAATGAAGGATGAGATGGTCATGGTCAGCCTTGGTTCACTCCTTATAAATCTGGGATTTCTCATATGAATCTCTCCTCATTTCCTCCAGCTCCTGAATCTGCAACTTACTTTGATCACTAGCACTATAAATATTATAATTTCATTGTTTGATGGCATAGTAGGACCGATTCTCAATATCAATAGGGAGGTGACAACTATTTCCAAACACAAGTCGATAGGATGACATTCCAATGGGAGTTTTAAAAGTAATACGATAGTCCCATAATGAATCATTGAGTCGGAGACTCCAATATTTTCTGTTGGTTTGAACCATTTTTGAAGAATTTCTTTTACCTCTCTATTATTCACCTCAGTCTGACCATTGGTTTGTGGGTGATATGTAGTAGACACTCGATGGCCAACCCCATACCGATGCAAAAGAGATTGTATGGTTCAGTTGCATAAATGAGAACCCTGGTCACTGATGATAAACCTAGGTAATCCAAACCTACATAATATTTGGGTTTTAAAAAATTCTACAACTATTTTTGAATCATCTATCCTTGTGGTTTGTGCCTCTACCAATTTTTATATGTAATAGACTTCCAGAAGAATATACAAGTTTCCAAAGGAATTGAGAAATGATCCCATAAATTCAATGCCCCAAACATAAAAAATGTCATGAAAGAGAAATGGTTGTTTTGGAATTTCATTTCTTTTAGACACATTACCCATTATTTTATAACAAGGACAAGATTTACAAAAATAATGAGCATCCCGAAAAAGTTTTGTCCAAAAGAGACTAGAATCAAGGATTTTGCGAGCAGTCTATTAGGGACCAATGTTTCCCAAAAAAAAAAAGAGTGTGGAAGAACCTAAGGACAAACTTAAACTCACTATCCAGAACACAACACTTGAGGGATTGATCACTACATGTGCGCCAAAGGTAGGGGTCATCCCAAATATACCAATGAGACTCATGTTTTATATGGTAGGCCTGGTTTTTGTTGAAATAAGTAAGAATTCAAGATGATACCAAATAATTCACAATTTCAGCATACCAAGGAATAACATCTTGCACTCACTTGGTCATCAGGAAAAATGTCATTTATAGGAATACAAGGGGATGAGTCAATGTCTTAGGATGGGTTAATCCTACTGATATGGCCAGCCACCACAATCATTACTTATTTTTTATCCCTAATTTCTAAATTGAATTCTTGAAAGAGGAGCATCCAGTGAATGAGACATGGTCTGACTTTCTGTTTCTTAAGGAGATACTGGAGGGATGCATGGTCTGAGAATACAATGACTTTAGACCATAAAAGTTATGACCTAAATTTATCCAAGGCAAACACTATGACAAGGAATTATTTTTCCGTTGTGGTGTAGTTTACTTAGGTCGGGTCCAATGTGCGTGAGGTATAATCTATGACACGTGGAGCTTAGTCAACCCTTTATGATAAGACTACCCCAACTGCATAGTAAGATGCATCACACATGATCTCAATTGGTAAATCCCATCGAGGTGGTTGGATTACTGGGGGTGACGTGAAACTCCATTTTAACTTATTAAAAGATTCCTCACATTCTTTATAAAAAAATTCATTTTCCTTTTAGAGAAATTGGGAGAGGGGTAGTGAAATTTTACTAATTTCACGAATGAAACGACGGTAAAATGTAGCATGACCTAGAAAAAACCAAACATCCCATACATTTTTGGGGAATGTTAGGGAATAAATGGAATTAACTTTTGATTTATCAATTTGGATAACATACCCAGAAATAACATGTCCCAAAACTATACCTTTTCGCACTATAAAATGGAATTTCTCATAATTTAATATGATATTATTTTCAATATAGCGACATAGGATGGAACTGAGACTACTAAAACCTTTATCAGAAGAGGATCCATAAATAGTGAAATTATCCATGAATACTTCCATGAAATTCTCTAGGTAATCCAAAAAAATACTAACCATGCATCGCTGGAATGTACCCGGAGCATTGAATAGACCAAATGAAATCCTCCTATATAAAAATTTGCCAAAGGGGAAAGTAAAGGTTATATTTTCCTGATCCTCAGGGACAATATAGATCTGAAATTATCTAGAATACCCATCAAGAAAACAGTAACGAGACTTCCCTGCAAGCCTCTCTAGCATCTGGTCAATTAATGACAATTGGAAATGGTCCTTCCTAGTGTGTTGATTTAGTCAGCAATATTCTATACAGACACACTAACTATTCTTCACATGAGTTGGAACCAAATCATTGTTTTCATTTTTAATTACCGTTAGACTTGGATTTTTAGGAACTACTTGAACTGGACTGACCCATTGGTTGTTAGAGATGGGGTAAATGATTCTAGTAGCCAATAATTTTGTTACCTCCTTTTTAACAACATATAGGAGGTTTGGGTCCAGTCGTCATTGTGCCTGCCTCACTGGTTTAGCCTCATCATTTAACAATATATGATGTGTTCAATTTTATGGTCTAATACAAAGAATTTTAGCAAGTGTCCATCCCAAATCTTGTTTATACTCTCTCAAAAGTTCATGTAGTCAAAATTCATTCTCAGGAGGGAGTGAACTAGCAATGATGATAGGAAACTTATTTTCATTCTCAAGATATGAGTATTTTAAATATTGAGGTAGTTGTTTTATCTCCAATTCAGGTGTATTTTGGATTGACGGGAGTGTGTGTGAAAGTGAGAGGCCACTAATATCATCTAAATGATTAATGAAATCATCCTCAAATGAGGAATGAGATTTTACAAGGTTAATAGTACCATCAATGGTCATGTGATCCTCAGTGTTCAAGAAATCATCAATTAATAAACATGCATGACATTTTTCTAGATAGGTACAACATTATATGGATGATTCATTTCCTGGCATTTAAATCAATGATAAAAACTCATATAGGGGATCTGGGGAATGAAAAGAAATGTCTTTAGGGGAAGGGAGTACATCAATTGAATTAACAAAAAGAGATAAATGTTCTTCTAATGGATGCTTTAGGGAATCAAGTATGTTGAGGCGGACAATGTCACCACCAAACACCATATATAATGTACCATTGTGGACATTAATTATGATTTTGGTGGTTTTAAAGAAATGTATCCCCAATATAATTGGGGAATGTCCATTCATCATATCATCTTCCATTTTTAGCACATAAAAATCAGTAGGAAGAATTAAAATTTTCACCCTCACAGGAACATCCTCTAACACACCATAGAGGTGTGCGGTACTCCGGTTTTCTAGTTTCACAACAATTATTGTGGGATTTAGTTCCCTTACCTGCAATGAAGAGTAAATAGAGTGAGGTATAACATTTATAGAAGCACCCAAATCAAGCATAACATTGGAAAAAAAATACTCCCCTATGCTGCACAAAATTAAGAATGTTCCCAGATCATTGCATTTGGTGGGAAGTGATGGATCTATTAATTATGAGACATTCCTCCCCAAGATCACATTCTCATAACCTCGAAGTCATATTCGGTGTGTACACGTCTACTTAAAAAACATGGCATATCTTTGAATTTTCTTCACAACATCAATGAAAGGAAAGTTAACCTACACTTTTCAAAGTTTCCAATATTTCCTTATCAAGTTCAGTTTCCTTTTATTTTCTTGGTTGGATGGACCTTTGGGTAACTAGAAGAGGAATGGTTGGGACAAGCGACTCATCAAATGAAACACTCTTTCCTTTGGAAGGGATTCTCTCAGGATAATGATTTTCTTCTCTTGGACCATTTTTAGCAGTCAGGGTGGTGGTTTCCTCAGGAGGGGACAACTCTAATGGAGGTATCATTTGGGTTTTAAGTTGTTTCCCACTCCTAAGGGTGATGTAACTAACATTTCCCTTATCCCTAGGGTTAACTATTAGTTGAGAGGGTAGTTTACCAAACCCATGACTTTGAATTTCCTCCAAAGAGTTAGAGAGTTGTCCTAATTGGGTTTTTAGGCCTTGTATGGCTTCTTGGGTGGTTTGATGGAATTGGAGATTATTTGCAGCCATTTTTTTCATCTTATCTTCTAGGATAGGCTCAGGTTTTGGAGGGGTGGTTGGAAAGGCCTTTATGGTTGTTGGGTATTTTTGGGTGGTGGTGGTGGATGACTACTCTACCCTGGTTGGTTCCATTATTGTTGAGGTTCATTTGAATACCCCTCTTGCCTATAATCTTGGTTTTATTTCCTCTTTCCTAAAGGGGTGGTTATAGGGGTGGCCTAAAAATAGTTCCTCATAACTCTCATAAGTTTCTCTCAATTGCGGGCATTTTTCAGAGTAGTGGGTGTTAGAAGAACATATACCATAATGGATGGGAGGAGGATATTGTGATTTTTATTGGGAAAGAGCATGTTTTCTTAGAAGGGTACTTACCTCTTAAAACTTTGTGTCCACCTTCTTCTCGAATTCGGTAGATTTCACCTTATGGAAACCTCAAATGGGTACACTGAACCATCAACCAAATTGCTGAGAGTTTTGTTCCATGTTCTTAATTAGGGTTATTGTAGAAATTAAGGTCTTATCAACTAGTGAACCACCCACAACAACATCAATCATGTTTCTATCAATAGTAATTAACCCTTCTTAAAAATACCGAATTAAAAGTTGATCACTTATTTGGTGGTGTGGATAGCTTGAACATAACCTCTTAAATATTTCCCAATATTCATGAAGTGTTTCCCGTTATGATTTTCTCATCCCAAATATTTATTTCTTTATTATTTCAGTTCTAGAGGCTGGGAAATATATTTTCAAGAAAAAGGCATTTCATATCTTCCCAACCACTAATTGGTGAATTAACATAATACAACCAATCTTTCACAGTTTCTTCTAATGAAAATAGGAATACCCTAAGCTTTAATTATTATTCATCCACATTAGTAGGTTTTAATGTAGAATACACAATATGAAATTCATTTATGTACTTATGTGGATCTTCTCCCACAATTTAATGGAATCTTGGTAATAAATGAATTAAACTGGATTTCAGTTCAAAATTAGGTGCTTTGCCTTGTATTTGAATATAGGTGGGTTGGATATAAACATTAGGTGAGGTTAGTTCTTTTAGTGTTCGATTGTTTTTATCCATGTTATAAATGTTATTTTTAGGTTCTAATTTGGTTCCAGAAGAAGAGGGGTTTAGAAAAGTCTCAAATGGTGGTGTGTCCTCCTTCAAAGGGTTGTCTTGTGCATCTCGGTGTCGCTGATATAGGATCCTCTTCGGTTCAGGTTCGAAAGGTGGTAAGTCTCCTCAAGTAGACCACATAATTAATATAACACACATAAGAAATAAATCATAACACAAAATTATATTCAATTTTATAATAGAAAACAAATAAATATTCACAAAAATTACAAAAAATATTATAAAAAACACGCACTAAAACCAAAGTGCTTCCCGACAATGATGAAATTTTTTGACCATATTGTCATGAAACGTCAAATTAATTATGTTTTTAAGGTTTATTTATAGTATAGTGAAGACTCTAGGTTGTCTCTAAAGGAGTTTTTATAGGTTTAGAGTATGCGTATTTAATAAAATGTACTAAAAGGAGGGTGATTTTGAAAACAATTTAAAGAAAATAACATAACTTGAAGAGTTTAATAGTTGATAGATTAAGGTGGTGTTTTAAGAATTATGAGATAAAGTGGTTGTTATTATTTCACTACACACATTTCATGTTCATTGTTTTTATAGATTCAATTATGTTTGGAGTAATTTTTTGGTTGAAAATAATTGGAATCCTGATTAATTCCTAAGACTTTATTTCATTGCTTGAAGAACCAAACCTTGGCATAACAATCATATTGTCAAGGTGAACAACTTATGCATGGAATAAGAACTTCAAAAGAAGATTGAAATCTCAAGAATTTTGGTAAGAAAAGGATTCTTGTGTTGTCCAATCAAAACAACACAAGTCACACACTCAAAACCTCAAACTGATTGGTTAGAAATTAAGAGAAAATCAATCACATCAAATAAGAAATAATTTAAGATACATAGAAATAAATGTTTTAACACCCAAATAACTCCAAACCAATAGCTAATATATGCGTCAGATCTCCCTTGACATGCGTGTAGCTCCCTCACAACAAACACCCATTATTTATCTCGACATCGGGAGGAGGAGGAAGCTTGGGTGGAAATTATTCTTAATTCTTGATACCCCTATGAGGATAGGGGACTCAAGAACTTCTTGGATTAGGATATGAATTCTTTGGGTCTCCAAAATACCATATCTTTCCCTATTGGCCTAACTTGCAAATGAGGAGCCCAAGGTTCCATTTTATAGGCAAAGTGTTATGTGGTTTTGGGAACACATATTTCTTAAAACCACATAGAAAAAGGTTTTTGACCCTTGGACAGCTTTATCTCACTTTGGAAAGAATTAAAAATTTATATCCCCACCTCCTTAATATCTTAACCAAAATTTTGGTTTCATTTGGACACTTAAAACTCGAGATATGGACAGATCACAACACACCACTTTTGACTTCGTGCAGATTCGGTGTGCTGGACAGATCAGGTCGATTGGGCCACCAAATGGAAAAACGAGGCTTGGGTTTCTTCAAATGAAATGTATCCCAATAAAGTTTGGACTAATATAAAAAATTTAATCCTATTTGGATGCACATTTTATTATCAGTGGGCGGTTTAGTAAACTGGTGTGCTTGGATCATACGCACCTTGACCCATTTTTCTTGAACTTCATCATGGGCCCTCCAAATCACCTCCACCTTCAATGAAATTATCAAAACAAGTTACATTGAAAATTTTGATAGTGATAAATATTAAATAATTCAATGAAACATGAAGGTAATTTTTATATTATATTTTGAATTTATCGTGCAAAATCAGTTTAAAATAGTGGTTCAAAGTTGAAAATGAAACAGTGAATCATGGTGCAATTAGTTGTCTATAAAAAAACTAATGGGACTAATAGGTAATTCTAAAATGGGTTTTATATACACTTAAACATGTCTCTATATTTCTCAAATGAGTTTTATTAAAAAAATGGGATTAATAGGTAATTCGCCTTAGTTGTTCACTTCTTCATCTCAAATGGGACTAAGAGGTATTTCCTGAATTTGATTCAACATTTTTGAGGTACTTTGATATGTCACTAATCTCTTGAAATGACTATTTTCATTTGAATATAATGGTTGTTGTTTCTAAGAAACCAAACTAGGTGAACTTGGTGGATTAATACTCACTTCCATCAATTTTGGTTGTATCTTAGAATCATTGAAGTCTTGAATGGTTTGTATTGTTTTAATGTGATGTTCCTTCTACTAAGAATCAATTTTCACATTATATAAACAACAAATATATCTCGAGTTATGCTATATAGATTGAATCTGGGTATCCATCTATTCGAAACACAATTTTTGGAGATGGGATTGATACAACACATCCACATAATATCTAGCATGCTAGATTCAACTCTTTTATATTACCTATTATAAAATATTAATATTCAAGTGTCTGATAAGTATCATCCTCAATAATTTCCCAGTAATATTTATAAAATTTGAAAAGGTCCTCTAAGACTATCTTTGAAATAATAAACTGAATGCCTAAGGTTCTCATTACATAAAATGGTTTGTTAAATGCAGCTTGGGTTTCTATTTTTTGTTTTGTAAATCTTGAGTTTTTGTTTGGAATGTACTGCTTGAGTTTCTATTTGGAAGGTACAACTTGAATTAATGGTTGAGTTTCTATTTTTTGTGTTGTTTTGATTATAAGTTGGTGAAGTACTATTTTTCTACAGATTCATGACATTTCTGATTATTGAAGTATGTTGATGTTTGAAGATCATGGATGGATTCTAGAGGAGTATGATATGTAGCTTGGGATTTTGTTTTTTTAACATGTTGAGTTTCTATTTCGAATGTGCATCTTGAAGCAATGCTTGAGTTTATTTTCTTTTTGTGTATGTTGTTTTAATTATAAGTTGGTGAAGTACTTATTTTCTACAAATTTATTACTAAAGTGAGTTGATGTTGGAAGACCATGGATGGATGATAGAGGAGTATTAGAAGTAGCTTGGGCCTTCCAACATGGTGGTGGATCAGGATGTGCATGAGACTATACCAAAACTTCCTCTGTTTCCAGTCAAAGTTAAACTTGCTTATATCTGGAGCTAGTCACTAGAGGTGGAGCTGACTAGATGATATGGATGAGTCACTAACATGGTTTGGTCACTAGAGTTGGAGTTGGAGATGACTAGATGGCATAGTTGGGTTGCCTATGGGGGGGGGGGGGTGGATCCTATTGGGGGGTTCCAAAATTTTGCATAAAATTTCATTATCAATATAATTAATTTTTTTCTAAGTTTAATCATGTGTTAAAATATTATTTGGTTTGATAATTAAAATCTATGTTTTAAACATAATATGAAATTTTACTAGTAATAAAAATTTACAATTTTTATTCAAATGTAATTTATAAAAAAAATTATATATTGGTGATATTATTTCCAACAGAAAAATTTGTCATTATAACTTGTTGCTAAAAACTTTAACCAACATATATATATATTATATTTTTATATAATTATAATTTCAATAGAACTATTTTATCTGTCACAAAAACATTTAGCAACAAAGTTTTTTTAGTCAGTTTAGTGACAGGGACATGCATGTTAGTAAAAAGTTTTACTTATAGAAAATGAACTTTTACTAATAAATGTGTCACTGTTAGAAAAAGTGAAATATTTTGTAGTGACACCCAATACCTTTATGAGATTCATCACTATAAATAAGAAAACATTCTTCGATAGAGGTTAGAGTTAAAAAAGTCTTAATAACCAATCTCTTATTAAGTTATTAGAAACTTTCTTCAAACTCCTTTATCCAGATGAGCTTAGCTCCTTTTCAAGTGAACTTGGTTAGTGGATTATAAAGTTGTGATTTTTTTCCCACAAACCTCCCATAATATCCTGCTAAACCAAGGAAACTATGAATATTTAATACTATTGTAGGATGAATCCACTCCTCTATAACCTTTATCTTGGAAGGGTCAACTGATATTCCTTCATTTTCTATAATGTTTCCCAAGAATGAAACTTATTGTAACCAAAAATTACATTTTCTTAATTTCAAAAATAACTACTCCTTCCTCATAGTTTTCAATATAACACTTATATGATCCTCATACTCCTCTTGGATTTTGTAGTACATTAGAATATCATCAATAAAAACTACCATGAATTTATCAAGGAAGTCCTTAAAGACTCTATTCATCAAATCCATAAATATAGAAGGATTATTATTTAATCCGAAGGGCATAACAACAAACTCATAATTCCCATATCTTGTTTGAAAGGTAGTATTTGGAATATCTTTTTTATTTACCCTCAATTGATGATACCCATATCGTAGGTCAATTTTGGAGAAGAATTGAGCCCCATGAAGCTGGTCAAATAAATCATAAATCCTTAGGATATGGTACTTTTTCTTCACTATGATCCCACCAAGTTCTCTATAATCAATGCATAGCCACATTGATCCATCCTTCTTATATACAAAGAGAATAGGTTCTCCCCAAGGATACACACTTGGTTGGATAAATACCTTCTCCATAAGATCTTGAAGTTGTTTATTTAATTCCTATAACTCCATATTTTCTATTCTAAATGGGGTCTTTTATATCGGCTTGGATCTAGGTATTAGTTAAATGGAGAACTCTGCCTCTCTTTCTATGGGAGGTCCAGGTAACTATTCATGAAATTCATAAATGTATTCTTGAATGATGGGAAAATTTTATATCTTTATACTTTCATTTACTTCTCCCTCTTCACTGATCTTATACATAAATAAGGCTAAGGGAGGTTATTCCAGACAAATATTAGGCTGAGATATCTCTCCTTTCAAAAAAACTATAGGTTTCCCATTTAAGGCTACTGAAATTTCATTTCTTCTGTAGTTTATCTTAACATTATACTTTGAGATCCAGTCCATCCCTAGTATAGTGTCAAATTCCACCATGGGAATGACTACTAGATTTATGATGAGATTGTACTCTCTAAAGTTAATACTAGAGTTTCTATACACTATTGATGCTAGCATAATCCCTCTAGGAGTCTTGAATAATAAATCTACTTCTAGAAGTTCATAGATTGTTATTTGAAAAATTGGATGAAATAAAGGAATGTGTAGAACCAGAATAAAAAAAAGTACTTGTTAGATTTCAGAGCATAATGAGTGTACATACCACCACATTATTTAGAGCCTCTACTTCAGCCATAATGATAGTAAATGATCAACCTTTCACTATTAGACTATGATGAGGTTGATGGTATTTTCCCTCTATTATCTTTTGTTTCTGAAATTGATTGGAAAAGTGCCCAAGTTTCCTACACTTGAGGCATTAAACTTCCGATTGGGCCTCCACCATCTTCCCTTTATCGTTAGTGTCAAGAAGTTGAGGCTTCACATCACCATGATAATTCCAAGCTATATTCCCATCTCTTTAGAATTTTTAGCACTTTACACTCCCATGAAAGTAGTTCCCCAAATACTTCTTCCCACATTTTTTGTACATGTGAAGTTTCACTTTATTTTCTCCTCTTTTATGATCAATGTTCTTCCCTAAGTTTGAATCCATTTATATCTTCTTTTTATTTGACCTATGTGACCATTTCATCTCTCCAAACTCCAATTCAAACTTCATAGCACTCTGTATGATATCATAGATTTCATAGTAAAAAATTTCTAAATTCCTTCTTAAATGGGGTCTTAGTCCATAGAATAATCTATCAACATTCCCCTTAAGATCCATAAAAAATCTAATGGTGTATCGAACAAGTCTTGTAAATTTCATTTCATAGATTCCCAATGACTTATTTTCCTTCTTCTTCAGCTCTAGGAATTCTTTCTCCATTTTTGTTCTCATTGAATATGGAAAATATTGTTAAGTCAAAAGTCTTCTTTTTGACTTCTATATCATGTTTTGGAAATCACAAATGCATTCTATCATATTTTGGAAATTACATTTGTCTTCTATCATGTTTATCGTATCGTAAAATACTGATCGTACTGACTCTGTCAATCGTATCATACTGACTCTGTCAATCGTATCGTACTGACTCTCTCAATCGTATCGTACTGACTCTGTCAATCGTATCGTACTGACTCTGTCAATCGTATCGTACTGACTCTGTCAATCGTACCATACTGACTCTGTTAATCGTATCGTACTGACTCTGCTATTCAAATGTTCATTATTTTTTTTGGTACTTAGTCAAAAACACTCATTGCATACGAATCGTACTCATGTTTTTTTCATTTCTATATATCTCTTGTCCTAAAAAAACGATGTCGTTGAGTTAGTTACAAACTAATCAAAACGATGTCGTGCTTTCTGTTTCAATATGACCGTTGGAGGCAACATGACCGTCGGAACCCGAGGCCTATAAATAGGAGGTCATTTGAAGCTGAGAGTACAACGATGAACGAAGAGACTCTGTGAACTACCAAGATTCTAGAGAGAGACACTGTGACTTCTCTCATTTGCCTTGTGTGTCCGATCATCGTATCGAGGGCTTTCAAGTAATTAAAAGACAGAGGTGCCGATTACATACAAAATCGAGGGCTGCCGGGGATAGGCAGACAGACGTGCCAATCATCGTATCGAGGGCTGCCAGGGATAGGCAGACAGACATGCCGATCATCGTATCGAGGGCTGCCAGGGATAGGGAGACAGATGTGCCGATCATCGTATCGAGGGCTCACCAAGGTGTTGGTGAGACAGAACTTTTATCCTAGGTGAAAGGATAACCCTTCTCTTTGGGTTAAAAGAATTGTAATACTTTTACATTTCCGCTGTTACTTGTATTAGAAAGGTATTTGTATTGTTTCCTTTCTTTTTTACATATTCAATTGTAATTGTTTCAATTAAAATCATTCTGTTACATTTTGTATTGATTGATTCTATACGATTTAAGGTAGAATCATTCATCTTTGTATTACTCTGATTATTGTGTTCACCATGAATACAATTGTTTTACATTACATTAGAATTACAATACATCTTACCATTTATATTCAATACAATTGTGGGTGTTTGTATTTGTATTAGTTTAAGATCATTTAAACTAATCTCTTTGTTGCTAAAACTCAAAGGTTTATAAACCTACAATTCACCCCCCTCTTGTGTTGTTCCATCTAATAGACATATATATCTACTATTCGACCCAACAAATATTTATTGAAAAAGATTCCCCTGAACTCTTCCCACTCCATAACATGAATCTCTTTTCTTTGATTAAAGTTTTTAATTAGTGTCCACCATTGATCAACTTCCACTTCTATGTGGTATATTTCTAGGGTGACTTTCTCTTATTCCCAACAACGAAGTACATAAAAGATCTTTCTATAGAGATTATCCATTATTTTGTAATCAATGGGTTAATAGATCTACCAAAAGAAGGTGGTCATTGATGTATAAAGGACTTAACGAAAGGTTGTTCCCTTCGAGGAGAATCTAATATCTCGACTTGATTAAAGTTATTGTTCATAACGTGAGTTATTTGATTCATCATCCTCATGATGTTTTCCATTCCAGCTTCTATTGGACTACCGTTAGTTCATCATCCATTTCACTCATCATTTACACGATTCCTCACATTTCCCACCATGTTTTCTAAAAAAATAAAAAATTAGTGAGAAACATGCTACTTTTAAAAATATTATAATTCTAAATAGATTTTATGTCTTAAAACATCATGCTTAAATATGTTATTAATCTCCTCTACAAACAATTAAATTTTCTATATATCCTTCATAATGAATTATAAAAATCTTGTGATTAACTAAATATATCCCTTGAGAGTGTCAAACCAGTTTTGAGGCAAGGCCCTTTTTCGCACACCAGTTTCCAATCGAGTCGAGCTCAATGTGGTGTTTTTGGGTGTAACCCCTAGGTACATCTATTCCATAACCACATCCACTTGTAGTATTTAGACATGGAAGTATTTTTTTTGAAAAACACTTACTTAATACTCACCAAAATACTAGGATGTTTTCCTATATTTATAATTTTCTTTATGGTTCATACATAAAATACATTTTCATGGTTTTACCCTAGCTTAATTTTACCTCATCTAAAATATTGGGGACATACATCAAAGTAAAAGGGTTAGAATGAAGCCAAATAAGGAAATAATCAAGAGAGACATAAATCATGTGATCATGAGATATAACAGTAATAACATGAGGCATAATAATAAGGAATGAGCAAGAGGAATATCATAATAATAACTAGATGAATCATATCAAAGAAATGTGTCTACAAAATTTAAAAGAGACATTCATAATCATATCACTAAGGTTTATCACCAAGGTGTTGTAAATGAAAATTACCAAAGTTATTCACCAAAGCATTGTAAAACATGCTATCTCTAGAAATTAAATTCTTTACCCAATGCATTGAAGTACTATCATGGAACACCATTCATATGTATTAATTAATGTGAGTTGCATAGATCATAATAAATCATTTCATTAATAAACCATGCATAATGAGTTTCTTGTAAAAATCATGACGTACAAAAGTGCTTAAAGACATGATCGTTACATCATTTTTAACCCAAGAAAAGGAAATGTGGGTTTCATATATGTAAATCCAAAAATAAATAAATAATTTTAAAACTAGGTGAATACCCATTGAAAAGGAAGAGGTTTGGGTATTCACAAAAACAAAATAAATGAGAATTTCTCATGTAAAAGAGAGAAATTTAAGAAGTAAATTCTGCTGCATGACGAGTATAAAATGTGACTTTAGAAAAGGTATAACGAGGGATAATTAAGGTATCCCATTGATAAAAGACTAAAATTATAGTAATGGGATAATAGAAAGTGAAAAAAGGAACTTAATTTGAAAATTAGATGGAAGATCACATAAAAAGGGAACTTTAATGGAAAGAGAAGTGGATATTTCCCTTACCTTGAAGTGTTGCTCCTAAATCATGAGGTTTTGAACCTTAGGGGATTAAGGAAACCTCGAGGAGACTCCTTAGAGGGAAAAAGCACTAGAAATTCCTTGAGGACAGATTATGAGTGAAGGGTAATGGTGAAATGGGTAGTTATATATAGTAAAAGTTTGAGAAATTGTTTAATAATTTCAAAATACAGGTCTTAGAAAACTAGGTTGTGGAAAATGAAAAACCATTGGCTTGAACATGGTTTTTTTACCACAGTTTTGGATATTTGAGTCACAATTTTTGATATTTTAATCCACTAGAACTGAACTCCATTTCTTAATACTTCTTTTGGCATGGAAAAGTAAATTTTCCACAAAGTAATGTTTTTAAAATCAAAATTTTTATTTTAGACTTTGGAAAGTCATTTAGAGGTTTTAAATTTGATTAAAATATATTAAAATAATT
This sequence comes from Viscum album, assembly GCA_963277665.1. Taxonomy (NCBI): domain Eukaryota; kingdom Viridiplantae; phylum Streptophyta; class Magnoliopsida; order Santalales; family Viscaceae; genus Viscum; species Viscum album. The sequence goes on from OY728145.1 coordinate 787,889,337, forward strand.
AATATTAATAAAATAAAACATTTCAGATTGTAAAGTGCTGTTAATTAATTATTTCATCATCATGACATAAATATAAAGTCATAAAACATACCATAAACCCATAACTATATTTTTACTATTTATAAAAAAATAATGTATTTTAGAAAATTATCATAAATTCACCCTAAAATAATTTAAAAATTATAATTTAAAACACAATATTTATTTTATTAGAATAATTCTCTAGGTATGATAATTTTAACTTTTAAACATAATAATCCTTATTTATTGAAAAATATCAGTTTTAAGGCATAATCAAATTTCCAGCACTTACGAAAATTTCCTATGACATTATTAAATTATTTTATCATTTATATTTAATTAAGAGTATTTTAAAAGAAAATTTCATTAAAACAAATAAAATCTAGAATACCTCAGTTTATTATAAAATCTAAATATTTTCTAAAAAATACAATTATGTTTTATTTGTGTCTAGAAATCAATTTATCAATTTAGTCTTAATTAAAGATATATTTTATTTAAGAAAAACTATTTATAAAATGAATTTATTGAATAATAATTTTATTTATACAATGGAAATTACACATTAAATAACTAATGTCTAAACATGTAACCCATTATTACACCCACATATTCCCTAATGGTAAGGTGTGTGATGGTGGTAGTTTCATGGGGTGACTCGACTAACATTGACAGAGTATAAATCTCCACTAACATGAACTTCTCTCATAGTTGATTTCATTCAAGTTTATCTTATTGATTCTAGGATTGGGATTGGTCAAGGGAGAACCCTAATAACTCTCCCTCCCTCCCATGTTCTAAAAAATGGGCTTCAAATGGAATAACTCTACTAGTTGAGACCATCGTTTCTCATTTCTACATAAATTATATTCTACTATTACTAATTATAAACACTAATTATAATGGTAAAATTATCACCCATGGGTATAGTTTCAAATGGTCAAATTGAACAATGATTATATTGATCAACAATCTAATATCAATCGAATCACAACAGTCATATTTCCCTTTATACCCAACAAATACCACCTTATTCTTTCACTCAAAATTCACTATAATTCCACTTAAGGTTATATTTTCATTTTCATAACATGTTAATTAGTTTAGTAATATTTTGTTTTATTTTTATAGAATTTGCTGTGGGGGAAATGATTCTAGTAGATTGGGGTGATCCATATTTTCTCATTTTTAGATTTTCTATTTTATATTTTTTTCCAGTTTTAATGTTTGGAATTTTAATAGGTTTCATAGATAACTAATGTAATAATCATTATTAATGATATAATTTTTTTGGTTTCTCTATATTTTTTTCATGTATAATATTATATAATATACAACACACATTTATTCAAGAAATAAATATCATTTAAAAAATCCTGGGTCGTTACATAAATCCTTATATGTGATTACACAAGTGAAAAATAGACCTTTTTATGTCGGTATTTTTATTTTTTAATATCATTTATTTCTTGATGTTATTGAAGGCAACAATGTAAATAAGTTTTTAACATCACTTAATAAAAATAGATGTTTTAAATACATTTTGGTGAAATTTTTTCACGTCGGTTATCAAATAACCGACATGAAAAATACTTTTTTTTGAAATAAAAATATATTATTTCTTCCCACCACAACATTAAAATAGTTGATAAAATAGCATAATAGTAGAAAATCAGTATCAGAAACACATCATCAACACAAACATTTATAATTTGAATTTTCAAGTTTACAATGTATATTACAAATAAACTAAAATCCAATCAGACCTGTGAAATGATTCACCCATTCAATTGGTAGGTGTCTTTGGTCTTGTATAGTATAAGGTTAAGGGTCATAAAAAAATATACAAATAAAAAATGAATCATTTAACATGTATTTTGAATAAAACAAATAAAAAATTAAAGGAAATGTTTATAGCAAAAAATATAATCTTCGGGAACTTTGTCACTATCATAGTTGAAATTATTTCAAACATAAATCTAAAAAAATGTATCCATATTCCTTCAATCCTTATTTATGAAATTTATATTTAAAATATTTTTTAAACTAAAAATTAAATTTTAATTACTACAACCAAAATCTAGTGATTGTAAATGAAAATTCACCTTGGTTTTACATATCTGATCATGGTGATCTTCTTTCTTATTGTCTCTCTCAAGAAATTACAGGCCCTATTTGAAAATAATATGAAAAAAATAAATTTAAATTTCATTTAATATATATAACTATTAAAATATTTTAACTTACGTGTTCAATAAAATCATAAAATTTTCTTACACTTCATTATGGATAAAGCATACCCAGTAAAGTGTCTTCTCCCTTGGACAAAAAACTTTCAACATCTAATGACCACTGATATATAAAATTTTTTAATGTGAGTGGTTATTATATTAAGAGATATATAATATTTTATGATATATATGTCTCATACTCTTGAAGATAAGTAAACATCCAACACTGAATAATTTCATTCTTTTGGTGTCTTTTCGCAATATAAAGTATTATTTCTACATCAGTCATTGTCCTCGCTATAGGTGAAATAAATTATGGGTCCATAAAACCATATTATTCTATCATTTCATGATATGTAAAAATGGTATAAAAATACCTAATAAAAAACAAACATAAGTATAAATTTTCAATAAATTAAAATAATAGAAATATTTATGTTAATTGAATTACATGGAGAAAACTTACATCATGTTGCTGCCCAACTCATTTCTAGTTACAAGATTTATAATATCCCTTTTAAAAACCATCAGAGTCATTATAGACCCAAAAATTCCAACTTTCATTGGAATCTCATAAACACCCAATACAAATTTTAAATATTTTAACAATATATCAAGACTAGTAGAAGTTGTAATTGAGGTCATAACAGTTCATATTTTTTGTTGTCTATACAATATTTATTTACCTTTAAAGTATTATTTAAAAAAAATAGATAAATATATAAAATTTAAAATGTTAAAAAAATTAACATCAAAATTAAATAAAGGATATAATATACACATACATATATGGTAATTTTTCAAACAATTCTAGATGATCGAACTAAAAAATATTTGATACTTTGTCCAATTGTACTGACCACAATGTAGAAAATGATATTCTTGTTGATCTATCTATAATATACTATAAAGTGACCCTATGATTCTCTATCTCAATTTTTTGATGATGAATGGTATCAATAATATAATATATCATCCCATATGAAATAATATAACTTTGGGGATCATCAACATATAATTGGGCACATCTATTGCTTCAAGTAGGCTTTGGGTTCGGGACTTTGACCACGTTGTTAATAAGATCACGAATCGTATCCTTAACTGGAAGAACTACTATTTATCTTTTGGGGGTCGTATAGCTCTGGTTAATAGCGTCCTGTGTGCCATGCCTGTCCACGCTTTGGCATATGTTAACATCCCGTAGGGGGTCATCAAGAATATTGACAAGGTTTTGTGTAGCTTTATTTGGGATGCTCTATCCGAGGGGAAACAACATTGGGACTCATAGGGAAGGCTGGAAAGACCTGTCCATGAAGGAGGGATTAAGGTGTGTAGCCTCTAGAACACACTGCACTATTCTCAGGCCAAGCTGGCATGGGAATTTATAGAGGAACTCACCTTATGGGGTAGGTTAATGTCTCTCAACTGTGGGGGTAATTAGGAGTATATGTGTGGTTCTTTTCCCCTTTTAGGTAAAAAATCTCCCCTCTTATCCAAGTCCTCCAACATCATTCTCATTGGATTGTGGGCGTCGAGAATATCTCTTTATGGTATCGGAATTGGGGAGGCTCTATTCTCAGTTTTTCTGGTTGTCCGGCTCCTATGATCACCCTTAAAGAGGCAAGAAGTTATCCCAGGTTCACATCGACAGTTTTGGACAAAGAGAAAAAAGCGTCTCTTGAATCCATTGTGATTAATTCTGAACCCGATCAATGTGTGTTTACACCCTCTACCTCCGGCGCTTTCACCTCCAAGGATTTTTGCATGCTGTCTTCTTATCATGATCAACAGGATAATTAGAGTGACATCATTTGGTACAACAGAATCCCATAAAATTACAACTTACTCATCTAGCGTATCAGGAACTTCGCTATAGCAATGGACGATAACATCAAAAAACTGGGTATTAGCTTTGCCTAGAGCTTCCATTGCTATATCTTCAGGCAGGAGGAGAGCAATAATCACCTATTCTTTGAAAGTGATTGGGATCTTGCAACTTGGTTATTCTTAGGTGGTTTCATGACTCTTTCAATTTATGAACAGAGGGATAACTCGTTTTTGGAATGGTGGTTCCATGGGGCACACGACCCTGGTATGGGAGAGGATGGATCGAGCATTGATTCTCAGTGCTGGGTGCTGATGCTTATATCAAGACAGAAATTAGGAGAGGTTCAAGGGGGCTCTTCCTTCGATGAGGTCCATTATTTCGAGAACTCATTTCCTTCCAGCAGACCTAGTTTTTCTTTTCCAGAGCTGGCGCGACGCCCCTTATTTATGATTTCGGCAGGTTATTAACCCTTTGTCTCATACCTCCATGGATAGAGTGCATGGAAGGTGGGTTCTATGGCCCCCTCTGGGTAGTGGTTTCAAGCTAAACATTTATGGGTTCTATATTATGGGCATCATGAGAGGAGGGGGAGTAGTGTGTGGCATTGGAGGTAATGTGGTTCTTCCTTTCACTTCATCCTTTGGCAGTGATAACTCTCTTATGGATGAGGCCAAAGCAATGCTTACCAGGCTCACTCTTTTCACTCTACAGAACATTGCCATCTCTCAAGCAAAGGCCGACTCTTTGCTTTTGAAAGACTCCCTGCACGACAAAGGCTCCATCCCCAAGTCCATTACCTACATTGCCAGGCAATGTAAAGCCATCCTATCAACCAAATTCAAAGTGACTCATATGTGGTGCGAGGGAAATAAGGTTGCAAATCACCTGGCTTCATTGGTGGATCAGAGTTCCGTCAACACTTGTCTCATTAACCCTAACAGATTGAATCTATAGGGTGTTAATTTGATCAGAGGGGATGCCCTCCATTTGTATTATTTTATACTGCCCTAAAACCTTTGTGTCCTTGTTGTACTTTTCTTTCTTGTAATAAAATTTTTATTTTGAGGAGTGTACATTCCTCCCCAAAGTTATGTGTATGATCCTCTTAAAAAGTATGTGGTGGATCAGATGTTTGATCTATCATTATCACACAAATCAACGTAACACAAAACTAGTACATAGATATAAAAATCCAACTATTACATAAAAATGTAAATAAAAAATGAAAAACTATCAAATAAAGAGTAAAATAAACTAAACACATTTTTATTAATATTTTTTATAATTACCTAAAATGATAAAAACATTAATGAGAGATGAAATAACATAAAAAAATGAAAAAAATCCAAAATTTATCCGTAAATAGTAAAAATCCTCTAACGTATTACACCATTTTTACACAAAAAATAATAATATTTGAATATATGAAAAACGATCTAATAAAAAGTAATCTAAACTAACCAAATTTTTATTCATATTTATTAGAGTAGTAAACTAAAATGATAACAACATTAATGGGAGATGAAAATACATAAAAAAAATGAAAAAAAAATCCAAAAATGGTGTTTGAATAGTAAAAATGCTCTAATATATTAAACCATTTTTACGTCAAAAAGAATATTCATTGAATATACTCTTTTATACAATATTTTTTATTTATAAATCATATTAGATTTAAAATAATATTTTTCATAAAATCAAAAAATAAATAATTTACGTAAGGGTAAACATGGTAAACTAAACAAAACTAAACTAATATAAAAAAATTAACTTATTAGTTATAATATGTGTTTTAATAAAGAAAATAATACTAATAAATATAATATTTTATGAAATTTTAAAAATTAAACAAGAAATAAACATATGTTACTTGTAATATTAAAAATGTACTAGAGGATTGTTTTCCCAAATACCTTCATTATGATTGTTTCGTATGGAACAAACCATGTCCATGACATGCTCATTGATATTATTTGTTAATATTTCCATGGAAGTAGGGATATCACATAAATCAATATATTTTTCATGTTTATCATGACCAACATATTATTTTTTTCCTTGTAAAATAATAAACCACAACACATTGGACTAATCAAGAACATATAAAATTTGTTTTTCATGTGTTTATATTATAAAAGGATCAGATGTGTATTATAATCTATTCATATTAACTAGTTTCATTCCAAATTTATCATGTTTGATACTATTGTTACCGATAAGCCATTTGTAGTTAAACACTAGAACTCTAAATTTAATGTAATAAACCTCCCATATTTCTTCAATGACTCCATAATATGAATTTGACGTGAAGATTGAGTTTTTATCTTTGGCACTTGAGAAACTAATTGCTTTTTTGACTACTAATACACTAGTATTCTGAATGAAACTTCTATTTTCCCGATCATTCATATGATATGTATAACCATTAATGTCATACCTGGACCATGTTATCAAATTTAAACTTGGGCTGCCCACTAACCATCTCAATGTTTTTGATGCATATGATCTACTAATCATAATCTTATTAAACCTTGACATTTTTTTGTTATGCTCATTCAAAATCTGTATACATTTCTTCTTTGGATAACATTGATTTAACACGTTAATATGCAATGTTATATATGGTTGAGCATAATAAATGTTATTCAAGATGTATAAATTTACCTTCTTTATATGTTCACCTGTCAATGATTTTACTTTCAATCCATGGTTCCCCTTTCCCCCATAATTGACTCGTTCATGGAGAGATGTAGGCAAAGTGATGTGCTCCACTGCCAAAAAGTATATTGTACAAAGCTCTACAGCCTCATTAGAAATATACTTCTAAAATGAAGGCTTCACATAAATATGGATTATTAATATATCACTTTAATATCTTCATATACCTTTCAAAAGGATACATCCAATGTAGATATATAGGTCTAAAAGTCTTTATTTCTCACACCAAATGAACCATTAAATGCACCATGATATCAAAAAAAGATGGAGGAAAATTAATTTCCAATTTAATGGTATAGAAACCACTTCATTTTCCAATTTTTTTAAAGCATTCAGATCAATCACCTTATTAAAAATTGAATTGAAAAAATAACACACCATTATGATAGTCATTCTAACATATATAAGCAATATTCTATGCAATGAAACTGGTAGTCTATGTTGCATAATGGCATGAAAATCATGAGATTTTATACCTATAGACTTCAAATCCTTTAATGGAACAATTTGTTTTTCATTTAACGAATAACCCTACAACACTTTGATATCATTAAGGCACTGAAAAAAGATAATTTTCTCCCTATTGGATAATGTATGACAAGATGGGGGTAGGAATGTTTTCCTTCCATCAGGAGTGGGACCAAACTCCACACATATTCCCATTGAGAGTAAGTCCAATCTTGTATTCAACCTATCTTTAGTCTTTCCTTTAATATGTAACAATGTTCCAATTAATCTATCAAAAATATTCTTCTCCATGTGCATGAAATAAATGTTATGTTTGACCTCATGATATCTCCAATACGGTAGCTCAAATAATATTTACCATTTCATCTTAATATTTCTATCATTACCAGATTTTTGTGTCTTTCCAAATGTCACATCAATGTTTTTGACCCTCTCAAAAAACTGATAAATGGACAAAGGTTTTGAAAAAATATAAAATTATTTTGTGTCATTGAATACCTTTTTGAATCTTAGAAAAGAGTGATCGATGGACAATAATATTTGATGACCCATGTATACTATTTTTCTCCCATGTTGTAGCTGATAATATGAAGTCTCTTATTCACAAATTGGACAAGATTTATGCCCCTAAACACTATTTTGTTCTAGTGATCATTAAAATCAACATGATGGTAGTCCTAAATAATACAAAGATACTCAAGAGGGGGTGAATTGTATCTTTTCAATAATTTTAGATAGATCTTGACTTTTATACTTCTTCTTGATTTATAAAGATATACAACATTATATTCTTTATATAAGTTAAATAGTAGATAAATAGGGAAGGATAACACAATTTTTTTATAGTGGTTCAGGGCACAAAGATCCCCTAGTCCACTCTACTAATTCTCTCGCAGCGAGCTTGGTGATTTTCACAAGATAGTTACTCTTATCAAAAGACCATAACAATTGCATTCAGGCAGTTGGAACCATTATAATAAGGCATTTACAGATCCTTATGGTTCTTTTACAGGGAACCATAAATCCACAACTTAGTTCAAGAAGCTGATACTCTACCATCGATCGAGTTCGAGCATCCAATACTCCAATAAATCAATAGAGATTGATTTGATTGAATAAAATTAGTCTTTTTAATAGTTACAATAAATACTGATAGATAAAAGTTCTTCTTCTTTAAAGATGAATGTATTCAAGAAATAATAGCTTTGAAGAGATCTCATTTTCAAATGATCTTTAATAAAAATAGTAACAAAAAAATAATAGTAGTAACAACAAAAATAGTTTTACTTGGTACAATATTGAAACATGCATGCCTCCAAAATACATCTTTTTCAAAATAATAGATATATTCGATCATTTTTATATTGTAGCAAATCTTTATTAAAAATGATATCACACACAATATAGAGTGCAAAATACTCTTTCTATTTATCAAGAGAAACTTATTTTTATTTCAGTTGAACAAATCCAAGAACATCACCCGAAAAATCTCAAATATTTTAATTTTAAACATTCAAAAAGAGTCATAACTTCCCTTAGAAATAAGAATGATTTAATCCAATGAATACGATCCTTTGAATCAGTTGCAAAACATTTGTAAAGAGATATTTATTTCTAGTGAGGTTATTGTAGAAAACATGAATAATATTTTAAATTTAAAAATCCATTGCTGACTAGTCAAACCTAGGGTTCCTTCATGTAACAACAAAAACTAAGAGTAGGATTGAAAACATATGGTTGATTACAAAAGAAGTGTTGTTGAACCATACATTTATTACTCAAACTTAGGGTTTCTTCCAAACATAGGGTTGTTTATCCCTACTTTTCCAACAACACAGGGTACAAGCTCCATACGTTTCTTCCAAATATAGGGTTTCCAAACCATATGTTATGCTTACAAATGAAGGGCATGAAAAGTGTTTATATAATAATTTCAAACACATCTAGAATAGTTAACTAAATATTTTAACCCGTAAATAAGATATACTTCTATAGAAATATATCCCTGAAAAATACTTAAAGTAATTTAATTAGTAAAACAAACAATGGTATTTGTGAGCATCAAATTAAATAAGATTCATAGAGTATTATTTATATAATACATTCCCAACAATCTCCCCCTTTTTGATGATCAGAAAACCAAAAAAACATAACTTATAGAAAATATAGGATTTGTAAACACAAATGAAATAATATCTTTAAAGTGGTATAATAGAATTTATAGTTATTTTTGTAAATTTTATATAAACCATGATTTAAAAAAAATCACAATAAATATTTATTGTAACATTTCTGAAAAATGTACAAGAAATATTTATTGTAATGTTTCTGAAAAATGTACAAGAAATAATTTAAATTCTTAGTTTTCCTATGTAATTATTAATAATGTGTTTTTACTCATCTTCTCCCCCTTTTTTGTATAAAAACTAAAGTAATAGAAAATAGTTTACAACAAATTTAATGTAGCACATAACTATGAATTAATGTTATAATATTATAAGATGAATTTGATATTGGTTCTAGTAGTAGAAATTAATAGAAAACACAATTATAAATCAAAAATATTAATTAAAAAATAATTGCAGTTAAAGACTATTTTGAGTTCAATAAATATTTGATCGAGATATTTCAAATGGTTAGACTAGCTAAGGATTAAAAGTCTTATTCTGAAGATGTGTCATAATCCTGAATAGCTCGGAAAACCTGATGAACATCCTTTTATCTTCTATTATTCCTCTAAAACATTCATTAAATTTACCAACCATCTCATCAAAATATTTGAATCTTGACCCACCTTTAAACTTTCAACTAAATTGGCTTTAAAAAACTAATGGAAATTCTCTTCTGACCAAACAAACTGTGAGAGAATTTCACCTAATTGATTGAGAAGATTTCTTATACTAGTCTCTTCTGATGTTAATTTCTCAACTAAATATCTATGATTTTCCAACAACACATTTAGAGGTGGACTTTCACACTAAAGTGAATGTAGTCTATCATTTAAAGCAGACAGAAATGCGGTAATTGATTCAAACCATCTTATTAAATTCGGTGATATTTGAGGAGTATAAGTAGATGATCTAGGCTGATTGACACTTCCCCTGATTGATTCAAACTGAATCCCTAAATAATTCCTTAAATATCCAAAATAATTCTTTGAAATAGATTATTCTTTCAAATTTCGAAATGGATCTGCCATATCTCTTCAAAATGCATCAAAATCTCTTTTTAAAACTAAATTTTCTATGAGATTTTTTAATTAGACTTGCAAAGATTATAATTCCTCTCTTAAAATGGTTAAGCTTAATAAATATTCTAAATATTTCGTAGTAGTCTCCAAATCACTTTGAAATTTATAATTCTACTCCTCCATCCTGCTAAATGTGACGACAAACTCTTCAATTTAATTATTCATAGAATTATAAGATTCATCTTCACGATTTCTTGATGTTTTTCCTTTTTCAACAAATACTAAGGATTTATCTTTATACTTCTAACTATAGGAGGAAAATGTAATGTCAAGAACCTCTATCTACTTAGGAGATGCAGATATAGATTTATCGAAGGAATCTGTAACAACAAATTCTATTGGGTTCTTAGTTAACCCAGTAGGTTCAAGTACTAAAGGTTATTCTTGAGCACAACCTTGAGTAGTTTCCTCAACTTGATCTTGTTCAACACGATCCTTTTGAATCTAATTTTAATCATGATCCTCTTGCTCTTTATTTTCATTTTAAATTTTCGAATGATAATTTTTTTTCTCACATGTATGGTTTATTTTCAGGTTGTTGTTCCTAAGGACTAGTTGTTACTCCTAAACCACTGGTTGGTCAACTACACCAGTTGTAGTAGCCACAACTTATGGATCTGAAACATCATGAGTATGATATGTAGGTTCATCTATTTGTCTAGGCTAGGTGAAAAGGGACTCATTGGTTTCTTCTTCCAAATTTTCTTCAAGATTTTGACAAACATATCCGGAATTTTCTGGATCAGAGACATTATATATTATTCTGCATCTCTTTGTTTGAAAAATCTCCTCTATTCTTGATTCTATAACTTCTTCTTCATAAATAAAAACTGATCCAGTTGATTTAAGATTTTCTTACTCCTCCTGAGAAATAGGACCAGATTCTTGTTGGTCTTCTGCACTAATAGGTAACAACTTTCCTTTTTTTGTATTCCAAAAGAAACCTATATTTCTTAATATTTTATCATTAAGAATGTTACTGGGATGACACCTAGTGTGTATTTCTACATCTTGGATTTTTTATTATTTATAAAAACAAAATAAAAAATCATTTCGTATAGATAAAAGGGCATCCTTTCCACGTCCTAACAATAGTTATGCATATATCGGTGCATATACCTAGGAAAATTAATCTTGATATCACTCATCATCAAAAATATAACATACATACTAGGATAAAGAATCTTTTCTCTCAGAAATTCTCAGAAGTATTGATGATTAAATGAATTCGACCAGTACCTTCTCGTCAGCCTCAACATCATTTACAAACATTTTTTGAATCATGGTTGACCCAAAGATAAAAGACATAATATATTCAAATTTATGTTCTTGATTTCCAATTAATCGAATATTAAAATGAAAAAATCCTCTACGGGGACATTGAAAAATCATTCCAATTTATATAGAAGAAATAAAAAATTCATATCATTTACCTTTGAAATTATAACATCCAATATTTTTCCAAAACTGATTTTTACATTTCTATAAAACTCTTTACTTCTATGTCGAATACCAACAAGGTATTTTCTTAATTGAAAATAAATTATGAACCATGGAAAGATAGAGATTTATTGAGTAAAAGATTTGTCTGATGAAGACATTTGAAATATACAACTTTCCCATGAAGAAGTTTTCTATAGGTGATGTGTTGATTCTTTGATCCACTTGGTTCGCGTTCATTTGTTCTATTGTTCATTTACATTGTTAAGAATTTGATGGTCGAAGGTTCAGATTCCAGGGTTTGTAATGGAATACGAGAGCTTTATAAGTTAAAAGGGTTCAAATATAGAGGATAAGAGTGAAATTGATAGATAAAGTGGGTTTTTGATGGTTTTATGTGATGTAGGTTCTGATATCTTGAGCCAAAATACTCATTGTAATCATTATTTAATTTTTGAAAAGACGCACTTTTGAAATAAAATCTCGTTACAAACTATTAGTAAATAAATGAATAATAACCAAATTAGAATAATTAAAATAGTTAATAAAAAGTTAAGGAAATAAAAATTTTACTTAATATTTAATACCCATAACCCCCCTTAATAAATTAAAAACTAGCAGTGGGAAGTGGTTTAGTAAAAATATCAGGAATTTTATATTCAATATTTACAAATTTTAAAGATATATAATTTTTAAGCACATGATATCTTAAAAAATTATGTCTTATATCAATATGATTATGTCTTAGGTGGCTTAAATGATTTTTTTGAAATGTTAATTACACTAGTATTATCACATAAAATAAGAATATTTTTGAAATTATGTCTAAAGTTTAGTAAGGTGTGCTTCATCCACAACACTTGTGCACAAAAACGGCCAACAAATATATATTCTGCTTCTACTGTTGACAGAACAACTGAATTTTGTTTCTTACTTGACCATGATACTAAGAATTTTCCTAAAAAGTGATAGATTCTTGATGTACTTTTTCTATCTAAGTGAAAACCTACAAAATCAGCATCTGAATATGAAATTAAATTAAAATCAATTTTTTGGGTAAAGTAGAGATTAAAGAATAGTTCCTTTTAAATATCTAAAAATACTTTTAACAATAGTAAGATGAGATTATTTTATATTTTATTGAAATATAGTGCATAGAAAGATGAAAAACATAATGTCTGGTCTACTAGTTGTAAGATATAATAAACTACAAATCATACATCTGTATAACATACTGTCAACTGGTTTTCTTACTTCATCCAAATAAAGTTTTACATTTGTACACATGGGTGTTATATAGGTCTTATTGTTTTCAAGTCCAAAATTTTTAAATAAATCAACAATATATTTAGTTTGATTCAAAACATTTCCATAATCTTTTTGATAGATTTAAAATCCAGGAAATAAATTTAATTCTCCCACCATACTCATTTCAAATTCTTTTTGAATAAGATTTGAAAAATTATTAGAAAGATTTTTATTTGTTGAACCAAAAATAACATCATATACATAGACCTATTGTGAAATCCTCTTATTATTTTCAGGTATTCCTAAACCCCTCTTTTTGATCTTTATTTAGTTGGGTTTTGTTTGGGGTTGCTTTAGGTGAAATTTTTAAAATTTTGGAATTTGCTAGGCTAGTGCTTGGTTGGTGCACAGTTAGCCCAAACCGTGCGCCCTCTCAGAGAAAACGGTGAAACCCAAGGTAGTGGGATTTTGCAAACTTGGTTCATGGTTAGTCAATCCATGCATATTCTTTGGATAAACTACGTGTCCCATTTAAAATAGGGGCTCGATTAGTCTGAACGTTTTATCAAACCGTTTGGCTCTGCCCCGAAAACTGTGTGTATGGGTTTTTAATTAATCTAAATTTTGATTAAAAGTTATTGAACCCCATTTTAGTCCCCCAAATGGACTGGAACGACCCATAATCGATTTATACCTTCCTTGTAATTCCTAAGAAGAGTTTTTGGCCCCTTAGATCCCTCCCAAAAGCGATTCAAAGCTTGATGAATTTTGTTCGATCTTCACCCGATATGTTTCTTCTTCCTGTTCTCTATCTCTCGTGATCTCTATTCTCCTCCCTAGGGTTATGTGAATTCCCATGTTGATTTTTGGATCTAATACCCACAATTTTGGATCTAAACCTAGTTTTGATTCATAGATCCTTATTTTCACCCTTCCCCGTTAGAGTTTTCTGTATACGACTTTGTGATTTGAGATCCTGTGATCCTAAGGTAGGTGGTTTCGTCGTGATTCCCAATTTTCGTTAACCCTAAATTTCTTTATTTAATTTCAATTATTTTAATTAAATACAACTACTTGGTTTTTATTAATTGTCTTTCTATTGGTTTGTTGTAAAAAACTAATTCCATTGAATTGGGGTTTAAACAAATCACTTTTTGACATGATGTTGTGAAAACACCCAATTTCATTGAATTGGGGCGTGTTTATGGAAATTTGTGAAATATAAATTTTTTAATTTTAAATTGTGTATTTGATATAAATTATTTAATTTAAATTGTTTAATTTAATTTTGGAAACAGATTTGATGGAAAATTGTGAAAACCCTAATTCCATTGAATTGGGGGTTTATTGTGAAATTGATGGAGTCTTGTGAAAAATTAAATTCTTGAATTTAATTTGTGAAAGTGGATTGTGAAATTTAATTTTGAATTGATTTCAAATTCTTATTTTGAAAATGGATTAAAAATGGTTCTGATAGAAACCTTAGGGTTTTATCTTGGTGAAAATGCATGTTTTGATTAAAAACCCATTTTGGGTTTTAAATGTAAAATTGGATTATTTGAAAGGGAGAATGGGATTAATTGTATTTTAATCATTCCTAAAATAAATTTCCAATTTTTTATTTTTTACTAGAGAACACGAAAGCCTTAGGTTGTTAGTAATTTATTTGGATGACACTTTATAATTTACAACATTCCAAAACATAAATGCAGCACGTCACATCCCTTAGGCGATGGTGATGAGTCCCCTTTTGCCTGAGTTCAAAGGGATGTATGTACATATTACCATTTCAACTTGAGTACGAAGTCCCTATATCCTGGAACTATCATAACTTTTTAGGAATGTGACCATGTTTCTCACTTTGTTGTATTTCAAATGAATATATGCCATTGTTATAAACTATTTTACCTGCCTTCTGATTTATATAAACTATTTTATATAAAAGTGATTATTTAATCCATTTGTGAAAAGTGTCATTGTTTTATAAATATTCCATCAATTTAAAATTATATCTATTGCTAAAGTATTTCCATCTTTTCAAATGTAAATCATGAATTGTTTTAATTATGATTTTGAAATGCCAAACCCATTTGTTTTAAATTTAAATATCTATTTGTTTAATTTAATATTGGAATCTATTATGGAATCCTTGGTGAGAACCTAATAGTATTTTTAGCTCACACCTTACCCGTTCCTTTGGGTGTTTTTATATTATCTCCTTCCAGGTTCGAGCAGGGGTAAAGAACCACTTAGAGGTGGTTCTAGATGTTGATTAGTAGAATTAAAGAGTTGATTCCGTTGGGATTTGGGTAGTTTGTCTTCCTGCTTTTTTGGTACTTTTCTATAGTAATTTGGATTGTTTAAACTTGTTTTACTTTTGGTACACTACTACTAGTGGAGTTTATTTTGTATTCATACTGATTTATTTAGTTCGTTTCCACATTAGTAGTGGAAAAATCATTCCCACTATCCTTTTTGTACGATGCCAGGTGCTAGTCAATGACCCATAAGGATTAAGAATGCACTTCAGGCCATGTTAGGACCAGATCAGTTATTGGGTTACCAGGGTAACCAGGTTTGTTCATGAAAAAGTGGTATCAGAGCTCTTGGATGAGATTTTTACTTGAAGTCAGTATGTATTCATGTAGTCTTGTCAGGACTTAGGATATAGTTGCGATTGAGTGTCTGGCCAGCTCTCACTACAACGAACCTTAAGTCACCATGGGTGGTTAGGGAAAGTCATCATGAGGATTATTTCTCGTTTTTCCCGAATTTTGATTTGGGTATATTTAAATCCAAATCTTATTTTTCTATTTATTGCGATTAATTTCCCTATTTCTCTATTTGAGTATTAATCTGATGTCTTCCCTATTATCTGTTGATGTTATATAGAATCATGCCTCTATGAAGTTGTGTGTATCAGATCTATAAGGAAGCTATTTCTGAAGCTCATAGAGAAAATCCCCTTATAGACCCGAATCTGTTTGAGGTGATTGTGCCCACTATCCAAGCCCTAGGACATACACCAGCTCTCGTTCTCATTCAATCTCCATTTGTGGAAACTTAGAGGGATGTTCCTAAGATTTGTTATCAAGAGTTACTTCTCTATAAAACAACACTATTCAAAGGATAAAATGATCCTCAAGAGGATGAAGATAGGTTGAGTAGAATAAAGCATTTATTTGGGTTCTTGGACACCCAAAGAAATCAAGGTGAAGTGTGTCACCTTTGTGTTTAAAGGACTGAGCTAAAGATGGTGGGACATAATGGTTATGGTGAAGAAACATGAGGAATTAGAGTGGAAAGACTTCAAGGTTATTTTTATTGACTAGTTATATCTATAGTTGATGCTATTAGCCAAGTCCAAGGATTATTTCAATATAAAGTAGGTTGATAGGACCGTGATAGTTTATGAAAACTGTTTTGCTGAGATTGTGCAGTTTTGACATAAGATAGTATCGCATGAGAAGATGAAGATGCGATGATTTGAGTTGGGAATTCAATAGGATATTCATTCTAAAGTTTTCTTACTAAAGTTTCCTTCTTATACTGATGTGATGGATAGAGCACTAATGATCGAGACAGACCTGGCTGGTAGGTCCGGTTTATCAGGAGATTAGTTCTCTCCTAGTGGTAGTGTGCATGTAGAGACCCGAAACTTGACGTACATTGACATTAAATTACATTTGCGGAATACTTAGTACATACACACAAGGATCGTAATAGTTTAGTGTCTTTGGAAACTCGGAACGTAATCTTCTAATCGTGGTGAAAGATCTTCAACATCTCCTATAAAGATCTTCCCTTTTTTTTACCTAAAACCTTTCTTTATATCTTGGGGAAAAGAAAACATAAAAGGGTGAGCTCAAATGCTCAGTAAGGGTAAACAAAAGAAATATCAATCACATCGTATTCATAAGAACATAACATTTTGGAAATCTTAACCTGCAAAAGAGAGCATAATTTCATAACATGGGATAAATCATGGCAGTGAAATGTAATCACAATAATCATAACATAAAACATGAAACTTTGTGTCATTCACACATAATCATAGAGAATCATTTCTTGTTAGTCAAGAATCATTTCCAAGACTATCTTAGTGGACAAAGTCCCTTTCTGAATCGAGTAACCCTCGTTTCAGTCCTGTTTCACTGAACCGGTATAACCTACCGTTCCAGCCCTGTCTATCTCATGAGATATAAAATCTTTACCCAATGAATTGGAGGGAGATATAGGTCCCACCCATCTTATAATGAATCCTTTCTTATGTGTGCCACATAATCATAAATCATACATCATCGCATAACACATGTAACAAAAATGGGATTCTTGAAACATCATGACATCATAAAACAAATCACATAAGGTAAAGGAATTCATAAAAATAATTCCATCACAACATGATCAAATCAATGTAATATTAGGGATAAAAACAGAACCCTTTATTTATCTTAGATGGAAAATAATTTTGATAAAACTCTTGAACTCCATTCTTGAGGAAAATATCCTTTCTTCTTTAAAAACAATTTTCCTTTCTTAACATGTCATACAACTTTAAAATAAAAGAAGTTGATTAAAAATAAACTTGAAAACTTGTAAAGTAAGATTCTTGGAAATAATGTTTTAAAAATCCATTCATGCCGTATAAGTTAAAAAGAAAACATTCTTCTCGTACTTTTGTCGGAAAAGTCAAAAATACCTCGTACGAAAAAGCGACAAAAGATTCCTTTCATATTCTTTCCTAAAAACTCACCGAAGGGTAAAATTGGATTTAAACTATTGTAAGTGGATGGAAACAATATTACATATTTAGGGAACATGGATGTGGATGATAAAATACACCCCAGTAAATGCCAAAGTAAAAACAATCTCGGATAAAAATGAGATTGTGATATTTCCCCTTACCTTAGGTTCGATTTGCTTCATATGTGTCTGAAACTCCTGTATAATGATTTAAATAATGTCATTGACTTATTAAAGAATCATATTCATTGTTATGATATCATATATGGTTCACTTATGACATTATATTACCCGTTCTTTTGTAAATTCCATGTTAAAGAAGCGTTTTGGGTAAAATCATTTCATTTATCGTAGGTGTTTTGACTTGTTGTTATTGACATTATTATTACTTATATCATGATTTACTTACTTCCAGAATATAAAATATGATTTATATATCATATATATTCAGTATATATATATATATAATAGATAGATAAATGAAATGAAAAACACCGTTCATGGAGACGGTAGTCCGTACATACGCATGAACGCTGTTTTCCTTTCCTTATTGTCTTGAATGGAAGTAAGTAGATGACATACATATATATATATATATACATAAATCCAGTAGCTTTATAATTTCATATATTTCATTATTATTTCTTATATATACTTTATAATCATTCTTAAATGGTTAACATGGAGATTGAATCTCATCGTGTCGGGGAGACGGTAGTCCGTACGTACGCACGAGCGATGATATCATTTCCATAAATATTGAATTGAATTGGAGTGGATTATACAATATATCAGAATCAATATGATGTTGTAATAACTATGTATAGTTATTCTTTACACCATTATACCCATCCATGTAAGGTGGTGGTGGAAAATAGATTACACCACGGCGTGGAGACGGTATTCCGTACGTACACACGCGCGGTGATTTCTTTTCCCGTAGGATGGATAGATGGTTAAATAGGGTTGTTTCATACTTATAATAACATACCAATATATGAGTGATACTGATGTTATTACTTCATAATGAAACAACCTAAGAAGAAGAAGTGGAAGAAGAAATAAAGATGAAAGAATTGGTAACGGTAATTACCTCTTCTTTGAAGCGCCTCTTTGATTCCTCCTCTTAGGGCACTAAAATTGGTCTTTGAGGAAGACCAGAACCTCTAGAATGTTTCTAGGGAAGTGGGGAAGATATTTTGGCAGGGGTTGGCCGAGCTTGAGTGCTCAAATTGGTGTGAGGAGGAGGGGGAGGGGGTGTCCTTTTATAAGGGAGGAGAGGGGCACCTTAGGAATATCTCAAAATATTATTTTATATTAAAGTCAAAATCGGTTTATAATGGTTCCAAAGGGTCTTATTTTGAAGCTAAAGTGGGTATGGGTCTCAATCCTATCATCCAATAGGATTTAGACAAGTTTAGGGTATTATTTTAACCTTATCAATTAGATTTAACTCTAAGTTAAATAATTTAACTTTTACCGTGTCTTTTTGTTTTCTTTCACTATATGGTTAATACGCTTACTATAACATGCCAAACGAACCCCAAATTGTATATGTTTAATACATATATCCTTATCTAAGTCATTTGGCCGAACCTTAGATTTTTATAAATAAAATAACAATTAATAATATAATATTTGATTTAAAAACTATTTTGTGTCAATTTTGACACTATTTGATACATCATTTTTGTGAAAGTTATAACAGAATTATATGTTCAAACCAAGTTGATTAAAGCAACACTAATATATCATAGTAACCTAGAAAATTAGTGGAATTCATAAAAAGTCTCAAATTAAATTCATTTGAGCATTTATAACATCAATTATGTTAATATTTCCTTAAAAGGGTAATTACTGCATCATCGTTGTGTCATAAATAAATTAATTTATTTAAAGTCTAAAAATTATAAATAAAATATCATTATGTAGGAAAGCTTTTTATCTTTCTAATGAATATTTATAGTCGAATTTATCTTATGCATAACCCCATATTAAAAATGTTTTAGTTATTAAACTTTGATTTTAACTATTTTAACTATTCATTAAATAAAATAATATTAAATGTCATAATCTAATCCAAGTGGACCTAAATGGTCATATTATATTCATAAGGTTGTTTTTGGTCGAATTACACTTATCCAATAGAATTAGTACGTGTGTTAGGGTAATAATAATATCATTTTTACCCTTAATTACCCTATTTACTTTTAACCGTGGTAAATAAAAGTAAAAAGTTACTATTCACCAAAAATTATTTTCATCTCATTGAACCACATTTTACTTACTGACATCAACCGTGTCTCTCGGATTTTTGAAATTCCATTCACAGAAGTGGTAAAATTAGGATTTATGAAGAAATTAATTTTTTTAACTACCACTTAGTAGTTTCACTATTCATCAAAAATTGATGTTTTTCAGAACAATGCCAAAATTTAATCCTAAGCTATATTTCATATTCCAAATTCAAAAATAAAGCCTATTTTACCAAATTCATTTCATAGAAGTTGCATTAATTAATTTTATAATTAAATCCTGCTGTTAAAACAAAGAGCGTGTTTTTATGAAACAATATCTATCAAAAGATTGACACTTGTTTATGTCTAGTTTAAATGTGAAATTACATCCAATGACCAACACTGTATTAAATTGTAAAAATATATTGTAAATATACTTTAAAACCACTCGAATTAATAATTTATCACTATTAATTATTTCGATTGAAAAAGTTGTTTTTTAACTAAAATTTAGTAATTTTCACTATTCATCAAAATATGAAAGTTATCCGAAAATCACCAAAATTTCACCTTAGGCTAAATTCGATACTCCGATTCCAAAAATAAAGTCCATTTTGAGAGCTAAAATTTCTAAAATTTTAAAAGGTGGTTATTACTATTCATAACGGCTAGTATTAATAATATTTTAATAGCATATCGTTGTTTAGTGAAACTCAGTATTACGTACTACACACGCTATCGAGGAAGGTCGCGATTGTGTGTAATGCAAGGCAAGTCAAGGATGTGTGTTGTGAAAGCTCCTTTTGGTGTAGCGTACAACACAAGACATTAATAAAATTAAAAAAAATATTTTTCATAAAATCTCGGGCTGTTACATTCTACCCCCCTTAAAATGAATTTCGCCCTCGAAATTCGTCGGGATTATAAATGGTTTACTATTCGAAAGTTTCTTTAATAGAAACCCACATCGTAAAAAAAATATCAAAACCAATCCTTAAAAAAAAGTATGAAACGTAACGGTTACCCAAATAAACTAGTCACTGGGTTTCCACATAGGTGAAAATATGGATATGGAAGAGAAATCTAACCATCATGTTCTGATGGAGAGTGGTAGAGAACATGGCTATGGAAAATCCAGCAATCACAAAGCCATAAATTTGTGACGATCTAAGGTACCATCTGATTCATCAGATATAAGATCACTAGGACAACATTTTTGGTTTTCAAGATCGTTTCCCTAATGTTAAATAATTTGAATTAGAATAAATACTTACTTTATTTTGGTACAATATCACTGTTGTTCGTGCCTTTAACAATTTCCACTTCATCTCTTAAAT
Source organism: Viscum album (assembly GCA_963277665.1). NCBI lineage: Eukaryota > Viridiplantae > Streptophyta > Magnoliopsida > Santalales > Viscaceae > Viscum > Viscum album. Next base: position 787,910,861 of record OY728145.1, read on the forward strand.
AAATAAAGTTGAATTTGTTATTCGTGAAGTGTTAGCAGATCATGTGATAGAATGACGGGTCATTCCATCTGTCTCAAACAAAAGGTTAGCAAAAATTATATACATAAGTCGATCTATAGTGAGATTAATCATATATGGTTCCTAAAATGGACTTATACTTCATATATCATACTACTTAATATAATAAAACTAGTTTTTACTAAACAGGGACTTCCTGTAGGCCAGTGGTAGGCGATAAAGGCCAGTCACACTTCGGTTGTGGGTTCTATTCCCACATCCTTGTCCGACGCGATGGGCTGTCGCCCGTCCTGCAGGTTGTCCTTTTTCTAAAACTACATTACTATAACATCCCATCAATAATATCAAAAATCTTCTATCCTTAAACAATAAAAACTTATGTCCAACATAATCCATTCTAATCTTTAGGATTATCCATAATACTGCAGTCCACTCTCATAATATAGTGAAAATGATTACCAGAGATTTAATACTGTCTTTGATCCCCATATATCATAAGATATGTCTTGTTGGTCACATTCCAAACATTCAAAGTCCTTAATCATGTATTCTCTTGAATACCTTAGTGAAAACATGAATGCAGTTAAAATTTAACACTTTCCACATACCAAAATCCAAAAATTCTATATACTCAAACCATGATATCACTTAGTCCTTATATCAATCATGAGCTCATGAATACTATCAAACATATTAGATTCTCTTTATCCTTTCATTATGTGCATATCATCTGCATTCCAAAAATATTTCAATCACTTTTCATGGTTACCGATGTCATATTCTTATAGAAAACCACAATGGGCCAATACATAGATATACCATAAAAGTACCTCAATAACATTATTCTTGAATACCAATACATAAACACTTTAAACCATCATCTTCAATGATTTTCCTGGAATAAGTACTTTCTTAATTAGAAGTAACTTTTTAGGTCAGGGCATTGAGTTGGGTAATGCCCATGTTCTCCACAAATAAGACATTGAACTCCATAACAGTCTGTCACTCTATGACCCTTTTGTCCACACAGATAACATCTGTCCCTCCATTTGAGGTATTCCTCAAGGTTCTTCTTCCCTTCTTTAGAAATCTCAATCTTTCTTTCTTTATGCTCCTCAACATGCGAACATGCATAAAAGTCTATCTTCCTCTTATTTGATGAATTAGGCATACCACTAAATTTCACCTTATTAATCATATATCGCGATGACTGATTTGGCATAATCACAATATCTTTCTCTCTAGGCATTACGCAATTTTGTTGCTCATAGTCACCAATTTGTCCATTAGATTCAATGCTAACCGAATTCTTTCTGGTTCCCTCCATTGACTAAAACACAAAAAGAATTATGTGAGAGGAAAAAATCATACAAGGAAAATAACATAATCAAGGGGGAGTATCCTCAATATCTAACATCTTAGGTTAAATTCTATGATCGTTACCGTAGTTCTAGGACTGTATCCTATATGTATACTTATCCTTAGGGACATCCCCAGACATACCTTAGAAATATCTCTAGGGATCTCACTAACGTTTTCCCATCCTAGTTTCCAAAGGTTGACTAAACCTTTCCTCTGATACCAACTGTAGAGACCCGAAACTTGACGTACATTGACATTACATTACATTTGCGGAATACTTAGTACATACACACAAGGATCGTAATAGTTTAGTGTCTTTGGAAACTCGGAACGTAATCTTCTAATCGTGGTGAAAGATCTTCAACATCTCCTATAAAGATCTTCCTTTTTTTTTTACCTAAAACCTTTCTTTATATCCCCTGGAAATGAAAACATAAAAGGGTGAGCTCAAATGCTCAGTAAGGGTAAACAAAAGAAATATCAATCACATCGTATTCATAAGAACATAACATTTTGGAAATCTTAACCTGCAAAAGAGAGCATAATTTCATAACATGGGATAAATCATGGCAGTGAAATGTAATCACAATAATCATAACTTAAAACATGAAACTTTGTGGCATTCACACATAATCATAGAGAATCATTTCTTTTTAGTCAAGACTCATTGCCAAGACTATCTTAGTGGACAAAGTCCCTTTCTGAATTGAGTAACCCTCGTTTCAGTCCTATTTCACTGAACCAGTATAACCTACCGTTCCAGCCCTGTCTATCTCATGAGATATAAAATCTTTACCCAATGCATTGGAGGGAGATATAGGTCCCACCCATCTTATAATGAATCCTTTCTTATGTATGCCACATAATCATAAATCATACATCATCGCATAACACATGTAACAAAAATGGGATTCTTCAAACATCATGACATCATAAAAAAATCACATAAGGTAAAGGAATTCATAAAAATAATTCCATCACAACATGATCAAATCAATGTAATATTAGGGATAAAAACAGAACCCTTTATTTATCTTATATGGAAAATAATTTTGATAAAACTCTTGAACTCCATTCTTGAGGAACATATCATTTCTTCTTCAAAAACATTTTTCCTTTCTTAACATGTCATACAACTTTAAAATAAAAGAAGTTGATTAAAAATAAACTTGAAAACTTGTAAAGTAAGCTTCTTGGAAATAATGTTTTAAAAATACATTCATGTCGTATAAGTTAAAAAGAAAACATTCTTCTCGTACTTTTGTCGGAAAAGTCAAAAAGTACCTCGTACGAAAAAGAGACAAAACATTCCTTTCATATTCATTACTAAAAACTCACCGAAGGATAAAATTGGATTTAAACTATTGTAAGTGGATGGAAACAATATTACATATTTAGGGAACATGGATGTGGATGATAAAATACACCCCAGTAAATGCCAAAGTAAAAACAATCTCGGATAAAAATGATATTTTGATATTTCCCCTTACCTTAGGTCCGATTTGCTTCGTATGTGTCCGAACGTCCTGTATAATGATTTAAATAATGTCATTGAATTATTACAGAATCATATTCATTGTTATGATATCATATATGGTTCACTTATGACGTTATATTACCCGTTCTTTTGTAAATTCCATGTTAAAGTAGCGTTTTGGGTAAAATCTTTTCATTTATCGTAGGTGTTTTGACTTGTTGTTCTTGACATTATTATTACTTATATCATGATTTACTTACTTCAAGAATATAAAATATGATTTATATATCATATATATTCAGTATATATATATATATAATAGATAGATAAATGAAATGAAAAAAACCGTTCATGGAGACGGTAGTCCGTACATACGCATGAACGTTGTTTTCCTTTCCTTATTGTCTTGAATGGATGTAAGTAGATGACATAAATATATATATATACATAAATCCAGTAGCTTTATAATGTCATATATTTAATTATTATTTCTTATATATACTTTATAATCATTCTTAAATGGTTAACATGGAGAATGAATCTCATCGCGTTGTGGAGACGGTAGTCCGTACGTACGCGCGAGCGATGATATCATTTCCATAAATATTGAATTGAATTGGAGTGGATTATAAAATATATCAGAATCAATATGATTTTGTAATAACTATGTATAGTTATTCATTACACCATTATACCCATCCATGTAAGGTGGTGGTGGAAAATAGATTACACCACGGCGTGGAGACGGTATTCCGTACGTACACACGCGCGGTGATTTATTTTCCCGTAGGATGGATAGATGGTGAAATAGGGTTGTTTCATACTTATAATAACATATCAGTATATGAGTGATACTGATGTTATTACTTCATAATGAAACAACCTAATAATAAGAAGTGGAAGAAGAAATAAAGATGAAAGAATTGGTAACGGTAATTACCTCTTCTTTGAAGTGACTCTTTGAGACCTCCACTTAGGGCACTAAAATTGGTCTTTGAGGAAGACCAGAACCTCTAGGATGTTTCTAGGGTAGTGGAGAAGAGATTTTGGCAGGGTTTTTCCGAGCTTGAGTGCTCAAATTGGTGTGAGGAGGAGGGGGAGGAGGTGTCCTTTTATAAGGGAGGAGAGGGGCACCTTAGGAATATCTCAAAATATTATTTTATATTAAAGTCAAAATCGGTTTATAATGGTTCCAAAGGGTCTTATTTCGAAGATAAAGTGGGGATGGGTCGAACTCCTATCATTCAATAGGATTTAGACAAGTTTAGGGTATTATTTTAACCTTATCAATTATATTTAACTCTAAGTTAAATAATTTAACTTTTACGGTGTCTTTTTGTTTTCTTTCACTATATGGTTAATACACTTACTATAACATGCCAAACGAACCCCAAATTGTATATTATTAATACATATATCCTTATCAAATTCATTTGGCCGAACCTTATATTTTTAGGAATAAAATAACAATTAATAATATAATATTTGATTTAAAAACTATTTTGTGTCAATTTTGACACTATTTGATACATGATTTTTGTAAAAGTCATAACAGAATTATATGTTCGAACCAAGTTGATTAAATCAACACTAATATATCATAGTAACCTAGAAAATTAGTGGAATTCATAAAAAGTCTCAAATTAAATTCATTTGAGCATTTATAACATCAATTATGTTAATATTTCCTTAAAAGGGTAATTAATGCATCATCGTTGTGTCATAAATAAATTAATTTATTTAAAGTCTAAAAATTTTAAATAAACTATCATTATGTAGAAAATCTTTTTAGATTTCTAATGAATATTTATAGTTTAATTTATCTTATGTATAACCCCATATTAAAAATGTTTTAGTTATTAAACTTTGATTTTAACTATTTTAACTATTCATTAAATAAAATAATATTAAATGTCATAATCTAATCCAAGTGGACCTAAATGGTCATATTATATTCATAAGGTTGTTTTTGGTCGAATTACACTTATACAATAGAATTAGGACATGTGTTAGGGTAATAATAATATCATTTTTACCCTTAATTACCCTATTTACTTTTAACCGTGGTAAATAATAGTAAAAAGTTACTATTCACCAAAAATTATTTTCATCTCATTGAACCACATTTTACTTACTGACGTCAACCGTGTCTCTCAGAGTTTTGAAATTCCCTTCACAGAAGAGGTAAAATTAAGATTTAATTTTTTTAACTACCACTTAGTAGTTTCACTATTCATCAAAAATTGATGTTTTTCAGAACAATACCAAAATTTCATCCTAAGCTATATTTCATATTCCGAATTCAAAAATGAAGTCTATTTTACCAAATTCATATCATAGAAGTTTCATTAATTAATTTTATAATTAAATCCCGCTGTTAAAACAAAGTGCGTGTTTTTAAGAAACAATATCTATCAAAAGATTGACACTTGTTTATTTCTAGTTTAAATGTGAAATTACATCCAATGACCAACATTGTATTAAATTGTAAAAATATATTCTAAATATACTTTAAAACCACTCAAATTAATAATTTATCACTATTAATTATTTTGATTGAAAAAGTTGTCTTTTAACTAAAATTTTGTAATTTTCACTATTCATCAAAATATGAAAGTTATCCGAAAATCACCAAAATTTCACCTTAGGCTAAATTCGATACTCCGAATCCAAAAATAATGTCCATTTTGAGAGCTAAAATTTATAAAATTTTAAAAGGTGGTTATTACTATTCATAATGGATAGTTTTAATAATATTTTAATAGCATATCGTTGTTTAGTGAAACTCAGTATTACGTACTACACACGCTATCGAGGAAGGTTGCGATTGCGTGTAATGCAAGGCAAGTCAAGTATGTGTGTTGTGCAAGCTCCTTTTGGTGTAGCGTACGACACAAGACATTAATAAAATTAAAAAGAATATTTTTCATAAAATCTCGGGCTGTTACAGTGCATTCCTCTAAGGGAAAGAGGAAAAATGCTAATTCTTGTGGTGGTTCTCAATAGCAGGGTCATTATAGTCCTCCTGCAGTGCCTATAAGAGTTCCTTTAGTTTTTTACTAGTGTGGAAAGCTGGGACATTCAAAGAGGGTTTTCACTAAGGCACCCAAGAACTATGGCTCCTACAGTTGCTTGGGTCACTTGCAAAGATTATGTTATGTTTATTCCACTCCTCATATTGGTACAAGATCATCTACACCTTCTAAAACTACGACACAATTAGTATCTTCATGTGAAAAAGGGTTCCAATCATAAGCATATGGAACGAAGCATCTTCACGTAGTGAAGGAGTCTTCAGAGGAAGTGGATATGGGTCCAGTAATTGTGATAGGTACCATTACAATGGATTCATCATTGGCGACTGATCTATTTGATACTGGTGAATCTCATTCATTTGTTTTCAACCTGTGTTGTTAATATACTAAATCTACCTCTGAAGATTTTATCTTGTGCAATGGATATTACCACACCCCTTGGTATGAAGAGAGAGTATGGTCTCCATAGTCCCCCTTGTGTTTTCTCTCTATAAGATGTTGAGCTTTCTTGTAGTTTTCTAATTCTCGACATGAAACCTCTTGACATCATTTTCAGGATGAATTGGATCATTTCCAATAAATACTAGATTTATTGTTATCTTTGTTGGCACTCCTTCACTTTACCAGATGGTGTGTTCCATTTCTTCCAAGGAAAAAGAGACCCAAGGTTGAGAGGTGCCATACCTTTTTATCTGAAGTTGGGTAAATTGATATCAATGTTTTCCTTTGATCTAGAGTGGGAATCTTTGTATGGTGATCTCCCTTTGGCTGTCATCGAGTTTCCCAATGTGTTTCATTCAGAATTATTTAGTTTTCCCCTGGTAAGGGATTTTGAGTTTTCTATTGACTTAATGCATGACCCTCAAACAATATCAATTCCCTATTACCATATGGAACTAACTGAAATGAAATATCTAAAATCCTAGTTTTATGAAATTCTTGAGAAAGTATTTATACACTCGAGCATGTCACCATGGGTGGCACCGGTTCTCTTTGCTAAGAAGGCTAATGGTTCACTTCTCCTATGTGTTGATTACTGAAAGCACAATCAAGTTATGGTAAATAATATATATCCATTAAAATAAATTGATTATATTTTTGATCATTTTAAATGGGTGAAGTGGTTCTCTAAGATTGATATTCATTTTGGCTACCTATAGTCGAGGATAAAAGAATATTACCTTCATAAAAGCCCCTTTCGGAGTAGGTACAAACATTATGAGTAGCTTTTCACGCCCTTTGGTCTAACCAATGATCCTTAAGTTTTAATGGATTTGATGAACATAATTTTCCATGAGTATCTTGATACCTTTTTGGTAGTCTTTTTGGATGACATCCTTATTTTCTCTTAGTCTGAGGAGGATCATGTGCATCATCTGGGAATAGTTCCGAACTTGCTGATAATTCATCGATTTTAGGCCACGCTTTTGAAAAATGATTTATGGATTCAGGAAGTGAAGTTCTTGGGACACGTAGTGTCAAATAAGTAATATTAGTTGATCTTGAGAAGGTGAAGGCTGTTATGACTTGGGAGCAACCACGAAATGTCTTCGAGATCCAGAGATTCTTAGGCTTAACTGAATATTATCATTAGTTCATGAATAACTTATCAAAGTTGGATTCTTCGATGAATTTACTAACTCAAAAGAGAGTAAATCTTGCTCAAAATGAGAAATGTTATAATTCTTTTAATGAGATGAAATGTCTCTTGAATACTGCATCGATTTTGACTCTTCTAGAGTTCGGGCAGGGCTATGTGGTCTTTTGTGATGCATCAGGTTCAATCTTGGGTTGCGTCCTCATGTAGGGTGATCATGTTATGTCTTATGACTCTCATTATCTTAGGCCACATGAGACGAATTTTCGGACCCATGACCTTGAACTTGCTGTTGTTATGTACGTGCTTAAAATTTGGAGGCATTACCTTTATGCATAAAGCTTTACCATGGTTTTGACCACAATATCTTGAGTTATATATTCTCTAAAAGTATTTAAATCTATACCAGAGGTATTGGGTGGAATACCTGAAGTGATACAATTTTGACATCTCTTATACCCTGTGGAAAGAGAATGTTGTTTCTGATGCTTTGAGCTAGAAACTTCTGACCTAGGCAGTGAATGAATCACCAGAAGAGTGGAACTTGATGGCTCTCTTTTCACAGTTACATATTGGAGTTTGGGAATCAGGGGAAAAGGTTTCCTTGGCAAGCATGTAGTTAATATACACTCTTATCAAATTGATTCTTCAAGAAAAATAGCTTGATGATGAGTTTCGTAGCATTAGAGATTCTCTTAATGGTGGGGAGATCGTGTTTAATAGGTCATTCTGAAAAGGAATTGGAATGGCCTTTGAGCGGCAATTCTCTCCCCAGCTCATGATCTAGGGTTTCCTCTCACCTTCGGTCCAGAGGGGGGAGGCTCGTGTCTTCGACGTTGGGTTGGAAGCTTCGGTGATGCCTCCCCCTTCCTTATCCCTCGGGTTTTCTTCTTTTTTCTGTTGCAGGTTTGGCGTTCGGCGGTCTCCGCATTGCAGGTGGTCTATCGAAGCTTTGAGGTTGGAAGATCAGGATGTCTTCTTGCGGCACCGCCACTATCGGTTTCCCCTACCCCTACTTTATTCTTCTGCTTCCCGTGGTAGGCACAATTTGGACTTTGATGATGGTCCTTCTGCAGTTTAGATCTGACCAGATCCAAGCCCAGGGTGGCGTTTCTGGGTCAGATCAGCTCGGATCTCCTCATCGGTGAGGCTACCAAGGCGCGGTGGTCGGCCTCCCAGTCCTGGGTGATGGTGGTTCGGCTTATTGATTCTTGGTATGTTTTCCTATTTGGGTTCCTTCCGTGTCTGATGCTGGTGGAGGTCTCATAGATGGCGCATGGTTCTTCCGACCTTGGTTCGAGTGACTGGGGTTTTGTCAGCAATGGAGGAGCATTTGAGAAGGGTTTATTGTTCTAGGGTTGATGTTGATTTTGACTCTGGAATGGATTTATGTTTGTTTGGATGTTTTTAGATGATACAAAAAGCATTTGGCAGATGACCATCAACCTATCTATGAAGTTTTTATGATGATAAGTTGGTTTGGTCTTCGACCCATTAGAATGAATGACTGGGTAATTCTTCCCCTCCTTGTGAATGCAGCTGGTCATGGTTCGAGGTGTTGTAGAGTTTGAGAGATCCTGAGATCCGAGGCCGATGCGTGGGTTCGTGTCCCGAGGTGTGGGGTTTGGTTTTCTCAAATTTTGAATTCTTCTGATGTGGTGATTTGTATTCTGGTATGTGGTTTGTCTGTTAGGTCACCAGTTTCCCATAAACCAGCTTTTTAGAAAATGAAAAAAATAGATTGCAGGAAGGTAAGGGTCATTCTCAAAATAGGAAATTATATGCTTTCGAAACCATTTTATGGTACCATCTTCAGTAAGGAAAGTTGTAATGGGGTATTTCCATAGTTCCCAGTGGGAAGTGAACCCAAGATCCAGAAAGATGTTATGTAAAATGTAGCAGTAGTTCTGATGTCTAGGTATGAGACGGGGCATTACTGAGTTTGTTTCTCATTGTTATATATGAAAACAGGTTAAGGAAGAGCACCAGAAACCTTTGGGTTTTCTTCAACCACTTCTAGTCCCTACTTGGAAGTGGGATGAAATCTATATGGACTTTGTGAATGGGTTTCCATGTACCCATAGAAAGAAGAATGTGATATGGGTTGTGATCAATATATTGACTAAATCGATACACTTTATACCAATTTGTGATAAAATCATAGTTGAGGAGTTGTGAAATATCTATGTGAAATATATTTTTCATTTTCATGAAGTTAAATCTGCTATAGTTTCTGAAATAGATCCTCGGTTCACTTACCACTTTTAGTGAGGCCTTTAGGTGGCACTAGGATCTCACATCTATTTGAGTACGACATACCATCCACAACCGGATGGCTAGATAAAAAGAGCTATACAGATTCTTGAGGATATGCTTCACTCTTGTGTTCTCAACTTTGTTGGAGCTTGGGATGATCAATTAGGGACGGTTGAGTTTTCTTATAACAATATCTACCATTTCGTGATTAAAATGGCTCTTTTGGAGGCCTTTTATAGTTTTCCTTATAAATCTCTTATGTGTTGGTTGAAGATTAGAGAAAGTTCCTTAGTTAGACCAAGCATGATCTAAGAGATGACAAAAAACAACTAGTTGATTTGTCAGAGAATGATGATGAAAGAAAGATGATATAATTCTTATGTTGATTGTCACTATATACCTTTGGAGTATTCAGTTAGTGACCAGATATTCTTGAAAGTTTCACCTCGGTTGGGTCATTTATGGCTTGGAAGGCAAGAGAAACTTGCTCCTTGTTTTGTGGGACCTTTTCAGGTTATTGAGTAGGTTGGAAAATTTACTTACTATTGAACACTTCCACCATAGATGATGTTGATACATAATGTGTTACATATATCTTATCTTTCAAAGTTTTTATCTGATGCATCTCATATTCTGAGATGGCATGATCTTGAGGATGAACCTGATTTATCTATGATTGAATGACCAGTCAGGATATATGACTCTAAAACCAAGGTACTTCATGGGATGATGATACCATTGGTTCTTTTTCTATGGTAGAATGGTTCTGATTCTCATGATATGTGGGAGAGAGAGAGGCACTGATGAGAGAGTAGTGGCCTCATATTTTTGGCCTAGAAGCTTCATTGTAGGATTTTTGGGGATAGAAATTTTTTATGGTGGGGAGGTTGTAACATATTGTTACTATTTTCAGGTATTCTCAAAACCCTATTTTTTTATATTTATTTGGTTGGGTTTTATTTGGGGTAGCTTTGGGTGAAATTTTATTAATTTTGGAAGTTTCTAGGCTAGTGCACGGTTGGCGCACAGTTGGCACAAATTGTGCACCCTCTTAGAGCAAACCATGCAATGCAAGGCAATGGTATTTTACATAGTTGGCACACGGTTAATCAAGCCATGCACCCTATTAGAGGAAACCATGCATCCCATTTAAAATAGGTGCATGATTAGTCTGCACAGTTTTTTAAACCATGTGACTCTTCCTAGGAAACCGTGCGTACGAGTTTTTAATTAATATGAATTTTTATTTAAAGTTTTTGAACCCCCTTTTTAGGTCCCCAATGGACCAGAATAACCCACAATCTATTTATTCCTTCTTTATAGCTCCTAAGAAGAGTTTTTGGCCCCTTAGATCCCTCTCGGAAGTGATTCAAATCTTGAGAAAGGTTGTTTGATCTTCACTCGGTAGGTTTCCTCTTCCCTTTCTATATCTCCCATGATCTCTCTTATCATACCTTAGGTTTCATGAATATATGTGTTGATTTGTGGATCTAATACCCACTATTTAGGATCTAAACCTAGGTTTTATTCATATATCATTGTTACCATCATTCCCCATTGGAGTTTTCTGTGTAAGAATTTGTGATTCAAGATCCTTTGATCCAGAGGAAGGTGGTTCCATTATGATTCCCAATTTATGTTAACCATAAATTGCTTTATTTAATTTCAATTGTTTTAATTAAACATACTTTATTGGTTTTTATTAAATGGATTTCAATAGGTTTGTTGGAAAAACCCTATTCTATTGAATTGGGGTTTTAAAAAAATGGGGTTTTGGCATGATGTTGGGAAAACCCCTAATTCCATTGAATTGAGGTGTGTTTATGGAAGTTTGTGAAATTTAAATTGTTTAATTTTAAATTGTGGATTTTATGGAAATTGTTTCAATTTAATAATTTAATTTAATTGGAGAAATTGATTTGATGTAAAATTGTGAAAAAAACCAATTACATTAAATTCGGGGTTTATTGTGAAATTCTTGTGAAAAATTAAATTGTTGAATTTAATTTGTGAAAGTGTATTGTGAAATTGAATTTTTAATTGATTTAAAATTATTATTTTTAAAATGGATTAAAAATGGTTTTTATAGAAACCTTAGGGTTTTATCTCAGTGAAAAGACATGTTTTGATTAAAAAACCATTTTGGTTTTTAAATGGGAAATTGACATATTTGAAACAGAGAATGAGATTAATTGTATTTTAATAATTCCTAAAATAAATTACCCATCATAGATTTTTTACTAGAGTAAATGAAATAATTAGGTAATTAGTGAGTTATTTGGATGACACTTTATGATTTACAACATTCCAAAACATAAATGTAGTACATTACATCCCTTAGGTAATGGTGATGAGTCCTCTTTGGCCTGAGTTCAAAGGAACATATGTACATATTTCCATGTCACCTTGAGTATGGATTCCCTATATCCTATAACTATTATAACTTCTTAGTCATATGACCATGTTGCTTGCTTTTTATATTTAGAATTGAATATATTCCATTGTTACAAACTGTTTTACAAGATTTTTGATTTATATAAACTATTTTATATAAAAGTGTTTATTTAACCCATTTGTGGAAACTTCCATTATTTTAGAAATTTTACATCAATTGAAAAGTAAAACCTTTGCTTAAATTATTTCCATCTTTTGAAATGTAAATCATGAATTGTTTTAATGAGAAACCCATTTGTTTTAAATAGAAAGATCTATTTGGTTAATATAATATTAGAATCACTTATGGAATCCTTGGTGAGACCCTATTTGAATTTTTAGCTCACATCCTACCTATTCATTTGAGTGTTTGTAGATTATCTGCTTCCAGGTTTGAGTAGGGGTAAATCACCACTTAGAGGTGGTTCTAGTTATTGATCCACAGACTTGGAGAGTTGTGTTTGTTGGGAATTGGGCAGTTTGTCTTCCTATTTTTTTAGTACTTTGTTGTTGTAATTTAGATTGTTTACGCCTATTTTAATTCTAGTACATTACTCCCAGTGGAGTTTATTTTATATGAATACTGATTTTTTTAGTTCCTTTCCATATTGGTAGTGGAAATATCAATCCCACTTTCTTTTTTGTATGATGCTCGGTGCTAGTCATCGACCCGTGGGGATCGGGAATTCCCTTCGGGCCATGTCAAGACTAGACCAGTTATTGGGTTACCAGGGTACCCAAGCTAGTTCATGACATCTGTACTGATAGTATATTAGAACAAAATATTTTCCAAAAATGAGTAATATCTTCTAACCCTATAGAAGATCCATTTTCTTTAAGGAAATAGCTTAAATTTTCATACCAAGCTCTAGTTGACTGTTTAAGGCCATAAAGAGATTTTGTAAGTTTGAAAACCGAATTTGGTAGATTAGTATTTTCAAAAACCTGTGTTTGTTCAATATAAACTTCCTATATTAAATATCCATTTAGAAAATCTGATTTTACATCTATTTGATATAATTTAAAATTCATAAGAGATGCATAAGCTAAAATGATTCTAATAGCTTCTAATCTAGAAATATATTCAATGGTTTCATCATAATTTATTCATTCTTCCTAATTGTATCCTTTAGCTACTAATCCAGATTTATTTTTAGTAATTGATCCTTTTCCATCTTGTTTATTTCTCAAAACCCATTTAGTTACTATTACTAGATAATTAGATAGCCTGTCAAAAAATTCACAAACTTTATTTTTACTGAATTGATTAAGTTATTCTTGGATAGGTATAAACCAACTTTCATATTCTAATGATTCTTCTATAGTTTTATGTTTTAGTTGATATAGAAAGACAGATAATTCATCTAGGTTTCCAATATTTATTATTGTTCTTACTCAAGTATCTAGATCTACTATTATAGTTTCTAAAGGGTAATCCTTTAAGGTTCTAGTTTGTCTAGGTAAGATACTTTTGGGTTTATCTATTTCATGTTCTTCTAAAATGGATTG